>OY796662.1:5050272-6395022 GCA_963680705.1 Rhagium mordax | reverse complement strand
TTTTTTCTTTTTACTTAAAGGATATTTCCCTCTCTTCATACTTCAATTTCTGTGACGGTTCTGAGATTTTTGCCAAAAACTGATAATCAGGCACCCTTTCTTGAAGATACCATATTATTATTATTATTATTAATTTGTGAAAAATCTTCTACCATAGTGCATTTTACAGGTATAATGATCAAAGAAATCCGCGCTCCAACAGATCACATGTTACCTCCAAATTAACTTCGTCCACGTCATAAAAATCAAACTCATTAACTCGGATAGTTTCCCTTGCTAACCCAATAAACAAGCGACAGTCTTGTTTTAACGAACCCAACCATCAGACCATGTTAAAATACCCATTAAATTTCACACAAACGTAAACAAATTAAAATGTTAATGCAATTGATGATTTTACCTACTAAACTGGCATTCCCCAAGTATTACTCACAATATTTACGTTACATCCGAAATGAGATACAATAATCTTCCAAATAGGCGATCGTAATTAGCTTATCTAAGTACAACAGGACTTTGATCCACTCCATGTATTCTACTCCTTTCTACAAACAAGCAAAATAATCACGTCGATAGATTTATTAGCAATAATGTCACGGATTACTCATCCAGGAAACGTCCCCAGACAGTGGCTTGTATTGGTTTTAGCTCAGTTTACTTACCATGACATAATCTTAACACCAATACACTTAAAAATTTATTCCAAGTGTATTTCATCCATAGTTGGCACCATTTGGAGGTGTTGGAAGAAGTTGCTAAGTACAGAACACCAACACCTATACTACCCCCTAAATACTAGAAGGTATCATCGAAGGGAAATTTTGGATCTTTAGCTCTTATTCTTAATCTCCTTCATGATTTTGGTTTCATCATGTTTTGAGGTACTGGTGTCTTCGGGATTTCATGGTATTGAGTTTTTGGTAATTGATTTCGTTGACTAAACATAAAAAAATTCCACTCAGCACCAAAGATCTGGTATGACAAAGACATTAGAATAATGAATTGGATTAGACATAAGCAGTTCTGGGAGAAGAAGTCATTTCCTTGACATGATATGACAAATCTGTTAGTTATCCGATAGACAAAATAGCAATTTTATTTTCGTCAAGTGAACAGGTCTAAGAGAGGACCTTTAGATACGGTGTTCAACTCAATTGGAGGTGGTTAAGACTCCCAATCAGTATTTTGGTTTTCGTATAAGTTGCTTCCTAAATATTAGCAGATACAACCAAAGACAAGAGGAACTTTAGTTCTCCATTATGACTTTGGTGACCTCTTGTTCTGAGGTACTGGTGGCTTACGGGTTTCATGGTAATGAGTTTTTGATTGCGTTTATTAAACTCATCGGCAAGAAAACGCCACTTAAAGCCAAAGATTTGGTATCACGAAGACCTCAAGATAATGAATTGGATTACAAGGAATTATGAGAGAAGAAATCATTGCCTTGGCATGACTTAATCTATTAGGGATCAAACCACGTCCAATACTCCACGGATAAAATGGCAAGCATTATAAACAAATAATGACAATATTCTCTTCGTCAAGTGCACAGGTCTAAGAAGGCACCATTTTAAATACGGTGTCCAACTCAATTGGAGGTGGTTAACACTCTCAGTCAGTATTTTGGTTTTAGTGGAAGTTGCTCAGCGTCAAAGTACCAAGCATGCTACTTCGTGAATACTAGTAGATATAACCAAAGACAAAATTTGGATCTTTAGCTCTCCACTTATCCTCTTTATGGCTTTGGTGTAATCTTGAGCTACTGGTGTCTTTGGGATTTCATGGTATTGTGTTTTTGGTGACCAATGTAGTTGACTAAGCGCGTCGGCAAGAAAATACCACTCAATGGGAAAGATTTGGTATCACGAAAGCCTCAGGATAATGATTTGGATCAGACGTAAGCTTTTCCGAGAGAAGAAATCATTTCTTTGACATGACCAAATCTGTTAGTTATCGACCACGTCCAATAATCCATGTTCAAAATTGCAAGACTAATTTTAGATCCGATGCCCAACTCTGGTGTAACTTATTGGATATATCAGCATCCTCCTAGAGGAACATGCTCATCCACATAAGAGACGCATCTCCAACTTGAACTTGAACATCAGAAATAAAGAGAATTAGAAGCTAAGTCTACTTAGAGTATAGAGTAGAGTAGATTAGATTTAAAGCTCAGGAGTCCGATTTGGCCTAATATTGAATCTACTACCACTGATGTTGGGGAAGATATTGCCTGCCTAAACAAGAGTCTTGATAAAACATTATGAGACATTCAAGAGATTCGGAAATTAAGTCTTTGGCGTTGGAGTGCATCTGAAGAAGAAAGTGAGCCATTCTTATGTTCATTAAGAGAATAAGGAAATTTTAAGAGGAAGGTAGAGCAAGATGGGGGTGGTAATTCAACCCTGTCCGTTTGTGCTCAATATGCCGGCCTACTTGTTTATGATAGATGATAAATTTTTATTGGCGTAGGTATAACTGTTATTTGGGTATGGTGTCACAACTTCTGATCTGTAAATATACCGTTCAAAAATACCATAAAAGCAAATCAAACATATTTTATACCTATTGTCATTCAAAATATCACTCATACAAATCACATTTTGACTCTGAATTTGGTAATTAAACCTCGATATTAATTTCTTTGGTAAAGTTTTATTTCAACTTATTTTTAGTAACGAAAACAATTACTAATTTATAGTTATAAGTGGAAGGGGAAATATATAGATAGAAATTTATCCTTCGTAAAATAAGGAAATTAGAATGATAAGTAATAAACGTAAATAGGATGGTCTATTAATAGAATATTGAACAAATAATAAATAACACATCGTTAAAGTAAAGCCGATAGGCTTTCCATGAATAATTTATTGAGGGAAATCCCCCTTCCATACAATTTTTATGAATATTATACCACGCTTTGTTGTCTGTAATAAAATCTGTATTTCTGATATCAAGAAATTGTAAAAATATGTTAAGACGATGAGGGAGTAGACGATATGAAGAATGATACTTCTGCTAATTAATTTAATTAATCCACCAATACAATTAAGTATTATGGCATAGTAACAATTTTTATTGATATTGATTGGTAGGCTTTTATATTGAATATAACCTATGAGCAACTACGCATTCTCGCAGCAATCCAAATAAAACATTAGGTAATTTGGGGAAAGAATTTATGAGCTGAAGTTATTTTTATTCCACTGTATTATCAAATTTGAATAATCCGCAGACATTTTTTAGACAAGGTGATTTATTAGTTAATTCGGCTCATACACTGTCATGAGTATTTCAAATAATATGAAAATAATTAAAATTTTCCTTGGAAACTGGATACTCAAGTACTTGAACACCAATCGCTTAACCACAAAACCCTCAAAATACCTTAAGCCACAAGTTCTTAAACCCCTGAAAACTCGAAGAAAATCCAAAGCACTAAAACATCAAACACATACACCGAATTCCTCAACAACCTATAATCCCAAAAACACTGAAACATAAATTTAAAATCCGTAAACTTAAACCCGGAAAACCATAAACAGTAAATCAAAAGGCTTTTTAACTTTGAGCCCATAAACTCTCAAAATATTAACATACAAAATGTCAATAGTAAAATCTTGAACCCATAAACCATTAGCCCCTAAACCAAAATATCGTGAAACTATAAACCCAAAACCTTCGAATACTTACTCTGAATTCCTAAATTCATAAAATCAAAACCCACGAATCTAACGAGTTTCAGAATTTGAATTTATGGATCTAAGGCTTGCGGGTTCTTCATTTAATGGATTTTGAATTTAGTTTATAGTTTTAGAGTTTCAGGGCGGATGGTTTATGGGTTAAATGTTTTTTGGGTGTATGGGTTTAAGGTTTTATGGATTATTGGACTGATAAATGTTTCGATTTAAATTAAGCCTTCTTTAAATTAGAGGCTTACGGGTTCATTAAATTGATTTTGACCTTGGTTTAGAGTTTCGGGGCTAATGGTTTATGGGTTAAATGTTTTTTTGAGTTTTATGGATTAGATTGATAAAGGTTTTTGGTTTAAATCAAGGCTTATGTTTAAATTGAAGGTTTACGGATTCTTCATTTAAGGGATTTTGAATTTGGGTTCAAAGTTTCAGGACCAATGAATTATGGGTTAAATGCCTTTTTGGGTTTATTGATTTAAGGTTTAGGTTTGTATGGATTATTGGATTAATAAAGGTTTTGCTTTAAATTAAGGCTTTAATTTAAATTAATGGTTTACGGGTTTAATCTGTTTTTGGGTTTATTGGTTAAAGGTTTAGGGTTTTGTGGATTGATAAAGGTTTCGATTTAAATTAAGGCTTTATTTTAAATTAGAGACTCTTGGCTTTTTTACTTAATGGATTTTGAATTTGTTTCAGGGCTTAAATTAAGGCTTTTTTAAATTAGAGGCTTACGGGTTCATTTAATAGATTTTGACCTTGGTTTAGAGGTTCGGGGCTAATGGTTTATGGGTTAAATGTTTTTTTGGGTTTTGTGGATTATTGGATTGATAAAGGTTTTGATTTAAATTAAGGCTTTAATTTATATTAAAGGTTTACGGGTTCTTCTTTAATGGATTTTGAATTTGGTTTAGAGTTTGGGTTCAGAGTTTCAGAACTAATGGTTTATGGGTTAAATGTATTTTTTAGGTTTTATGGATGATTAGATTGATAAAGGTTTTGGTTTAAATTAAGGCTTTAATATAAATTAAAGGTTTATTGGTTTAAGGTTTAGGCTTGGATTATTGGATTAATAAAGGTTATGGTTTAAATTAAGGCTTTAATTTAAATTAAAGGTGTACGGATTTTTAATTTAGTGGCTTTTGAAATTGGTTTAGAGTTTGCGTTCAGAGTTTCAAGACTAATGGTTTATGGGTTAAATGTGTTTTTGGGTTTATTTGTTTAAGGTTTAGGGTTTTTTGGATAATTGGATTGATAAGGGTTTCGGTTTAAATTAAGGCTATATTTTAAATTAGTCTTAGTTATTTATTTAATGGATTTTGGTTTGGAGTTTCAGGGCTATTAGTTTAAGGGTTAAATATTTGTTTCGGTTTATTGGTTTAAGGTCTTGGGTTAGGGGTTTAAGGACTTAGTTAGAGTTTAATGGTTTGGATTTGGCTTGAAGTTTGATAGTTTAAAATCTTGTGACTAAAGGCCTTGAGGTTTAGAGGATTAGTACGTAAGTATAAGAGGTTTCGGGCTTAAACGCTTGGTATTAAAGTGATTGGGGCTTGAGATTGCCATCTACTGCGCAATTCTCCATTTACTTGATTCTTCGGAAACTTTTTTCCGATTTCTTTAGAGTCTCCAAGGAAAATCATGATTATATTCACATTTTTTGGGAAACGTATAAAGCATAAGAGAGTCCATTTAGGTTCCAATTTATCGACTCTTTAAAGATTTACAAAAACTGATTTTGCCATACTTCATACTAATATTGTCTGTAGCAAAATATAGCGCTCGCCAGGTCACTATTATAAAGCCTGTCATAATGCAAAAAAATAATAGATTAGAGTGGTGGGGTGGGATGTTAAGAGGTTTTTATTACAGTAAGGTTTTTATCACATAATTCTGCAGCATGGAAGAGTGGAGAAAACAGAAGGAGCAATATCGTATATCCACCGGCGCCAATGAAGATAATTACAAAAAAAATATTACTATGAAACTGATAAAGAAATTCTTGCGTGGTGTTTTGGTTTGGTGAATTTATAAGTCGTATTATGTGTATCTACAGATACGCATTTACGTACTCGTGCAATTATATGGTATTTTACGCAATAAAGCACATAACTGCGCCAACGCTAAGAGGATCCGGTGTTTAAAAGCTAAAGAACCCATTAATTGTTTTATTTAGACGCAGGATATGGTCAAATTAATTAATTTAATTGTCTTATCGGATCCCGGGCGAATCAACCGAAACGCACAATTCCAAGAATTTATTAGAGGAATTGTTATGGGGCGGCCTGTTAGACAGATTTAGTTTCATTTTACTGTGTCCGGTCGCCCAAAATGTATAAAACGAGCCGATGATAACCTTGAATCTGAAAATTTAACAATGAACAATTCGCAGAAGTCGGAAGATCGCATCCATTAAAAAGAGCCGCTAGTTCAAGACATCAAGAACGCGAGAAGTAGATAACCTCTAACAAAACGAATACAATACGGCCCAGGGAGAGTCTTTGAGGAACATTCCAATTTTTTTCTAATTTCAGTGTTTTACCGTTAAGAAAGTCAAATATCGAATCTTCGGAAAAAATCGTCTCGTGATCAATTCTAACATTTTGAATTAAAGAGAGATTCAGCTAGATCAGATTTTTTTCTTTGGTGATTTCTGTTTTGTTAATTTCTTATTGTGGAGCCCTCCTTCAGCCAATATCTAAACTTAACATACACAGCAGGACCTTTAGGAATCCTTCCTTAGCAAACGTGATTTTCTGAAGATTTTGATGTTCTATGGATCTATTACTTGGTGATTAGGAATAGGTTTTACTTCTGGGTATCTAGTAGTTTTTCTTGGCTACGTATCTTCTTTGTACGTATCCATAGATTTTAGAGAGAAATATTCCTCTTAAGCCCCGTTTTTTAAATAAACGTTTAACACGAATGCACGCAACGGCGATGTGGCAGACCACGGATAGGTGCATTTAAAAATATCAACAAAAGTCAAGGTCGCAATATCACGTAATAATAAATCATTATTACCTAAAAACCATAAAGACGTAGCGCGTAATTTCCATTTACTGTTTTTTCCCGGCTGATAATCAATCAACAGATTATTTGGAGGTTTCATCACTACGGCTTCGAATGATATAATTAACTAATGGTCGTAATTAAACCCCGAGGCTTCCATTTTTGTTAATTCAGTTGAATTACAGTTCTATGTAGATTACGATAAGTGACGCACTTATTTTATTACTAAATTATTAATAAAACGTATGTATATATTTTGTATTAATTAATAAATATAATTAACACCAAAATTAGCGTTCGATTTATCACAAGGTTAATCCACGTTATCATATCGCTAAGATTGGTTTAGAAATATCAATTTAACGCTTGCGATTCACGCAGTCCCTTAAAACTTCATATAATTAGCCAATCAAATTATTTTTGTGCGTTCAATATTAATGTTTTCTGTTTCCTTTTGAATTCAGTAGTTTCTTCTTCAAAAAAATCCTCATCATTTTTGTTTTCTTCTTGTAATGGTAAAATACACATGAGATGCTTGCAGCGCCACAAACAAGGATCCTATTCGCCATCCCCACATTTTTTTCCTATTCGAAACCAGTTTATTTAATGCTGAAAGAATCCAATCACGCGACAGCGCAGGAACGAAACCGCACCTCTCTGTGACGGCATACAACTGACCATGCGACATTGGTGGAGCCAGGCCACGCCTACGCCTACCAGCGTTGGATCTCAATAGCACGCGTGGCCCACCACGCAGCGTCATCGAAACGAATCCACGCCTCCTAAACGCACAAATAGGCCCAACAGAGCTCGGGCCAACATATTTTCTTTTGCTTGTGAACAATACAGACGCTGAGAGGAAAAAATATAAAATTAAACGTTGTTAGACACGAAAATATAGCTCTCATAAAATAGAAAAATTCTTGCCTTTACGCTTTTACGTTAATTTAAAACAGTGATATGTTTCAACTTCGGTTTTAACATACATTTTTGGAAAATTATATAATATAATATAAATATAAAATTGTTTATTTGCTTCAAGAGTACATCTTTCGACTACAATAGTTTTGTGTAAAGACATTACAAATAAACACAGTAAAATCACAAAGCTTTAATAGAAGCTTGAGGTGATTAAAATACATTAGTAAAATATTGTTTAAAAATCTTACAAACAGATAAAATATTGTTTAAACATTATAAACCTAACTAATATATTATATACTTATACAATATATATTATATACTTATACAATATACACATTCACGCATTATACACATTTTTGCAGTTGAACATTTGGTAAGTATTTTTTTTTTCTTTCTTTTTTTTTTTCCCTCTTTTTTTTTTTTTTTTATTTATATTTATACGCCAAGAACTAATTTTCTTTCCTTAAGTATTTTTTATATCTATTATATTATTTATTTGACTTCTGGATGTTTCTCTTAAGAACGATTTGACCTTTCTCCTGAATGTTTTTTTATTTAAATTATCTTTTATCGTTTCAGGTAGGAAATTGAATACTCGAGGAGCGAGGAAAATATGAGATCGCTGTCCAATTGTTTTAAACATAATTTTTTCAGGTATTAAGTTGTGTCTATTTCTGGTACTATAATTATGATTTGAGAAATTTTTTGTTTCAGAATACTGCATAACTGATAGACTTAAGAAAAACAGTTTTCGTGGGTCCAAGATCGATGTTTCTTGATACAATAAGTCTGAAGGATAAGTAAGTTCTCTATTATAAATAATTTTAATAATTCTCTTTTGAGTTAACTCTAGTTTATTTAAATACACATTCATTACCCCTCCCCATCCTATTATACCGTACCTTATATGAGGTTCCACTAGTGCAAGATATACTATGTTTAAATATTTTATATTTAGGATCTCTTTTAAAAATTTGAAAAGATGTATATGTACCCTTAGTTTTTGCGTTATATAATTGATATGTAGATCCCATTTTAAGTGACAGTCGACCATGATTCCGAGATATTTTGCAAACGGTTTTGATATAATTGTAAATTTACTGGACACATTATCTATTATTTCTAATGATTTAAATTTCGGTAACGTACTACTATAAGAGGCAAAGGGTACATAAACAGTTTTGTCTACATTTAATGACAGTAGTTTAAAATCAAACCAAGATTTTATTTTTACAAAGTCATTTTCGACCATTTGTTTTAAGCTCTCCCAATTTTCTCCTTCATAAAAAATAGCTGTGTCGTCAGCGAAAATAATGACTAAACCTTTTGTATCTATTTCAAAAAGATTATTTAGATAAATAATAAATAGGATAGGGCCAAGTATGGTACCTTGTGGAACTCCATATTCGATTTTCGCAAAATTACTTCTAATTTCATTTATTTCCACGCATTGCATTCTATTAGTTAAGTAACTAGATATTAATTTATAGGCTGTTCCTCTGAATCCAATCTCTTCCAAGTTTTTCATTAGTAAAGCATGACTTATAGTATCGAATGCTTTAGCTAAATCTATAAACAGACATAATGAAGGTCTAGAGTTGTCTAAAGCTTTATATATATGTTTTGTGAGAAGTGTTATTGCATTTTCAGTTGACTTCCCCTGTCTAAATCCAAATTGCTGTGGTGACAAGATATTGTGCTTATTTAAAAAATTTAACATTCTGACCTTTAGTACGTTTTCAAAGATTTTTGTTATACTCGTTATTAATGATATCGGTCTATAATTAAGTGGTAACGTTTTATCTCCCCCTTTATGTACTGGTTTAACGATCGTTATTTTTAAGCTTTCAGGCCAAGTTCCTACACTAAGAGCTTTATTTATTAAATATGTCAACGGCGTTGAAATATACTTTGTTATTTCTTTAAGTGTTTCCGATTTTATTTTGTCATAGCCGGGAGCCTTTTTATTTTTTAATTCGCTTATATAACCTTCCACTTCAGGTACAGTACAAGGGTATAAAAATATTGAATGTACATTTATTTTCTTACTCTCTATATAGTTTTGTTTTCGCTTTATTTTGCTGGCTAAATTTTTTCCTACACTTAGAAAACTACGATTAAATTCATTTGATATTTCATATTCATCCGTTTGAACTTCATTATTTTTATCTTTTATATTTGTTATAGTTTTGTCTTGTCGATTATTATTTTTTAGCTTATGATTTACAGTTTCCCACATTTTTTTCATATTATCCTTATTTTGGTCTATTTGAATTTTATAAAAATTATTTTTAGTTCTTTTTATAATTTTAGTTAATTTATTTCTATAAGTAGTATGTTCTTTCTTTATATCCTCGTTGTTTGAATTTTCCTTTACTTTTTTATATAAAGCATCTCTTTTTTTCATTGACACTAAAATACCTTTCGTTATCCACTCATGTCTCTTTACATATTTTTTTTTAAATGTTTTAGTATGTTTATGTACTAGTGCAGTTAATGTATCTATAAACTTTTTTGTTTCAGTGTCAAGATCTTCTCCGGTAATTACATTGTTCCAGTCATAGGAGATCAATTCATCTTTTATTGACTTGTAATTTATGTACTTAATAAATTTTTTATTATCAAACCGGTTGCATTTTTTAACATCTGTTAGGACTATTTGTAATACTACAGGAAAATGTTCACTTACACATTGTGTTTCAATTACAAATGGCAATATATTTTCTTCTGCAAGTGTTTTTTTTGTTTTTAAAAAGATGTGATCAATACATGATTTTGAATCGTCAACTATTCTCGTATATCGATTAATGACAGACTTATATTGATATTCACACATAGTATTTAAATATTCACTTGAAATTTCATTATCCTTCATAATATCAATATTTAAGTCACCTAATATCACTTTATAGTCTGACTTATTTTTTAGTGTTTTCAAATATTGGTGCAAATCTGATGTAAATTCTTTAGAATTTATTGCGGGTGATTTATATATGGCTATTACGTTAATTTTGTAATTTAAAATTTTTATATTTAAATTTATAACTGCTGTGTTATTTATTTTCTGGATTTCATAATTATAATTCAAATCATTTTTTATATATATCACTATGCCATCATTTTGATTAAAGGATCCGTTATTGTATATTATGTCGTAATCATCTAGATGAAAAAAATTTATATTATCTATTTTCCATGTCTCTGTTAATACAATACATTCAATTATAAATATTGAGTTAATTCAACGAGGAAGAGAATGCGAAAACTCTTCTACAAAAACTAAGTAGCTACGTAACACCTATATCGGTTTTTTTCTTCTATCTCATACTTTCAGAGAGAACTCCAAATCCCATCGAATTTGGTTCACCCTGTACATCTTGGGGGTATCGTTTTTTGATTACTGGCCGCAAAGAATGCAATTTTGTAGTAAGCAAATATATTTTAATGTCAATATTTTTTTGCTTTGAACGCTATGAATTTCTGTTTAATTCAATATTTTATAACACATTGTGCTTCAAAACTTTATAAGGACTATTCGCTCATTTACTGAAAACGTCATTTGACAGGTAATTGATTGCAAACAATGTTTGAAGTATGGAGAAGCGACAATAATTTAATTATATTCAATTTAAATCTAATTGAAAACTAGTCATTTTTGTTACTTATCGTACCTAATGCATTTGTGAGAAATACCATGCAAACGAATTTTATTGCTTTTTAGAGTTAGGGTCGAAATGCCGGGTTGTGCAGCAGTAAATTGCTCTGCAAAAAAGGATCCTTCAGCTCGCCTTTGGGAACTTTGAAGTATAACACGGCAAAATTGAACGTAAGATGTCTCAAGACCATTTTCAATTACTAATAGTTTAAATAAAATATATCACTAATCTAAAACTGTTAATAACGTAACACTTGTGAAAACTGATACTTTATAGAACGAGTAGGCAGATTTCAGAACGAGCCGTAGGAGAATCTGAAAGCCCACAAGTTCAATAAAACCACTTTGCACACGTGTTGCGTATTTTTCCTACAATAGCAAAAATACAAGAAATATATTTAAAAAGTCTATTTTTAAATCAGTAGGTATACTTATAGTCCAGTCAAATTACACTTTGACAAGGAAAAAATTGTTAACAGGGCTTTGGCAGTTGGAAATGGTAAAGTGGGGTATAATAATCAAAAAAAAATCCATGCACTAGCAGGAATGTTCCGGGGGGGATTTGGGGTGGGGTCAAAGGGGTCAATTGTGTATTATTGCGGTTTTCGGATAAAATTGAAGTCGGAGAGAAAAATATTTAATAGAAAAGTTGTAGATCGTCAAAAAATCTACAACTTTTCTAAAAATCAATTTTTCACATAATCCCAAAATATCCGAGAAAAATGCGAAAAACTGGTTTTTCTGTTTTTTATTATTTATTTCTATCAAAAAAATTTAATTTTGACGAAACTTGGTGGAAATATACCTTTTGGTCTTCTAAATATCCACAAATTTTTTCAGACCAGAAAATTTATAGGTTTCCGAGATATTCCCTTTTTTGGAAAACAACATTTTTTTTTAAATGAAATTTGTCCTCCAGGGAATCATCGCACCAACTTGATTTATGTCTTAATTTCTTCGTTTTTACTTATACTTTTTTAGTAAATGATAAAAAATAGTAGTCTCCATTTAAAAACACGCTCAAAAATCGAAAAAAACAAAAAATGACGTTCTGCTCCGAAACGAGTATGTGAGTCTCTTTCAATACACTGGTACCTAATCGGTATGCGGGGACCAGCTGTTTCGAACTTTGAAGAGCAGAAACTAGAAAACAAACTGGTAAGGCAACTAAGCTGCCTCTACCTGTAATCTAGCGAACTAAAGACCGGTAGCGGGAAATTGAAACTACATATAATTATTCGCCTTCAATATTAATAGCGATAGTATTACAAAATTAAGGTCTTTACGAAATAATTAAACTAAGGATATCTTGTATTTTTCTACGTAAAATTCAATGGTGTAATCAGTTTTATAAGATTATATAAAAATTTCAATAAATTATAAACATATAAAAAAAAAATTGATTTTTGCGAAAGTCATTTTTTGTTTTTTTTCGATTTTTGAGCGTGTTTTTAAATGGAGACTACTATTTTTTATCATTTACTAAAAAAGTATAAGTAAAAACGAAGAAATTAAGACCTAAATCAAGTCGGTGCGATGATTCCCTGAAGGACAAATTTCATTTAAAAAAAAAATGTTTTTTTCCAAAAAAAGGGAATATCTCGGAAACCTATGAATTTTTTGGTCTGAAAAAATTTGTGGATATTTAGAAGACCAAAAGGTATATTTCCACCAAGTTTCGTCAAAATTAAATTTTTTTGATAGAAATAAAAAATAAAAAACCAGTTATTCGCATTTTTCTCGGATATTTTGAGGTTATGTGAAAAATTGATTTCTAGAAAAGTTGTAGATTTTTTAGCGATCTACAACTTTTCTATTAAATATTTTTCTCTCCGACTTCAATTTTATCCGAAAACCGCAATAATACACAATTGACCCCTTTGACCCCCCCGCAAATCCCCCCCGGAACATTCCTGCTAGTGCATGGATTTTTTTTTTTATTATTATACCCCACTTTACCATTTAGAACTGCCAAAGCCCTGTTAACAATTTTTTCCTTTTTCGAAAAAAAAAATGTTAATTTGATTAGTCTATTATACAAATCGCCTCGTTGGTTCTGTCGGAATTCTTTAAGGAATCCATATTTAATCGTGCAGTGCACGTATTCACAAATTTCCTTCAAAGCTTTTGAAAACCTCGTCTGGAAAGAACCAATGAAACCGAAGTAGGAAATAATTTAAATAAAGTAATTTGTTACTAACAAATAAAACATTTTTTTTTTTTACAAATACAGTTGTCGACAATGAAGGAAGGATATGATAATTTCAAAGTCGTGCAGCTGTTCTTGCTAATATGGTAAGTGACCCACTCAATCACCACTTTTTTACACGATTTTTTCTGCATGAATTTATCGATTTGCATACAGTAGTCAGTTGGACATGTACATAAATAAATAATTGACAATGTAAGGCTGTAATTAAGTGCTGCTGGTGCTGGTATGTATCTTTAGGAAGGGCAGGGAATATTCCAACTGCTTTAAAAAATAATTTTAATATTCAATAAAAGTAGCCTCTAGTTTTTTTTAATTATTTAAGTATTCAGAAAATGTCAACAGACGTTTCAATGCTAATTGTTTTAAGAGTGTAAATGGAGATAAGACATTTTCGCATTTAATGTTTATGCAAGGTTTAGTTGTTCAAAAGTTCTAATTGAAAACTAGTCATATTTGTTACTTATCGTACCTAATGCATTTGTGAGAAATACCATGCAAATAAATTTTATTGCTTTTTAGAGTTAGGGGCGAAATGCCGGGTTGTGCAGCAGTAAATTGCAGTAACTCTGCAAAAAGGGCTTTTTAATGAAACGCTTCCCCAGTGCTCCAGCAAGGAGGAATTGTTTATCTAAATAAGTTGCCTTCCCCCTTCAACACCTTGTACAAAAAAAAATATTCTAATCTAAATGCGTCTCTCAGGCTGTGTATATTCTGTATATTACATAATCTTGAGATATTCAGATGAAATTTTGTAGGTCTTCCTAAAAAGAGGGAGGTGTAAGCCATTGCGGAAATATTTATCATTTTTTATGGCGAGCCTATTTTTAAAATAATTCTTATAAGGAAATACCTGCAGTGTTTTGCACCAGATTTATTAAACTGGGTTACTTTAAACAGGATTAAAACAATCAAATATTTATTTTGATGTATTTGCGATGTTTACAGAGTTTTACTATCTACGTACAATTTTAGGTCACATTAAATTGATTTGGGATTTACTGCAAGGTTTACCAAACCCGTGTTAAAATTAAGCCCATTTTCCTCTGTCGGTAATTTTTAGAATTTGATTCATAATTTGATTTACGTAGAATTTGTCTCGGAATCCGAATTATGCGTATCTTTTTAAACAATTTTTTAATAGAAGATATAAAGCAGACTGCGCAAGCAGTGACTGATTTCCCGAAACATAATTTGGAAATGAGTTCAGATTTTGTAAATATTATTGGATGGATAGCATGATTATTGGATGATTAACCGCATTACGGGACAATGAGTTGTCTAGACCAAAATGAACGAAACCAGAAAGTATGTTAGAGATAAAAGTTTTATTAATCGGATATTTGCCAGTTTTAAAAATAAATTTGCAGGAATATGTGGAAATTCTATATAGGTACAGGGTGATTCCGATAACGTTACACCCCAATTTTATGGTTAGTCTTTGGAAATAAAATAAAAATATTTAACGTAACTTATAGTATTTTTTCCCAGGATTCTGAAAATTTCAACAAGAAAACAATTGAAAGTCAAATAAAAGTGAGAAAGAAACATGGCAATGTTTTATTTTAATGAAATTCCCTGTATATTTTTACAATTTTGAAAAAGATTTAAATTCCCTTTCCAAAAATATAACATAACATATACTTTCATATTTAGTAAAATACTCATAATTATTATTATTATTATTATCAGTATTTTACTAAATATGAAGGTAAATATATACGTTATATGTTATATTTTTGGAAAGAGAATTTAAATCTTTTTTCGAAATTGTAAAAATATACAGGGTGTTTTATTTAAAAATACATCGTTTTGTTTTTTCCTCTTTTAGTTGACCTTCAATTGTTTTTTTGTTAAATTTTTCGAAATCCTTAGAAAAAATGCTGTAAGTTACGTCAAATATTTTTATTTTATTTCCAAAGACAAACCAAAAAATTGAGGTGAGAACGTTATAGGAAACACCCTGTACTGCGTTTCTGCAAATATATGATTTATTTGAGTCGCTTGCGTGGTGAAATATTATTCACTATTTATTTTTTTTATTCACCATGTGTCAAAACTTAGAAGCAATTAATTTACTAAAAATTTTTCCCTGTATCTTCCAAACGAATGATGCAAACATACAACATATATATTATATCGTTGCAATCAGAAAAATATGTAGATTTCAAAAAACTGAAAATATATAGGGTGTTCTATTTAAAAGTTTGCTATGTCCCTCTTTTATGGAACACCCTTTATATTCAACGAGATCTTTATAAAAAAATTAATAAAATTTCATACAATTTATCTGAAACATTTTTTTTTACTTGAAAAATTAAAAAGTTACAAGGGGGGTCAATTCTCGTGTACAGGGTGATCATTTTAAGTGCCTCACTCGATTTTCCTGCTTTATTCTTCACCTAGGAAAAAAATTCAAAAACCATACAAGTTATTATGCTATATCTTCTTTTGTTTCTGAAATAAATAAATAATTTAAATGCTTTTGTTTGTTTTCATGGATGATTTTATTTCATAACATATATTTGTGTTATTTTAAATTAAAACCCCAATATCTTATTAAATATGAAAGACAATGATGACATGTTATATATTGCTGAATTCAGAAAGAAAAGTTCTTTAAACTGAGCTCAATATACAGGGTGTATCACCTAAAATAAAAAAATTAAAGCAATTTCCGGTCAAACCGGAAGTGAAAAATAAGTACATGATACGCATTTACAATCAGTGAAATGTCACATATCCATTTCCGCATTAATATACAGGGTGTATATTTTTTTCTTTTTCAGTTCTTCGGCCATAACTTTTTTCTTTGACATTCAATTGTTTTTATCTTTTCGGAATCGGATTCCTCGGAAAAAAGTACACAAGTATGGTTTTTGAATTTTTTTCTTAGGTGAAGAATAAAGCAGGAAAATCGAGTGAGGCACTTAAAATGATCACCCTGTACATACTACAAAAAGTTGTTTCGAATAAGAAGAAAAAAAATCAAAGGCGTGAAATTTTATTTTTATTTTTGATATTGTTCTTGAAAATTTAGTATTAAAATAATTAAAATGCGAAATTACAATATTGTCACTTAAAACAGGGATACTCCGGCATACATGAAATATACTGAAAATAGCGATTCCAGTACAATAGAAAAAAAAATTAAAAAACATGAATATTTGCCATTCAATTTGCAGGATGCCTCGAAAATGGTTATTTATTAAATGCATTTAATATACAGAGCGAATCTTAAGTGAGGGTCATATTTAGTAGTGAGATGGGGTCATGCGTACAATTGCCGGTCTTCGATCTTCGGAGCAAAGCAGCGGTGGTCGGAGCCGGGGAATGGATGGGTGACCGTATCTCATTACATTACCGAGGATAGTGCAGCGGGCTAGATCGCCCTTGAATGGCACAAGGCGACTAGTTACTGCCTATCTCTCCTGGGTTCGAGTCCCAGCTCCGGCAGATGGCAATGTCGGAGGGAATGGGTGTATGTGGTGTGTCCTGGTTAAGTGTCAGAATAGCTCTAAGCTAAACTTCGCCAGGACGTTAATATAAATAAGACGATTAAAAAAAAAAAAAAAAAAAAAAATAGTACTAGTCGGCAGGAATATGAATCCAATTTTTTTTGTAAGTTCTAAAATGACCGCCGAGTTATGACTTTTTCTTAAAAATTCGCGGTTAATGTAATTCCACTTCCATAATGAAAATTGTAATGCAAAACAAAATGAAAAAGTCGGCTGCATACATCCGCCTCTAATCACTGAACTTTACTGCTACTTTACTACTGACCTAGTTTTCAAACGCAGCAGGTGTACGTTAACCAAAAATAGCGCGAAGAAGCGTAAACAAATGATGGTAATTCGTCTCGATGACAATCTAGGCACGTGTCAATTTTCGATCGATAATCCTGCATTAAAATATTTTTTTTGTAAACTATTGCACAAGAAATAAATTTGTTGTTTATTTGTTATAGTAATTGATTTTGTTTTTATCGTTAAACGCTCAATTGTTTATTTGTTAAAATTTGATATTTCAAGAAAACAATTTTTGTTCATGGCATACTGAATTTGAAATAGATTTAAATTATTTTATAATTAATAGCGAAATTAATAAAAACTTAATTGCAGGAAAATATTTATAAAAATTATTCATTGATTGAATGTTAACTTATATTTTTTTATTTTTTTGTACCTATTATTTTGTTTTCTTGCAAATGAATAAACACAATTTATTATTAATATTATTATTAGATATTTACAAACAAGAGATTAAGCTATAAAACATCTACAACTAGACCTAGGTTTATATATTTTATTTTTTCCAAAATTTTCAGTTGAAAAGAGATATTGATACGTTTAACGATCGCTGCTGACGAATTTTTCAGACTGATTAGACCTTGGATGGTGTACCATTAACGAAAGACATTGAGATTCTATAGAAATTGGAAACCAATAGTAGTACTCACTGGCCTATGACCGGTTCATTGATGGTAGATAATTAAAACAGCTGAATACTTACTAAAGATGATTGGAATATTGATTAAAAGGTGTATTTATATATTTATTTGTGGCGTAGGATCATACCGGCAGCGTTATTGACGAGAATCATTAATTAATATTTGACATAAAGAGAATTTAATGAACAAAAGAAATACGGAGTATTTACGTTATTTACATAAATACTTTGCCATAACCAGCTATTACCGGATTTATTGATGGAAAAATAGAGGAATTAATAGGACCAGATCGCTTATGCAAATAGGTAGGTTTATGTAAACAAATGTAGACGCACGTTCCAAAAATATTTCGGTATATGTAGTATTGCCATATTTTGATAAAATCATAAAAAAGTAACTTAGAACGACTGTATCTCAGCCAATTTTTATCAGGCACCATTTTCACGGGAATTACGTCAGCTTCCTTTTTTGTGAACCAATACCTATACCTAAATCCACTCAGAAAAAAGTTATACACAAAAATAAAAAAAAATGAAATTTTTCGGTTTTATTTTAAACACTTTTTTTTGACTTATTTTGTTGAAAAAAATTTTTTTTTGAATACTCTCATTTGAACGGGCGCCATTTGGTCCAGTCCTTACCTTTTAATTCAAATAACTAATAAAGCAATATCAGCAATTATGCCAGTAACAGCCGCTTTATCGGAGATTAGTCCTTGATCAAAGTTTTCATCCTTATTATATATTGCAAAATTGTAATCGCTTAGAATTTTTTAAACAGCGTAAAAATTAATTGCGACACCACTGAGAATCGTACTTACAAACGTTCGTGTTACAATTTTTTTTTCGTACTTATATTGTATATAGTCACAAAACGGATTAATAAGGTATTTAGAAAAGCTTAATTTATGGCTTTTTTGTATGGAGATATAAACGTGATAATCATAAAATACCTTAAGGTGTAGTAACAAAGCGAAATACCATACCAAGTTATGAAACTAAATTACACAAACATAATAATAAATATCAACTAATCCAGGAGCAGCGTTCGTTAAGAAGGTTGACTGATCGATAAATCTGTCTAGAGATAAGGAAAACTTGGAAGAAAGTGCCGTCCGTTTAGCCAAGGAGTATACTTTCTAATAATTCAATTGTCAGGAGTCTTAACCTCAAATTTTTTGTGCCTTAATCCTCCAATTTTAATTTGCCACAATTTTATAGAACCATTTATTTGACCACTGATGCTAGTGCATTCGCAATAGGTGCAGTGCTGTCGCAAGAATCAATCGGAAAAGATCTTCCCATTGCATACGCCTCAAGACCTTTAGTCTAGCAGAGACAAAGTGCTCAGTGATACAGAGGGAATTATTAGCTATCATTTGGTCAGTAAACCATTTATTCGAATAAAAAGACCATACTCCAATTTAAACAAAATATAACCATGTCGGGCGAACAGGTTGGTCAAAAATTTGAGTCTACTATTTTATAGTTGTGGAATTCTCTTTCTATTGATCTGTTTTGTTTCTTAGCAGATTTTAATAATGTCCCAGAATACTCTCACAGAATTTTCCTCTCGTCCACATTCTTTACAGGTTTTTTAATATATCACATCGTCATTAAATATATCTAAATCACCTACTGGGGCGTCATCTACTGCTATGCTATTAATTTCAAATGAGTGTTGCATGCCTTATTTTTATAAAAACAACCAGGTACGAATATGATTTACAATTTACATTACGTATGCAATTGCAAACACCACCATCTGTGCATTTGTTTTCGTGTACTTGTTTTGCTCTTATCTGATATGATTAAACGGTCTTAGATATGCAAATGTGAAATTAGTACAACGGCTTACTGTATTAATCGTATAGGATATTAGAATATTAAGTTTTATGATGTTTTAGATTAATAACAAAAGACCTTATGACGAGACACGTTTTTCGTTTTATTGGGCTATTAAGTGGAACCGATTACATCAGAATTATGGCGAATATTTTAACTTTATTTGGTTCTCAACTGAAGAGTTGACATCCTTAGAATGCCACGCACAAAAATTACTGGTTCGCCTTAGGTCTCTGGAGGTCGAATATTAAGTAGGAAGGATGATTCTCAGCTATAATCGTTAATGTGTGGCAAAATTTTAATAGGTAGAACATTTCGCTCCCCGCCTGCTTACTTATCCAGATCTAAATTTCTGGGGGTTGGTTCGGTGAAGGCAGAAACAATTTTCAAACGGAAAATCGATAACGACAATGTCTTTCCAAGTTTAGCAGTTCACATGTTATTGATAACAGTAATATGTGATATTTTTGGCCATAACCTTTTCTTAATCTCAAGAATATAAGAAGATTATAATAATCAAATTTTTACTCGAATTTTTAATAAAAAATGTTTCTCCACTAGGCTGACCTTCTATATAAGTTTCAAGATAAAAATTTGCGACATTTCAACCTTGGTTCGCTAAAAAATTAGCTGTCCGGACGCGTTGGTATAATAAGGGTTAAAATTTAGAGAGACCCGACAAGAATGACGGGTCTAGCATCCCTTAAAGTCCGGTCAAAAAAATCTTCCGGTTAAAGAAGCTACGGCCCCCGGAAAAGTACCATATATCGGTAAAATCGACCTTTTTAAAAAATTCGTATCTTGGGTAATATCCAAGATGAACCTAAAAAAAATATATCAGTTCTTCATTTATCCTTCTTCTTGGTCGCCGTCAAGCTCAGGATCCTTCAGATCAAAATGAAAGGCTCCGGAACAGTTTTAAAGGTGCTGCAATCCCAAAAAATCACCTCTTTTAAAAAAATCATAACTTTTTTAGGAAGCAAAATCGAAGAAAACGATTTGGCCCTGCAACTTTCTAAATTTCATCTAGTTTTCAGAAGAAAATGTCCCGTCCGTCCATCTCGAAAAACCAGCGAGTCATTAAGCTCGGAAGACGACGTGTTTTAGAAAAATCGGAAAAACTGCAAAAACACGAAAAGTTCAAACGCTATTTCCAAACGAAAAACCACCGCCGGAGGGGCATTTTGGCAAGAAATCCAAGGTAGAGGATCCAACTTAGAACTACATCGTGAATCGCTCGGTCCCGCTGAGGTTTTTGGTTCAGTAGATGCGAACGAAAAGAGGCGATATTGACGTCTATCATAAACCGTCGACCATTTTTTTTTCGAAATCTCCACGTCTGGTAAAGAGATAAAAAAAACAAGTTGACTAAAACATTTCTCAAACAAGGACAGTCGCGCCTTAAACCGTCTCTAGCATCCGAAAGATGTAAAAAATATACAGGGTGTTGCATTTAAAATTTCATAGGCCAAACCAGAAATGACAGAAATGTGAAAAATATCGAAAAATTTGCATTATCCCCTGTATATCTAGAAAGTTCTGGGTACTATGACTTGTCTAATAATTTCGTTGACACCCGGTATAGATATCGTCTTTTTTTCACATCCCAAAAACGTTTGTCCCACAACCGCATTTTCTTGAATATAATTTAAAAAATATATTCAGTGCTTTGGAAAAGGTCACTGTCACTGACGCATTTAAAATTCCAAATGAAGAATTGTGACAGTTCTGTCAAAAAGGAAAACAATAGCAAAAATCGATCCAGAGCTCTCCTCAAGATGTTCAGCATCTTTTTCTCATTTATCTCCTTTGTTATTTTGTGGTTCTCTGTTCGCTGTTCTTCTCTTGATCCATCAGTTCGGTTTTACAATAGTAATGACCGTGTTGGAAAAATACTCGGATTTTGGTGCAAACACTTCGCGTATCACATCAATTATTGAACCTCCTTGCGGTTAATACAGAAAGTTTAACATTTCTCTTGCTCTTGTCACTTTAATTTTCTTTCCGCAATAAATGCTCCACGAGATATCGCCAGATTACATCCAATAATCAGGTATCCTGTACACACATTAAGAAATAAGATCTTGAACTTTGTGTTGCGAAGCACAGAATGCATTCTCCCTCACCTACTACATGACTGCTCCCATGTATTCTTGTTGACATGTCAATTTAATACTTATTGCTATATCCCTAGGTCTTTCGTAATTTTTAATGTACCCCAGGCCGCGTTGAGAAACTTTTATTTACGTGTAACGAAAACGATGTGACTCATTTATGGAGATTAAGGTGCTCGTTTGTGCAATTATTGCTAGAATGAAAACAAAAATTTTTGGAGTGTAATTGGCTTCAGTACGAGGAATTTTAAGTAAAATGAGTTGCGCTTTCTGTAACTGAAACAAAGCGTCTTAATGCACGTGGTGCAAGCAGGAAAATATTCCCATTTCGCAATTATCCACTAAATCCACAAAACCAAGGTAATAAATTAATTGGTAATAATTGTATGTCAATGCAAACCGACACACAAACTAAAAACAATAATTATGCTCTAACTGCATCTAATTAATGGTTATGGGACTCGTTATCTAATGTTAACAACTTCAGCTGCTGTTAAGAATGAATTGATTATTAGGGAGGACATCGTAGTGAAAAACTTTTGCAAACTTCTTACTAGTAATTGTTGATTTGTTAAGTCTTACCGATGCAAGAATAAATTTAATATTTTTATTACACAATGGTTTCATTAAAATTTTGTTACAGTGTGTTCATAGATAACAAAAATTTTGCTTCCTGTAATAACGTTACAACTTGCTTTAAACATCTACATATATGATCGATCCTAATTATATTAGCGTCTCGTCGAAGAAGATCACTCCCATCCCACCCTTACCTTTCAGTTCATCCCTCTCTAGTTATAACGTGAAAAAGTGCTTTAAAACAAATGAAGTCATAAATGTTATGTTCATGTGAGATGGATTGGGATATGCAACCAAATGTAAGTCTCCTATCTGTAGCAATCTGCCCATTACCTTTTCGATTTC
Source organism: Rhagium mordax (assembly GCA_963680705.1). Lineage (NCBI taxonomy): Eukaryota > Metazoa > Arthropoda > Insecta > Coleoptera > Cerambycidae > Rhagium > Rhagium mordax. The sequence continues at coordinate 6,372,201 of OY796662.1, read as the reverse complement.
TTTTCTGTCTTCTTTTATTTGTGCTGTTGTGTTTTGTTTTGGTCCTCTAGTTCTATTTCAATTTTTAATGTTTTTGTTCATTGCGTTCCACCTCTTTACGTATTTCAGATTTGTGGGTTTCATTATGCATCCAACTCCTTCTCTTGCTCTTTGACTTTGGTCTACGCCACTGTATATCAAGATGTTTCCTTTTTCTAACATTTTTTTAACTATTCCTTTCCTTTTTGTTTCCGGTATCCAAGTATATCCAGGTTTGTCTTCATAACTTTTTTTTCTAATTCCTGTTCCTTCCCAGGTTCCAATTTTTCAAATATTTTCATTTAGTTCCTTTCTTCCCTTTTTTGTTTTATTTGATTCCTGGCTATCATATCCATCGTCATGTCACCTTTATCTTGTATCTTATCCTTGTTTTCTAATTTTTCCAGTTGTTCTTCGAATTTGTCTCCTTCTGGTGATCTCTCATTTACCGTCCTTTTTTATAGCTCTTACTTCCATTGCTCTCTATGTTTTCCATTCCCTCTTCCACCTCGAAGTCTTTTGTTCCATATATTTATTGTTAATTATGAATTAGTTATATCCAACTTGTTGCGTCCTCTGTCTCTTGCTTCCTACGTTTGTGGTATTAGCATTTTTCTTTCATCTTGTACCTCTTTAGGTGATTCTCATCAATCCATATATCCATTCCTTTTAACGTTTTTGCATTTTTGAAAAACATGAATCTTGTGGGATTCTTTGTTAAGCTCAGTATGGCTCTTTTTTTGTCTGTGTTGTACTATCGGATTCTTCTTGCTTCATCTGTATCCTGCTTTATGTTGATGTTAACTGCTAACTTCTGTGTTATTGAGCACAACACTAGAATGCGGGAATTATTGATACCTAATAGCCATCAGACAGCGCTATATCAAAAAAACCTTTTTTACAACGGATGCAAATTTTATAATGCACTCAGTACGGATATAAAGTGTTCTCCTAGCATTTATATTTTTAAATCTAAGTTGAAACAATTTCTACTGGACAAAAACTGTTACACATTTGACGAATTTTTTTAAAGGCTGTACTGACATTTTAAATTGATATTTTGTATATTGTACTTATAGTTGTGTTTTTATTATAACTGTTTCTACTTTTTTTTTTATGTGACTGTATATTGTATTTATTGACGTTTTCTCAATTATTGTATTCGTTTGTGTACTTTTTAATTGACGAAATAAATAATTTTTTATTATTATTATTATTATTATTATTATTATTATTATTATTATTGCACTCACTTTGTCCATTGTTTCATTCTTATTTTCTTCATCCGTTATTTTTCTGCCTTATTTCTCTTTCTAAGTTATGTATTCTCTCCTCTTTGTAAACTGCATTTTTCTTTTATCTTCACAAATCAAATTATTACTAGTGCCCAATTTGGCTTTAGATCTAGATCTCATTTTCACTAATTAATGAAATAAACGTTCTTTTTTAGGACTGATCGCTTTCATAATTCATATTTAGTAAATCGAAAATAAGTCAAGTTGACACAGGAATACATCAATTGTGGCGTTCCTCAAGGGTCAATATTAGGTCCAATTATGTTTCTAATATATTCTCATTACTCTCCGATGATACTAGCATTTTACTGAACTAAAGGAATATGGAATGGATGGCTTGGAAAGGAAGGCAAAACGTATTTTAAATATATCTGACTGGTTCTTAGCAAATAAACTCTTCCTCAATTTACAAAAAATATTCTTTACACCTAATTTTACGTAGAACGTAGAAATCTCGAGGTCATTAATCCAGTAGATCGATCCAATTTTCTTGGTATTGTTATTATAGGCAATTAGAATAGCCTAAACCATCATAAGAATAGAAGCACGATGACACGAGCTTACATCTTCATAATTATTATCCCTCTAGAAATCAGGATTTTATATTAAGTCCATTTTCTAAACGCTAAAGACTCGCCAAAGTTCTAACTTCGTTGACTCAAAACCGAGTTTGATGATTTTTTTTTTGAAATTCAGGAAAAAGTTCCCCATAGGTGAGAGAGTGTGCTTTTTATTTTTTCAATTGTTAGTTATTAACAAATAAGTATTTTTTAATACACTAATTAATTAAAAAATGTATAACTCTTTTATTTATTTAAACAATTGCCTGAGATTTGATTTTTGGGATCACAGATTACGAATCTGGCCTCAAAATCAGTCTAAAAACATAATGGCGTCGAATGTCTAATTTTTTATTTTCTTTTTATTATTATATTTATCAGATATTTGGGAGTTTTTGGAGTCGCTGATTACGAATTTGGTTTAAAAACTAAAATTTATTTTATTGGAATTTTATTTCTTATACCGGACAGCTACAATTACAAACCAAAACAAAACCCATTTATGTGAATCACAACCACCTTTCCATTTTAAAAAATTTAATAATTATTACCAAAAAAAAAAAAATCCAAAAAAAGCATATTATATTTAAAATGGTTTAAAAAATGTCAAAAATACAGGATGTTCCATTTGAATATCATAAGTTCTGGTCAATTCCGGTCAAACCGGAAATGCCTTGAAATTCAAAATTATCCTAAAAAAATGTATTGGTGTTTAAATAAATAAAAGGATACATTTTTTAATTAAGACTAAGGTAGTGGCGGCATATATGGCCCATTTAAAAAAAATATTTTTTTTCTCGAAAACTTTATTAAAAAAAATAACAATGCTTACAGGAACTTAAGCGTAAACACCTTCGCTTTCAGGAAAAAAATTTAACTTTGTAAAAATCAAACGTAAAACAAACAAAAAAATTTTTTTTTTAAATGCAGTCAATGGGCCATATTCCCAACCAGGGTTGGAGTTATGGCCCTAGAAAAATTTATTTTAATTGAACGGTTCATTAAGAAAATTGAGCTTAGACATAATAGACAAATAGACTGACAACAAAAAAAAAAAATAAAAAAGGTTGCAAATTTAAAATAAAAAATAAAATTGTAGAAAAAGTCAATGGGCCATATCATCAAACCCATCTGAAAATATGGCACTTACAGAATTAACATAAATCTGAGCCCTTTAAAAAAATGCAAAATAATTTTTTCCACTAATGTAAAGTAAGTATTTTCTATCAAGATAAAATACTTAAACAATGTGACGAAATAAATACATGGGCCATATAACCAGTTGAGTAGTGCACATTATGAGCAACAAAAAAAAAACTCTTTCACAAAATTTTTAAGTAAAATAAATATGTCACTATGTAACACGTAACTTAGAGTGTCGATCCTCCAAAATTTAGGTTTGTTTTTCAATGTTTCCCGATGATTTCACCAAAACACTTTCATTAAACTTTATTATTCGAACACCTGTTGTGACGCCATAATCTAAACTAGCCGGTATTGCCGATATTGCCGGAAGTTCGGCTTGTTATTTACAGAGGACGCTTAAACGTATTGAAAGAAACTGTGAACGTCAAGAAGTTGGGTTTGAGGCGGTTAGTTTAAAATTTAAGGGCATTGGGCCATATGACCGTCCGGGCCATATCTACCGCCACTACCTTATTAAAAAAACATTTATTTGTTAATAACAATTGAAAAAATAAAGAGCACACCTCCTCACCTATGGGGAACTTTTCAAAAACTTTTTCCGAAATTAAAAAAAATATATATCAAAATCAGTATTGAGTCAACGAAGTTAGAACTTTATTTATTTAGTCCTAATGGACTAATAGCCAAATTTTAAATATAAAAAAAATCCTCAGTGCCCTTAATATTTGGGATTACAGATTATTTCAATTAATTATAGTTTCAACTTTGGAGTATTAGGCATCTTTAGCGGTTAATAACTTACAAAACCAACTATCTGGCTGCCCTGTATATCAACTGGAAGTTCTAGAACAACTTTTAGATAAAGCAATTTGTCAGAATAACACCAAGCGGAGTAAGAAAATTATCTTATTTGTCACACTGTCGCCGTCTCTATAAATAAAAGAATGAAACACGAAATGGCTTTTATTATTATATTATATATAAGGCGTAATTTCCGCTTACTAACTCCACCAATGTTAAAGCCTGAGTGGGCCGGTATCTGTGCTGCGTATATTTTCACCCTAGGAGGTCAGGCCAAAAACAGAATATACGTAGGTATTACATTTTACTAAATATTTATTCCTAAAAATTGAAAAGATTCGTTATATAGGTATTGAAACTTTCCGAGGCGTTCTAAATATAAGTTATTCATAGAAAATTGACTAAAAGAGAGTGGTGATTCCTTGGCTTATTTTAAGGAAAAAAATCTACATAAATATGTCTAATAAAATGACTCGTTTTCAATGTTTTTTTTTTATATTTCAAAACCTTTTATTATTTAAATATTTGGTGGACATTGTTGCTTCACTGACCGAGGTCCACGTCTAAAAATTACTATGTATAACCAGTGAAGGAGAGACCTATCCCTATCCCTTCCTATAAAATTGGAAAACCGCGCCGCCATAGGCTTTTGCAAAATCTTTAGTTTATTTTTGGGATAAAAAATATTCTCATATTCAAGCACTGTTTTCGAGCGTTCTACATCCCGAAAACGCAGCTTTTTAAACTATGTCAAGGAATCACTTCCTGTATTTTGAGCATACACTTAAAAATCACAGAGAGGGAAATATAGAAGGGAGGTTGTATGTTATAATTAAAAACGTAATTTATAATGTAATACTTGCTGCCCTGTTCGATAAATGTTAAGGTGATTTTTAGCAATGCTGCAATTAATTAAAGGCAGGAAAAGTGTGTCATAATATAGATTTAACCTTTAAAAGAAGTTAAGGAAATAAAATATAATTTTTAATTTTATTGTAAGTATTTTGCATATTTGCAAAATTGCTTCAATTTTTGTATATTAGAAAATATATATAAATATACATTTTTAGGGTACCCTATAATATTTTATCTGCTATAATTTATTAATTTTTAGAACTTATCCACCTGTCAATGTTAAGATTTACTTTACGAATATATGTGTACACAGTAAATACACGGATAATATAAATAGAATGTTATTTAAAATTATTCTCGGAGATTTTACTACATCTGCAACTTCTCAAAGGTTTTCGAAATCTTTTAAGTTATTAATATTGACATTAAAAGTCAATTTGCGCGCCTTGAGGTACCCAATTCAATGTTTACAGTTCCACAGAAAACCAGGACAAGTAAAATTTCGGTTGAAATCAATTTGGAAGATTTTATCTGCAACTTCTTAACTTTTCGGGTGGTCTATTTAATATTATAATAAGGCAAATTTGCCTTATTATTATTATTGTTATAGAATTTACATATATAGAAATACCCATAAAAAAAAATGTAAAAACAAAAGATGTAGATTTTGATGTGAAATATATTTTGGTGATAAGAAATAAAACAAAAGAACATCAGAAAGTAAACTGTCAGTAATTATCAGAAACATTTTGTCATTTTTTTTTTTCATGGCAACCTATGTTCTATGCGGTACTGTTTTGCATAATAAGTGCAAAATGGATAGAACAAATGACAACATATATATTTTTGAAGCAAAGAAAAAAGTTATTTCAAAATATGCAAAAAGTACAGGTTGCTCCATTTGAATAAACGTAATCTGTGTCTTTTTCTCTACTTTCTGACGCCGCTTTGTTTTATTTTTCTTCACCAATAGAGTTCACACTAAAATTTGCAATTTTTATATTTACATTTTTTTCATATCTCTAAAAATAAAGGTTGTCAAAATATATGGAACTACCATGTAGATTCAATATAAGTATTCTAAGCGGTTTGTACCCGATTTTTTTTTGTAAAACTAATTTTTTTATGAATAAGATAAAAAAATTTGGGACGAAAATGAAAAAGATTCTTTTTAAGAAAAAACTACAGAGAGAATTAAAAAAGATACAGATATCGTCGATGATGATGAAAAACGTAATGATTAATGTCTTATTTTAACCGTTTTTTGTTTTGTTTAGAAAATACAAATTGCGCAAAATTATTTCCACAGTCATTTACAAAAAAGCCATTTTGTCCATATTATTGCAAAATACTAGTCGAAGACGCAAAATAATTTGCTTAGCTAATTATATGAGGTTTTAATTTTACTCTTTAGAAAACGTGCTACAATCCTAGGTGGCATATTTATAATAAATCAGCAAATTTACTACCTCCATAACCATAATCATAACAACTGCTAAATCAACTTAAACGCGTAAAACCTTTGGTTATATTAAAAGGACTATAAATTTCTTTACATAAATTCAACATAAAAAAATCTGTTTGCTCTAAACTTTTCATCACGTATATATCTTTTGCAGAATATTTACAAGGATTTATCTAATCTGGTCTAGCCAGGGATCGTAAGTTCAACAAAAGAACCTACAAAATAATTTTTTTTTATTCTAAATTTCTAAAATTAAGTATGAATTCATATTTAAATACCAAAAAATTGTGGGATACACTAATTTATAAATAATCATAAATGGTTAAAATTAAACATTGGACTTTCCTTTTGGGGCCGATCAAAAGGGTTTCATGGCGCCTCAAGGCAGGCATGTCGAGACGGATTATTCAATACTTTGTTAATGAGATACAAATAATTAATAGGTACAAGTTACTTTCATGTATATGTCTTGAAAATGACGTATCAATGTGAGCAAGTGTAAAACTATCTCTCTATCATTGACGAAACTGATATTGCTACAGATAACTGAGGAGATAAAATAACTATTTGTAGAGGCCAACATAACGATAATAATCCATAAGAGTATTGTCATTAAATATTCGAACCACAATACATTTCAAGCAACGGAAATTTTTCCTTAAGATCAAAATTTTTTTGCTCCACATATGCATGGGATTGACCAAATCTACTGTTTGTACGTTATGGAAAAAAAGAATAAAGTTTTTATCAATGTATGATAAAGTAAATTTTAAGTTTAAGAAGGTAAGAAAATCTGCACGTGAAGAGGTTGATAAAGGTCTTTCTAAATGGTTCATCTAAAGACGACATGAAGATAAAGATGTAAGTGGTAGTGCGTTACAAGAAAAGCCAATGAAATAGGAAGTAAAATTGAAATAAACTGACTCTAGGCGTTGTAGAAGTTGAATCAAACGAGATATCAGGAATATCACTTTTCGACCTCATCGAACTATCGGTCGATTGCAACTTTCTCTTATAATACTTGATCAGCGTTTCGGCTGCTGCATTGATGTCTGGTAGAACTTGATTTTTAATAATTTTACATTCAGATTCCACTGGGGCGTTGCTCGTTGGTACTAGACCGTATACATCTCGACGAAGACAAGACCACAGCGGAATCATTCTCAATTGATTGACAAAACCTGTAGCAAATTTTGGACATGATCATTTAAATCGTCGCTTTCTTCACTGTCAAGTATTGCTGTGACTTCGTCTTGCATTCCTGTAGCCCAACTTTGCAAAAGTTTTCGTATTCTTCTTCAAACCCCTCTTCGCCTGTATCTGCTTTCTTCTGATTTTCCTCTTCTCCTTAAGGTGGAGCCGACGATTTCTTCCTTTCCTCATTTTCGTCTTATTTTGCGCTCATCAAGCTCTTGGTGAATTTCAAACTTTCCTTCAGAGACGTTGCTCCCTCTCCTGCAATCTCACTTGAAGGAATTATCAAAGGCGCTTTTTTGGCTGGCTTTAATTAGGCTTCGACATAGCATTAACTGACCAATCTCAAACATATGGAGAATGATTTCTTTTTTCTTCCAGAGAATAGGTAACTCATATCATTGGAACGGAAATACGTGAATGGAAAGTCTATAGCTTCTGGAGGCAAAATTGTGGAGAAGTCTGCAGCAGTAGATAGCATTTTCACAAATAGATTGTGTGAAGGGAAGCTAAAGCGGAGGAATAGAAAAATTGTTTTCTCATTGACAACTGTCCAGATCATCCTGACGTTGAGCTAAAGCAAATAAATTTGGTTTCTATTATTTCCATCATTAGTTCAAAACTACAATCTATAGGAATGATAGATTCTCTAAAAAGCCTTTACAGGAAAAATGAAAACGAAAACGTGGGGGGAATCGATAATGGTAAAAATGTTTCTGTTAGCCTCCCAAATACTGCGAATTTCATTCATATGGGTTGACAGAAGGTCAGCAGTGAAACCATAACAAATTGTTTTAGGCATGGGGGATTTTCTAAAAAGGAACATGAATTTGACTCAGATAATGAGCTTCTACTTATCTCGAAGTTGATTGTGTTACTGAGGTACAAAATGCAGTGGAAGTAGAAGTTCAATGCATTTAATTTTGAAGAGTATGTCACCGTGGATAATGACATAAGAGAAAACTTATGATCAGATTATAGAATCGGTGATTTCAAACATAATTTCAAGTAGCAACGAGGAAGAGGAAAACGAATCTGATGAGAAAATTAGCATTTTCGTTCCTTCTATTCCTGAACTTGTTAGAAAATCTGTTCTATTTTTATTTGTATCACAAGCCTAGTGGGTAAATGCGTTGATACTACTTGGTTGCAAGGATCGACGGTTCGAATCCATCTTGGGGCAAATTGAAAATTTATTTCTGATTTGCTTCGGACTTAGTTGGGGAGAGAATTATCGAAGCCCTAGATGTGGTTCGGACTCCACAATAAACTGTAGGACCTCGTTTCTCTTTCCCAACACAAAATCCTAGAATTTTCCGGTGACTTGAAAGGCGGTTAAAAAAACATTGTAAGAAAACATTTTTTTTTAATTAAAAACACAAAACGAGTACCTACTATTTATTTTTCACCGATTATAAAAACACTCCGGATATAACGAACAGTTTTTCGGGTTCGTTATAACCCTACTTTATTGTAATTTAAAATGTAATGACTAGAACGATGTAAATATTTTTGCTCCACGCCCGACATTTATGATTTTAGAAATCTACTGGCAAAATATTCTTCTGCGAATTCAGATAAAAAAAATAATTTCTTCAACAATCCCGATTGCTTAGTTGTGTACTTGAAACGTATTTGAAACCAGAAACAATTCAATTTCATAGAGACCTGCACATAAAGCCATCACGTACGTGCCCGGACGGACATTATATTATTATGACGTAAATAGGAAAATAACTATTTACCACCGCAATAAATAATTACGAAACGCAAGATGGGGCACATTTACGAGCGGTAAATTCCTCCGAGCAACTCCACCAAGGTTCAACGGATCTCTGCGACCCCATTAAAACCATCCTGGGAAACGCATGTGGGTCGTTTACCCGAGCCGCGTCAACGTGAATATATCGACCCGACGGCGCCCAGAGCGTCGCGACGGACACATGACACGCTGCGTCTGCGAGTGCTTGCAAAACGACGAGGACAGGGCCGGTTTCGCGTAATGGCCATATTTTACCATACCACCTATTTGATTGTGTATGTACCCAGAGTTGGCTCTTGAGAAATCCAAAGTATGTAATATGACAAAAAAAAATAAAAGTTTTGCCGAAAATTTCACACCTCATTTTTTTAGCGAAGCAGAAGTTTGTCTTTGGTCTCGTTACCATGGCAACCCAAAACATTTCCGGAAATTTTTTATCCTCCAGGGTACCCTGAGTAGTAATCGTGTAAGTAGAAGCTTAATTCAAATCTCCTGCATCCAGTTTCCTCCATTCATATACCTCCATTTTAAAGACGCAAAGGTAACAATTTCCATACAATGAATCAGTTTAACTATCCAAAGACCATTTATATTAGTTTGGCCAATATTTTTAGGTATTACGCAAATGGTGGATCTGGATCAACCATAACACCAAAAGCAAATAAACAGTCATCTTCAAGAAGCAAAAGTTCAATCGATTAAAAAGCTTGAATATAAAAAATCGCGCTTCTGGTGAAAACAAATTTGTGCGAGTTGGAAGCTAAATGTTTTACTACTCGTACCGAACGTCTAAATAAAAAATTGCTTCGTAAATTTCATTGATATAGAACGTTGTGTGTGTTTCCTTCAAAATATTTTGTGCATTCCATATTGCTGTGCTGTTTATTGCAGTTGGTGCTCAACGTATAAAACTTTGTCGTGTTATTTAGAATGTACATGATGTAGTAGCCCACCAACAGAAATAAACAGTCTGCTATCTAAGTTATTAGCGTAACAGGTGCATCTGCTTTCTGTTACCGAAATATTTATAGATATTTTTTATTACTCCGATCGATGAAAAAATAAACATAGTATCCATGTGAACATAAGTCGCAAATTTTTTGGCGATCCAGGGATTCCCTCTACGTGCGGCCTTGGTTGGGTTATTAAATTATTTTGGGTAGACATGGACACTTTTGATTGTGGTCGATTTCATCTGCACCACGCAGAACACTAATTCGGAAATGGTGTCTAAATGGTTGGTTGCTGCGAATGTTCTAAGCCATTCGATTTTTCACTGTTAAGAGCATACATGTCATTATCTTTCCTTTTCAGCATAAGAAACTACTTCTACCGTGTGTGTTTTAATCCGGTTCTTTTTGCAATATAGTCTAAAAATTGCAAGTAGCCCATTTCCGTTCACAGACGCTCCGAGTAACTGTTGCAAATTATGCAACACGCTCGGACTTAGTAAGTAACGCGCAGCCGACTACATCAGCAAAAATAGGTAATAAATTCGCCAGGAGCATCCAGAAAAAGATCTGTCGAATTGTCGATACCACTTTTCTGCAAATTTTCTTGGTAAGAATACAACGTAGTCTGCCGCTAGCCGTCCGTGCCGTCTTCAATTACGTATAGATATTCGGAATTCATGTCATTTGTAAGTAGCATTTTATGTTCCATAAAACATTCACCGGCTGAGCCTACATTTCCCGGTTGGGTGGTAAGCAGAGTCTCAGTGAATGCTAGTGACACTTGCTCGCCAAAGGGTTTTTGATTCCATTGGGCGAGAGGAGGAGAATTTGATTTTTTACGGACTGGATCATCAGTGGATTCTTCAAGATGTTTGGGCACAGTTATACAATCTAGTTTTATTTAATGAGAAGAGATCCAATAACATAGATTCCTAGAATACCAGCCCTCACATTCAGTTTATGAGAAAATTGACTATGATCTTACTGAAAGACATATGAATTCTCATGGTCAGCTTCCTTTATGTCCATTCCCAAACTCATAAATAATAGCAAGGATTCTTGTGTTAAGACTTATCATTTGCGAAAAATATCCAGGCACTGGTGGTCAAAAATTAACAAGCTCCTTTACAACAGAACCTTTAGTAGACATACTTTGGTTTAAATTTGACTCTCTATATTTGAAAAGAAAACAAAATTTGAAGTGTAAGAATTCTTTTCAACAATCCAGTTAATTAACCTCATGCTGACTTTTCAAATTGGAAAGATAGCTAATTTTTCTTGTGAAGGGTTTTCTATCTAACCATTCATTAGATTTAAAATTGGGGAAAATCTTAAATTACTGGAGATCTTGCCAGCAATTCTTAGGGACGTCTCCTACCACTTCATCAGCAAAGAGAGGTTTTATTCAACCATTGTCTCATAATGGAAGGGGGAAGAGAATCTGATCTTCCATGAACTGGTTAATCAGTGGATTCTTTAAGATGCTTAGGTCCAATCTAAATTTATTCAATGAAAGTTGATCCAATAATATCGTTTCCAGCCCACAATGATCTTCTGAAGAAACTGCCCATGATCTTCCTAAAAACTTGTGAATTCTCATGGTCTTCCAATGTCTTCCATTATGTTCGTTCACATTGCTTATAATTTTCTGATTTCTTCACAAAATTGAATCTGCCTTCATAATCATCTTGGTTGAGTTGTTGACGAATAATCAACACTGAAAAGGACCACTTCTTAATATTCTGGGCCAAAGGGTGTTTCAGGGAATTTGTTAGGTTCGTTTCCAGGCTCATGTGTGTGCCTGCGTTTTTTCAAATATGCTATTATCTCCTGTTGGCCAGCCTCGGCTCTAAATTTGGGGTTTGCCTAAGTTATGCGGTATGTAGAATAGTAAAAACAAAGAGTCAACGAACCGAGTGAATAACTTTAAACGGATAATAAAAATACAAAACAAACGATATTAATTAATGAAAACAGAACCATTGTTGAAGCTCAATGTCAAAAAACAATGTATTCACAAATTCCATCATAAATCGTTGCGAAGTAAATAACGTATATTTATCTTTTAATTCATAAATATTGAGTGCTCGAGTCAATAAGCCTCGGTGTTCCTCAAATTTATTGTTTTCATTATGTCTGGTATTTTGTACGTTCGTGTTTTTATTTGGTTATTTTATCTGTCTTTTCCATTAGAAATTATTATTCTCTTTGCAGTACTTATTGTATGGAAATAACTTAAAATACAATAGGCTCATGACAATAGCAATTCTGCGTAATGACCCTAATAACATTAATATGGATTGAATCTGTTGCTATTAACAACATTAATATACATGGAATGTGATGTTGGCATAATTGTATTTCAGATATATTGGAACATTTAACGTCCCATCTAAATTGTTCATCACTTGACCCCGAGTGCGGGAGCACCATCTTCGTGAATCAGCATATGCTGTGGTCAGATGTACCGATTTTCTATCGAAAAAGTCAAATGCAAAAGTTGTAGATAATTGAAAGATCTACAACTTTTATTTCTACCATTTTTCAACATAACCTCAAAACTATTGAGGAAGATGATTTAACTGTGATGTACCTCTAGGTACAGGGCTTTTCTTCATGATGATCCATGTGACGCAATCTTGATTTCAAAAAGTGTATAGAAGAGAAAGGAGGTCACCTAGCATATACAATTTTTCCTTCAACAAGTATTAATATTTTTATCCCAAGTTAAAATTGTCAAGTGATCTGCTGATCCCAACAAGTATTTAGTTCAGCATTGCAGCAAATTGATGTTTTGGCATACTAGCACACGGTCAGAAATTAAATGAGCCATGGGGCTGAAACCACTTTGATCACCTGTACTGAAGCGTTAAAAAACAGAAAAATAAGTGTTTTTATTTTGGCTTGAAAGATGTTTAAAAATATTTTGATCCTACGCGAAACAATTAGGAAAAGACCGTGAAATCAAAACGTACATTTTTCCATTGGCACGTTTAACTAGTTTTTGTTAAAAAGAAATTTAGGTAAGCGGGCAATTATTCATGCATATATTTCTGGCAAGTATTTTCCAGCAAAACCGTTCCAACAGTTGTTTTCAATGCAGGCCAGAAAAAGATATGAACACAAATGAAGATTTTGAATGCGTAATGTGTTCGTAATAGATAAACAGTTTAGGCGAAAATAAATCTGGAAAACGAAAATAGTGGGGAACGATTGTCGTAAGAAATAAAAATAACTTGAGTTTGTTAGTCGTAGGTAATAAGAAAAATTGAAATGTCTTGATTTTGATTGGATAAACGATTACTTGAAGCTGGTCCATGGTGCAAGATTTTCAAGGGTACCCATATGTCTATGAAGTCGGAAAACCCTACGAGATTGTTGAGTAGCAAAGCTCAGGTTATTCAATTAGATGAGTAGCAACTGTGTTGGTATAGAGGCACGAGTAATGGTTATCACTTAGACGATGTCAGAGAAAACTGTTTTCTCTTTGTTGGGGAATAGCATGACTTACATAAGTCTTCTTTAGCTTGCTGCCTAAATCCCTCACAACCTTTGATTTGTAATCTTCCTTTACTTTATGCTCTACCTCTCTTACAGCTTTTGATTTATATTGATCTTTCGCTTTGTTCTCCACCTCCCTTATAACTTTCAGTTCCAACTCTTTCACTCTTAATTTTTTCAATTTCGAATCTCCCTTGTTCTTCACTCAGAGTTTGGCTTTCTCTTTTTTACAGTTTTAGCTCAGTGTCCGAGTCAATAACCTCTCGTCTTTTGAATGGTTTTATGGTTAAAGGTATCTCTAAATCGAATGTGTCCTTAAAGGGTCTTGAACTTTCAACTACACTCAGGCCCCTTTCAAATACTTCCTCATCACTCTCCCAAGAGTTGTTCAATTTTTCTCTTGGCTTTGGCGGAGCCTCGTCCTCACTTTCCCAAATTGGAAATATGTCCTTTTCCCAATTTTCACGATAATCATCGGTATCCGGTGTCCCAGTGTCCCTTTTACACTCATCTCTAGATCTTTTTTTGGGCATTTGGTTTCTGTCTTTTTCCTTGGAACTTAATATTTCCTTTTCCAGCAGAAAACCCTCAAGATCGTCTGTTAGATCTAGATTCGCCACCACATCTTTATTTGCTTCTTTACTATCAGTATTTCTGTGTCTCTTTCTTTTATTTCGTAAGATTTCCCAGTCAGGTTGTTGCTTAATAATAATTTTATCTTTCTGATGTCCCTCCGAGTGCCCTTTTTCTTTTTGATGTTTTTCCAGTTTTTCCTTCTGGCGTTTATCTTTCGAAAGATCTCTTTCTGTTTGGTTCTCATGTTTCTCAAACATATCATTCTTTTTTCCGCTTTTCTCAAACGTATCACTATTTCTTCTATCTTTATTGGATTTTCCATCAGTCTCACGTTTTTCACTTTTCTCAGGTTTCTCACTATATTTTTTATTTCTTTCTAAGTCTACTTTTTGCTTACCTTTTTCAGTATGTTTTTTAATCAAACCATCTTCTACTTTTTCACTACTCTTTTTAATAAAGTCAAAGTCATTAAATATAGCCTCCTCGAATACATGTTTCTCCTTTACATTTGTGAAATTTCTCCTTAGTATTCCTAGATTCTCTCTCATGATCTTTGTTTTTACCAGCTTGATCCTCATTAAAGCGTTTCGAATCTTTTTCAAACTTACTCGGTTCTTCTCTACTTCTGCTACGATTTCTACCAACTTGTTCCTCCCTAAGCCTTTTCAAATTTTTTTCCACAATATTTGACTTTTCTCTACTTGTGCTACGATTTCCATCAACTTCACTTGTGCTTAGTTTTGGGTCAGATTTATGATCCGTTTCTTCATGGTCTTTTGTCTTACTGATGCTGCTTCTATCAGCTTTCTCAAACCCATAGAATTGAAATGTTTCGTCTATAACATTCTCAGGTTCAATACTCCCCCATCTATTTGTTTTTCTCTTTTTCTTACCACTATTTTCAACAGGAACATTTAAATTCTCTTCATTTTCATTATGTTTTTTTTTCTTCTCGCATGGATGTTTCAGCATTTTTGAGAGATTCCTTTTCATTATCAAGCTTATCCTTTTTTTCTTCAATTTCTTGTTTTTCTTTTTAGGTGTCTCCAAATCTGTTGGTTTGTTGTTATCCTCCGAATAAGGCTGTTCATTGTTACTTGATTTCCTCCTTTTTTTCTTATTCTCCTCCTTTAAATTGCTCTCCTCAGTATCTTCATCCTTCTTCTTTACTTTATGTTCTTTCGCTGGTGTTTCTTCTCTTTTACTCTTGTCTCTTTTCTTCTTAGTTTTATCTGTCTTGAACTTTGATGTCTTCCTCGTTTTTTTCTTTTTTCGTTTCTCATCCTCTGAACTACAACTGTCTTCTTCTATATACTTTTTCTTCTTGGATTTATTCTTTCTTTTCTTCTTCTTTCTGGGAGAATCTTTTTCCTCCTCATCATCAGATGACTCTGGCTTTATCTTAACTTTCTTCTTCCTCCTCTTTTTTACTTTTCTTACCTCTTTGGCTTCTTCTGTTTTAAGTGCCTTTCTTCTTTCAAGTTCTTCCTCCAACTCCCTAATAGCCTTTCGAGTTTGTTTTAGTTCATCTTGTTGTTGAAGTCTTTTGACTTCCTCTGATTTTTCTTCCTTCTTTTCTCTCTTCTCAGTCTGCCCCACTATTTGTTCTTCAGTTACAAGTCTTTTGATTTCCTCTGATCTTTCTTCTCTCTTCTCAGGCTGTCCCGCTATTTGTTCTTCAGTCACTTTACTGTCAATAGAAATCGCCTTCTCTGCTTGAGGCCCGCTGACTATAACAATTTCTTTTGCCGAATGCAATAATTGTGTTATATTATTATTCTTTTTTGTTGCCATGCCATGGTAGAAGAGCTGCTACATAAACTCAACACAAGAATTTGCACTACATAAAAAAACGAAATCAAAATCAGGAGATAGAGTTCCTTTTCCGAGGAGTTCCATGGAAACTCGAAGAGCAAGCATTGATAATGGTAATCATAGCTAGGGGTTGTCCTCAGAGATTGGTGTGTTTTCTTCTTGCTAGAAACGTCATGGTAGACGAGCTGCTATTGAAACTCAGACAAGGATCAGCACTCTGTTGAAATGCAGTATATCAATAGCTTCTATAAACAAAGTAGTTATAGTAATTAAAGCTAGGGAGGGTTTTGCAAGCCATTCCAGGTCCTAACATTAATATCCCAATGGATCTGGAGATCACGTGTGGTAGACGGATGGACCATGAACCAAACCTAGGAGTAATCAGGTGTAGACTCCAGGATCCAAAAATCCTGTTATCTAGTAAGAAGAGGAAAATTTACGGAATATTAACATTTTTGGTAAGAACTGGGCTGGATTGGCGCATTCTAGATACTTATCCAATCGTCTGCATTAAGAGTAGGAAATGATCATATCTATGGAGGATAATGATGATGCTACTGTGGGATTCTCCAAGAGAGTAAGAGAAAAATAGTTTTCAAAAAATATATTCGTTTTTTTTTTATTAGCCACTGTGTTTTTAGAATAGCTCTCCAACCCAAACTGTTTCGTTAAACAAACAGTGTTTATGCTATCCTAGACAATCTTTTAAATAAATTATGGAACTGGTTTAAAAGTGTAAAAACTTGTTTGTTATTGTAATGAGTGTCAACGTACCGTATTTGGCAAAAGTTATAACAGTAATTATAGCGCAAAGGATACATAACAAAACAATGGGGTTATCTCTAGTATTGTACTGAGTAGGAGTTAAACTTGTTAAAAAAAAAAATATTATAAAAAGTGGTAGAAATTATACCGACAGTTTTTGCCGTTATTATTTTTATATTTATCTAACGGGAAAAAGTTGCCAGAGATAATCGAAAATACACAGTAGTGGATAATAAAATATTACAATGTTAAGTTTATTTATTTTGCGGATACAAACTTTAATACACCTTGCACAGGTACACCTCCAATCAAAATCAATGACGTTCAAATCTGGTAACCTAGCTGGCCGCTCTATAGTTTATTGTTAAAATCAACTCAACTTTGAAAAATTTGTGGCATGACGTTCTTATTTGTCTCACCATATGGTTTTTGGTGATACCATATAGTTATTTGTTTTCTCTCTTGGAGTTGGTATATTTTTATTATGCCTAAATTGCAATTATTGTACGTAAAACTCACTTTTGTTTCTATTGAGTTATGAGTTATGTAAGATATTTATTACAGCCTTTTTATATTTATTATCTTTTGTTAACCCCTTTTTTAACAGAGTGCCTGATGGTAAACTAAACAAATTATGCATTTTCTCGTGTCGCGCCATTTCGCACAAAATACCTCCCTGGAAATAAGGCAGCTTGAACGTGTAGTTCCCAAAATACTGAGTGCTGTAATAGTTTTAGAAGTCGTGGCGCTGTCGCATTAATTGGTATGTAAAATATATGCCACATTACCCATATGGACATGTAAGAGGAGATGAGCCCGTTTTAGGCGCATGACTCATGCCCACTCGAAATAATTTATTAATGCAAGTTACTCAATGCAATCATGTATTCATAATGACTTGACTCCTTGACTGCCACTTAGCGCTAATTTTGGGGCAATGCCGTCTTGGTTGTGGGTCAAATCAGGAAATGATTAGGTAATAAATTTTTGGAATACGAGTGAAACGAATTTTATCATAATTAGGTATTGATGATGAATTGAAATTTATTCGGTGAAGTATGAGTAATCTAAAATATTACATATTACTAACTTCAAATTCACTCACTCCCATAAAAATTGGCTCCAAACAAGGTAAGAACATCTTTGCAGATACGTTTAGCATATCAGGGCCGGTCCTCACAAAAAGTAGCAAATAGTTCTTAAATCAAACCTGCCAATTTTTCTAAACAATTCAAGCGCAGGAGCTAACTTCATAAAAATTCAAAACAAATCCGTGCCAGCTGACGCTCTCATGTAGCGGCAAAAAACTTCCGTTACATTAAATGTTTAAACGTCGTAAAACTACATTTTAATTACAATCCTTGCCATCACCACTCTGTCGGTCACTACGCGTTATTTTGGCCCACTTTCAGACAGAAGAAAGTTCGGTTTCCTCCAGCCTTAATTGCTTGTCTGTTTGCAATAGCGATCGTTATGTTTGCCATCTCTTCATTAAGGAGTTTACCTTGCCTTCTCTAGACGATGTACTATTACGTCGAGTGAAAGAACTGAGAAAAGTAATGGTCCATAGGCGCCGACACTTGATGGCTTTGAGAGGCCATTCGAAAAGATTAAAGCTTGGATATGAAGCGGATTTTATGGAAATTACTAAAAGAGGAGGATTAAGGGAGAATGAGTAGTGTAAAAAATGTGATTATTCCACGGACGGTCGTTTTTAAATTTAATTTCGATGTAAGATTTTTGTGATGTTTAATAAAATTTTAGGTGAGTGTTTAGTTCACATAAAAGTTTTATTACCACATGTTCAAGAATATTTTGAAAATCCAGATAATCTAAAAAATATCTGAAAAATATTGAAAAAATTTACCTCCACCTCTTGGACTTCAAAGGACCAATTAAATGTTGATTTTTGACATAAAATATAAATGAAAATAATAATATTTTACAGGCGTTTCGAAAACTTAATCTGTTTTCTTTATCATTGCTAAGAGAATTTAAGCATTGATAAAGCAAACAGATTAAGTTATTTCGTTAGCTAAAAATATTATTTTGATATTGTATATTATTATCAAAACCCATCTGTTTTTTTGATGTAAAGTCAAAGGCATATTTTTTAAATAATCCAGATTTTTTTTTAGATTACTTTTGATTAGCACAATATTCAACACGTCGTAATAAATCCTAAATAAAGTACAAAGGCAGTTACAATCTACAATTAACTTTTCGACAATGTTTGTACTTATGTCTTATGTAATTGTGTTGAAAAATATTAATAAGGAATTTCTCTTAAACGGCTGATTTGATTTAAAAAAAAATAGATATGTATGTATAAGAGAATCAAATTACCTTTAAAACAATTCCCACTCGACATCACGTTATATAATAATTTTAAAAATACAAGTTGGGTGTGATATTTAAAAAAATTATAGTTTAAAAAAACTAAAAAGCACGCTTTAAAGGGAAACCGAACTAAAAAGTAAAAAATAATGTTTAACTATTAAGATTTTGTTCAACAGTGATAAATATTCCACTAACTCAATATAATTAAATGCTTTTTACTAAGTTTAAAATAAAAATAAAGTGGTTGACAAAATAGTTATTTATGTATCAAGGCATTAAAGTTAATCTTTTTATCATGAATGTGGAGTTTAGTTGACGAGGCCCGTAGGGCCGAGGCAAATAAACCACAAGAGTGATAAAAAGGAACTTTAATGCCGTGGTGCATATTACATTTTTTTTTAAATCCAAAAACTATGAAATTAAAATTAATTAACTCTATTTTTCAAATAATTTTCAGTGACATTAAGAAATGTCATAATTATTTAAAATTTCAAGTGACATTAGGAAATGTCATAATTATTTTTAAATGTCAAGTCGGAATAATTTTTTATAAGAAAACCATTATTTTTAGCCATTATAATAATAGTGGTAATACAATTCTGATGTAAAAAACTGTATTTATTTACCTTTTGTTATAACACAATTATTATTACAAGCAATAAAAAGTTAATGTTTACGTTTATCTGTCACCTCGGCCAGCCTCGGCCAACTACAAAAATCGATCAATAATGGATTACTTTAATGACTATTTCTATCACTTTAATGACGATTTTGAGGTACTTTAATGCCGATTTAAAAAATAATAATTTTATTGTAAAAAAGCGTGGGGTGCATGATATCTATTTCATTGGTAGCTATTGATTAAAGTAGAGCTTAGCCTCTGCTACCTAATTTAACAATGAATTAACAAACAGTTTAATATTTCAGCACTAGCAGACGTAAATTGTCAAAGCGATCAAACCAAAGCCCTTTTTGGCGACGAAATAGTTTCAAACAAGTTTCAAAACACTGCAAGTTGACTAGTCTAAATTCGAATTTAGACCAATCACCTTGCAGTGTTTTGAAACTATTTCGTCGCCACAAAGGGGCTCAAAACGTTATGCCAGATGACGTCAGACCAATGACGTACCGTTTTTAGTCGCGTGTTTTTTTCGATTAAAATTTGAATTTTAAAATGATTTTTTTACAAAATAACTGTTTATTATAGTTTTTTGTTATTATACATATATACAGGGTGTCCCGAAATAACGTGGAAACCTCTTAAAGGTAGATTCCTCATCAAAAAATAAGTATAGTCTTTTATATACAGTAAGGTCGAAAACGGCCTCCTTGAGCCGCTAGACCTCCTCAAAGGGGGACACCAAAAAGTTATTTTATTTTTTTTTCTCGAAAGTGACTAAAGTTAGCGGAATGAAATTTGGGCACGACTTTGTACTTATGGAACGTCTTCTTTTCAATGCATTTTTATTTTTCTACTTACTTTGTAAATAAGTTAAATAAACAACCCCTATTGAATTTTTAGTCAGAACTTTTAAACAGATGAATTTTTTTTTCAAATTTTCAGAAAGCCACATGTATTATACTACTTTCATCTCTCTTGAAAATTTATCGTAAATCTCATCAATTTCAAATAAAAAAATATTTTCTGACCCCTTGCATAATAGCCGTTTCTGTTAAATTGAAAACGGAATTTGATACAAAAAGAATAAGAAGGCATGTGTCACTGTTACCATAATGTCATGTTATTGTCATGAATCAAATCTGCCAAAAAAATCACTTTTTGCTGCCCCCCCTTTGAGGAGGTCTAGCGGCTCAAGGAGGCCGTTTTCGACCTTACTGTATATAAAAGACATACTTATTTTTTGATGAGGAATCTACCCTTAAGGGGTTTTCACGTTATTTCGGGACACCCTGTATATACTCGGCTAATATATTATGTATAAAGAAAAAATAATAAATTAACGCATTTTTAAAATTTCAATAAAATATTCCATTTACTTTAGGAAATATAAAAAAAATACAAAAAAAATGTAACTTCAACGTCCAGTATTTCTGAAACGGTTAGTTTTCGATATAAGTGTATTAAGAAAACTCACATTAATTTTTCACATTTTGTATTGATTCTAAAATTATCGAAGGTACAATTCGGTAATTTGGTACATAATATAGATTTACAGAGAAACGTCACTTTGACAGCTGTCAGAAAATTTTTTATTTCGAGGAAACGTCACTTTGACAGCTGTCACAAAAAAAATTCCGCCTAGAAAACGTCACTTTTTACTTCAAAAAAAGTCAAAAATGTTTTCCCCCAATTTCACCCCGATTTGCTTAATTAATCCGGTAGCCAGCCCCGCAGGGGCCGTTTCATCATTATTACTTTTACTTGAAGCATTTTTTTTATCTGCAATAATAACGATAAAAAGGGTGGGTAATTTATAATGAATAACCCTACATACATGGGTGGGGGTCGAAATTCCAAATATTCATCGAATTTCGATGAAACTTCGACTTCTAGTCGAATGTAGAAAATTCCGTCTGTCGATCTGTCTGTTTGTCAGTCTGTCAATGTCAAAAAACAGTTTTACCGATCGAGCAGTAATAAAAACCTAAATTTGCCACCTAACTAGCCCTATAAAAACGGCACGTAGTACCTACCTACTCCATTTTAAAAACGCTTCATAAGTTTGCATATACCTTGCTTTGGATTTCTTGGGGGTAAAACAAGGCGCACGCAATATTCCCATTTATATCGCCACAAAAAATATGTATTTGTTTATTTTAGTTTGAAACCACCAGAAATTAAAATGTGTAATATTTCGTTGCCATGGAAACAATTTTCACAGGCAGCCTCCTAAACTATAAAATTTATTAAAAACGTCAATTAATTTCATGAAATAATTAGTTTTAAATTAGTAAATCCCATAATTTTTTTCGGTATAGTAGAAAAAATATAATACATTTCACGATGCGAAAGCCCTTTTAAGTATTCGGTGTTTTTTGAAAGGACCTAATCTAACCTAACCTAACCTAACCAGCCCTATAAAAACGATAAAGAAAAAATTGCTTTTTTGAAAAATTGTATCATATTTCGAAAACGATCTTCCATTGAATAAAATTTAGTACCAAGGGAGGTCTTGTAGGAGTCGAGCGATGGGAGTGATCTTTTCCATGTTTGATTTTCAAAGAAGTTGAATAAGCGAGTGGCATGTCTATCAAGAACTTGCTATTTCAATTTTACGACTGGCAACATAAATTGGTGAAATGCAAAAATTCAATTTTCCACTAAAATTCATTGATATACCGCAACGGTGCATCACATGGAAGTAGTAGCAAAACTGCTCGAAAGAGTGATCAATTCTAAACAAAAATGATCCTAATCATATCAAAGAATCAACTAGAAAGCGCACATAAATTCACAATATTATTTACACGTCCGACAAAGCCAAGAAAAAAAAAATTAAAAAATTGCAAACTATTTATATTCTGCTTTTACTAAAAAAAAAAAAATGGCAAAATGTACTCGTCAACTTCCAAAATCAGGTCTTGTTTTATGGCAAACACAGAGATATGTCGTACAAGTCGTCCAACGTTTCAAAAATAATTTCCATCATCTTCAGCTAAATCTGCAAAAAATATCAAGTAAGTATCAACTTGCTCAGCTTTGTTGAGTTTGTCGTCAAACATCTAGGGCATTATTTTATACTTTTATAGAATTACGATATCTTTATTAACTGACCCTTGAAGACTTTCAGAGATCGGCGCCCATTTAATACGCATTTTTCAGACACAGCAACAGTAGTTGTCTCACAACTACCAACTACCTACCTACTATTACAGCTCTTCAAACATTCTGTTTGTAAATATTGCCCTTCTTGGTACGTGATTCAAGGCATGGTTGTAATCCTGCAGTCAAGCCCATAAAATATTCATGGGATTGTACCTACAGATAAGGTCTTCAGCTGGAGTCAATTCTTATGTTTATATTGTTGTTAAGAGTAATTTCAGATGTACAAACCCACGCCTATTCAATTTCTTTGTACGAGTAGTGTGTCAACAAGAGTTAATTTCATTTCCTCATTAGACGCTAATTAGCAAATTGCTGAGGTCAGGAAAAATAAATTAATTGAGAGGATTGATCTCCTGTGCCATTGCCATTGCGATAATTGGCCTTTTGATAAAACGAAAGCTATTACTGAAGGCCGATAATAACAAAAAGCATGACCTCATCTAGTCTTTGATACGATAGAGATTCAAGGCATTCGCTGTCGCCAATGTTACACGTCTTCCCTCAGAGCAAGTTTTTTGTGATTAGAATGTTGATGATCACTTTCGAGCTGCGCGTATCACTTCAGCTGGCAAAAGCAATTGGTTCTGAAGGCTCAATTTCTTAACAGTTGTTTTACATAAAACCAATAAAAAATTATAGCGTGTCATAAGATGAGTGAATGAAGTAATAATTATAATTCATTTCAACAACAACGTGTAGAACGTGGAATCAGTATGAAAGTCATAAATCTTGACCTAATTGGCAGCATGCAGTTTTTAACCGGAATGGCTTTTAATCGACGAACTAGTAAATATTGTAACGGAAATACGTTATGAAACGAAATTTCACTCAATGAGGTTCTACAGAAAAATATTTATTTTTATACTTTACAGAATAAATAAATTAACATTGCACTGGCGTTAATGGAAGGGTAAACAGCTCGCCCAAGACGATGGTATTCGGCAAAATTCAGTGTTTGGATTCTTACCAAAGAAACAATTTCTTCTCTGTAATGCCAAGATTATGCAGGAGTTCTGGGGAAGAGATGTCACTGATAAGGGGTATTTTTTACCCCAATTGGAATTGATCTTGAATTTTTGAAGGGTGACTATATTCCTGCTACAGTTATTGGTACACCAGTTTCCTGATAAAACTTGATTTTCCTCAGGAATATAGTTTTAGCAAGATAGAAATAATTCTAATCAATTTGAAAATTAACGTTCCAGAATATTTAAACCAAAATATTCACAACTGCTGTATGGCCAAAGAGGTTCGGTAGAAAGGTCGCCAGACCTAACTTGTATGAGGTGTACTAGATAATAACAGACTTATTATTATTAATAATATTAGATGGTAAAATCCTTTTCGTAAAATATTCGAGGATACATTTGGCATTTCTCTGAGAGACCTGGACCTTTTCCAACAACTGTTGTGAAGTTCTGCAAGCAATATTTATTGCAATAAGGCGTCTGTGTGAACTCTGGTGACAATACTATCTTTATAAAAATGTATGAAGCTCATAAATATTGACATAATTGCCAACGTGCAGTTTTTAACCGGAATGGTTTTAATTGACGAACTAGTAAATACAGTAATTAAACGTTATGAAATGGTAATTATTTCCCTCCATGTGGCTTTGCAAAAAATTATTATGAAATTTATTTTTATGCTTTGCAGAAGTAAGGAGTAAATGGGAAGCGAGAACAACATAAATATAATTTCCTCAAATTAAATTAAATATTTTTTTTTATCTTTTTAAATAAACTTTTTAAAGGAGTAGCAAATTATAAGAAAGGCCCTGTACCTAGAGGTATATCACTGTTAAATCATGATTTTGTTAGCAATTTAATAATATAACCAACTAATGTAGTCTAGTGCCGAACCGGTTTTCAGAGGCCAAAAATCGACAAAAGTCTTACCTGTATATGGATGGTCGGAAAATTTTGGATTAATGGTACATAAATGGGAAAAATTCGATTGGACCCCAACAAATAACCAAAAGTAGGGTGGGGGTGGGAAAAGGGGTGTTTTTAGGGGTGAAACGTGTTTTTTTACGATTTCCGGCAAAATTAGACCTCCTATCGAAAAAGTCAAATACAAAAGTTGTAGATAGTTGAAAGATCTATAAATTTTATTTTAACATTTTTCAACATAACCTCAAAACTATTAAGAAAAACGCCAAAAACTAATTTTTTTATTTTTGATTTTTATCTCCTACAAAAATGAATCGATTTTAATGAAATTTGGTGAAAATGTACATTTTTGTATCTCAAATACGCTGTAATTTTTTTGAAACAAAATATTTATTTTTTGATTTTATTGCTAATTTAATTTGAAAAAAGGCCTAATTTCCAATAAAAAAAATTGATTAACAAAATATTGATTTTTGAAAATTTCAGTTCGTTGAAACTTCTACTTTAAGATGGTGTAAAAAAATCATACTGTTACTATGGAAAAACATTGTCAAAAATGGGAAAAACCAAAACAAAGATCTTTTCAAGATCGATTTTTCCGCAAATGTCACAATAGGGATGTTCACAAAAAAATTAAATCTTGTTTAAACATCATAAAATGATTAAAAATAGTCTCATAATCACATCTTCAAAGTTTTACAAAAATCGATAAATCCATTCTATGGAAAAAACCCAAAAGAAATATCAATATTCGTTTAAATGCGCGAAACGCTATCTGACGTCACTATGCGTAATAGGTAAGCGAGAATGAGTAGTTATAGTCAGGGATCCAGTGAACTAAATTCCGCTTATTTCTCTGTTACTATGTAACTTTTGGACATACTTTTAAAATTAGGTCCATGTTATGTAAAATTTTCTGCCGAATCCATTTCCGGGGGGCGATTTGCGATATGAGCTTGCGTTCATCCCCTATATTACTTTTTCACCCTTTTTCGGCGATACACGATATTTAAAAATTTTCAGATATAACTGCTGCTATCTCCAAAACTATCAAACCTACAGGGATCAAATTTTAGACGGAGGTTATATGATGTATGGCGACTACGATAGTAGCGTTAAAATAGTATTTTGATTATTGATCTTCCAAGAAAAAAATAAAGTAAGCGGGGGTGCAGAAATATTGTAGAGAAAAATGTAGCATCGAGGTACTTTTTCTATTTCTAGAGATACTATATCGGTTATGTGAGCGGTATTGTAGTAGTAAGTTCAAATTTAATTTTGGTGAAAGCATTTTTACAATCTGAGTATTCTAGCGAAAGATATAAATTATTTAGTATCGGGAACGATACCGCGCGTTTCGATCGCTTAGGCATGAAGTGTTGTTTTGTGAACTGTGGCAGAACTTTAGGATAAGAAAAAAAATTTGAACAAAAGTTTTAGGGTATTCTATGAATTTTCTTGCTACCATATTCAATAGTATACAGGGTGCCTCATAAAATTGGTTTTTGTAAATTTATTCTTGCACAAGCTATAAACATAATGTAATCAAGTTTTTCGACCAAGTCTAAACGAACAGATATGTATATGGGACCTATAATTTTAAAATCTCTAACACGTTTTATAAACTCGACTTTAATGTGAATAAAAAATTTCAGAAATCTTTCTTTTTCTAGCTCATTTGACGCCACTTTGGCATTGGAATTGAAACCTCTTTAAGCCCTCATCTAGCTGCACTAAACCACCGCTTTTTTCTTTGCAAATTATTTGGTACACTTATAAAAACCTTTTTCGGGTTATTTATTGATGTATTTGTACATCCAGGAACAAAACACCACTTTCTCCTACTAACTTTCACACTGTTTGAGTCTTCCATCTTAACAAAAACGCATATAAATGAATACTAAAACAAAGAATATAATAGCAAGCAGTTTCGCCACCTGTGGTCCCGTACGCATTATGACATCACACTCGCTAGTCTCGCTGCAGGGATTGTTTACTAGTCTCGTTCGTTTCGGCGATTTTATTTTTAAGAGAAAACGATTTTTAGGCGTTTTAATGGTTACTACGTGTTTTTGTGGCCTTAGAACTATCATTTTTTATTACAATTAAAAAATAGTGAACATTCCTAAATGAAGTGTTGAGAGTGATGCAAAATGGTAATTTCAATGTAATATCAAATAAGGGAACTTTGATTAACCGTTTAAGGTTAGGGATGGTGAAAAACAAATCGATTCATTTTTGTAGGAGATAAAAATAATAAATCAAAAAATCGGTTTTTGGCGTTTTTCTCAATAGTTTTGAGGTTATGTTGAAAAATGGTTCAAATAAAAGTTGTAGATCTTTCAATTATCTACAACTTTTGCATTTGACTTATTCGATAGGAGGTCTAGTTTCGCCGGAAATCGTAAAAAACCACGTTTCACCCCTAAAAACACCCCTTTTCCCACCCCTCGCCCTACTTCTGCTTAATTGTGGGGGTCCAATCAATTTTTCCC
The DNA here is from genome assembly GCA_963680705.1 of Rhagium mordax. Classification (NCBI taxonomy): domain Eukaryota; kingdom Metazoa; phylum Arthropoda; class Insecta; order Coleoptera; family Cerambycidae; genus Rhagium; species Rhagium mordax. The sequence continues at coordinate 6,344,981 of OY796662.1, read as the reverse complement.
CATTTATATACCATTAATCCTAAACTTTCCGACCATCCATATACTGCTAAGAATTTTTTTTTTAAATTATTAGCACTGGCCTAATTATTTTGGCATTCTCAAATGAACAAATGATTCTTATTTTGGAAATAAATACCTTAAAAACTATAAAATAAACGCCAATTTAGTCGGAGAGGCAAATGTTGAAAACGCTACAATTTTGCATTTGGCGGGAAAATTAAAGCTTGATGTTTTTCGATTTTTAGAAATTTTGAACAAGTTGCCAAATACCAATTTTTGTTTTTTTTTTTTCATTGAAGATAATGATTATGATTGGTTTTACGTCAATTTGTAAGAATTTCTCCGTCAAACGTAAACATTCAATATTTCAATAAAGCACTTTTTACAAAATTTCGCGTGAATGTTAACGTTTTAAACGTAGCTCAGAAGCTAGACGTAAACACCTTTTTTAAATTTATGTATGCAGATAAAAAAAGTAACGTGTGAAAATTACTTGCGTCATTATCCTCATAAAATGAGCAATAAAGCATTAAATCAATATGCAAAAAATTCGTTATTTAAACTGTAATAAGTATAATATTTTATATGTATATTTTTATAGTGTAAGGACTGTTACTGTATCGTCCTACATTGGAAAATTATGTACGTCAGCGTTACGCTCTCCTTCTATATTTAAAGCAAAATCGATAAAAAAGTATTAAACCCAGACCAAAAGCTTCAAATATAGATGATATATAATTCAATAAAACGTCGTCCGTTTGGTCGACTTTTTATTGAATTAATAATATTTATTAGATTTAATTCATTTATTTTAATAACTTATTAATTTGCAGAAAATATTCAGTTGATTGGTATTTTGAAAATATTTTTTTTTGGTGCAACACCGTATAAATTTGGTGCGTCCAGAATATGACGATTTTTAAGGCGTAAAAATTTGGCGAATCTGGAAGTTTCAAAATAGCCGAGTAAGAAATTGGATCTAAAAATTTTATTCAACAAACTATCAAAATTTTTTAACAAGTATAATTTATCTAAAACATACCTACGCATAACAAAATACTTCGGCGCACGATGTTTTTCCGGTGCTTAATACAAATATTTGCGCGGCTATAAATTATAGTGTACTCGCAATGGCGTATTTATGTCTACTTGAAAAAAAAAAACAGCTAATTTTTCGCAATTGCATAATTTTAACCTTAACTTTCAGTCGCTTAAACTAATATTTATTTATTTATTTTTATGAACGTTTTTTTAACTCATTTACTACGTGGAAAAAATATGATGAACATTTCTTCATGGAATTTAGATTTTTTGCGATTTAGAAAAACATATTTATACCACAAGAATTCTTGTGTTTATACGTTGTTTTCAACTGAATTTATTTGTTATAAAGTGTGGAATGGTGCATGTATCTATTGGTGTGTATAAAACTAACATAAATCCACTACATCTCAGAAATACTGCACAAGCTCGATGTTTACTGATGTAACTGGTGCATATTTAAAGTGTGTAAACAATTCAGGGGCGACTTATTTATCTGGTTTTGAAGAAGCCTAAATAAAGTCATTAATAAACAATGCATATCAAGCAAAGAAATATAATTTTATTGTAAAAAAGTCCACTTCTTTGTCAATTAATTTCTATAATACACCTACATGGTGGCCCATTTTCGAGCCTGATCATTGGGATCTCGGAAACCGAAAGAGATACAGGTTATTATGGCAAAGTTGCGTAATTTGATGCTTATGAAAATGCTGTGTTGCAATTTGGAAAATTACGAATACTTTCGGAAATATTTGGAAAAAGCCGAAATTTCATAATATCTTTTTTATTTTTTCTGGCGTTATTTTAAAATAAATTTTTAAACGAATGACACTTCGTCATTATTGCCACTTTTTATTCTCTACAAGATGGCGCTAGCAAATTTTTAATTCGACGTTTCGTCTTCCAGAAAACATCAACTTTTTTTTTTAAATACGGACCTGAATTTTTTATTTTATTTTTTGTCACCTTCGGACACCCTAAAAGCTATGACCTACAACAAATTTTGATTTTCAAACGTTTCGATGCCAAAAACTGACATTTTCTGTATTTTTTTAAATATTCACTACGGCACTGTTTTTAAAACCGATCGTGATCAGTAGCCCTAAAATGAGTATCTTAATCTCAGTATCCCTAATATCATTATCCCTAACTCACTATCTAAACTCAGTATGTCTAATATTGGTATCCCTAATCTCAGTATTCCTAAAATAATTATCCCTAACAGACTACCCCTAACTCAGTATCCCTAAACGCAGGTTCCCTAAAAATAAAGATAAAAGAAGAGAAGAAGAACTTCAAAAAATCATCAGTTCAAGAAATGAAAGAACTCTCGATAATTATTGAAATACTATTGAATACCATAGATATGAATATTAAAATATTTCATTTAAACAATTTTTGTCTATTCTTTGGATACCTTTTTGGCAAAGTTATCCAATGCTATCTCTTCTGTGGTGTCTTTTGTAAAATAAGTTAGATAATTTTTAGGGAACCTGAGATTAGGGAAACCAATATTAGGGATACCAAGTTTAGGGACAGTGAGTTAGGGATAATGATATTAGGGATACTGAGATTAAGGATACTCATTTTAGGGCTACTGACCATGACCCTTTAAAAACAAATTATTTTTTCAACATTCTGACTTTATTAGGTAAAAAATAAATATCTAAACCTACATAATATTAAAAGCGAATGAAAAGTATTTATAATTATAACTAAAGTTCTTATTTAGAAGCTCTGGAAGGGACACCTAAAATAAAGTCGAAATTTCAAAATTCCGAGTTATAACTCGAAATTTTATTTCAAAATTGCCAGTTATAAGTCGAAATTTTGAAATTCCGAGTTATAATTCAAAATAAAATTTTATTTCTAAATTCCGAGTTATAGCTTGGAATTTTGAAATAAAATTTCGAGTTATAACTTGGAATTTTGAAATTTCGACTTATAACTCGGATTTTTTATATACAATTTTGAGTTATAACTCGGAATTTTTAAATAAAATTTTGAGTTATAACTCGGAATTTCAAAATTTCGACTTATAACTGGGAATTTTTAAACTTCGACTTATAACTCGGAATTTTTTAAATAAAATTTTGAGTTATAACTCGGAATTTTGAAATAAAATGTTGAGTTAGAACTCGGAATTTCAAAATTTCGACTTATAACTGGGAATTTTGATATTTCGACTTATAACTCGGAATTTTTTAAATAAAATTTTGAGTCATACCTTGGAATTTTGAAACAAAATTTTGAGTTATAACTCGGAATTTCAAAATTTCGACTTTAAACTGGGAGTTTTGAAATAAAATTTCGAGTTATAACTCGGAATTTTGAAATTTCGACTTTTAACTCGGAATATTTGAAATAAAATTTTGAGTTATAACTCGGAATTTCAAAATTCCGAGTTATAACTTGGAATTTTGAGCTAAAATTTTGAGTTATAACTCGGAATTCCAAAATTTCGACTTATAACTGGGAATTTTGAAACAAAATTTCGAGTTATAACTTGGAATTTTTTAAATAAAATTTTGAGATATAACTCGGAATTTTGAAATAAAATTTTGAGTTATAACTTGGAATTTTGAAATTTCGTATAACTCGGAATTTTTTAAATAAAATTTTTAATTATAAATCGGAATTTTGAAATAAAATTTTGAGTTATAACTCGGAATTTCAAAATTTCGACTTATAACTGGGAATTTTGAAATAAAATTTCGAGTTATAACTCGGAATTTTGAAATAAAATAAAACAGATCGACTTTTATTTTGAATTGCACATCTTCTTTGACTTTTTTAGCTACAACGTCATCCCCGCCTCAGTTATGACGTCATTTATTTTCTTTAGGGAATGTTGTTACTTACTGCTTACTTGCTATATTATTGTTAAATATCAATCATTATAAAACAAGAATTATTTAACTTCAAAAAGTAATATTTTCAAATATCTGTAGCTCCAAACTTAAGAACTCTGGACCCCAAATAGTAAAAATCTTGAAAATCAGCTTTTCATAGAGATTCTAAAAATGAAAAAAATATACGGGGTGTTGCATTTAAAAAAAAGAAGACGCCATGTCATAGCTGAAAAATTTACATTTATTACTTTTTATTACAGTATAAATTCTAAAATTATACGAGTTTGAAGAAGCAGAAGATTTCAGTAATACACTTATTTTTTAATCAAAGATTAAATTTTATATCGATCCACCAGTCAAAAAATAAATAATTATTCAGGAATCAAATTCCTCTACACCACCCGGAAATCAGCCCTGATACGTCCTTTTAACTGTTACTGAAAAGTACCTCTCTCACCAATATCGCATCTTCTTTAATCTTTGATTTTGTATAAAACTGATCAGTGTGTCGAGGATAATCTCATCTGAATTAATTAATTAGTCTTGTATAGGGACACCAAAAAATGCCTCCGTAATAGACAAGGTTACATAGCCGTATAAGGTGTGGATGTATTTATTAGTGGGTGTCAAATTAGCACAAATACATATTCATATGGCAACGACCAGTTGATGTAAGGATATGTTATTAGTGTTTGTTCTAAATAATTTGGAGGTAAATTCCAGCGCCATTCATCAAGTTTCCTGGTACTCGAAAATATACCCATCATGCTGATGACATGTGTTTATGTAGATCACAAAAAGCTCGATAGAGATGGCAACTAAATCTTTTGAAAACATCACTAATGATTCAAGAAAATTTGAAGAAAAATCATCTACTCTATTTTCCAGACACAATACTTCAAATATTATTGTTATCTAGTTGGGAAATTATAACACCCCGTATCAGCCCCATGTGAAATACTTATGTAGGTGTGATTCTGGCCAAAAAATTGACTAGAAAACCTTTTACTGAATCAGTCATAACAAAATGCAATAAAGGAAATGTTTTGAAATTGACTCTGGAATGACAGTTTCCTATATGATTTCTAATTATTTAAGCCTAAAATATTTAACCACTTAAGTGAAATTTGGTTTTATTTAAGCTGTACGATAATTCCCACCACTTCTTTTCAAAATCCCAAAATTCGCTTGAAATATTGCCTTCCTCCTATTTTGTACATAATATGCTGAAGTCATTGATCACGAATATATTTTTTCCTCGAAGTAGCAAATAATAAAACTTATTTTTTATATCCCCACATTTACATAAGTACTTCAATTAAAGAAAATTCCATTGCGCTGACACCATCTCGAAATCAGGAAAAACGCGATAAAAAAAAATTAAGGAACCTAATCCGGTTTAATCACCTTAATTTATTTAGGCCATTGGCTAGCACCGAACGTCTATGTTGGTATAACACAATTTTATATGGAAGACCTAATCAACATAATTCAAGAGAAGAAGGAAACCAGCACTAGCCACTAATTCTAATTAACACGAGCTATCATGCTGTCAAAGGCTGATCACAGGCTGAGTCATGAGATTACAAAGTACACGAGCTAAAAGCGGATTATCTGTCGTTCAGCTAAAAACTACAGGTTTGTAAACATTTAACAGATTTTTTAATGTCATATCGATATGAAAATGTGATTTTTTTTACGTCGTAGACTCGGAGATGCTGCGGAAAAGTAATAGCATTAGGGATCATTATCTAATTGGGTCGCACATCGCATACGTCGCAAAAGTTAACTGGTTATCAACGTAAATAGTAGTATGCTAGTGTAACATCTCGTTTTGTGTTGCAACAGTTAAATGTTAAATCATAATTGTGAACGCAAATATAGGGGGCCCCAATAACGTGTGAAGCGCATGTAAATGTTCTGTATCTGTCCCTGAAAAAAATTAAAGCTAGAGAGGGTTCCGAGTTTTTCTGGTGAAGCCAGTAAAAAGCAATAACTTATGGAAGAGACAATTTATTTAAAATGTACGCTTTTACTACAATTAATAAAGTTTTTAAAAAAATAGCAGTTTTAACATTGGAAATGTTTTTGGTTTCTTAGTATGGGGTCGAAAATCAATTTCATGTTACATATTATAAAGCATGACTATTTTTGATTGGTTGTCTAAATCACGTGGTTTATTGCTTTTTAGAGTTAGGGACGAAATGCCTGGTTGTGCAGCAGTAAATTGCAGTATCTCTGCAAAAATGGGCTTTTTAATGAAACGCTCCCCCAGAGACCCAGCAAGGGAAAAAGAACGATTTATCAAAATGAGAAAAAATAATTGGAAACCAACAGATTATTCTCTTTTATGTGAGGTAAGTACCTACAGTTTATTTTTATAATTAAATGAATGACGGCAGGTAAATCTAAGAGACCATATAAATAAAAAGTTTTTTCTCTCTGGAAACTTTAACATTGGAAATGTTTTTGGTATCTGGTTTCGCTGTTTCATGTTGCATATTATGAAGCATGACACAGGCAGACAGTCTTGTAGTAGTTTCAAAACTAAGCCACAAGAATAATTGATGACCCTGCCCTGATTTTCCCTGATTCCTACCCTCCTTAGACCTTCAAACTTAGTACCTTCTCCAAATGCTTAACAATTTTGGATCATTTGGCCATTCATGCTAACCGCTACAAGCAACAAACAATCGGTCACGTTTCTACCTTCATTTGCACATCTATATTTGCTTTCACAAGCAAACATTTTACTCAAATAAACACATTCATCCACATGCTCTAAATGATCCATGCAAAAAATATGCAAAATTATTGATAAACGTTACGTAACTGAAGGCCTATCTAACAGGTCATGTCCTATTTAGTAATGAAATTAACAACTCCAGTATAATATATAATAATTGCGATATTGGATAAAAGGTTTCTTTTAGCGGTGTAGCCACATTTAATTTATCGTATATAGCTCGCATTGGCACGAAATTGAAGTGGAAAGACCCGTATACGGTTGACCCCGATTGCTAGCGAAATAATTTGGGTTCATTATTAAGTTACATATACATGCTGGTTATCACAAGGTGATAATATCGCGAGGGAAATACCAGAGGGAATTTAATTACACGGTCATTAAGGGCGTGTGGGTTAATTTGTAAAAGTATGCAATTACCTTTATTGACTGATATTTGAGGTAATAATCTTGAATCAATAAATTTTTAACCTACTGCGGTTGCTACTGAGTTGAATCGGTACTTCACGAATTACGTTCTTGCTTCCACGATGAAGCCAATTCTTTCCCTTTGGTTATATATCCAATTTATTTTGCAGGTTTACAGAAGACGAGTTATACTTAGGGCTTCAACTTTGATTTATTGTCTATACTTTTGTATTAGTTGGGATTTCATTCCATGATGCAGATTACAAATGGTCTTTGAAAGTGTGCATCGTTATTCAAATTGGAAGAGGGACAGATCTCATATACTGGAGGAGAATTTTTTATCTGGAAGCTAATCAAATTTCAGTTTTATCATAACCTAGATCTAGATCCAAATCTTATCGCTAGATCTTAATCCCATAGAGCACGCAGGAGACGTGAGAAGAGTCGAATATCTTGTCGTGGTCTTCAAAGTGACGAAAACAAATCATCCATTTTGACTTTTTAAAATTAATAATATTCACAATAATTAACGTTTTCTTTTAAATTCTGAGATGTGTATATACATAAGGAATATTCCTAGACCATCGCGGTGTGTGTACATTGGAAAGGTATTTCCAATTTGCAGGCAAGTTTGGTAATGAGAAGTTCTGAGAACAAAATATTATATAATGAATACAGCACTATTGAGAAATTGTTATATTAGTACCTGATAGATAATTTGGGTAAATCCCTAAATACGAAGTTAGGAGTTCGAAGAAACTTGCAATCTTTAGTTTAAATTAAGCGCTGATAAGAATAAAGGCCTTCTTGTGTAATGCAAATCATGCTGACTAGACACCAGAGTTACTTCAGTCGCGTCTGACCTTCAAACAGGACAATCAATTTTTATTACTATTACGGCAAATTACAGAAGAGTCATTTGATATGTTGTGTCTGGAAATAAATGTAAAAGTAAAACAATAAAAATCTCATAAAAGGTGATAAAAAATATTCCGAGTCGTATATTTGATATGTTATCTGCAGTACTGGTTTTTATGCGGCACATACTCACATGAAGCCTTGGGAAAAAAATCGACCTTTGGCGTTGATGTAGAATAATTATACACTTCTCAACACATTTGGTGGCAAGCTTGAGTGTTTTGCTTCACATTTCTGGTAGAAATTGGAGAGTATTTTTTTCAATTTGCCAAAATATTCTATATTTTTTTCCACTCATCTCCACACAACCTCAAGAAACTCCAGTGTCTCACTCTTTTTGATCTCTTAGGTGGACCAGTTTGATCAGGATCGATATCGTGTCGAAAATTTTCCTCTTCCTCCTCGATCTCCTCTTCTGCGGCATTATCTTTCACTTCGAAAGAGAGAAATTTATTGATACCAATACTTTCTATCCCCAGTTTTGTGCATTTTTCGACCTGTCGTACTATGACTGAATTTAGTGGTAGATCCGAAACGAATGGTGCGCGGCATCGCTTGCATTAGGTACGGACGAAAGGATTTGGTCGAGTATGTAGATGATGTGCTTTTTGTTATGGAGAATCATTTGAAAACTTTCCAGAAGTTTCATCAGACTCCGATGACGGAGGTCAGGAAACTTTTGATTTCTACTATCAAAGGAGAAGAAGACCAAAGAGGAAGAGAAACATTTTTGACAGGATATCAATCAACCTGATCCATCCAAGATATCGAAAAGACTGCGACACTGAACTTCCTTGTAACAATGCATTGTGGATTAGACCTACTGGATAAATTACAAAAAAAAAGTGTGTGGCAATTTTTCACATGATTCGCACCGGAAACGATATAGACGCAGAGAAATGACGTTTTGCTTCTTGTTTCCGATATTCCTCAAGGTCTAAAACTCAGAACGTTAATTAGTATAAACTTTTCTCGACCTTTTGAAGATAAGGCCACTTTTATGTTTCCATTTATTGGACCATAATAGGTATTGGATTCAGCTTTCTTCCAAGATTGATCCAGTTCTCTTTTTTGGGGATTGATGGAACATGAACATTCATTGGGACGAAAAGATTAAATCAGACACGTAAGACTTTTTCAGATAAATTATGTCTTTAATATATCTACATACATATAATCGATGTTTATCAGTTAAATAACATTTCCGCATCGCCATTTCATTGAAGCCATATTTTCTGGTCTTCCGCTATTTCTTCAAGTCGCTTCTCCGTTTCACGCAATCATAATAAAACTTAATCATTGCATACAAATGTGACTTATCTCTACAGCACCTAAGATTGGAATTAGAAACTACGGAACTAATCACGTTCTTCGGCAAACTTTATGGATCACATTACCCACCTAGTACAAAAACACAAGAAATACCTACTGTTTATATTTTGCATTGCAATACACAAAGCAAATTGCTGATATCTTCATAACGCATGCCATGGACCTGAATGCAAAGCTGCATAACAGCTTTTCGACCGGAGCAACGCTCTCGAGTTATTTCTGGGCACTTCTTGTGCTAATTTTTGATATGATTTTATATTTAGAACATGTAAGAACAGTTATGACTAGATGTAAAACTTGTCCTCGCGCGTTAAGTTAAATTACTGCGTAATCTTCAAATGTGTGTATATATTATGGGTGTGTGACATTGAGAAAGCGGTTTATCGAACTGTTTTGAGAAGAACAAAGACCTGCTCAGAGCTGCGTGCTGAATAGGGACTAAGTTCAAAGTACCAGACAGACACACCGAACAACTGCTGAGCCAGGCTAAGCTAAAAGTAAACGAACTCGGGAATCAGTCCTGTCGGCTTGTCTGCAGCGTGGAAAATTTTGCAGAATTTGAGACGACGCGACAGCGCGATTTGGGAATACAATCAGCCAATCAACTTGTGGACCAAAATCAATTTTTTATTTTTCTTTTTGCTTTTTTTTAGAAAAAGTCGAACAGTTATTAAAAATTAACTTAACATTTTTCAAAGAGAAAGAATACGTCAATAAAATTACATGAAAGGTTGACATATAAATACGTTGGTGGCTTGAATTTTACATTTGATCTGATTAAGTAAGTAAAAAAGTATTTCTGAAAGTAAAACTAGGACTTCGAAAACTAAGTTGAGCAAGTAGCAAGTGGAACATTCCATTTTGATATGCAACAGTTTGTAAAGAAAGACGGACTAAAAACAATGTTACTCCCAAATCTAAATTCTATCGTTCACCCAGTATTAACGCCCTATTGGGAAACAATACAATCGTGTTAACTTCACTGTAAAACTAGATCCAGATAGTTAATACAGATTGTGACATGTACAGGTCCTTAAATGGATCCCTGTGGAAGTCCTCATCTTGACTCGTCTTGATTTTAGATTTAAAACTCATATCCAACATATTGCGTAATTAAGACACAAGAAATGACACTAATGTAGCACTAAACCCAATACTCACAAGTATATGTATTATAAGAATATTATAGAACTCTTACGAAATTCAAGATATCAGAGTTGGACGCTCTTTTCCCCATTAATTCTGACAATTATAAAAAATAAATAACAGTACTCATGCGTTTAAGTAATTAGCTTGAAATATTCTCAGTATTGTTGTAAATTATTAAAATCAAGTATCAATTAAAGACTTTTCTTAACAACCTTCTTTAGTTTTATTCGAACATGAGATATAGATGTGCGTTCAAAAATGTATTTTGATTTTTCAAGTAGGTAGGTATTTCAAATATTCTTTCAATTATTTTTATTTCAAACAGCTCTACTAATAGCTAGTTGTCTAATGTAATTCAAATAAGTTAAAAGTACCATATAATAACTATACAGGGTGATTCATGTAGCACTTTTGTTAGAAAATTTTTTAATTTCCGAAATCGTATTAACATGATATTTGGTAGCCGGCCATAATCGGTTACTGCAAGTTTAAATATTTCCAAAATGGCGACACGGACATACCGGAAATCGACGCCATCTTTGTTTTTTTAAATGGGAGGACCCCATTTTGATTTCATATTTGGATTCTACCCTAAATTGTGAGTTCATAACTCCTGAGCTATTCGAAATAAACAAATGGATTTTTTTTTAAATTCAATTTCTATATTTTGCGTCGTCACTGACACTTTTTTATGTTTCATGCGCCTACTGCTATTTTTCAAAGTTAATAAAATGTCAAAAACTTCATTTATTTCAAATCAACTACCATTTCTGAAGAAATAAATGTAAAATCTTCAGTCATTTTTAATGTAATCGTATTTTTTTTAAAAAATATTATTTTTCTACTATTCTACTATTTCCCCATCAATAATCTTCAAAGAGTTCCATTAATTTGGCATCTACGGCTCTAGTCGAATACCATCTAGATAGTTTTCCACAACTTCACTTAAGATTTTTGAATAACCCTCGCATTCAAATTTTCATCGTCCATGAAATATCACGCCTTACTGTCTATTAACAGGCAGAAAACATTAATACGAACTTTAATTTGATTTTCCACTTCCATTACAATACGAGGATTTTTTCGATTAAATCCCCTCATTGACATAATTTTGCTTCATCTGTCCAGATGATTTTTTGTAAAAAACTACAACCTTCATGAATTCTTATCAAAAATTCTTCACAAAAGTTGATCCTGCGTACGTAGACTACAGGAGGTAGTTTTTTGAAAATATCTCAGGGCGTTAATTTCAACTTATTTATTTCCTGTTATAGGTATAGTTCTCACAACAGGCTTAACTAATTTGACATCATCAAAATCATTATTTTTAAGTCTAACAAATTTTCCCTTTGTCATTAGTGTGGATATTTGAAATTGAACGTGCGGCATGTTCTCTCAACTATTAACTATTCTGTTATTTTCACCATAAATTACAAGCAAATTAAAGACAACATTATTCGGATAATGTCCCATGGGTAGTGAGACATTTTTGTCACTCCACTTTTTCCCAGTCGTCTTTTTCACTCCATTTTTTCCATAGGCCACTTTTCCCACTGATTCTTTTTCCCACTGACCTTTTTTTCCATAGGCCACTTTTCCCATTGCTTTTTTTTCCCACTGACCTTTTTTCCACTAAAATTTTCCACAAAAATTTTCAATAAAAAAAAATTTATTCGTAAATATATTAAGATGTTTCAGATCTTACATACTATCAAAAACATTCTGTCTCCAAAATCGTGAATTAAAACGAGATGCTGTATGCTGTTGCCCACGTTGTGAAGATACTCTGTATACCTGCTTTCTTCTTTTTTCTTCGTATGAGCGGACAAATATATGGACTACTGCTTCGACCATTTTACTTCGTTGAATTATACGTTTGACAGAAAACAAATGGCAATAAATTGTCAATAAATAAAATCATAGAATCATAGAATAAACTATGGGAAGAAATTACCTATGGAAAAAAAAACTACAAAAGTGTCGTACAATCGTAAAATAAACTATGGGAAAAAATGACATATGAAAAAAAAACTATGGAAAAAAATGATCTAGGAAAAAAAACTATGGGAAAAAATGGCCAGTGGAAAAAATGGAGTGACAAAAGTGTCATACAATCTTTAAGAAATCAAACATTAAAGTGCAATTTAAAAGTGCACAATTGATAAAATAAAAGGTCATTGTCAGAGGACACCGAGAAGATATATCCTGCAACTGTTGTTTCATATTAAGTCAGCCAGGACCTTGAATATGCATTTAATTGATAACATTCAACGGTATCTAATATTGCACATATGTGCGTACATTATTGTACATATGCCGGGTGGCCACGAGTCAATGTACGCCCCCAATTTTTTGGTTGTTTTTGAATTTAAAAATTTCGTTTTTGGTATACGTGAATAAGACAAAAGTGGACTATTTTTAGACTAACAGGAACGAAAATATCACTTCCGGTTGAACCGGAAGTGACATCAACTTTTTTTTCTTAAATGGAATGACCATGATATTTTTATGGTGTTTTATAAAACATGAAATTCTAATTGCAGCAGTTTTTTCGAATTTCAAAAATTCCAAAAAATAAGTGAGATACGAACGATTTTTTATTTTGTACAAAATGGCCACGTCAGATGAATGCGATGTAAGAAAATTACTAAGTAGGTTATGGAAATTATTAGCAAGGTTAGTAAGCTTGTCTGTAAACAATAAAATAGTTATTTAAATTACTGATAGATACAACTATTTTTAGGTTTTTCTCTGAAAACGGAATTTAATTTTCATTTTCATTTCCGTAGGGGTCCTATGGAAAATTTTTAAATGGGACCGTACTATTTTTTTTTATTATTCGGACATAATGATTCATAAGCTTTAATTTTTTCGCCAATAATAATTTCTTAACGAGATCCTTTGTAATAATAAAAGTGTATTCAAAAGGTAAGCACAAATTTAACAAGAAATAATTTGAATGAACCTTTTAAAAACACTTTTATTATTACAAAGGATCTCGTTAAGAAATTATTATTGGCGAAAAAATTAAAGCTTATGAATCATTATGTCCGAATAATAAAAAAAAATAATACAGTCCCATTTAAAAATTTTCCATAGGACCCCTACGGAAATGAAAATGAAAATTAAATTCCGTTTTTTGAGAAAAACCTAAAAATAGTCGTATCTATCAGTAATTTAAATAACTATTTTATTGTTTACAGACAAGCTTGCTACCTTGTTAATAATTTCCATAGCCTACTTAGTAATTTTCTTACATCGCATTCCTCTGACGCGGCCATTTTGTACAAAATAAAAAATCGTTCGTATCTCACTTATTTTTTGGAATTTTTGAAATTCGAAAAAACTGCTTCAATTAGAATTTCATGTTTTATAGAACACCACAAAAAAACATGGTCATTCCATTTAGAAAAAAAAGTTGATATCACTTCCGGTTCAACCGGAAGTGATAATTTCGTTCCTGTTAGTCTAAAAATAGCCCACTTTTGTCTTATTCACGTATACCAAAAACGAAATTTTTAAATTCAAAAACAACCAAAAAATTGGGGGCGTACATTGACTCGTGGCCACCCGGTATTACTACTAATCTCTGATAAAGTTTTGAACGAGGTTTTGAACGACTGTATCTCAGCCAATTTTTATCAAAAATTCTTTTACCAGACACCATTTTGACAGGAGTTACGTCAGCTTCCTTTTTTTGGTGAACCAATACCTATACCTAAATCCACTCAGAAAAAAGTTATACACAGAAATTTAAAAAAAAATTAAATTTTTCGATTTTATTTTAAATAGTTTTTTTGACTTATTTTGTTGAAAAAAAAGTTTTTTGACATTTGAAAGTGCCATTTCGACAGGAAATTTTATTCTCTACAAAAAATCGTAATGTGTACCTATATACTAAAAATGCATAGTTAAAAAACTATAAAGTGGACAAATCAACTCCGTTCTCAAAAATCCAAGCCTAAATTTTATAGCACTTTGTGGATTTATCATTTTTCGGGCACAATTGAACATATGAAACAATACAATACCTTTAACGAATTAGTTCCTTTACCCCTGTTTTTTTTCGACATAGTCAATAGCCTATATGGAGAGATTTGGAATTTTTGCAGAACTTCGAACTTGGCAAATCTTCACATGAAATAAAAATACCCTTTCTTTGTGGATAAAATTCGCTGCTCTTGCGTCGAAGTAAAGCCCAGACTTGTCGTAAACACATCCACCAATGCAACTAAGTCCTTAGTCGTATATTGATTGACCTATTTTAAGGGACAACACGCGTCCTGATCGCAGACGTCTGTAGGATACCAAAAATTTTATTGAACCTCAGGGGAAGAAATTCACCGTTCTAGCAATATTTGCATTGGAAACATGCTACCTATACGTATTATGTAAAACGTAGCATCTAGTTGTTATTTATAATTTTGGGAAACAAATTTTAAAAAAGTTAATGAATGGAATAAACAAAATTAATAAAGATAAGTCACAAAAGTTTGTTCTATCATCAAATTGTAGTAACCAACAAGGGAGAAAATGTCGCATTTCTATGATCATGTAGTTGCTTCAACATTAATAAACGTCGAGAGATTTGAAAGTTTTTCATAATCGCTTAAGAGTGATGCTGCCTCATCCAATAAATGCTTATTAAAGTTTTCTCTTCCTATACAAATTTCTAGTTTTTTTCCTTTAATCTATTGATTTACCTCAGGACGAATTCCTGCCATTACCAAAGACACATCTTTATGGTAATTTAGTTGAAAATAAATTTATACCTGTGAATTCATTTAGTTTTTTTTTATAACTCAACGACAAAATGTTAAAGAATAAAGTCCAGAGGTAGTTTGGTTCCAATACCCTTGACATTAACATACGAAATGTCTATTGTATAATCGATCACGTGAAAGGTTGTTTATTATATGATAATATCGAGCATATTAAACATGATAATGAAATCAAGGCACATTTTTTTTTATTTTACTTTTAAACAGCAACAAAACTACTTGAATTGTTACAACAAAGCAATATTGGTAATCACAGGCCCCCACATTAGATCGTAGATCGTAGATCCTGCTGCATGCAGTCATTTTCCTGACTCAACTGAGAACATATCTAGAAAGAATAATTTAAACCTATTAAATACTTTTCGATTAAAATGAAGCCATGAAGTACGCTGTACACTTGTAGAGACACACTTCTGACGTCACGATTGCAATATAAGGCTTTATTGATCCAAAATTGCAAAGCAGCTGCGCGTGGCATCGTCACTGTGACCTAGTAATGATCGTAGTAAATTGGATAGTAAACCTCAGCAGTCAATGCGTTTCCCAAAAAAAAAAAAAACAAGCAGAATATGAATTAGTTATAGTGAATTAATTAACCATCAATGTATGTGCATAATATTAAGGCAAAATAACTGCAACATCCATTCTTGTTAAAATTAAATATCAATTCGGAAACATTTCAATTAATTAAACAGTAGGAAGTTTCCACAAAAGTATGATGAATTTCAAAGTAACTGGAAAACTTTATAAGTACATTTTCTAAAGAATAAAATTAATTAAACCTCATATAATTAGATAACCAATTTATTGCTGAGTTTTTTGTACGCAGTAAAAACAAAGTTTGCAGGGCCAATGTACCGGCTATAACCTGAAAATTTATAATAATTGGATAATGTGGAGAAAATGGCATTTTTCGTAAATAACTTTGGAAATAATGCGGAAATTCTTTACTAAACAAAAAGAAAGAATACTTAAAGTATTACAATATTATGTAATATAATATCACCGATGCGTATTTCCTTTTGAATTTCCTCAGTAGTTGGTTGAAAAGAACCTTTGTCATTTTCATCTTCTTCTTGTATTTTTAAGTAAGTACGTATCAGCGCATTTACCCACTCAGTTACCGTACCACCAATTAATCTGAACATTAAATTTTTATTATCACTACTAGATTATAAATGATATAAAACCAGACACGACACAATTTTATCAAAAGCACACGACGTGAGTCACAGAAATGCCAGCAACGTACTGAGAATCTCGCAGCCAGAATTGGTTACGCATTTTACCATTTGCATTGCGTATCTTCTTCATTCCTTAATCAATGATATAACCAATTTTCTTTTACCTGCTGTGATATTAATTTAAAACGCCATTCGAATAATTTCCTAGTTTCGTTTTCTGAAAAATTACAGGCCGTAGAACGATAAATCAAACAGGAAAAATCATATAGGAAATCAAAAAATAATTGCCAAAATTTAAACATGCTGTGATTTGACAAAAAAATTGTATTAGCAAATTGAGATTAAATTTAAGCGCTGATTTCAAATATAATTTCAAAATTAATTTTTTCCTCAAATTATTTTTTTAAGTCGGCTTTTTATTTTTCTAAAATTGTCAGACGTTCATTTGTTTAGCTCACACGATATAGATTTTCTTTCCCTTTACACTTTTCCGCTGAAACAATTCATTTAAAAGTTACAAACTGTAGAACGATAAATTATATATATTATAAATGGTGAAATTATATATTATTATTATTATTATTATTATTATTATTATTATTATTATTATTATTATGATTTGCAATGGAAACATAGATATTTACTTCTAGGTCCCCTTTCAAAGAATACAATTGCATAATTTAACCATAATGTTTATTTATGAAAAATTAACAAACAATTAAATACCACAAAATTCATTAAATGTTTTTAAATCATATTTCCAGGAAATATTTGTATTTACAAAAAATTCTGCGCTAAAACCGAACATTTGTAACCAGGGAATTCAATCTTTTATATTATATCACACACCGCAAGGATATTATTTATATCAAATAATAAAAAAGGACTTACAAGGTATTGTATTACATATTTGAAAAATACAAATCCATTAAATTGAAAAAAATAAAAAGCTACAATAATATTTTAAAATTTTATTTTTTTTCCCATCCCAGCAAAAAAAACTGAAAAGATAGAATAATTCCCAACTTTGTGAAGGATAGAATTAGATTTTTTAAATTTACATTTTTCCCCCTTTTTGCTTTGGATTCTCAGCCATTTTCACTTGGCTTAAAATTTGCAAATCACGCTTTTCTCTGAAAATCTGAAAATCAAGTCTCGATTTAAGTTCGTGGTGAGGTGACATCTAGATAAACTATGAAGGAGTTAAATCGATACTTGATTTTCAGATTTTCAGAGAAATGCATAATTTAATGCAAATTTAAAAAATCAAGTTCTATTCTTCACAAAGTTGGTAATCATTATATATTTTCAGTTTTTTTGCTATGGGAACTTCAGAAAAAAACCATGAACTTTCTCATGTAAAGTTTAGGCGATTGCTCAGCCTTAAAAGTTTTTACAATTGAAAATATTTAAAAAATTAAAAATAACTTTATTTACAGCATACAGTGTTTCCCCGGATTGAATTCACAATGGGAAATTTTTTTTTATTTTTGATTTTTCGATAAAAAGTCTCTCTTAATAAAAACTTCTGCTTACTTTGAAAATAGCATTTCTGCTAAGAGTGTTAATATTTTATATGCAGGGTGACCGAAAAAGTCCATAATTTGGAAGAAACTTTTTTATTATCGATTTTTCGACAAAAAGTTTCTGTTAATGAAAACTCCTGCTTACTTTGAAAATAGCATTTCTGCTAAGAGTGTTAATATTTTATATACAGAGTGATCGAAAAAGTCCATAATTTGGAAGAAACTTTTTTATTATCGATTTTTCGACAAAAAGTTTCTGTTAATAAAAACTCCTACTTACTTTGAAAATAGCATTTCTACTAAGAGTGTTAATATTTTATATACAGGGTGACCGAAAAAGTCCATAATTTGGAAGAAACTTTTTTATTATCGATTTCTCGACAAAAAGTTTCTGTTAATAAAAACTCCTACTTACTTTGAAAATAGTATTTCTGCTAAAAGTGTTAATATTTTATATACAGGGTGACCGAAAAAGTCCATAATTTGGAAGAAACTTTTTTATTATCAATTTTTCGACAAAAAGTTTCTGTTAATGAAAACTCCTGCTTACTTTGAAAATGGCATTTCTGCTAAGAGTGTTAATATTTTATATACAGGGTGACCGAAAAAGTCCATAATTTGGAAGAAACTTTTTTATTATCGATTTCTCGACAAAAAGTTTCTGTTAATAAAAACTCCTACTTACTTTGAAAATAGTATTTCTGCTAAAAGTGTTAATATTTTATATACAGGGTGACCGAAAAAGTCCATAATTTGGAAGAAACTTTTTTATTATCAATTTTTCGACAAAAAGTTTCTGTTAATGAAAACTCCTGCTTACTTTGAAAATGGCATTTCTGCTAAGAGTGTTAATATTTTATATATAGGGTGACCGAAAAAGTCCATAATTTGGAAGAAACTTTTTTATTATCGATTTCTCGACAAAAAGTTTCTGTTAATAAAAACTCCTACTTATTTTGAAAATAGTATTTCTGCTAAAAGTGTTAATATTTTATATACAGGGTGACCGAAAAAGTCCATAATTTGGAAGAAACTTTTTTATTATCAATTTTTCGACAAAAAGTTTCTGTTAATGAAAACTCCTGCTTACTTTGAAAATGGCATTTCTGCTAAGAGTGTTAATATTTTATATACAGGGTGACCGAAAAAGTCCATAATTTGGAAGAAACTTTTTTATTATCGATTTCTCGACAAAAAGTTTCTGTTAATAAAAACTCCTACTTACTTTGAAAATAGTATTTCTGCTAAAAGTGTTAATATTTTATATACAGGGTGACCGAAAAAGTCCATAATTTGGAAGAAACTTTTTTATTATCAATTTTTCGACAAAAAGTTTCTGTTAATGAAAACTCCTGCTTACTTTGAAAATGGCATTTCTGCTAAGAGTGTTAATATTTTATATACAGGGTGACCGAAAAAGTCCATAATTTGGAAGAAACGTTTTTATTATCGATTTCTCGACAAAAAGTTTCTGTTAATAAAAACTCCTACTTACTTTGAAAATAGTATTTCTGCTAAAAGTGTTAATATTTTATATACAGGGTGACCGAAAAAGTCCATAATTTGGAAGAAACTTTTTTATTATCGATTTTTCGACAAAAAGTTTCTGTTAATGAAAACTCCTGCTTACTTTGAAAATGGCATTTCTGCTAAGAGTGTTAATATTTTATATACAGGGTGACCGAAAAAGTCCATAATTTGGAAGAAACTTTTTTATTATCGATTTCTCGACAAAAAGTTTCTGTTAATAAAAACTCCTACTTACTTTGAAAATAGTATTTCTGCTAAAAGTGTTAATATTTTATATACAGGGTGACCGAAAAAGTCCATAATTTGGAAGAAACTTTTTTATTATCAATTTTTCGACAAAAAGTTTCTGTTAATGAAAACTCCTGCTTACTTTGAAGATAGCATTTCTGCTAAGAGTGTTAATATTTTATATACAGGGTGACCGAAAAAGTCCATAATTTGGAAGAAACTTTTTTATTATCGATTTCTCGACAAAAAGTTTCTGTTAATAAAAACTCCTACTTACTTTGAAAATAGTATTTCTGCTAAAAGTGTTAATATTTTATATACAGGGTGACCGAAAAAGTCCATAATTTGGAAGAAACTTTTTTATTATCGATTTTTCGACAAAAAGTTTCTGTTAATGAAAACTCCTGCTTACTTTGAAAATAGCATTTCTGCTAAGAGTGTTAATATTTTATATACAGGGTGACCGAAAAAGTCCATAATTTGGAAGAAACTTTTTTATTATCGATTTCTCGACAAAAAGTTTCTGTTAATAAAAACTCCTACTTACTTTGAAAATAGCATTTCTGCTAAGAGTGTTAATATTTTATATACAGGGTGACCGAAAAAGTCCATAATTTGGAAGAAACTTTTTTATTATCGATTTCTCGACAAAAAGTTTCTGTTAATAAAAACTCCTACTTACTTTGAAAATAGCATTTCTGCTAAGAGTGTTAATATTTTATATACAGGGTGACCGAAAAAGTCCATAATTTGGAAGAAACTTTTTTATTATCGATTTCTCGACAAAAAGTTTCTGTTAATAAAAACTCCTACTTACTTTGAAAATAGCATTTCTGCTAAGAGTGTTAATATTTTATATACAGGGTGACCGAAAAAGTCCATAATTTGGAAGAAACTTTTTTATTATCGATTTCTCGACAAAAAGTTTCTGTTAATAAAAACTCCTACTTACTTTGAAAATAGCATTTCTGCTAAGAGTGTTAATATTTTATATACAGGGTGACCGAAAAAGTCCATAATTTGGAAGAAACTTTTTTATTATCGATTTTTCGACAAAAAGTTTCTGTTAATAAAAACTCCTGCTTACTTTGAAAATAGCATTTCTGCTAAGAGTATTAATATTTTCTATACAGGGTGACCGAAAAAGTCCATAATTTGGAAAAATCTTTTTCATTTTCGATTTTTCGACAAAAAGTTTCTGTTAATAAAACCTCCTACTTACTTTGAAAATAGCATTTCTGCTAAAAGTGTTAATATTTTATATACAGGGTGACCGAAAAAGCCCATAATTTGGAAAAAACTTTTTTATTATCGATTTTTCGACAAAAAGTTTCTGTTAATAAAAACTCCTGCTTACTTTGAAAATAGCATTTCTGCTAAGAGTGTTAATATTTTCTATACAGGGTGAGCGGAAAAGTTCCTAATCTGGGAAAAAACTTTTGTATTTTCGAAAGAAACAACGAGTACTTACGGGGGTCACAGTAACCTGGGTCGGAGATGTGCACTTCACCTGGGGAGCCCTGAGGGGGCAACCCTTGACACACCTTGTCTCGACAACCCCCAAAAATACAGCTAACTTTAACACCTCATTTTATGCTGAATGAATTTGCAAAACACAAGTTGAAAACACATTCTTTTGAAAATTTGCTAATGATAATTTTGAAATAAACAGTTGACTGTCTCAACAAAGAGGCTGATCCTACTTTTACTTACTTTTACAAGTGAAAATAACGCTCGTCATGGTACATAAAGTTTTGTCGGTCTTTAATATTATTTATTAAACTATGTATGTACATAAATAAATATTTAATATTATTACTATTGTCTGACATTCAACAAACCCATTTTGCCCGTTTTAACGCTATACAAACATAAAGGTCACAACATTTATAAACCAAAAAACTACTCCAGACAGCCAAAAATACGAATTCTCGGTATATTAAAAACTACTCCCCTAACCCATTTACGTAATTACATTCTATAAATAGAGGTCTGTACAAAGTCCCCAACATCAAAACAAAATTTCCGTTTCAATACACCCAAACACCGTATGTTTATGTATGCACACTTATTGTATTTCCAAATATACCAGATCGATAAGGCCAAAAATATCCCATAAAAATTATTAATTCCGAGCCAGTCTGTCGAATCGCATTAATATTTTGAT
This sequence comes from Rhagium mordax, assembly GCA_963680705.1. Taxonomy (NCBI): domain Eukaryota; kingdom Metazoa; phylum Arthropoda; class Insecta; order Coleoptera; family Cerambycidae; genus Rhagium; species Rhagium mordax. Next base: position 6,323,116 of record OY796662.1, on the reverse strand, counting down.
ATTTTATCAGTTCGTGTGATCCTAAACATAGAATAATCAATTATTGATTGCGTAGTATTAACGCAAATAAAACGGCGAAGTGTGAATGAATAGTTGGTACAGTTTATCGCAATATATTTGACATTTGAGCCCGTGGGTTTATCTTCGATGTTTAATAGAAATATTAATTACGTGGGATGATATGAATTGGGACAAAAATAGCTTAGCACAAGCACGACAAAATTGCGAATCTGAACAGTGGTAAAAGGCTGAGCAATGTATATTATTGCTGGTGCGAAACTGATGACCGTAACGGAGGGAAAAGATGTGTTAAAGTCAGTTGTATTTTTGGGGTTGTCGAGATAAGGTGTGAAGTGCATATCTCCGACCCAGGTTACTGTGACCCCCGCAAATACTCGTTGTTTCTTTGTGTTGATAAATCATGTCATTATTAGGACCTTGCCACCATGTCTTAATTCACCCTTATAAGTAAAACCTTCTCTCTCTAATCTCACCGTTAATATGACAGTATAAATATTACTGCTATATTAGCTTGTTTATGAACCAGCGTAGTAATATTTGGTATTACTTCCTCCACAACATCACCGCAACAGATATGGTGTATTTTGCGGCCGACCACATCCAATATTATCGGCAAGGCCGTCTAGAAAAATAATCAATTATTTATAAATAAATTTACACAAAACACGGTTATGTAAATTCAAGCAACTGCCGTTAAAAAATAAATTATTTATTACGTATGTCTGCTCTTGATAAATCATGTAGTCGCTGCTGGACACAAATACGTCGTCGAAAGCCATCATGTTTTCGTCAGTGTTGCTTAAAAATTGCGAAAATAAACCAAGGGAGAATTATTGGGTAATTATTGCTGCAGCCGTCGTTTATTGGGTCAATTTCGTCAGCAATTTTAAAGAGCAGGAGTGGGAGAATGTTTTGGTCCCATTAGTTTTGGAGATAACAGGATCATGGTACACCCTCTTTTTTGCCTTTAGTTTTGAAGATATATGATTTAAATTTGGAGCATCCAATATATTATTACATTTTTGAATTCCTCATTTTCTGAATCCAATGATATGATGATGAAGCTTGGAAGTGTTTTTTATTTGGACTTACAGATAATTCAGTCTGCTCTCTACTAACCTTGTCGACCACTACCTTTATTCTCTCACTTGGTCCTTCAGAAACTTTTAAATTTAATAGTGCCAGAGGGATTCTTGGAAAATTGTCATCAGGGAAAACCACAGAAATAATAATTTAGTCAACAAGTGTTCTAAATTCAAAACTGTCCAAGATTCCGATTTTGTTCTCCTGACTCCTATAGGTATGTTATAACGTCCTTGGCTTTTCCTTTGACTTAAACCAAGAGTTTCGTTAAAATGGCGAATGCTGCAAACATTCAGAATTCAGACAATATCAGTAACTGCTCTGCATTACAGGAAATTCAAATTTAAAACTAAAAAAGGAGCGACTTGTTTACTGAAGATTTCCCAGAAAACTGTTACATAACTCCTTTAGCATAATCGTGTGTGAAAAACCGGCAATAAAATTAGAACATTTGGATGCTGATGTACCAAATACGATCCTGGGATCCCCATTTAGACTGCGCGTTTGCTTATGTAAAAACGGCATGTGCAATTTATCACTTCCGATCTCACTTATGCGACCTAAATAGTTCTATTCTTGTGCCATACAAAAAACCAACGGCCAATTTGGGTCTCAGAACATGCCCCATTCAAATCCGCTCGACGTTGATTAATACAATTCAATGTCAAAACACAACCTTTAAAGAATGCGTTACATAAAACAAGATAAAAATAACTGTTGGACTAATTAATGAATCATGTAATTGCAACACCAGCGGCGCGGATGTGGGTAATTCTTTTTTTTTTCTTTTTTAAACAGTAGGTATTTAATTATGAACAAGGTACAAAATCATGATTTAAGTATACAGTTCTCTTTTGCAAAAAGTCGCAACATCTGACATTTATTTATTTTTTCACCGAAAAATGACTACAGGAACTTATCATCTTATATACAAGGTGATTCCGAATTGAGTATTCAAAATGTCAGGGCTGATAGAGAAATATTAAGAAAACCTTAGTATGGTTTATCTCTAAAATGCCTTCTAAGGGAGCTGCAGCGTTAGAAGGGGTTGTTCCGAAGACGGTTTTTAGTAAATAACTTCAAAACGATCTGATATTGTGACGCTCTTTTACTTACGTAACCTGTACTGTTTGTAACTGGCTGCTTACAAACAGAACTCTCTGGCTTTGTAACACTTTTTAGACGGAAACTCGGGCGCCAGTTCTTTATTTTTAAGTGCAAGGAACAGCACTTGTTTGGCTCTCCAAGGGGAAAACGTTTAGGGATAGCTAAACAGATGCAGATACGGTGATTTCCAGGGATCTTAAGATGATTGTCTTGTCAACTGGATTTGGACAATTTCTCAAACGGGTTAATTAGAAATAATTAACTGAAATAATAACTTGTGAATTTTACCTATGTAGACCAACGTATTTATTTATTAACACAGTAATGCGGACTGTTTCGGATTGATCTGGAACTGACGCGGACTGTCTCGGACTGGACGCTCCTCCGGCGTTTTATTACGTTTATGCCGTATCCAGATGGCGCGTTAAAGGGGCGTACTGATTTGACACGAAGGACGCGTACTCACAACGTTATTTACTGCGGTCGAGCGTACTATGTAATTAGCAACATTGACTCGGAGCATCAATAACAGGAAATGGGTTGCTTGCAATTTCTAGACTATATTGCAAGAAGAAAAGGATTAAAACGGACACGGATTATTATTTTAACCGGTATATTTAAAGCAAAAACGAACATTCCTTGACTGGAAAAATCACTTCGTTACAATATGAAAATATAAAATTTTGACCAGTCGTTAAACTTTTTATGTCTAATAGTAAGCAATAGAATACGTTTAAAAATGTTAGTCAGGGGTGTAAGAGAATTAGGTGGGGGGTAGTTTAAACCCTAACTTATATAGCATACTTGATAGTTTTATTCAGGATAATAATAATAATAATAATAATAATAATAAATATGTGGAAGGAAATATCCACAGCGTATAGTTCCATCAAAACGATTAGTTATTAGTACCACAGGTTTAGAAGATATTCTACAACTTTTACATGAAACATTTTTTTGTAATATCTAAAATAAACTCAAAATTACATTAAAATGTGAATTATAGAACAGTTTCTATTGTTTTCATCCACGGCACTGTCTGTCTACGCAAAAAGTTTAAACTCTAGTAGGAATACTTACCTACAATATAGTAAGGAATCTAGCATCCAAAAAGACGCTTCTAAAATGCCGAACCCTGCACTCGCGAGGTATATGATTTTAAAAATATGGATATTATCCAGAATTTTATGCCGAATCCGATTCCAGAGGGCGCGATGTCGGCCAAGATTGCAAAATTGCAAAAAAAGTAATATTTCCAAAAAAAAATTGGAACTTAAATATTTCATTATCTGTCGTTTACATTGCATTTACGACCTTATTTATAAAGATTTTTTAATAATTTTTATATCAATCGAAAGCCTAATGTTTGTAGTTTCATACAAGTTGAATAGAGAGACATTATTTTCATTATAAACAACACTATAAATTGTTTAAACAATATGTGCTCGGAAAGTGTAGTGTAATTTTCGGCATTGAGGTACTTTTGTTATTATTGCAGATAGATATGTAGTTATGTGAGACGAAATACGTAGAATAGACCAACGAACATTTTTTATTAAAATAATTTTTTAATTCGCTGAATAATTTAGGAGATATGATTTTTTTAAAAAGCGCATTGTGTGGTCTACCGCGCGCGGTCTTGTTTCTGTAGGCTCGAAAGTTATAGACTGTTTTTAAAATAATTTAAAAATTGTTCAGTTAATTCATTTCATAAAACAATAAATCTTTTTAAACTAGATGTTTGCTTAATTCTTGTGTATACATTAAAAATTATAAAAAACAGGCAATAATTAAACTTATAATCGGTATGTGATGTGCAAAATATTTTGCGCACGGGGTCGTGGTATCGCAAAAAAAATAATGTCAATGAAAAAATGTCTCATTTTAGACACTGACGTTAATGCGCAAACATAACCTTTTTTTGACAGTTGTAGAAAAAAGTATTTACTCGTATTATTACGTACATTATTTTACAATTTTTTTTGTAAGGTATAAGCAACATTTTTGTAACGTCTTTCGTATGAAAGTTCGTACAGATCATAAATAATGCTCACAAACAGAACAAATTATCGGTATTTAATTTAAAAAAACTACAATGATATTAAAATAATTTTCGTCTTGATAAAATGATGGTTGTCTGTATTGTAAATTCTTTGTACATGATATAACTAAAATTGGAGTATTTTAGGTAAGTAGCTGTACATATGATTTATGTGATAATGCCATAATTAATAGTCATTAAACTTATATCTGGGAATCACGCCAAATTCTAAAAAAATAAATAGAAATAAGAAAATGGTCAAAATATGTCAAGATAAAAGTGTAGTATCAAAGGCAAACCTCAACAGTTTGCCCCAGAAAACCACTGTATTTGGAACTATACCGGGTGACCACGGATCATGGTAAACGCCATTTCCGCATTTCAGCTATCCAAATTAAATTTTGCAGCAGTAATTAAATGTACGTCCAAAAAACTCATTCACCTGTCAAAGTTACGTCTTTTAATTGTTTCTTTCATGGCTAGTCTGATAAATAGTATAAAATGACGTGTTGTGGTGATTTTTTCCCTTTTTTTATTACTTGCACATTGCCATTATTTTAAAAACAGTCTATGACTTTCGAGACTTTCCATTATTATCTTATGTATTATTTTACTATTATTAAAAACCCACAATATTCAACACTCACAATATCGAAAACGTCAGTGAAAAATGTTTGTTGTCAAACATATTAGTTTCCATAGTTCTGAGACATATCTGCTACTATATTTTTTTTTAATTAATTTGCATTAAATATTATAATACAAGATATCGTTTTACGGTTTTAGTTTAATCAAATTAAAGTCGTTGTAGAAAAAATATTGTTTGCAACTCGTGTGCGAAATTCTTTAATCATCTCGAGTGCCTCGAAATCATGTGTAAATGGCCTGCCTACAGAAACAAGACCGCGCGCGCGCGGTAGGCCACACAATGCGCTTTTTAAAAAAATCATATCTCCTAAATTATTCAGCGAATTAAAAAATTATTTTAATAAAAAATGTTCGTTGGTCTATTCTACGTATTTCGTCTCACATAACTACATATCTATCTGCAATAATAACAAAAGTACCTCAATGCCGAAAATTACACTACACTTTCCGAGCACATATTGTTTAAACAATTTATAGTGTTGTTTATAATGAAAATAATGTCTCTCTATTCAACTTGTATGAAACTACAAACATTAGGCTTTCGATTGATATAAAAATTATTAAAAAATCTTTATAAATAAGGTCGTAAATGCAATGTAAACGACAGATAATGAAATATTTAAGTTCCAATTTTTTTTTGGAAATATGTATTACTTTTTTTTGCAATTTTGCAATCTTGGCCGACATCGCGCCCTCTAGAATCGGATTCGGCATAAAATTCTGGATAATATCCATATTTTTAAAATCATATACCCGCGAGTGCATACCCCATGATCGAATTCGGAGCTTTAGATTCTTGACTAATATTTTTGTTTTTGATTAATAATTTATGAATAAAACTATCAAGTATGCTAAGCAGTGTAATCAGAAAAGACTACCAAGTCCAACTGGATAAAAACATAGGTTATGTCCATATCTCAAAAAATCGATTTTCTTTTGTTTTTTTATTACTGTCAAATAAAAATTTGGTAAATCTGCAACTTTTGTATAAAACATTTTTTTTTTAATTTCTACAATAAACTCACAAATTAAGTGATTAACAACAAGACTAGTTTAGGTAGTAGGCTCATTGGAACCAATCTACACAAGCGATTTGGTGTCATAATAGTAGATTATTGTCTTTGGGCAGATGCTTATCAAATATCAATAGAGTTAATTTTTTTTTTAAACGATATTATGTTTCATGAAGGTTTTCTTAAAAACGGAAAACCCTTAGACTGGTGGAAATCTCAAAAAGCTATTGCCATTATTGACAAAGAATTCTCCATTATCAGTCAACTGCTATTTGCTACAGCTCCTTCAGCTTCAGTCGAGAGAGTGTTTTCGATATTTGGTTTATTCTAAGCCCAGAAATCGTTTAGAAACCGAAAAAACCGCTAAAGTATTATAATGAAAGATTTTTTTTTGAATACAGTGTGACCCATTTTTAATGGAAACACCCCCGTAAAAAATGTGTCTATTTTAACGGGATATTTTTTAAAAAGACAGACCATCGAAAACTCTACTCTGACAAAAATTTTCAACACCTACTATAATTTTTATCGATGTAAAAAATGGACAAATTTGATTACCGATATTTTTTATTTTAAATCTAACTATACCACTGTATTCGATTCGGAAACATCTCAAATAGGTATATCTAAAATTCGTGAAGAAATATTGAATAACGACAGATTTATAACGAAATTAAAGTAGATAGTGTTTAATAATTTTAACGCGATTTTTTCTAAAGATGAAAGTGGCCCATGAAAAATAAATAAAAGAAAGATACATTAAGTGCCAAGTGGATAGTTTTAATAAATATTGTCTTTTAAACAAACTTAATCATGCAGAATTTAAAACATACCTAGTATTAACAATTAAAAATAATAGTAATTAGGTATTTAATAAACAAAATAACAACACACATTTTTTCACGAAATTTTGGACTTACCCATTTGAGATATTTCTATAGTTAGATGTTTAATTGAAAAATTACCATTTTGCATCACTCTCAACACTTCATTTCAATAAACAATGAAGAATTCGTGACATTTACAGAAAAATCAATCTTGAAAAGATCTTTGTTTTGGTTTTTCCCATTTTTGACAATGTTTTTCCATAGTAACAGTATGATTTTTTAACACCATCTAAAAGTAGGGGTTTCAACGAAAAAAATTTCTTTCTGAAATTTCCAAAAGTCAAAATTTTGTTAATCAAGTTTTTTTATTGAAAATTAGGCCTCATTTCAAATTAAATTCGCAATAAAGTCAAAAATTAAATATTTCGCTCCAAAAAAATTACGGCTTATTTGAGACCCAAAAATGTACATTTTCACCAAATTTCATTAAAATCAATTCATTTTTGTTGGAGATAAAAATAAAAAATATATTTCTCAATAGTTTTGAGGTTATAGCAAAACAGGCAATACTGCCTAGGCAAAACGCTTCCTCTGTAGTTTTTACTATATTATATTATAAACAATAATAATTGTACTTTAATAATTGAGTGAATAAATTGAAATTGAAATTGTTATGTTGAAAAATGGTTGAAATAAAAGTTGTAGATCTTTCAATTATCTACAACTTTTGCATTTAACTTGGTCGATAGTAGGTCTAGTTTCGCCGCAAGTCGTAAAAAACACGCTTCACCCATAAAAACACCCCCACCCTACTTCTGGTTATTTGTTGGGGTCCAATTCCCCATTTATATACCATTAATCCTAAATTTTCGGGCCAACCATATACTGCTAGGAATTTTGTCGATTTTTGGCCTCTGAAGCCCGGTTCAGCACTAGACTAAGAATGGACGAGGTAAGAACATGGAAGAACATGGAAGGATGAACAAAAATATTTCTACTGGAGTCTCACAAACTGTTCGCAAAAGAAAGCCAAGGTTCTAGCTAGGTACATACTCGACCTTAGCAAACGAGAACTATAAGGCATCTTTACGAAACGCCATCTCAAAACAATGGTCAAAGCTGAAGACAAAATCAGTTTCTTCTGTGTGGAGTCAACTAAGACCATTTATACTTTGTAAATCCGTGTTTGTAATTCGCCAAGGGCTCGAGCTCGAACACTTACAACAGATAATAATTTAACACGTTCAAAGTGGGAAATAGGCCCTCAGGATGTTCTCTCGAAGCTAGGAATTGGATAATTACTTATTACAGATCCAAGGATAAGATCTTACTAGATCGAGGCGAAGACAGGCGCCTCGCGACTTAAGTAACACTTGCAATCTAATCTAATCTATAAAAATACCAAACAACAATCATTATTATTCAAAAGCCTTACTCAATGCAAATATAAGAGAGTAAAGAAATACGATAAAGTTAGCGGTAAAATATTTACTCCATAAATATTCCACTGTATTAATTAAAATGAACAAAAAATATTTTTACAGTACCAAATAACTTAATCGGTGCTGACTATTTTGTATAATGATTTAGTTGGAAATGTTACGTAACTGCTACTTCCGATATGTTAGGACGAGCCGTGTTAAGCCTTGAATTGTACAAATCATGCATGTATTGGACAATGCTAGAAACAACTCATTTGGTTCTAAAGCAATATATGTTCAATTAGCAATTAAAATGTTTTATATCATCGCAATACCTAAACCCATCCCAATAGGCTACGCTGCTGTTCCAGAAGTGAAAGCTGCACACTGCACAGCCTCCTACTACCATAAATTAATAAAATGCATTCTTTATCGACCTATTGCAAAATATCTACTCACGGTTCACTGGTTGCTTTTCTCGTTTTTTAATTATCCAAGCGGAAGATCGGAGATAATATGGGGGTGATGCCAAAGGCCAAAGGTCAAGAATCGTCGGGAACACTGGAAAGGGGACACCTCCTCCGACAAGGCAGCAGGAGAGACTGGAATGGAATCCTGCTATGACCTCGTACACAGCCAGATGACGTCACTCTCGAACGGGGGATGTAAAGGGGCGGCGGAGGGTGAAAATTAATCCTGGTCTGGATCGGGGGTTTCTAACGCCCGCCACTCAACAGACAACCCTTCAATTACCTACGTGAAGTTTGGATTTAATCGTCGTGCACGAGACAGGTACACGGATTTTATCGGTGCAACTTCAATTGCTGATCGCAGGGGATTTAAAGTTTCGAACGAAATATCACGCGAAACTTTGGACATTGTAATGCGATTTTTGCGGGATATTTCCGCTGCAACTCTAGAAATTTAAGTACAATAAAAATCTACAAAATGATCCTCTATTGAAAAATACGTGAGTTTTGCGCCAGAACTGGTAAATTATTTGAAATTATCTGAAAAAATAAAAAGCACACCTATGGGGAATATAATAGCAGGGATGCCTTTAGTATCTGTCAATTTAGTTTGAATACGTTTAATAATACTCACAATCGAGAATCATTTTATTCGCGAACTGCCAGAAAATATAAATCATACGTAATTTTGAGACATACTGTTATTTATTGTCGACAGTACTTTCCATAAATTAAATTCTGCATATTACGCCACGCGACAATTAACATTTGACGTCAACTATATTGTGTTATAACAAATATATTATGCACTAACGCACACCATGTAATTTATTAATGTTTATTATGATTTTTTTTTAACGGATTCTCGTCATTGCCATGTAAACCGCAATTGTTAGAGTACAAAAACAATGCAAATCATTAGGACTAAAAGTAACCATACTGATTTCGAGTTTTTAAAAAACGGTTATAAAATAGTTATAAAAATATGTCTTGTATTTTATAACCACTTTATTTTATTATATAACCTTCTTTCGTTAAGCGGAGGTTCGGAGGAGGTTTCTGTTTTAGAGTGTAGAAACACAACTTTACTCTATTAGATAATAGATAATAGAGGCTAAGGTAACTGCAGTGAAGAAACCGTTAAGTCAGGAGTCTATATTCGGAACGGCTGGTCGGATTGCAAAAATTCCCACAGAATTCGATTCTTCACCCTCGATTTACTATTAAACGAGGGGTCACACGCCCAGTCGGTTTTGTCACCGGAGCTGCTAAGTATTTCGAGTACAGTCCGGTGAGATGATGAAATTCGGTCTGCAGTGCGTCGGGTTGCAGATCACTTCTTACTATCGGTTTCGCTTGGTCCTGGCTTCTAAACGGCCGAACGGTGAACCTTTTGGCGAAACGGCTCGTCGGCGAGTGTTCGGAGCACTTGCATTCGATTCCTTGGGTCTGGTTTACTAGAAAATGATACCCCTCACGACTATATGTTGTACGGACAACTTCGGGTATCTTCGGGTACAGGTTGGTCTCTCGCCTGGAATTTTTCTCTACTCGAAATTTCCTACTTGCGCTGAAAAGAAAAGCTATAACGGCTTCGGGAATGATCGGAGCGGGTCGGCAATAGTCGTAAACGACTCCTCTTGGTCGGTTATGTCGGAAGTGACACCTCACTTGCCTACTGGAGTCACTTGGTCCAAATTCAGTTTTCCTCGGTGTCTGCCGATTGCTAAAAATGTTCAAATTCGATGAATTTTTAAGGTCCCTGCTCGGGCGCCATTTTGTAACATTACTTCGTTAGGCGGAGGTTACGTTGATGCCTGAGGGGCGGTGGTGCTAAGAATTTAGATTTTCTCGGATTCGGTAAATTTTTCGGGTCCCTGCTCGGGCGCCATTTTGTAACCTTACTTCGTTAAGCGGAGGTTCTGAAGATGTTACTTTGACGCCTGAGGGGCGGCGGTCCTTATCTGAAGGGTGTCTCGGGGCGCCAGTTTCTGTTTTAGAGTGCAGAAACACCACTTTACTATTAGCAGAATAGAGACTTAGGTAGCTGCAGTGAAGAAACGGTTAAGCTAGCTTATCTCTAACAAGTCGGAGCGGTTTGTTACATAAGGCGTTCAATAATCATGACAGAAATATTGAATTCGGATTTGGCGTAATTTTGTAATACAGAAAATCCAACCGATATGTAAAAAAATGTAAAAAAATATACACATTAGTTCGACTGTCGATGAAACAAGGTACTCGACACCGTAAACGAATTGAAGATCATTTAAATAATCCTGAAGCTGTAAAAGTATGATTATATTGTCTAATTTTACAGTTCATATAATTCCTGCCATGCAGCTTGACATGCACACATAATTCCTTAAAATTTGCACGTATTAGTTTGATGAACTCTCTAATTCGATGGCCACGAAAAAATATTTATTACACTTTGTTGTCTGTGGCCTGTGGGTGACCGTCTGATCGACGACCCACTTCTCGGAAACAGTTGAAACATTTTATTTGAAATTTGGTTAGATATCTTCATTATATCAAGGACGAAAATGGCGATATTGTCACGAAGGGCAAATTATAAAAGATGATAAACAAATCAATTCAAAAGACTGAGCAAGGTATTTTATTGCTAATGCGAAACTGATAAGCGTAACTGACGGGATAGAATGAGGTGTTAGAGTTAGTTGTATTTTTGGAGTTGTTGAGGCAAGGTGTCTCAGGGGTTACCCCCTCAGGGCTCCCCAAGTGAAGTGCATATCTCCGACCCAGGTTACTGTGACCCCCGTAAATACTCCATATGCTCAAGTATATAAGGGATATTTGAATTACGTTTCTTGGTAGATGGATTGGTAGACGGTTATTCATATGGTTCTTTTTATGGGGACGTCTCAAGAATAAGGTGTACCGAAACAGGCCAAAATATTTGGAGGATTCGAAGGTTGAAGGATAACTGCTTAAAGAATTTTTCCCAATTTGTGTTTTGCAGAATAGTAAATAATTTTTCTCAATGTCGCCTGTGAATCTTAGAAAAATTAGTTTAAATTGCTAAAAATATATGTGAATAATTCCACATTCATAACGGCTGTGATAAAAGAAAAAGTAATCGGGCGCTTTCAAATATGCAAATATAAAATATTCGTGATCGAAAGAACGTCATGGATATTTATTTATTTTTTGCTAAATAAATACAATTAATTAAATAAACGTTGGAGATTTCTAAAAGTAATAGCTACTAATCCATATTTAGTTAGCGAATAATTAAGTGAACGTAAATCGTGGAAAAAAAAAACGTTACATCACTTAACATATTTATTAATGTTTACTAATAATTACCTATGCAAAATATTAAAACTTTTTTGTATTTATTTTGTAGAAAAATACAAACTGACTTTAACATATTCAATAAGTCCGTGTTTGCGTATTTCACTAATGAAATATTGATTTATAATAATTATTTTGCTATTTCGTTGAAAATTATAATAGCAGGCATTAAGTAAACAACACATGACATAACTTTAGCAATAAAATCAGCGTTATTCCTCGTTCTGGGAAAAAAACCGTGTGTATTTTGTAAACGAATTGGTAATTTGTTGATACATCTGTAATAATGGATTTTTATATGTAGGATTAAGTGGGGTAGAAATGCAAACCTCTTTTACATTCGTTTAACAGCATAAAATGAGAAGATTTTTAATTTTCTGAAGTGTCGCAATTATAAACTACAAAATATTCAAAAGTTTAATGTAAAAAACGCTAAAGTACGTCTATTTTAATAGCATCATTATTTATTACTGATAAATCTATATTTTATCAAAAAATGCGTGTGATTCAGGAAAAGATGTTTATTTTTTCATGTAAATAGTTTAACTGACTGGTGTAAATAATTTAAATTCTCATAACACTAGGAAAATGATAATAAACGTTCAAACATTCAATATATCATAAGCGTTTTGGTGCAGATTTTTTTGACATTAAAATAAGCTGATTTTGAATATGAAAAAAATGTGTGGCACTGCAAGCTTTTCATCTTTGTGGAATTATTACAAGAAGAAGATGAATATGTTAAAGAAAAAAAACTACTGAAATAATTCAGAAAGAAAAAGAAATCGTCGATGGCGGTGATGAATGGATACGATTTCTATTAGTATCTTAAATGAATCTTCCGATAATTTCCGCAAAAACATTATTTCCAGAGTTATTTATAACGATTTTCAGGTTCAAGGCGGTACGTTACCCCTGCAGTCTTTGTTTAATTTATAATATACACGAAAGACTAGTTAAAGACATAAGAATAATTTAGTTAGCTAATTTATACAAGGTTTTAATTATTTTATTCGTTGGAAAATGTACTAAAACGTTGCTAATTTAGCTGAATGATACAAAATCTTATAGTTCGTGAATTATAGAAATAAAAAAGCTTAACATTGAAAAAGGAAACAGTAGATTGAGTTCCCAAAACGTCTGCGAATTATCATTATTTTTATTTTTATTTTATTTATATTAAATGTCAATAAAACAACTTTTAACTGTTCCTTTAACGTAAAGTCGCAGGCGTAAAGGTTATTTTCTTTTAAAATAAGATATTTTTTAGATTATCTGAGACTATTCAAGAATATGGTAATAAATCCCAAAAAAGAAAAGAAAGACGTCTTAAAATAAATTAACATGTATATTTTAGTCTTAGTCAATTTCAATTTTTAATAGTACAGTCACTTGGTGATATCACTTCGAACTAATTCTATAGCTGTTCTAATTTGAAATATTTTTAGATAGTATGATTCAAAATGGGTCAAATAACTAATGTTAAAAAGGAATAAGGGTGCTTTTTCTTGGGGGCGAATTTCACTCCAACTCAGGGGCTTCGAAAAAAAAGTGACTATTGGAACGTGTTGTACGTCAAATTCTAACTCAAAAAACCTCCCCTATAACATTCTTTTTGTTTTAATACTCGCTGGGTGACAGGGGTTGGAATTGTTGGGAATGTTGATTTTTAAGCAAAAAACATTGAGTTAATTGGTGTAAGATGCATTTGAATATAACCCTGAAAAGATCACGCGCTTCAAACAGTTATAACTCTGGTTTAAAATAGTTATTTATGCAACAAGTGCGTAAGGTGAGATTTTTTCACGAATGGGAAACAATCCCATGAGTGAAAAAAGCTCACTTTTCGCACGAATTGCATACAATATTTTTCCTACTACCGAAATACATCTAAATTCTCTAATAATAATGTGAAACGTCAAAACTTACCTATTACGTCAAAACTTCAAATGTCTTTAAAAATCACAATACTGTTATAGCCCACTTAATTTTAAGTGAGTGAAATTAATCAATGTCTATTATTTCTTTGTCTAATGTCAATGTCAAGAATATAAATGAAACTTCAAAATTCAATCACTATTGTTAAAGAATACTGAAAATTAGGTGGTATGTTTTATAATACCGTGATATTAAATAAATGGACTACATAGAATTAAATAACCACATTTAACGTTTTTAAAATAAGATATGATTATTATAGGTACTCTAATAGGTATGCAATTGTTCAGTATGTTACTTTTTCACGCACTAGTGCGTAAGGTAAAAACACTTTACGCACTCTACAGCGTGCGGAAAGTTAGTACTTTATGATCGGTAGTAGAAAAAAACCTTTTGACATGTACTTCAAATCAAATTGAAGCTTATTACAGTAGCTTAAAATTGTCGTTTGACAAATTTTGATATCTGCTAAATCAAAAATGATACAAGGAAAATAAAGGCAACTTTTATTTTTTACAAAAAAAAATGCCAAAATACATAATGAAATATGAAAAAAAATTATATTTGAGAGCCACTTCGTTGACTCAAAACCGATTCTGATCACTTTTTTTAAATTTTGGAAAAGTTTATAGAAAAGTTCTCCAATGGTAAAAAGGTGTGCTTTTTTAATGCACTCGTGCCTAAAAAATGTATAACTCTTTTATTTATTTGAACATTTGCCTGAAACTTTATGACATAAGGTTTTTGGGGTCGCAGATTACGAATCTGGCCTCAAATCGGTCTAAAAATAAAATCGCGTCTACAAAATGGCGTCGAAAGTCTAATTTTTTCTTTTCTTTTTTCTAATTTTGTATTAGATGTCTGGGGATTTCTGGGGTCGCTGATTATGAATTTGACATTAAAACTTACCCAAAAATGTCGGATCCAAAATAGCAGCAAAGGGTATTTTTTATTCGGATTTTATTTCTTGATAGGGGTTTTTTGGGTCTCTCATCTCATATTTTATGTTACCAGAAATGGAATAAGTAAACAATTTTCTTCTACGAGCGAGCGTAAAGTACTAACTTTAAGCACGCTTTATAGTGCATAAAGTTAAAATTTATGCACTAGTGCGTAAAGTGTTTTTAATTTACGCAATAGTGCGTAAAGTAGAAAAGTAAACAATTGCATATTAGAGCACCTATAATAATCAAAACGTTAAATATGGTTAATTAATTTCATGTGGTCCACTTATTTATTATCACGGTATATTATTATAATATATACCTAATTCTTTAACAATAATGTTTGAATTTTTTATAATTCTGAACTTTCATTTATATTCTTAAGACTTTGATTAGTTTCACTCATTTAAAATTAAGTTTTTGGCCAAAGCACAGCGAATGTAAGGCCAGAAAATGGGAAAAAAAAAAAATTAAGTTTTGACGTAATAGGTAAGTTTTGACGTTTTGAAATGTTCATATTATTATTAGATAATTTAGGTCCAGTTCGGTAGTCGAAAAAATATTGTATGCAATTCGTGCGTAAGGTTCACTCATGGGATTGTCGCACTCGCCTTCGGCTCGCGCAACAAAATTCCAATTCGTGAAAAATCTCACCTTACGCACTTGTTGCATAAATAACAATTTTTTTGCTTTTAAATGCATCTTGATTGGGTTAATTTTAATAAATCGATTAAAATATAACATCTTTAAAATACTAATTGAACTCTTGTTCCCATCATTTTTTAGACACCGTTTTCCATTTTTGATAACAAAATTTAAGAACCCCTATACAGGGTGTTCCAAAACAACATGTAAAAACTCTAAGAGGTGGTTGCTGTGGCGATTTTATGAAGAAAACTTCATATAAACATGTGGCCTTAAATGCCTACTTTTCAATGTACAGGATGTTAAAATTTAAGCTATGAAGATGGTTTTCTTTTAATATTTTTAAAATGTTTAAAGATACGCAAATGAAATTTTGCACATGTACTAAACTTTTTATGTCTTACAATGTAAAATTAAAGTTAATGGCCAATAATTACCTATCACAGATGGATACAAACTGGCTGTAGGATAAATACTGCCATATTTTTTATGCGTGGCAATTTTATTCAAAATATCATAAAATAATTTAAAATTTCCAAGTTTTTTACCCAAAAATAGATTTTAATATCATGGCACTCAGATGCACCGTTTTTGAGTAAAATCATTTATTAACATAAAAAATATGGCAGTATTTACCCGACAGCCCCCCGTTTTTACACGCCTTTAATAATTTTTGGACATTAACTTTAATTTTTCATTGTTACATAAAAAGTTTAGTATATGTGCAAAATTTCATTTATGGTTCAAAAATATTAAAATACAACCATCTTCACGGTTCAACTTTTAACATCATGTACAGGGTGATCGTTTGAAAAATTCTACATATTGGAATAACTCAGTTATTTGTGGGTAAAATATATAACAATTATATATATTTATAAAGGGGATGAAAAGGGCTATCCAAATATCTAAAAATATACAGGGTGTTCCGTTTAAAAAAATGTGACTATGTGGCGCACCCTGTATATTCATCAAGATAGATGCAGACTCATGACATATACAAAAACCTGGTAAAATAAGCTACAGATATATATATTTTTTCTAGTTATATTTTTAAGCAAAATAAAAGGGTTTAAAAAGTAGAATTTTCAAACGATCACCCTGTACATTGAAAATGGCATTTTAGGCCATATGTTTATATGAAGTTTTCTTCATAAAATCGCCACAGCAATCACCTCTTAAAATATCTACATGTTGTTTTGGAACACCCTGTATAAGATATAAAATTCAAATAGAAAAGCCCTTTTCTGCCATTTTGGATCCGCCATTTTCGGTTTTAGTTAATTTTTAATGTCAAATCATAATCAGCGATCCCAAAAATCCCCAATCATCTAATACAAATTAAAAAAAGAAAGAAAATTAGACTTTCGACGCCATTTTGTAGACGCCATTTTGTTTTAGACCGATTCTAAGGCCAGGTTCGTAATCTACGACTCCAAAAACCTTATATTTTCAAATTTCAGGCAATTGTTTAAATAAATAAAATAGTTATACATTTTTTGATCAAGAGTGTATTGAAAATACACTTATTTGTTAATAACAATTGAAAAAATGAAAAGCACACCTTCTCACCTATGGGGAACTTTTCTATAAACTTGGATAAGAAAAATGATCGAAATCGGTTTTGAGTCAACGAAGTGAAAACTTTTAGTAAATGGACTATAGAATTGAAAAAAAAATGGAATCACATCCAAAAAATAAAAAAGATCCATAAAAAGTATTAAATAAAATTTCGATCAGTTTTACTTACTATAACTAACCTCGTAACTAACTAACTTACTATTATTTATTTTATTTCATCCCGTCCGGAAAGTACAACACTACAGTATTCATATGCGGCCGGAAAATGAGACATTACGGTATCAGAGCCGGTAAAGTACCGGAAACCACCGGAAGCTTATTACGAACCAATCACAAACTGTTATTATACCTTTTGACAGTTGTTTGACATATAAAAATCAACCATAAATAAAAAAATAGTGTCAAATGTCAAATGACATAAGAAAATAACCAAGTGTCAAATTATACAAATATGCTAATATACAAGAAATGACGGGATGAAATAAAATATTATTCGACACACGTCCGTAAGGTGTTGTTCCAGCCTCGTTTAGATATTCTAGACTCGGCTCCTGACGTCGCCTCGTCCATAATATCTACTCGACTGTAACAAGTCACCTTCCGGACTTGTGACGAAAATTACTATATTAGTATAGAAGCTTGGATTTTACCTAATATCGATATGAATTGAAAATAATCTAAAAATGTATATAATTTTAAGAACACAAACATTTTTTTGAATAAAGGCCTTTATTATTATTATTATTATTATTATTATTATTATTATTATTATCTGGTTGCTATATTTGTTCATTTTTACACAACTTCAAATTGATATTAGCAGGATGCCAAGCGTGAAATTCTGTTTTTTACTTTTTATAAATTGAATTAAAAAAAATATTTCCAACTTTTTTAGTGACCTCTTTTTTAGTGAATAAAAATATTGTAGGAATATCCTGTACGTTCGTTTTTCAACGAAATGGGAATAGAAAACATAATTCTTAATACAAAATATGGCGGATGCGCAGGTGATAGCGCGTGTAATCGGAAAATTTCATTTTAGATTTGTTTGTACCCATCTTACATTGGCCCAACTACCATGACCACCCCCAGGCAATAGTCTACAGTATGCAAAAATCAGAGAATTTACTTCGACCAATCCGAAGTAATGAGTAAACAAAAACAAAACAAATCCAACATATACGGCTCGAGCTGAGAACCTTCCTCCTTTTCAGTTAAAAACCGAGTCGTTAGGGTTGCTGCATATACAGAGCGAAATTATACCGACATTTTTTACCTCAGAAAATTGTATCATCTTCAATATATCTTTAAGGGATGGCGTGATTGAAAAATTAGTCACCTTCCAGACTCTACGCATTATAAATTTGGGTACAAACATTGATCACTTTATTTACAATGTTTATTTACATCTAGAAAAATATAACGAACACTCATACTTATTTCTATCCAGCTATGATTTTTCTAGTTAAAACATTCATACAGAAGGCAATAAAACAATAAAACGTGTCTAATCTGTAGCTCTAAGTTAATTAGCAGATTAAAAAAACGTGATGGATCGGAAACTATACGTAAGAGTTGCATGAGTAATTGTTCTGTGTAAAATGTATGTAAATAGGAATAAATTATTATTTTTAGATACGTTATTCATAAATAAACAGTAAAACAAAATATAAACAATATGGAACCGGATATTTACACGTAATATTTTATTTGCAGTCATCAAAAATTTAGTTTTTTTTACAGCCGTCAAAAAAAGTAGCTTGTTTTCTTATAATATTTCTATTTTCGAAATTGAGATTTTTCTTATTTAACCCATAATTCATTTAAAATTAATTGATTGTGCGACAACTTTCCGACAAAATAATTATAATAGACAAACAAGACATGCATACCAAAATTTACATGTGCCCTTAATCGTGTGTTTTGTTGACCTCTCGGTATTATTGGGGCAATCTTTTAGTATTTACTCAATGGCATTACCTAATTATGTCCAAAAAGTGCAAAATTCGATCACACTGGAATTGGCTGTTCGCACAAATTATAAATATTTCATTTGTTCTCTTGTTTGTACTTTCATTCGGTTCAGATGCAAGGCCACAGTTTTACTTTAATTAACTACAAAAAATTAAACTACCTATTGCGACATTTTTGTCGAATATCCTGTTGTTATTTATACGACCGACGGCAGTCCAATTAAATAACTTCAATTTAAAATACATTACCTGTAATAAATATGAGAAAATACCCAATTTTGATTGTAACTTAGTTGGTAAATAAGCAATTAGATATTTTTTGGGTAGTTAAAACAATACGTAATCATACACCGTCTGATATAAAAAATGGAAGCGTAATAATAACAAAAATATCCAATTTGATATATTTATATTGTCTGAACATACAAATATAAAATCTGATGGACGTAAAAATTATTGAAACCGCTTTAGAGGGCAATTTTTTTCGCATCCTTTAAAGACAACTACTTTTTATAACAATATATGTATTTTATAAAATATTGAATCAAATTACTGAGTTCATATAGCGTCCAAAGCAAAAAATATTTAACTTACCACAAAATTCATTCATTACGGCTACAGATCAAAGAAGAATTTCCCCAAGAAGACGTTTAGGGTGGCCCATCTTTACAAGGAGAAAAGAAATTTTGGACTTCATTTAATTTCACCCCGTAAACTTTTTGCCGGACACTATAGAATATATAGTGTCCGGCAAAAAGTCTGCACCAAATGAGAAATTAATTTATTATTAACTGAAGAAAATTTTATACTTGATAAAAGTTTGTGCATGGTCTCAAACGAGTAAGTGTCTACACAAGTTTGTATTAGTCCGGGTGCTTAAGTCAGAAAATCAAATTATTTAAAATTGGCTGAAGAGTAAACTACCCTTATTTTTGAAGATATCGAAAAATTTTTTGGCGGACACTGTGGATGCTATAAAACCAGTGGCGTGCCCAGAAATTTTGTCTGGGGGGGGGGGGGGGGTTGACTACTGAGTCTTGCATTTTTTTACAACAGATTATATTTTTCTTAGTAAACCATAATTTTTTTCTTCGATTTTTTGTGTTTAACCCTATATTTCAGGTGTAAAAATCTATATCTTGTGAGCTACATTTTCATGTTTTTTTAAAAATATATTTTCGAAAAATTTAAAAAAAATTACTTTTTTGAAAGAATTCAAATTTGGGTATATTTTCAAATAATTAACATTTAAATTTTACCCCGATTTCACATAAAATTTGACAAAAAAAAATTATTAACAAATTGATATAAATTCAAATATAATTTCAAAATTAATTTTTTCCTCAAATTGTTTTTTTTAATTCGGTTTTTTATTTTTCTAGAACAGCGAAATCATATAGGAAATCAAATGATTGCCAAAATTGAAGCAAGCTGTGATTTGATAAAAGAACTTTATTAGCAAATTGAGATTAAATTTAACTCGGTTTTTTTATTTTTCTAAAATTGTTAAACGTTCATTTGTTTTTTCGAAAATACGAAAATGTAGCTCACATGAAATAGAATTTTTTTTCCCTTACACTTTTGCTTTAAAACAATTGTAACGAAGTGATTTTTCCAGTCAAGGAATGTCCGTTTTTGCTTTAAATATTACCGTCACTTGGGTACACCCTGCAGCCGCTTTTTAGTAAGTAAGTCCTGCTTTAGTTAATTTAGTATTGAGTTGTAAAAAAGCCCGCTGGTAAACAAGCAGTCAAGTAATTAATTGATTAATTTTCGATAATCCCCCGTATAATTAAAATCCGTGAATTATTATAAATAATGACCGAGTCGGGAACAAAAATCATTAGTTACTATAAAACCGGTTAAAATATTAATCCGTGTCCGTTTCAATCCGCTTCATTTTGCAATATAGTCTAGAAATTGCAAGTAACTCATTTCCGGTTATTGATGCTACGAGTCAATGTTGCTAATTACATAATATGCTCGACCTCAGTAAGTAACGTTGTGAGTCCTTCGTTTCAAGTAGGGGACCGCCCCTTTAACACGCAGTCTGGATACGTGTCGTCATAAAAGTAATAAAACGCCGGAGGAGCGTCCAGTCCGAGTTCAGCCCGAGACAGTCCGCATCAGTTCCAGATCAATCCGAAGCAGTCCGCATCAATCCGAAACTGACACCGTTTTCACTTCCGTCCGTAACCGACGCTCCGAATTATAAGTATCAATAAATTTTCTTGAAAATAATATTGGTAAGAATACACCCTGGTCCGCTACTATCCGTCCGTACCGCCTTTAGTTAAGTATAGATATTCAGAGATCTTATTGTTCGTGAGTACCGCTGTATTAGGTATACCACTAAATCAAACTAGAGCTAATTAGTAATTCCTCCGTTGGTCTTTTGTTTCATAAAATATGCATCGGCTGGTTAGATTTGCTCGATCGGGCAATCTTTAAGGCTTCAGTGCATAAAGTTATACCGGAGAACTTAACTTACGAAAAATAGTCATTGGTAAATAGCTCTACGTTTGTGGCAGTAGTTCGCCGTATTGTAAAACCCTCTGTATAGACAAGAATATCTATAGCTAACCTATTGCCCGCCATTCATATTATTATATCCTGTTGGAAATTCCGTTTGCTTGCCGTCCGAAATCGTTTCAAGCCGCGAAAACAGACATCGGTTATCAAAACTCACCGTCTTCCGAAATAATATCATATTCACGAATATACTCTTGATTGCCAGCCCGCATATTTCTTAACATCATCAAATCTGTACACACTCGACTTCAAAGTCGCGAAATATCCTATTTATTGATTTGTTCATTTCTGTGTTAATAAATAAATACGTTGGTCTACATAGGTAAAATTCACGAGTTATTATTTCAGTTATTTATTTCTAATTAACCCGTTTGAGAAATTGTCCAAGTCCAGTTGACAAAACAATCATCTTAAGACCCCTGGACATAACCGTATCTCCATCTGTTAGTTACCCCTAAACGTTCTCCCCTTGGAGAACCAAACAAGTGCTGTTCCTTGCACTTAAAAATTAAGGAACTGGCGCCCAAGTTTCCGGCTAAAAAGTGTTACAAAGCCAGAGAGTTCTGTTTGTAATTAGCCAGTTACAAACAGTAAAGGTTACGTAAGTAAAAGGCGTCACACAATTCATTTAAAAGTTACAGGCTTATAGAACGATAAATCAAACAGGGACATCATAGAAGAAATCAAATAATTGCCAAAATTGAAGCAAGCTGTGATTTGACAAAAACATTGTATTAGCAAATTGAGATTAAATTTGGGCGCTGATTTGAAATATAATTTCAAAATTAATTTTTTCCGCAAATATTTTTTAACTCTGTTTTTTTTATTTTTCTAAAATTGTTAGACGTTCATTTGTTTTTCGAAAATACGAAAATGTAGCTCACATGATATAGAATTTTTTCCCTTTACACTTTTCCGCTAAAACAATTCGTTTAAAAGTTACAGGCTGTAGAACGATAAATCAAACACTCTGTAATTTAGGATATATTTAGATGATTCTAATAAATGAAATAGTTTCCAGAAAATCAACAAAAATCGAAAGAAACGCTGAAGGCTTATCACGTTTTCAACAACTTTAGACCTACGCAATCTAAGTAGGCTTAATCTAAGTTATTCGGAGCAAAAATTATCTTATCTCAAGAGGAAGGCAGCACGTTTAGGACTAAATTTCATTCATAGATATAGTAAAAAGGCTATATGTCTGTTATTAGCACTGGCAATAAGTCCAACGATTGGTCCAAACATCCGCAAAAAAAATTGTTTTTAAGGGTTTGTTAAATTGGATTTATTGTTTCGGTAAGGACCGTACTTACGTTAAGGCTTATACACATTTGCGTAAATAAGAATATAATTAAAATAAATAGCAGTACTTAGTAAAAATAAAAAATAAGGATATTTTAGTTATCAAAAAAGTGTGACGACAACAATAGTGAAACAGACAGACACATAAAAAAATATTTTATATTATAATCCTTTGTAATTGTGAATAAAAAATTGCTGCTGAAATTTTATTCTTTCAATACGAGCCTGTTTCAACCTGCGAAGCATATGAGCAGTGCTAATAGCAGGTAGATATCCACTTTACTATATTAATACACTACTGATGTAACTAGTTATAAGCAATTACGGTGCTGGAAATCAGAAACATAATCGGTTTAAAAGTCAATTGCCCTAATCACGTCACTGAAGGCTAATTAGAAATCAGATAAAAACCTTGACGATAAGTGGGCGTTTAATACTGGATCTTCTTATTCTTAAGAATGCAAGTTGAAAGACTTAAGAAACTCTTTTGGTTCTGCGCTTATTATTCGGTTAAGGACCTGTCTGGATATTTTGTTGAATCATTGAGGCGTATAACCCTTGTTTCGCAGTTGAGCTGAAATGCAATGTATGCATAAAGAGCAAGAATACAATATCGGAATGGAGTGATAATTGGAGAACAATATTTGAATAATTAACCATCCTCCAAGCTGCGGATTTAAACATCTGGGCTGCCAAAACTATAATACCTTCAGGAAATTTTACGGGACAAGAAATTTCAAAAATAGATACTTAAAAGAACTAACCTAATGTTCTTCTGGCATTGTAATAATGCTGGTTCAAATTTAACTTTTTCCGCGGCAACGGCCAGCCCACCATCCCACTTCTATTTAAGTAACAATACCGTTACATAATGTCGTTAAGATGCTGACTATTTTTACGAGCAGAGCTAAAAATACGAAATATATATAAGAATAACCCGCCGAGATCAAAGGTTGCACAAATTTAACGTTTAAAATAGTCTTCATCGAAGTGTGCAATGTTAAATCTTTTATTGTATGCTAAATATACAGTATTATGCACATTCCAATATTTGAACATAGGTACTAAAAGCGATTTTGTAATATGCTAAAAACCAACATGTTTTGGAAAGTTTGTAATGGAAAACAAAATAAAATGTCAATATTTCTATTGCTGCAAGTGCCAGTGTCCAGTGTTAAACGAAATATTCCACTTTGAAGAACACCCTGTATTAATAATTGGAGTATTGGGTAATTTAATCTCGACCGCTCTCATTGAGCGTTTCCACAGAAAAATGTTTCATTGGGTCCATTAGGTATTCAGCTAAACATAAATCGGACTCTGATAATATTTCTTCATCTGAAGATGAACAAAGTCAAATTGAAAGAAATGCCACTTATATTTTTGTCTATAATGTACTTTGATATCAAAAGGTCCATTTCCTTTTGACGCATTTGGAGGAAAGGTAAACCTAAAGAATCTTGGGTAATATTCCTTTTTATGTTAAAATTAATTGTTTTTCTTTATTTTACCAGATTGATTTTTCTCACGTTTTAACGAATGAATAATTAAATTTTTCTGCAATTTTGTTGAGGTTGTATATTAAATCCATTGTTATCATTGTCACAAGTTTTTGGTTTGGTTCCGAATTTGTAAACATACAACTGACAGTTTACCATAATTGTTTTGAATTGTTTTTGTCTATACCGTTTTTGTTTCATAGTCAAAAAACTGTTTTTTATCATCTTTCCATTTATGAAAATATTTTACTGCGATTTTCTTATTCTTAGAGCACATTTTGATGCAGATTTTGAAAAAATTTAAATATTTTTTAGATTTTGAGATATTAACACCGATTTTTATTTTTCAAATACAAGTCATAGCTTCTTATCTAGTTAAAACCCAATTCTTATTCTCTTTAAAATGACATATCACAACAATACTTTATTTTTAGAAATAATGGAGTTATCGCCATTATTTGATTTCTTTTATTTTCCTCCCTAATCTTTAAGAAATAAAACAAAAATACACAAAACATATTTTGATTTATTGATGAAAAAGTTATTAGGTACCTACGTATCGTTCAAATAATATTATTTAAAAAACTATGAAATTCTCTTAATTTTAAAGTAGGCCATGTCAAAAATTGTTTCAAATAGATCTGTCAAAATTTTATTTCTGTTGTCATTTATCTTTGTGGTTAGTTTTATACATTTGGATAAGAAATGAATAGTTTTAATAACTAAGACAGATGATATGGGTGCCTGCTACATACAGAATTTACGAAACTCAAGAAATGCAGCAAACAAATATCTAAATCGCTGTCCAAAGCGTCCACAGCCACGCGAGATAAATTATTACAATAAAAACAAAACTTTGACAGATATCTATCTGAAACAATTTTTTACAGGACCTAGGTACTTGAAAATATATATTTTTTAATTTCTTAGTTTTTTAAAAGCCTAAATATTTGAATCATACGTAGGCACCTAATAAGTTTTTAATCAATAAATCAGAATATGTTTTGAGTGTTTTTTTTTATTTCATAAAAATTATTATTTTCGAAAATAAACCATTGTAATATATTATTTTAAAGAGAATAAAAATTGGGTTTTAATTAAGCCATAGCCAGGCTATGACTTGTTATTTGACAAATAAAAGTTGGTAATATTTTTAAATCTAAAAGATATTATAATTTTTTCAAAATCGCATCAAAAAGTGTTCCAAGAAAGAAAAATTGCATTAAAATATTTTCATAAATAAAGGAATTGAAAAGAAAAAATTAAAATGGCGAAAATCAGTTTTTCGTTTCTGAAACAAAAACGAGTTGATTTTACTAAAATATTTGCACATAATAGTAAGTCTTGATAAGCTCTATCTGCATTTGGTGTCATTTAACCTACCTTATCTCTTACCGTTTCCAAGATACCCATGGCAAGCACGATAAGTGGGACACCCTGTATATTTTTTTAAGAGTCGGTTTTAGCTTTTTTGATTAATTTATTTAATATGTTTTTTTAATTTAGGTACTCATCTTTTAGTCTTTGATTTTGTGAGTCACCTTCGATTTAAGGTACAAGAGAACTTATAATATTGTTTCCAAGGATTTCGAAATTTTCTACAAAAAAAAGCAATTGAAATTCAAATAAAAGTGAGAGAAAACAAAGCAACGTAATTTTTTTTAATTGAACGCCCTGTACTTATATTTTTATAATTTTGATATACAGTGTTTTTTCCATTCCTTTTCTTTTTAGGGATTTATTACCACATTTCTTGAAACTATCCAAAAAAAGTTGATTTATCTAAAAAATATTCAAATTAACCAGTTTAAAACTGGCAAATTACCTCTACGCATTTAACGTAATGTCAGAGGAACAGTTAGAGGGTGTTTTAACATTTAAAAAATATATACAGTGTGTCGCACTTAAGAGTGAATCACCCTTAAAACATTTTTCATTTTTATCCAATTTGAACCAAATTTCAGTCAAAGATATTAGGATCAACCATTGATTAAGGAATGAATAAGATACGCGACTCCAATGTAAAGTGCGAGGCTAATTTTGGCAGCGAGAATCCCGGTAAGTTGCGAGCATTCCTGTGATTCATGTAGTATGCTTTTGATAAACCTGTGTCGAGTCTGGTTTTATATAATTTATAATCTAGTGAAAACAAAAATTGATTGTTCAAATTGATTTTAGTTTAAAATTATGTGACGGTTAAAAGTCAAACAAACGTTGAGAAATAGTTGGCAGAGAGAACATACTACGTTAATAATTTTAAACTAAAATTAATCTGGACATTAAATTTTTATTACCACTAGATTATTAATGATATAAAACCAGACACGACACAGGTTTATCAAAAGCATACTACGTAAATCACAGGAATGCCCGCAACTTACCGAGATCTCGCCGCCAAAAAAGGCCTCGCACTTTACCATTGAAGTCGCGTATCTTGTTCATTCCTTAATCAATGAATCAACTTATAGCCAAAAAACCATTCGCCTCCTACTAATGCAAAGCCACCTGCAGTACCAAAATTAAAGGAAAATCAAGGAAGCATATTAGGCATTTTTTTTGGAAAATTTTACCAATGAAAGTTGTTCAGAATTGTTCAAAAACCTTAAGTCCAAAATTTCATCAAAATTAAAAAATTATGATATTTTGTTTGAAAAAATTTTAATAGATTGTACGACACTTTTGTCACTCCATTTTTCCACTGGCCATTTTTTCCCATAGTTTTTTTTCCACTGGACATTTTTCCCATAGTTTTTTTTCCACTGGACATTTTTTCCCATAGTTTTTTTCCATAGGTCATTTTTTCCCATAGTTTTTTTTCCATAAGTAATTTTTTCCCATAGTTTATTTTTCCATAGGTACTTTTTTTTCATAGTTTATTTTACGATTGTACGTTTTAATTCACGATTTTGAAGACATAGAAATGTTTTTGATAGTTTGTAAGATCTGAAATATCTTAATATATTCACGAATAAATTTTTTTTTCATTGAATGTTTTTGATAGTTTGTAAAATCTGAAATTATCTTAATATATTTACGAATAAATTTTTTTTTGATTGAAAATTTTTGTGGGAAAATTTAGTTTGAAAAAGAAGCAGTGGGAAAGTGGCCTATGGAAAAAATGGAGTGAAAAGAACGACTGGGAAAATGTGAGTGACAAAAATGTCTCACTACCATTTTGATATCCGAAAATATAATTTTCTAATATCAATTATCATTCGTTTTTACTTGCAGAGTATTTCCTTAGTTTTTTTCATAAGAAATAAAATATGTATTACAATCTATTCTGAAAATTAAAATTGAACCCAGAATGGATTGTAATATTTTATTTTTTTTGAAAAAACAGTAAGGAAATACTCTGCAGCTAAAAGGGAACGATAATTGATATTAAGTATAAAATTATATTTTCGGACAAGCAAATTAGATATCAATGTTTTTTAATTTTGAACAAATTTGGTTTTTGGACAATTCTGAACTTTCAATAGTAAAATTTTCCGATAAAAAAACGCCCAATGTGCTTTTTTGATTTTCTCCGTTTGTAGCTTTTGCATTAGTAGGGGGGGGGGGTGTTTTTTGGCCATAAGTTGATTCTAATTTATTTTAAACATTTGTAACAGTATATTAATTAATTAAATTAAGCATTAATTAATGTAATTTGTCTATTTATTATATTGTATTTTTATTAATAAGATAATTTTTACTATTATAATACACACACATATATAATCTCATAGACCATAGACAGGTTTATACCTAAGTGAATAATTGTTCATGTTTATTGCCATTATTTTAAATTGTAAACTTTTTTTGTTTTGTGTATGTTATTGAAAAATCTCCTGGCAGTGTTGTCGTCATTAATTAGGATTATATTATTTCTATGTTCAATAGGTGGGCAATTTCTACTTTATCTTCATTCATATTTTTAATTTTCGCCAATTGCAAAGCTAACGCGTCCACAGCAGAAAAAATATTTTTCACTTCACTAAATTCTGCTTCCAATGGACACATCAGCAATCAAACGAAGGTTCTCACTAACAGATCCGAGCCTTTTCGGTATTTAGTAGCCTAAAATAGCTCAGCAAAAATTTTTTGTTGTCGCTCTCGTTGCTATCCTCTTGGTCAGGGTTCAGAGATTTGCGATTTACGGAAGTTTAAGTATCTGATAATAGTATATTATTCAACGACCGTATAATGATGGGTATTAATCACGAGGTGAAGTTTACGGCCACGAGCCGCAGGCGAGTGGCCTAAATCACCGAGTGGATTAATAGCCATTATACGGGAGTAGAATACTATACTTTATCCACGACTACTAAATATTATTGTTGTTTGTAGCAGAACAATATAATATTATAGCTAAATCAAGGAAGCATCTGACAGTAGTGATTAATGACTCATTAATCACTGCCGTGATTAATGACAGACGTATAATGGGTACATTATACAATAGTCGTGGATAAAAGTTCTTTATCTAATTACGACTGATTAAAATTTAAAAGTTTCTCTTCAGTTGGGTTGATTTGGTTCCACTTAAATTTAAAGCAAATATACTGTTTCAAGTAACTGTGGAACAACCTTCCAAATTTGCAATATATTCGTTTAACCCTGAGTTTTGAGTTATTTTTTCATATTCGAAAACAATCGCTATTGGTAATCGGCTGACTGGTTTTTGAACAAAAAACAGATTTCTTTTACATCTACTTGGAAATTGTGACGCGTTTTCAGATGTTTATACTAGTTGTACCCATTTTTATACCTATTTAAAACAAAGACTTTTGAAAATGCGGACTGATTTTTATTTTTACACCTTGCCTCTTCAAGACCCTGTCCTTTGGCTTTGGCGCACAGCCCCATTTCCCAACGTCCCAAATACCATGCCAGCAAACTATAAAGAGAACGTCTCTTGCCACATTTTGGCGTGCTGTCCTGGATCAATATTAATTAAAGAAATTAACAACCAGCTCAGTTGCCGGATACTAATCGCATAAATTCTTTTCAATTCAAGTGCCTTGAACTTGCCCAACCTCTCGACTCGGCGCCCACAATTTTTTTTGAATGCGCTATGCTTTATGGTTAGATTTGATTGACGCCACCACCAAGGTCTTCTGGGAATAAACCCGATGATATGGAAGGATGTAGCGTGTTTGCCTTTCCTGAATGGCAAAATAGACGAGATAATGATTGGGGATTATTTGATATTTGATGCGTAAATATAGATACGGAACACAACCGACGCTTGCGTTTATTAATTATTTCCAAAATTAGGTTGTAAATAATAACAATACTAAAAATAGGATGTAATAACAACATATTATTGCCGCATGAATATTTTGCTGCATAATTCATGATAATAATATTTATAACATGTTTTTATTACACCACTTGAGAGACAAATACTGAAGGATGTTGTTTACTTATGGCTTTAAACACACGAGGAAGATAAAGTTTAAATAAACAAAATGGAGGTAATGGTAATGAACTTCATTACTCTGCTGTATCTCTTTGGAAGGATTTTTGGTAGAGTGACGTTTGGCAGTTAGGAGTAATCAGTATAAAAACAGCAGGATAATATTCCAAAGAATCACACACGCTTAAGATTTTTGATACCACTTTTGTTTCATAAATGATGAATTCGGCAAGCCATGGGCAACTAAAATAGAAATATTGTTGGGAATTCGTAGACGCCAACGTGAAGATATGCAAAATTTGAGGCAGGGTGTGCAAAACTGTGCAAAACCGAGCGATTAAAATAGGACAATAATAATAAAAGTTTTGGTAGTAAGAGGGACTGGACGAAACTGTTCAGAACTTTGTGTTGGCGCTATGTAAGTGTGTGCAAAATTTTAAATAAAGTGTGCAAAATGATGCAAACTGAAGCGATTAAGTTAGCACAAAAATTATAGAAATTATGTTGGGACTCTGCGTAGAGGCTAACGTAAGTATGTGCAAAATTTAAAGCAGGATGAGCAAAATTGTGCAAAATGGAACGACTAAGGTAGCACAAAAATAAAAGAAGTTGAGGGGATGGGGGAAAATTTTCAGGACTTTGTTGACGCTAACGTAAGTGTGTGCAAAACTTAAAACAGAGTGTGCAAAACTGTGCAATATGAGCGACTAAAATAGCACAAAATTAAGAGAAGTTTTTATAGTGAGGGGGGGGCTGGAGAAAATTTTTCCAGACTTTGTAAGCAAAATTTCAAGCAGGATGTGTAAAATTGTGCAAAACGAATGAGAAAGACAGTACAAAGTTAATAGAAGTTTAGATGGCGAGGGCGAAGAAATTTTTAAGAACTTTGCGGACGCTAAAGTGAATGTGAACAAAGTTCAGGGGCAACATGTGCAAAATTGTGCAAAATTGTGCAAAACGAGCGATTAAGATAGCACAAAAATAATAGAAATTTTGTTAGTGATACAGGAAATTTTTCGGGACTTCGTAGGCACTAACCTGAACGTATGCAAATTTTAAAGTAAGGTGTGCAAAATTATGCAAAATCGAGCGATTAAGATAAAGCAAAAAATAATAAAAATGTTGCTAAGTAGGGGACTAGAGAAAAATTTTCGAGACTCCGCAGGCTCTAACGTGCTCGAGCAACTAAGATAGCAATGAAAATAGGAATTTTGTTGGAAATTCGTAGACGCTAACGTGAAGATATGCAAAATTTAAAGTAGATTTTGCAAAATTGTGCAAAATCGAGAGATTAAAATAGGACAAAAATAATAAAAGTTTTGATAGTGAGGACTGGAGGAAATTGTTCAGAACTTTGTTGGCGCTATATGAGTGTGTGCAAAATTTTAAATAAGGTGTACCAAATGGTGCAAATTGAAGCGATTCAGTTAGTACAAAAATTATAGAAATAAGTATAGATAGTGAGGGGGAGGCTGGAGCAAATTTTTCAGGACATTCTAAACGCTAAAGTGAATGTGAACAAAGTTTAAGGCATGATGTGCAAAATTGTGCAAAACGAACAATTAAGATAACACAAAAATAATAGAAATTTTACTAGTAAGGCGACTCGACTGGAGAAAATTTTTCGAGACTCAGCAGGCTCTAACGCGCTCGAGCAACTAAGATAGCAATTAAAATAGGAATTTTGTTGGGAATTCATGACGCTAACGTGAAGATATTCAAAATTTTAAGTGGATTGTGGAAAATTGTGCAAAATCCAGAGATTAAAACAGAACAAAAATAATAAAAGTTTTGACAGTAAGGAGGACTGGAGAAAATTGTTCAGAACTTCGTTGACGCTTTGTGTGTACAAAATTTTAAATAAGGTGTGCAAAATTGTGCAAATTGAAGCGATTAAGCACAAATATTATATAAATAAGTTTAGATAGTGAGGGGGAGACTGGAGGAAATTTTTCAGAACTTTGTAGACGCTAAAATTAATGTGTGCAAAGTTTAACGCAGGATGTGCAAAATTGTGCAAAACGAGCGATTAAGATAACACAAAAATAATAGAAATTTTGCTAGTAAGGGGACTGGAGGAAATATTTCGAGATCTTGTAGGCTCTAACGTGAGTGTGTGCAAAATTTTAAATAAAATGTACAAAATAGTGCAAACTAAACGCTTAAGATAGATCAAAAATGTTAAGAATTTTACTAGCGAAGTAGCTGGAGGCAGTGGAAATTTTTCGAGATTTCGCAGGCGCCAAAGTGTGTGTGTGCAATATTTAAAGCAAGATGTGCAAACTTGTGCAAAACAAGCGATTAAGATAGCACAAAAATAATAGAAGTTTGATAGTGAGGCAGGCTGGAGGAAATGTTTCAGGATTTTGTAGACACCAAAGTGAATGTGAGCACGATTTACGGCAACCAACATGTGCAAAATTGTGAAAAACGAGCGATTAAGATAGCACAAAAATAATAGAAATTTTGTTGGTGGGGGAGCTAGAGGAAATTTTTCGGGACTTCGTAGGCACTAACATGAACGTATGCAAATTTCAAAGTGAATTGTGCAAAATCGAGCGATTATAATAGAAATGTTGTTAGGTAGGGAACTGGAGAAAATTTTTTGATACTTCGCAGGCTCAAACGTGAGTGTGTGCAATATTTTAAATAAGATGTGCAAACTGAAGCGATTATATACCACAAAAATAATAGAAATTTTGCTAGTACTAGTTGCTACTGGTGTAAATTCTTCGAGACTTCGTAGATACTAACATGGCTGTGCAAAATTTAAAGCAGGGTGTGCAAGACTGTGCAAAATGGAGCGATTAAGATAGCACAAACATAACAGTTTTGAGTTTTGATAGTGGGGTGGATGGAGGAAAATGACTTTATAGACGCTACAATAACAAAAATAACAGAAATTTTGCTGGTGAGGGGTTGGAGGAAATTTTTCAGGACTTTGTTGAAGCTAACGCAAGTGTGTGCAAAATTTAAAGCAGGGTATTCAAAGATGTGCAATTGAAATAGCATAAAAGTAATAGAATTAATAGTGAGAGCTGGAGGAGAGTTTTTAGGACTTTGTAGGCACTAACGTGTGTACAAAATTTAAAGTAGGGTGTGCACAATTGTGCAAAATGGAGCAATTAATATAATACAAAGATAATAGAAGTTTTGATAGTGAGAGGGGCTGGAGGAATTTGTTCAGGACTTTGTAGGCGCAAAGATGAATGTGTGCAATATTTAAAGTAGTGTGCAAAATTGTGCAAAATAGAACGACTAAAATACCACAAAAATAACAGGAATTTTCTTAGTGAGGGAGTTGGAGGAAATTGCTCACGACTTTGTAGGCACTAACGTGAATGTATGCAAATTTTAAAGTAAGGTGTACAAAATTGTGCAAAATCTAACGATTAAGATAACATAAATTTTTGTAGTAAGAGGACTGGAAGAAATTTTTCGAGACTTCATACACTCTAACGTGAACGTTTGCAAAATTTTAAATAAGATGTGCAAAATTGCACAATCGGAAGCGATTAAGATAATAAGAAAATAATAAGAAATTTGCCAGTGAAGAAGCTAGAGGATATTTTTCGAGACTCCGTAGGCTCTCACGTGAGTGAGTGCAAAAATGTAAATAAGATATGCAATACTGTGCAAACTGAAGCGGTTAAGATAGCACAAAAATAATAGGAATTTTGCCAGTAAGAAAGCAGGTGTAAAATTGTCAAGACTTCGTAAACACTAACGTAAGTGTGTACAAATTTTAAAATAAGGGGTACAAAATTGTGCAAAACTGAAGCAAGTATAGCGTTAAGTTTGCACCCCCATCTAATTCTCCTTGAACGATTTGCATTAACCATTCCTTCTTATCGCAGTATGCCCAGCTTATGGCTTATGGCCATCTGTACAGAATGCGATAAAATTGACTATCATTTTCATTTGCCAAAATGTTATTATCAACTTATTTTGAGGTTATTGATATTAAAATACAATACATAAAAAAATAACTGAATTTTAAACAGTGACAAAAATCTGATTTCTTATCTACATATTAGATTAAGGTGGTACAAGGTCACTCTAATCACTGTTCAACGCATATTATATTCATAATATTAATGTCAAATTCTTCTATTTTTAATAAAAAATATATGCCAAGTAAGAGAGACAGAAGGTCACTGGAAATTACACCACTTATATACGGATACTGTAAATATTAGTAAATATTATATAAGGAAGCATTTTAAGAGTATCCATAGGCGCTTAGTTTCGATTTCAAAATTTCAACATTATCTCTTGGTCTTTGATAAATTCGTCTAAAGATATCGCTTGTTTAAAGAAATAAGAGATAAAAGGTATGTTTAAATTTTGTAGATAAAATATAGAAGAGGAACAAAAAAGGGTATCGCATTCTAAATTTTCATCCAAAAATAACCATGGCGAGGAAGTTTAAAAGCATTTTAATGTAAGAGGTTTGTATCTTACTAATTAGAACTGAAAAACAAAAATTAATATTAACTAATACCTCGCAGGATATAAATATCTCGTTATGTAATCCCATGTTGTAATTTTTAATCGATATGGACTATAAAACCTTGAAGCTAATTTCAACTCGCATAAAATTTTTAAACAGAAATTAAAAATGAACTATATCTAAGTAATTAAACGATATATTACACTTAAACACGACTTTGCCTTCGGACACAATTTTATTACATCAATGGCCACGCAGTAACTGTCTAATTATACCAGGATTATCATTTTATTACGACCTTCTATACATAAATTGTGGCTACTAGTAAAGCACAGAAAGCTCCACCCAATAATAAGTTTATACACTAAAATCAGGCATTTTTAAGTTAAATTATAAAATTGTATGTTCCTTAAAAGTCCTTAGCGTCATAAGAAAGCAGACCCCTCACATGCTTTATTTGCATATCTGAGATAGGATGTCATCGACTTATTAAATTTAGGCCAACAGATAATTCAGATAAAAATCGCTGAAATCTAAATTAATTACAAATGTGAAATGCTTAAGATATCGCCAACTGAGGTTGACGTCAAAGAACCATTAATGATCACAAGTTCCTATTGACAGATTAAAAATTACTGAGATGCAGTAGATAAATCAGAAACTGTTCGTACGTTTTGCTAATTGTGACATTTGAATGGATAAGCAGAGAGTGAGTGCTTCATCTAAAAATGAAATGTGGACTACTATACATGAACTTGCCATATACGAGACGCTAGTCTCAATTTTGCCATTTCCAAAACGATCGCATGCACAATGTAAAAAGGCTATGTATTACACATAAAGTTGAAATAATATAACTGGGCGTATGTGACGTCACATGCGTGTGAACTAATTTGTCAACACGCCAATGTCAGTGGTGACCAAACTGTTTTTTTTTTTAAGAAAACTGTCATAGCATCATAACCTATTTCTGCATGTCATGTCATAATCATTCAGAACGTTCCTCCGGCGTTTCATTACTTTTATGACGTATCCAGACGGCGCGTTAAAGAGGCATACTGACTTGAAACGATGGACTCGTACTCACAACGTTACTTACGGAGTTCGAGCGTATTATGTAATTAGCAACATTTACTTGGGGCATCAATAACCGGAAATGGGTTACTTGCAATTTCTAGACTAAGTATAATGCAAAAAGAAACGGATTAAAACGGACACGGATTCATATTTTAACCGGTTTTAGTAATTAATGATTTTTGTTTCCGACTCGGTCATTATTTATAATAATTCACGGATTTTAATTATACCGGGGGTTATTGAAACTCCGAGTCAATGTTGCTAATTACATAATACGCTCGACCTCCGTCAGTAACGTTGTGAGTACGAGTCCGTCGTTTCAAGTCAATCCGCCGCTTTAACGGGCATTCTGAATACGTCATTAAAGTAATAAAACACCGGAGGAGCGTCCAGAAAGCATCAGTCCGAGACAATCTGCATAAGTCCACGATCAGTCCGCATCAGTCCAAGATCCGTTCGAAGCAGTCCGCATCGATCCGCAACAGTTACACCTGACACCTCGCCACCGTTTTCACTTCCGTACGTAACCGCCGCTACGAATTATAATAATAATTTTCTTGAATATAATATTGGTAAGAATACACCGTGGTCCGCTACTATCCGTCCGTGCCGCCTTCAGTTAAGTATAGATATTCAGAGATCTTATTGTTCGTGAGTACCGCTGTATTATACTACTAAATCAAACTAGAGCTAATTAGTAATTCCTCCGTTGGTCTTTTGTTTCATAAAATATACATCGGCTGGTTAGATTTGCTCGCTTGGGCAATCCTTAAGGCTTCAGTGCATAAAGTTTTACCGGAAAACTTAACTTACGAAAAATAGTCCTTGTTAAGTAGCTCTACGTTTGTGGCAGTAGTTCGCCGTATTGTAAAACCCTCTGTATAGACAAGAATATCTATAGTTAACCGACTGCCCGCCGTTCATACTATAGCCTGTTGGAAATTCCGTTTGCTTGCCGTCCGAAATCGTTTCAAGTCGCGAAAACAGACACCGGTTATCAAAACTCACCGTCTTCCAAAATAAAATCATATTCACGTGTATATACTCTTGATTGCCAGCCCGTATATTTCTTGTCGTTATCAAATTTGTACACACTCGACTGCAAAGTCGCTGAAATGTCCTATTTATTGATTTGTTCGGTACTGTTTAAGAAATAAATACGTTGGCATACATAGGTAAAATTCACGAGTTATTATTTCAGTTATTTATTTCTTAATTAACCCTTTTGAGAAATTGTCCAAGTCCAGTTGACAAGACAATCATCTTAAGACCCCTGGACAAATAACCGTATCTCCATCTCTGTTAGCTACCCCTAAACGTTCTCACCACCGGAGAACCAAACAAGTGCTGTTCCTTGCACTTAAAAACTAAGGAACTGGCGCCCGAGTTTCCGTCTAAAAAGTGTTACAAAGCCAGAGAGTTCTGTTTGTAAGCAGCCAGTTACAAACATTACAGGTTGAAACACACAAATGCACATTTTCACCTAAATTCATTAAAATCGAATCATTTTTGTGGAAGACAAAAATAAAAAATCAAGAAATTGGTTTTTGGCGTTTTTCTCAATAGTTAGCGAAATTCCCCGCTGCTTTTTAGACAACAAAATCGCCAGGATCACGCAGAGCAGGCTCGTTGCTAGTACTTTATCGTGGTGGTTTTTATAAAAATATGTCCTTTCAATAATTATTACACAACAGCCATTTTACAGATAATTTAATTTAATATATTTTATACCAAATACAATAATGAATACCTTGTGTAAGTCTATTATATCCACTTTAGATAACTAAAAGTATTTCCACCATCACATAATCATAAACACGAAACAGATTATTTTGATTGTAGAGTCCCAAGACTAACATACGTCATTCAAATGTTGTGTCATTACTATTAAGCAACATTCAAATATTATATATGTAATACGAGTATATATCGTAAAAAAGATTTGTTCACTTATCGGAGACGATTTTCTCGATAGATAGGGTATGAACGGCATCCGCGGCTGATGATCGAACAACTATTATGACCCATTTTTTTACATCTTCGATAATTTTTTTCACCCCTTTGGCAACGAGATAGGCGTCAATCGCAATAGAATTTTTTTTCATATTGACATGAACTGTTGAAAAAAAATAGAATCCTCGTGTCGCGATGAGGTCGAAAATCCTGGTCGAGGGCTACTACAAGCTTATTTATAAAATTGGCAAAGGCGTTTGACTAGTGAACAGTTAATTCAATCTAGTAGATTTAGATTTTTCCCGTTGTAATAGGTCAGTGCGTACGCATGAAAAAGTTGGGGAGGTTAATGGGCACTACAACCCCCCGTTTCCCCGTTTGCCCTTTAACTTTTTTAACCAAAATTGCACAAAAAGTGCATCTGCATAAGATAAAAGTCTGTGCAAAATTTCATGTAATAATAACTGAGTTATTAATAAAAATTATTTTCAAAATTTAAACCTTAACACCCTGTATAAGGAAAACTACGTGTCAAAATAAAAAATCGTATCATAAAAGTTTCGTCCAAAGAATCTATGGTTAACGGCTTGACCTACTTTTTCTTAACACCCTGTACAGTAAAACATTTAATTTTATTCGCTGATGATCCAAAATCACCTCCTGCACTTATCCTTGTCTCTATTTGCTCAGGAACAGAAGGTTGTACGAAAGGACTACAATATATATAACTTCCTAAGTTTAATGATACAAACAAACAAAAAAAATTATTCATAAAAGCCAAATATAATGATGATTAAGTGTTAAACAAGCACTATCAATTACCAAAACGAAACCATTAGTAGCTCCGAGGTTCTTCCTCACTTCATTGGACTACCCTTAGCATGCAAGCATTAAATCGTTTTGCCGCTGGCATGCCGGTATTTCCTGTTCGCAATTTGCAAGGCTTGGCCTTGCCAATAATAAAAATGTATAATCCTAATATTTGCTAATTTATTTTGCATAATTATTCTAAGAAGTGCATTGTCATTAATCATTCCGCCATGTCACTTTACTTACCTTCCAAAATAACAAATTGCTGGTCTGCAGCGAAATGTTTTATAATTATTTTGACTTTGGCAAAAAATAAATATTGCCACAATAATAGATATTAATTTTAAAAACAAATAAAACAATGTTGATTGTATTTTATTTTTTAGGTCACGGTTGATTAATGATTAGAATCTTATGTACACACGGCGCAGTGGTATAGGAATCTGCATTATTATGGATGCCTATCTGTATTGGTAATGTCCTAACAACTTTTTAGGTGTGATATATCTAGGCAATATTTCAAACAGCTTTTAAATTTAAAATACTATCTGTGATGGTTTGACTCCTCCGATTGATTGTTCTTCTGAGCCTGGATGATATGTTAAGGGTAGGGGGCATGTTGGAAAATGGCGCGTGACAGGCTGATGTAGCACAAGCTCTGGATGCATCTGCGTATTTACAACTATTAAAATATAATCATAATTCAGGCTTTAGTGACCGAGTTATACCGTAGGCAATACTTTCGTGGCCGCCCGGTATAAGTGAGATAAATGAGTTTAGATTCAGGGGAACCACCATGTTGTACACTCAAGTATTAAATACACATCAATAATAACTAATCTACAAGTAATGGAAAAAAATTATCTAGTCTATTATGTAAAGTCATTAAATCACGATGTTTATTTGATGTTTCATAAATCACAAAAATTTACAACGGATTTTTTTTGCTGTTTACCGATGGGGATATGGAGGTTAAAATCCCGACCATGCATAAAGTGCGTGAGTTAAGTAATTACTAATTACACCCAAAGACAACAAATAAATAAGATTGCGTATTTTGCCTAGTAGCTATCATTCTTATTATTCGTGATTATCGTTCCCGAGGAAGCATATACCCTTCTGATGATAAAATAAAAATAACATTCTTATAAATCATGTATGTACGTCTTGACATACATGTGACATGAGCTCACATGATTAATAAATATAATCGGCCAAGTACAACATATTGATATATTTCTAGAGAGGACAAAGTTCTTTACATCTTTCTTCGGTCTCCTTGGCGTCTGATTTGTGAGCCTTAACACAATTCACACACATTCATCGAGTTCGTACAATTTCGAGATATTGAGATTCTTTCGGTCGTATGTCTTGATCTAAATTCTAAACAATTAATTTTCAAAACAACAACAAAAATTAAAATAAGAAAGATTTCACTTTTTAATACCCGATCTCTTTCTCCCTCCATTTATTATATATGTAGAAAAAACAATAATGGACTTCCCATTTTTAAATTTTACAAAACACAGCATGATAAAATACTTACACAAAGAAATATAATATCTACTATTACAATTTTAACTTCGACCTACAATTGTAGGTTCGAAGTTACAATTGTAGTTCGAAGTTACAATTGTAGGTCGAAGTTACAATTGTAGGTTCGAACTTACAATTGTAGGTCGAAGTTACAATTGTAGGTTAGAAGTTACAATTATTATAGGTCGAAGTTACAATTGTAACTTCTTACAATTGTAACTTTGAACCTACAATTGTAGGGCGAAGTTACAATAATTGTAGGTTCGAGGTTACAACTATAGGTTCGAATATACAATTGTCGGTCGAAGTTACAATTGTAGGTTCGAAGTTACAATTATTGTAGGTCGAAGTTACAATAAATGTAGGTTAGAAGTTACAATTGTAGGTTGAAGTTACAATTGTAGGTTGAAGTTACAACTGTAGGTTCGAACTTACAATTGTAGGTCGAAGTTACAATTATAGGTCGAAGTTACAATTGTAGTTCGAAGTTACAATTGTAAGTTCGAAGTTACAATTGTAAGTCGAAGTTATAATTGTAAGTTCGAAGTTACAATTGTAGGTTGAAGTTACAATTGTAGGTTCGAACTTAAAATAATTGTAGGTCGAAGTTACAGTTGTAGGTTCGAATTTACAATAGGTCGAAGTTACAATAATTGTAGGCCCGAAGTTACAATTGTAGGTTGAAGTTACAACTGTAGGTCGAACTTACAATTGTCGGTCGAAGTTACAATTGTAGGTTCGAAGTTACAATTATTGTAGGTCGAAGTTACAATTATTGTAGGTCGAAGTTACAATAAATGTAGGTTCGAAATTACAATTGTAGGTCGAAGTTACAATTGTAGGTCGAAGTCACAATCGTTTAGTTAAAATTGCAACAGTCAGAGTGAATTTTGGTTGAAACTTGCGAAAATGAATAATGACCCCTCTACGCCTTCGTATAATTTCAATATTTAAATGTATACAAAGAAACTCATCTAAAGTATAACAAACTTTATTTGCAAGGAGGCTTTTTAGTTTTGATTTAAACATTTTTATGTTTCGTGATAATTTAATTTCCTTGGTTAGTGAATTAATTAAAAAATTCACAACCATTATACAGGGTGTCTCAAATCTAAACGGAAATAGGAGACAGAGCACACTTTGCTGAGTTCAAAACACCCCCACACTTACCCTTGAAAGTGAATAGTTTTCGAGATACGGGATGTCCGTTTAGATTTGGGATACCCTGTATATAAAACTTTTTTGAGACATTGCCGTTCGGGTTTCTTTTTAAACTAAATAGCATCGATGTGGTTTTATTTTTATTTCAAAAAAATTGTTTTTGTCCGACCACTTAATTATCATACTATAGGTATACTTTTTCTGTAGCACTCTTTAATTGATCTAAATTGTCTTCCACTATAACAATATTAGTATCATCAGCATAATGGATTGTTAGAACATTAGATATTTTATTTAAGCAGAGAATTAAGTCGTTCGCAAAAACTATGAAAAGGAGGGGATCCAATATAGAGCCTTGAGGTACGCCCTAAATTACATTACGACATTTACTGGAAACACTATTAGCTAATTGTGCTATTTGTTGTCTGCCGCTAAGATACGAGGATAGCAGGTTTAAAGAAATGCCTCGTAGATCTGCATCGTTTGGCTATTAATAGCTGATGGTCGATGTGATGTGAGAGGTATACATTTTTGTCATCCTTTTTATACAAGGGTTGAACAATCGCGAATTTTAGCTCTGTTAGAAAAATACCTTTCTCAAAACAAAGATTTATAATAATATTATGAATATTATGAGCTAACGGGCTGCAAATCAAATGTTTACTTTTCTCCAGGAGGTTGTTAGAAATACTATCGAAACCACAGGAGGCAATAGGGAAATAACATCTTGCTCAAAAACAGGAGGTAGGAAACATGAATGGCCAGAAGATGGTATATTTGACATGAGGAAATCATAATCTCGAAATAAAATATTTTCATTTGAAATGGTAGTAAATTGTAAATTAAAACCG
This sequence comes from Rhagium mordax, assembly GCA_963680705.1. Taxonomy (NCBI): domain Eukaryota; kingdom Metazoa; phylum Arthropoda; class Insecta; order Coleoptera; family Cerambycidae; genus Rhagium; species Rhagium mordax. The sequence continues at coordinate 6,281,508 of OY796662.1, read as the reverse complement.
TTAGTTACTTCCTCATCCTGTAATTTCACACTAATAGAAATCTCTGATACGTTCTGGCTATTGCCTTGAATTTTTCTAATAGTACTCCACATGGCCTTTGTTTTGTTATTCGAGTTACGAATCTGTGTATCATGATAATTCTTCATAGCTATCTCTAATTGTTGCCTGTACTGTTTATGCAAATATTTATTTAAATCACTAAAAATAGGATATTTCTCATCAAGATTACTGTAGTGTTACTCTGTTTTTTAGTACCAATAAGTCATCAATCATTCAGTTCTTAACTTTACGTTGTAACGAAGTGATTTTTTCGTTACTAGTTCCTGTTAAATATATTATTCGATACACCCCGTATAGAATTAAGTTATTGTTTTCCGCATTTTTATATTATTATCACCTGTAACTAGTTAATTATTTTGATTTATAATATAACCTGTCCTGTTATTATTAAATAATCAATAAATTAGTTAAATTAATGAAAGCACAAACAAATAATATACCGCACTGATATCTGTCCCTCCCCGGAAGCACCTGTCCTATGAGTGAAAAGTGTATCCGGCCGCAACAGCCAGCGAAGGTAGACGTGTCGATGCAGCGCTCAAGCAGTTGAAACTCTGCCCTACGTCAGAGCCTCGCCGGGACGCATTTATTCACTGCGCTGCGACATTGCGCTTATCCCTACCACTCTGCCATTTTATAGAAGATTAATATTCCCAATCCGGGAGAGCTGAAGTGAGTCAAGAGCTGTTATCACCGTAAAATAAGTTGACCAGGGCCTGAATGTCGGCAAAGTCCAGCCGTGACGCATTTATTCACTGCGCTGCTTATTTTGCGTTCATCCCTACTACTCTGATATTTTACAGAGTATTGATATTCCGAATCCGACACAACTACATTCAGTATTCACTACTCAGTACCCGTCCGCTGCTGTTCCTGACCAGACGTGCCTAAGTAGGTAAAAGTAAGTAAGGTATACAGGTAGAGATTGTAAGTGAAGACTTGGCTATTGTAAAGTATTAATTCCTGTTCTCTTTTAGTCGGTCGCAGTTCACCATCCGTTCCAGTAATCTCCCTGTTTCTTTCCAGCTGATTGTAAGCCAGCCACTGGTCTATGCTGCATACGAGGGCACTTCCTCCTATTCAGTGTATACTTATGTGAATTGTGACGTAACTTACTATACTAATAATAATTTGCTTTCCAACCCGTCAGTATTTGTGTAAGCTAGCTGCTGGTTTATGCTGCATACGAGGGTACTTCCTCCTATCCAGTGTATACGTAAAGAGCGTAACTTGCAAAATTAACCTTTATTAAGTTTTTTCTTTCAGTACTCGAGATCCAGACCCGAAAGGAAGCCCACTGTTGGTTTTATTAACCCATAATCTTACTTTTTCAGCCAATACTACGCTTTAGCCAAACCTGTCATTTGTAAATAGCCTGTTTTAATATTTGTATGCTTTTTGGTGTTTGCTTCTGCTTATCCTGGTATCCGTACATTGCTTTGCTGTTAGTTCTGTAACCGTTAGTTAACTGCACTGCTGCCTCGTAGTTTGTGCTTTGGATTGTGCTTTAAAGTAACTGTATATATTGTTAATAGCTTTTAAGTCCTGCTAACTGTAGTAACCGTAGCCCTGTATTGGAATAGTTTTTAAGCCCTACTAGATGTAATTATGTAATTATATTAGAGCTTTTTGTAGTGTAAATAAATTTGTTGTTAATTTTTTAATTAATTTAGTTTATTGCCCCACGTTGGTGGCGGCCATTTTATTTGTAGTGAAATTAAATTATTGTTGATTTTAGTTACTTGAGTTTATTTATTTAGTTATTTAGTTATTTGGTAATTTTTAGTTTAATGTACACAACAATTTTTTTATAGAATTATAGAATATCTCACCTTTCTCATATACCTTATTTTTTTTACTTACTTCCTCCTTATCTCAGGCTCATCTGGGTTCCTGGACGATAATGAATTTGTTGAAACATGGCTTTACAAACCTGCTCTTGAATTTTTAAATTGCCTGCTGCTTAATATCTAAGGTTATGTCTATCTTATTCTAATAATACCACACAGTTTATAGTGCTTCCTTTGCATTGAAAGTTCTTTTTGAATAATTTATGATTATTTCGGACTGTTTATGGTTTTCAATTGATGATTGATTTATTTCCTTTTCATTAAAAACTTTTATAGTTCTTGGTAAGTACTTTGACTTTGTTTAATTTTTATATTGACTCTTATTATGCTCAATTTTAATATGAAACATTACTTTCTTACGCTTTGGTGTCTTCTTTCAGGTTTTGAAACTGGTTATCTTAATTTTCTCTTTTCTGTTTCAGGTACTTGGCTGCATATGGCTTTCTTATCACTTTAATCTCTTGACATTCAAACTTTTGGACTGGATCGGGATGGATTTTCATTAAACTCTGGTTTTTACCATAATTACTTCAGTTTTGGTTTCTTCTATAATTTTTTTTCACCAGGCATCATTTTAATTTTCTGCAGAGCGCTATTCAACAACAACCTAACAACATTCATTTCTTTCCCCTGGATACCAAGTTTTTATCATTTCATGGCTGGCTTCTTTATTACTGTCATTTTCTATGGCTGGTAAGTAAATGTTATTTTATTTTTAATTTACTTTAATTATCTATTGCTTATTTTGTTGCTTTTAATTCATTTATTTAATGTTTCATTTCAATCTGTCATTATTTTCTTTATCTGTCATTATCGTTGTAATATTTATTTATTATGGACTTGTGTTCCTTTTGCTTCTTTTCTGCTTGTTTTCGTTGCACTACACTTCTTTTAATTCACTTTTAGAACCTTTAGCTCTATTATTTTCACTTAACATCATTGCTTAACTTATTTCTTAATTCTATGTGACATATTTTATAATTTCTAACAATTTATTTTCTGATTTAGGTTTTTCTCTGAACGTTTTCATTTTGGAATTTGGTTTTTAATTTTCAACCTATGGATTTGATTTGCCATACTGTCCATCTATGCAACATTGATTACTCCAGTGAACAATAAGAAAATTCAACTCCGAAATGACTTTAATTTTGTATATTAAGTTATTGAAACATTCTATAACCTCTGCTATGACATTTAAATTAGGTAAACTTTTATATTTTATTCTTTTTCTTGATTAAAATTCATTGTTTTTACTTATGTGTGATTTTATATCACTACATTTTATAGTAATAACCGCATTTTGTTCCTGTTTGTGTGATAAATATATAACTAGACCTGAATAAATCTAATTGTGATACTAGCTGTGCCTTTTATTCCGCAACGAAGTCTAATTTTCCCGACGACCCACTGGAATATCCGTTTCTTCACTGTAGCTGCCTGAGTAGTGGTGTTTCTGCACTATAAACAGAAACTGGCGCCCGAGTAATGTACCGCCGCCGCCTCGAGTGCCATAGTGACACTTCGGCATTTTCTTGCCTAAAAACCGAAGTTCGTCACAAGTTCTGTTTGTAAGGTAAAACATCACCCATTTATTTATTTTGCCTCTTCAGTCTTAAACCATATTTACTTAATTTTTTAATAAGTAATTGTGATTTACTAAATCCAAAGCTTTGCTTTGGTCCATTACGGGCCGAATGCACCGTGTCGTTAATCTCGGCTTATATTTAAGTATAGTTTAGAATGTGACATTACAAATGCGTATAACTGAGCATAATATCACATTCTAAACTATCCTTAAATATAAGCCGTTTAACGACACGGTGCATTCGGCCCTAAGAGACCTACATATTTCTTGTTTTGATCCAAATTGTCATACAAATTATTTAAAAATAGCATTATTCGGTTTCAGTGGAACGATTCTTATTTTTTCGGAAATCAAGCTGCAAATCAGACATAATAATAAATAAATAATAATAAATACACCACATGTAATTACGACCCCCTTTATCCCAGAAGGCTGAGCCTTGTGCGGGAGGGGGCTACACATTTAAAGACAAGGGACACACATCCAATATCCGTGTATAATGGAAAATCCCTCTCACAGTATTTTCCATTGCCACGACCGGGATTCGAACCCGGGACTTTTGGGTGAGAGGCAGGTACTCTACCATCACGACCATCAGTCATAAAGTTTTGTAATAAAAACAATACAGTTGAACTTACTTTACTGTATTATCTGTCATAAGAAATTATTCTACTAAGATTCAATTAAATTGTTAATGATTTCTAGGGTTTTCTATGTTGCACAGTATATTCCGATATAATAATTCGTGTGTGTTGAAAAATTATACAGGATGAATTTGAAATACACTGAATAATTTTAATCCGTTAAGCTCTATGGTCCGTAAAAATTCTTAAAAATAGTCATTTGTAAAATAAATGAAATACAGTCAAGAAATCAATTTTTGAATATTTATTAAATATTCACGACGCTCCTGAGCAGAACAGCTGATGTGTGTAGCGACATAAATGCCTGTACCCCCACTCTTCTTAGCTATCGTGTTGTTGTGTTGGCGTAGTTCAGCCTGTGCATCCATGATGTCGAGTGTGAATTTTTCCTAGTTTAGATTTCAGTTTTGTGTTCGTAGCTACCACGTTGCCCGCGTAGTTCAGCCTGTGCATCCATGATGTCAAGTGTGAATTTTTCCTAGCGTTTTAGATTTTAGTTTTGGTTTTACTTGGTAAACACTGCGAATACTGCGTAGAGGTATTTGTTCGTAACCAAGTCAGTGTCAAGTTCACCGGTCAGTGTATCCCCAGTGGGACGAGTTTAGGGTTTTTTTGTTGAAACATTAACTATGGAATTTTGAAATTAAAACACTGCGAATTCATTAATTATGCTATAAGAAACTACAGATTAAAAATATTCAGTGTATTTTAAATTCACCCTGTATAGCAATAACGCAAACAAAATTATTTGTTGTTACAAAAAACATCTAATTCTGATTTTGACTCTTAATTGTACACACCAAATCTTTATAATATGGAACATTCCGGATAATTTCCCCATTGCAATAATAAATAAATATAATTAGGGTCTAGTTCAAAACTACAAACATGTTGATAAGTATACATATCTGTTTGTAGTTTTTAAATAGATTACAATACGAATATATCAGCAAAAATAAATAAAAAACCGTATCCTATTATAGTATAATGAAAAATATAACAATTCAGTTTTTTAGGGGGTTTGGGACGTCAAAGGGCGGTAGTGATAAATACTAATGATTGCAAAGCATAAGTTTCTTTAGATTTTTCGAATTAGAAGATCACCAATATAACACTCTTAGAAATTCTAATAGTTACATAAGAAATTATATTTTTGTTTCTATACAAAGTGGTGCGCGCGTTTTGAATTTTTTCCCTGTTATTTTCTAACAAATTTTCTATTGTCAACAGTTTTGCAAAATAAAGTAAATATAGGTATTATTTATCTTATTTGTTATCCATCATTTACATAATGGTTCATTTTAAGCAGTTTTTTGTATCTGGAAGCGTTAGTCACTCGCAATTCACAATAAAAAAAATAATAAACTTCTATACCCACTAACTTTTATTTACATAACCATTAGTGGTTTCTGCAGAAGGTCAAACGACTGTTTTTCATGTGAACAAAAGTCGTCTTTGAGGATGCGGTAGGTCAGTTGAATATTTAGTAGTCCGGATTGTAACGGTACTTCAATTAAGGAAAAAAAGATAATAATAATAAGTAACAAAAAGATACTTACCAAAAAGAAGATCTTTGTTACCTGCAACAGAAATGTAGACATTAAAAAACAAAGTCTTGTCTTACTTAGTCTTGTTGTTTTGTTAATAATTATAGTGTATTGATTGGCAGAGAAGAATAGCTTATAAATAAAATATAAAGTCCAAAAAATCGTTACAAAAAATGTTTGTAAAATTCTGACGTTTTTAAATGGCAACCCCCATTTCTTATATAGTCTTCTTTTAAAATAATATAAATTCAATACAACCGTATAAACAATAAAAAAATAAATAAATCCAATGAACTTCAAATTTTGCCCTGATCAACACATAAAAAGAATAACAACCACTTTAATCAGCATTAATGACAATTTTTGCCAATATCTTTTGATCATAGTAGGCGTATTTAAGTTTGAAAATTTTTTTTATTAATAACCTTTTAAACACAATCTGAAAGAAAAGAAGTATACCAAATTTGATCTAAATCGATCAACAAATGGCCTAGATATTGGGGTGTAGTGGTGAAAAGTGAGACACACTGTAGATAACATTAATTTGTTTTTAATTTTAATTGAACGAAAATTCAACTTTGTGTACTACGATTTAAGCATCCCTACTCCACGTCCATACCAAAGATCATCCTTGTCCAAACAAAGTGCCGTTTCAGTAAATTATCCAAAATTAGATGCACTAGTGAATACACAAGCAGAGGATGGGGTTATGTCCTGGCATCGGTGATTTGCCTACAGCGGAAACAGGCGATGTTAATTAAGTGATTAAAAAAATTACATGTAAATACCCTAACCGCAAAAGATTTAGTATCATAACAATTATTATTATTAATATCTACTTCCAAGGAAACTATCTGTTTATATATTTAATGTTTGCATTGGATTCTGTTAAAAGCGTATTTACCAGGTCCTGGACTTTCCTCAAATAAAAATACAATTTACTTTGTTGGTTTAAAGAACAAGTTCCATTAAAAACACTTAAAAATAAAAAATACGTGAAGAAAGTGTAACATAATGTGGAGCCAAATAATAAACATCAAATATTTATCACCATAATATTATTGCAATTATAAATGCGTTTCTTTTAATTATTAATTGCGTAGTGGTTTTAATATGACCTGGTAGCTTAGTGGTATTGAGGTTATAGCTATAAGTTTATTTTTATGTTTCGTTATAAGTATTGCACACAGCTAGGAAATAATGATTATTTCATATTTCGTTAAACGTTTCATTTATATGAACCTTTTATGCTGTTACATATTTGTTGACCACACAAGCGTGTGTAAACTCAACAGGTTCATTCATATACCAAATTACAAGGCCCAGATAGAAATCACCTTTTCTACGATTAAACCATAAATACCCACGTTTTTGATGCCACTAATCGCCATTTTGGTGTGGGAATTTCATTTTGACAGCTGCCAACCGTCGAACTGACTATAAAAATTTCAATATTTTGAAAAGAAGTTTTTTTATGTGTTCTCCATCCGTTTTTGAGGTCGGAATTTCATTTCGACAGCTGCCAACAATTTTTTTTTACGTGTAAACCATCAATACCGTAATGACGCTTACTTTCGATGTACAGATACTTACGTAACCTTTCTCTTTATACGGAAAACTCGGGCGCCAGTCCTTTCCCTTTTTGAAGTGTAAAGAACAACACTTTTGTTTCCTGGCGGTGTCCAGGAAAACCCTAGATAGCTAACAGTTGAAGACACGGTTTTTTTGCCAGAGGGTCTTGAGATGATTATTATGTCAGTATGACTTGAACAATTTCTCAAACGGGTTAATTAGAAATTTAACAGAAATGATAACTCGGAACTTCTGATAGGTATTATAACAGATTTATTCAGTAGAATATTCGGCCGTTTAATACAATGGTTTATGGTGAAACAAAATAACATAAAATAAAATGAAGTAAAGCCTCGGTTGACTACACAGTCGGCTATATACAAAAATGTGACAACGATTTTTCAGCTGGTAAAGAAAATATAATAAAATTTCGGACAACGCGGACTCGCAGTGCGAGAGAATCGATATATATGCACGCTATTGAATTGATCGGCCGGCGATGACGGAAAGCAAGTTATAGACACCCAAATTAACGGAGTGCGATGAATAAGGCACAGAGATTCTTTGACTTTTATTTCAGATTTGAAAACTACTTAATACACGCGGGTTTCTACGGCCTCAAATACAGAGTTTTGTTAACCAGGAATTATATTTTCTTACCGAAAAATAAAGATTTAAACCATACACTGGGGCCATAAAACTACCAGACTGATTATCGAATTATTTTGCCAGGGTATGATAAATCCACGTTTTGAAAATACACTCGCTGATGGCTGTACCCAACTACCAGACTGATTATCGGAAGGTACAACCGGCGAATGTATGATATAACATTAACTACAACTAAACTGAAACTTTAAGCCGAACTCTGATTTGATTAAATAGATTTACAATGCGGCGATATTTACGCAATGAAATCAACGGTGAATCTCGGTGATTATTCAAAATACGGAATGGCTGGATTACGGTCAACTAATATTATTCTTACCACGACGGTTTATTAAAAACGGATAAATTGCTAGTCGGAGTTTGCTTTCTGATGCGAAGGTGTCGATAATTCGACTGATCTGGATTTTACCGTTCCCGGTGAATTTATTATCTTTCTTGCTGACGTAGGCGGGCCGGTAGCTCGAACGAAGAACGCGGTTTACTAAGTCCGAGCGGGTTATGTAACTTGTCTTATTCAACCGGGCTAACGGAAAACGGAAATGTATTGCTGATAATTTTTAAACTATATTCCAAAAAGAACCGGCTTGAAACGGACACGGATTAATATTTTAGCAAGTTTTCGTAACTAATGATTTTTACTTCCGGCTTGAACATTATTTTTGAACAATTAACGGATTTTAGCTATACAGGGGACTATCGAAAATTAATCAATTAATTTACCAGCTGATTTTACAATTAATTGATACCTTAACTATAACTTAAATGATAACAGAGTTACAGGGTGTACCCAAGTGACGGAGATAGTGAAATAAAACGGGCAATCCTTGGCAGATAAAAATCACTTCGTTACAATACCTATGTTTCTTTAATGACGATTTAAAAAAAAATTACATAGATTGTTTTGATCGTCAGCTGATTGAAGATGATATTAATTGTAAACCAAATATTATATGCAACAATTGCAGAGTGAAAATAAAAGTAAAATAAAAAATCTTGTTTTTCAACTTTTTTATTGAAAATAAGGCCTTCTTTCAAATTAAATTCGCAATAAAATTAAAAAATAAATATTTCGCTTTGAGACACAAAAATGTACATTTTCACCAAAATTCATTAAAATTGAATCATTTTTGTGGGCGATAAAAATAAATAGGCAAAAAATTGGTTTTTGGCATTTTTCTTAATAGCTCTGAGGTTATGTTGAAAAATGGTTGACATAAAAGTTGTAGATCTTCCAATTATCTACAACTTTTGCATTTAACTTTTTCGATAGGAGGTCTAGTTTTGCCGGAAGTCGTGAAAAATCACGTTTCACCCCTAAATACACCCCTTTTCCCACCCCCACCCTGCTTCTGGTTAATTGTTGGAGTCCAATCGATTTTTCCCCATTTATATACCGATCTACCATTAATCCTAAATTTTCCGACCATCCATATACTGCTAAAAATTTTGTCGATTTTTGGCCTCTGAAAAGGTTCAGCTCTAGACTATTAGTGATTTATATGGGTATGACTTTTGTATTTAAATAAATAAATAAGTCTTTAAGGCTTACAGGCTAATGACTTTTATGATCCAGGTGCTATTGGTTTTGGAGTCTAGGTTTTCGGTAGTAAATTTGTACCTTAAATTATAATAACCATGCCAGATGCTGTTGAAAGCTTCTTACTTGTATAATAAATACTATCCCAAAATTCGCTGCTATATGTGGGTAGGTATTTTAAAATGTTTGCTTTAGAAAAACATCAAATGTATATGCGGGTTTGCAGTATGTGTACTATGCATTGTTGGAAACATACTTTTACTATTACATCTGCAATATCATAGGTTAACCACTGACTGGTCAATAATCCGTATGGACATTGTAATATTTTGAGTTGTTGAACAATAATATCTAACCACAACCATCTTTGCAAAACTTATTCTGTTATTGACTTTACATTTACCACCTGACTGTGCGAAATTAAAAAACCGATAATTGAAATCTTCCTAACATCTGCAATCCTCGCCATCTGCAACAGACAAAGAGAGTCGAGTCATGTTAGGCAGGGTAATATAGTACATTAACCAGGCGCCCATAGTATATTATATTGTAACTAATTGTAAGTGTGACTTTCCATGAACCTTCAGTTTATTTTTAGCAAACGTTGTACACTAATGGAAATGTTTCATCACTACGAACTCGTTCAACTGATTTAAATATGTTCGGAAATATCTGTCTAATATGGTCGAAATTGGATAAAGCTGTATAAGAAACTGATTTGCTAATATTAGAATTTCGTAAATATAACATGGTTGCTAAGCGGGTAATCAGGTGACAGCAGTGTAATGAGATAACAAAAAACGTTGTTAAATGTTAAAGTGAAATCATTTAAGTTTAAATTATATTATTTTAATTAGGATCAACAGAAAATAATTTTATTGTAAACACAGCTAAGTGAAATGAACGTCCACATGATAAGGAATACAGACACAGAATTAGGAAAGATTATGAAGTAAATATGTTTCAATAATTGCGCAAGGATTGTCTGCGAATGTGTGCGATTTAGATTGTACCAGGCGAATTCACCATATTTTCGAATTTTATGTTGAACCAATATGTAACGAATTTCGTTTATTTGATGGTTGAACTTAATAACAAATATGTCAGTAAACTTTATTATTTCGTACGCTACACCCTGTATATTATTCCATATTCAACTAGAGACACACAAGAGCTCTCCAATGATCTGCCACACTTGATGTTTATTTTGGATAATTTTATTAAAAATGTGCCATTTGCTGTCAAAATTTGAAAAACGAAACTAATTAAAACTTATCTACTAATTAAAACCTTAAAATATTCAAAATTAAGTAAAAAAAGATTCAAAATATTTGGATTTCATTTATAGTTTCCTAGTAATTACTTTTGTGTTAGCTCTGATCAGGATATTTCTGGATGTTTAATATAATATTTTTAGTATTTAATTTTCCACATCGAACAGCGGCTCGTATTAAGAAAAATGTTATTAAAAATAAATAAATTTAAAATTAAAAAATTGGTCCATAAAATATAATTTACACATTTTTTAGACTTTTCAATTTTATAAAGTTATAATATATGTATATGATATAACTTCCCCAAATACAGCAGTAGCAACTCGTTGAAAAGGGGTTAATTAAGTATATTTTGCGAAAATTGGTAAATAGGGTATAATTGACTAATTCTTTAGTATGCTAAATATATAATACATCTTTCCCAAATGAAGCAGTAGCAACTCGTTGAAAAGGGGTTAATTAAGTAAAATTTGTAAAAATAGGCATAGAAATTATTTTTTACTATTTTTTTATTAGATTTTCAATTTTATAACATAGCTATGCTAAATATATGTATAATGCATCCTCCCCAAGCACAGTAGTAGCGACTCGTAGAAAAGGGGTTAATTAAGTAAAATTTACAAAAATTGGCATATAAATCATTATTTTACTATTTTTATTTAGATTTTCAATTTTATAAAATAGCTGTGCTAAATGTATAATACATCCTCTCCAAAAACAGTAGGTAGCGACTCGTTAAAAAGGGGTAATTAAGTAAAATTTACAAAAATTGACATAAATTATAATTCACTCTTCTTTTTAGATTTCAAATTTTATAAAATATCTATGCTAGTGAGTAAATCCTAAGAATAAAAAAAATGTTCGGTAATAATTTTCTGTTGGTCTACTCCTGTGTGCTACGCAAAATTGTATGCTCCCGCGAAGCGGCACCTGCTGGACGTTGCTCGACGCCACGACGCGCGACTTCCATCCCAAACATGAATTCCAACGACGAACCGGTTGGAGAACCCGAAGGAGAGAATAACTAGGTATTGCATTTTATTCAGTATTTAACTTTTCGAAGTAAAAATGACAATTTACGACTTTATCAATTTATCGTGGCTGTGGTACTGCATTATATTAATTTCTTTTCATATAACCCATATTTACTATTTATTGTAAACTTTGGGCCGTTATCAGGACCGTCCCAAGATATTTGACGCCCGTGGGCTACTAACAATAATGCGCCCCTCTTTAACACCATTTTTAACATAATTCTTACCTCTTGGATGTTTTCTGGAATATACCGACGTCGATGAGCGATTTGCTGAGTTTTACAAGCCTCAAGCATGCTTTTGAAATATGCCCTCTGGTTATTACTAACTGACCCTTTAGGTTAACCACGAGCGTCCGTTGGTGGTAATTTCGTTGGCATTCCGATTAATTTACAGTGTGTTACGCTCTGTTTTCTCGGTAGGTAGTGTTTAAGATAAACTTTTGATTCAAAAGCCGGTCTCATGTAGTTTTTACCGAGGAGGAATCCGAAGGCGCTAAGAAACAAATTGAACATAAAAAGAAAAGTTATGGTCGAAAAAACAATTTTATTAAAAAATTCAAAATGGCGGATTTTCGTATTTTTTTAATTGACCTTGAAGGGTTAGTAATAAATTTTTTTTTATCCAAAAAGTTTATCTTAAACACTACCGAGAAAATAGAGCATAACGCGTTAACTGGGACACCCTGTATATGTATATTTTCTCTATGTTGCTTCACGTCTACATACACCTACCTATCTAAATCTACGACTGACAATAAGTGTTTACCTTGGTTTTTCTACTGATGAAGGATACTCATAACGTCAATAAATTAGGAAACAGTTGTTTCTCTCTGACAGAGATTCTATAGTGAGACTGTCGGCGACAATAGCCCGGTAACTAAGAAGCGAAGCCTGTTCTACTTATCAGTCGCTCTGGACATTGGTCGTCCAGCGAAACATTTCAAGAGAGGTTTCTCTAGCGCGTATGGAAGTTTTTGCTATTTGCACATCAATCCAGTTATTTTGATATCCAGTTTAACTATTTCGAGAGTATAGATTTGTTCGTTAATTGTTCTCCTTTAGAAATTAAATTAAATATCTGATTTGAGCCAGTTCACAGAAATTGAAGCCTATCAAACTTTCGAGCCATCTCTTGTTTTATTTTGGTATCAAAACAGATCTCTGTATATTACAGAGTTCTGCTACGCGTAACGATCAACCTTCAAAATAATCTGAAACATGACAGTTATGGGACACCAAAAGGAAGCTGTCCCAAAACAGAAAATGTCAAAATTTAAAGTATCAATAATAAACTACTTCATGAAAATATGCTACATTGTACAAAAAAACAAAAGGCAGTATCTGTACATCTTCACATTCCTAAAAGCGCTGCGCGACTGCACCCCCTTCACGGAAAAGCAGACCGACGACAAGGAGAAGGTTCTAAAATATTGGGTCCAGCACACCCACACGGGCACGATCGCTCTGGCCGATAAACTATACGACGAAGAGAAATATCTGGAAGTGTACGAACTCCTGAATAGAATTCGGTTTTGTCAGGAGTTCGAAGTGCTGTGGAGGATAGCTAGAGCGTTGCATAATTTGAGCTTCGACAAAAATATTTCTGATGACATGAGATGGGAGATGATCCAGGAGGCGCACGACATGCTAATAATGGCTTTGCCCGCAGGTTAGTGCAATGTCCTTTTTGGTTTCGTTACCCGGTTGTGACCTTTAAGCCGTAGCAATGTACAATCTGAAGGCTAAATTTTGGTCTCTTCCTAAATATAGGGTGGGCAAAATATCCAAATATAGTTTTTCCATTGCGATTTGTTGTAAGACGTTTATCAAAATTATGATATTACATACATTGAAATTATCATTTTGCATCACTCTCAACAATTTATTTCAATAAACAATGAACAATTCGTGACATCTTGAAAAGATCTTTGTTTTGGTTTTTCCTATTTGTGACATTGTTTTCCATAGTAACAGTATGATTTTCTTACACCATCCTAAAGTAGAGGTTTCAACGAAAAAAATTCCGTCCTGAAATTTTCTAAAATCAAAATTTTGTTAATCAACTTTTTGATTCAAAATTAGGCCTTTTTTCAAATCAAATTCGTAATAAAATCAAAAGATAAATATTTCACTTCAAAAAAATTACAGCTTATTTGAGACACAAAAATGTACATGATCACCAAATTTCATTAAAATCGAATCATTTTTGTGGGAAATAAAAGTAAAAAATCAAAAAATTGGTTTTTGGCGTTTTTCTCAATAGTTTTGAGGTTATGTTGAAAAATGATTGAAATAAAAGTGGTAGATCTTTCAATTATCTACAACTATTGCATTGAACTTCTTCGATAGCAGTTCTAGTTTTTCCGGAAATAGTAAAAAACATGTTTCACCCCTAAAAACACCCCTTTTCCCACCCCCACCCTACTTCTGGTTATTTGTTGGGGTCCAATCGATTTTTCCCCTTCTATATATATCATTAATCTTCAATTTTCCGACCATCCATAAACTGCTAAGAATTTTTTTTTTTTAAATATTGGCACTGGACTATGACCTATTCAGCGGGATCTATAAATAATTGCACTAATAAAGACAATATAAGAAAAAAATCAATCTTTTTTTTAGAAATTTCGAAAACAAAGAAACAAAAAAGAATTTTTGATATTCGTGTATTCATCTAGCTATGAGATTTTTTTTCTGAAATAAGTAAACAATACCACTATCATTAAAAAGAAATAAAACAAATTATACAAATACCTTTTTTATATTAATATCCGGAATCGCTATCTATACTCGTCTAATAATAGAGCCAATATAATGGCGCAATAAACTGAAAGATATAAAGTTCACTGTTCATAAAATTAACCATTCTGTTGCCTTAAATTTCTGTGAAAATTTCCTCATCTGTTTCAAGGTGGCGGAAGTAGGTATTAAAAAAAAATAGAAAACATTAAATGTAGATTTTCTGAAAAAAGAAATAAAACTTTTGCCGACGCATTTATAATTTCAGAATTACCGTGTAGATGCGTTACGCACACTACTTGCTTTTGTGAATACAAAATATTTTTAGAACGTTCAGCTTAAATTGTCGACTTTCAGGAACAATGAAAACAAAGCCCATTGACTAATTTTCAAATTTAGCTGGTTATTCGTCGTTGGTCCTAAAATCATATTAATTTGATTTATTCGCTTATGGGAACTAACTTACTAGTCAAGTGTCAATAAAAAAAATTCTTAGCAGTATAGATAATTGAAAGATCTACAACTTTTATTTCAACCATTTTTCAACATAACCTCAAAACTATTGAGGAAAACGTCAAAAACCAATTTTTTGAATTTTTATTTTTATTTTTCACAAAAATGATTCGATTTTAATGAAATTTGGTGAAAATGTACATTTTTATATTTCAAATAAACTGTAATATTTTTGAAGCGAATTACTTTTTGATTTTATTTCGAATTTAATTTAAAAAAATGCCTAATTTTCAATAAAAAAAATTGATTAACAAAATTTTGATTTTTGAAAATTTCAGGACGGAATTTTTTTCGTTGAGACCTCTATTTTAAGAGACTGTTACCATAGAAAAACATTGTCAAAAATGGGAAAAACCAACAAAAAGATCTTTTCAAGATCGATTTTTTCATAAATGTCACGAATTCTTAAACAATAACAATTTGAAATGAATCGATTTTCAATGCAGTTACATAATTATGAAAGTAAGTAAAATATGATATGTTAATAGCTATAACGGTTTTAAAATAAAATATGTTTATTATAGGTGCTCTAATAGGTATGAAATTGTTTAGTATGTTACGTTACGCACTAGTGCGTAAGGTATAAACACTTTACGCACTAGTGCGTAAAGTTTAACTTTATGCACTCTACAGCGTGCGGAAAGTTAGTACCTACTTTATGATCGGTAAGGTAGTGGCGGCATATATGGCCCACTTAAAAAAAATATTTTTTTCTCGAAAACTTTATTAAAAAAAATAACAATGCTTACAGGAACTTAAGCGTAAACACCTTCGCTTTCAGGAAAAAAATTAAACTTTGTAAAAATCAAACGTAAAACAAACAAAAAAATTTTTTTTTTAATGCAGTCAATGGGCCATATTCCCAACCAGGGTTGGAGTTATGGCCCTAGAAAAATTTATTTTAATTGATCGGTTCATTAAGAAAATTGAGCTTAGACATAATAGACAAATAGACTGACAACAAAAAAAAATAAAAAAGATTGCAAATTTAAAAATAAAAAATAAAATTGTAGAAAAAGTTAATGGGCCATATCATCAAACCCATCTGAAAATATGGCACTTACAGAATTAACATAAATCTGAGCCCTTTAAAAAAATGCAAAATAATGTTTTCCACTAATGTAAAGTAAGTATTTTCTATCAAGATAAAATACTTAAACAATGTGACGAAATAAATACATGGGCCATATGACCAGTTGAGTAGTGCACATTATGAGCAACAAGAAAAAACTCTTTCACAAAATTTTTAAGTAAAATAAATATGTCACTATGTAACACGTAACTTAGATTGTCGATCCTCCAAAATTTAGGTTTGTTTTTCAATGTTTCCCGATGATTTCACCAAAACACTTTCATTAAACTTTATTATTCGAACACCTGTTGTGACGCCATAATGTAAACTAGCCGGTATTGCCGATATTGCCGGAAGTTCGGCTTGTTATTTACAGAGGACGCTTAAACGTATTGAAAGAAACTGTGAACGTCAAGAAGTTGGGTTTGAGGCGGTTAGTTTAAAATTTAAGGGCATTGGGCCATATGACCGTCCGGGCCATATCTACCGCCACTACCTTAGTTAAAAAAATAATTTTATTGTAAAAAAGCGTGGGGTGCTAACTCTACTTTAATCAATAGCTACCAATGAAATATCTATAACAATTGACATCATGCACCCCATAGGCCAGTACTCCGCAGACGTTCACAAATGGCTAGCGATTATTATGGACACAAGAAGTGGCCTTATGAGCTTGGAAATACGAGTGAAATATCTCCCCTTAGTACGGGACCATTTGGTCAGAGCCTGTGAATTGAATCCCAAGGATTTTACCACTCAGTACATGATGGGTAAATTGTGCTTCGAAATGAGCCAGCTCAACTGGATCCAGAGGATAATAGCCAAGTATGTTATAGCAGCGGATCCGCCCAGCTCTTCCTATGAAGAAGCTTACAGGTACAGTAGTGCAAAAACTGTAAATTAACTTCGTCCTGTTTCAAGAAGTGATAGGTTTTGTAAGTATGTCAAACTACGAAATATCCAATAAAATTGAAGGGCAAATTTAGGCTGGGGATTTGAAAAAAATTTTACTTATTAAACAGGGTTATTCTAGATTAATCCAAAAACGTGTTTTTGTCTTTCAGTTACCTATCCAAAGCTGAGGAGCTGCAGCCAAGGACATACTTGCCCAACATTTACTTCTTGGGCAGAACTTGCATCCAAATGGGGCAGTTCTACAAAGCCAAGTATTACCTTAATCTAACGATCAGTTTGAGACCAAGGGACGAGTGCGAAGTAAGCTATATAACCAAGGCTAAAAATTTAATAAAAAAATTAGAGAGATACGATCTGGGGAAAAATGTATTGTTCTACGACACATATCCTTTTGGATTTAACGGGTAGGATTTAATTAGTATTACGTTATTGAGTAACAGATTAAAATCAAATCATTAGTGTTACTGGTCTCCTCTTGTAAGTATGTCTGTATAAAAGTTTTACCAATTACTTGCCTATATTAATTAATAGAAAAGTAAAGCAATTTTTTACTTATTTACTTTACGCACTAGTGCGTAAAGTTTAACTTTACGCACCATAAAGCGTGCGGAAAGTTAGTACTTTAAGATCGGTAGTAGAAAAATTAATTTTATTTAACACAAAACTTAATTTCGGTTTATCAATGATAATGATAATGTTTTAATGATATTTGTATATACGAAATGACTAGAATAATCCTTTAGAAAATTCTGATATAATCATTGTATTTGAAAGTGATTAAACGGGTAAATAAGACGGCGCCTGGTACAATTTCGATGGTGAATCACTTTTAAGAAAATACACGAAAGTGAAAGTACCAGACTTAAATCAATTATATTATCTTTCAACAGTGATTTAATCAAATTTTGTGTATTAGATAGTGGGAATGATTAACAAAATAAGTAACGGTTTCATCTAAAAAATGTCTGTAAATTAGATCCAATTTAATTTTAAGTGATAGTTTAAATTAGACTAATATAACCAGCCCGTCTCTAGCGGGCACACTTTCATAGATTTAAACAAATCTTCAGTCTAATAATAAAATCTCTTAAATTTTACTTTCTTTGATCTATTCGATAAAAATTCCAATCACGACAGATAAAAAAACAAACCGCCACATTTTTCCTGTTAACAGGTGGGTACTCTAAAAGGAAGATAAAATTCTTTTTCAAAATACTTGACTTTCTATACAGGGTGACCCCAACTTATTTAATTCCTTTTAAGGGATGATGGGTCCCTTAATGTTTAGTTCATACACAGAAAATATACTATGTGCTGTGTGGTTTTCGAGAAAAAAATTCATGAAAACGTCAAATATTTTAAGAATTTTAGAAGTTTTCAACTTTCTTTTTTATATTTTTTGTTACAAATATTAACAGAAACCCGCTTAAAAATAATTAAATACGTTGGGGTTCACCCTGTATACCTCTACTTTAGAAATATGGGTTACAAAATTTGTATTATATTTTTCGAATTTATGAAAATCACAAATACACGCGAATGAAGTTAAATATTCATTATTACTAGTCTATGAACAATAAATATAGTTGGTTATAAATTTATGTAATAAGTAATATTATCACTAGTTTCTCCGCAGCTTCTGAGTCTACTAATGCATGAATAACGTAATTACCTACCTAAGAGGTTGAAAATCATCGTTAAAAAAGATAAATTTTTAAAATCATTAAAAAAATTACTCATTCAATATTAATAAATCTATAATTATGTGTATTTTAGTGTTTCTAAAGTAGAGCAGTAATATTTATTGTAATAGTTACATATAGTTAGTTAGTTATAGTTAGTTAGATTTATATTGTTATCAACGGTTATTTTAAATGTCCAATGACTGAAATATTTTTAATTTCCTGCCGTGGCGTGGCAGATTGGCCAGTAAGATCTCCCGACATCACTCCTGTAGATATTTCTGTGGGAAACACTTACAAACATAGTTTAACAACTTTAAAATGATATTGAAGATCTAAGGTAGTACCGAAATTTGATAAGAAATTAATTCTCTTCGACGACGACGCCATTTAAAACATTAACAGAAGAATATTTTGAATCACTGACGAAAACGATTTTTTTTTTCAACTTTATTAGCAATCAGAATGTGTACAATCTATGAGCTAATGCGATATCTTGTACAATACTTAACATTGTAACGTTTTAAGTTGCAATTCGTTACAGCAGGTTATAGTTTCTATTTTGCGTATTAAAATATGACTCCTCACAACTGAATAACCCTGTATTCGCATTTGATCGGTATGTGGTAGAAAAAAAAATACAACAAAAACGCGACAGCGGATGAACGTTGTGAACGAGGCTCGTCCCGGGCTAGAGAGAGCGGCTTTTGCCTTTCGAATTTTACATAGGTAAGTCATACATTTCTTGTAGTCGCTTAAATATCGCTATTCATAAAATTTGCTTATTAATTATTGCTTCAGCTTTATTGTGCTATAGTAAAAATAATAATTTGTCAAAATAATTACCGTATTTCGTATTATTTCCACATTTTGGATTATTTTCAGATAATTACCTAGTAGCACTGGTTTTTAAGCACGTGGATAGGTATTTCCAATTCCGTTTTACCGTATCTTGTCTAAAGTAGACGTTTTCGTGGTTCAATTATTGTTAATTGACACGTTATACAATATTTAAATTGTATAAAATATCGCTGTAAGTGAAACTTGCAGATTATCGTAATTTCGTACATAGATCAATTTCTGTGTGGATTTTTATTGTTATTAGGTTCGACTGTGGTTCATATAAGCTGGGAAAAAGGAAAACTACACTGGTTTTGGATAGTGAAGGAAGTCCACTTGAGACTTGGGTTTTTGCAGCCTTTATTTACTGTCCAGGAGCTTCCAAAGCTACGGGGTAAGTGATCTATAGTATTGTTTTTCTTCTCTTTGAATTAATCAATTTGTAGTACATTTGATCACTTGCTTCGGATGTGACAGAAGTCCGATTTTCTGGTTTCCTGTTTTCATCATATTCACGCTATCACAGTTCTATATCGATTTTATTATTGACAAATTATTATTATTAGTTCATTCCTTAATTTTCGTGTAAGTTACAAGAGTGTAGATTTACCTTAGTTTTACGTATTTCCTGCCATTTTGAATGAGGCATAAGTTCATTCATTTTTGTCCGTTGGAAAGCGAAAGACATTATCGGTATTTCATATCTTAATTTTTGCTATTTTTACCGTTAAACTATTAGTAAATTATTAACTTGAAATCCTTATGTGTGCTAAAATTAAATTATAGTCCTTTAAAAATTACAGTCTCCCCATGTTTTTCAACCTATAGGCCAAATTCAATCAAGTTAGGTTATTTGTTAACGAACTGATAGTGAAGTTTTGCAACCTTACTAAATTCTTGTGTTCGAATTTTAGCATTATTGTGTTAATAATTCATTTTTTTTAGTAATTGGTGTCAGATACCGTATTTTTATGTAAATTTGGTAATTTTACAAATTCTAATATCTTGTTTTGTCATTTTTACAATTTATTTCTATTGTAGTATTAAGAAATATTAATTTTGTGAATTTTATCTAGTAATTTAACTATATTGCCGGAACTGTTATTTTTTCATCTACCACTAGTTGAAATAATTTTCAACCTAGTTTTATTTCTCTATTTCCTCTTCTCAACTGATCTGTCTTTATTTCATAATATCTGGCTTTCTGAAAATTTTACTCACTGGAAATCGATACTGAGTTAACAACATCAGAAGTAAGGAGATATTGGGTGTTCCCGAAAAGTAATAAATTTGGTTGGAACCTGGACACTCTGGACTGAGCAAGAGTGTGGAGACAGGATCTCGCAACCTTTTCATCACCCTCGGGTGCTCGCAGGATTCATCGCTACTAGGAGAACCCCTTTCCGTCTCAGTTCATTCCCGTCGAGTAAGCCTTTACAACAGTAAAACAGACAGACAGAGAAATTGGTTAAATTGTACTTTTTATTCATATTTTTTTCGTTCATATTTTCAATATTATTAATTATATTTAGTTCTGAGTCATTGTTTATTGTAAAGAATTTGTAAGATTAAACTTGTTAAATTCACAGCTTTGTTTTCTTTCTAGTTTATGTAGTAAATACCTAATTGTGTTTTCGATAAACTTTTGTGTATTGCTCTCAATATTATATCAGTACTCTAAAACAAGGCTTTACCGAATTCACAACCACTCTGTAGCTAGCTAGAGCTAATTGTTTGGCTGCACTTGGAATTGGACCAATTCAATTCACAAGTGTCGTTGCAAATTTTTAAACGATCTTTTCATTTTTATGGCTTCATTACTCTATAGCACAAAATCTTTGATATATTTTAGAAATACCCAAAAATATCACATCAAGGTATCTCAATTAAGTTACCATTCTAAAACATTACTGAACTAAAACAATATTCAAAACTGTGTCGTAACAAAACGATTGTGCAATGTACATTGTGTACAACCCTATTCTCTATACCACAATATTTAACAAAAGGAACTCGTTAAAAAAATTAACTCTGTGTACGAGCGTTTTCTGAAGAAGTTTACGTTTATAAAATTTTATCATATCATGTTCGTCTATGAAATCGCCTGTTTTCGATTGTCGGTGATCTTCATGTAGGCACTTTATCTGTGTTTTATTCAATAACACCAAAACTACACCAAATTCTACACGTCACGTTGATAACGATAAACCACATTAAGACATAAGTTACTAAAAACTTGGTTGTGCAACAGCAATAGATATGTTTACGTTTGATTAAAATTTAATTTACTGCTTTATCTTTTATATACTTTTATTACCTTATTATTGAATTTAAAAAACAATATGTAAGAAACTTACACATATTATGAGGTATAGGTAAGATATAATTTGAAAAAATATTATACAGGGTGATTTTCAATTGTAACGATTTAAGTTGCAATTCGTTACAGCAGGTTATAGTTTCTATTTTGCGTATTAAAATATGACTCCTCACAACTGAATAACCCTGTATTCGCATTTGATCGGTATGTGGTAGAAAAAATACAACAAAAACGCCACAGCGGATGCACGTTGTGAACGAGGCTCGTCCCGGGCTAGAGAGAGCGTTTTTTGCCTTTCGAATTTTACCTAGGTAAGTCATACATTTCTTGTAGTCGCTTAAATATCGCTATTCATAAAATTTGCTTATTAATTATTGCTTCAGCTTTATTGTGCTATAGTAAAAATAATAGTTTGTCAAAATAATTACCGTATTTCGTATTATTTCCATATTTTGGATTATTTTCAGATAATTACCTAGTAGCACTGGTTTTTAAGCACATGGATAGGTATTTCCAATTCCGTTTTACCGTATCTTGTCTAAAGTAGACGTTTTCGTGGTTCAATTATTGTTAATTGACACGTTATACAAGATTTAAATTGTATAAATTATCGCTGTAAGTGAAACTTGCAGATTATCGTTATTTCGTACATAGAACAATTTCTGTGTGGATTTTTTTATTGTTATTAGGTTCGACTGTGGTTCATATGAGCTGGAAAATAGGAAAACTACACTGGTTTTGGATAATGAAGGAAGTCCACTTTTAAGACTTAGGTTTTGCCAAAGCATACGGGGTAAGTGATCTATAGTATTTTTTCCTTATCTTTGAATTAATCAATTTGTAGTACATTGGATCACTTGCTTCGGATGTGACAGAAGTCCGATTTTCTGGTTTCCTTTTTTCATCATATTCACGCTATCACAGTTCTCTATATCGATTTTATTATTGACAAATTATTATTATTAGTTCATTCCTTAATTTTCGTGTAAGTTACAAGACTGTAGATTTACCTTGGTTTTACGTATTTCCTGCCATTTTGAATTAGGCATAAGTTTATTCATTTTTGACCGTCGGAAAACGAAAGACATTATTGGTATTTCATATATTAATTTTTGCAATTTTTACCGTTAAGCTATTAGTAAATTATTAACTTGAAATCTTTATGTGTGCTAAAATTTCGAATTTATTTCAATATTGTGATTATTGTTACCAATTATTTTATTAATATTAAATATCTGAATCTTTAGAGTTATTACTTCATTAACGTTTCTAAGTTTAAATTGTCCCGTACAAATCTGACATTAAATTATAGTCCTTTAAAAATTACAGTCTCCTCATGGTTTTCAACCTACAGGACAAATTCAATCAAGTTAGGTTATTTGTTAACGAACTGATAGTGAAGTTTTGCAACCTTACTAAATTCTTGTGTTCGAATTTTAGTATTATTTTGTTAATAATTCAATTTTTTTAGTAATTGGTGTCAGATACCGTATTTTTATGTAAATTTGGTAATTTTACAAATTCTAATATCTTGTTGTGTCATTTTGACAATTTTTTTCTATTGTAATATTAAGAAATATTAATTTTGTGAATTTTATCTAGTAATTTAACTATATTGCCGGAACTTTGTTATTTTTTTCATCTACCACTAGTTGAAGAAATAATTTTCAACCTAGTTTTATTTCTCTATTTCCTTTTCTCAACTGTTCTGTCTTTATTTCATGACATCTGGCTTTCTGAAAATTTGACTCACTGGAAATCGATACTGAGTTAACAACATCAGAAGTAAGGAGATATTGGGTGTTCCCGAAAAGTAATAAATTTGGTTGGAACCTGGACACTCTGGATTGAGCAGGAGTGTGGAGTATCTCAGTACTCTAAAACAAGGTTTCACCGAATTCACAACCGCGCTGTAGCTACCTGGAGCTAACTGTTTGGCTGCACTTGGAATTGGGCCAATTTAATTCGCAAGTGTCGTTGCACAATACAGAAATAAAAAAACTTGAATTAAAAAAGTCCGGTCCTGGAATTTTTAAATATTAAAAACGGCATTATATCAACTGTGATAAGTACACAAATTGCATAAAATTTGAACAAATTGTGATAAATAGTAAGGAAGTTCTGGCCAAAAGAATTATTGGCCATAAGTAGTTTATCACCCTGTATCTCAGTAATCTCAGACAAATTTCTATACCCATTCGTGAATACTCAAGGGATCCTCTATCAACCTGAGAAGTATGTACAGTTCGTCATGAAACACCCTGTATAATACTTGGCATACTAATTGTATTTTACTATATTTACTTTCACTAAAGATCATTAAATCGCAGGGTTGTGGGTGGGTTTCTAGGTATATGGATATGGAATTAGTAGTGCATAAACTTCAACATGGAGGTGTAATGGTCGCAATACAATTGCTCACAGGAATTCACGTATAACTTTGCTAATTATATAATAAAACAAGTAGGTGTTTAATTCATAAATATTATAAATGCAAAATGTTGCGAAACAATTCTAGTGATCAAAATCAGGTATTTGATGCAATTAAATATAATCGACTTAAAATCGATTAAAATAAAGTAAACTATGTTTACGTTACGTTTGCTTGCTAAATATAATTAAATTTAAAAAAAAAATTAAATTTGTATCTTAAATTTATTAATATTTATTTTATTGTTTTTTCAAACTATCAGTTGTTTCATATCTGACATGAGCCATTTGCCATTAAAACCTAGTTAGAACTGACCATCCTGTTTGTCTAATTTACTTAAAATCACAATCTTTACTCCACTTTGGCCCTGTATAAATAAATGCAGACTCCTTATAGACAAAGAAATGGGTTAAGTCTAGCCATTAAAACCATTTGGCACGTCATTCGAGAGCATACAAAGCAGCTAAATATAATATTAAGTACTTGCTTTTGTTTATTCAATGATATTTTACTCGCGATCTGAATTGTTTTAAAACATTTTCGCGAAACAGTGAAAATCTAGTTTGTAAATCAACAGTTTGGACGCACAACCAGAAATGATAAAGTGTATGTTTCCTGAAAATATAATTAATGGGATATGGTGGCTTTAATACATCAACAAAGTTATTACTGTCTAAAATAAAACAGAGCATCGAGCTTTAGCTTGTTTTTGGAAGTGAATACGGTGAATAAATAAAATCCAGTCGTCATCTGAAGGTTATGTGTTTTCTACAAAACGGCGAGATTGTTAAACTTCCATTCCGACAATTGTCAATTTTTTCATTTCCTGAGAAAAAAAAATTAAATTAACCAACAATGTCATCGTAGTGTAGTGGCCTTTGACAAACATTTAGAAACACATGTTCAACATATATCGTCAGCTGAGAATTCGTTTGATCTACGGAACGAACAGGAAAACAAGATCAACTTATAAAGAGATAAATGATAAAAACATCGTGATGTCAGCGTACAAGCCACCTCATATAGATATAAATATGTTTCTGATATATTTGATAAAACTAGCACTTTTAAGTGCATTGGAAGTTGGCTAGCCTTTTTAATTTATCTCAACGCAATTAAAATTGAACAATAATCTTTTGTCATACACCACACACCAAATAATTACAGATTTTGTATGACTAGGCGTTTCTTATCTTGTTAAACTACTTTAGTTTTTCTACTGCTTGATTAAACCAAGAAAAGGTACTATTTTGATAGAGTATAATGCAGTCTTGAGAACATCAATTTTAAATTATACAATTAATTCAACTGCGGCCATCTTACTAGGGCCGGTCCTGCCCGCATAAAATTAATTTAATTTTTATTTAAAACGGCAACAATCGCACCTACTTCCTACATGTTCTTATTTTTTGCACCGGCATGTATTGCCTATTGTGCAACAGTAATTTCAACTGATTTATTCTCTTCTCATAACTTTTCTACAATGATATACAGCGAGTGGGCACTTCAGGAAATCGATTTTTCGCAATGGCACCATAAATCTAAATGTTACATGAATTACTGTATAAGTGTTATAGTTTGGTGGACGTAGTATATTAGACAGATGGAAAATTTTCTACTTCACAGTCTAATTAATATATTCATGTACAGACGTCAATTAATAACGCACGCAACAATAATTTCTCCAAAAATACATTCAGTTTAGTAATAGCTTTTGTTTCAGCAGTAATTTAAACGCATAAAAATGACTCACGTAGAGCAATAATTGTCAATTTTTAAACGCTAAAAATTCGCTAAAGTTTTAACTTCGTTGACTCAAAACCGATTTTGATCATTTTTTTTTTTATTTTGGAAAAAGTTTATTGAAAGTTCCCCTTGGCGTGCTTTTGATTTTATCAAATTTTAACAAACAAGTTTTTTTTAATACACTGTGACGACGTCTACTTACGTAACCTGTACTGTTTGTAACTGGCTACTTACAAATAGAACTCTCTGGTTTTGTAACACTTTTTAGACGGAAACTCGGGCGCCCGTGTTCCTTAGTTTTTAAGTGCAAGAAACAGCACTTGTTTGGTTCGCCGGTGGTGAGAACGTTTAGGGGTAGCTAACTGATGGAGATACGGTTATTTGTCCAGGGATCTTAAGATGATTGTCTTGTCAACTGGACTTGGACAATTTCTCAAACGGGTTAATTAGAAATAAATAACTGAAATAATAAACTCGTGAATTTTACCTATGTATACCACAACGTATTTATTTATTAAACAGTAACGAAAAAATCAATAAATAGGATATTTCAGCGACTTTGCAGTCGAGTGTGTACAAATTTGATAATGTTAAGAAATATGCGGGCTGGCAATCAAGAGTATATACGCGTGAATATGATTTTATTTCGGAAGACGGTGAGTTTTGATAAGCCGGTGTCTGTTTTCGCGGCTTGAAACGATTTCGGACGGCAAGCAAACGGAATTTCCAACAGGATATAGTATGAACGGCTGGCAGTCGGTTAGCTATAGATATTCTTGTCTATACAGAGGGTTTTACAATACGGCGAACTACTGCCACAAACGTAGAGCTATTTACCAATGACTATTCTTCGTAAGTTAAGTTTTTGCCGATGCATATTTTATGAAACAAAAGACCAACTGAAGAATTACTAATTAGCTCTAGTTTGATTTAGTAGCCTCAAAATCGATCTAAAAACAAAATGGCGACGAGTCTAATTTTTTCTTTTCTTTTTTTTTTTTCATTAGATATCTGGGAGTTTTTGGGGTCGCTGATTACGAATTTAACATTGACACTCAACTAAAATCAAATATGGCTGATCCAAAATGGCGGAAAAGGCCAATTTCTTTTATTCAGATTTTATTTCTTATATACCTAGGGGTTTCTTGGGTCGCTGATCTCAAATTTTGTGGTAAAATTTATCAAGAATGGAAAACAATGTTTAGTTTTTAATTTCTTCTTCCTCTACTTCTTCCATAGACACTGCAAAAAATAATTTTTAGAATGTTTTGTGGAGCTGGTTTTTGCGTTATTAGGATTGGGGATCCTGTGTCATATTTCCAACAATTCCAACTTCAATCTTCCGCTGAAAAATCTTGGTTTCCCAGCCACACGAGCTTTAAATAATAATAATAATAATAATAATAAACGTCTTTATTTGCCAGCTTTAGTTTTACAATAAATTTACAGACATCAATAGGTATATTTTTTTTTTTTGGCATAGAAGGCGAAGTTCAAATCTATAACAGAATTATAGATTTGTTCTACCACTTAACCTGGAAGGTGCCGTATCCTAACTATGATAATAATGGTTCATAAGGCTCGAAAAGAAAAGAAAAATAATTAAAGAAGAACAGTATATAGGACATACTAAATTATATATAAGAAAATATAAGAAAATAGGGATGAAGGGGGAATTTTGAATTTTTTATATTTAATACTAAACTTTCACACAACATAATTTTAGTTTGCCTTGATAGGTAGTGCCTGTTACCATAAATTAATTTTATTGTTGCATACGATTTTTGCATAAGTTTACTAATGTGGGTCTTAAACCTGAGGTCACTATCGATCACAACTCCCAAGTTCTTTACTTCCTCTACTATATGAATTTCCTTTTGGTTTATAGTTATATTAATGTTCTGATTTAAATTGTCACGAATATTTTTTGGACCAAATATAATAATATTAGATTTGCTTGGATTAATGATTAGACAGTGATCCCTGGCTAAAGCAACAAAAGCATCAAGGTCTTGATTAATTTGGTGACAGGATCTATCCACTTCAACAGGTTTAAAAGACATATAAAGTTGAGTGTCGTCAGCATATAAGTGGTGTAAACAATAATGAAGACAATCATTTAATTGGCTTGTGTATATGGTAAACAAGAGCGGGCCCAGAATGGAACCTTGAGGTACACCAGACTTTAAAGTTATGTAATTTGACTCTTTATTTTGAATTGCAACTTTTTGCTGTCTGTTGTCAATATAATTTTGAATCAGTTTAACTGCATTGTCTGTTAACCCTATATATTTTATTCAAAATGTTTTTATTTAAAAAATATATAAATAATAAAATACTTTAAATAAATTAAGCATACCTACTACCTGTAACAGTTTATGCAGTTACTTTTTTTCTTTATACCAGCAGCGATGATAGCTGGTGAATCAGCATCTTTTTTTTTATATAAATTTGCTAAATACTGTACTGTATTTAGCAGTAAACTTCGTGACATTTAAGAAAAACAAAAAAAAAAGAACATAAAAAAATTAGATTTTGGTCGCCATGTTGTACACGGCATTTTGTTTATGACCGATTTGAGGTCAGATTTGTAATCTGCAACCCCAAAAACCTTGTTATCAAATTTCAGGCAAAATAAAATTTATAAATTTTTTAATTAATATAAGTGTATTAAAATACACTTATTGGTTAATAACAATTGAAAAAATAAAAAGCACATATTTTCACTTATGGGGAACTTTCCTATAAACTTTTTCCGTAATTTAGAAAACAATGGATTTTGAGTCAACTGTCAACCAAGTTAAAACCGAGGTTAGAACTTTTTTCTTTAGTAAATGGCCTACAAAATGAACATGAAAAATACATTTGTTAAGAATACTACTACAGTACAGATCCTTTAACGTCAATGTCCTGCATTATGCATAACTGAATTGTAATGTCCTGAAAATAGTGAAAATTACTGCATATTTCTTTCCGATAGTATTTTATTTATTTAAACATTTTTCTTATACTTCATAGCCTAGCAATTACTGGTATTTTTCAAGACCTCTATGAGGCAGTTATCGATTACAATATTAAAAATAAATTTGTATTAAACAAACATGTGTCGTATTGCATCATGATGCGAGGACGAAATAAATATTCCAAATGATTTAAATATCAACGAAATTGTTCAATATATAATAATAACACCACATGTAATTACATATAGGGTTGTACTTCAAGACATTAATCGTCATGCTGATTCTGAATCCGATAATACCTTTATGGATACATTTTCCAACCAAATGAGTATGGTAATATGTCACTGATAATATACAGGATGTCACAACACTTAAGGGCAGGACTGCAAACATGAATTTCTGAGGTGAAGAGAAATAATACATCGAAGTAGGCACAAGTTTATAAATAAAATAAGTATATATACAGGGTGTCCCGATTTTAAACCGACAAACTTCGGGTACAGAAAGTTCACATGAAATTATGACATACCCCTTGTAACATTTCTTCTCTATCGAGCCTCCTAACGGAGAAACAGGGTGTTGAAAATTCAATTTATTTTTTGTTTTTCTTTAATAACTTCCGCAATATTAAAGATAGGGAAACCAAACTTGGTACACATAGTTAGGTTGTGAGGGTCCATCTTTGCTATGGTTCAGAGTTGAACTCGTTTTGTTCAGACGCAAATATCTCGAAAACTAATGCCTCAGTCAAAATTTTACAAGAGCAAGTTTTTTTAGAAAATTAACCGTAAATTATGAAAATCTTATCAGAATTGCGAAAAAAATTAGTGCACATACTATTTTCCTTAAAATTATGTCGACGTGACCACACCGCACGCCACTGGCGCGCCTCAGTTCATCTCTGAACCATAGCAAAGATGGACCCTCACAACCTAACTATGTGTATAAAGTTTGGTTTCCCTATCTTTAATATTGTGGAAGTTATTAAAGAAAAACAAAAAATAAATTGAATTTTCAACACCCTGTATCTCCGTTAGGAGGCTCGATAGAGAAGAAATGTTAGAAGGGGTATGTCATAATTTCATGTGAACTTTCTGTACCCGAAGTTTGTCGGTTTAAAATCGGGACACCCTGTATATATGTAATCTGTAATTGGCTTTATTTTCTTCCATGCGACGCCAATGGCTAACGTAAACCAAACAACACTAACCTACGACACCATTCATAAAAACCACAAGAAATTCTTGTGTAAAAACTGTCGCAATTGCAGGTGGTGAATTGCAGCCTATCCTATAAATATCTTTCTCCCTGCCTGGAGACTATCTGACATCTTTATTAATTTTAGTGACGCATTAGTAGTTCAGAATTTTCATATTCACATTCACATTTTTTTTTATTGGATTTAATTACATTAGTGTTTTTAGATGTCTGTTGATATAAACACTTGAATCATGGTAGTCAGCACTCTTGTAAGTTGTCGAAAATACCAGAGTAGCATTTTCCGCAAAACCGTTTTTTGTTCCAGCGTGAACAACAATAAATCTTTAACCAGAGCCTTCATGTCCTTTTCTACAGCTTTTTATATTTCCACTTGCCACGTTCTTTAAAAGCGCCCTTTGCAAAAATCCATGTTTCGTCCAAATAAACACATTGAAGAGGACTTTCATCTTTAAAATTTTTGCAATATTTCCTCAAAAATTGTATTCGTTGATGGACAAAGTGAGGAAGTTCACAGAGATACCGGCGATTATTTTCAATTTTGTACCTACTTAAATCCAATAATTTTTAAGAGTTGACCTAAACTAGAATTTGATATATGAATTATTTCCTTACTTTTAAGTTCGTCGTTTACTGTTTTTATTGTAACATGCCTTCCAGTATCTTTCATGTTATAAATATTTTTTCTAACTTCACCCTTTACTCCGTCACACGCATCTTCAGTTTTTTTTGCAATTGTTTTCGTTTCCTCCCTGGCGTTTTCAAAGGCAAACCCATTCTGCCTTCTGCAGATATCTTCTTAAACTAATTTGTAATGCATCCGCTACCCTCCCTTGTACATTCTCTATATTTAATAAGGGACCGATCTCCACTTATCACTTTTCCTAGCATTTTTGAAAATTATTCGACCAGTTGCTACCATTTTATTCATTTCTATCAAAACCTGGAGGAATACAGGCCCTAACTTTAAACCCTGTGGGGCACCTGAGACCTGAGATTGCAAAAACAAAAACCCAAAATTTATTGCTATCTAGTCTAATCTATAGAATAATAATGTGTGCCCTTACCTGTGATTATTTAGACTCCGGATCTGAATCGAACAGAAAACTTTTCCATAAAATAAAAGACAAATTTTTCTTTTTAAATAGACATACTAAATACTGAGACTAAACTTAAAAGTAAAAAACATTGGATTTCATAATCTCGCAAAGCCATTAGAAATTACGATGGAATGTCAAGTATTGTCATACAAGGGCGATAAAAGTTAACAAATATAAAAATAAAGAGAAAGAACGAATTTATTTCACAATTATAGAATACCAAAAAATATTCTTCGATATCATTGTTGAGTAAAAGAATTCCTTCTCTGAACAGTATCCCCCAGTATTCCTTGTTGAAATCTCCATCATTCACAATCTAAGCTCTTACAGATAACCATATTTAATAATCATTCATTATATCGCTACCAAGTCATTTAATTTGAAAATGTCTTTATAGATAAATCTTTAATACATCGCTGGAATATTTATAACCGAACAAGAATGCAGTTTAACGCTTGATTCATATGCTAAAGCATGTTGTTAAATCCTTATCTTAAAAAATTCCAGTGTACGCCACAAGTTTATAGGTTCGTTTAAATAGCTAATTTCGTTCACAATTGAATTTCAAAATGCACTTATGTGGCAAGAGAAAAACAATAATATCAAATATCAAATCAAAACCAACAAACAAAAGACAAGCGATTTACCAAGATTAACGATAGCATAAGCTCAACGGTAAGGCGCTGATCCCAAAATGACATTGCTGACGTACATTCGCAGGAGCGTAATATCGTTATTTTCCTAACAAGTGCGGAAAGTGGTACTTGTTAGGAACAATATTTTTCCTAGGAGCGTGATGAATACATTTTTTACTTAATTAAGAAACTAGACTCTACTTTAAAAAGATGCTACTGTTTGACTTGACGTTTGTTAATTGTTATGTGACTGAGAAACGTCAAAATGAGACAGTCATGACTATATGCTACGTGATTTTTTTATATTTAAAGTTATAGAAGCTGCTTCAAAAGAGTTAGTATAAATAGAAATAATTTAATTTCATTAAATTTGTATAAAATTACCCAAAAACGCAAATAAAAATATAAATACTTTTCCACACTAGTGCGGAAAAATGTATTTTAAGTGCAACTTTCGAAACTAATATGCGTGCGGAAAAGTGATACTTTCCGCACGCTCGTAGTAAAAGTTAATTTTTCCATCATCTACAAAGTTTTCAGTTTCAGCCTAGGTCGACTTTGGAAAAACAATATGCCACGATGTCTCCTTTCAGTTTTGAGATATTTTCATTCTATTTGGTATGCGCTGATTTAGTGATTTGTCTAATTGTCAAATATTTTGTAAAAAATTCAAATCCTTAATTGCTTTAATTAGGGAAGTACAGCCCTTCTATCTTTTAAAACTTTTTTCGCTGCACCTACGCCACAAAAATTTTTATGGAATGTACCAAACATTTTTCCACATTCTAGTACCTTTTTCTACTCGCACATATTTCTGTTTTGGAAGAATCAATAATAATAATTCGATAAAATAATAGAGGAATCCACTTACTTTTAAACAAAATGGGCATATTGGTGGGTGTGCTGTGGTCAAAATCCGGGTCGTCATCATCGAAAAGAATATCTTCCTCAAATTCAGTGAAGCCTTCCAGCTTGGTGTTGCTTTCAACGCGCATCATCTTCAAAAAGTTATTAATTTAAAATGTACAACAATATACAGCGTGCAACTTTTAATGCTTTAATACCCCCCCCCCCCTCTTCACAACTCAGTTATTAGTTATCCGATTTTAACCATATTTGGATCGGCATCAATGATCTTTGGTGAATTAAACAAAAATTATTTTTGTCAGTGGCGTAAATTTTTATTAAGGAAAAAGGGATTGCTTTCCCAACAACTCATATATTAGGCATTTTTTTACAGAAAGTCTAATGTACCTAATATTATTAATCAGTATGCTTTGGAACCCCCATGTCCCAAACATTATTGCTTGAGGCGCAAAAATTACAAGGGGCGCAAAATTTTGGGAAAAGAATTTTTTTCTTCAAAGAAATACTTACTTAATAAAATCGTGTATTGGTCGGAGCATAAGAAAATTCGAATAAAAGAATTTTCTTGGTGCTTTGGGCGCTAAATTGAGTTAATCCGCCACTGCACTTACGGACAGCCGTTTTGGATTTGGAAGTTGTCTAATTTTGTAAATGCTTTATTTTCACCTACTATTAATAATAAATAAATTATGATGAAAAATATTTGGTGATTGTCCTTATTAATTGAAGTGCGCCCCTGCTTTTGTTTATTTTCACTGAGAATTTGGCAGAACCAGATCATACATTAATATTTCTGCCGGATGTTACATAATATTTTTATCAAAAAATGTTTGTTGGCATGTCTGCAAAAATATTTTAAATACCAACGTAATTATAGGACAATATTGAATATTAAATTTCATAACCAATTTGTCAAAAATGACGACACACGTTACATAATATAAATACCAATGTGCCTAATTTTTAAACTAAATGCTAGAAATTAATAAATGTGTAAATAACATAAATAATTAACAGTAGAAGAAAACTTGTATTTTGCGATTAAGCTTTTATTAAAAATTGAAAAAATATATATACCAATGGCTAAAAATAACTATTTTAAAACAGTAACAGTTGTATTACGAGTATATAAATAATATAGTACATACTTAATTTAATATCGAAAAATTCTCGGAAAAATCTATAATGTAACAGAGTCTCTAAATAGAAAATAAATTTCCAATTTTCAAAACAAATGCATACACCTACTTATGGTATAATTTATTAATAGGTACCTATATAATATAATAAGTAGTACCTATATATGTAAATTATTAATATGAAATACTTTCTTAGAGGTACCTAAATAATATATCCAACTATTTTTCTCGAATTGTTCTATATTCGTATGAAAATTAAAAAGATCAATGGATAATAAACAAATTGTCGATTACATTATACCGTTGGGTGAAGGACACAATTTATTTACTCAACAATTATACAAGATATGACACAAATATATATTTGTTGTCATTTTAGCAGATAAGTAAACTGCAAATAAAAAATACAAATAGAAATCATTTTAAAACCCAGGTTTTATTGAATTGAAATAAAGAAACCCCTTTATAGACAACTTTTCATACAATTTTTGGCCGACCAGAGACCCTGGGTCCCTGGGCCGGCCCTGCACCGACAAGTGCAAAACAAAACAAAGATTAAACATAACCTCAAATAACTTTCTAACCACATTTGCCAATGCTATTTTTAATACACCAGCTGATGAGGTTTAGATATTCTGCGGTTGTATGTATTACCTAAAACAATGTGACTCAACGTATGTTTAACTTACCTTCAAACTGAACGAGTTATTTTATATATAACTTCGAAAACAACTAGAAATTTTGAACCTAATCCACCACTAAAACAGACGCGAAACGTTCAACCAAAGCCAAGTCTACTCACTACTTTTATTTTAACTTTTCTTAACTCGGATTGTGGAATGCCACATGTCGAAGACTCTATCCGCGATTGCTCGGAGAACAATTAATTAGGCTTATATCCTTTATTGAAATGCGATTCTATTTGATTTTTAATATAATTCGTTCAAATGATTATTGCCCAGAGAATTATTGTTTGATTGTAGAAAATGCGGCGGATTATTTGCTAGAATGATAAGATAGTGCTGGAGTAGGTGTTTTTAGCATTTAATAAATAATTTATGTTTTTAGTTTTTAGTATAAACTTATTATGAAATGAATCTTAATATAAAACCAAGGATGCTGCTTAGATTATCGAATGGAGTCAGACATGGATTAATTAGGTATAATTTATAAGATAGACTGAGAAAAGTCCAAAGTTAAGTGCGTTGATGGCGATAAACATAATAAATTAGATCATTTTATTTTTTATTTTTGAATTTTTCAATATTGAACCTTTTGTTTTTCTTCATTTTGAAATTCGGACTTGTATAGGTAAGTACCTAGGTATATCTAGTCGAGTCGTTTTGTGATAGCGAACTCGGCAATTAATCATTAATCATCAGTAAGACAAGGTAGTTGTATTATTGTGACATATAATTTATTGTCGATTTCGCTATCCAAATCCGGCTCGACTCTTATATATATTCTAAACACCAAACACCTCTATACCTACTGTTCTATATGATATGACTCTAAAGACACTACCGTCTACCGTGCATGTAATATATTACATTATGTATTTATAATGTATAATGCAGTACCATAAGGCAGTACTATAATACAAGTAACAAGTAAAACAAACCAAACTAACTACACACATTTAAATTTGAACAAAAATGACACAAAGCGGTATCTAGCGCCATCTACTAAAGAATAGACTATTAATAGAACAGAAGAAATCTACATTCCTGTGTTTTGATTTATTAATTTTTAGGTGTTCTGTGGTTTTAAACGACCTATGCTATGGTTTCGACAGTTTCGACAATAACAAGTAGCGGCACATCGGCAAATTTGATATTCCATTTTTGAATGTGTTATTAGACAAATCTGTCGAACGTTGGCAACCCTTCGTCTACCGACCTGCAGAGGTCGCAGAGTATTTTGTGCCTTTTTATGTTTATTTATTTAAATATCACTAATTTTAATCTCTTGTCATATTAAAATAATATTTAAACTGAAAAAAAGACATTTCCAAATATTATTCATTGTTTTTAACAAATTTTAAAATTCGGTAATTTCTGTTTGAGTGCCATCTGCTGAAGAGTAGACAAAGGGTAGCCATGCAACCAGATCAAGGTCATTGATTTTGGTTACCTCGAAAATATTATATCGCTCGAGAACAAAAGATTTTCGAGACGTGACGCTACTGCCTACTGCTGATTCGTCCGTTTTCGGTTTCGACCATAGACATGTCTATGGTTTCGACATATTCTGTATCTGTGGTTTCGACCTTTGAACTTTGATCTTTGATCTTTTAACCATTTTAACTTTTAATTCTTTTCTTTTTAGTTCTTAGTTTATGTTGTGTGGTTTTTTTGTTGAAGTTCATTTGTATTTTAATTTATAATTATTAGCTATGTTTTCTAAAATGGTGAAAAACTTGAAGCCATTACAAGTAAACAATTTTTATAAACATTGAAGTCCTTTTTAGTTTTTAACAAAAAATATAAATCTTGTCTGTGACCATTATAATATAACCTACAAATCCCACAAAAATTAAAACATTATAATGAATTAATTTTAATTCTATTACCAAGTAGCAAATATTAATTTTTCTTTAATAAGAATTTTATCAAAATCACAAGAGTTACGTTACACTAACGATTTAAAAGTGATTCAAGAAATTTTTTTTTAAATACGCATAAATGTGGAACTACCTATATTTGTGTACCAAAATCTGAGGCCCCAGAAAATAAGTGTATATGACAATACAATAGTCACTTTGTACCACCATTATTCGTATTCCTTTTCATTCAGATTGGTTGTGCGAACTTAATCATGTTGATTTTAAGCATATTCTTACAACGCAACTTTTTTTTACTTTAAATACCCACTTTGCAATGTTTACAAAATAATTAAATTTATACCGACATAAGACCTAATACAAAAAAATAATATATACAACGTTAATATAAATGAGTTGCGCTGATCCACTTCTTGCTCTTATGTCTTCAAACCGTTTGGGCCCAGAGGCAATGTATTTAAATATATATATAATTCGTTGATCCAGAAGTGACCATTTCATTGAAATCCAATAATAGCAAGTTCTTTTAAATTGAGAGGTGGTAGAATTTATTTCTGGAATTATCGAAGATCTAGCGAACTGAAAGGCCATACGATTCTTGTGAATACCTGCTTTCCAAAAAAATTGTTATTATGTGAATATAGATACCACAAAATTCAAGTTATTTGCTTCCAATCTGTGACAGACTCACCGCCATATGATTCAAACTCTACCATACAATTTTCTTGGTATTCTTACACATACTCATCAGATCTTATTTTAAACCTCTTTCATCAGTGAATAAGTTATTTAAATGTTAATTCCATCGTAAATGTTCTCGAGCAAAATTCACTTGGTTACCTTTATAGTTTCTCATTTGAGGACGATTTGGGGCTGACCGCCTGACATGTCAGTTTACCTCATGTAGTCGCTACAAATATTAATTCAAAATTGTTCTCGAGTCATTCGAATTAATCGTTAGGCTAATGGTTACTGCCAAGATATTTTACAAATTCACTACAATTAACTTTTATTAAACTATATAAAAGTAACCTTAACAATTTCAGCCTCATCTCAAAAATAATTGTATAAATAATTTTTCCTCGATAACTACAACTAAAGTTGAATTTTGCAATGGGGTAAAGAACATAACGATGTGCGATCAAAAATCTAGGTAAGTTTTGATACATAACCACTTTTCTATTTTCTTATGCATT
This sequence comes from Rhagium mordax, assembly GCA_963680705.1. NCBI lineage: Eukaryota > Metazoa > Arthropoda > Insecta > Coleoptera > Cerambycidae > Rhagium > Rhagium mordax. The sequence goes on along the minus strand of OY796662.1, from coordinate 6,243,795 downwards.
TTTTAATGGGAAAATCTGTTGACTTGTTATATTTTATTTATAGAAATTCTTTGTCTTTAGCCATGATGAAAAATCTTCTAGAAAATATAAACGAAGATAAGGACAATCCAGATTTAAGAGTCATAATCATTACAGCTGAAGGACCTGTTTTCTCCGCAGGACATAATCTAAAGGAATTGGTATGTCTTTGTTCGTTTTCTAAGGTGTGTCTTCAATTAAATACAAGGAGCAAATCAGATAGCCTTTGTAGACTTTTGCATATGAAACATTTTAATAAAATACTTGTTATCGATAGTTGTAATACCTTGTATAATTTTTTTAAATTAATTGATTTTTAATTTTAGACACCAGAAGCAGGAAGGCCACAGCACGAGAAAGTATTCCGGCTTGCTTCAGAATTAATGTGTAGTATAATAGATTGTCCTGTTCCTATAATAGCTCAAGTAGATGGTTTAGCAGCTGCAGCTGGGTGTCAGCTGGTGGCACAGTGTGATATTGTTCTATGCACAGAAAATAGCAAATTCTCCACTCCAGGGTAAAGTAATGTGGAATATAATTATTGTTGGCTACAATGTTATTTAATTGCCACTACAGACTGTTTGTTTTGCTGCAAATGACTTCGTTACGACTGATTGATAATTGTATTTTAGGGCGAATTTTGGCATTTTCTGTTCCACACCTGGAATACCGTTAGCGAGGAAAGTGCAAAAATCCACTGCCTTAAATATGCTACTAACAGGTCTTCCTATTACTGCTGCTGAAGCAAAAAGCAGCGGATTAGTAACTAATGTTTACTCAAGAGAAGATCTTGAAAATGGGGTAAAGATTGTTTGCGACGCGATTATTGCAAAAAGCAGATCTGTGATAGAACTAGGCAAGAAGTTTTATTATAAACAAGTAGAACTTGATGTTAAAAAGGCTTATGAGATAGGTGGTGAGCAAATGGTTAAAAATTTAGAAATTAAAGACGGAAAGGAGGGGATAAGAAGTTTTGTAGAGAAGAGAAAACCCCTTTGGTCTCATTCCAACAGTTAAGAACTAAAAACTTGCAAATATATTTTATTGAAATGTTTTTATTTATTAGAGAAAAAAATGCATTTGCTTGTACTGCTGTTTCTTTTTTCATATTACCTAATCTTTACGCACATTAAAAACTATCAATGCTGCCTGTTATTTAGTAAAATAACAATATCGTCCCCTGGTAGTGAACACCCATTATTCATTTTATTCAAAATTGGAAATAATTTGATTAATCTGCAATATTTTTGCGGTTTCCTCAACCAGTGCTGCAAGACTACAGTGAGCCTTCAATTTTTGTCATATGGAATATTATCTTGTTTAAATAATGATCAAAAATTATGTTAATTTCAAATTTTATTATTACAAAACACATAAAATAAATGAATATAACAGTTTTATTTTGTTTTTCAGATTAAGTCATTTTACAATCATAAATTCTTTAATGAATTAAAAATAAATCTATTTCATTAAGACTCATGGCGTTAAATAGTGAAACACATTTATATTCAATATTGCAATAGGTAATGAAAATTAAGTGATACCTTAAAAATAAATTTATTTTTTTCCTAGGGCCTTTTTCACTTGAGCAGTTTTCTCCTTCGCTGCATTTTCCTTTTCTGCAAATAAACGAGGATTAAATGTTACATTTTTCAAAACATATTGCTTCAGCTTAAATGTGACAAGGGGACACTTAATGTTTCCATATATGTAATTTCATTTTAAACAGTTTTCTCTATATTATAATTAGAACGTACATGCAGGCCGCCTGCACTACTTTGATAAAATATATTTAAAATGAGTCTAAACTGTTACACTCATATAATGCCCTCGTAAAATACATCCAAACCAGAAACAAGTTCTTTCTATTTTTTGAAGCTCATGGTTTATCCAGTAAATCTTAATAATAAAATACAAATGGTTTACCTTTTTGTTCAGCCTCTCTTCTTTTTTTAGCTTCTTCACGTTGTTGTTTAATTATAGCTAACCTTGCTAGATCTGCCCTGGCCTGCTCGGTCTTACCCTCCGCGTGTAATTTCTGATAATGCGCTTGCGCTCTCTGTCGCTCTATTTCCTCCCTCTCTCGCCTAGATAACTGCGGCTTACTCTCTAAATCGGCTGTGTTTAGAGTGGAGAGTTTCTTCGTCTTTTTTTGTACCCTATTTGGATTTTCTATTTCGATTAAATTAGAAACACCCTTTGCCTTCCTCTAGAATTAAAAACATTATTAACAAAATTTATCACAAGCACACAACAATACGATTAGAATAAAGTAACATTTCTTGAAGATATGGGCTTTTTTAGCGACTACAACTGTAGACGCCGTTAGCTCATTTGGTTTTAAAGTCTTTATTGGCTAATAGTGATTTTGCAATGCACTACGGTCAACCGTGTTATGTACCACTTTTTGGGAAACTTCATATATTGATCATTTACATTCCTGCTTTAATAAAATAGTAGAAATGTGTGTTTCCTTCATAACTCGGTTCCACTTACGACCAAATCAAATTTTTCACACACTCCCAAAAGGACAACCTTCAAAGGTAACCTTGTGCAACTAATAAGTTTCAAGGATAAATTACTTTAGTTCTCTCACTATATACTTACATCCTCATCACTCGTTTCCTCCTCTGATTCACTCCCTGATCCTTCGCTTATTTTTTTATCACCAGCTGCTTCCTCGTCAGACTCTTCGCTGCTACTAACTCCTTGCTGTTGTCTCCACTTTTTTTTCTGCTCTTCTCGCCTCCTTTCTTCCTCCAGTTCTTCTGGGTTCGTAAATCTACGATTGCGACCCTTGTGGTTGGTAAATTTTCCTACAATCAAGTCGGGTATTTGTGTAAATAGGTGTGGGAATAATATCAATTTGTTAATGTCAAATTATTTTGAACTCACCTCTAGGCATTTTTGTTGGGTGTTATTTAAATTTGACTAATACAAACAGCAATTTGATTTTTAAATTAACGAATTTAAATACGCAATAAAAATTCGTAAAATATGTGACAGTCCGAAATTATTCTGCAATCCTTCAGGATCTGGCTTTTTTAAGGTACTCTATTCACAGACTATTTGATAGAACGAGATGGCAAATGTTATAAAAATATATGACGTTTACCAAATTCACATCATAAAAATATTTTAATCCGAACAACGTCAGTTGATTTATAGATATAGTTAAATTTCAGGATAATCTAAAGTTTTCCAGTAACGAATAACATGCAAATTTGTAATTGAAAAGATTTTATCTCTTTCTCGCATTGAAAATGTCAAATGGTGTTGTTCATTTCTTGTTGTTGGTACTGATCTGCCGTGTTTTCTCATGTTGCCACTACACATACAGAAACCATTAAAGTATCTAGGAAATATTTGAATTTTATGTTCCAGTTTTATTTGAATCCTCATTGCGTAAGATTCGCGTTCACTGTTGCATATCATTAAGCTGTAGGAGGTAATGCCCCCAACGGCCCCCAATATAAGTTCAAATACTAGATAAATAACTTCTAATCAAGAAATACTATTGAATTAGGTCATAAGGTTATATTAATACATTACACAAACTTTACAACTAAAATTAATTGTATTAATCTAAATATATGTGTATATACAGGACAAATCAGGACGTTCTGGCGGCTCCGAAAAATTTTTTCATGGCACCTGTTACAAATGAGATAATTTTCACAAAATAAAATAAAAATATTAATTAATTGAACATTATTTGCCCCCTCTTGAACAGCATCCGTGGGGAAATACCCGACTTCACCCCCCCCCCCCCCTCAAATTGACCTTTTATTTATCTGAATGTATAATCGTTTAGTTAATTAGAAATCTTAGTTAAAAGAGTACCTACGTAGACATGGTTTCTAAAAATAAAGGGAAAAGATAAAGACATTTATTTGATAAGTAAAAAATACAAGCCACTAATATATTATATATAATTCAACACAGATGTTTAAAATATCACTATTTAGTTATACATTTTCTTTGGGGAAAAAGAGATCGCAGATCCTACAGATCCAAGAGAATCAGTCGAGAGAGTATTTTTCTCTGCTGCATGAGCCCCGGAAAATCCTCTGTAATAAAAAATTGATATATTTTTTATTTTATTTATATATACCTGTACATACTTGTCGTCTTTGCTGGGTCTCATAGCAAACACATTATCATCCATTATTTTCTTCAAATTATGCACAGAATAGCGATTGTATTGGCCCCAAATGCTGTTCATGAATTTGCTGCTGTAATTTGTAGGATTTAGCTCCATGCTGCCTGCAAAAGATTTGTTAATTTTAATAACTGAAAATAATTAATTAATAAATAATTGATCACTCGTAGATTATAGAAAGGTGATGAAAATAAGTGTTCTTCAATGATTATTCTTCATAAATATCAAAATAGAAATATATTTATATATTATACGGAGTATACACTAATCAAAAAACTAATAAAAATAAATGTAAAAAGTTATTTATCAAAGAGAAAATCAGGAATTAAAACTTAAGAAATATTCTGAGAAAACACAAGCATGATTTAAATACATTTATGGATAAATATTATTCCCAAATTTTGTTATTTAACTGTTGAGATGATAAATTAAAAACAATATTTATAAATATTTGGTGCTATTGTATTTTATTTATGTATATTTTTTAAATGTACAGAATAAACTCTAGAATTGTAATTTTTATGTACATATACATAAAAATATTTGTATTTAGTGGATAATTAAAGAAATCTTATCTAGATGTCTTCATCAAGGTCACTTTTGAAACGATCGGTCATTTTTTGTTTCTGTTATAGCCAACACATACCTAATTCTAAATGCTAACGGGCATATGTAGAAACATTAGTACATGCAATATTTCACCTACTCTAGATTCTTACTTACCGCTGAACTCCTTGCGTTTTTCTTCATTCCTTCTTATTTTCCTAGCAGCAAATGCGCCCTGTGGAACGGCAGCCATATTCCTTAAACAAACTTTAAGAGAACGCAAATTATCTCTGAACGTAAATATTCCTATTTTTTTTACTTACATTGACAATTATCCAGAAATGCAATAAATTGACTGGGGTATTTAAACAAAGGTTTTCCTATCATGCAGTTGCCTTTCAAATATAAAGACATAAAAATACTTTTGAAAACCTTGTAGGACTTAAAGCAATAGTGTTCGTAACAAATGATGTAACCAAAATGATTTAGTCGGCAGAGTGATATGTAAAATATCGTGATCCAGATTATTTGGTCAGCAAGAAGAAAGATACATATATTGTGAGTAAAACGAAAAGGGAAAATATAGTTCTTAGGTCGAGTTCACATAGGTTATCAATATGGTATGAAAGACGCCACATCAGTTTAAAAAATATAATAATTTCTAGTATAAACAGACGATTAGTAAATATAAGACCCAAATTATTTTCCTTACTAGTTTTTACGTTTTTAGAGAAGGTCAGTGGAGTCCCTACAGGGAGGGCCGAGTAGGCCATGACCTAACTAAAACTAGCTTAGCACATATTGTACTGGGTGAGCAAATGCAACAAAAATTCGGTTATAAGTTCTCTCACTTTAATTATCAAGCTAGCGTTACATTGTTACTTTCATAATTAAAATGTCTAAAACTGTGAAAAAAAAAATAGTTTACAATTAGCAATTTTTGGCACTCTGTACATAAATTGTCGTAATCTCATTTATGCTAGAAACACTATAACAGAAATAATGTTGGCTCACCTTGTACAATGTACTATATACTGGCTCACCCAAAGAGGAAGCTTCCACAGTACAACTCCTTGATAAGGCATAATACACGCAAAATGAATTAGCTCACTGTGTTACTAGAAATAGATTCAATAACTTGGAAGGTGGTTAATAAACGTTTATATATGATATCATTATGTAATACATATTTCTCAATATTAAAATCACAATAAAGTTTTACAATATATTTATTTACAAAAGGTACCTTCAATAAAATATAAAAAAGTATATATATTACAAAATAATAATAAATTAAATATCGCAAATTAGTATAATACAAATATACAAAATCTCTAGTAAAATATGGTAACTGATTTAAGTAATAACCCTTTTTCTTTTATTAAATTGGGTATTCAAGTAAAGACTTTTAATTACATAAGTAAACTTAGCTGCAAAGAGATAAAGGAGGAAAATTTCCTAAATGAAAATTGTTTTGTTTCAGTTTGTGAATAAGCCAGAGAAGGAATATTCTCTATAATATTTTTCTTACTATCATATTTTTAATAATGTAGGTAGCGTAAATTAATTATTATAAAAAAGATTGGAAAATTAATGATGGCCTTGTGGCCATTAAAGTTTAGTTAAAAACAATAATTAAGTTTTTATTTTTGTGAAGAAGTAGAATGGATTTTAAACACTTTCACAACCATACAAAGCAAATGAAAGTTACATGGAGGAAATGATTCCACTAGAACTTAACTGCCCCAAATATCACTTTGATAACCAAGCAATAATTTATTTTATTAGTATCTTTCTCATTTTACCTCCGAACCTACCAACAATGAATATGACTTGTATAAGATTTCATATTTGAGAGAATTATAAGAGCGTTCCAACTTCCAACGGCCTGCCACACTTGTTATGATTTTGAGAATACGAGAGATATGTAAAAATTTTGAAAAATAAAAATTTTATACTACACCTACCTATTTCTAAATATAGGAAATTTGTATAAAAAGCTTTGATTCAATTTTTTTTTGGTCAAAATATATTGTCATTGTTGTTTTTAAATTTTTTTAAAGGTCAATTTACAATTATAAATATCCCTTAGATAAAACTCTAAAACTAGACACATGGCTGAAAACCTGTTTTAAGGATAATTCACTGCTGCAATAAAAAAAATAAGAATTAATTTAAGTTAAAAAAATACATTTCTTGTAAAGGTGTACAATTGTGAAGAGTAGAACGCTCTGGATATTCTTTAACCAAATATGGAAAGATATAGAGGGGTGTCCTATTTAACTTGACCAAATCCATTACTACCCAGTCGAAACAAAACACCCTGCATGACTAATTTTTAAAGTATACAGCGTTTATTATTGAACTATTTTTATATTTAAATTTTCTTCTATCTATCATTAATAATCATAGTTATTAGGTGGACACCCTGGGTATGCTGAAATAAGTGATAAAGCTGATTTCCCTAAAACTGAAGAAACAGCTACAAAAATGATATTTCATGTCATATAATTTGTCTTTATCCTAGAAATTAATAGGAACATAAAATATATAATAAAAGAAATTTCACATAAAAATTATTCTAATAAATTATATTGCAAATTTTTCATTACTTTATGACATCAAAATATTTAGTTTAGTCAATCGCATGTTTGAAAATCATTAGGAAACAATTTCTTGACTAGAATGCAAAACAGTGTACTTTTAATTTGGTCCCTACATTAAAAAAACAAATAAATTAGAGAAATAATATCTGCAAAACTTTCGTAATTATGAGTATTTTAAGCGGAATATATCTGATAAAAAATACTATTTAACTGGGTAAACTTTCCATGGAAGAGGAAATTGTTATAATATTAGATTCATATAATTAGATTATTTATATAACAAACTGTTGATTGATTAGACTAAATTCAAAGTCCTAATTCATGCTTGTGTGAGAATTAAACAATGTTTATTTGTTTAGGTAACCATCAGACATAAAAAAAACAAGAGGGCACAACAATTATTCACAACATTAAAATAAATTTTTTATGTAGGTACTTACTCCCAAAACACATTTGTCTACAAAAACTTTATTTTTACTGCCATATGATTTTGTAAGACGATACAACATTAAAACATTAATATCTAATTTAGTTTCTTTTGGTTAAGTTGTTACCATTTTGTTAATTGTGTATATATTTTTAAAAATGTCGACACTGGTTTCCAGCGCACGAAAATTTTTCTTTGCAAAAATTAATGGTTTTAAATTGAAAAATAACATAGTCAGGTGATAAAGTATTTCAAAATATTCCGGAGCATTAAGAACACAAAACTAATCCCCCTCTCCTACCTTCTATGATTTAAACTTATTTAATAAAAATTTGAATTTTAGAATTACTTTTAATACCTTTTCATGATAAATAAAAATATTTCCATAATGATAGTTAACTTGATGTGTAGTTTCTTGAAATCTTTTAGTCATATAATTGAAAATTGTTTTATTTTCTTACGTTTCGGTTTATTCAAGTATCTTCATTTTCAGAGAAAATTTATATTATTTTAAACTGTGCAGATTGCAGAAACTAATTTTACGTTTAATATCTACCTACTTATGTGGAGTCTCTTAATGCAATTGATGTGGCAACCGATAAGAAATCGAAATATACAGGGCGTTCCATTTAAAAAAAGATAATAAATTAGCGCATACTTTATATAAAACAACTGTTTTCTTTGTTGTGAACCCACTGTTGGCTAAGTTTTTATCAAACTAATCTACCATGGATATTACAGATTTACACTTTGTAGACATATATAACATTAATCTAACTACCTAAATTGTGACAGACTTTAATCGTTTCTAGGACCGATTAAAACCTTTACAAGAAAACAGACCCAAAATTCGTTGATCACACAAATTGACTATTGGACACTTATCGCTAAGAAAGTGTCACCTCCACAGCTAAAAGCAACGTTCATCAGAGAATTCAAGAATATATCAATTCTTAGCTTTTCAAGATAATACCTCTCTCAGCCAACAGAATGATTAAACATCCCTACGATCACATTTAATGTTGGGTATTGTTATGCCTCCTATCGAAACTACTAATAATTTCTGCAAAACTAGTAGCTGTAGTGGCTATCTGAGCAGCTGCCTCCGCTAAATTTGACGCGACATTTGTATTAGACTCAGAGTTCTTAACCAACCTTTCGAGTACATCTCCAATCCTATTCAGTCCACTATTTAGAGTCAACCTGAGAGATCGCAGTTCCTTCAGACTCTTCTTTTGGTATTCCACTGTTTTTACCTTAAATTCTTGAAGTTTCTTGCGCTTATCAGCGAGTCTTCTGTGTCTTTGCTGCCTTAAAAACCTACGTGGTTTCTTGTGATCGATGGAAATTCCATTCTGAGTGGAAGTAGAAATATTCAAGTTTTGAGTTGATGACTGAACCGTAGAGTGAGATGAGGAGTCCTCACTTTCCAGTATATCTGGGTTAAATCGCTTTTTTATCTGAAATATTTATTTATTACTATGTGCCTTCAGTTGTTCAAGTGATAATTAATTTTATTACAACATTCATTAACTTACGGCATTTTTCATAGAATCCTCATCACACAAAGATACCCCTATATTCGACAGCGCCCTTTTATCTTGTTCTGTGAATTGATTTGGCACATCCAATGCCTTTCCACTTCTCTTTATACCTGACAATTTTTTTCTGAGATGCAACTTGTAGTCACTCCAAGTCTAAAACCAATATATTGCATATTAAAAACATTTTGAGCAAATATTAATGCCAATACCATAAATTGACAATGGTTCGACATGTTCGGATAAATTAGGATATTGCATATACGTCAATTTTACGGTCATGTATTAATAGTTAATAAATATGGGAACTGTGGCGGATATTAAATACACTACCTTTTGCCATTTTTCAGTTGTTTTCTCCCCTATTCCCTGCTGATTTAAAATATCAGTCAACTCCCTCCATTTCTTCCTATAAATAATTTTTGGTAACTGCCCTGTTGCCAATCCGGGATTGGCCTCAAAATACTCGAACATTTTTGTATAATGCCTTGCCGTTGTTCTGACAGGGCACTGCAGTTTGGACTCTTCCAATTGTTTTTTTCTCTTTAAAGCTCTCTTACTAAGTTTTGGTACGGCCTCTTCAAAGTTTTCCCCAATATCTTTTTGAGTATTACTGCTACTATCTTCGATATCCCTTGGTACAACGAGCCCCACGTCTTCTAAGCTATTAGTTTCTTCAATATCTTTATTCCTGCTATTTACCAAATCAGCGACAACAGTGTGGAACAGTCCTTCTTTTACAATGGAATCCTCCTCATTAATAATATCCAGACTATCTAACTCTATTTTATTGAAGTTGGCAAATTGAAAATTACTCACGCTTATGTCCATTATATCTAACTGTTCCACAGTATTAAAACTTTCTTCCTTTTCGATTTCATTTTTGGTGTTAAGGATATGGTCACTTAAGTCTTCAAATTCTTCAACTTTTAACTAGAGTATTATAAAAAAAATTACACAATGTTCATGCAAAAAAACACACAAACACTACTTACAAAACAGCCTTTGGCTTTGTCATCAAAATCTGTCAACATATCGTTGATTTTTGTGTTATTTTGCTTTTTCCTGACTTTCATTTTTGTTTACAATTACCTACTTTTAGGTTAAGTAAAACGCCCAATCGATGACGTATGGAGAAATATTTTGCATCTGAAGTTATGCAACGTTCCGTCTGCAGGTGTATAGCTGGTTGCTGCATTAGAACCTTCTTTCCCCTTCTTTCCTTCGTTCGATTATTGCGCCATGTCTTTTCATGCGCAGTGTGCTGTGTGCTGTGTTTGTTCTCTTTCTTTTCCGCCATATTGTTATTTGTACACGTACCGTGCAAGCGCGTTGAAATTTGGCTTCGTGTGTTGAAAGTCGGTTGAATTGTTTTAAACTAACCTGTTAAATAAAATCAGCAATCATTGCGACCAAAATGAGTTATGGTAGGCCTCCGCCACGTATAGATGGTATGGTGTCCTTAAAAGTTGACAATTTAACATATCGCACGACTCCGGAGGACTTGCGAAGAGTTTTCGAAAGATGCGGCGAAGTCGGAGATATTTATATCCCAAGGGATCGTTTCACGAGAGAAAGTAGAGGTTTTGCTTTCGTGAGGTAAGTGACGAAAGTTTATTTTTATTCGAGATATTAAAGGAATAGTTGAATGCAGATTTTATGACAAACGTGACGCCGAGGACGCGCTCGACGCCATGGATGGACGCATGTTGGACGGAAGGGAACTGAGGGTGCAAATGGCAAGGTACGGAAGGCCTACAAGCCCTCACCGAAGATACCGTGGCCGCAGAAGGTAAATTTTTTGTTTCGGTTAAGATACTTAACCGACACTAAAAATAACCTTTGTAGGTCTCGTTCACACTCAAGATATTCTCGTTCTCGCTCTAGGTCCCGTGGAAGACGAAGCCGGTCCAGGTCACACAACCGCAGGTCAGGCAGCAGAAGTCGTTCCAGGTCAGACAGCAAAAGCTCCAGGGGCAGATCTAGGTCGCCGTCAAAGGAAGACAACAAGGGGAGATCCAAGTCGAAGTCCAATAGCAAGTCACGCTCTCGGTCTAGGTCTTAGGTATAGGAAATTGTCTTCATACGTAAGTTATTCAGAAAATTTTTGTATATAAAGTTCTGTAGGTAGTCGAAATCTCCGTTAGGTACGGCCATTAGAATATTAAATACTTGTGGTAAATATTTATTAAGCTACAAGGTGCTTAAAATTTGCTGAAATTTTGGCTATTCTACAGCCCAGGGATTTTCATGACATGAATATGAAGTTTTTTTTCTTCAGAGGCAAGAGGCAAGTGGTTTTTCAAAAACATTTTCTATCGCTTTACGTTTAATACAACTTTTTACCCAAATAATGTTCTCAGAATTATCCTTTAAAGTCTCTTGAAAACAATGTAGCACATATTTTATAAAAAGAAAAACAATACATACATACATTGTTTTAATTCAACTTTAAATTAATAGTATATTATTTGACGAGTGGTAATGTAGTAAATAACTCATGCCGATGAAATTGTAATTCATCAAGTCAGTTATTTGCCTTTACCACGAGTTGAATACTATACTTTATCTATGATTATAACAATAATGCTAACCTTTGCAAGTCCGAATTCATTATTTTTGGCACAATTATTAGATACTTAACTTAATTAAACATCAAAACTATTTAAACGTCAAATCACTTTCCTCCCCTCAATAATAATGGACCATTCTATTTCATTGTATCGGAAAAGAATTTCTATTGGACAGACTAGGCATGAAGTTAATAAGGAGATTGGTGTAAACAAAGATTCATCGGTGACTTTACGGCTATAACTCAACGCTATTTGTTTATGGATACTATTAATTGTCCAAAATCAGTTGATTAAGTAATATATAACCTAATAAGAGTAGAAAAAAAAAATTATTACTTATCAGTTTATTTGACACTTGAAAACAATTTCATTTCACCTGTGACGACAGCTTACTATGACCCTTTAATCTAAATGATGAATATTATGCATCAAATGAGAAATTTTTTATTATCCACAAACAATTTTTTCTGAAAAATGGACAAAAAAGTTTCCCATTTGATACATACTATTGTGAACCTGTATTGAAAAATGTTTAAACTAAATATGAATTCTGGGCGCTAGCCCAGAAATGTTTATATTCGTTATATAACTCATATTAGAATAATTTTATTAATAATATGAGCGAATTATTATAATATCCCAAAATTTTCTGAATAACGTTAACAAGGTTCAGTTTAGTGCAAAAATATCACATCTTTTTTCTTTTTAGGTGACACGGTGGCGTGCAGAGTGCAGTGCAGTAAAGTAGGCGCCTGCTCTCTAAAGGTATTTATTTAGTGTTTATCACCTTTGACCTAACCAATTCAGTTTTCCAATCACCATTTTTTTTTATTGTTTACAAAGTTTCCTCTACACATTGAACATTAATAAGAAAATTCAATTTTATATTTAAAACTACTTGTTCAGTGTAGCAAAATCTATATTTTTTGTATTCTGTGACATGTAATTTAAAAAACTTTTGACTACTTGACAAAGCAAGCTTACAGAAGTTGTAATTCCTTCGAAAATTTAAAATGTTTTCTTCATGAAACTCAAAACAAGATTGTAGAGCGTTTTTACTTATTAAAAAAAGTGTGTTGTTTTTTGAGATTAATTCATTTTGCATGTGTTCTCTGCAACGCAACTATTGACAGGCTAGTTTTTATTTTTTAAATGACCTTAAATGTTTAAGGTAATCAATACGTAGCGATATAATTCTAAATTATAGTTTGTACCAGCATAGGGTTAGTTTTAATGTTTCTCTAGGCTAAGTTTTTTTTCTCTTAATAAAGAGGTCTCAATAATAATTTTAGTTTTCCGTTAATTTGTAACTAGTTCAAATGTAACTGTAAAAATTCCTCCCATAAAATTTTCTTTAAAGTTGTTTTCATTTGTTTTTTTATAGGAATAATTTAAGAATTGTTGCAAAACGATAATTTTTTCATTGCGAATAAGTTAACAAATCTGAATTGATCTAACGCAAGCGAGGGTAAGCTATGCAGAGTGTATTTTTGGCAATGGTTTTGAGTTTAATTCGATTCATATGAAGCTTATACAAAATGTCACACCGATGCGTGCCATTTTTTTTCTGCTTTCAATATTGAGCTTGAGAATATAATTAAAATCTAGTTAAGGATTATTTTCTTTTGATTTAACCTATTCTACTAGTGTAGAAAGGGTTAGGTGTCAAATATATAAACTATACTTGAGAATTTTAATTTGGGAAAAAATTTACAAATTATAATTTTTACCATTGTTGATGATACAGATAACAGACAAATCAGATTTAAATTATTTTGCAAACGAACTTGTTTATACAAATCATGATCTATAATAAGTTTAACCTTATTTATGACTTGAACTAAAGAAATGAAGCTGAATTTAAGATTAAGCATAATACTACTCTAGGAGCGGTTGGGTAATCATGGTTTAATTTATTTTAACATTTTTAAGATATTTGAACCTTTGTTAAAGTTAAACTGGTATTGTACAGGGTGTCCCAAATTGCTTGATTTTGGCTGGTTTTCCTATTTTCAGATCAGGTAGAGAAAAACTGACATATGAGTCTAGAGCTCGATTTTTGTGAAACGCCGATTGGTGAAAACCACATTTCGATATCTCTAACCGTTTCCGAGATATCGGCAAAAATTGACATTTTACAGATTCCGAAAAAAAAAATTTAATGTTAAAAAATGTAATTTTTAAAGAGAAATGTGTTATATTGGCAGCAAGGATGATTAGATATATCTTGGCAAATATATTTTTGAAAAGCTTATTTTTTTTCCCTATTTTCTAAAGCCAAAGCCAATTATGGTTTTCATTTGAAATAATAAAGTTAGCTTTGATATCAAACAATCGAAAGGCGATATATTTTTTTTGACAAATGCATCTTTCTACGTCAAAAAGTGCCTGTAGAAAGTTTTTACCATTTGAAAAAATATCCACAAATAAAGAAGTTGACAGTTTTTCGGAATCTGTAAAATGTCAATTTTTGCCGATATCTTGGAAACGGTTAGAGATATCGAAATGTGGTTTTCACCAATCGGCGTTTCACAAAAATCGAGCTCTAGACTCATATGTCAGTTTTCTCTACCTGGTCTGGAAATAGGAAAACCAGCCAAAATCAAGCAATTTGGGACACCCTGTACAACCGTTTCCTAGTTGTATAAAGTTTCATTCTGGACTTAAATTAAGGCACTTGGTAATAAATCCTATAAACCTTAGTACTTGTATTTAGTTTAAAATTAAACATTTGTTTATAGAGATAATAGCTTAGGAGTTTTCTGTTTAAGCCTCAAAGAAAGCTGAAATTTTCAACTATTGTGTATTTAAAATTCCAGTTTTTCAACGTTAATGGTAATAATTTTCAGGGCCAAGAATACTTAAATCGCAAATCAATAACAAGATTTGTTTTGATTTGTTACGTGTTGCAAAGTAATTTACCAATGGCATAAGTAGTCGCCACAATTTAAATAGATTATCTTTGGTAAGAGGATGCTAATATTATTTTTAAACTGAGTATTTTGCAAGGCTAAAAAACAAATATGATAGAACTTTAACTCAACATTTATTGAGATTACAATTCAAATGCATTTTTTAAGCTAAATTTAAATATACAGGGTGTCCCACGTAATTGGCTCACTTGATATTCTGACTATTACTGGGCTAAAATCTATTCTCACATATTTTTTCATAAGGAATCCGATTGTTAGGTCAAATGAGCGATACAAACTTATATACGAGGTATTGTCAAAAAACTGATTATCCAAATTTTTTCCACCCTGTATATTATTACGGAAATCGATATGGTATATAATTGTGGTTATAAAGGCATATGCCATTCATACATCTAACTTCCGGTTTAGCCCGAAATGGCTAACATCCGACAAAATTTTGGTGACAACTTGTATATTATGAAATAATTGAAAAGTAGCCAATCTCCTGATTTCAAAAATATACATATAACACATGTCCACTATCTTTATTTAAATTCACACAAAAATCTTGAAACTAAAGAAAAATAACTACTAAAGATAATGGGCATGTGTTATATATTTTTTAAATCAGGAAAGATTGGCTACTTTTCGATTATTTCATAATATTCGGGTTGTCGCAAAAATTTTGTCAGAAGTAGCTACTTCCGGTTAAACCGAAAGTTAGATGTATGAATGGCATATGCTTTTATAACCACAATCATATACCATATTGATTTCCGTAATAATATGCAGGGTGAAAAAAAAATTAGATAATCAGTTTTTTGACAATACCTCGTATATTAGAGTTTCTATCGCTTACTTGATCTTACAATCGGATTCCTCATAAAAGAATAGATTTTGGTTTTTCATTTGTAATAGAGCCAGGAAATCAAGTGATAGTCTTACGTGGAACACCCGGTATCAATCCTTTACTATTTTACTTTCTTTGCCCTGAAAATCCACACAGTAATTGGAAAACAAAAATTTTGGTATATTATGATAAATACTGTGGGTGTGCAAAGAACCCCGTACATTCCTTAAGAAAAATGGCTGTAGGTAAATTTTGCTAAAAACACTAGAAGGTTAAAATTGATTTTGATTAGTTGTGGATCTACTAACTAAGGAAATCGATATACGTTTCAGAAGTATCTCGCAAGTTATTTATTACTTGTTTATCGACTTTAACAAAATTGACTTTAAACTCATCTGGGGAAATATCTGATTTGATTGTCTTTATCGCACAAAAATTTTGATATTAAGAGATAAAAAAAATGTTTCTAGCTAATAAAAAACGTGTATTTGTTTATATAATTTAAAAAAAATGGGTAAACCAAAGTTATGTGAAATAATGAAATACACCAAACCTTTGTTCCAAAAAATATTAAGCTAAGACTTGCTCAGTTAAAAACGCAACATACAAATTTTTGCCATTTTCCGTAAGGAATATTGTACATAATTTTTTATAAAGCTTCTGGAGGTTTAACTAGAATTTAAAAATAAGTAAAATTTTGCTACAATTTTATTTGAAAAGTTTGTGCCGATTAAAACTGTAAATGGTCAAACCCATTCACATACTGTTAATGACAATAAAAATTATCGTCTTTGCAAAATCTGCACACAAAAATCACTCACTCTATAAATAATCGCTGAAAAGTCGAGTAGTTTCCATGATACTAACGTATTTTATATGCACAGCAGGCGGAGCGTTGCTGTCAGCCGAGTAGCTGTTGCAGTGCAGCCAAAGGTGCGAGAATGAACGAGTGTAGCGGTTGCGGGTGTACGAGACAGAGCGGACGACTGCAATGTGGACCCTTGCCAGGCCCAAGGCGCAGTCTCTCAGTTGCAAAAAACTACCTGTCCAGCTCATCAAAAATTATAAGTGAAATTTCAAACGTAGACTAGACATATGGGCAAATAATGTGGGTGTGGCCACGGTGTGATTTTAGACAGTTTGAGCCACGTTTTTAGTAGTTACAACCTGAACGACTGAAAGTTGGTGTTTAACACCTATTGAAAAACAAATGTCTGAATCTGTTGCTGAGATAGCTTCCGCTTGACATCGAGACACTGAACACTTGTTTCGTCAACCCTTTTGCATCGGTGGTAAATAATAAAGACTTTAATCATGCCAATGATGTTAACTTAATGGCAAAATACGCGTCGAGGGGAGTGTTCGGTGTCAAGCATGGAAACCACATTAGTGCTTGTGAATGTTTGATTGTTCAGCCCCATTCCACAAACAGACTACTTTGAATGAAAACAATGTAATATATGGGTGAATTTTTTTAACTAATTTTGCTCTTATTTATAATTTTGAATAAAAATTTGATATGGAGGAAAATCAATGTATTACGAATTAATTTAACTTCCAAATAGCTTTTTCAAAATTGTATGTTTATCCGTGTGTGTGAAAGCTTTTTCCGCCTGATCTAGTCTACAAGGGGGTGATATTACACAATATATTTGGCCACGATTTTAAGTTTTAAAATCTGATTCTGATTGACGTTATTGTTTTTGCCTTTTACTTTAAAAGAAAAAACAATAACCTACAGGGTGGGAAGTTTGGTTTTAGACATTTTATACAACTTACAGGTACTCTAGGTAGGTACACGTTGATATATAATTTTTTTTTATTTATGAATTATTTATTTCGTCCTTAATTTTTCATTATTGCAGGTAATATTTCTTTTGTCTTTTTCAGACTGTTATTGGAAGAATAAACTTTTTAAATTAAATAATGTGTTTCATTGTTTTAACCTTTTTATTTTATTTATAGTGTTTTTTCATTGTCCAAGCCTCTCTTGTAATTTTTTCTTAGGATGCATCTAGTAAATTGCTAAAAACCATTGACGTGCTTGGAAATTAGTTTGAGATTCATTTTAAAAAATCTTAATAGCCGTGCATAAAATACATCAAAATTGCAGTTGTAATGAAGACCAATTAAACTCCATCCGATTTCTACCACTACCTAATGTAAATTGTATTTTAAAAGATATTTTTTTTACATTTTTTATTATTTATTAATCAGAAACTCTTAAATGCCAAAAAATTAGAATAACTAATAATAACAAATTCTGGCATAATTTTCATGTATTCATGTACGGTTGTTGGAATTTAAAAAATAAATCTCAAACTGATTTCCAAGCACGTGGATGGTTTTTAACAATTCACTCGAAAACGATGCATCCTATGAAAAGATTACAAGGCTTTTTGTACAAAAAATATAGAATCTAAAAAATAAAATGGTGCTAGGACCAGTGGCGTAGAGGCTTTGGTACTAAGGTCACTACCCCCCAGTTTGAAGCCACTGGTGATGTTCGAGAACTTTTGTAATGGGGAAATAGTGCTATCAAATATTTTTTAAATATTGTTCTTTTGAGAGATATTTCAAAAAACCATTTAAAAAAAAATAAAACCCTTAACCTGTATATCAAAACTGATGCATTTTAGAGGCAATGTTTATAAAGCAAACTCATATTTTTCAATGTTCTATCATTCCCTGAAGTTTCCGCCAAGGAAACTGGACCACCCTGTTTAGTTAATGGGTTTAAGATTACTGTATCGAGCGAATCTTTATCATATGTAAATTGGGAAAAATAATATGTTTTATATGTAAAAACCAGGTATTTAAATATATTTTTTTAGGCGAAATAATATGAATTAAATATATACAGGGCGATTCATAAATGAATTGACAGAACAGGTGCGCATAAGGCAATCCAAAACACGATTTAACACAACTTGCACCCGGTACACTATACAAGGCGTTGGAGTTTTAGACAAATTTAATGGGTAGTGTAGAATGATCCAACAAAAAAAGTCTAATGCCATTTTTCTCTACCCAACACTATAAAACGTTATTAACACTATTCTTTTAATTCCTGTTCCTGTTCTGATGTACTTTACGGTTACTATTTTAAATTTGGTATTTAAATATCACTGGGAACTGGGAATCAAATATATCGCAAAAATATTTATTAGTATTGAAAAAATAATACACAAAACATTTTGTAAAATGTCCTTTATTCATATACAGATTCAGTTGTATTAAAATACATGTAATGTATTACGAACAAAAATATATATATTGCATACAATACGAAGTTAAGTGTTAATATCTTAAAAAAGTGTAAACTGAAAAAAAATGTATATAAAAGAAATTACAAAAAAAGTTTCTGCTTATTTACAAAATATAAACGAGACGCTGTTATAAAAACATCTTGATATTGCTTAAAAAAATATTATTTACATTATTAAAACTTAATACATATTGGTAAAAATTTAAATAAATACTGACTTAAAAAAAGCTTCGTAATTCTTATTTGCAAGCTGATAACAATCACAATTATTTACAAAACCAAATATAATTCAACCGGGACGGTAATATTAAACTGCCTTAGAATTAAGCCTAAAAATGGTCCTACAGTCAGAAAACATGGTTTAGGACGGTCGAAAGTTTTTGCTAGCTATTGAAGGATATACATCACATAAAATTCCATTTTAGAAATTAATATTTGCAATAAAACGAGGCGTAGCCTCCTTAAGCAGGACAAATCATACATTGAATATTTTGTTACACAAAACAACAAAAATACATCAATATAGAAGAAAGCGCTAATAACACGGATCTTTATGGGATTCCCACAAAATAAACATACTACTTAAAAAAATCAAGATAGGAATTATAAGTACATATTTTCTTAAATTTGCTCTGCATGTCGCGAGTTCTTTATGATGCTGACCAAAAATAGTAAAATCTTTTAGGCACAAACCTAATTAATATTGAGGGATGGAAGTATATTAATACTCGTAAATGCTAAAAAAAAGCATTTTTAGGACAAATTTGTGTTCTTTTGTTGTTGATTCACAAATTTGAGACATCAAAAATGAGTACCTTTTTATAATGAATTATTTTTAGTACTAGCCAATACAATATTTGAAAATCACATTTACTTATTCAGGGTGTTTACGAATGTGGTTCACAAGGAAAAAACTTTTTTAATTAATGATTTATGTAGAATGATGTTCAATATAAATATAAAATTTTCAGTAAACTTGTAAGAAAATATTGGAACTTCTAAATAATATTTCCTAAAAAACAATTTGTAAAATAAATATATTTTTGATCAGCACATTGTACAAAAAATATATAATAAACTATTATTTGTTTGTACTTAATAGAACTTGTTTTTTACAATCATTTTGAAAGTTTTATATAAAAAGAATGTTTAAATTATTTTCTTAATTATATTGTTTTTAGTATTCGACATTACATTCTGCCTGGGAGATGTGTAATCAGTAGTAGGGGAAAGCGGGATAATAGAAATATAGATCAAGTTGTACCCTAAATATATCTACAAAATTTGCACTCGATAATCATATTCACACCTTGACATTTACAGAGCACTATGATTGGTTTTATCGACGATTTTACTATTCGTTTTATCTTTATTCTATCTTTAAAATGGAACAAAGTGGTCCACAGTGACTTCCTACGGGCTTGATTACAACATAATAAGAAAAATCTACACACGATTCCTTGCGCTCTTACACAGCTAATATACCGACTTATTTTAATAAAAATACTATATCCCAACGACTTACAATTTTATCACAGCAGATGACCAAGTTCAGTAAATCTAATTTCTAAAAACTCGCTATCCTGCTCTGCCCTACTACAACACTATCGACAGACATTTCAATGGTTTGATTACTGAAGAAAACAAGTGGCGTAAATGCTTCATGCACAAGGTTTTTATATACTCTGCCACTAATTAGTATTAGTAGTTACGGGTTTGGGTTAATACACGCCGTTTTAAATCACCGCAATTAAATAATTAGAGACATCTATCTTTGACAATGCCAATAGACTTAAACTGAAGATCATTACTTGTTTTCTTCAGTAAACCAAGTACAGTAAGATTTAATTAGAGCATATGCTTAATATATACGTAATAAAATGTACTTTCCGAATTTTCCACAAAAACTGAAAAACAAAAGTGACCATCATTCATTCTAACACCAGGAATATAAACTTATAACTTCAATGGGCCAACACTATCCATAGAAACATCTATAGCACACTAAAAAGCTTGCTATAAAAAAAGCCGTGAGACAACGTCAAGATATACTACAGGAGTTACGTGGTACACAGCTCGTTCGACCATCCATTGCTGCACCTGGGGATGTCGGTGTGCTTGTAAAACGTAGCTTCCGTCCTCCGTGACCTTTTTTCTGACTGTGCGTGTACCTCAGTTGATTAGATGTCGTGGTTAGTGCGTAAGACTTTAGGTGAGACTTCACACATGTTGGTAAAGGCAGCTGCTCTATACTGTAAACTGTCGTCCTGGCTACTATTGCCCTGCAGCACAATTCCTGGAGGCTTAATACTAAAAATTAAAACAAAGATTAAGGTATTATATTTAATGTAAAGTTTAAAGTTCTCAAATGAATTTTTTCAATCTACTTAGTTCCGTATTTCCCATCAAGTACTTTTGTCTTTAATACCCTATGTATTCCAGTCACGTTTATTTAGAACAATTTATTTAAGACACATACCTTTATTTGACCTCCACAATCTCTCCATGCCGTTTCTTTGCAGAGCCATACGAGACAACTCACAAAAACTCTCGTGTATATTGAAATTACACAAAGGAGACACCTCGAAAAAAGCCATACTATGCTTATTAGCATAGATTTGAGCATCCCTTTGTCCTACTTTCCTATTAAATGCCAAATGCAACCTGTTTCCTACTAAAACCTTAGGAACTCCAGGTGCATGTTCATCAACTTCTTTAAGCCACCTGTCAAGTCCATCGAATGACCACCGGTTGGTAATGTCGTAGACTAGAAGGACGCCTTGCGCGCCTCTGGAATAGCTGCGAATTATAGTACAGAAACGCCCTTGGCCAGAAGTATCCCACAATTGAAGTTTTACTCGTTTGCCATCCAACAAAATTGTTGTTGTTTTGTAAGCTGGAGAATAGACTTCGTAAGAGTGTGAACAATAAGAGCTAAGAATAGTACGTACACTTACCACTGCCGCTACAGAAGGGGCTTTCGGATGCTCCATCATCCAAATCGGAGAGAATTTCCTGCTTTCCTACATCACTATCGCCCACCAAAAGAAACTTTAGTAGGTAGTCGTACTGCTTCTGGGGTGGCTTACCAATATCCTCAGCCATAGCAATGGTATCACTCCAATTGTAATCATAATAAAATTAGTTACTGCAAATAAACATTTAACTCAACTTAGGAATATAACGATATAAAATGTATAGTTACTATTCATCAAGAATCTATCCTCTCTCACAAAGTTGTTCAAATCTACATTGGAATGTCTGCATCTACATAAAAATACTAAATTCCTTTCGACGTATTCCTGTCTCGTCGTTTATTTTTACTGCACAAGGTCGTTCTCTTAAGTAAATAAACAGATGTTAAATTCGCAACGCCTACAACTCGCACTATTTAACACAAAAGTTCTGTGTAGTCGATGATTTACTCTCACTGTGTTTAAATTTTAATGTTAAACACAATAAATAGTACAATCAAAATTGTTATCACCTCTTATCTGGAAAACAATGGTGAACTGTCAGTCAGTACGTCAGGTAGTGTCAAATTTCTCCCCTTGGGGTATTTTGATTTTCCGCAAAAATCCCGACCAACAAAGGCTATTCTTGTGAACTTAGCAGTAGTTCATAAAGTAACATAGGATCAGAGATACGTCTCTGCATAGATTGAAAGTTTTGGCTGTCAGGTACAAAAGTGTTATTTTTTCATACTTTTGTTTCCCAGTAGTCAGAATTATCTAAATCATGGAGTAAAGAAATATTATAAAGAGGCGCAATTATTGTCAAGATTAGTACTATACAGGCGGATCACCTCATTGGCCACACCACATGGCCATTAAAGGAGGAATATGTTGTTAGTTGTGCACATCTGTCTTGACCTCGAACCAACATGTTCCTTCTTCAAAGTAACAAGAGTTAAGCCCGTCAGTTACTTCAAAGAAGTAAAGGGAGAATTGCTTTATTTACCGGTTGATCTATCAGATGTGTTTTATCTCATTCTAACCTCGGTGATAGAATGAGATAGCAGGTTGGATCTGTATAATAGTACGGATAGTAATTACGCCTTACGCCTAGAGGAAGGTATTTGTAATTCGGTTCGGATGCATAACCTTTATATTTATTAGATAATTCTGTAGTTATTTGTATCGAAACCTTGACAGTGGCGCCTTGCGCCTCTTTATTATTTTTTACGCAATGCCTTAATACCTAAATACAATTTGAATCGATTCCTCGCGACTGTTACGTAAATTGCATGCCTTTGAAACAAGAACTTTTTACACTCTCCAGTCTACAATCTACAATCCTTGGGCATAGAATAGAATAGAACACGTGATCCTGACGTGTAAGTTGTTCTGTAGACTCTGTAGTTCTGTGGTCTGTGCCTCTGTGACAGATGACAGCTGCGTCAATTCTTTATTTGAGGTTAAGTTGTGCCGCCGTTTTTTAACGTATAAGTTTTAATTAATTTCTATGAATAATAAGTAATAATATATTACAATGGCATCTTCAGGGGATAAAAGAGAAAAGGTAACTCCTTATACATGCTTTTTAATAGCGAAATAACGTAACCATACTTTTAGAACAACCAAAGTAATGACCAAAAAGAGAAAAAGCGTAAAGAATCTATACTCGATTTGTCTAAATATCTAGAAAAGACAATTCGCGTTAAGTTTGCTGGTGGAAGAGAAGCCAGTGGAATTTTAAAAGGTTACGATCCTCTTTTAAATCTGGTGTTGGATAACACATCAGAATATCTACGAGACCCCGATGATCCTTATAAGCTTACAGAAGACACAAGGGAGCTTGGTTTGGTGGTATGCAGAGGTACTAGTGTGGTACTAATTTGCCCAATGGATGGCATGGAGTCTATTCAGAATCCCTTTATTACGCAGGATTGAAGCGTAACTATTTGTATTATTTAAGGTTTATATTTTAATTTTTGTACAGTTTACTAAGTATTCATTAAATTAAATTTTTGGGTAACTTTTTTTTCATGTATATCATCTCTGGTGTGGCTTCTAACTTGTAACTTGAATTTACCAATTAGATTTCCGCCTAATTTTTACATGATATTTGAATAATCTTTCGAATTATGTACCACGTAAAAATGAGGCCTGTGTATAGTTTCATGTATTATTTAGCCCAAACATATGCATTACTCTATTTTAAAATCGAAGTGTAGTAAATATTTTTCTACAAATCTAAATGTGAAGTAAAAGAGTGAGTAAGTACGTATAAAAACGTCCAAAATTAACATCGTCAGACATCGTTTTAATTCACCTTCGATGTCGTACAAACCCAAGTTTGATGCATTTTCTATTTATCTCCAAGTTTATTACATTTCTATGAAACCATAATTTATTTTTATTTATTTTTATTTATTCAATTTACGGAAAAACTCCATTAGTACAAAGATTGCAAAAAATGTGGATTGTGGAATCATATAATTATTACGTATAATAACTTATTAAATTTTTTTTTATTTTGTGAATATTTTTTAACTTGTTAAAATGATCATGTTAATCTTGTATGAATACTATACACTGAAATTGATTTTTTCTCCTTAATTATATTCAGTGGCATAATTCCAAAACAGTTTAGTATCTTACCGTCTTACGGTAATACTCTGTGTTTATGCATTTTGTCTAAAGTAAAAATTCATTACTTAAAGTTGTCTCTAATATATGATATTCTCTAGTTGTTGATTAATTCTTGCTTTGTTCACCGTTCAGTCTAATTAGATTGATGGCGCTCTTACAAGAAATGGTAAACAAATTATTTCTTTGAAAGCTTACATCTATTATAATAGGGTTGAAAATAGACTACAAAATTTTCGAAAAAAAATAGAGGATGTTTTAATAGTTGTTGCCATGTAATGTTTAAAGACAGTTAAAGTTTAAACTAACACTACATGGCTGTAAAACCATCGACTGTATCGTTAGAATTTTTTGAATAAAATATCTTGAAATCAAAATATTCTCAAGGTTTAATATAGGCAACCAAACATACCTCGTCAAGATGCCAGTCACGAATTTAGTTCGTGAGGCAAGTCCATTGGTTGAATTTTAAAATCTGGGGGAATTTGTAGTCGCGTTGTTGGTATCGTCGGTTCCGTGTCATTTAAGTTTTAACGCTGTCAAAGTCGGTCCTCTTTTTCGAACAGACGTGTTTTGTGTCTGTAATTTTTTTTCTGGAAAATGGCAAATCTGAGACAAACTCCGTTAACGTGCAGTGGACATACGAGGCCTGTAGTTCATTTGGATTTCAGTTCTGTAACGGACAGTGGATATTTTTTAATTTCAGCTTGTAAAGGTAAGTGAATTGTAACATTTACCAACCTTCCTCAATGGCCAAGAATATGCACCTTGGCCTGATTTTAGACTACAATTGAAACTGTGCAATTAATATGACCTTCTTGTCGCTCTACCTCCAAATTTCGATGGAAGGTCAATTTCAATAATCTTCCTGTTTTTTCTTTTTGTTGTGCATGACTTAATTCTACAATATGTTTGTTAGTTATTTTTAACTTATGTTTATCTTATCAAATTACGGTACATATAAATAAGATTAATGAGATTACAATTGTTTTTTAAAAAAATAAGTTTTAAATTAATGTTTATTATTTATGCTTAGATGGAAAACCTATGCTACGTCAGGGGGACACGGGAGATTGGATTGGAACATTTGAGGGCCACAAAGGGGCAGTTTGGGGTGTAGCCCTAAATGCAGAGGCCACTAGAGCTGCTAGCGGTGCAGCTGATTTTACTGGGAAAGTATGGGATGCCATTTCGGGAGAAGAACTCCACTCCTTCCAGCATAATCATATTGTAAAAAGTGTAAATTTCTCAAAAGATTCCACTCTTTTGACTACTGGGAGTAATGAAAAGTTGGTTAGGGTATTTGATCTGAATAAACCTGAGGCCAGTAAGTGACTATTCTATATTACCAAAAATTTGCTTGTTTTCGCAAAAGTAGCACAAAAGGTCAGGAATAGTATTAAAAATTATTTGCCACAGATGATTCAAAATGTGCGGTTCATTTGCGTTTTAATAAACAGAAGTGATATTGTCTAGGTTAAACTGTAAATATTGCATTGGCTCTCAACAAAAAAAAAATAATAATAATTTTGTTGTAAAATATGTAGTTCCATCCAGTTATTATATTATATATTATACATAATGCAATTCCAGACAAATTTGTGATTAGTAATCATTTATATCAAGGGTAAGGAGTGAGTTGAATGTTGGGGGCTCACAGTTCAGCAATGTAGAGCAAGGTAATTTCGCTTGTAGCAGTAGACGGCTACCTTTGAGTTTATTTTTGAACAGAATACATGTTTAATGTAACAAAATGGATAACTATTGGCTTACTGTTAGGGGGTGTTAAGATGGATGTATAATATGTAAAATTAAAGACATCTAAATGCTGACTCTGCATTGGTTGGCTGGTTTAATCAACTTGTAAAAAAAAATAAAAAAGGGAGACCTTAATAATGTAAAGTTTAAATCACCAAGTTTTCCCTCTAATTTTATAAATTATTATCTTAAAAATATCCAGTTTATTCGTAGAGGTATCATGCTTAATGAAAAATATTTGTTTCTTAAATACATCTGTAGTATTTCATATTTAATATTTATATTCCTATACAAATATCTATAAACATGTAACAACAATAAAGTAGATCTTATATTTCATTTTTTAATTATCGATTTATTTATGTTTAGCTCCAGAAGTTTTTAGTGGACACACATCTGGTATAAGGCATGTGCTTTTCTTCAGAAACGATACACATCTAGTGTCATGTGCTGATGATAAAACTTTACGAGTTTGGGATAGATCATCTGGAAAGGTAACTTATGTCTCTAATTGAATATATTATTTTTGTAAGTAAAAAACTTGTTTGTGGAACTTTCTAGTTAATCGAAAAGGTAATTCTCTTATTCCTTATTTTATTGAAATTACTAAAAAGTTCTGTAGTAATTAATTACTTACCGACTTATATTACTAAAGTAAGAAAGTTACGACAGGGCATTGTTTAAAATTCTTTTAAATTTAAAAATAATTCTTATATGTATTATTTTAAAATACCGCCTATTATTTCAGGAAACGCAAAAGGTTGAGTTTTCCTCAACACCCAACAGCCTCGAGGTGTCCAAAGATGGAACTGTTTTAACCGTAGCTTACTCCAATCACGTTGCATTTTTAGACTCTGAGACTCTAACCAAAATCAGAGAATTCTCCGTTCCTACTACGGTCAATTCTGCTTCTCTTCACCCAGACAAAAGCATGTTCGTCGCAGGTGGAGATGACTTAAAAGTTTACAAATTTGATTATACCACAGGTACTGAGCTGGAATCGTTTAAAGGACACTTTGGACCTGTTCACTGTGTAAAGTTTTCACCTGATGGTGAGCTGTATGCTTCTGGATCTGAAGATGGTACTTTAAGACTGTGGCAAACAACTGTTGGTAAAACTTACGGTTTATGGAAGTGTGTAGATGGACAGACCAATAATGACCCCTTATCACCACCCAAAGAAGTTCAAGCTAATTAAAATGGTCCAATTATGTTTTATTTTAGAGAAACAACTTTTGACAGCAATTTTGTTTTATAAGTTTTACAAAAGCAATTACATCTTCCTTACAAGTATGTTTCATTAAGAAGCAATCTTAGTTTCTATTTGATGTTTGTGTAACGTCATATTCTCTATACTTAAATTATACAATATTCCTGTAAAAAAATATGTGATGGCCACTGACTGAAATGTGACTTAAGAAGTAGTATTATCACGATACTGTGAGAAATAGACTTTGTGTTTCAGATTTGTATTTTAACATTACATTTCTATTATTGTTTTGTCTCAGATATTTAAATAAAAAATTAACAAAGAAATTCGTTTTAATGAATCTAAAAAAGTTTAACAAAAGGTTGTCTATAGTCTCTTTCTTTCCAGGCGCAAACAAGACTGACTTTTGTGAATGATGACAGGCAATACGACATCTATTAATTATTCTGTTAATTTTATAGCCGTTTTCTTTCGACACTGATAATAGAATCCAAACGCGTTATGATCCGGAAGACAACCAATAAGAATTGAGTAGCTTTCAAATAATTAATTTTCATTGGTGCTTTTCTGATCACGATCTTATTTCACTACTCGAAAGAAAGCAGCTTATGTTAGCAGATACGATCCCAAAATTTACGTTATCATTTGGATTGAGTTGTTGAGTTTAGATATTCTGTGTATCAAGTTATTATATTGTTAGTTTTTTACCCGTAGAAATATGTGTGAAAAAGATTGTCTACTTAATTCACTAAATTTTTCATTGAGATTCAATAAATTTGACGTGTTTTACGTAAAAGTAATAAGCATACGTTATTAAAGATTTGAATCTGTCTTATCTCATAATAATTGATGCAAAAAAGCAATCTTGGTCATTATATACAACATGCAGAGAAGTTTCAAATACTCTAGTAAAAAAATCTCATGAACAATTTTTTATTAAATTCAAACATCAAATTTACAACGTTCGAGGTTACCACTGCACATCGCCTTATACATATAATGACAACAGCAAATTTTAAAATCAAAAGTCACGTCTCAACATCAATTATTTTCATCAAAATGGCTAAGTTAATTTTTCTGTTTCAGTTTTACACAATTTTTAAAACGATTTGTACATATTTATTACAAAAGCAACATTTGAACTCCCCGTCTTGTGCACGAGTCACTGGTGTGAAGTTAGCAACGCGTTGCTAGCAACGAACCGCGAAATTAATTTTAAAACATGAAAATTATCTTTTTATTCTTATTTTTTAATCAAGATTTTTTTATAGCTTTAAGCAACTTCATAAAAGTCAATGAAACGTATGACAGTCCTTGAGATCAACGGTGCAAGAATCGAGAGAAATATAAATATAGGTTAAGATCTCTTATAATTAATTTAATTGGCTAATTACTCATTTTTTATTTATTTTATGATTAGGAAATCAAATCATCGTCGTGGTTCATTGGTGGTATGGTATGGGGATGAATCTTAGGTCGTGTAACCATCGATCATCGTGTAACCTATGCTCAAAATCACAATCGAAAATACTTATACGGATTCAATAAATCTATGCAGAAGAACGCAATCTGTGATATTTTTCCATCTTATTCTTGAGTTGGTATTCCTCTATTTATTATTTGATATTTGACATTTAATTTGTATCCATAACTTTGACAGTTTGAGGTTAATGTTGAACATGAACAAATATTAGAGGACTATTTTACTGTAAAAGTAATCATGTCTTTGCAAGAAAGGCATAATCAAATTCTGGATAATTGTGTCGAGTCCTTAAAAACCTGGAAACAACTTATCATCGATTATCTTGATGAGGAAGAAAGAAGCACCGAGTTAGGTAAACTGGAACAAGTCATAAAGGATTACTGCGATATAACAAACAACTATGAAAGGTCTGAGAAGGTTCTTCAGAAAGTAGAAGAACAGTTAAATAATGATGAGAGCGCTACTAAAGATGTTGACCAGTTATATAAAGATAACTTGCAAGATGAACCAGAATCGTCAAGTAAGGATTATACCGATAATGAATTTTGGCTGAAAATATTTAGAGGTAAAAGTGATGTAATGGAAGTTAAACAGAAGAAAAGCAAATTGGACGAGAGTCAGTTTGAAGAACTTGGCGATTCATTATTGTGTTCTAATGTATTTACTCCTCCGATCGATCCAATAAGTAAAATGGTGATTAGAAATCCTCACCGAAATAGAAAATGCAAACATGTTTACGAGTACTCGATGATAGTCGACTATATTAAACAGAAACGGAAAACTCACTGTCCTTATATAGGTTGCAAAAGTACTTTAACAATGAAAGATCTAGTCGAGGATGCACAACTTCAAAGCCAAATAACTCAGTATATAGATACCCAACAGGATGATGAAACAGAAGATGAGGAGTATATATAATAAACCAATAATTTTTTATGTAAATGTATTTTTTTTAAATTAAACATTTGAATCTTCTAAATAACTCTATTCACTTTCAGTTTTCGTCTACCCACAATACTAATCACCAATCAATGTTGCCTTTCTTTCCTTTACAAAATGTAGAAATAGTTTAAGTTTAAAATATTTTTTATCTGCCGAGGGAAATTTTTTATACCCGACGAAATTAATTCCTAACGTATAGAAACAAGCCTATTAAAAATAACAATGGTATTATTGTCGCGAAATCCCAAGAGAATAACATATGAGGCTCTTCCAGCATTGAAAATTTTCATTTATATCAACCTAATCACAGCGTTAGATACGGACGATGTAATCCATAAATTGACTTGTAGAACCATTAATATACAATATGTATATAAAACCTATCAATATTATAAACCCTTTTATTTCAAATTCTATTTGGATGTATTTTCAATGTACTCTTCAAGCACGTATAATAAAAAAGTCTCAAACAAAAAAATATTAGCTTTCACCTAAAAAAAATAAGAGATAAACATCCATGACAATTGCAATGCGGCAGAATGTTGAAGTAAACCATATACGAATTCAATTTCAGCTTTATGTTAAAATACCAAAATGGAAAGGTTGATGTCGATCACCTATTCAGAAAAACAAATAAAACGCAAAGCTTTCTCAAGAACGTAAAAAACTGTATTAATAAAAAATATAACTAATAAGAACATAATACAGGAACATATTAAAAAAAAATAACTACTTCTTCTGCTTGGGTCTATTAGGCTGAGTAACTTTGTAAATTTCAGATATTTTCTCTAAGGCATAATTTCTCGAATTAAGAAACCTAGCTTGGCAAAAAGGGCATTTATTTAATCTACCGAGGCATTTTTCACACAAGGAATGACCAGTTTGACACAGATAAATGGGTGAAGACATATAAGTGCTACAAACAGGACATTCAATATTTTCCAAAAGAACTTTATCTATATTTTCTCTCGTTTCTTCCTTTTCTTTCACCTGTTCGTCTCTTCTATTAGATCTAGTTTTAACTTTTGGTCTCTTAGCTTTGGGAGGATCTTCATCATCATCATCATTAACACTAATAATATAGTCGATAGTATCAGATTTTAAAATTGTTTTAACAGTATGGTTTTCTAATTTAGCAGTCATAATAGCATCACTAATTTCTCGGCTGTACCTATATGGGGCATTAGTCTTTGAATATTTGTGACTTTTTACATTACACAGCCTCATTATACAATTTACGCAGTGTTCTCCATTGTTGAACAATACAATTTTCTGGTCAGAAATCATAATCGAGTTATTATTAGAAGATAGTTTAACTGTGAATGTCCTATTGCTTTCTTCTTGACTAAAGCAGAATACGGAAAACCAAATGTACATATCATTAGTGTATTGAAAAAATAAAAATGGCCGTTCTTTATATTTTACCATCAGAAATACTGAAAAGTTGTCTGATTTCAAACTAACATCTGTAACCTCCAAACAATCACTTTTCTTATATTCTAAATGTGTAACATTAAAATGACTTATAATTTGCGCTATTTCTATGGAACGATCACAATCATCTGATGGACATACAATGGTTCGATAACTACAAACATTTTCATGTTCCTGCACTGTCCCCCATAGCAGTGTTTCTTTACATTTGGCATTGACGCAAGGGAACAACATGAACTGTGCTAATTTTTCATACATTTTTGCTCTAGTTTTTATATCACCATCATACAAAAAATGACATCGTCCACATTTATATTTTTCTTCCCCATAATCTGTCGTGAAGATTGGTGGCACTGACAAATATCTCCGACATAACGAACACTTTAAAATATTTGCTGCATCTTGAGGAATTAACACTGAGGCATGAGCCATGCTGAAAAGCTGATGAAAACTATGACATAACCTTAAACCAGTTATGGAAAAACTTACCTTCACATCTAAATATTCCAATCTATATGTAAATAAAAATGTCAAAAAATAAGATTTCTTTTTCCTGAGTGGTAATTATTTCTTTTAGATTTATCTCAATATACTCAACAGTCTTGAAACGCACAACGTGATGACCTTCGATTTTAACTTTGATTGGTTATTTATTTAACAATGGAGATTCAAAAAGCGCGCAGATTTTGAATCGATCGCCATTTTGTTGCTTTTTGTTGGCAACACTGATTTGAATAAATTTGTCAACAGTTTAAATTCAATGGTCAACAGTCAACTGCAGTGCTGCCGTTCTAGTACAATTTTTACGAGCCTTGCAATTGTACTATTTTTACAGGACTTTTTGCTTGAAAAGTACCATAGTACATTTCATTAAAAAAATATCATTTCTAGTACATTTCATAAAATTTCCCTAAGGAAATCATTTGAGTTATTGAGCATTCGAATTTCGAATGACCATTCAATTACTAGAATCAGTCGAATACCGACTATTCGATTATCGAAATTTTATTGTTTGCCTAAAACTTGATTTTTGACTCTTAGGACCGTACAGATGTAAACTATAATAGTACTCATTCACTATTTAAAATATACCTACAAGGCGTCCAGTAGCAAAAAAATCTGCTTATTTTAATTAGTTGAAAAAAATTAAAATGATTTATTCTTTGCAATTGTATTGTAAATACAGGAATCGATTCTCTCAATTCAAATTGCCACTATATTTTCTGTCTAATTTTCAATCGATTATTTAATATTCGAACACTCATACAATAACCTGTGCCGATCATTTCAATAAATCGGTATTTTTCAATCGAATGCGCCTATGTCCATTTATATTCTGTGATGCAAGTTTCCTCAGTGGTTATGACACATTCTATTCTATTATATGATTCTGTGTTTGTGCATGACAGTTGACGTCAGTTGCAGACGTTGCAGTTGATCCAAGTATTTTTTAATTTTAGCCATATGTATATATAAAATTTGATTTTTCTGTGGTAAAACAAACCTTTTCGTAACGAATAAAAGTGGTATTACTTGCTGAACGTCCCCCCATGTGAGTGCACCATGAAAATTGGATGAAATTGAGTTGTTTTTAGATTGATACCGAAGGGCGAAATTTCAGGATATTTTTGCAAAAACTGTGCGTTTGCATGGAAAACTTCTTTTAGTTTGGAATTCTCCGACTCCAAAACAGGAACTTGTGAAAATATCAGGCCAAAATATGTGGTTCAAAATAAGGTACATAAAATTGAAGGATGTGGAATGTGGACTATTTATTATAGTATCGCGGCCTCGATCATGGCTTATGACGAGGTAATTTATTAACCTGTTCTACATGTAGTCGTAGTTGTTGCAGCTCTTGTTAAGCAGATTGTAATAAAGGTCGCCGTCTTACACTTACAGATAGGAAAGGCAATGAAAACTATGGACGAGAAAGCGAATTTAATTCATGCCGATCTGTCAGAGTATAATATCCTCTGGCACAACAAACACTGCTATTTTATTGATGTTAGTTGAGCCGTGCCCTGAAAATGACTTTCATTTTAGAGACTGCACCAATGTCATTAACGTAAGTGCAAATTTGTTTCTGATACAATCAGATGTGAAAATTTCATCAACGGAATTTTGTTTAACTTCTGTAATTTGCTTTTCAGTTTTTACAAGAAAGGGACTTCCAAAAATAACCACGCCTGACGAACATGTCCTTGGCAGAGTTACAGAAATCATTAAAAATGAAACCCCATCTTGTGGATAGACCTGGCGTGAACTTGGTATAAAATTTTTACACTGCTTGGGAGAAAGCCAAATCATGACAAATACCAGCAGAAATGGAGAATGTTATACCGGATGCTGATGTGGATTTGGTTGAACCATTTAAGGCTTAAAGGACCGGACAAAAAATAACAGAAATTCATTCAATTTAACAAACCTACTGTTACTGTACCAGGTCAGTTATTTTCAAATATTAATAAATCATAATAGCAAACGTTTGTTTATTAATTTTCTTTACACAGCAAGTTTGCTTTTCAATAGACCACTTTGTGTGTGTGTAGGGTGAGTCGGTTTTTCAGGACTTCGTCACTTCATAGTAGACCTTTAAGAAGAAAAGTCCCAATAAACCTGTCATAGAGATGCCTCGTTTTTGATATGCAGGGCATTGACATACATTTTTTTCTTTTAATTACGCTTTATTATTAAAATACCTGTTTAAAACAAAGGATATTGCATCAAAAACTTCTTGGGTGCAAATAGTTTAACATTAAAATCTATCGTTTAATATTCCTAGTTACATAGATCAAGCTGCAAGATACCGCTTCACCCTTTATAAAGAGGTAGCACAGCACAGGAAAGACAGATGTGTGATATACACTGTGGAAGAACGACCAGTCTTCGCCAAATTTGTAGCACCAGACTTAAAAGCGTGTTAGTATTTTCCACGCCAATTAATCTATTTGGAAAGTAAATTTGCTATATTAATATTAAATAAACATACGTAAATCGATTAGAGCATTCATAGTCGGCATAACAGAAGCCGTATGCTGTAAGAAATGATTGATTTTTATTTCTTATGTTATCGCTACGTATTCGATGGCAAACGTACGTGATCAGATAATTTCGTAAATAGATTTCATCGCAGATATTCGTCTAGAATGGAACGTCTGCGTTGTTTTAGTTTTATGTGGTTTGCAATTGGATGGTACACTTTTATTTTTAAAAATAATCAAAATTCAAACTTGAAATGCAACAAAACAATAGAGAACAGTAAGGTTAAGTTCACAGATCGTTAGAATTTAAGATTTCTAACAGCTCTCTGCGCGTGTGCCAACTCTTAACGTCACGAAGACTATGAATGCATTTTCATAAAATTATGTCATACGTCTTATCGATATAGCATACGGCTTATGTTATATTCACTATGAATCCAGCTTAAACCTTCATAATAATAATATGCTAATGAAACCGTAGAGCTCTCACTGTTGTTATTTAAAATTGCCACTATCACAGCTAAATGCCAGATTGTTTTGAGTTTCGTAATATTTTTAAGAGCACAAAAGTTTTGTACTTTCATGATTAGCGAAAGGTTCATAAACCATGGCAATATTTCATTCATGTTTGAGTGTTCCGAAATGTTTGGTTATATTTGCCAGATTTGTGGTTATGAGGTAAATTAGTTCATTTGATCATTTGCCTTTATGCATAGTATAAGGGTAATGGTATGTCAGGTTGCCGTCCAATTTGTGTATCTACTGCGCATTACGTCACTCAGTTTAAAAAACGTCAAAAGTCAGTTGTGATTCCGTACATTTAATCTTTATTTTAATGAAAAGCTCGCGAAAGTATATGGATCAACGATAAAATTAATATGAAAAATAGCAGGTTAATTTTTTATTTCGCCGGTTTATCCTTTTTATTACCTATTGTCTGTTTATAGCACGTATTTCTTCTGTACATTTCAACCCAACAGAATCAACAGATTTTGAAATTTCTTTAATACAGCAGATGTTGTTATATTCCCCCCAGAAACAGTAGAAATTGAAGATCTGATGCAGTTCCAACTATTAATATGCCTAGTGTTGTTTCTTGACTGTCGTAAAAGGAAAATAAATTGTGATAGATCGCTTAGGATGGAAATAATAGGTCCATTCCTTTGTTTTTAGTGTAGTGGAATCACAGTGGAATTTACACTACACTTAAGTTAGGTGATAATTCGGTGTAGCTAAAAGCAACGGAATGAAAAAGTGTAATAGATGTCAAATTGAAATTGTGTAAGTTCGAGATTGTAGGTTATGTTATGTTTACAAAACAAATACCTGACAAAAACGATGGAAGAACTTGGACGCGAAATTTGTCAAGACGACTTAGAGGATGAAACCTATCGATTGAGTTCCAGTAGTTCATCCAGTGATAATGACGATGAATTTGAACTTTTAGCTGTTTATTAGAAAAACATAAAAGGAATTTATTTCCTATGTATTCATTTTTATAATTACCATTTCTAAGTAAAGTAATTATTTCTGGATTATCTTTTAAGTTTACAATTTTACCACCAATTTTAAACTTAATTTCGTGCTCCATTTTATCACATCACCAATTGCGCATGTCAAGTGTAATTCACACCTGCCTTCGACGAAGTGGAGATAAGCTACACCAGTGGATATTACACCATGCGAAGGAATATATAAGTGTAGTGCATATTCCACTATTTTCTTACAAAGGAACGACATTGAACTATTCAGTGTAATTCAGTGCTACACTTTGCGTGCAAAGGAATGGACCTAAAAATAGACTACTAATTTTAGGTTAGAGTTCCAACTAACAAAAAGCATCTTATTTTATTAGATTAAGCCAATTAAAACTTTATTAATAATGCACTGAACAAGATTTTAGTTGATAGTACAGAAATTAAGTAGAAATTTTAATAAAATTGACATAATATTCGAAAATTTTAGAAAATACATATTTTCTTCATTGTCACCCCTGCCACTTTTTAAACTGAGTGACGTCACCATGCCTGCGCGCGGGCATACCATTCTCCTTATACCATGGTCACAGAATAAAAAGCAATCAGAATAATAACCTAACTACAGCGCCATGTTTAGGGAGTAGAACCATTGAGTAAAAAATAATAAAGAGACGCAACTGTCAAGGTCTCGAGATTTTAGTGTTGTATTTTTTTACCAATAGCTTCATGATTGTCTTGAATTTTAAGGGCTATAGAGCCACATTACAAATACCTTCATGTAGCACTAAAAATTGATGACAATCAGGAAGTTATTGGTGAAAAAATACGATACTAAAATGGGTTGTTGCACCAATTTCCTATTAACGAACGTTTAATTAAACTACGTTTTATAGATAAACTTCAGTCAAATTGTTCGACGTTGCACCGGATAGAAATTGAAGTCATTTAGTTAAACGGGGAAATTCGAACTTTTGGGAATGTTTCTTCTATGACTAACTTCAGATCGTTGTTGTACATAACCTTAAACACGACAGTTATTGACAATATTGACATTCACCTTACATATTACCATTGAGTAAAAAATAATAAGAGGTGCAACTGTCAAGGTTTCGAGATTTTAGTATTGTATTTCTTTGCCAATAACTTCATGATTATCATCAATTTTTAGTACTACGGGAAGGTATTTGTAATGTGGCTGTATAGCCCTTAAAATTGAAGACAATCATAAAGCTATTGGTAAAAAAATACAACACTAAAATCTCGAAACCTTGACAGTTGCGCATCTTTATTATTTTATTTTAATCTGATATTACACAGTTTATATCGTGCCCAAACCAAATTCATATTTTCAAGTTCGTTGAGATGGAAGGTGCTAATCTCGGTGCTAATAGAAAAAAGAGATTGGCGAACTTCACAAATAACAACAAATCTTTGATGGTAAATATTGCCTCAAAATATAAATTTTAAATCCATTTTTTCAGGTTTTTTCTGCTTAACATTAAATCTGCTGTCACAAGTCACAACACAACTAAAATTTTGTTGTACGCTTGCGTAGGTACAGTCGGCGCCACCCAAATGTGAACGGCAAAATTGTATAGTGTAATTTACACTTTAAATCATAGTCGCCGTAAAATTTGAAAATAGTTGTCAAATATATTTGTCATAATTTGTCAAAAGTAAAAGTAAAGATAACTATGCCAAGACATTTAACTGAAGCGCAAAAAGCGAGGGCTATAGCTAAATTGGAAGAAAATAAGTCTTTGAGTGAAGTGGCTGCTGATTTAAATGTTGGTAAAAGTTGTATACTTTATATAAAAAAAAGCGCTGGCAGGAAGAACAAAGACTGCAAAGATCTATAAGGCAAGGTATAGGGAAGGTCTCCAATGAGAATAAAGACAATGCTCTGGTCGAATTTATCCATCAGAATCCTTTCGAAACCGCTGTCAAAACTCAAGAAGAAACATTATTCCCAGGGTCTTTCAGAATAGCACAAAGACATCTTAAGCTATCTGGCCTGACGAATTGCTGATTTTTAAATATAGTGATTAGTTTTTACCATTTTTATTTTATTAATGTTTTTCTGAATTATAAATTATTAGGTATGTGTTGAAATATATTAATTATTGTTAATAGTTTGTGTCATTTTATTTCTCACAATCGTTAAACATGAATGAATTAAAGGAATAATTAATATTAACCTTCTTCCACTAACATGTAGGTCATATTAGTTAATTATTTTGCTAATTTCTTTTACATTATTCGTGTCGGCTTCCGTCCTTCCAATTACTATTATGGTAACAGAAAATAATAAAGTAATATTATTTTCTGTCAATATATCCTCTCTGTGTTACGCCACTAAACAAAGTCTGACTTACTACAATGAAATTCAGAAGAAAATTCCATGACAACCAAAATGCGTTCACATTTGGGTGGCGCCGACTGTACATGGATAAAAATAACTAAACTTACTGATAAACTACCAAAGTTGGTGGTTTAAAGTAAATCTGAGTTTAAACCAATAAACTTGGTTTTAAAAACCGGTGCAACGTAAATTTTCAGTTTAAACTTGGTTTAGCATTAAACCTCCGTTAAATGACGTTGGTGCAACAACCCATTAGAATCTCGAAACCTTGACAGTTGCGCCTCTTTATTATTTTTACTCAATGGTAGAACTCAGGGCTGTACTAAACATGTTTTTAATAACACTGGTCAGATATAGAATATTAGTACAGGTAATCATATCTCACGCCGCTACTGCTCAAGCCGAAAAAGAAATAACTAACCATCCACGCTCATACTGCAATGAACTAACAAGTTCTATCCCAGGTTTGAGGTTATGTAATGATTTACGCGCCAAACCAGAGTCGTAGTTCTGATTGCTTTTTATTCTGTGCCTTGGTCTTTATGGATGATTGCACACCTCTGTGCCTTGGTCTTTATGGATGATTGCATACCAACTTTACATATCGACTTTAACTACTAGGAGATGGCGTTCAAGATGGGCATAATCGAATGATTTCAATAATCGGATACTTGGTATCCGAATGGTGCTAATAATCCAATGATCATTTGAAGTTTATTTAAAATTATGTATTTGGTTGTAGTTAGATTTCGCTTCGCTATCTAGAGGCTCATCACCATCACTGAAACAGTGGTCAAACTGCTGATGGTTTATTTATATTATTGTATTATGTCTATGGTTATTTGTCGGATAGTTCATTTGTCCTTATGGATATTAGCACACCAACTTTGCATATCCACTTTAGCTAGTAGACAGTAGATGGCGCTCAAGACGAGCATAATCGAATGATTTCTATAATCGGATACTTGGCATCCGAATAACTGAGCAATCATTTGAAGTTTACTTGAATTATTTGGTTGTCCTCGATTTCGCTTAATCGTATTTATTCTCTTTGACTTAGGTCACAGCTTAGGTTAATCACTGGGCACAGTTTCTTTCCTCAGATCAAGATAGATCGAGATTCTCAGATTTTCATTCGATTATTTATCAATCGAGCACTCGACACAATAACCGGATTCTGCCGATTACTTCATAATCAATGATCCGATTATTTTTCATTCGAATGCGGCAATGTCCATCGCCTCCTATTGTGAGGTTATGACGCGTGACTGATCCGAGTATTTTAGCTTATTGTGCATAAAATTTGATTTTTTTGTGGAAAAGCAAACTTTTTCGTAATGGGTAAAAGGGGTGTATTACTACTATTTCATGTTATATTATTTGCGATTTGCGATATGCGATTTTATATATAAAAATAATGTTCGTTCATGCACAAACGCGAAAACTAATAATAAAAAAAATCAAAAGCGCAAGAACGAATTGAAAAGCCACCATGGCATTAATGTGAGGGGAAAGGTATAGTAGCGGAAATGTATAAGATAGAAGGGACTGAGGCACGCGACGGGACAGAACGCAGATCCGGATTCAACTTTATTGTACGCACGTTTACGATTTCAATTTTGATATGTGTGCTCAGTTCAGCTAGCAACAAAATAAATAGTAATTTAAAGTATTGGCTATACAATAGTTACAGTATTCATGTTCACTTAATATAAAAGTAAATATTTCTCAATAACGGCGTCTATATTCCGATGATCCTGGAATACTAAACATTCTAAAGTCCGTTACTGTCTTGACTGGAGAAATCTCCATTCCAAAGATTGTATGTGCGTGCGCTAATAATACGGCAATGACCTTATCTCTCGCTTTAATGCAAGCTATATTTGAGACGGAAGACGTAATATCACAGAATTATGTGGTAATATGGTAGAAAGAGCAATGCGCTTATGCACACAATACGTCTTGCCGCACTTCACCCTTCTCATGTATCTCTTTCCGCTACTATAATATTGCAAGAAAACACACGCCAGAAGCTCACATTAGTACCATGGTGGCATTTCAATTCGTTCTTGCGCTATTGATTTTTTTTATTATAAAGGGTTGATTTCTACCTCTTAGACGGCTTGCAAATACATATGCTTCTGGCGTGTGTTTTCTTGCAATATTACCTTCCCCTCACGTTAATGCCATGGTGGCTTTTCAATTCGTTCTTGCGCTTTTTATTATTAAGGGTTGTTTTCTACCCCTTAGTCGGCTTGCAAATACATGAACTTCTAGTATGTGTTTTCTTGCAATTGTACCTTCTCCTCAAATTAACCATGGTGGCTTTTCAATTCGTTCTCGCCGTTTTGATTGTTTCAAATTAATATTCCCTTTCCGCCCTTTAGACGGCCTTAAAACAAAGGGCTAGTTGCTTTATTCACCGGTTGATCCACCAGATGTGTTTTATC
Organism: Rhagium mordax; assembly: GCA_963680705.1. NCBI lineage: Eukaryota > Metazoa > Arthropoda > Insecta > Coleoptera > Cerambycidae > Rhagium > Rhagium mordax. The sequence goes on along the minus strand of OY796662.1, from coordinate 6,203,197 downwards.
TCATTCTAACCTCGGAGATAGAATGAGATAAAACACATCTGATGGATCCACCGGTGAATAAAGCAACTCGCCCAAAGCTACTAGTTTTGTGTGTTCTTATAGTATTACCTGCGCTTCACATTATCAATGCCGCATGCCGCAGTGAATTTATACTTATAATTTGATATATTTGAATGTCGAAAATATTTTTTCGTACGTCTATGGGTGTTCGGGTGTTTTCGGTAAATTGGCTGCTAAGTTTTAGCTGCTAACTTCACACCGGTAATTTGTGCTGGTAAGTTGCCAGTTGGTGAAAACTTTGCTTTGAACACAGGAAATATAGTGCGTAAACTGCTGAAAAGTCTCTATTTGTATTGTCTGTGGCACAGAATTAATAACAATCAGAACCCAAACTCAAAGTTTTCACCATTTATCATTTGTAGCCAGATTCGGTGACCTTCAATATACATCGGCCATATTCTTAGTCAAAACGTTCAGGGCCGTACTCGAATAATTTGTAGCTCTTTCATAAACCAGTCTTATATAATTGTATCATTTCCTCCGTTTAGCATTATTTTTTTTCATAGGCACTTCAATTCAACTCATACACAATAGATATCAGGGTTTTGCTATTTAGGAAACACTATTACCGATGAAAAACATTTTCCTAAAATTAATTTATAGTCGAATTGGTTCATTCTACCACCACTTTTATTACACCAAACACTTAAATAACTGATTATAGATTGACGAAATTGTCTAGCGACTTGCGAACACTATTTGTATAAAAATTATACTAGCGGCGTACTGTCGCTAATACTGGCCTGACACATTCCCTTCTTAAGAACATGGCGGACAAACGTGTGCGAAGACGGTGCGCGAACTTTTCCCGCCAATAGGAGTTAGTATTCTGATTGTTATTAATTCTGTGTCTATGGTATGGTACGGTTGTTGTTTGTCGGATTTGTCGTTATGGTTATGTAGAGTAGATTAAATTACGTTATCTTTAGCTGCTTTCATTCGGGTAAATGATTACTGAACAAATAAATCATGATTCAGTTCAGTGCTTGAAACTTCCTATATACGAAATGGAATCATGATTACTTGTTTTGCACGAATCACAAACGAAAGCAGCTTTTATGGATGATTGCATTGATTGCACAATGCACACACACACGGTCGACACACCAACTTTACATATCCACTTTAGCTAGTAGACAGTAGATGGCGCTCAAGACGGGCATAATCGAATTATTTCAATAATCGGATATTGGACACTTTGTATTCGAATGATGCTAATAATCGAATGATCACTGGAAGTTTACTCTGTTTGTTTTGATTTCTAATTCAATGGCCATTACGACACATGACAGCTGATCCCAAGGATTGTTTAACAATCCTTGAGCTGATCCGAGTATTTTAGGTTATGATAAAAAAGGTGCGTTTTATTGTACACAAATTTCGGCTACTTGTCCAACTTTTACTGCGAGGAAAATAGACGGAAGTGTGAGTAGAATAAGGATAGCGTATCAAACCGGTGGTAGAATGTGGCGCAATAAAACACACCTAAAATTTGATATTTCTGTGGAAAAGCAAACTCTTTCGTAATGGAAGGGGTATTAGCCGGTGAATGTCCCCCTGTGTGGATGCACAGAGAAAATTGGATGGAAATGAGTTGTTTTTAGTAACACAAAATGTTGGTGCCAAAGCGTAGAATTTCAGGATTTTTTTTTTGCAAAAACGGTGCGTTTGCATAGAAAACTTATTTCAGTTTCGAGTTCTCCGATTTCAAAACAGCAACTTTCAGGCCATGATGTGTAATTGTGTAATAAGGTACATAGTTTTTTCGCTTAGCGTTACGCATCTTCCATCTTATAATATTTGCATTGCTACACGGAGAGACAAATAAGGAACCTGTTCTTATTTGCTTAAGAGGGTATGTAACTGGTGTAAACTTAGATTAAAGATATATTTAGCTGATAATGATTTGAAGCAGATAATCGCGAAATATAATACACTATCCTTCATGTTACTTTTATTTTCAGCTGGATACCCTACAACTCGCACAGAGGCAGGTACAATTATCGAAGTAGGTGGACGCTAAGTTCCACTAAGTCATCGTGATGTTCCGATTGTGGTAGAACCTGAGTTTGTAATAGATAAAAACTAATACCTCACATGCTGATATATATGAAACAAACTAACAGGTAGGTTTGATTTTAAATTTACATCTTTATATTAGAATAGTTACAGTTAAATTGGTTAGTCTTTAATAATCCGGTATTATATGTTGTGGCTGTTTGACATTGTAGGCCGTGTACGGTATGCCTTGGGTTCAATGATGAAAAGAGAACGGGGTATCACAACTTGTTTGAGCTCTTATAGCTCTCTAACTAAATTTCCCTCCGTTAATTTGGCAATATACCAGTATGTACAGTATTGTCGCTTTTAAATGATCGCGGTATCAACTTTACATGTGGATTCCTGATTCTGTCGTAAGTTCAAGGTTATAAACAAACAGGTAAGAGCAAAGCAAGGACAATAAACTTGCTCATCATCTGTTTAATTATAACGTTGAGTTTACGACAGAATCAGAAATCTACATGTTAAGTAGATATCACTATCATTTAAGAGCGAAAATGCTGGAGGTATTATGGAAAGGACTGATTTGACTAGTATATAGGCTGATTCAACTTGGTGGTTCACCAATAATATGGCATAAGGAATTTTTTTTGCGCAACCTTGTCATTTAACCGAATCTCTATCTCTAACGGATTTCGAGATCCCAATGGGGAGCATCTATTTTAAATCAGCCTTTGTATTGCCAAATATTTAATTGGTAAATTGTAGTTACTGTTTCACCCTATGATATTTGATAGCATCAAATTGGGCACTTATACTCCAACCATCGAGTAAAGCATAATACAAATAGCTAGAATATGGCATATGCTGGCGATGAACTATGTGTGGCGCTCTAGCAATTTGCCCGCAAAATTTTTAGTATGACTTGTAACGTCGAGCGTTAGTCTTTCTCCATGCGAGTTTAATTACTTTATTTTATATTTTCTGTGCCGTGTGAATATTTTATAGTCATTCAATTCAAGTACTTATTTTACCGATTTCACAAATCACTGACGTCACAATTGAATGCGGTTTGATACAGTTGACGAACACGGTTCGGTGCATAAAAACTGCTTTGATATTACTAGAAACCGCCTGCCGTCAGTCAATTTACTGTAGGAAATGGGACTTTGTTTTCACCAAGCTTCTCGGGTGTGCACCTAAAAAAGTAGATTTATTTGCAAATTTTTATTTCCTCAATTATTCTTGTTGACAATTTATAGTTACATAAATGTGTCAAGATCTGTCGAGATCATAAATGTGTCAAGTTCTGAATTAGTAAATTGTGGACTTTGGCAAGGAATAACTATACACTCGGTATAGCCATTTCTTGCCCAAGTCCACAATTCGCTAATTTAGAACCAGCCCTTGACAATATCTACTACGGAGGATGAAAAAGGTCTAAACGAATAAATGCCATTTTATTTTATGTTAAAAATAATTCCCTGGCGGCTACTATCCCAAATTTGTACTCGCGTTTGGTAAGCTGGTGAAAACAAACATATATCGTTGCGAACACTGGAAATTTCGCACTCAAACTGCTGAAAGAAAAGAAAGGTAATGAAGCGTCTAGTTTCGTATTGTGTTTGATAATTTGCCTCTTGCCAGATATATGGTTATGTAGTAAATTAGTTCATTTGTCCTTATGGATGATTGCAGTGATTGCACGCCAATTTTACATATCCACTTTAGCTAGTAGACAATAGATGGCGCTTAAGACGGGCATAATCGAACGATTTCAATAATCGGATACTTTGTATTCGAATGATGCTAATTACCGAATAAGCATTTGAAGTTTACTTGAATTATTTGGTTGTCTTCGATTTCGCTTAATCGTATTTATTCTCTTTGGCTTTGGTTAATCGCTGGGCACCGTTCTCTCCTCAGATCAAGAAAGGTTGAGATTCTCTCTGATTTTCATTCGATTATTTTATCGATCGAACACTCGATACAATAATCGAATGATCGATTATTTTTCATTCGAATGCGCCCGTGTCCATCGCTTCCTGTTCTGTTTTCCATAATCCATGGTTATGTTATTATTTTATTGTGAGGTTATGACGCGTGACTCAGATCCGAATATTTTAGCCAATTTAGCCTATTTGTGGATAAAATTTGATTTTTTTGTGGAAAGCAAACTTTTTCGTAATGGGTAAAGGGGTATTACTCGCTGATCCCCCCTGTGTGAATGCACCGAAAAAATTGGATGGAATTGAGTTGTTTTTAGTGATACAAAATGTTGGTGCCAAAGAGTGAAATTTCGGGATTTTTTTCGCAAAAACGGTGCGTTAGCATGGAAAACTTATTTCAGTTTAGAGTTCTCCGACTTCAAAACAGGAACGTTCAGGCGAAGATGTGTGGTTCATAGTAAGGTACATACATGGTTTTTTCGCTGAAAATGAGGTTAGGTTAGGTTTTTTTGTTCCGCTTGGCGTTACGCATCTCCTTTCGTCTTATATTATTTGCATTGCTACACGCAGTGACAAATAAGGAAACCTGTTCTTATTTGCTTGAGAAGTTACGAGAAGGAAAATGTACAGCTCGTAGCTGGTGTAAACATAGATTAAAGTTATATTAAGCTAATTAATAATTTGACGCAGATAATCGTTCGCAAAATATAATACACTACACTATCCTTCATGTTATTTTTATAGTTTCAGCTGGATACGCTGCAACTCGCACAGAGGCAGGGAAAATTATTGAAGTAGATGGACACCAAGTTCCACTAAGATTCCTCGAAGTCATCATGATGTTCCGCTTGTGGTAGAACCTGGAGGGAATTTTTAGTAGATTAAAACTAATACCCTCGCATGTGGATATATATGAAACAAACTAACAGGTTTGATTTTAATTTTAAATCTTTATATTAGGTTAGTTACAGTTAAATTGGTTAGTCTTTAATGCTCCGTTTAGCGTTGCAGGCCGTGTATGCCTTGTGTTCATTGATAGAAAGGGGTATCACAACTTGTTTGAGCTCTTCTAACTCTAACAAAATTTTTCTCAGTTAATTTGACAATATTCCAGCAGGTACAGTATCGTCGCTTTTAAATGATCGTTGTATCAACTTTACATGTGGATTTCTGATTTCGTCGTAAGTTCAAGTTTATAAACAAACAGATAAGATATAATAAATCAAGTGGGGCATAGGTGGCTGCAATCCTGGTGCAATCGTAGTAAAAATAAAAGTACCATTCAACTGCAAACCACATAAAACTAAAATAATTGCAGACGTTCCATTCTACGCGAATATCTGTGAATCTGTGATTAAATCGATTTACGAAATTATCCGACGTACGTTTGTAACCGATTATGTAGCGATAATGATAAGAAATAAAAATAAACCATTTCTAATGGTATACGGCATATTATGTTGAGTTGACTATGAATGCTCTTATCGATTTATGTTTGTTCTTTGTTCGTTGGTGGTACGGTTACGTGCACCGTGCCAGCACTATCATAATGTTTGAAATCTAGGATACGTATAAAACTAATGTGCTCCTTCTTTTGAGATAAAAATGGTGTAGAATGACGTGAACGGCGATAAAGCGAAGGGAAACCTGAAAACTAAATAATTCATGTAACTTTCAAATGGCCATTCGAATGATCTTTTGATTATTAGCATCAACATAGATTAAATAAGTATTAAGTATAAGATAATCCGTTCTATTAGAATGCAAATGGATATTATACATAACTTGTGCATTCGAATAGTAGATGGAGCATCTTAAAGTGTATTTTTCTATGTACTTACATTTATAGCTAAAGATTTATTGTTAGAGCTTTGGGCGTTTTTGTCATTATGTTTTAAATATGGTTTTTCAACAAATGATATCAATAGTCAGAAAAGAGATATCGTTCTGCTGCTTATGGCATTTGATTCGTCTCTCTTTTCTCTATCTTCCTGAATTTTTTGAGAATTTTCGAAGATAGTTCCTTCCCGTTACACATTTTTTTGTGCGACGATGTAATAACGGAAATTAATAACTCGTAGATTTAAAAGGCTCTATCTTCAAAATGAAAAGAGATATCGTTCTGCTGCTTATGGCATTCGATTCGTCTCTCTTTTCTCTATCTCCCTGAATTTTTTGAGAATTTTCGAAGATAGTTCCTTCCCGTTACACATTTTTTTGTGCGACGATGTAATAAAGGAAATTAATAACTCGTAGATTTAATAGGCTCTATCTTCAAAATGAAAAGAGATATCGAACTACGGCTTATGGCATTCGATTCGTCTCTCTTTTCTCTATCTCACTGAATTTTTTGAGAATTTTCGAAGATAGTTCCTTCCCGTTACACATTTTTTTGTGCGACGATGTAGTAACGTAAATTAATAACTCGTAGATTTAAAAGGCTCTATCTTCAAAATGAAAAGAGATATCGTTCTGCTGCTTATGGCATTCGATTCGTCTCTCTTTTCTCTATCTCTTTGAATTTTTTGAGAATTTTCAAAGATATTTCCTTCCTGTTACTTAAAAGGCTCTAGATCTTTAAAACGAAATGAGATATCGAACTGCGCCTTATGGCATTCGATTCGTCTCTCTTTTCTCTATCTCCTTGAATTTTTTGAGAATTTTCGAGGATAGTTCCTTCCCGTTACAAATTTTTTTTGTGTGACGATGCACCGAAATTCAATAGCTCATAGATTTAAAAGACTCTATCTTCAAAACGAAATGAGATATCGAACTGCTGCTTATGGCGTTCGATTCGTCTCTTCTTTCATTATCTTCCTCAATTTTAAAATAAATTTACTCTCAGCACTTCGTTAACTATTGATTTTTTACTTTAGGGGTGGTTTTCACCCCCTTAGAGGTAAAAACACTTCTGCTCCTTTTTAATATTTCAAGTTGATACTCTCTACTTTAAGAATCGGTAGGAAAAAGAAAGTTCAAGCCACTATAAAATTAGTTCGAAGTTTAAGTACTTTTTCACTCCATCTAAATATTAGTTCTAGCTAGCTCAAAATAAAAGGTGATATTTCGTGGTGAGGTTATTCGAGGTATTTGAAATGAGAACATGCTTATTAATTAGGATCCAGTTTGTTGTGAAATAAATTAAGCAACATTTTTTGATCACTTATTATGCGACGCAATTCTAATTTAGCAAAGTTGAAACGAATATGCGAAGAATGTTGTAGCCTCTCTCTGGGTAGAATCCAAAAATCCTTCAGGACAAAATTTGACAGTTTCTGATAATAAAACAGCTTTCGCACCTGATATCGATACAATCTGGTGGCTGCTCCAAGCCAAGTCAGAAATGGAAACCGAAAACATTGGCAAAATGCAAATTTCGTTACCTTTTCAAAAAATCTGAACCAAAGACATTTTTACCCATCAATGCCATGATTATCTGTTCCGTATTTCAGTTAGCTAGTCGGCATGTTAAGCAGATACTGGTATGAAGCAGAATTGTAGATTTGGAATAAAGAAATGTCAGCAAATTTCAAGGTAAAAAATAAAAAAAATCAGACCGAATTGCAAAATATTTTAGAGAAGTTAATAATGTCTAGGTTGATGGATTGTTGCTGTATCAGGTATGCAAAGCAGCTTGCCAAAGTTAATATGTGATTAGCTACGTAAAGGAGCGGTGCCAAGTCTGCCTCAAAAAGACCAAAAAAATTAACTGGTTTTATTAACAAAGACATTTGATTCATTTATTTAGTATTTTTCTTTGAGAAACTACGTATTTAATAATATGATTTGTAGAGAAATGCATGCATTAAATCAATGTTTATGTTGCCAGAATTTTTTCGCCACTCTTAGGCACGTTTACCTTCGAGAATCAAATAAAAATATTTCATTAAATTTAAACAGTTTTATAAACACACTTGCAATTGCATGAAAATGCCAAAATAACATTTAGTTCAGGACCGACAGAAACAACATAATAAAATTATGAAACTTCTGCGGAGAATAAATTGCTAGGTACCGAGGTTTTTTAAATTTATTCATTATTTATTTATTATTGTTGACATGTTAAATGGTTCTTCTATATGCGGTAGACGTTGGACTTGATAAAGTAAAAATTCTTTCTTATTATGTGTTTTTTATATTACTATTATGTAAATTATTGAATTCGGTATTTTATTTTGCATAATTGAACGTGGGGACATTGACTTGATTAATATTAAAATTACCCGATTAATGGTTTTTGTGACCGTTTGATTAGAAACATAAATCAGGAGCGTAAACCGATATGGTACAATAAGTTTTATAAATTAAGTTTCAACATTAGTGATATTTTTTTTAGATTACTTAATAAACATTCACGTTTATATTTTTCAATATAAATATATTTTTAAATAAATTTTGATCTTTTTTTAAAAAAGACTTGTATCGTTTGAAATGTTTTTTTAAGTAGGTGTATTTTTTCATGTAATATATTACTGTGTTTGTCTATATCTTTCACAATTGAATACTGGTATAGTTTAGCCATCGGCGTATTTCCTTGGTGTGCTCTTGAACTTGAAGCAGACCTAGAAATTACTTACGAAGACAGTATTTGGTTGTTTCAAGTGTAAAACTGCGTACCTAGTTCATCGCCTTGACAAACTGTTTTGGCTGTGGTGCATTTAAACATTGACCGGAAAGTTGATAATGTTTAAAGTTGTTTACCCTATTTGGACTGTCATGTTGGATACGAACTTTATTTTTGACGATAAAAATAAAGATGAACATGCATTCAAAAAATGACATAAAACCGTATACAAGTTTAAGCAATTTTTGTACATTTAGTTAAAGCTTCTTTTTGCTATTTCTAAAATATGTAATTTGAAAACGTTATTTTTTCATGTTAATTTAAGATAAACTGATATTTAAAAAAACGCAGTCCGAAGCGGAAGTAACGACAAGTTTTGTCATGGACGACTACATTTTTTTCGTATGGCAGCGTCCTATTAAATCAATTGTAACATTAAAAAAATATATATTTTCATGGACGACTACGATTAAATTTTAAATATCAACCGGCAGCTGTTTTTTTTAATTAGGTGATTTAAAAAAAACATACACAAATTAAATATTTTTTAAGTCAGGAAAATAATCTCTAAACAAATATAAAAAAACCTTCATTTAAAGCTTGTTTGCATAACTCGCTATGAGGAATCACTCTGTACAGGGTTTCCATTAAAATGATCTTACTGCATAGTAGCACGATGTACTCCTATGAACGCCCATTGAACGTACACATTGGGACATACAGGACGTCCTATGGATGTACACAAATATCCGTGGACAATATGGACATATGGCTTAATAAAATTTACGTCCTTTCAGGATATCCATAGCACATCCATAATGAACGTAATAAATGTACGTCCCTTTATGATGTCCATATGTCCTTTCAGGATATACATTGTATATCCATAATGAACGTAATAAATGTACGTCCCTTTATGATGTCCATATATCCTTTCAGGATATCCATTGTACATCAATAATGACCGTAATAGATGTACGTCTCTTTATGATGTCCATATATCCTTTCAGGATATCCATTGTACATCCATAATGAACGTAATAAATGTATGTCCCTCTATGATGTCCATATGTCCTTTCAGGATATACATTGTATATCCATAATGAACGTAATAAATGTACGTCCCTTTATGATGTCCATATATCCTTTCAGGATATCCATTGTACATCCATAATGACCATAATAGATGTATGTCCCTTTATGATGTCCATATATCCTTTCAGGATATCCATTGTACATCCATAATGAACGTAATAAATGTATGTCCCTTTATGATGTCCATATGTCCTTTCAGGATATACATTGTATATCCATAATGAACGTAATAAATGTACGTCCCTTTATGATGTCCATATGACATCCATAATGAACGTAAAATGTATGCCCCATTAGGATGTCCATATGACATCCACAACGGAATTAATAAAATTTACGTTCACTTCGGATGTCATATGACGTCCGTGGACGTCCCTGGATGATTCGGACCTTGTCTGGACGTCCATTGGACATTTAATGCTACTAGGGATAAGTCGATGCAGATAACCAATACCAGCAGTACCATAACGACCACCACGACAACGGCAACAACAACTCGCCACACACACATAATAATCGCCACAACGACGATATCTCTAATGGTTAATCCGTGTAATCAACGATCTGAAGACACGACCGACCGAAGTCGTTGGGCAATTTGTATTTTTAAATTGAGTTGTCCTTGGACTTCGGACTTTTGTGCTTTTGTGAATATATCGTTGACCATATAAGGTGAAGAAGAATGGATATGGATGCAAATGTTTAAAACAATCCTACATTATGGTGAGTTAAAAATTTAATTTTCAAATTCCATCCGCATGAGAAGTATGCTAAGGCTTTACAATAAGAAAAATATGTGGCGACGACAAACGTCTGTTTCAATGTGTACACCTTAATTATTAGCTGATATTTTTTAGTACCGCCCATAAGGGAGCTTACCTAAGTATAGTTAGAATAAAACAGTAAAATATAACTTCATAATTCTAGAAAGATAATTTTATGTTTGTCCGAAAGGTGGCGCTACTTTCTAAATCGCCGGCATATGTTTGCCCAAAATGTATAACTACCACAGCAAATCCATACGTTCTTCAATAACTCCGTTGCATTGTAGGAATTACATTCTAGCAGGCAATAGGGAGTCACTAGTCCTCCTAAATTCAGGAAGGACCGTCGTCATTAGTGGTGACGTCGATGCGAGATGCGAGTCCCAGGGCTTGGTCCTGGAGCTACCGCGAATGCGTTTGCAGTCCAAACCGTTTGCGCTATTAGCCAGCTTACCATCGAGACATACATTGTCTGCGAGTTTGGGCATATATCGCCCTCTCCAAAGTTTATCCCACCGTGTGTGTTACCCCAGTGGGCCCAGTGTACCCTAGGTGAAACTGGGGCAGAATTTGTCTGCGAGCTGGGCATAACGCCATCTCGCGAGTACTTGGTGTACTACAAAATTCCATGGGGGTGGTGTGTATATATATTATATACCCATGATACCACAATTGCAGGGCATCGTGTATTGCCAGCCTCTGGTGCGTACGAGGGCCAATTCCGTAGGCACTTCCGTACCCACCACACACACAGTCCTCTCGACCCTAACACCACCACACAGTCCGCTCGAGCAGCTCGTGGATTCGGTAAAAACACCCATTTTCTGAAGCCATTGCTCTGGCGTCTGTGCGAGGCACAATCTCTTTGGACCCATAATGGGAGCATCGTGTACCCTAAAACCGGGGCAGAATTTGTCTGCGAGCTGGAGAATCCGCCATCTCGTGAGTAATACGGTGTACTACAAAAATCCATGGGTGTACGTATCGATACACAAATATTGATGCGCAACATTTGCATATAAGCAAGCCATGTGCTGGCCTGTGCGAGGCACAATCCTTTTTGGTTTACCCACCGTGGAGCACCGTGTACCTATATAACCGAGGCAGGATTTGTCCGCGAACTGGACATACCGCCATCTCGTGAGAGATAGGTGTACTACAAAATTCCATGGGGTTGTAAATATCGATACACAAATTGATGGGCAACATTTGCAAACCATGTGCTAGGTCTGTGCGAGGCACAATCCTTTTTGGTTTACCCACCGTGGAGCATCGTGTACTTATATAGCCGAGGCAGAATTTGTCCGCGAACTGGACGTACCGCCATCTCGTGACAGTACAGTGTACTACAAAAATACATAGGACAAACTATTGCAAAGCAACATTTGCAGATTTAAGACATGCAGCTGCTTAGTGGTGGCCTCAGTGCGAGGCACAAATCCTTTGGTTTATTCACCGTACAGGGGGTGTTTTGTACCTATATAACTGGGACAGAATTTGTCTGCGAGCTGGACATATCGCCATCTCTTGAGGGATACTTACTGATTTACCCGCCCTAATAAACACACATGACAGTCAGTTTCATGCTGGAATACTCGGTGCGAGTGTTGAAAAGAGAAACATAATAGCCCAAAATCAAAAGACACCTTTTCTAATAAACAAGATGCCAATCGACTTCAGTCAATCGTGTTTTCTGCATTGCACGAGTGGCGCTGGTACCTCAAAACATAGAAGCAAGTGTAACAAGTTGATCACCTAAATTTGAAATTGATCCAGTTTTTAATTCCTGAGATACGAAGGCGCGCGCATGAAAATTGAAACACCCTGTATATAGATAGATAGGTTTTACCTTCTGAAATTTTCGAACAAAGCCATTCATCATTCATGCTTCATTTCTTTGAATTTTGTTTTTATAATTATCATCTTCTTTTGAAATTGGCTACAAAATATGCCAGCCGAAACGTCGGGACGCTAATAATCTCGGACTCGGTTCAACCCCAGAATCCATTTTCCAATTTTAATTATTGGTAAAGTTAATCTATACATTTTTACCTTTTATATTGATGTCCTTGAGGTCTCGATACGCAACGCACTATCAATGCCATTCGCCGCTCGCCGATTTGCGTAAATTTAATGTTAAGCAAGACATCAGTTTTACTTTCATATTCCTATTGTGGGCCTTGAATTCTCAAGGAAATATTTTCGCAAAATAGGTTTCCGGTTTCCTTATTTGTCACTGCGTGTAGCAATGCAAATATTATAAGACGAAAGGAGATGCGTAACGCCAAGCGGAACAAAAAAACCTAACCTAACCTCATTTTCAGCGAAAAAACCATGTAAAAACTATGAACCACATCGCCTGAACGTTCCTGTTTTGAAGTCGGAGAACTCTAAACTGAAATAAGTTTTCCATGCTAACGCACCGTTTTTGCGAAAAAAATCCCGAAATTTCACTCTTTGGCACCAACATTTTGTATCACTAAAAACAACTCAATTCCATCCAATTTTTTCGGTGCATTCACACAGGGGGACGATCAGCGAGTAATACCCCTTTACCCATTACGAAAAAGTTTGCTTTCCACAAAAAAATCAAATTTTATCCACAAATAGGCTAAATTGGCTAAAATATTCGGATCTGAGTCAAGCGTCATAACCTCACAATAAAATAACATAACCATGGATTATGGAAAACAAAACAGGAAGCGATGGACATGGGCGCATTCGAATGAAAAATAATCGATCATTCGATTATTGTATCGAGTGTTCGATGCAACGAATTAGTACCACTAGAAGGAGCTTTGCCTATCGTAGTATGTCTTTTAACTGTAGGCATACATCTAAAGAGAGAAACTGGAATTAAAAAAAGATAGACAATACATAGACACAATGACATGGGCGGGTTATTAAAAAGGGGTGACATATAAAGAAAATAGAAAGAAATCACAATCCTTTAAAATAATCGTCTTCTTACAATAAAATGAAAAGGCACCATTACCATCTTGTCTATCTATTGAAAAAGTTTATTATATAGAATGTTATTGAAGTCAGTAAAAAAAAACGCTTACAAATTAAAATATTTTATTTCGTAAAAGTACATAAAAAGTATTAAATACCTACATTAATATATAAAATATACAATGCAAAATTATAATACTTATTATATTCAAATGATATAATACGATTTGTGTGTAGTTAATTATAAACTTAAAATTATTTGATATAATATTAATTACAATACCTGACCTAAAACACCTATTGCCATTACAAACCCCCATCCATGCACTGATTCACTTACCTATGAAATGACCGCTTTTCGCCCTTTTTAAATAGAACTTTACAAACAAAGCACTTGCTAACCATGTCTATACACTAAATAATGTCTATAATACCAAAATAACTTTAAAACACAATCAAAATCACACATTAAACACAAAATTACGGTGCTATATTAATGGCTGCCGGAGTAAACAAACAATTGTCAAAGTTGTCAAACATAAATTCAACGCGGATATGTCCGAAAAACAGCGGGAGTACCCAAACGACGCGCGCCAAATTTAAAATTTGATGAACCGACCAATAAAAAAGTGTGTCCGCAAAAGCGTGTAAACATTGTTGATTTGTTTATGTACGTTCGCAAACAAAGCATTTCAAAGCTACTTCTAGTGGTACTAATTCGTTGGTTCGATCGATAAGATAATCGAATGAAAATCCGAAAGAATCTCAACCTTTCTTGATCTGAGGAGAGAACGGTGCCCAGCGATTAACCAAAGCCAAAGAGAATAAATACGATTAAGCGAAATCGAAGACAACCAAATAATTCAAGTAAACTTCAAATGCTTATTCGGTAATTAGCATCATTCGAATACAAAGTATCCGATTATTGAAATCGTTCGATTATGCCCGTCTTAAGCGCCATCTATTGTCTACTAGCTAAAGTGGATATGTAAAATTGGCGTGCAATCACTGCAATCATCCATAAGGACAAATGAACTAATTTACTACATAACTACAAATCTGGCAAGAGGCAAATTATCAAAGACAATACGAAACTAGACTTCATTACCTTTCTTTTCTTTCAGTTTGAGTACGAAATTTCCAGTGTTCGCAATGATATATGTTTGTATTCACCAGTTTACCAAACGCGAGCATAAATTTGGGATAGTGTAGCCGCCAGGGAATTATTTGTAACATAAAATAATATGGCATATATTCGTTTTGAATTTTTAGTTTTTCATCTTCAACTTTACCCTATACTATGTAATGCCGTAAAAGATACTTTTAAACATTCCACTTTTAAATTAATTAAATGTACTAAAGTATTAAAAGACGTATTCTCGGAAAAAGAACAAACAGACTTGATTAAATATTATGACGAAATCGCTACAGTACATCGCGGTATTAACGAATTAGAGTCAGAACTTAGAATACAATATTTTTGGTCAACCCTTCGCATTGCTTCTAGAAATTACGTCAACAGATGCGAAATTTGCCAGACTACCAAATACGAACGTAACCAAATCAATCCCAAATTAGAGCTAACCCCTACTCCAGAAAAACCATTCAAAATTATTCACATGGATACTTTAACAATCGAAAATAAAAAATTTCTTATTTTAATAGATTATTTTCAAAATACGCGCAAGCTTATCCCCTAACCGGTACTCAAGCCGTTAATGTAGTACAATGTTTAGTTACGTTTATGAGCCATTTACACGGAATAAAAACTCATCATACTACACCCTTACACCCAAATAGTAACGGAATAGTCGAAAACGATTAAATTCCATCTTACTCGAACACGTAAGAATAATAAAAGCAGAATCAAATAAAACCCATGTGTGACGTCATACCATACGCCATACTAGGTTATAACAATTCTATTCACCCTGTGACTCAAATGAAACCTCTAGAAATAATAACAGGACATTTAGAAGTAAACGATCCATTTAATGTAAAGTTAAATAAAGATTTCATGACAGATTATATTTTACAACATAAGAAAAAATTAAATTTAATGTATGAACAAATCCATGAACAGATTAACATAACTAACAAACAAGCAATTAACGAAAAACGCGACTTAACTAAAGAAGAACCCCCTGACATAGACATAACAAACCCTATTTTTGTGAAGAAGTCCCAATGCAATAAAACAGCCCCACGTTATAAAAAAGACATTGCACTATTTGAGGGAACCTCTCTTTTAACTTTATTCTTGAATTTGACACTTATTTATTTATAGAACGAAATTGGTTGCAATTAGCCATACGGAAGTATTTACAAAATATGTTCGTTTTTCATTCTACATCACATCGTTGAAAAATATACAGGGTGTGAGTAAATTCAATTTAAAAAGTTTCTAATTGAAAAATAATTTTTGGCCACCCTGTACAGTTTTAGGAAATGAAAATGATTCAAAAACATTAATTAGATGTCTCGTAACTGGTATTCACACAAGTTTTTCTTAAAACCCATAATTGTGACTGTGGTGATTTCTTTAATATCCATCTGCAGATTGCATTATTTCAACAAAAAAATTCATTACATCCAAGTGGTTGGGAGATATTCAATGCTAATATAGGAATGAATAGACAATAGAAAGAGGCTTTAAAAAATGTACTGATATACATAGCATTCCATTTAAAAAAAAGGCACTTGGTCCTGTAATTTCGTCTTGGCTTGCCCTGTATGTTCGAAAATAATTTCCAGTTATAGACTTTTTATCTACTTTACTTGCAATTTTTTTAAAAAACTTTTTTGCCCCACCCTCTATAGTTTGCAATTACTTATAAATCAATAAATGATATTTACTCATCATAATCGCTCTGCTCTGATTTGATATCGGGGATATCACAATCGCTTTGTTCCGACGTGATATCATCCTCTTCCGTCTTAATAATCAGCTCTGTGTTACGTATTTCAATTTCATATTTTATTTCGGCTTCAGCCATCGTGGTACGTTCTTCTTGACCTTGATTGGATCCATTTTATAATTTACCTACACCAAACGACTTAATTTCCGATTTTATTATCGGACCAAACGTAAACTGTTGCACTTTCTTCAATTCCACTTGGCCTTTATCGTCCGTTCCCTCTAATTCAACATATTTACGTATCTTCTCCTCCAGTTCCAAACACTTCTAAATAACACTCAAAGCACCTTCACGTGACCCAAGGCAAGTTTCACACATTACAAGTTCTTCGGTGTTTTTTAAATTCTGAAACTAGAATATTATAAGCTGCATAGAATTTAGAAACTTCTGATAGGTACCCCATAGTCGCGCCCTAACCGGTTGCCCGTCATTTTAACTTTTATGCCAAAAATATGACTCGTAAGGAAAGCGAGAAAACACCCGGCACTAGCTTCAAAAATTGAAGCGAGAAGACAGCCAAAACCAGTCGATTTTAGAAAAGTTTTACAACGGTTCGAGGCAGATTGTAATCCCACGTTACCACAAAGAGACATCGTTTGTCAAAAGAGACACATAATGAATTTTCGAACCAGTTAATGATTACAAACGTAAATTTATTTAATTAAAATTGCCTATAAAACAAATAAATTCAACAACGTGCAAACTAAAATCACTTACCGTCCGCGGAATACATTGCTCCAGCAAAGACTTGTTTTCCTTTGAAACCTGTAATGTTATGAGTCTTTGTACAAAACCTGCATTTTATTTTCATTCCGTTGTCATCCGTATAATTGGACAATACTTGCAGGCAATTAGCACATTCAATATACATCACGTTTTCCTTAGATATTTTTGGATTCTGAAATATTAGGAAATTAACAAAATATGCACGTCTATATATACTTCAAATCACGAGAGACGACCGTTACGTCACAAATTAATTTCTAATCTTCAACGTACGCTTCAAGCGTTCTTTGTTTACAAAATAGTAAAACGAGAGAGACAGGGAAAGGAAGTCCGTTATATGTGACTGTTAATATCTCCGACTGACGTTGTTGATAACTAACGCAGTACTGATTTGATTCTCACGAATTATAATGATGACGTAACGGTCTTCTTTCGTGATTTGAACTATAGGTATTGATATGGTTTCAAACACCATCCGTACAATCAACGTGGATACATCATCATCGTTTCTCAAATCGTATGATATTTATACTTCTGTTTGTAAGAGTATCAGTACCGATCATTTTGTTCTTTACTTCTGTAATTATATTTTATATTGTATTTTGACAAAAATTCTTAAACATTTTGTATACTCTACTGTTCTGAAATAATAAATTCTATCTATCTAGATGTATGTAAAACCGAACAGAAACTTTAGTTTCTGTTCGGTTTTTCAACTCACCAATTTTAAGGATTTCAACAAAGGTTCTTCTACTAGTCGACAATTATTATCACCAATTATTGTTTGAAGGCAAAGTCGGCAAATCATTTCTCTCATACTTACCAAAAGAATAGCCCGATTTAAAACAACATCTTGTATTTATTAATTTCTGCAGTGTTTTATATGTTTATATGTACACCGTCTTCAATCTAAGGCGCACCCCTTTTGAACGTCATTTGCACAGTTATTAAAGGAAAATGTTTGTAACGTTATATGCGGACCTATGTAACTTTTTCCAGAGAATTCGAATTTGTTATCAGAAAAACAATTGAAAGTCAAATAAAAAAGTTGCAGATATAAGTTGGAGTTTTTTAAATGGAACACCCTGTATATTTTTACGTGGTTGGATAGAGAATTGAATTTCCTTTAAGAAAACATAATATATGAAATATCTGGCATCAACCGTTTATGAGTTAGAAGTGTTTATAATGGGCATTGTAGATATTTCGTTATGTGCAAAGATTGCCATGATTTGAGATTGAAACAATGGATTTCACATTGTTGTGGGTTATAGTTTGACATTTCTCATCGTAATTGATTATAATATATTTCTATTTGGAATACGACGGTGTGGAAACTTTCTGTGATAATCTGTTAAAGCAGCCGACCTATTCTTGTTGTTTAATAAATAACACTGAAATAAATCTTTTCGCTCTTCTGTAGAATACATTATTTTATACGAAAATACTACGCAGCTAACTTAGCAATAATCAATTACGATGAGAAATGTCAAACTATAACCCACAACAATGTGAAATCCATTGTTTCAATCTCAAATCATGGCAATCTTTGCACATAACGAAATATCTACAATGCACATTATAAACACTTCTAACTCATAAACGGTTGATGCCAGATATTTCATATATTATGTTTTCTTAAAGGAAATTCAATTCTCTATCCAACCACGTAAAAATATACAGGGTGTTCCATTTAAAAAACTCCAACTTATATCTGCAACTTTTTTATTTGACTTTCAATTGTTTTTCTGATAACAAATTCGAATTCTCTGGAAAAAGTTACATAGGTCCGCATATAACGTTACAAACATTTTCCTTTAATAACTGTACAAATGACGTTCAAAAAGGGTGCGCCTTAGATTGAAGACGGTGTACATTGTACAACGATAGAGAATTAATAGACGATGAAGTAAAATACATAACCACACTTACTACAGCCTTTTGTGTATTGATCTGAAGTTAGCAGCAGAGCCGTTTGAACTACGAGAATACAAACCTACCACACACGTCAATCATCTGTTGAACGAATGGTTTGTGAATACTTTCTCTTTAATTTTGGTGATGAATATGGGGCGACAGGGAGGCGTAAAATACATTTTCGAGTTTAATCAGCGCAGGTGCCATGTTTTCCAAAATTAGTTCAAATGAATCGTAGGTTAGCTACTAGAGTTCAGTGGCGTCGTAAAAATACTTTCTTAAAGGGGTCGGAAATCTAAAATTAGTCCTGATGAACCGTAGGTTAGCCAATGGAGTGCACTGGCGCCGCAGAAATACTTTTTCAGAGGAGAATATTTTAATTTATAAATAAAAGCAAAGCAGATGCGATGATTCCGATTAATATTTTAACAAAGTATTCACAAATAGCCGAACGCTGTCGGCGACCCTCATGGCCTAGTTGGTTAAAGCGTTGGGCTTCCACGCAGAAAGCCCCGGTTCAAATCCCGCGTGTTCCTCAGGTTTTTTCATTGCTGATGTGGTTTGGTAACAATCAAATAATGCATTAACATGAAATTAATTGATTATGAGGCAAATTAAAACGCAAAAGGTCGAATTTAGTACGTTAGTTCCCTTATTAAGGGGCAAGTGAACATATTAGTTGGATCGGTAATCCCTGTGTGCAAAGCAGGTTGTTCCATCGATGATGTGTGTTTACGGCGTACATTCGTCTTAAGCGTTGGAGCCAGAATAATCATGTCGCAACTTGAGGATAACCGCAAGGATCTATACCCGGGCGATCCGCATGCACGAGTTTGAATTGTACTTACACGAGGTACCTTACTTAGGGAGAAGTAAACATGAGGATGTAGAAATGTAATCCCGGTGTGCAAAGCTGGTCGTTCTACGGAGGATTCAAGTTTACGAATAGTAATACAGTCGACTGGAGCATTAGGGATCCCGTCAGTGAAAGGTCAGCGCTTGGAGGGCCACCTATTTTTACATCCTTTTACAGACATTTATTTATAAATGACGATATAAAAATATTTTGAAAACGGTCAGATTTAGGTATAGGAATAGCTGATATTACTCGAAAGAGAATTGAATTCTGCTACATAAGAGATAAAAATATACAGGGTGTACCGTTTAAGCAAATAAAAAAAATTGAGTTTGAGGTCTGATAAAATTCACATCGAATATGGGACAAATCAATATGTATAATAAATTTGTCTAGATTGATAACCTCATCTGCTTCTACTTATAATTTGCCGTTATTATATATATAAAAAATAATTCAAACAGAAATAAATATAAAAACTTTTTATTAAGAAACGTTCACAGCAATCGGAAGAGTTAAAAGTATTAACAACCAAAATTTACCTACCGACAAATTGCTTTTTAATGGTAAATATACTCAAATTCAGCTATATATCTGCGACGAAAAACAAGCTATAGCTATACCGAGTGTATAGTTATTCCTTGCCAAAGTCCACAATTTACTAATTTAGAACCAGATCTTGACATATTTATGTAACTATAAATTGTCAACAAAAATAATTGAGGAAATAAAAATTTGCAAATAGATTTATTTTTTCAAGTGGACACTCGAGAAGCTTGGTGAAAACAAAGTTGTTTCCTACAGTAAATTGACTGACGGCAGGTGGTCTCTAGTAATATCAAAGCTGTTTTTATGCACTGAACCGTGTTCGTTAACTGTTTCAAACCGCATTCAATTGTGACGTCGATGATTTGTGAGATCGATAAAATGAATAATTTCAAACACGATTCAAGTTCTACGTTTGTTTTAACCTAAAAGTGTTTTTCATTGCAAAAAGCAAAATTGACATTAAGGTTATTATGGAAATGGAACTGGGTATGTTACAGCTAATAATTACAAAATCGTAATTATTTGCACCGTTTTATTACTTGATATTTTAAATAATGGCGAAAATGTTATGAATTTAGGATATTAATATATTTATTCAAAGACCAAACGCATGTAAGGATGGATCGATCTAACAACTCATCTATTATTGTTTAAAACACATAAAAACTACAGGAGAGCTTGTAAATAAATAAACAATGCCATACAAACAAAACTGTCTATTTTCAGTTGTCAAATCACCATCAGTGATCTCCCCCCACACGAGATTGGTCGAACACGTCCCTATGTAGTGTTTTGATAATATACCGGTATAAATATATAAAAATTTTTTTACAAGTACTGTCGACAAAAAAACGCGACACTCAAAATGTAATTTTTGCGATAAAAAATATGTGACACATGTTGCTCGCATGAGAAAGCACATAAGTACCTGTCTGAAGTACCCTTCGAAAATAAGAAAACGATATGGTATTGCCAAAATTAATAAATGTATTTCTTATTAAAACACTGATTAAAAATGAGCATCCATTATTGGTATTAAAATATTCGTATGGAAAAGACCAATCATATGTAATTATAATTAAAAAAACATAATTGACTTGTTGGCCTATGACCGTCAATAACGGCAGTCAATTGACAAAAAATAAATAACCGGCCATTTTATCAACACTAATTTTAAACAAGTCAAACTAATCAAAATCTTAAGAATATAAATGAAACTTCAAAATTATAAACGAATCAAGCATTATTGTTAAAGAATACTGAGAAATAGATATATTTTATAATAATATACTGTGATAATAAATAAATTGATTACATAAAATTAAATAACTATATTTAACTTTTTTAAAATAAGGTGTGATTGTTATAGGTGTTCTAATATGCAATTTTTAACTTGTTTATTTTACGCACGATAGAAGAAAAATATGTTTTTATCAACTCTATTATTAAAACAGTTTATATTAACACAATCATGATATGCTGTTGTCATGATTGTATAATATATATTCACACGGCATAGAAAATACAAAATAAAGTAATTAAACTCGCATGGAGAAAGACTAACGCTCGACGTTACAAGTGATACTAAAAATTTTGCGGACAAATTGCTAGAGTGCCACACACATAGTTCGCCGCCAGCATAGGCCAAGTTCTGGCTATTTGTATTACGCTTTTACTCGATGGTTGGAGTATTAGTGCCCAATTTGATGCTATCAAATATCATAGGGTGAAACCGAGGGTGAAACAGTAACTACAATTTACCGATTAAATATTTAGCAATACAAAGGCTGATTTAAAATGGATGCTCCCCATTGGGATCTCGAAATCCGTTAGAGTTGATAGAGATTCGGTTAAATGAGGACAAGGTTGCACAAAATAATAATAATAATAATAATAAAGAGTTATTTATAATTTCCTTATGCCATATTATTGGTGAACAACCAAGTTGAATCAGCCTGTATACTAGTCAAATCAGTCCTTTCCTTAATACCTCCAGAGGGCACAGCATCCTGCACACGTACAGCATCGTCGCTTTTAAATGATAGTGATATCAACTTAACAAATGGATTTCTGATTCTGTCGTAAGCCCAATGTTATAATTAAACAGATGATGAGCAAGTCAATTGTCCTTGCTTTGCTCTTACCTGTTTGTTTCTAACCTTGAACTTACGACAGAATCAGGTATCCACATGTAAAGTTGATACTACGATCATTTAAAAGCGACAATACTGTACATACTGGTATATTGTCAAATTTAGTTAGAGAGCTAGAAGAGCTCAAACAAGTTGTGATACCCCGTTCTCTCTTCATCATTGGACCCAAGGCATACACGGCCTACAACGCCAAACAGCCACAACATATAATACCGGGGTATTAAAGACTAACCAATTTAACTGTAACTACTCTAAAGATAAAGATGTAAATTTAAAATCAAACCTGTTAATTTGTTTCATACATAACTGCATGTGAGGTATTTGTTTTTATCTATTACAAACTCAGGTTCTACCACAATCGGAACATCATGATGACTTAGTGAAACTTAGCGTCTACCTACTTCAATAATTGGACCTGCCTCTGTGCGAGTTGTAGTGTATCCAGCTGAAAATAAAAGTAACATGAAGAATAGTGTATTATATTTTGTGAACGATTATCTGCTTCAAATCATTATCAGCTAAATATATCTTTAATCTAAGTTTACACCAGTTACATACCCTCTTAAGCAATGCAAATATTATAAGATAAAAGATGCGTAACGCTAAGCGAAAAAACTATGTACACCTTATTACACAATTACACATCTTGGCCTGAAAGTTGCTGTTTTGAATTCGGAGAAGTCGAAATTGAAATAAGTTTTCTATGCAAACGCACCGTTTTTGCAAAAAAAAAATCCTGAAATTCTACACTTTGGCACCAACATTTTGTGTTACTAAAAACAACTCATTTCCATCCAATTTTCTCTGTGCATCCACACAGGGGGACATTCACCGGCTAATACCCCTTCCATTACGAAAGAGTTTGCTTTTCCACAGAAATATCAAATTTTATCATAACCTAAAATACTCAGCTATCATGTGTCGTAATAGCCATTGAATTAGAAATCAAAACAACCAATAAGTAAACTTCCAGTGATCATTCGAACACAAAGGTCCAATATCCGATTATGCCCGTCTTGAGCGCCATCTACTGTCTACTAGCTAAAGTGGATATGCCAAGTTGGTGTGCAAATATCCATAAGGACAAATGAACTATCCGACAAATAACCATACACATAATAATATAAATAAACCATCAGCAGTTTGACCGCTGTTTCAGTGATGGTGATGAGCCTCTAGAAAGCGAAGCGAAATCTGACTACAACCAAATACATAATTTTAATTAAACTTCAAATGATCATTCGATTATTAACACCATTCGGATACCAAGTATCCGATTATTGAAATCATTCGATTATGCCCATCTTGAACGCCATCTACTAGCTACTAGTTAAAGTCGATATGTAAAGTTGGTGTGCAATCACTGCAATCATCCATAAAGACAAATGATCAAATGAACTAATTTACTACATAGTACATAACCACAAATCTGGCAAATATAACCAAACATTTCGGAACACTCAAACATGAATGAAATATTGCCATGGTTCGTGAACCTTTCGCTGATCATGAAAGTACAAAACTTTTGTGCTCTTAAAAATATTACGAAACTCAAAACAATCTGGCATTTAGCTGTGATAGTGGCAATTTTAAATAACAACAGTGCGAGCTCTACGGTTTCATTAGCATATTATTATTATGAAGGTTTAAGCTGGATTCATAGTGATTATAACATAAGCCGTATAAGACGTATGACATAATTTTAAGAAAATGCATTCATAGTCTGCGTGACGTTAAGAGTTGGCACATGTGCAGAGAGCTGTTAGAAATCTTAAATTCTAACGATCTGTGAACTTAACCTTACTGTTCTCTATTGTTTTGTTGCATTTCAAGTTTGAATTTTGATTGTTTTTAAAAATAAAAGTACCATCCAATTGCAAACCACATAAAACTAAAATAACGCAGACGTTCCATTCTAGACGAATATCTGCGATGAAATCTATTTACGAAATTATCTGATCACGTACGTTTGCCATCGATTACGTAGCGATAACATAAGAAATAAAAATCAATCATTTCTTACAGCATACGGCTTCTGTTATGGCGACTATGAATGCTCTAATCGATTTACGTATGTTTATTTAATATTAATATAGCAAATTTATTTTCCAAATAGATTAATTGGCGTGGAAAATACTAACACGCTTTTAAGTCTGGTGCTACAAATTCGGCGAAGACTGGTCGTTCTTCCACAGTGTACATCACACATCTGTCTTTCCTGTGCTGTGCTACCTCTTTATAAAAGGTGAAGCGGTATCTTGCAGCTCTATCTATGTAACTAGGAATATTAATCGATAGATTTTAATGTTAAACTATTTGCACCCAATAAGTTTTTGATGCAATATCATGATTTTGTTTTAAACAGGTATTTTTATAGTAAAGCGAAATTAAAAGAAAAAAATGTATGTCAATGCCCTGCATGTCAAAAATGAGGCGTCTCTATGAACAGGTTTATTGGGACTTTTCTTCTTAACAGAAGGTCTACTATGAATTGACGAAGTCCTGAAAAACCGACTCAGCCTATACACACAAAGTGGTCTATTGAAAAGCAAACTTGCTGTGTAAACAAAATTAATAAACAAACGTTTGCTATTATGATTTATTAATATTTGAAAATAACTGACCTGGTACAGTAACAGTATGTTTGTTAAATTGAATGAATTTCTGTTATTTTTGTCCAGTCCTTTAAGCCTTAAATGGTTCAACCAAATCCACATCAGCATCCGGTATAACATTGTCCATTTCTGCTGGTATTTGTCATGATTTGGCTTTCTCCCAAGCAGTGTAAAAATTTTATACCAAGTTCACGCCAGGTCTATCCACAAGATGGGGTTTCATTTTAAATGATTTCTGTAACTCTGCCAAGGACATGTTCGTCAGGCGTGGTTATTTTTGGAAGTCCCTTTCTTGTAGAAACTGAAAAGCAAATTACAGAAGTTAAACAAAATTCCGTTGATGAAATTTTCACATCTGATTGTATCAGAAACAAATTTGCACTTACGTTAATGACATTGGTGCAGTCTCTAAAATGAGTCATTTTCAGGGCACGGCTCAACTAACATCAATAAAATAGCAGTGTTTGTTGTGCCAGAGGATATTATACTCTGACAGATCGGCACGAATTAAATTCGCTTTCTCGTCCATAGTTTTCATTGCCTCTCCTATCTGTAAGTGTAAGACGACAACCTTTATTACAATCTGCTTAACAAGAGCTGCAACAACTACGACTACATGTAGAACAGGTTAATAAATTACCTCGTCATAAGCCATGATCGAGGCCACGATACTATAATAAATAGTCCACATTCCACATCCTTCAATTTTATGTACCTTATTTTGAACCACATATTTTGGCCTGATATTTTCACAAGTTCCTGTTTTGGAGTCGGAGAATTCCAAACTAAAAGAAGTTTTCCATGCAAACGCACAGTTTTAGCAAAAAAAATCCTGAAATTTCGCCCTTCGGTACCAATCTAAAAGCAACTCAATTTCATCCAATTTTCATGGTGCACTCACATGGGGGGACGTTCAGCGAGTAATACCCCTTTTATTCATTACGAAAAGGTTTGTTTTACCACAGAAAAATCAAATTTTATATATACATATTATGGCTAAAATTAAATACTTGGAATTGGATCAACTGCAACTGACGTCAACTGTCAACTGTCATGCACAAACACAGAATCATATAATAGAACAGAATGTGTCATAACTCATAACCACAACTGAGAAAACTTGCATCACAGAATATATAAATAGACATAGGCGCATTCGATTGAAAAATACCGAATTATTGAAATGATCGGCACAATCCGGTTATTGTATGAGTGTTCGAATATTCAATAATCGATTGAAAATTAGACAGAAAGATAGTGGCAATTTGAGTAGAGAGAATCGATTCCTGTATTTACAACACAATTACAAAGAATAAATCATTTTAATTTTTTTCAATTAATTTTTGAACCACATGTTTCGGCCTGATATTTCTACAAGTTCCTGTTTTGGAATCGGAGAATTCTAAACTAAAAGTTTTCCATGCAAACGCAGAGTTTTTGCAAAAAAAAACCTGAAATTTCACCCTTTGGCACAAACCTAAAAACAACCAATTTCAGCCAAATTGTCTCGGTGCAATCACACAGAGGGACGTTCAGTGAGTAATACCGTTTTTATCCATTACAAAAGGGTTTGTTTTACCACAGAAAAATCCAATTTATCATATAAATGCCCCTAATATTGTACATTACAGTACATTTTCACTGACATGAATAGTACATTCGCTTCGCTCGTGCTGCAAACTTCATGTTTCTAGAAGACTTATGCTAAACAACACAATCAGATTATAGAATTAACAAAACTTAATGAATAGTAAACAATATTGTTCCAGCCAAACAAATTCTGCTTATCGCCCATCTCCTCTTTATAGGTCGTTGGACCGCACTTCAGTGTCTCAGTTCACATAGTGGTCAGTTTTTTTCACAGACCTATTTTAAGTTCTGTGTTTTTTTTTAGGACGAACGCTCAGTCCAGTTCTATACGTCTTTGATTTTTGCAAAGACTCCATATGGTTTGTAGATCCGACATCTACGCTGGACGCCATGATAAGCTGCCAGATCCGTCTTTCAGAATTCTTTGCTTAAATCCTGGACCAGATTGAGAACATTGAATTATTTATTATTTACCAATAACTAACGGAGCATAAATCGATGTATTATAAAGTGACTGACTTATTTTAAAATTTCTGGTAGTTTAAAAATAATAAAGTTTGGTTCACAGAGTGTTGTTCTTTTATAATACCGTTGTTTATTGTCAAAATTTATAGATAAGGTGTGGTGTTTGATTTATCCTAAAGTAGTGACTGCGTATAATCCAATGATTTCATCTCATTATATATCAAGAATTCTTATCGGCGAAGGACAAAATTATCCTTCTAGTATTCTAGTGGTCAGTTGTTGCTTGACCCATTTGGATTTATAGGTATAATTCAGCGCAAGCCGGGGCTCTTGCCCGTTGAATAGCCGTTTCCTATAATCCTATTTATTATCAAGAATTCAACTAAGTTATAGCAATCGTAGCCAGTCGTGGCGAGCTTAGGTGAATCTGTATGTAGAGAGTGGTATACAACAAGCGTACTCATCGCTATCATGATTGCAGTGGCTCTTCTCTGATAGGTCGCCTCAAGGCTGATAATTAGCCTTGAGGTCGACTATGTTCTCCTACAATCCCCACCGCTCGCCACGACTGGCTGCGATTGCTGTACATATGCTTTGTTTGAACTGTACCATTCACTCTACTAAGCGACTGACAATTTACTTTTCGAGTTATTGCGAAACTCTTGTTACATTTATTTTTCAAGTGGTACAGGCAAATAATTAGGATTTTTCATTCTGATCTCTAAGAGACTTTCAAAAAATCAAACAGATTACATTTTCTAGAGATTCTGAAGTAACGTGCTTAATAATTTCTACACAATCTTCCAGATGTCTTAATATGTATATAATATAGTTTTTTATTTAAAATTTTAGTTGTGTTTTATAGATCTATTTACATGCTAAAAAAATAAAAAGAATGGAAACAAATGCCAATAACTGCAACTAATAACCATTGCTTGATATTTGAAGATGTTACCATTAACATTATAAATCACCACTGGCATATTTTCCAAAATGGGATTACTTTGTAGACAAAACGAATCTTGTAAAGAAATAACTTTTAATTAGTATACATATTTACAAAAATAATTACATTAAATCCTTTTCTCGTTCCCGTTAATACATTAACTCTGCTGACAAGCTCTAACGGCTATCAACTGAAGTAATATATATAAAGGAGCAAAAACCTCCGAGTAGTCCAAGTTAACTTGTACCAAAAGTTTCTTACACAACAAGAACTTAAACAAAAATGTCATTAGCAGAAAAGTGGCAGACCAACTGATCCTCAATAAAGAAAACTTTAACGTAGTTTCAAGAAGCATTCGTATAAAAATTATTATACAGAAATAAGTGTTCAATGCATCTCCGGCGAATAGTGGAAAGAAAATCATCCACCAGTTGTTACTATCGACGTCTATATCAGGGTTGTATTTAAATGCAAGAAGTACAGTGAATAACAAAATTGATATTAGGTTTATCCACATTTCGAAGACTGTAAGCCCTAACCAACGTACCAGTTCCTCTATTGTGAAAAACATTTTCAATTATCTTTCTTTTCTGCCGTTTCGAGGAGATCAGTACGAAACACTCTTATTCGGAGAGCTGAGTTGAATCGTCTCTGAATTTCATAGTCGGCATCATCTACAGCTGGTTCTAAGTCATCTAAAATATAAGCATTTATTAAAAAAGTATTAAATTTAGTTATCGAATTTATTTTCCTTATGTATTGTTGCATATAGAACGCGAATATAAAATTAAGATATGACGGCTATTGCTAACTTCTGAGATATAGTTTCCCTAAAGTCACATATATGACCTTCCTATGATAATTTATATAGAGTTTAAAAATCGTATTTGTGACAGAGTTTGGGTCCTTTGTATTATATCTCGGAAAGTTTGACCAAGTTCCGATTTCGTATTTATTTCTGTACAACAGACAATGAATATAATAAAATTTTCAATGCTCTTAGCAATATAACATGTTTTCTAGTATAATATTACCTATCAATTCTGTAGACAAGGTATTAGTATTAATATTGAAAGAAATATGACGTTCTTGTAGCTGTAACGCTAATAGTATGCCTCTTTGAATAGCAGCTCCTAGACAATATATAATAATTTCATTTTCGTTATTATTTATTAACTTGTTGCAACGTTCTAGTTGGGCCTAAAACACTATTTGTATTAAATTTTAAGTGATTCTAACCTAAAAACATAAATTACCTTTATGTTAGTTTTGGTGCTTATGTATAAAATATTTTCACCCCTTTCCGGCTTTTGTGGTTGTCTTTTTCGAAAAACGTGATTTTTATTTGAGTTCCTATTGTGTATTTTATTATATTGACTAGAATTCTGTTTCTTATTGTCAGCCATTAGAAAGTCGATCACGGAACATGAAGGGAAGAGGGAGAAATGTGGAATGTCCCGTCTCCCCAGACACTGTTCTTAAAATAAACTGGACTTCACATCCATGCTCATTATGATAGTCGCCATGATAAGCTTTTAACTTATTTGAGGTCGGTAAGACGTAAGACTCAAGCAAAAAGTTCGTGGGCCCAAGATAAATGGTAAACTGGTAAACTTTAATACTCCTCTATAGAAATCTTATTGTTATATCTTCCAATAACATCGAATTCGTCCACAATATGAGATTACTAAAAATCTTTATTGGGAATCATATCTTGAATCGACTATGAAATATATATATATATATATATATATATATATATATATATATATATATATATATATATATATATATATATATATATATATATATATTATCCCTAAATTTATTACACTTCGTTAATTTGTTGCCTTGTGTTTGTTTCATAGTAGAATATATTTTTAGTTGAAAACAATAACCGCAGACATTTTTAATTAAAATTTAAACTAAAGTTTATATTATTTCTTAAATAGTATATAACCAGTTTTCCAAATAGATGTTAAACGTTATATGGTAAAAATAAATGTTAACCTGAATTTTAATAACTTTATAATTAGTTTAGTACTTAACTATGAAAAAACGTAAAAATACAAAATAATGTGTGCATTTTCTTGAAAAGCCTTTGTAAAGTTACTTTACTGTTTTGGCTCATTTGGCTGCATGTAAATTTTTGACTATAAGTAATAGTATTATGTGAAACTGAAAGACAAATAACATGATTATATTTTTTGACAGTTCCTGTTTCATTGTTAATAATTAATATTAAATGTTTTCAATTCTCCCCTGGTTTTGGGCAAAGAATTCTGAGACGGATCTGAGAGCTTATCATGGCGACCAGCAGAGGGGGCGTATGTAGACCAAATTCACATAAAATCTATTTCTATTTGACAAGTTCGTGACCATATCGCATTCTTATCTCTGTAACAAATTTATCGATGAGTTGTATTACTGGTTGCTGGTCAGTGAATGAATAAATGTACATTACTATTTTAACTGCTGTGATAAGCGAAAATCATAAATATATGTACAATAATATACACCCTTATATAGAATTAGATTTATATCATTACGAGGAAGATGTAAGAATGCCTATGACATTTTTTTAGTGTTTTTGTTTTATTCTTTATAAGAAACTACTTACTACTCAGAAATAGGTACTCAGAATCCATTATCTTTCATCTAGTTTGATGCTTTGTAATTGCTAAAAGGGGATTTAACAGATTATATATATATTTTTAATGCCTTTTTTGATTTCTTTTGTCAAGAAGGATAGACTCCAATAAATTTTAGATAGATTCATAGTAAAATAATATGTTAACTTTCTTATCTTCTTTACTTCAACCTCAATCGGTTATAGAAAAATTAGATTCTAATTAGACTAAAATTTAATAATAATCTATCCATTACAAATATTTAAATAATAAATTAAGAAAGAAAATTAAATAAAATAGATTTATTTTATAAAATAGCCTTTATTTGTTCAGTAATATATTTTTATATACACACTTCTCAGAATCAGAATATTTTACACAAATATACAGACAATGATGCAGTCTATCACATGAAAATATGATTTAAAAGTTTTAAACATGTAGTCTCATCACAAAACTTAATAAAAAACCTAACGCAGTGAGTTATTACTTAGTTTTGCGTGTCTTTAAAACATCTCTGCCTCTAAAAGACCAGCTTTAGACGCCATATTGCTTTTATTTATTTTAATAATAGTTCACTTACAACTATCTGGAAGTATTAAAATAGTAAATTAACATGTCCACTACATTGATGATACGTTAATATTCAAGAATAGGAAAAAGTTTTCATAACCCAATTTCTTAAACTTCACCATATGTTCTTTAAAAAAGTTGTATATATGGCAAAATGTATTGATTGTTACTACAATACGAAATCCAGGAAATTCAATTAAGTGTTCGTGCACTATGCCAGTTTATTTAAAAGAATATAAGTTTCCGAAATTATATTATGTACTACTAGTTGTTAAAATGGAGTTTTGGCAAGTGCCAGACAGTATTTACACTTGGGTTTGTAAATTAAGAAAGTCAGTTTGAAGAAAAAAGTTAAATGACAGATGATAGTCCGCTTGTAATGTTGCTTACGACGAAATGCGAAATCTAATTACTGCTAGCTCAAGAAAATTGTTAATCCGGCATGTCACGCATTGAAATTTGCCAGACTCTGGCATATGTTTACGAAAGTTTACAGTCATTTATCGCTTTTCCGTTGGTGTCTTCCTATACAAAATTAGGTATGTAGTTATAAAAAATATAAAATACTGTGGAGAATTTTGGAATATCTTTTCTATTTTTGAAATAAAGTTATGAAAACCTTTCAAATATCGAAGTACCTATATTTAACTTTAAATATATCACATCTCCTCTCTTTACAAACAACAGTGATCAAATAATCAAATATGTAACAAACGTTTAAGTAATAAAAACAACTAATAGTAAATCAACAATATCATTAACAAATTCTGGTCTCGCCGATCAGGTTAAAAATACCAAAAACAAAATTGTTTACATTATTCCTAATATAAAAAGGTTCCGTGGGGGGTCGTCTTTCAAAATAGGGTAAAGAATCACTACCCTGTGGGGTATGCTATCCCTGAAAGGCATGAATTTGGTTATTGGTTACTCCTAGCTCCTGTAGTTCTTTTGTAGTCAGAGCTACAAAAGAGTTTGGTCCACAAACGAAGAAAAACGGATGTCTTATCGTGTAGCCAGTGTCTTTTATATGTTCTTGTATGGCATTATCTATCATTTCTTTGTTGACATGGCCGGTTAGCCCCGTCCAGTTTTCACCAGGCTCCGAGAGGATGTGGGTAATTTTTAATCTGTAAATGAGCATTCAGTTAGATACAAAAAATGTTTCCACATTATTTTGAGGATTTCCTGACCCTAAGTTTGGTGTTTGGCGCCCGAGCAGAAACTATACAACAGTGTCAGTGTCATAATTTGTATTTTAGGAATAACTTGTTGATTTCGAATTATTACTTACTTAGAGTATCTCCTCTCCAGATTTTCAAGTTGATCCTTAAATGGAATATCTTGCTCGGTTTTGTTGAAAAACAGCAACCTTATAAACTGGCTGGAAACAAAAAATCACCACTTGTATAAAATTTGTTTAACTGGCAAATTGTAAACAATGGGTTTTTATACTGATTTTTAAAAAAAGCGCCATGGGATAGAATAACTAAAAACAAAAACAATACGCAAAAACCGGTTTATGTAAAGAATTACTCTCATCTTCCAGTATTTTTTAGTACGAGAATTTCCTGCCTTTCTGAAAGACAAAAGTAGATCTTATAAAAATGGTAAACGAAATTAATTCATGTGACTGGGGACCAGTTAAAACAAAATAATAATACAAATATTTTTTTTTTTTTTTTTCCTTATGGGTTGCGGTCTTTTGGCCCGCTGTACTGAAGCTAAAGCTTATTATACCCCCATGGTCTCCCTATTCCATAAGACCCGTTCCTCCCACGAAGGCGTGTATACGGTCGATGGGAGCATTGGCTATCTCTTCCGGTGTCACTGATGGTTCACCGAAATGTGCAATCCTTCTCGCCACTAAGGCCGGGCATTCACATATGATGTGGTGAGGTGTTTCCTCCTCTTCACCACACATCCTACAATCTGGATCATCCTTCACCTTTATGTTGGTGAGATGTTTGTTTAGCATGCAGTGTCCTGTTAGAATACCCACTGCACATCTTAGCTGTCTTCTGCTCAGCTTCAGCAATTCGTTAGTCTTTGATTTGGATGGGTCACCTAAGAATATGCGTGATTGTCTCATTCCTGGCGCCTCTCTCCAATGCAAGTTGTGTTTCTGTCTTAATAGTTCCTTTACTGCGCCTTTTGCGGTGCTGTATGCGATCCCGCATGTCGGTTCGGGTCCTATCAAGGCTTTTTTTGCTCCTTCTTTGGCCCAGCTTTCTCATTACCTGAATTTCCCTGGTGTCCTCGCGTCCATTCCAATTGCACATTGTTGTGTTTCGCCAGGGGCTTCAGGCAATTTCTTACTGTTTTAGAACGTATTTCTACTGCCTCCAGAGCTCTAAGAGCTGCCTGGCTGTCAGTGATGATACGGATTCTTCTGTTAGTGTATGACATCCGTACCATTTCTTGTGTACAAGCCTCTATGGCTGTTATTTCTGCTTGGAACACGGTTGCAGTGCTGCCCAGGTTCAGACTGAAGTATGTCCCTGGTTGGTCTCCCGCAATTCCTGCTCCGGTACTGCTTGACGTTTTTGATCCGTCCGTATACCGTATCATTTGGGTGACTTCGCATCTGCCTTTTGCCCTCATCTTCCCTATCAGGTATAATCACCCTGAAGGTTTTTGTGAAGTTATAAGTAGTGCTGATTCTGTCAGACTGCATTTCAAGTAGTCGGTTTTTTCCCAGTTGTTGGGCTATTTCTGTATGATATCCTTTTCTTGGAAAGGTCTCATACCCGTTGTTTCTTAGCCTGTAAGTCGCTATCAATGCCTCATTCTCCACTACTAGATTTAATGGAGGTAGGCATAGCAGCGCTTCCATAGCTGCGGTAGGCGTTGTTGTCATGGCCCCCGTTATCCCTAGGCACGCAAGTCTTTGTACCTTGTTTGGTTTCCTCAACGACTCTCCTTTTCCAGCTTTGTGCCACCAGATCAGGGAGGCGTAGGTTATTATTGGTATCACAACCCTTTGGTACAGCCAATGTACCATTCGTGGTTGTAGTCCCCAGTTCTTGCCCACCATTCGTCTGCAGGCCCATAGAGCCCGCGTGGCTTTGGTGGTCACTTTCTCTATATGAGCTTTGAAGTTTAGTTTGGTGTCTAGAGTTAGTCCCAAATACTTGGCTTCACCGCTCATTTGTAATTCTTTTCCCCGAAGAAATAGTTTCTTCAGGTTCTGAATTTTTCTTTTCCTTGTAAAAGCTACCACTGTGGTCTTTCCTGGATTGACGGATAGACCTTCCTGAGTGCACCATTTACCTACCGTTATGAGGGCTCTTTGCATCATTTCTGATGTGACTACCTCAAATTTTCCTGTTGCCAGGATGGTGATGTCATCTGCATATCCCTGCGCATATATTCCTTGCTGTTCTAATTGTTCTAGGAGTTCATCAACAACCAGACACTACAACAGGGGTGATAGGACACCCCCCTGCGGACAGCCCCTGGTTGCCGACACCTCCTCTGTCGTGGAGCCCAGCATTGTTTGTATTTTCCTGGTTTTGAGTGCTGAGTCAATCCATCTTGTTATCGACTGCTTGACCCCGCGTCTCTTCACTGCTCTGCTTATAGAGTCGTATGACAAATATTAATAAACATACTTATTTTACATAATTTAATGAGCTAGTTTAACAAGAAATAATAAAATATGTTTAAGCAAAATATGGTTCCGGTTCTATGTTATAGGTACTCGTAACGAAAATAAAAATAAAAATTACATTTTGCTTCTAATCTGATGGTGAGTTGCTTTTGATATTAAACACCTAGTTCAACGCCTGCTTAAGCTATACATATAACATATGAGACCAACGACATAAGAATTACTAGACAAGTAATGAAATGGACTCGTCCACGTACTCAGCGTCTCATTGGTTACAAACACGTGGCGCACCAATGAGACGCTGAGTACGTTGGACGAATGCAAACAAATCGGAATCATTACTTGTCTAGTAATTCTTATGTCGTTGTATGAGACTCACCATTTCTTAACCCTCCTTTCCAGCAAAAATATTAACAACGTCAAGATTGGAGTAATTCCAGTACCAGCCGCAAGCAAAATGAAAGTATCCCTTTTCTCTAATCGTATTAAATCAAAATCTCCTATTGGCTTGGTTACCAGTACCTCATCATTCTTCTGCCTGTCCGTGAGAAATCTACTAATGTTTCCGTTTTCATATCTCTTTACCATTAGACATAAGGTGTCAGTGCAAGGTTCGTTTAGCACTAATTCCTTGAAGAGTGATTGTGGGACTGGCGTGTAGCTCCTTGAGATTTGTTCACCTGAAAAAAATCAGAATTTTTTAAAAATCTTTCATGCTCACGCTCATGATAATAAAAAAATATGAAAGGAAAAAAGTAAGTACCTAGTAAATTGCTGGAAACCACATATGGCATTTCCAAATTAGGACGACTGCAGGAAAACAGTTTATAAGTATGATTCTAACATTTATAAATTTTATAAGTTTTGTATGTCGAATTTATTCTCCACTCTCTTTGATAATACAATTTTAGGTAAAATTTTAAATTTGGCAGTTGCCAACAGCTTTATTCCCCTGCCTTTATGAAATAGGACGGTGCCTAGCAAGCAATGTATATAATTGCTTTGAACTTACCATCAATATTTGCAAATACCCTAACATGCTTGCCGATGGGTACAACAACTTTCACTCCGTCCGCTCTTTCCAGCCTTACCAAAAAAATGTTATGGTTCACTTGCATTTTCTCAGTAAAAACAAAATTAAACTTAACACCGTTTGACACGCCACTAACCGCTTTACTTTGTTGCCGCAGCACTCCATAATTGTCCCAAATTCTCCCCTCAGTCTTTCGAAAAATAATTTCAATTTTACCCGTCTCACACACCATCTTTATACTGCACGGCCAGTTCACATTGTCAAAAAATATTATTTCGTTTTTGAAAATCATTTCGTCATAAGTCAGCGAAAACACTATAGTCTTTTCTGCGTTTGGAGGGAATACTTCTATTAAGGGGTTGCAAAAGGCTCTTGTGTAGAAAATTACGGTGATCCAGTCGATCCTCTGGATCCAGTCGAAACGGGGTAAAGGTGGAGTGTCATCTGTGTCTTCGTCTGATTCTCCAGCTTTCGACGTTGATTGCTCCCGTGAAAACACTGGGTATTTTTCTAAAAACTTTATACGAGGTTCCTTAAATTCAGGGGTTTCCACGCTTTGTGTAATAATGGCCTCTGGGGATTTGAAAGTGGGCTCTGTCGCAGCTACCGATGTCACATTATCGGCAACAGCAACAGTAATTGCATTAGCATTAGTTTCGTTCTCAACTGGCTTCTTCGGTGAAATTTTTTTGTCTTCAAAGAACAGTGCTTCTTTGTCCACATTAGGCTCAATGGATACTAGTCTGCCGACAAGGCATTTCTGGAGAATTTGGTCGTAATTTACCCATGGGTGAATCTGGAAAATATCGACAACTTTCAAAATAATGTAAATGGAATTTAAGAACTATTAAACGTAGATGATTAGTGCGGTGCCTGTTTTAATGGTATTTTCTAGTGCCGTTCATCTTATTATTAATAATATTTATATTTGGATTAAACAGTGTGGTATGATGACCGCAATTAGTCATCGTACCAAAAGTGTGGAATATTGTGTATAACTTTTTAAATAGTAATTAAAAAAATGTACACTTGTTTGATACACTTGGGTGCCCTCAAATTTTTTTTAAATTGGTAGCGCTACTATGATAATCAATGTAACGCAACAACTTAAGAAACGGAAATATTGGGGGCAATCCAGTGTGTGTTAAACACACCGCTCAAACCAAATTTAGCTAATAAATCAGATTGCTGATAAATACCATGAACTTAAAGGACAGATATATAATAATTCATTTTAAATTATGTGAATATCATATCGTTAATTCCAAACAATACCAGCATATTCTAATTTCAGTCTTACAAAAGCTCTAAGCAGAAGAGAAGAATGGAAATGTTTTTATCATGTCTTGAGTTTCTTAATTTAATAAAGCCTTTTATTTTTCCAGACTAACAGTAATATAATTTATATGTGCAACGAAGGTTAATTTTGAATAAAAAATGGATCGTAGATTTTTAAATTGGCTGCATATAATAACTTTTTCTTTGCCTATTTTATATGAAAAATGTATCGGATTATTTCTTCTCGGAAAAGTCATCTCATTACATTTTCATTTTGGTGCATTTTAGGATAATTTATTATGTTGGCTCCGCAAATTAATTTTTAAGAGACCATGTTGTAAACGATGGCAATCTTCATCGGATTTAAACAATTAAAGATCATTAGCTTATAAATGAATATAACTTTTAACGTCGAATGCTATTGAGAGGGATGCATAAAATTGCATTCATATTTTGAGTATTATTTAAACGTTGCAGATCATATTCTAAGGCAGCTAGGATGCTGGAAATTGTACATACTGGTGTTGCTCGATTATTCGAAAGCGTTTAACACTATAAATTATGAAATTTAATTTTTAATATTATATAGAATTTGTTGGGTTTGATGTCACAGACAGCTTTTTCGATTATTATGAACTATTTATAAAATACGCAACAGCAAGTTGTTAGTAAATTTTAGGTGGAGTACCCCAGGGGTCACTACTCGGACCACTGTATATACTATTCTGCTCTGACCAAAAAATTTAGCATTTAGATGTACACAGATGCTAGGTATGCAATTATTTTATTCATGCAGACCTATAGTACTGCCTCAGAATACTTAAAAATGTAATAACATTTACAAAACCTTTCTTCATTTAATTCCAAATAAGTGTGCTATAATGCTGTTTGAGTGACAGATCGGCAGGATTGCCTTGGCATACATATTTGTTACATTGTACGCTATGAAAGTTACCTGTTCGAAAAGCTTTGTGGCATCGATACCGGCCCCTTTCATAAGTTCTTCTGGCCCCCCTGGATGGAATGGCAGGTATGCTGTAATATTGTAGACTTTTCCACGTATGGCCAACCATGCATCGTTTTCTTTATTGTGTTGCGACAGTTCAT
The DNA here is from genome assembly GCA_963680705.1 of Rhagium mordax. Lineage (NCBI taxonomy): Eukaryota > Metazoa > Arthropoda > Insecta > Coleoptera > Cerambycidae > Rhagium > Rhagium mordax. The sequence continues at coordinate 6,164,843 of OY796662.1, read as the reverse complement.
GTCTTGTCACCTAAAGAAAATTAAATGTTTTATATACGTATGGCCTATGGAAAATATTATCGTATTGTTTGTATTATTAGTAGTATTCAGTTAGATATTGCAATACATTTTTTATTTATAATTTCTAAACTTAAGGAAGTTTAATAGATTAAAAACTTAAGTGTAATTTTTCTTATACAGTGTGTCGCACTTAAGAGTGAAACACCTTTATAACATTTTTCATTTTTATCAGATTTGAACCAAAATTTCAGTCAAATATAGAGCACATAGGATCAACTTATAGCCAAAAAGCCATTCGCCTCCTATTAATGCAAAGCCACCTGCGATACCAAAATAAAAGGAAAAATTCAAGAAAGCATATTAGGCATTTTTTTATCGGAAAATTTTACCAATGAAAGTTGTTCAGAATTGTCCAAAATTTCATCAAAATTAAAGATGTTGATATTTTGTTTGAAAAAATTTTAATATCCGAAAACATAATTTTGTAATATCAATTATCATTCGTTTTTACTTGCAGAGTATTTCCTTAGTTTTTTTTTTTTTCATAAGAAATTAAATATTACAATCCATTCTGAGTTTAATTTTAATTTTACGAACAAATTTTTCCAAATTAATAAAACAAAAAATTATTCCTAAAATTAAAATTAAACTCAAAATGGATTGTAATATTTTATTTTTTATGAAAAAACACTAAGAAAATATTCTGCAGCTAAAAACGAATGATAAGTACATTGATATTAGATATAATTATATTTTTGGATTTAAAAATGTTTTCAAGCAAAATATCAATGTTTTTTAATTTTGATCAAATTTTGGACATAAGGCTCGACATAAGGTTTTTGGACAATTCTGAACAATTTTCATTTGTAAAATTTTCCGTTAAAAAATGCCTAATATGTGCCTTTTTTATTTTCTCTGTTTAGTTTGATATCGCAGGTGGTTTTTTTACCAAAATTACACAAAAAGCGCATCTGCGTAAGACAAAAGTCTGTGCAAAATTTCAGGTAAAAATCTTAAAAAATAACTGAGATATTAATAAAAATAATTTTCAAAATTTAAACTTTAACACTCTGTATAAGGAAAACTACGCGCCAAAATAAAAAAGCACACTATAAAAGTCGCATATTTTCGTCCAAAGAATCTGTGGTTAACGGCTTGACCTACTTTTTCTTAACACCCTGTATACTTAACACCTAAATTTGATATTGATCCGTTTTTTAATTCCTGAGATACGAGGGTGTACTCATGAAAAGTGAATCATACTGTACAGGGTGATCATTTTAAGTGCCTCACTCGATTTTCCTGCTTTATTCTTCACCTAGGAAAAAAATTCAAAAACCTTACTTGTGTACTTTTTTCCGAGGAATCCGATTCCGAAAAGATATAAACAATTGAATGTCAAAGAAAAAAGTTATGGCCGAAAAACTGAAAAAGAAAAAAATATACACCCTGTATATTAATGCGGAAATGTATATGTGACATTTCACTGATTGTAAATGTGTATGAGATACATATTTTTCACTTCCGGTTTGACCGGAAATTGCTTTAATATTTTTATTTTAGGTGATATTGAGCTCAGTTTAAAGAACTTTTCTTTCTGAATTCAGCAATATATAACATATCATCATTGTTGCTCATTGTTCGGAATCGGATTCCTCGGAAAAAAGTACACAAGTATGGTTTTTGAATTTTTTTCCTAGGTGAAGAATAAAGCAGGAAAATCGAGTGAGGCACTTAAAATGATCACCCTGTACATATTGTACAATTGATTAATTAATTAAATCCATTTTTAACTTTAATTATCAATATTGCTAGACAGTCGCTTATTATTCCATAATATAATTTAATACCGGATTGTATCATTTTATAAAATAAATTATTACGAATTTTACTTTGCAAAAAAATCCCAACCGGCAATGCAGATAACGAGCTGTCTACGGCAGAGAGATAATTTAAAATGAATCAGCAATTCAATTCGAGAGATCTCGATTGGAATTGAAAATATTCTAATGGATTTCATCACTTTCATCAATGAACAGCTGGGTCCTTACTCACCGACATTTGGCCAGCCCTCGGGCCGACTCCAGTAAGGTCCTTTCCGGAGGATCCCAACCTGATCCAGTCCATAAGGGAATGTCCTGGCTGAAGAGCGCATTTGTTGCGTGGATTGCCTGGAACAAAAGAATGTTTTATCAGTGTGTGCTGGTCCTGTCTTAGATCTTATTCATCCGAGACTAACCTAATTAGCAATTGAAATGCGGCGTCAAAAATGTCTGTTCTGATACATTTTAGGATGATATTATACGAGGCTGATTCGCGGTTGGTATGATTTGTGTTGGTTTTTGGTGCACATGACCGACAGGGGATGATCGGAAACGTCTGGGGTTTTGGTTATATTAATACTGATTTCATATCCTTGCATTATTTTTAAACTGGGACAAAATTTAAATAGAAATTTTCTAGTAGTTTTGGGTCAATCGTTAGTTCCAAATTTCACTGCTCACTTGTGGGGACAATCAGTTATACCTGAAGATGTACTTGGCACATTGTCCGAAACACCTGCCGCATCTGATATACTGGCTGGCTCCATCAAGTCTTCGACGCTGTTTGCTTCCATACCTTCATTCAATTCTGTCATATATTATTATGTAGTGCCTACAAACGCCCTTATGTCAAATAACAATGTCAGAAATGATCAAAGTTTGACACTTTTAAATAAGTGCTTGCTACTCTTCTTCTGAGTCGGTAGTCAGCTCTGCACAGCATTAATTCTTCTCATCGATAGGTACTGCTTGGCTTCCAGTGGTTATACTTACTTTATTTACTGAACAGAAATAGTTAAGCGCCTCCCTACAAATGCGCGCTAAATTTAAATAGAATGTTCCCATTGGTTGAATTTTTACAACCCATAATATAACCAACTACACTGCTCCAAGAGCAGATTCGATTTGTGTCGGCCATTGCGTTTTGGTGTTTTGGCTGTTTTGTAAAAGATTACTGTTTAGTTATTCGTTGTTTTCATTAGCTGATATTTCCATTCATCCAATAGAATATTGTTTTTCAATACTTTGGTGAATATTTTTGTTTATATTAACGTACACAATTAAAATAATTACATGTCAGAACCATATTTTCTTTTTGAGGTTAGAAATTCCATCGATTCATTCAATAATTAATAATTTATTAATTTGTGGCGTGTAAAACTGGTTGCATACATTGGTCTAAGCAAATGGAGAGGAGCTTCACTATTTCTGTTCAGTAAATAGAGTATAGTCGTGGTGTAGTTTATGGCTAATTTAAGAGCCACTGACCTTCGATATAACCCCGGTAAGTAAAACTGTCGCCGAGTGTCATTCAAGCAACCGGAATTCAAATTTTCCGCAGCTTTCCCTAATTTAAAAACATCTGGAATGGGATATGGAGGTGCGGGAGATAATAAATTACCCTACTATTGTAAATTTATTACACTACTTTTTATCGCACTACTGCTTCCCGTGAAGGCGGCAAATGTAGCATACAAATCCAGCTCTAACACTCCATTAACTCCGAGAATAATGATTTCATTAGCATATTGATCTTGGCCCCGCGGAGTCCTTTAATTACACTATTTTTAAAAAAGCGGAAAATGGATGAAAAAACCCACTTTTTCATTTGCAGCCCGGCCACTCCGCTATCATATTGTGCCCCATAATAAATTATACCCCCATTAAGAGATATAACCGAAAATGGCCGGAAATGGTTTATAACATTTTAAATATGAAATGATATATGAAACCGCAACGCTGAAAAATGTAAAAGTATAGAGATTTACGTGAAAACACCATCGATTTAATTATAATATGAAAAGCTCTAGACGCTTGAAAACATCACGTTTTTCATTAAAGAAGTGTCATTAAAGTACTTTTTTTTCACTCTCCGAAACAAAAGATTGCCTTATCGGATAATAGATGGCTTAGGTTCCTTTTATTAATGATGTTTTCATAGATGGGTTATCCATCAGCATCAATAAAGCATTAGTCATTTTGTTAATTGGATCGCAGTAGTTCCCAGCGAGTGAATTCGTTACACCAGAAGTCTTTTACCCAATTGCGCAAAACCAACTAATAAATATGTATTTCGGGATCGGCATTAAAAATTGTTTTGAGTTTTAGTTTATAACATTGGCAAATCAGTTGAAAATAATAAAGCCAGAGCTAAAAAAGGAAAACAAATCCGCTGACCTCTATATTTGACCCATAGTATACAGCATAAGTTTTAAAAGTATAAAATAGTTTTCTCCTAACCCATTTATCTTTTAGGTGAAAAAAGCTTTGAGATATTATATTTGGAGAAGAAGAAGAAGAAGACGAAGAAGAAGAATAAGAAGAATAAGAAGGAGGAGAAGAAGGAGAAGAAGGAGAAGAAGGAGAAGAAGGAGAAGAAGGAGAAGGAGAAGAAGGAGAAGAAGGAGAAGAAGGAGAAGAAGGAGAAGAAGGAGAAGAAGGAGAAGGAGAATAAGGAGAAGGAGAAGAAGGAGAATAAATAAATATAATATAAATAAATACAACACATGTAATTAAGACCCCCTTTATCCCAGAAGGTTTTAGAAGAAGGAGATGAATGACAAGAAGGAGAAGAAGGATAAGAAGAAGGATAAGAAGAAGAAGAAGGAGAAGGAGAAAAGAAGAAGAAGAAGAAGAAAGAAGGATAAGAATAAGAAGTATAAGAAGAAGAAGGAGAAGAAGAAGAAAAGGAGACGAAGAAGAAAAGAAGAAGAAGAAATAAATCAGAAGCAGGGAAGAAAAAATAAAACGAGAATAAAGGAACAAAATAATGTGAAAAGAAGACGACCACGAAGAAGAAGAAGAAGCAGAAGAAGAAGAAGAACCAGAAGAAGCAGAAGAAAAAGAAGAAATAAGTCAGAAGTAAGGAAGAAAAAGAATGTGCGTTGTTCAGTGGTGCCAATATTAAAAATAATGGTTATGTTTAGAGCTGTAAAAAGGAAAATGACAAAAAGTAAACAAATACCTACTGCTTTAATTAATATGGCTCTTCTAGAGGAGAAATCCTGTTCCAGTTTTCTTTTTCGAACTTGTTCGGCATTTCCACTGATGGGCAAAATAATTCTACTTGTATATGCCGGAATTAATGCGGAATATTGTGCCAAATGTTTCTACATTTTAGGAATCAATATATCATCTTTTTGGAGGAAGTTTTACGGTCGGCAATAAAATAGTAATAAAGTAACAATGCTGATGAAACTGAATAAAAAAGCTGGATACCAAAGACGACTATGTTAATATTTTTCTATTTTTATTGAATTTTACGGCATTTTTATGTCGCCTTACTTTTTTATTCTTATCGTAATGCGACTATAAAAGACAATTGTGCGAACTTTAGCTTTCCATTTAGGGAAATGCTTGGATTTTATGTAAAAACCAATATTTTAAAGGTTTATCTTTGGCTATTTGGACATCGCTCCGCATCAACAAATACAGGGGACAGTGGAATTTATTTGACTGGTTTTCGACACCATGTAGAAAATATTTTTCGCCTTTGACCTGCGGAATTTTTTTTTACCAGTATTGTACCAGTATAATTTTACGTTTTTTTTTCCATAGAAAACTAAGGGCATAACATTTTTTTTTTCAATAAAATCTTTGGAATTAGGTGTCTTGAAATTATTGGCCCATTTTCAGATTCTAAATGCTACCTACCATTTTTAATTTTCGTCAGTCAATTTCTTACATACAATTTAACTGTTACCTAATAAGCACAGAAAAAACATTATATAAAAAATAAATACCTACGTAATTAATTTCCTAATAAATCCGGGGAACGCCAACATGGCCCCGGCTTGACATTAAAACCCTTGACCTAACTACCAAACTAAAACAAAGGACGCGTAATTGATGAGATTTTTAAACATTTATAAGGGTTGTTGGTTGCCCACATACGACTATCAATATAATCCCGAGGAATTACATAGGATCGAGTTGCACACTGCATCTAAATGTTGACTACTGTGTGAGAATAACTGGATATGATTACTTTATATGTAACTTGAGGAGGTAACATATATCTTCATTAAATGTGACGTGTGCTCTTGATGTATCCGGCTTTACGTGAAATGTGTGGGCAGGTCATGGAATAGGTTGTTTATCCAACTTGGATTTCATCCCTTTTACTTTCCGTTAACATGACTCTTGCAATAGTGCTCTGATTCTATATACTGAGATAATTTTATTATAAATTAAGTAATTTAAAATTGGTAAAAAACGCCTTGAATATTTACTTGTTTTCGCCCGGCGACTTCGCCATTTTATTAAAAACATTAAAAGCTTTGGTGTTCGTTGCATTACACAGGGTCGTACTTCGGATTGTTAGTACATGTAAAAAAATTATTTGTTTTCATTATTTTATTGTTATAGTAGACCTAACCCAATAAAACTAATTAAAAATATTTAAGAGGCCGAAAAAATACCCTAAATTAAAAAATTTTTATTGATTTGCTTCGGACTCGGAGATGAAGAGACAAATAATGTGGTTCGGAATCCACAATAAACTGCCCCGTCTCTCTTTACATAACATAAAATATTAGGATTTTCCGGGGGTTATATCGGTGACTTGAGAGGCGATTAAAAAACATTTTTTAGCTGAAGACAGACAAGGAAATGACAAATCGTCTATATGCTCTACTGCACTGATAGGGTGTTTCATGATGAACTGTACATACTCCTAAGAATGATAGAGAATCCCTTGCCTATTCACGAATGGGTATAGAAATTACTGACATACAGGGTGATAAACTACTTATGGCAAATATTTCTTTTGACTAGAACTTATTATTTATCACAATTTGTTCAAATTTTATATAATTTGTGTATTTATTACAGTTGAGATAATGCCGTTTTTAATATTTAAAAATTCCAGGACCGGGCTTTTTTAATTCAACTTTTTTTATTTCTGTAGAGAAAATCACCCTGTTGTATATTTTTTTCAAAATATATGGGATAATATAAAAGTCCATCAATAAACAAAAGCATGTGAACATATTTTTTGTCGCACCTTTATTGTTTTTTTTACAAGCGATTGAATTTGGCGAAATGGGTAAATGTAAGATAAAAAATTATAATTTGCTAACTGAATTATCTAAATAAGAAATAAATGTGTATAACATTAGTATCTATGTATTTATTGTCTAAAATAAATCTAATAATTAAAAGTTCCAGGGCCGGACTTTCTTAATTCAAGTTTTTTTATTTCTGTAGAGAAAATCACCCTGTATATTTTCTTCAAATTATATGGGAAATTATAAAAGTCCATACATCAATAAACAAAAGCATGTGAGCAAATTTTTTGTCGCACCATTATTGATTCTTTCGTGGCAATGTGTGCGGTCCTTGTTAATTTTGTTTTTAATTTATATTTTATTAAAATTTGGTTACTTCTACAACTACACAAAACATCTGATTACATTTGATCTAGGTGCTTACCTGCGTACCATAGTTAATTGTTTTTTAGGTGACAAAACAAAGTGTACTGGTCCAGATAAAATATTTACTGGGGTTAGCGTTAAACCCCTTTTTTATGTTTCAGGGCGTTGATGGAATCACCTGAATTGGAAAACTTACCTTTGAGACTTTTACCGTTTTATTTTAATAAAGAAATTTAATTTATAGAAATCTCTACGCTTATGTAACAGGGTGCCAGGGGGATGCCCTTTTTCACTACTTTGAGAGAATTGAGATACTATTTGTATAAACCAACGCTGACGTCAATTGAAATGAGCTATCTTATTAGTTCAACTATTCAATCATAGATGTCAGGGTTCTAACTGAATTTTTAATTACAAATTTTTTTGCAAATGGACTTTGTTAATGTTAATTATCCCTACGACAACTTATCATTTACCTTAACCTAACAAAATAAATTGAAAGAATCATAAAATATAACGATTTAACATTGGTCAACAGTGGCTTAAAACTAAGCAGTTCTTTATTAAGGATTTATTTAATTATTTGCCACGAGGTGCTCAAGAGTTCATATTCTGCATTAAAATATGTGCAACACCGGTTTCAACTTAAGAATACTGGATACCCGTGGCTACTGCGACGAGATTAAATATTCAGCTCTGTTTACAATTTCACAACGGTTTTATTAAAATATCCAATAAATTTTCTAATTTTTCTAGGACGACGTAGAGACGTCGTGTAGCTACTTAAGCTTCGGCAAATGCACTCCCCGACTGTTTTGTTGCTGGTCGCCCGGTGACCAGGTGGGATTTTGTACTGTCATGGCCCACTAGACTCTTTTGTTTCATGTTTTGGTAAGTATTTTCTATTTATTTAAGTTATTTCTAACTTTTATGTGCGTCTTATTAAAAATTTGGTATATTTTTTTAATTAAATTTTGCTTTTAATAATAAATAGGAGAAAATCCAAATGGGTAGCCAAGTTTATTATTCGTCTTTTCTACACCAGACACAGACCGGTTTCGAACTTTTTGTGTTCTCGTCAGTGTGTCATAGATCATTGAAAAGACGAATAATAAAGGCAAACCATACTAGTGTCTATGACAGACAAGCAATTAATAACACCGAAGTATAAAATTATTCCCAGTACAGAACAAAATTATCCATCTTTGGTACTTTAGTAAAGTCGTTATCTGTCACAGTAACATTGTATGTCTCGACAGCTAGTAGCAACACCTGACCACTAGATGGATAATTTTGTTCTGTACTGGAATAATTTTATACTTCGCTGTTATTAAATTTTGCTTTTCTAGGTTAGGTTAGGTTAGGTTAGGTTCATCTCTATAGAGGCCTGCACGTCTCATTAAATGATGGAACTTTTATGTGGCTTGTCTCTCAAAATCAGTGCAGTCCAGGGTTACTTTATTTTAGATTTTGCATGATTGGTAAGTATTTTATCTGGTCAGTATGCTCGGGGGAAGTTTATATTATCGTGGACAGTTTCTTTTTATGTTTTAAAGTACTTGTAACTGACCAAAATTTGTTAAAAAATTTTTACAAACAATATCATCTCTTACATAAATGGCGACACCTCCACCCCTGCTAATCCGATCTTTGTTGACAATTAGGGATATTTTCAGTATTAGAAGGTATTCTGTTCTGTTAATATTTTTTTTTTATCTTAATTTTATTATATTTATTTAAGAACGTCACACTACTTAATTGTCTTTCGCCTGCGCACCACTGTCAAATACCTGTATCGTGGTATGTAACACTGTGTACTGGACCAGACGAGAATGCTCACTCTGGGGTAGTTTTAACCCTTGTCTTTTGATTTCAGGGCTTTCATGGGTACGCCAGGTTTTGGAGAACTTACTTTTGGTGCTGAATTGCGATTATTTGTTATTCAATACCTTGTAATTATATTTAATAAAGCTCTAAATTGATATGTGTAATGTTTTGTTTTGAATTTATTTTAGCACTGCGCCTAGGGGTTTAAATATTGAGTATCATATGCAAATTTATTTATATTGGCTGGGAGTGATTTTTAATTGATTATAACTTTTGTTATGCATGCAAATTAACTATTAATTAAATTAATTCTTAAAATATCCTGAGTAACATAAATCTATTTTTATAAATTAACATGGATTATTGAACAATTATCTTAATTATTCATATATAAAAGTTCGTTAAATTTCCGGTTTGTTTAAAACTTCGATATAAATCGATGTTTATGCAGTGTCGCAATGAGGACGCACAAGTAGCTTCAAAATGGCGGAGAAAAGTGCGTTAAACTAAACTTTTTAATTGATTATAATTATTCAAAATTTTATGACACCATGAAATTATGGTGGGTACCTTATTTAATATTTTGTTGTTAATTACTATATTCTGTATTCCAGGAACACAGCAACTCTTCTGTATACGAGGAATAACCTCTAATTCGCCTTGATGGTGGTGGTGAAACCGATTTAATTTGTATTTTCTGAAATTTTACTAAATTTTTCAGGAGTGAAACGGGGCTTCTTTTACCAGATTCAGGCTTCACGGTTTGTATTTCACCTCACCGGTTACCTAGTTACCTGATGGAAATTTCTGGATTTCATAGCTTTCTTGATAATTTTGTTTTCAAACTAAGTAGTAAATATTTAACTTATATCTAACTTATTTAGCTTAAATTTAATATCAAATTGTTTACAGTTATTTGATTTACTTTTAATTATTATTGTTGGCATGGTTGTAAATTCACGCTTCGACATGGCAAATAATTGTACTGTTTTGCAATATGCAAAAACCCCGTCGAAAATTGAACGCAAATTTAGTTTTAAAAAATCCATTATCGGTACGTTGATGTTCGTCGCATTGCACAGGGTCGTAATTAGGATTGTTAGTACACATCACGAAAAATTATATTTGTTTTTATTCTCTTATTGTTAGGGTTATAAATCCAAGCTTCAGCGTGACAAATAATAATTGTACTGGTTGGCAATGTGTGTAACCTCACCGCCTAACTGTACAGGGTGATCATTTTAAGTGCCTCACTCGATTTTTCTGCTTTATTCTTCACCTAGGGAAAAAATTCAAAACCATACTTGTGTACTTTTTTCCGAGGAATCCGATTCCGAAAAGATAAAAACAATTGAATGTCAAAGAAAAAAGTTATGGCCGAAAAACTGAAAAAGAAAAAAATATACACCCTGTATATTAATGCGGAAATGGATATGTGACATTTCACTGATTGTAAATGTGTATCAGATACATATTTTTCACTTCCGGTTTGACCGGAAATTGCTTTAATTTTTTTATTTTAGGTGATACACCCTGTATATTGAGCTCAGTTTAAAGTACTTTTCTTTCTGAATTCAGCAATATATAACATATCATCATTGTCTTTCATATTTAATAAGATATTGGGGTTTTAATTTAATGCCAATGCCTTGATACATAAATAACTATTACTGTTTTTACAAATTCGTGTTTTCGCTGACATTTGTGCTGTGGCATTATCTATCATATCTGGAGTTATGTCTTTCAAACCGTCAATAATTCTTTGAAGCACCCATGGCTTCGTAGTAAACTTTATTTTTTAAATAATATTATAATAATTTTAAATAAATAAAAAATAGTCCATGGGTTTAAACAAGGGGAGCGAGGTGGCCACCTCACAAATCCATTGGTGCCCAACTACCTTCAATGAAACCACATGTTCAAATATACCCAGACTATTGAATTATGTGACCCACATGTATCTTGCACAAACCATTTAGAATTTTGAAAAAATTCCAGAGACATTTCTTCAATAACTTCTAGTAAATTTAGGTATTTTACACTATTTAAGGTAGGTAGAGGGTACCTTGTTGATTTTTCCCATTCCAAAACGGGCTCGTCCTCGAAATTTGGCAAATTATACCAGACTATAGCCCAACGAGAACACAAACGTTTAAAAAACGTTAAATTTAACGATAACCGACAATTGAGTAACCATTGTATTACAACGTTGATTCAACGGAAGAATGTCCAGTATATTTCAACGCATATTACAACGTTTTTATAACGTTTAGCGTACAGTACAAATCGACGTCAAAATCAACTTTAAATAAACATTTCTTTCGGAATAATTATTGACGTTGTTTAATTGTTGAATTGGACCGCTAGATAATGTAATAACGCGACGTGTTTAAAACGTAACCGTAACGTTAAATATTTAGCAAAATTCAGAATTATTCCACCGCTATTAAACGTCCATTAAACATTTATAGGAAACCTTTCAAAAACGCCCTCTTCAAACGTTTTTAAAATATATATCCGATATTAAATGTCCATTAAACATTTATAGAAAATGTTTCAAAAACGTCTTCTCATATACATATATGCATAGTTACATATATATGTATATTTATATATCTATATACTATATAAATATTTCGTCCATTTTCTCTAGAAACAATGTCTTGTCAGAGCACACCCTATCCTCGTCCTGGACTGCTCTCGTAGCATTGAGCCCGCTGTAAGCAAGTGACATACAAATTTTCATTCGCTGCTGCCATCTACTGCAAATAACTTGAAAGACAGAACGTTAACAAGGTTCAAAAACATGATTTGTCAGTTAACTTCCAGCGTGTTCTTGACGTGCAATTTTTTCGAGGAATTATATTTTAATTGTCACGTTTTAACAACATATGCAACATTTAATTGAATTAACGTCTTTAAACCACGTAAATTGCATGTTCATATACCACTAAAGTTATACAGATCATGAAAAGCATCGTAATATTCAACATTTAAGCAACATATAAAAATCACGTAGAAGTCAAGTTTCTTTTGTATAGTAAATAAAACGTTGACGAGTATCCCAGAAGTAATTTTTCAGTTAAATTAAGACGTCTTTCTAATGTTTATTTTCTTCGTGGAGTTATATCGTAATTGTTACGTTTTAGTAACATATGCAATACCTATTTGAAATAACGTCTTTACACTACGTAAATTTCACGTTAATATACCCCTAATAATACACAAACCATTGAAAATATTATAATATTCAACGTTTCAGCGCCATAAACAAATCACGTTATAAGCAATTTGATTTTGACGTGCCTAAAACGTTGACGAGGATCACAATAGTTATTTTTCAAGTAATTTTTAACACTTTTCTAACGATTATTTACTTCGTAGAATTAAATTTGAAATGTTATGTGTTTATAACGTATAGAATAGAACTTAAATTAACGTGTTTAAACCACCCAAATTTCGCATTAATATACCACCAATATAAAACAAACCGTTGAAAATATTGTCACTTAAAAACGTTTCAGCGACGTGAGAAAATATTACGTTAATCTTCACGTTTAGATAACTTTGGCCACCAACTTATTGAATTAGAATTTTACGTTTTTATAACGTGTATTTACCCGTAAATTTATATGAATAAATTTATGTTTATTTAACGTATAAATGAACCCTTGCGTTGATAACAATGGTGGAATAAACGTCATAATAACGTTTAGTTGAATTTAGAAGACTAAATAATGTTGAAATATTCAACGGAAAACGTCTTTTCCACGATGACAACATTATATACACGTTAAAACAACCGACGTGTTCTCACTGGGAGTGTTTATTAAAATGGCTCTGACATATTTTTTCTTTTTGATAGTATTTTTCTTACTTTATCTTTAGATAATGTTACAGACCCGACGCCGGACGTTCTGTAACGCCTAATGATGCCTCCCTTGACCTATATGCATTGTAAGAATTACAATATTTTGCTCTAAAGCTCCTTAAACGTGCGACAACCTGAGATGAAATCATATTTCGCTTCGAAGTTCTTATACATATACGAATCTAATTTGTTATTTTTAGCACGTACCTTTCGAAAACCCTTACTTATTCAAACTGTTGACTAGGTTACTAAACGTAGTCACTCATGTTAACGCCCCACGCCGATGTCTCGTTAGTTGGCGTCTATTTAATATGTCAGTGAGGCGTACAGAGATGTGATGAGTTACATGGCAAGGGACGTAAATTTTCATATATTTTCGAGTGCGATTTTATGTGCTGATGCGAGAAAATCCAGGTTAGCTGGATTCTATACATCAGGAAGTATATTTAGGAGCAGTTATGTTCGATAAATAAAACGAAATGACTGACTATTATTTCCATTTTGAAGTGCGGTTTTGGGCGTGGTATATTTTGATTTATTCAAAAACGAACTCCCGACCGTTTGCCTTGGTTTCACCACTTATTCAAATAATGTACAGAAGTGTCGCCTAAGACTCGAGCAACGGATGAAATAAGATTACCAATATTCTACCAATGTTCGTACACAACTAACCGACTACATATTCATGGCGAATAAGCCCCCAAGTTTCCATAACGTTATAAATGAACAATAGGGTGTAATTCAACAAATGTGGATCGTTTAATTCACCAGGGAGACATATCAGGACTTGCAAACACTGTGTTTCAAATACAATAATTATGGCACTGTGACAGACTATGTTTCCCCATTTTGATTGTATGTATTGGTTTTGAAATTAGTTAGTTATGGATAAATCGACGAGACTGGTATTTTTAACAAGGTTGATATAAACTGGTATTGGGAAAATATGGGCAATATTTGACCCTCAATATTTTTGGAATTAGATGATTAATCTTGATGCAGTTTTTTGTGATCGTTAGCAAAATTTATTGGCTATCGATCATCGTAAATAGATTTTTAAATTGAGGATGTTTCTTTTATCTACATGGTGAGTATCCAGTCTCGGAACTACGGTGAAGTTCGACGTTCTCTCTCTTCTGGATTTTCCAACCGGTCCAGCAGGTCCCGCTTCGTAGTTGCATACAATTATGCGAGTACGGAGACGTCAGCCGCACAACGTGTGAAGAATTTAATTTTCAGTAGAGTCGTCATTGGATAGTATCGAGGGGAAGCGTGACAAGCGTCAGTTTACTACAGTGTCTCTTCACAACGAAGTTTAAAGTCCGTCTCTTAAAATCTTAAAAATAATCACATAGAGTGGCTGTTTAAGTTAATTAAGTATGACTAGTGACTAGGAACTTGTGGGTTGTGGTTTATACTTACAACCATAATTGACATTTACAAATATTGACAGCGCCAGCGCCTGATTGTCAATATGTCGATCTGCATATACAGGGTGATTCACGAGGAAAGGGACAAAATGTTATGGTAGATAGAGTTCACTTAGTTGAATTAGAAATGACTATTGAAAAAAGCTTGCGCCTTTTTTTTATTGATCTACAGGGTGATTTATGAGTTTTGCCCAAACTTCTTAAGGTAATATCTTTTAAACTAATCACTAGAATTAGCTCGTATTGTGGGTATATAGTATACCATTAATTGTCAATTTACATGCATAATCAAGGACAGAAAATTCCAGGGCCGACTCAACTAATTTTTATTTTTAGGGCTCCTATGAAGAAATTCACCCTGTACACGTGATTTTTAAATTCTAATACTGAATTATGAAACTACATACAAAAGTGATCGAAAACATGTACTTTGTTGTTTTGCCACACTTTGGGCGAAATTTAAATAAACGATCAATTTTCGCCAAAATCGAAGGTCTGCACAAAATAAATTTATAAAATTACATTTTCCTCTCTTATTCAAACTAAAATATTTGTTAAACAAAATTTTGTGATTTCATGCATGATTATAATATGAAATAAATAATCAAAAATAAATAATTTCAACATCAGATTAAGTAATATTTATTTCTGAGGTTTCTGTGAAAAATAAGTCTGTATACATTTTTCTCAAATTCTGATAATAAATTGTGGAACTACATTTAAAAATTAACGAAATTATTTATTTTTTATCACAATACATCAATAAACAGAACATTATAAACAACAAATTCACAGAACATAAAACCTTATAACTTATTTTCAAAATGAAAGCCTTCTGCCCCCCTACATTTTCTTTGTCGTAAAATTAAATTTCCTACGGCTTTTCTAATAACGACAGGATTATTAATGTTCTGTTTATTGATGTACTGTGATAAATAAAATAAACAATTTCGTTAATTACTTCCTCACCAAAAGTGAGGGATATGTATTCGTGCAAAAAATTTTGAAAATTTTTTTTTGCATTTCTGGACGATTCTCGACGAATTATGACGCTACACAAAAATTTTCTTTTTTTGAAATAAAGCTTTCAAATTTGGTACACACGTTCTAGAGGCCAAGGAAAAGATTGAGTTCGTTGATGAGCAAAATCGGTCCACTGGAATGGGGTCTACCGGACCCCAACATTTCTATTTCTAACTTTACAAAAAAATTTATTGATGAAAGATTATAAATAGGATCTGATATACAACTCATTATAATATTGTGTCCAAATGTTGAAATACACAAAATACGCCAAAAAAACAAAATACGTACAAAAAATACAAAATGCGTCAAAAAACAAAATACGTCAAAAATTACTTTTGTTATAAACTCCACCACACGGTGAGGAATTTTGATCCCATAATTGGCGGCGGTTTTTTTAAATGTAGTTCCATAATTTATTATCAGAATTTGAGAAAAATGTATACAGACTGATTTTTTTCACAGAAACCTCAGAATTAAAAATTACTTAATCTGATGTTGAAATTATTTATTTTTGATTATTTATTTCATATTAATCATGCATGAAATCACAAAATTTTATTTAACAAATATTTTAGTTTGAATAAGAGAGGAAAATCTAATTTTATAAATTTATATTGTGCAGACCTTCGATTTTGGCGAAAATTGTTCGTTTATTTAAAATTCGCCCAAAGTGTGGCAAACCAACAAAATACATGTTTTCGATCATTTTTGTATGTAGTTTCATATATCAGTATTAGAATTTAAAAATCACGTACACAGGGTGAATTTCTTCATAGGAGCCCTAAAAATAAAAATTAGTTGAGCCGGCCCTGGAATTTTCTGTCTTTGATTATGCATGTAAATTGACAATTAATAGTATATTATACACCCATAATACGAGCTGATTCTAGTAATTAGTTTAAAAGATATTACCTTAAGAAATATTGGGCAAAACTCATAAATCACCCTGTAGATCAATAAAAAAAAGGCTCAGGCTTTTTTCAATAGTCATTTATAATTCACCCAAGTGAACTCTATCTACCATAACATTTTGTCCCTTTCCTCGTGAATCACCCTGTATAAGCTATGGTGCATGTTTGTTTCCTCAAACCGTGGATGATGCCGAGCTCCGCGTAGCAACAGTTTTTTCCGTTCTGGGCAATAAATAAATAAAACAAATGGCATTTACGGGCTCCGCAAAAACTCATCTGGTTCTTGTTGCCGCGAGTTAAAATCCTGTTGTAAAATCCAGATGTATTTACAAATGAGATAACTGTCACTCTTCGAGCATCAATTCGGTAGTTGTAGCCGCACGTTTTTGCGCGGCCCAGCTTTTAGGCACCAATTATATAACCACGTTGTTTTTTACATTGTTTGATCTCCACATTGTGTTCTCATCCTTCCCTCTGGAAAAGGGGTTTAGCAATTTCAGCGGGCGAAAATGTGAAAAACGAATAAATAATTTGTCGATGTTTTATTAACAGCGCCAGGGGTTGCAGGATTTTCCATTTTCCAGTGTCAAAGAGATAAATTTGGATAAATTATATACAGATGTTGCAGATGGGTTCAGGTATTGATTGTGCTCTCCAATTTTATATTCCGCTATTTCCGCTAAAATAATTATCGTATAGTGTTCTGTAAGAGGCGTTTTCACTGGAAGCGCTTGTGTCATTCACGGACTCGATTTATTGTAAAATATTTTGACGATTAATGAAGCTTGCACTGCTGGATTAAAAATACGTTCGTTAGCTCTACGGAAAATCCAATTATATAAGGGCCGATGAAAAAATTAATTTAACTTTGATCGAGTCGAACTTGAAATACAGCGATGATAAAAGACTTGACGTTTTGATAAGGATAATATGTATAATGGATGGAAAAATTTAGGCCTATTAAGTTCGTTTAGAGAAATGTAATAATAAACTCGGATTTTCATACAGCGTGACTTTTTGAAGTTGTCCTTAGGTAGTTTACATGTGTATAATATCGCTTATGAATTTTTTTCATAGACAATAATTATAATAATAATAAGAATAACGCCTTTATATTCCACTGTAAAGTATTTTATCAGTTACAGCATGTAATTAACAAAATTAGGAATAATTATTATAAATTTAAACATTTTCAAACACTTAGCTGCTCTTCCACTTAACCTCATGAGCGTACCAAAATAACAAAGATTATTATTATTATTATTATTAAAGGATTTCTAGATTGCTATCTGTTATTTATGGTTTGTATTTATGCCTATTTTTTCTTTATTCTATATTTTTCCTGTGAAATTATGTTATTTTCAGCGTCCTTATTTCATGACGAATCTGTGGATACCCATTTGTTGATATTGCGTTAGATGAAATTTTGACCTGCCGTTGACTTCGACGAAGCTTCACTGAACTTTTCGAATTTCACTACACAATCATTTCTTAGGATCTAATTTACATTGTGTCTAGTCGATTACTAGACTGGTGGTTTTACAAGTAAGTCTTACACTATTTATTACATTTTTATAGAATTTTACAGAAATAAAGTGCATCTTAGTTTAACTGTTGCGTTGAAAGTCGTTTAAACTTTGTTCAAAGCATGTAAATAACAGCTGTTCGGCTATTGATTATTTAAAAGAAACATTGCACAATACATTTTCTTTATTTAAGCTTGTTTACGTTTGTTTTATTTTAGCGTAGCTGACCCTTTGTTATGTGTGGCCAGTTGACCTCTATTGCAGCAACAGGTGTTCTACAGCTGATTTAGGAAGATTATTCTCCAATATGATAACCTTTTTTTAACTTGTATTTATTCGGGTTTTAATTTCTTTTAGTAGTTTAAAATACATAACAATATTTTAGCATCAAATCTCCAGTAGGGAAAACATTTTATTTCGCAAATTTTGAAAGCGTTATTTTTCCTAGAGTTTACAAAATGTTGCTTTAATAAACTGACTGGACAATTGGACGCCTTAAGGCTTTGTTAATAGCTAATATGTGATTACTTGAACCATGAAACTATAATTTTTTTTTTAAGAAACGCTGAAATTGGAGCTCTATAATATATAAATTTCCTGGATTTGTTTTAAAAAACGTCCTGATACTCCTGATAGTGCCACTAGCATGCTTAAAACCCCCATAAAATTAGCTTAACTTCCACGAGCCAATAATTCCTTGCCGCCTGCTGCAGTTAAAACCAGCTGGAAAGAATATTTAACCAGCATGTAAATCCTCCATCACGAATATTTTGTTGCTTTAAATGGAGGCCTCGATACATTTTAACTCATTTCATGTAGAGTGTAACCCCTGTCATAACATCGCTCGCTCTGCCGCACACAATCACTTTAACCTCAATTCACACAAGATAGGTTTCGACACTTAACGCCCCACCTGTCAATATTTGCCTATTGAATTTTAAATTAAGCCTACGCAAACAAGCTTATTATACTGGGTGTTTGTCAGTGAAATTATCAAGTGGGATGAACTAGCAAATACATTTTTCATGCGAGCTTCAATAAATTATCGGCTCCGGTTAGGCAAACTACTGAACTTTGAACCGTTCCACTGGGACGCCGTTTATTTATTCATTTTGGCTACCATATTATAAATTTTGTTGCAAGTGGCCTTATTCGGACCACTTTATGATCCTTTATAATTTACGTTGGCCCAGGCTAAATCGATACTGTACCGCATACAAAAGTTTCTAATTAAGAAAAAGCGCAATACATAAAAGAGATTTTTCTACGTATTAAATGTATCCACTAGATTGACTTGACTTACATGGAACGGATTTAGAGTTAATCCTTCCTCAAAACCCAAGCGCTCCTGTGCATAAAGGAAATAATACATTTATTATTTAAGACTTGCTTATGAAGGGATAAGTTACAATTCAGGTATTGGTTATCCGACGAATTTACGTCTATAAATAATAAAACTCGAAGAGGCTTAGATGTGATTACTAAGACAACTCGGAGGGGGATTATCGTTAATCGCTCAGATAATATTTCTCATTTTAGGTAATAAATTACAGATGAATCTTTAAAAATTTTACTTGTCTTTAAAAATTGTACTAATACTCACCAGGAAATAAATTACAACATTAAGCAACTTAAAGGATAAAATTGGATTAACGGAGAAGTTGATTTGGGAAATTAGTTGTAAGGGTTGCGATTTAAAGTAAGTTGGACAAACGAGGTTTAAGAAATATAGGTACCTATTGTTATGTTTGGGGAAAATTTTTATAAATGTAATAATTTTTTTGACTTTATTGATTCTTTTGGGCCCCACGTTGGGCGCCAATTATTAATTGTTAAGTAATGGAGACTTTAGGGATACTATTAATGGATTTTAGATTTTATATTCATTTTTATGGATTTGTTAAATTTAATTTTTATATTTTAAGGTAAGTTTAATTTTTATTTTTTTTATGCATGTAATAGTATTTAGTTTTGAAGCTTATTTTAATTTGCCTACTGCAGTTGTATACAGCGTGTCCCACTTTTATTGGCCCCCCCTTCAAAACTCAGTTATTAGTTATCCGATTTCAACCAAATTTGGGTTACTATTAACGGCATTTGGTGTGATCTTTTTGAATTAAACAAAACTTATTTTTGTCAGTGGTGTGCATTTTTATTAAGAAACACGGGGTCAATTTTTCGAGAAGTCATATTAGAAATTTTTTTACAGAAAAACTAATGCAATATTATTAATCAGCATGCTTTGGAACCCCCATGTTCAAAATTTTACTACATTTTGAATAAAGGTTTTCGAATAACGGGCCTAGTGAAAATACATTTTTTCAGTCGTAAATAATTGATCACTAGAAAACGGTTTGTGTTTCGAAAAAAAGTCATACGTCATTTTCAATTTAAACTGAATTACTCTATCACATCATGTGCTCAAAAGTTTGAAATGCCGCAGTCGTAAATAATTAACTTGACAACGGTTTGTTTTTCGAAAAATAGTTTAATTTAATATCAGAGCAACCTTTTTTCTTTTGGTATAAAATTGATTTATTAGCACATAAGATCATTTTTTATCACTTAATGCCCAAATAATACAGGACCGGTTAAAATATTTTTTTATCGTCCAATGAAAAATTTTTGCTTGCAGCATTTGAAACTTTTGAAGGCATGGGGAGATAGAGTAAATCAATTTAAATTGAAAATGAGGAAAGACTTTTTTTCAAAACGCAAACCGTTTTCAAGCTGTCAATTATTTACGATTGAAAAAATGTATTTTTACTGGGCCCGTTATTCGGAAACCCTTAATAAAAATTTTGTGAAATTTTCGGCATGGGGGTTCTAAAGGATGCTGATTAATAATTTTGTATTAGTTTTTCTGTAAAAAAATGCCTAATATGACTTCTCGAAAAAGCGACCCCTTTTTTCTTAATAAAAATGCACGCCACTGACAAAAATAAATTTTGTTTAATTCAAAAAGATCACACCAAAGGTCATTGACACCGATCCAAATTTGGTTAAAATTGGATAACTAATAACTGAGTTGTGAAGGGGGGGGGGGGGGGGCATTAAAAGTGGGACACGCTGTATAGTTTTTTCAAAAGAAATATTTTAGTTCTTGTATATAATTTTTGAATTAACGACCTTATGGTATACGATCGGACTGAATTATTTCAGTGTTTTATTAATAAGCGACAGTGTGTATGATTTTATGATAATTTATCGTGAAACTTACTGTAGGTTTGCTACAATCACTCTTTTTCTTTTCAGGGCCTTTTGGGGGTTCCCTTCTACCATTGAAGAAATATCGTACCTATAAATTAGCTGTTATCCTATTATATTCATAAATAAAAGTTGTTTGAATTTATGCCCATTTTTTCTTTATTCTATATTTTTCCTATGAAATTATGTTATTATCAGCATCCTTATTTCATGACGAACCTGTGGATACCCATTTGTTGATATTGCGTTAGATGAAATTTTGATCTGTCGTTGGCTTCGACTGAACTTTTTAAATTGTACTTCACAATCACTTCTTATGATCTAATTTAGATTGTGTCTCGTCATTAGACTAGACTGGTGGTTTTACAGGTACTTAAGTCTTACACTATTTATTTTCATTTTTATAGAATTTTACAGAAATAAAGTGCACTTAGTTTAACTGTTGTATTGAAAGTCATTTAAACTTTGTTCAAAGCAGGTAAATAACAGCTGTTCTGTTATTGATTATTGAAAAGAAACATTTATTTTATTTACGCTTTTAATTTGTTTACGTTTGTTTTATTTTAGCGTACCTGACCCTTTATTTGTGTGGCCCGTTGACCTCTATTGCAGCAACAGGTGTTCTACAGCTGATCTAAGAAGATTATTCTCCAATATGATATCCCTTTTTAACTTGTATTTATCTATTAAGTATACCATACGTTATTTGTTTCATTGTGAGGAATGTTTTATTCTATCCTTGTTTTACCTGAATTTATTTATTTAATAATTGGGTTTTAATTTCTTTCAGTAGTTTAAAATACATGAACACTATATGGTTAATCTCAGATATGGAAGAACTGAAAAGTTCTTTTCAACATACTTTTGAAACCTATTACAGTCATTAATGACTTCGATGGCAAAATTGATTAAAAATGTAACAAATAATAGACAAGATGTTTTTGAAAGCTTAGAAATTGCAAAATGCAAATATACTTGGTCAGAGTAATAATCAAGGGACTTGCCCGAAATAACCCTCTCTATTGGTTAATGGTTTATTGCATTAGATTTATTTTAATCATCTCTTGATAACATCTATTTGGTTGGCGAGACGCTCGTCAAATGTTAAGTATTCGGCAAAAATATGTTTGTAGACGGTAGCAAACAGTTTTATGCGAAATTTAAAATTATGCCGGAGGCGCCGGTGGGAATATCAACGTTTAATAACTAAACTAATTTGTTAAGGCTGTGTCAACGTTAGTTAACCATTCGTTATAACCAGTGATAGTGGGAGGGAACGACCGATATTCGTATTAAGTCAATTAATCGCTATCACCACATCTGATTTAACTCTTGGCCGTTGAATTCAACGCAGGTCGTGGCAAACCCTTAATATATCGAAGTCTCGAAATCGATAGATTAACGGCAACTGTCGACAATGAATGCTTCCTCGTATACAGGCTTCGCAACGTCCTGAACTAAAGATACAACACTAGCTAAACACTTTGCACAATACACAATTCATTTCTGACACCTGCCCAAACAGGTCTTGCTCGTTCACTCTTCTTTGGCTCAGCCGAATGGTCAAACCGACGCAATTGCGAGGGTCGTAAGATATGGGGTCAACACAGATACTAGACTAATACTAGAACGCAATAAGAAGACATGGATAATAAATAAGAGTATATATTAAACAATCATCATAATACATATAGAGCCTCACCTAGCAAGGTCTGCCACCATAACCACGATACCCCCACAAGGGGTCAGCGACCGCGACGGCCGCGCTTAAAGACGAGTGATCGATTGCCGAAAGAGAATTATTACATGGATGTGACTGGCAATTTAGTGAGTGGGTTTTATAGATTTACTGTTAGAATTATAGACTAAAAATTTAAGGTAATATTCTCCAAAAGGGGTATATGCCGTTAGACGTCTGTGGATATTTCAGAAAGGGGAAATCTCTTCGAATGCTATCTCACAAGGCGGTCACCTGGTAATAATGGAGAAGTGCCCCGGTACCCGTGCGTACCGCAAGGAGGCTTATCCTAGCTTGATTTAATCAAAAATACCGGATTTCCATTTTGCGAGATCATTGGGAGGTCTCCCACTATAGATATGGAAAAGACCCGAGACCACTTCACATCGCCACGTGGCGTCGCAAAATTCCGCTATTTCCAATTTTTATTCAGTTCCTAAAATTTCAAAATGGTGCTATCAGACACGATCCCGGTAGAGACGATGACCAATGGGTAGGCGAGGCCAGCTCAACCATCCTTGGAAGCCGTAGGTCACGGACTCACTAGGAATTCCAGAACGCGAGGGTAGAGTGAACCTATGGGTCCGTAGATCAGTGCGACCACGAAGGTGGATCAGTCTATGATAGATCAGATCAAGAGCTACAGATCAAGAGCTACTGATCTACGGTAGATTCACTCTCGCGCCTTTGTGGAGTATTCCTGTGATCTGTTAGACCGGCTTATGACAATGATCATCTGCGCTATGATCATTGTAGTGGCGCAGTCCGTCCTTCGAGGAATCGGTACTGGCTGAGGACAATGCATGTCCTTGGTCGTCTCTACATGCTGCATCGTGCCTGGATGCGTTCGTTCAAACATGAGATATGGGCCGAAAAAGATAAAGGGAATTTTGGAAACTGTACTGAAAATCGTCTTATAAATTTTATAAAAAATCCTGATATGCATGGATTCATGCATATCAGGCAAAAAGAAGGAATTTTGGGTTTAGGAACTGACTTGAAATTCATATTTTTGATAAAAAAATGGTGTACATGGAACAGATGTTCCACATACACCATTCAAGCCTTAGCTTGTGTGCTTATGTCTAATTGGGATCTTTTGCTTAAAACTACTTTTACAGCATCTCCTGGGTTCGATAACAGGAAAAATGGACCAGCCTCGTTATTTTTGTAAATTCTCCAACTTGCATAGAGTCCTTATTTATTAGTAGGACTAGACGAGTTGCGCATTTATATAAACTACTGTGCAAAACTTCCGAGCTAAAAAAAGCACTATATTTAACAAGCTTTAACTTTACCATTTTTTTGTCAATCTTAAATATTGACCTAGTGTCGTAAAGCCCCATCCTTGGCCTTTTCGCCATTGACGTTGATTAATTTTTTGCGGTTTTTTTCTTGTTGTACAGGGTGTGAGTTTAGGGCCTTGCAAAAAATCATTTTTCGACCAATAATGTATCAAATCTGAGAGACCCTAGAAAGATTATTTTTTTGTCGGGTTATTTCTAAGGCTCATACCTCGAGACCTTTTTCAAATTTTTTCAATATCTTGCGTGGTTATGAAAATATAGTAATTTCAATGAAATTCCTTATTTCTTTTAAGAATTGTCCTCTTGAGACAAAATTTTCCAATGCAATAACAGATTGTGTTTAAAATAAGAGATACATAAATATGACGTAATGAAAATCGCCATGTTAAATTAAATTAAAATTTATTACAGTAGGTTAAAATTCTCTTTCGGCAAATTTTGATATCTGCTAAATCAAAAATGATACACACAAATACAAATGCAAATTTTGGATTTTTTACTCAAAAAAAGTGCCCGATTTTGGTCCCAATAAATTCCAACTTGTAAAAAAATTCTAAATCATGTTTTTGTATTAGTCCTAACTTATATGGATATGCTCAAATTTTTGACCATGATGGATGAATTATCTAAAAGAATTTACACCTAATATATTTTGAAAACTTATTTATGAGTTATTTTGACTTTAAGGTTAAATAAATAGAAAAATGTAGTTCTAATCTAGATGGCGTCGAGAAAACAAGTCATAACAGGTAAAGGTGCAGTTAACACTCTGATAAACAATTTACCTTTCGAACTGAATTTACCTGGTTATCAGTACTGCGGACCTGGTACAAAGTTACGTAAACGATTAGCTCGTGGAGACCCAGGTATCAATTTTCTGGATAAAGCGTGTCGTAAACACGATATTGTCTATAACACTACATTCTAAACCGCTAAATAGTTAGCCATTTTATTAATATGGAGGTCATGAATGGTTGCTAGGAGAACAAGATAAATAAATCAATATCAATATCAACGTAGTTTTACAAAATTATAAATGTTGAGCTAATGAACCAAAAGCGAATTTTACTTTTTTCCTCGCTATATAAAATAAGTAACTTTTATTAAATTTTTAAAGAAAAAAAAAATTTACTAGTGGTTTTATATAGCAATGGAAAAGTTAGCTAACCGTTCATCTGGATACAGACAGCTCTTGTACCGCACGTCGGACATTTCGATATTTAGTCCGTCCGGCACTTTTCGCCAAGGTGATGTTTGCTTCTGATTGCACACATCACGTCGTTCTGGTGGTCCATTAAATACGATACTTCCCGTTCTCGACCATAAACGTCTCTTAAATCTTCATTTAGTCAATTAGGTAATCGGGGCAGCCAACCTTCGGATATAAATATTAAATCCAGTTAGCGACTAAACTCACAAAGCTCTTAACTAAAAATAAATAAAACAATAATAAATCAAAACGTTGGGGAAAACTTGAGACAACAGCAGATACGTAAATCTTTTCATAAATACTTGAGAACTATACCTGCCTCGAAGCGAAGGGTAAAGTTAAGGAGGGAAACCGTGAGATATCTTATTTTCCATTTGCACAACGGCTTCCAGTTCTGCTGGGCAATAATTTGACACTACAATAACTCTGAATAAACTCACTCAACAATATAGATTTAATTTAAAAACGAAACGGTCGAAACCATCATAAATATTACGTGCAGTGCAGTGGGGTGGTGAATTTTAAATTTACTTCAGTGAACCCGGATTAGATTTTTCAATTAATTTTATTTCGTAGAAATTTTGCATAAAGACTTTTTTTGTTCAAATTTATTTTTAATGATGTTGCCTGTTACATTCAAAATGTTTTTGTATTAAACAGCTCGAAAAGTGCACAAGCTCGTTGCAAACAGAGTAAACAGACCAGCAAAAGACCAATGCCGGCTTTTTTCCTTTCACATTAGGTAATTTACTAACGTAGTAGTGGCCAAAAAAAAGTTGCCAACTTGAGCAGCAATAAATATTTAGTTCTATTTTTATCTTTCATTCACTGCCGACATTATTGACAATTCTATGGTAAATTTTAACAAGGCATTTGGCGCAACAACTTTTAAATAATAACCTGCTAATTAGTAAATTTCATTGAATATCAATTATTACTGCGATACGCATTCCGCGTAATTAAAAAACACATCCACGTACAACAGAAGGATTCACCAAGTGACTGCCCGCCCTTCACTTTATTAATAAAGCAATCGATAAACTGCTGACCGAAATAATACAATTCCCATTTAATGAAGTAGATTGTGGAATATTAGTTATATTAGGCTTTTTGGGGTATGCAGTTAATATTTCTATCTTTATAAAGGGTGGAAAATTTTTCATTTTGCTATTTGGACAAAAACTTGAATATTTGCTTTCATATGAGCAATGGTGTATCTTTTTATGATTAACGTTAAAAAGTAATTATTAAATTTGCACCTATTGAATCGAAAAAATAAAAGCTGATTCCGGTTATTCTCCGAAGATGGCGTTTGACAAAAAATATTCGTTAAAAGAAAATTTCGCCTGGTTTCCTGGGAATACTTTTAAAAAATCCAGGCAGAGTTGTAGTATCCGGGGAATTTTGTTTTGAACGATCGAAGAGCACCCAGAATACATCACTTTCAGTTTTGATATAAATTAATATGAATCTTTTGGTGTACTTGCACAGCCGACTTTGATTGATTATATCGTCAATACGTTCACGTACGGAATTAAATAATGTATTCATATTCTGCGCTATTGCCCGTGCATATTTAAAAAGTATGGCTAATTAATCACCGATCAGTTTAATAGCATTTTATCGAAATTTACTAATGAATTAGAGCACACGTATTATTACTGTCCTTAATATTATCGCTTTTAATTTACCAAATGGTTTCACGAATGGGTCAGGATTATGAAAAACACAATTTACTTATAACGTAAACTCAATGGAAAAAAATTGGAATCATTTCAAATCAAGTAAATGTAACAATTCTCTGTAATGGTCTAATTTCATAAACCACTGAAAAAAAGCACGCGTTATGGTCGTTTATTAGAAAGCTCTTGAACTGGCTAGCCCAGCAAAAAGTAATACAATACACTACTCTATTGACATATAGATGAACTTGATGCATAATCGGACCAATAAATGCGTAACACTGAAAGCTTGAGAACGTAAGGGTAAGAGTAAAAGAATAAGATTATGAGAGCCGGAGTCAGAGAGTAAGAGTAAAAGTTAACTTAAATCGTTATATTTTAACCTAATCCACAAGTAATCGCTCATGTCCACTTACTTAGAGGCACCGTGTATAAATAAATATAAATTAAAAAAATACAATTCAACAATCAATGAATTATTTACGCAATTATGGAAATTGGTTGACAATAAATTATTAAGTAAGTGGATGATATTTGTCGACGAACTATTGTCAGTGTAAACTTCAAGAGTAAACACAGTAAGAGCAAAAGTAATAGTGTAGCAATGTAAAAGTAAGAATAGCAATAGGAGAGTAAGAGTAGGAAAGTAAGAGAGTAAGAGTAATAGAAGAATAAGCGTAAGAAAGTAAGAGTAAGAAAATAAGAGTAAGATAGTGCGTAAACTTGTAAGTTAGCTTAAATCGTCATATTTTGCCTTGAGTAGCTTCTGTATGTCCACTTACTTAGAAACACCCTGTATAAATAAATGCGTAAATTAAAAAAGACAATTTTACAATTAATGAATGATTTACGCAATTTCGCAAATTATCATTTTTACAATGAGATTTTTCGGCGTGGCACAGGCAACTACTGTTGGTTTAAATTTTTAGACAATAAGTGAGTAAGAGCAAAAGTAAGAGTGTAGCAGTCTAAAAGTAAGAATAATAATAGGAGAACAAGAGTAATATTAATAAGAGTAAAAAAGTAAGTAAGAGTAACTGTAAGAGGAAGAGAGTAAGAGTAAGAAATTAAAAGTAAAAGGGTAAAAGTAAGATAGTGTGCAACCTGACATTTTGGTAAGCTAGCATTAATCGACATGGCTTGATTTACGCATAGTCTGTAGATTCACTTACACCCTGTATAAATAAATACGTAAATTAAAAAAATACAATTCCACAATCAATGAATGAATTTTGCAAATTATTTGACAGCAGCTCACTTTTGTAAAGAGATTTTTCGACGACGTACAGGTTTAAATTTTAAGACAGTAAATGAGTAAGAGCAAAAGTAAGAGTGTAGCAGTGTAAAAGTTAGAATAGGAGAATAAGAGCAAAAGTAAGACTGTAGCAGTGTAAAAGTAAGAGGAAGAAAGTAAGAATAAGACATTAAAAGTAGAGTAAAAGTGAGATAGAGTGCAATCTGACATTTTGGTAATTTAGCGTAAATTGTCATGGCTTGATTTACGCGTAGCTTCTGTATGTCTACTTACTTAGAGACACCCTGTATAAATAAATGCGTAAATTCAAAAAAACAATTCAACAATCAGTAAATAATTTCCTTCCATATATTATATTGTTATTGAATTTACTTTGCTTTACTGTTTCACCCCACCTCCCATGAAGTGTAAGAATAAGAAAGTAAGAGTAAGATAGTAAAATAATAAGTAAGTAAATTTTACTTAGTTTTGTGCAGCTCTTCGTCGTTTGCTAAATTCACTCCGGTTCGTTTTTATGATTTATTCTCTCTAAGAGAGTAAGAGTAAGATATTAAGAGAGTAAGTCAATTTTACTTAGTTTCCGTGTAGTTCTTTGCCGTTTGCTAAATCGTTTTCGGTTAATTTCTCAGGATTTGTTTCTTCTAAAAGAGCAAGAGTAAAAGTGTAAGAGTAATACAGTGTGAAAGAGAGAGAATATGAGTAAGAGTAAGTAAGAAAATAAGAGTAAAATAGTAAGCAAGTAAATTTTACTTAGTCTCCGTGCAGCGCTTCGCCATTTGTAAAATTTTCTTCGGTTCATTTTTCATTATTTGTTTCTTTTAAGAGAGTAAAAGAGTTAAGATTAAGATAGTTACTTAGTTTCCGTGTAGTTGTTCACCGTTTGCTGATTCCTTTTTCATTAATTTTTTATAATTTACCTCTTCTAAAAGAGAGTGTAAAAGAGAGAATATGAGCAAACGTAAGAAAGTAAAAAAATAAGAGTGAAAATATGATAATAGTAATAAAAAGTAAGTAAGTTTTACCTAATTTTCGTGTAGTTCTTCACCGTTTGCTAAATACTCCTCGATTTGTTCTTCATGATTTGTTTCTTCTCGGAGAGCAAGAATAATAGAATATGCGTAAGAGAGTAAAATTGAGATAATAAGAGAGTAAGTAAATACATTTTTTGGTTTCCGTGTAGTTCTTTGGCGTTTGCTAAATCCTCATCGGTTCGCTCTTCAGGAATTATTTCTTCTAAAAGAGGAATAGTAAAAGAGTAAAAAAGAGTAAGGAAGTACAAGAGTAAGAGAGTAAATAACTTTTTCGTGTAATTCTTGCCGTTTGCTAAATTCACTTATATTTGTTTCTCCTAAGAGAGTAAGAGTAATAGAGTAAGAGTAAAAGAGTAAGAGTAAGAGAGTAGGAGTAAGAGAGTAAAACTAAGAGAATAAGAGAGTAAGAGTAAGGTAGTATGAGTAAGAAAGTAAGAAGAAGAGAGTAAGTAAAAAGGCAAATTTTTTCATAGTCTTTATGTAGTTCTTTGGCGTTAGCTAAATCATTCTCGGTTCGCTTTGCAGATTTCTTTTCTTTTAAAGAGCAATAGTAAAAGAGCAAGAAAGTAAAAGTAATTTAGTTTAAAAAAGAGAGAATATGAGTAAGAGTAAAGAGTAAGATAGTAAGTAAATATCATATTCCACATGTGGTTCTTCGCCATTTGTTAAGCGGTTCGTCTTTCATTATTTGTTTCTTCTAAGAGAGTAAGAAAGGAAGAGTACGAGAGTACGATTAAGATAGTAAATTAGTAAGTAAGTAAAGTCTATTTAGTGTCCGTGTAAGATAGTAAGTAAATATTACTTAGTCTCCATATCATTCTTCGCCATTTGATCAATTTTCCTCGGTTTGTCTTTCATTATTTGTTGCTTCTAAGAGAGTAAGAAAGGAAGAGTAAGAGAGTCCAACTAAGATAGTAAATGAGTAAGTAAGTAAGTCTAGTGTCCGTGTAGTTCTTCGCCGTTTGCTAAATACCTACTCGTCAGATCGTTTTTCATGATATATTTCTTCTAAAAGAGCAAGAAAGTAAGAGAGTAAGAGTAAGATAGTGAGAAGGTAAGTATATTTTACTTAATTTCTGTGTAATTTTTCGCCGTTTGCATCATTACATCACCTTCGGTTCGTTTTTGATGATTCCTAAAAGAGTAAGAGTAAGATAGAAGAGTAAGAAAATAAAAATAAGAGTAAGAGGGTAAAAGTAAGAGTAATAGTACGGCAATAAGAGTAATGAGTAAGTAAGTTTTACTTACGTTCCATGTAGTTTTCCGTCGCTAAATCCACTTGGGCTCATTTTTCATTAATTTTTCTTCTCAAAAGTAAGAGTAAGAGAATAAGAGAGTGAGAGAGTAATAGTGTAAAACGTGATAAAAGTAAGTTTAAATTGTCATCATATTTATATCTAATCTACGCGTAGTTGCTCTTTGTCCATTTACTTAGAGGCACTCCGTATAAACAAACACATAAGTTAAACTAATACAATTCAACAATCAATAAAATATTAAGCAGTCTGGCTTTTCTCCACTACCGGATTGATTTTCTATTTGCCTTTCTTTAGAAATATCTAAGAAACTGTTTGTCCATACCCCCGACTTTACGTCGAGCTTAAATGCGATTTATTTTTTTTTTCAGTTTATTATATTTCGAATTTTTACTTAGGTCTCCGCGCTGTTATCCGCCGCTTGCTAAACCCACTTCGGTTCGGTTCATCATTTGTTTCTTCTCCGAGTACACACCGAGGCAAACATAAAAAGATTTCCTTGACAATCGTAAAGTCGGACAGCAAACACTCTTATAGCCTTGTTCGAGTTTTCACATATCTGTGGTGCCTGTTCATCGATTCGTCCTGGAATTGACCGCTTATTTGAAAAGAGCTCTGAAATATTTAGTGGCCAATATAAAGCGAACGTTCCGCCGTATATACTACAAAGCTATATGGCTGGAAAATCGTAAAAGTCATTTATTGGTCGGTTTTACGAGAGGAATTTTAATAAACTTAAAACCGTCAGGAAATTTGATACAAAGTCAGGACGCTGAAATTTGCGGAAAATTTGTTAACGGCGCGTCGACATGTCGCAAGAGCTGCTAACGGGTTAGTTTTTAACACGTCGTACGAGGTAACGGGAAAATTGTTACAGTGTTAAGAATTAGTGAGTAAATTGGATCGATGGTGATGAACGCGAAACATAAAATGTGGAAGTTAATTAAATTTCTAATATGTCTATATCTTGGAGCCATCATCTCCCAGAGGGAATAAGGAATAGAAAACTGTAAGATAATGTGGGTGTTCGGCAAAACTTTCACGTCAGGAGTACATAAACACTAATGAGTATACTTTTTAGTGTTAGTATAGGTGGGTTTGGCTAAGATAGCGATACTAGATCGGTATCTAACTTTATAAATGTTTTTTTTTTGATAATAAAAATATTTCATTTATAAAGATGAAATTAGTATTATGTTATCAAGAAAGCAACAACACAAATGTTTCAAATTGCAATTACCAAAGAAACTCCATATTTAGTGAGTTGTTTCAAAAAAACGCCGATAGATATTGTTAATATACCAGACTGGTGCTGACGTGTTGGGGTCTTCCGTGACTTCAGCAGGGCATTTGACTGCGTCAGTCATGATAAATTGTTTTTCAAACTTTATGTCTGTGGTATGGCGTGGCTCTGGAGTGGACCTTCTCTTTCCTCAAAACCAGAAGGTATATGAAGGCTTGACATATTCCTTTAAAAGAAACTAAGTAAAATTTACTTACTATCTTACTCTTATTCTATCATTCTTACTTTCTTACTCTTTTAGAAGAAACAAATCATGAAAAACGAAGAGAAGAGGATTTAGCAAACGACGAAAATCTACATGAAAACTAAGAAAAAATGTACCTACTTACTCTCTTACCATCTACTCCTACTTTTTTACTCTTACTCTCTTAAAAAAACAAAGAAACAATTCATGAAAAACGAACCGAAGAAAATCTTGCAAACGGCAAAGAACTAATAAAGAATTTACTTACGTATTTACTCTCTTACTTCCACTCACTTGCTCTTACTCTCTTACTCTTATAGTTACCCTCTTACTCTTATTCTCTTAGCAAAAATAAAGAAACAAATAATGAAAAACGAAGCGCAGTGGATTTAGCAAACGGTGAAGAGCTACACAGTAACTAAGAAAAAATTTACTTATATTCTTACTATCTTACTCCTACTTTTTTACTCTTATTATCTTAAAAAAAACAAAGAACGGAAACTAATAAAAAATTTACTT
This sequence comes from Rhagium mordax, assembly GCA_963680705.1. Taxonomy (NCBI): domain Eukaryota; kingdom Metazoa; phylum Arthropoda; class Insecta; order Coleoptera; family Cerambycidae; genus Rhagium; species Rhagium mordax. The sequence goes on along the minus strand of OY796662.1, from coordinate 6,132,143 downwards.
ACGTATTTACTATCTTACTTCCATTCACTTGCTCTTACTCTCTTACTCTTACCGTTACTCTGACTCTTATTCTCTTAGCAAAAACAAAGAAACAAATAATGATGAACGAAGCGAAGAGGATGCAGCAAACGGCGAAGAGCTACACAGAAACTAAGAAAAATTGTACCAATACTCTTACTATCTTACTCCTACTTTTTTACTCTTATTCTCTTAAAGAAACAAAGAAACAATTCATCAAAATGAACCGAAGAGAATTTAGCAAACGGGGAAGAACTATATGGATCCTAATAAAGAACTTACTTACGTATTTACTCTCTTACTTCTACTTACTTACTCTTACTCTCTTACTCTTAGCTTTACTATCTTACTCTTATTCTCTTAGCAAAAACAAAAAAGCAAATAATGAAGAACGAAGCGAAAAGGAAAATTTACTTATACTCTTACTATCCTACTCCAACTTTCTTACTCTTATTCTCTTAAAAAAAAGAAACAATTCATGAAAAACGAACCGAAGAGGATTTGGCAAACGGCGAAGAACTATATGGAAACTAATAATAAATAATTTACTTACTTACTTACTTATTATCTTAACTTCTACTTACTTGATCTTACTCTCTCACTCTTACCTGTACTCTTTTACTCTTATCTTCTTAGAAACGAAAACAAAGACACAAATAATGAGAAACGAAGCGAAGAGGATTGAGCAAACGGTGAAGAACTGCATGGAAACTAGGAAAATATTTGTTTACTTACTCTCTTACTCTTACCGTCTTTCCCCTTACTCTATTACAATTTCTCTCTAATTCTCTTTCTCACTCTCTTACCTTTATTATCTTACTCCTACTCTCTTAGGAGAAAGAAAGACACAAGTAATGAAAAACGAATCGAAGAGAATTTAGCAAACTATACGGAAACTAATAAAGAATTTACTTACGTATTTACTATCTTACTTCCACTCACTTGCTCTTACTCTCTTACTCTTACCGTTACTCTCTCACTCTTATTCTCTTAGCAAAAACAAAGAAACAAATAATGAAGAACGAAGCGAAGATGATGTAACAGACGGCTAAGAGCTACACAGAAACTAAGAAAAAATGTACCAATACTCTTACTATCTTACTCCTGCTTTTTTACTCTTATTCTCTTAAAGAAACAAAGAAACAATTCATGAAAAATGAACCGAAGAGAATTTAGCAAATGGGGAAAAACTACATGAAGCCTAATAAAGAACTTACTCACGTATTTACTCTCTTACTTCTACTTACTTGCTCTTACTCTCCTACTCTTAGCTTTACTATCTTACTCTTATTCTCTTAGCAAAAACAAAGAAACAAATAACGAAGAACGAAGCGAAAATGATTTAGCAAACGACGAAGAGCTACACAGAAACTAAATAAAAATTTACTTATACTCTTACTATCTTACTCCTACTTTCTTACCCTTATTCTCTTAAAAGAAAACAATGAAACAATTAATGAAAAACGAACCGAAGAGGATTTAGCAAACGGTGAAGAACTATACGGAAACTAATAATAAATAACTTACTTACTTATTTATATTCTTAACTTCTACTTACTTGATCTTACTCTCTCACTCTTACCTGTACTCTTTTACTCTTATCTTCTTAGAAACGAAAACAAAGACACAAATAATGAGAAACGAAGCGAAGAGGATTGAGCAAACGGTGAAGAACTGCATGGAAACTAGGAAAATATTTGTTTACTTACTCTCTTACTCTTACCGTCTTTCCCCTTACTCTATTACAATTTCTCTCTAATTCTCTTTCTCACTCTCTTACCTTTATTATCTTACTCCTACTCTCTTAGGAGAAAGAAAGACACAAGTAATGAAAAACGAATCGAAGAGAATTTAGCAAATGGCGAAGAACTATATGGAAACTAATAAAGAATTTACTTACGTATTTACTATCTTACTTCCACTCACTTGCTCTTACTTTCTTACTCTTACCGTTACTCTCACTCTTATTCTCTTAGCAAAAACAAAGAAACAAATAATGAAGAACGAAGCGAAGTGGATTTAGCAAACAGCAAAGTACTGCAGAGAAACTAAGAAAAAATTTACTAATACTCTTACTATCTTACTCCTACTTTTTTACTCTTATTCTCCTAAAGAAACAATTCATGAAAAATGAACCGAAGGGAATTTAGCAAACGGGGAAGAACTATATGGAGCCTAATAAAGAACTTACTTACGTATTTACTCTCTTACTTCTACTTACTTGCTCTTACTCTTAGCTTTACTCTCTTGCTTTTATTCTCTTAGCAAAAACAAAGAAACAAATAACGAAGAACGAAGCGAAAATGGTTTAGCAAACGACGAAGAGCTACACAGAAACTAAAAAAAAATGTATTTATACTCTTACTATCTTACTCCTACTTTCTTACCCTTATTCTCTTAAAAAACAAAGAAACAATTCATGAAAAACGAACCGAAGAGGATTTAGCAAACGGCGAAGAACTATACAGAAACTAATAATAAATAATTTACTTACTTACTTATTATCTTAACTTCTACTTACTTGATCTTACTCTCTCACTCTTACTTGTACTCTTTTACTCTTATTTTCCTAGAAAAAAACAAAGACACAAATAGTGAGAAACGAAGCGAAGAGGATTGAGGAAACAGCTAAGAACTTATTTACTTACTCTCTTACTCTTACCGTCTTTCCCCTTACTCTATTACAATTTTTTTCTCATCCATATTCTCTTTCTCACTTTCTTATTCCTACTTTCTTAGGAGAAACAAAGAAACAAATCATGAAAGACGAAGCGAAGAGGATTTAGCAAACGGCGAAGACGGAAACTAATAAAGAATTTACTTACTTGATCTTATTCTCTTACTTTACTCTTACCTGTACTCTTTTACCTTATTTTCTTAGAAAAAAAAAAAACAAAGAAACAAATTGAGCGATTAACTGGTTATTTACCACTACTTTAGTTTTAAGTAGCTGGTATAAAACAACACTGTACTTCCTTATAAGATTATTTAAAAAAATTGGCACACAAGCAATATCGAGATTTCTGAAATGGGTTGTTTAGGTATCATTGTCAAGTAATTTACGAAAATTGCTCCGCCCTTGCTGCTCCCACATTTATTGACCGTATTTTGCGATCATGAATGCTCTGAGTAACAATATCCATTATTATACTACAATTGTGCAGGGAAATATAAGTTTCATATGGACACGTAAAAATATAAGCCATTGCGCGATTCTCGTGGCGTTATGTAAACAAAAATAACGATACCGGCATAAGTCTGAATGGCCATTGTACGTGATTGCAATTGACGTTGGACTCTGGTGGAGTTGTGGATTTAATTAACTTCAATATTTCATCGGGGTCCATGTCAATACCTAACAATAAGGGATTATATCACGATATAGGGCGGTATTGAGCGGTCGTAATAAAAAATCGTTATATTGACACTGTCAAGTTTATGGCATTCGGGGGAACGTCCCTTAATGGTAATAAAGCGATGCAGATTGTGAAAATGGGTGGGTATTTTGCTGTACCAAGTGTTCCGCACTTTACTTTACAAGTAATATTCTTTGCAACGAAATTTTACATATTACGTCGAATGAGATTCAAGAACAATAGCTTACCGTTAAATTTATGCAACTCGTATAATTGCGAGGCTTACTGAAAGATAGATTTTGGCGCACCTATTAATTCCCGGTGTATTTTTAAATTTCAGAATCGCAACCTAAAGGAGAAGGAGCTTCGCGAATGATATTATTAGCATATACTCTACATCAAAGGAGGCGCCCTCACGAATCGAACTGCCGTACACTGACGAAATATAAAATGTCTTTCATGTTGGCAAATATTATATAGTTAGATCTGAACGTTTCCTGTAAACTTTTATTTGAAGAAAATATGAGATTTAGCTGGCGAGACTCAGACAGACGTTTTGTATGGAACTAATAGTTGATGCGAAAATTATGGGGTATTGTTGTGAAAATTTTACACCTCACTTTTTTAGCGAATCAGAAGTTTGTCTTTGGTTTCGTTACCATGGCAACCCAAAAAAATTCCGGAAATTTTTCATCCTCCAGGGTACTCTGAGCGAAATTAATAAGTGTAAATTTTTCTGTCAAATTATTGACATATGATTATATTTGACGTTTGCTGTCACATAAATAAATAAACTGTAGTCATTTGAACATATAAAGAAACAGGATTCCACCCATTTTAGTGAAGAAAATATATTATGTTTTATAAAACATTACAGTAGGCATATTATTATATTAACCCCTTATGAGTAGTAGGTATATTGCAACTAAAATGGATTTTATTCCACAAGCATATAATGGCCTATATTATTTACGGTGAAAGTTTACGGCACGAGCCGAAGGCGAGTGTCGTAAATTACCAGAGTGAATAATAGCCATTATATATCAGTAGATTACCCTTTTTTATATCCACGGCTATTAAATATTTTCGACTAAAATTTTTACTGAAGAAATTTGTAAGTACTACTTTGTTCATTATTCACTGCAGTGTATAATGAACAAAGTTTCTATGACAACGATCGGATATTTGTTAAAAATTTCATTAAAGTGGCCATGACAATATGTGAATCGAAGCACGAAATTAATTGTAAACAACGTTAACATTTAAATTTAGTTTATGACAGACTGTTCTTTTGACACATAACGGCCTGCTCATAAAATATGTCAAAAATAAATAGTACTTAATATCTTCAGAATACGATTTAGTCAAAAATATTTAATAGTCGTGGTCCACGACTCGTGGAAGAAATGGAGGATCTTGGCTATTATTCACTCGGGTGATTTACGACACTCGCCTTCGGCTCGTGCTGTAAACTTTCACCCTCGTGAATAATATAGGCCATTATATGCTCATGGAATAAACTACTATTAATTTTCTCTATTTTTATAATTTAAGTTGAAATAACGTTTTCTTTTGACAGCTGTCAAAGTTGCTGTCAAATTTAAGACTATGCAAGTTTGTCTTCCATAATTTTATAAACAATGTGAATCCAAGCGTTTTTTTTTAATTTGCTAGTTCCATAATTGATATTAAAATACAGTTTTTACTTTTGATAACTCAAAATTTCTGGCAACTTAAATGAAAATGCCATTTAATAATTATTATTTCAACAAATTAAAGTACCAAGCAGACGGCTTTGGAGGAACTGAACAGGAAATTTTTGAAAAAGAAATATTTGTTGGTAGAGGACAAAACTGCTGTCAAATTTAAAAAACGCAAGGTGTGTGTGTTCTAAATTTAAAAAATAACGTGAATTTCCATAGACGTGCTATTAAGTGTTATGAAATTTGCTAGTTCCATAATAGATAATAAAATAAAGTTTTCACTTTTGACAGCTGGCAAAAATTTTTCAATTGAATGAAAATGACATTTTATAATTATTATTTAAATAAATAAATGTATTGTATTTAACAAACATTTTTTTATAGGTTTTGGAGGTATTGAATATGAAATTGATGCCAAAAAAATATTATATTGGTTGGCAGATGCCAAAATTGCTGCAAATTTAAAAATTTACAAGTATATCTTTCGTAATTTTAAAAATAATGTTGCTATCCATAGAAGTAGATACATAAAATGTTTAAAACTTTCTAGTCAGTAATTGATATTGAAATAAAATTTGACAGCTGTCAAAATTTCTGCTAACTTATAAAAATGCCATTTTATTTTATTATTTCGACAAATTAAAGTATTTAACAAACATTCTTCTATAGGTTTTGGAGGTACTGTATACGAAAGCAATATAAAAAAGATATACTCGCACCATCTTGAATTTCAAATTTAACGTAATATTCGTCTTCGGCCAACCCGAAAAACCCCAGATACCGATTTTTAACCGAATCCAATAACGAACGTCAAATTTCGTCTGCCATCTTGAATTTCAAATTTAACGTAATATTCGTCTTCAGTCAATCCGAAAACCCCCAGATACCGATTTCTAAACGAATCCAATAACAAACGTCAAATTTCGTCCACCATCTTATATTTTTAAATTTAGCAGTAGTTTTGGTAGCTACCAAAATACATAATATTTTTTGACATCAATTTCGTATTTAGTAAATACTCGTAAAACCTGTAGAAAATTGTCTACTCGGTACTTCAATTTGTTGAAATAATTATTAAATGGCGTTTTCATTAGGTTGACAGAAATGTTGACAGCTGTCAAAATTAGAAAAATGTATTTTAATAATAATTATAGAACTAGCAAATTAAAAAAAAACACTTAAATCGTTTCTTCAATACCTCCGGAACCTGTAGAAAAATATCTGCATTCAATTATTAGATGGCATTTTCGTTAAGTTGACAGAAAATTTGATAGCTGCCAAAAGCGAAAACGTTATTTTTAATTTTAATTATGGAAATAGGAAGATTTACATTTAAAACACTTCATATCTCTTTTTCTATAAAAACTCACATTGTATTCAAAAGTACAAAAAACAAACTTGTAAAATTTTAAATTCGACGCTGATTTTGGCAGCTGTCAAGAATAAAAAAAATTAATGAAAATTATATTTTGAACTAAATTGAGCGAATCTTTATATATTTATGACCTGTAGACTGATTTTAATTGAAGAAAGTATATTTCAACATTTCTGACCATATTCTATCTTCTGGGGCTTTCCCATTTCCTAGTCTTTTTGTTTCTTTTTGTACTTCATTTTCTGTGGGGCAGTTTGCTTCATTCTCTTCTTTTTTTTGTTAATATGCGGGTTTCATCTGTTGCATTTTTTTCTTCATCTTTGCTGAGCATTTCTCTATAATGTTCCTTCCAAATGTTTTCTATCAATGGGTCGTGTTCAGTCTTTCCATTTTTATCTTTCACTTCTCTTATTTTGGTTCTTGGTGTAAAGTTTTGATACTTTATTTTCCTATAGAACTGTCTTAAATTGTTTTATGTCCATCTTTATCTAACTCCATTAGCTTCTTGTTGAGCCATTCACTTTTCTTCTTCTTGTATATCTTATTTGTTATATTTCTTTTTAGTTCATAGTCTCTTCTGTCTCGGCCTTCCTTTTGGTTTATCCAAATAATCATCGCTAATTATTTTTTGTTTTCTAGCTCGTTCACAATTTTGGTCGTACCATTGTTTGTCTGTGTTTGTTTGATCTTTTTTCCAATTGATATTTCTTCAGCTGTCTTTGTATTTTATTTTTTATTTCTTTCCTTCTTTCCATTTTTGGTCCAATCGTTGTGTTCTCGTAAATAATTCCTTTCCCATGCGTTGTCTACCAAAACATGAAACTTGCTGATTCAATTAGTATTCAAAATTCTTTTTCGGCTACCAAAAATTCTACTAAATCAAAACGTATTTACCATTGCTGTTTGATAAAAAACAAGCTTATGCGTGTCTACAAAGATGTAAGCAAAGCAAATATTATTTTAAAGGACTGGACCAGCGATAAGATAAAAGGGAACGCGGACGACTACAAACAGCCCTACATAAAAGCTCGAGTATACTGTTATAATAACTTTAATATTGTTATGGGTCCATTTAGTGAGATTGAGTTCAAACAAGTCCGAGCTTGCTCGCAACGTCAAACGGTGACAGTTGTAATCAGACCCGACCCGGGTATGAGAAGATTGAGCTGGCTCGCGTAAGTAAAGAACAAATTCCTGACATAATCAGCCTATATGATGGAAACAAACAAAAGTGGACTTCAAGACAACATGTATTCCCTTTTATAGCTTATAACAAACTAGGGCCGTGACGCTGCATAGAGTAAATCGGAGTAAATATATTTTTTAAATGTGATAACAAGTTTTATGACTGCTTGAGGCGATATCATAAATGAAACGATTAATAAATCAGAAGAAAAAATAAAAGAAAATAACAAATGAACAATATAACAAATTGAATAATCTAAGAATGAGTGATGTCAAAGGATCAGAGGAAGAAAATGATGAATCTTTAAAACCTATTGGATATCGAACTTTCAACTCGAGATAACGATAAATGTTATAGATTGGAAGAATTTAAAGCATTCTCGGCCAATACTGCTTCATTTTCTTATTTTAAAGCAAGATCTTAGTTATAGTTTTTTTCGATCTTTTATTTCTTTAGTGATTTGCTTTAAAAAAATATTATCAGCTACTGTTCAGATAACCGCTGGTGTACCGCAAGGGCCGATTCTTGGACCTCTACTGTTTTCTACATATACCTCGGGATATTCCAAAGGAAATCAAGTTAAAGCTGATGATCAACACCTGATGAACATAAATTAGCGCTCCTACAGATAAATAAACTTTTCTGCTGTTCTGTTTTCAATTGCTTCAACTGTAATAATTGAAACAGAAAAGCACAAAAAATCGCAGTAGATCAGCTCGGTGGATGACGCAAACGATTACGCCGAACGGACGGAAATGTTTAATTTAATTAATCTTTTCTACTCACGTTTGATTTCAGCGTGATTGGTGAACTAAGTGTGCTGCTTTTGAATTCACCAGCCATAGTATTGGAGAATGTATGGCATATTAATTAATTTCAATGCAGCCCGGCGCAAATTTTTCAACCAAAAGAATTCTTATTATTACAAAGCGATTATTCCTCAGGGATGCGTTTTTATTTCGTTAAAGGCAGGCATTATTACGTCAACCGCGACGGAAATTGAACTGTCCAGAGAAGACAAAAAATCCACGCAATACATACCTTTTGATGGACAACGTAACCTCAAGGGCTCAATAAACGACAAGAGGAAATAATACGCTGCCGGATTCTTCACCCACCTGCCTTGTGCATACAAAATAATATAAAAAATATTCCACAATATTTAAACCATTTTTCATTGCTTAGTGAAATTCCTTCCAGCAGTCTTCTTTTATAGCATCCCCGTTTTCATTTAAAGTTTCCGCTAGTTCATCATCCCTCATTCCACCTACCGCATTTGTTTCTACTCCCACTCTACGCCTCTTTGCTCATTTCACGACAATTTGTTTCATATTTTTCCATCTTAATATCCAGCCGTCACTCATTCCCCTCGCCAAACAATATGCCTTGATATTATGTCCTGTAATTTTTCTACTCCTTCCACTGCGCTATTTACCATAAGATTTATGGGGCGGTTCGCAAAAATTACTTTTTAAAATAATAACTTAACGTAATGGGAGACGGGGGCGGCTATGTATCAAGATATAATTTTCGCATTCTTATATGAAGTATAATAGGGAGTAAATAGGGTCGGGTTTCTTTTGAAAATAGGGCACGACGGAAACACGTAACATGTAAATGGTATTGGCATACAAAATATCAAAATACCGAACGCTTAGTTCAACGCGCGTTTCGTCAACCAAATTGGAATCAGCGGGAGGCCTTTAACACGTAATTTTAACAGACAACGTGTAACGAAGTGATCTTAGGCCGATACATATTGAATTCCTCTGCACTCTGTAGTTTTTGAGTTAAGTAAAGTGTAACATTTAAGTTCCATTTAAAAATGACATTTAAATAACTAAAAGTCAAAAGCGAAAGATTTTCAAATATATTAGGAAACAGTTATGCATTTGAAACGTAATTTTTAATTAATATTTCCGTAATAAATAAACTGTCCAAAAAACGAATTTAACTAATTGTTCTACCATTTCAATATATTTGTCAAATTAATTTTTGAATAATATTAATTCGACACGTAAGATTTAAATTGGAACCTTAAAATATATACGAACCTGTACTGTGCATTTCGTCCCTAACTCTAAAAAGCAATAAAATTCGTTTGCATGGTATTTTTTGCACGCTCGGGTTATAACATCCTGAAATATTTGTAATAAGAAATTATTTAAATGTTTAAATAAGGCATACACAAATGAAACCATACTTATATTTCTTTACGAAAAAAGAACTTTAAATAATAATGAAAGATCATCTAAACACCGATTTAAGCATAATAATTGAAAATTTTAAAAATCGCCTTTTTGAGAAATATAAATGTTTTGCTAAAATACACGATAATGTAAAGCCAACCTTAGCCAATCTGTTTTGTATTAAGAGAAGCAAATACCAAGCAGCAAACCGAAATCAGGATAGATTTTTTTACATAAAACAGTGAATGGCTCTCTATTTCATTATATTTTCCGGTATTATCAGACGCTCTTTAGTAAAATTCAATATTATTTTGCGAACTGGCCCGCCATATTGGATCAGCCATTTTGAATTTTGCAAATTTGAGTTTAAATTTGTAACTAACAACCTCCAAAACCTCTTAATACGTTTTTTTGGTAACATTCAATATTATCTTGCAAACCGGTCCGCCATATTGGATCCGCCATTTTTAATTTTGCAAATTTGAATTTAAATTTGTAATTAATAACCTCTAAAACCTCATAATACGTTTTTTTAGTAACAATCAATCTTATTTTTGCAAACTGGCCTGCCACATTGGATCAGCCATTTTGAATTTTGCATATTTGAGTTGAAATTTGTAACTACAACCTCTAAAATCTCATAATACATTTTTTTGGTAATACTCAATATTATTTTTGCAAACTGGCCCGCCATATTGGATCCGCCATTTTGAATTTTGCACATTTGAGTTGAAATTTGTAACTGCAACCTCTAAAATCTCACAATACATTCTTAATAACATGCAATATTATCTCTGCAAACCGGTCCGCCATATTGGATCCGCCATTTTGAATTTTGCAAATTTGAGTATAAATTGGTAACTAAAAACCTTTGTAACCTCATAATACATTTTTTGGTAACGTTCAATATTATTTTTGCAAACTGGCCTGCCATATTGGATCAGCCATTTTGAATTTTGCACATTTGAGTTTAAATTTGTAACTAACAACCTCCAAAACCTCATAATAGGTTTTTTTGGTAACATCTCAGGAATTAAAAACTGGATCAATTTCAAATTTAGGTGATCAACTTGTTACACTTGCTTCTATGTTTTGAGGTATCAGCGCCACTCGTGCAATGCAGAAAACACGATTGACTGAAGTCGATTGGCATCTTGTTTATTAGAAAAGGTGTCTTTTGATTTTGGGCTATTATGTTTCTCTTTTCAACACTCGCACCGAGTATTCCAGCATGAAACTGACTGTCATGTGTGTTTATTGTAGGGCGGGTAAATCAGTAAGTATCCCTCAAGAGATGGCGATATGTCCAGCTTGCAGACAAATTCTGTCCCAGTTATATAGGTACAAAACACCCTCTGTACGGTGAATAAACCAAAGGATTTGTGCCTCGCACTGAGGCCACCACTAAGCAGCTGCATGTCTTAAATCTGCAAATGTTGCTTTGCAATAGTTTGTCCTATGTATTTTTGTAGTACACTGTACTCTCACGAGATGGCGGTACGTCCAGCATTTTTGCAAACTGGCTCTCCATATTGGATCCGCCATTTTGAATTTTGCACATTTGAGTTGAAATTTGTAACTAATAACCACTAAAATCTCATAATACATTTTTTGGTAACATTCAATATTATTTTTGCAAACTGGCCCGCCATATTGGATCTTCTATTTTGAATTTTGAAAATTTGAGTTTAAATTTGTAACTAACTACCTTTAAAACTCTAAAACTTTAAAAGTTGCGACCGCCATCAGATTTCGATGAAAACCTAACCTTAAAAAAAACCGTTTTAACATTTAATCAATATTAACATAGTAATGCACAAAAGTTATAAGGTTAATTCTTATACGTACCTTTCCTTAATACGCAAGGTAGATATCTGTATATAAGATAAATCTCAATTAATTCATTAACATAAACAGCCGACATAAATTAAGACATAATTTCACAAAAACGAATATGACAGCCGACAGTTAGGCCGGTTCCCCATTTATTCGCATTTTTCATACGTTTAGCGTTTATGCGTTTCGCGACAATCATAAAATAAGCTGATTGGTCTGTTGTAAAATGCGTAAAAGTTTAATGCGTGAGGCGAGTACTTGTAGAGTCGGTCTTTGTCAGTCAAATCTAGCGGTTGCGACCAATAGAGAAATACCATTCAAATTTAGCGGGCATTTTTGAGGCGGAGCAAATTTATATCTTTTCGTCAAACGGAGTATAGATCCGCCATTTTGAAATTTGCAAATTTGATTACAGATTCGTAATCAGTGACATCAAAGGCCCTGTGATACAAATTTGTATATGGATATTTTCATATTTTAGCCACGTTTTAGCAATTTGCTACCACTGTGCGCCGATCTACTGCGCATTTCCTCACTCTGTACCGGTTATTAACTTCGCGAGCTAGAGAGTGGAAACCAGATTAGAAATTCAGTTCGCTTCTAGCAGCCCGCCCGACCAGTCCAAGATTATGAAGTAAATTATACTTTGTAACGAAGTTTAACCAAATCTTGTTACATTCCTTTCGATCTTCGGCGTATAATTTCTGGTTGAAGCCCACAAATTTATTACGCCGATTTAATGCGCATTTCCAATAACTTAGAGAGTGAAGTATACCGGAGAACAGAAAGTTCAGTTCGCTTCGAGCAATCCGCCCGACCAGCCCAGCATTAGTAAGTAAAACCGCACCGTGCTTCAGCTGGAGTAAGTAAAATCCTGTTAAGTTTAATTTAACATTTGACAGTTGAATTTGTCGAAAATTTGTTAAGTTATTTTGCCTATACTGCACGGTCAAGCGATAGGTTGACGAATAATGCCGTCCGATTAGTATACAAACTAAGTACAATTTTGCGATAGCAAATTCCTGCGAGCAAACTTTGCATTATTATTATTTTTATACAATAAACGAAGAAAATCACACTTTTCATCGCCGTGTAAGGCATTTTTTTGACTTTCACAAAAATATTCACAAACGTCAATGAAGTCATTTGTTTTTAAAATCTAGACCACGCGGCCATGATGATTCATGGCTACTATGCTTTATTTTTTTGATACTGTTTTTAAGACTTTAGGACCCAATATCTCAGAAACGGCTTATCCAAACATAGGCAAACCATATATTTTTGGAATCAGAGAAATGTGCTCTTTAAACACGTGGGTCCATATATAGGCTGGTTCATTTAAAAAAATTAAGGTTAGGCAGAAATATTACATTTCCGATGTTCATTTGTTTCTTTGACAACGAATTCTAAAAATATAGTTACACTAACCGATTTTCACGTGTTGCAATATGAAGTGCAACAGGGAACCATATTGGGGCCAATACTTTTTAATATTTATTTAAATGATCTGTTGGAGTTTTACTGACGATATTACACTTCTTAACAGAGGAGATAACTGGACATTATTAAAGAAAACGTGATCTAACAATAATTATATTTTCTTGACTTAGTAGTTTTTTTTTGCGACTGTGTGACTGATTTTAAGGCTACGCGGAGTTGATGACTTATAAAATGATTTTCAGTGTTGACTACTTTGAATGCTTGACGTTTCGGCCATTTTAAAGTGAAGCTCTTGGCTCTTGGCGATCCATCGGCAGTCACCTTTGTTCCCACAGAGTTGGTTAGATGAACATTATTTAGCCTGCGTCTTTTACTGCTGGTCTGAAAAAAAAACCACTTCTCCTTTGCTCTGTCCAAGAAAATCACCTCGCTAGAGAATTCCCGTGTACTCCTGAGAATATTCCTTGCATTCAGTTACCCGTCATCGCCGTCGGACAGATCTGGGGTCGGATAGTTTTCTGTGCGCGACGTCCATGTGAGTCATCGATCCAACGTCAGCTACAGAGGTATCTGGCACTGTCCTGCCACTGGATCTCCTCCTCTTTCATGTCGAGTCCGAATGCTCGGCTTACATATGTACACCTGAAACGCTGTTTGGCTCGTTGTGAATGCAAAATCCGACCTATACAGTAGTCCACATGTGTATAAAGTTCCTATCACCGAAAAACAAAGACAGATTGCCCTTTAAGAAACAATATGCTGATGTTGGGTTTGGCGCAGGCCATCGCGCAACTTTTATCTAATTTTATTTCATGTAAAGTATCTTAAACATGAGTTATTTGCTTTAAGTTGCTCTTAATGATCATCTTATATAACGTAGTCACTTCGTAGCTGCGTGAGACATAAATTTCTCGGAAATTTAATTTATCTATTTAATCTCAGAAACTGCACGACACCCAATAGACCAAAAAGTAACTAAATTATAATGGAACCGAACCGTTCTACATGTAAATGACCGCCCTCCGCGCCTGTAATTTAAAGTAAACATCGAAAAGTTGGGCATTGTACGTGCCTTACAATGGAAAGTTTTAAGTCCAAACAAGAGTACATTTTATTCCTACAATGCCTGAAACATCTGCGGCGTATCCCAAAGGATATATTCAGGAATGGATATATCTCTACTTTAACTTAACGCACACAACTTTAGTTTTATTCTTATACGGAGCGTGCCACGTGTATTGTCCAAGGGAAACCCGGGAGAAGGTATAATGTAATTTACATATTGGGAAACTTTTAGTGAGAATGGAAAATCCATGAACGAAATCAGTATCGGAATGGGATCCGTTCTCAGGGATTTTAAACGGATTTGTCTGCATTCGTAAACGTGGGCAATAAAAGTCCAGGATCAAGTTTTAAATACCTATTTAAGGCACAACATTGTTTTTAATACCCTGTAACAACGTTATCAAGTATTTTAGAGGCAAAATATTGAATTAAAGTATATACAGATAAATAATACAAGGAGACTAGGCATCAGATGCTTACTAATTTGGAGATGAAGCGGTATCCCTTTTACGTCTGCCTCTTAATCTTGATAACATTTCAAAATGGTTGGAATAGATAAACTAGGTGTGGTTTAATCCTCAAAGTTTAACAATTAGATGTCTTCTTAAGGTGTCGTATCCTAACCGATCTCAACTTCTAGTCGTAAAAGAGTTGATGTGTCATTGGAGGGAACAGTGACTATATTTAATATACCAAAGGGCCTCATGTATGATTCGTGTTATAATTACAACGAGGGTTTTAACCGGACTTATATGGGTACAGTGCCCGACTAAAATCTTCCTAATTTTGTAACGAATTGAGTTGATGAGTTTGGACAAAGTTACTTACGTTTAAATTTTAGACCAATAAAACGATATTACTTCTAAACCGATAGAGTTGCTTGTTTTTGCAAGTAAGTTAGGAAATGGGAGCAATAAGACAAGAATATCGTCTGTCAATCAACTAGATTTTATACGGGAAACATCTATCAGCTGTTAGCAAGGTCGCTGACAGGCTCCCAAGATAATATGAGAGGGTGTCCAAACGTTTAACTACTTTATAAACAAACTAACTACTTGAGAAACCGAATTTCTTGCAATTTGAAAAATCATAAGGGTGGATTTAGGACAGGGGTAGTTCTGCCAGGTTACAGATATCTGGTTTGTACGTATTACCGAGTGTTATAGGTTTCATTACTTTAACATGAGTTAGATTAAGCTGTAAACAAAATGTGTTACATGGGAGTTTATCGCTACGTTAAAAAAGTCACTCCCAACAATCCCCAACACAACTTAACATCGAGTCGAACAGCTTATTTCATTTTATCTCGTCGAAATACGTATAGCCGAAACCCATATGTAACTTAAAATTTTGTCGTTTTACGCAATTTACAAAGACAGAGGTGATTTGAAATGAAGCAAAATAATATGTATGTTCGACTGCTTTCTCAATGCCTGATCCAACGATATGTCACACGATTGCAGTACAGGCAAAATTCATAAAATAAGCAGGAATATCGCGAAATCTTTGAAGGTGGATTTTATTGTATCGTAAATTCTTCAAAATAATGGATTCTTTGTAAAACAAGCTGTAGATGATGTGGATTTGTCACCCTACTTTTTCCTCAGATAAAAAAAATAAGAATTTGGGGCGAAAAAATTGCGGTATGAATGTGGTGAACGCTCTTTTGTAATTAGAAGCATTAAAAAAGTAAGTACATTAAAATATTTAATATGTTATAAATATGTAATAAATTTGACTTGTGACTCTACGAATTTATTTTGAAGGGCGCCAGCGAAGTCCACCTAGCTAACGTATTGGATGCGGAGCGGTACAGCGTGAGAGCCGGGTGATGAAGTCTCGATGCAGTGATGCAATGATCTCTTCTGCATTTGTTGCCTGCGTATAAGTGAATTCCGGTCGGTCCGTAGACTGAGCGGTGGCTGAAAGGCCCCTTGCCTGTGCTTTACTCCCGTAATATGATTGTATGTTATTAACTACACATGTCCGGTGTGACACGTTGGGAACTGAGTCGGAATAATAAATAATTTTTATAAAATAACGGTGTTTCACGGAATAGAAAATGATTTTATGCTGAAATGTGAATAACTAAGGAATATTACATATTATTAATTTGAATGATAAGTTCCATACGTTATTTAATGCTTAATTCCGGTTTTAGTTTGTCATTAATTTGGATTCACGTTCTTGTTATTTTAAAGATGTGTGTTTGTGATTTTAACCGAGAATGTACCCTTGCGGTGATTTTGATTATATATTAATTCATTTGATATAAAATTTGGCAGAGAAAATCGAACGACCCAAGAAACTTTATTGAAAAAACTACTCCTTTTCTAGAAGTTCTGTGGCAATAGCTGGCGGGTTTTAACAACCCCAGCAATAAAATTGGAGCTGCGAGAAAGCAATGAAAATAACGACCATAAAACTGCACGTCATATAACCATTATCCATAAAACAAAAATGGGAATGTATAATAATCGGATGCAACGGAGACACGACTGCCCCAATAATCTACGAAATTAGTTCCGATGCGACGCCTTAATTAATAATAGGGTTTCAATGTTCGCTTGCTAAATGATAAATTTATATCTGCCCCCAGCATGATGACTGGCATTATAGATTTAGTAAGTACAGCTTTTACCACTCCGCGTTAATTCTAGATATGCCTTCATTTCCTAGAAATGCCACTGGCGTGTGTAATTCCTGCGAAACTGGGGGAGGAAATCGCACACAACGAAAATAGTTTTTATTACAAAGATGATAAAGTTGTTAATTAGATCGAGAAGACTATTAGGAGAGATGATTATCTGATTATAGTCCTACCTCCGAATTTATATCGAAAACGTGACTTACCTTGGCCGACACAAAAGGATTATCGTTAACTATCTGTAATGTTTGCCCGATCCAGGAAGGCGCATTACCTTGTCACTTTAAATAAATTGGCTACATAATTATTATTTTCGCTTTAGCAACGATGACGCCATTTGGTCTTTCCTATGGCTCATATCAGATTCCAATCGACTTGCTCTGGGAACCTATAGGTGTAAGAATCATCGAATCATCTGCAATAATTAGTCTTTGAAAGCACCAGATAGCGTGTAGTAAAAGTGTGGAAAGGATTAATTGATGCAGAGAGAAAGTCGTTAATATGAAAGGGAAACAGGGTGGGTTATAAGTCTGATCCTTGCGGAATTTCGGAGTTGCTAGGGGAAGCATCAATATCCACATCACAACTACGGTCTGTAACGAAACTTATTGTTCTAACAGGGCGCAATTTAGGATTATAGAAATATGCCGACCGAATCCAATATATATTTTTGTCCTGTGAATTGCGGATTGAGTCCTTGAACCGGCGCGTACATATTTTGCGTAAAAATTTACATTTTCTGTATTCCACGAAAATCCGGCAGCCAAATTATAATCAGCATCCCATAACGATATTCGTACTGAGAATATAACATTGACCCCATCGAACAAATGACCTTTTTTAATGGCACTGCCTGCATATTTTTACATAAATATTTCGCTTTCAAGAGCATCTCGACGAGAATAAATATTACCATACACTTTTATTTCGCCAATCAGAATTGGGGCACGGGAACTTCTATTTGGCACAACATGTCGGTTGAATCTTTAAAAGCATAAATCAAATTATGTGCAGCATACATTTAGGAAAACTACATTTCGTATTTCTGAAGTAGAATAGAGATGAGGAAAGTCTGGTGCAGCACATCTAATACATTTTTATTTCGTTCGCAGCGGAAAAAATCTAGGATTATAGATGTGCTCTCACTTTGGGTAAAACTCCAAGTAGCATATACGCCGGCTGAATTCTAAATAAAAAGGGAGTACATTGGTGTAGTGACGGGGTGTATTTCTAGTAAAGAAATCTTAATTTTTTAAAATTAATTTTATATCTAATTTTCCAAAGTATGGTTAACTCAACTGGAAGTTCCTCTCTTTTAGTTAAAATATCACACATGATTACACAATATATGAATTCCATTTATAATACAATTAAAATTTGTCGCACTTCCCTTTCCATCTCCATCACTGCCTTCCGTGCTTTCTAAAGGCTCTCAAGTCGAAAAGGAGTATTGTTTGGATGTAAGACCTGTTTCTGCAGCAAATCTAATTTTCGGTGCAACGAGCTCACTGTGCAAGCGACAAAGTTACAATTAATCGCCTATCTAAAGCTTAGTTTCATTCTAGACGTCTTCTTAATGTCCAAACTCATCTGCCAAGATTCTCAGCAACGGAATTTTGACTAATTTAAGGAGATTTATAGGAATACGAGGAGTATACGTCGATATTATTTCCTGAATAAAAATTAACCAATTTATCAATTGTTTGTTTCGGTTTTTTCACAATTGTCATATTTTGTTGTTGAAAGTCATAAACTCAATTTTTACTTGAAATATTTTCATAATTTTATTGTCAATTTGTAAAATATGCTTATTTACTAATTCATTTTATTTATGTGTTCATAAAAGCATGTGGAAATCTTTGTGGAGGTGTGGAAGTATATGGAAGTTTGATGTAAGTATGTGGAAAATTGGAGAAAGGGTGTGGAAGACTGGTGAAAATATGTGGAAGTTTATTTAGTTATTTACTCGTTGGAGGTTTGGTGTAAGTGTGTGGAAAATTGATGAAAATATATGGAAATTTATTAATCTATTTATTTGTTCGACGAAGGACGAAGAAATTCGATGAAAATGTGTGGAAGTTTGATGAGAATATGGAAATTTGATGTATGTAAACTTTTTCGTAAAAGTAGAAGTTTCGTGAAAATATGTGGAAATTTGGTAAAAGTATTTAGAATTTTTTGTAAAAGTTTGGAAGTATATGGAAGTATGATGTAAGTATGTGGAATTTTTATGGAAATATGTGGAAATTACGTAAAAATGTGTGGAATATTAGTGAAAATGTGGAAATTCCATAAAAGTATGTGAAAATTTGATGGAAGTATGTAAAAATTTTCATAAACGTGAATTTTTGGTGAAAATATGTAAAAGTGTGATGGAAGTATATGGAAATTTGATATCAGCATGTAGAATTTTAATGAAAGTATGTGGCATTTAGTGAAAATATGTGAAGGTTTGCTAGATGTATATAGAAATTTTTATGAAAGTGTGGAAGTATGTGGAAGTTTGATGTAAGTATGTAAAAGTTAGTTGAAAGTGTGTGGGAAATTGGTAAAAACATGTGGAAGTTTATTTATGTATTTGTTCGATAAGAGGTAGGCGGAAGTTTTGTGGAAGTATGTGGAAATGTTTGTGAAAGTGTGGAATTATGTGGAGGCTTGATGTAAGTATGTGAAAGTTTAATAAAAGTGTAAATTAGCTAAAAGTGTGCAGAAAATTGGTGAAAATATAAGGAATTTATTTATTTATTTAACTGTTAGACGGAATTATGAAGAAACTTGGTGAACGTGTGTGGAAGTTTGGTGGCAATGTGGAAATTTCCTAAGTGTGGAAATTTGATGGAATTATTTAGACATTTTCGTAAAAGCGGAAGTTTCGTGAAAATTTGTGGACCTTTGGTGGAAGTATATAGAAATTCTTGTGAAAGTGTGGAAATATGTGAAAGTTTGATACAAATATGTAGAAGTTTAATTCACATATGTGGAAATTAGGTGAAAGTGTTTGGTGAAAATGTGGAAAGATAAAAATATGTGGAAATTTGATGGAAATATGTAGACATTTTCGTGAAAGTTTCGTGAAAATATGTGGAAATTTGGCGGGAGTACGTGGAAATTTTTGTAAAAGTGTGGAAGTATGTGGAAGTTTGATGTAAGTATATGGAACTATATGAAAAATTAGGTGAAAGTGTGTAGAAAATTGGTAAAAATATGTGGAAATTTATTTTTTATCTGTCCGATGGAAGTATGCGGAAGTTTGATGGAAGTATGTGTAAATTAGTTAAAAGTGTGCTTAAAATAGGTAAAAATATATGAAAATTTATTTATTTATTTATTTGTTCGACAGAAGTACGAAGAAATTAGATGAAAGTGTGTGGAAGTATGGTGAGAATGTGGAAATTTGATAAAAGTGTGTGGAAATTTCATGAAAGCATGTGGAAATTTGATGGATTTGAAATTGATGGAAATTTTTGTGAAAGTGTGGAAATTAGGTGAAATGTGTGTAGTGAAAATGTGAAAATTTAATAAATAAAAGTATGTATGTATATTTGATGGAAGTATGTAGACATTTTCATAAAAGTGGAAGTTTCGTGAAAATATGTGAAAGTTTCATGGTACGTGAAAATTTAATATCAGTATGTAGAAGTTTAAAAAAAGTATGTAGCAGTTTAGTGAAAATGTGCTAGAAGTATGTGGAAATTTTTGTGAAACTGGAGGTTTGATGAAAGTATGTGGAAATTTGGCAAAAGTGTGTGGAAATTTGATGGAAGTGGACGTGTTTTTAAAAGTAGAAGTATGTATACAAAATTCTGGCAGGCGGTTGGTTGACCCCACGGTATGATCTAAGCACATAAGTTCAACAAAATCACAAACGAATTTCACATTAATATTATGCAGGGTGTTTGCGAAAAGATAAGAGTTTATGACGGTGAACTGCAATCTAAACGTATTTCCTAAAATGTAATTGCATTGCTTTACATTGTTTTTTAATTGCTTGTCGCTCTCTTTATTTATTAATCAATGCCCGTTATAAAAGCTGGCACATTTCGTATAAGAAATCGAAATTGCAGACGTGGAATGATCTTGCTACCATCCGGAAAGAACTAATTTAATAATTAATAAACGAGAACGGAAAAGCTAACGATTCTTTCAGACTTCGTTTCAATTAAATAATATTGGAGTTTTAATTTGGAGGGAACGGATTCTGAACAAAGTCGTAACTGATCAGTTGTTAATTTATAAAGTTACTATAGAACGTATTCCCCGCTATTTAAAATTCCTCCCGGACAGTTGGGGCGAATGAAAGACGTCAGTTCCTTTTAATTAAGTAGTTTCAGCAGCAGAATCGTCGGAATATGTTATTTATAGATTCTTAGAAGAAACATAAAACTTACATTAAACAACCCCACAAATCTAAAGCCATGAAGGCAAGAGTAAGGAGACAACCTGGACTACAAAAAGTCTAGAAGAATGTACAGGAAGTGCAGAGTTACAGAAGCGGAATGATGATAAAATGAAAATAGATGTGCAATCTTCGGAATCTTCGATGAAAGTGTGGTGGGAGTATGTCGAGGTTTGATTGAAGTATGCGGAACTTTGGTGGAAGTATGTGGAAGTTTGTTGAAAATATGTGAAAGCATGTGGAAGTTTCATAAAAGTATGTGGAAGTCTGATCTGAAGTATGTGGAAATTTATGTAAGCCTATGTGAAATTTTGGTAGATGTATGTGGAACCTTGATAGAAGTATGTGGAAATTTGGTGAAAGCATGTGGCAGTTTATTTATTAATTTATTTAATTTATTATTTCATGGAAGTATGGGAAAATTTTTCCGAAAGCGTGGAAGTATGTGGAAGTTTGATGTAAGTATGTGGAAATTTGGTGAAAATGTGTGGAAGATTGGTGCAAATATGGGGAAGTTTACTTATTTATTCGTTGGAAGTTTGATGTAAGTATATGGAAGTTTGATAGAAGTATGTGTAAATTGGATAAAAGTGTGTGGAAAATTGGAGAAAATGCAGAAATTTGACAAAAGTATGTGGAAATTTGATACAAGTATGTGGAAATTTGATGGAAATATGTGAATGTGTGGAAGTATGTTAAGTTGGATGCAAGAATGAGAAGTTTGATGGATGCATGTGGAAATTAGAAGGAAGTGTGTGGGTATTTGCCGAAAATGTGGAAATTTCACAAAAGTATGAGGAAATTTGATGGAAGTATGTAGACATTTTCATAAAAGTGGATGTTTAGTGAAAATATGTGAAAATCTGATGGAAGTAAGTATATGGAAATTTGATATCAGTGTGTAGTAGAAGTTTAAAGAAAGTATGTCGAATTTTAATAAAAGTACGTGGCAGTTTTGTGAAAATATGTAAAAGTTTGTTAGAAGTGTGTGGACATTTTTGTGAAAGAGTGGAAGTATGTGGAAATTTGGTGAGAATGTGTGGAAGATTGATGCAAATATGTGGAAGTTTATTTATTTATTTATTCATTGGAAGTTGTAAGTATGTGTAAATTAGTTGAAAGTGTGTGGAAAATTGACGAAAATATATGGAAATTTATTTATTTGTTTGCCGGGAGTACGAAGGAATTCGGTGAAAATGTATGGAAGTTTGGTGAAAGTGTGAACATTTGGTAAAAGTATGTGAAAATTTGATGAAAGTATGTGGACATTTTCGTGAAAGAGGACGTTTCGTGAAGATATATGGAAATTTGGTAGATGTAGATATTTTTATAAAAGTGTGGAAATTTGTGGAAGGTTTTGAAGTTTCATGGACATATGTGGAAATTACGTAAGTGTGTGGAAAATTGGAAAAAATGCGGAAGTTTGACAAAAGTATGTGGAAATTTGATGGAAGTATGTAGATAATTTCATATTGGATGATTGGTGAAAGTATGTGAAAGTCTGATGAAAGTATGTGGAAATTTGATATCAGTGTGTAGTAGAAGTTTGAATGTAAAAGTTTGATAGATGTATGTGGACATTTTTGTGAAAGCGTATGTGGAAATTTGGTGAAAATGTGTGGAACAATGATGCAAATATATGGAAGTTTATTTATTTATTTATTTATTCGTTGAAAGTTGTATATGAAAATTAGTTAAAAGTGTGTGGAAAATTGGTAAAAACATGTGGAAGTTTATTTATGTATTTGTTCGATGGAAGTAGGTGGAAGTTTAGTGGAAGCATGTGGAAATTTCTGGAAAAGTGTGGAACCTTCCATTATTAATAACATATGAGACACGAATTACTGAGTGGCATAAATAATTATTGATTGATTCTTTTATTTCATTCTTATAGGCTTGTTAAATCCGATATTTTATTTTAAACCACCACCTTCATGTTAACTTGAAGTTTGATTAAAGTAAGTAAGTTTGATAAACTGGGTTTAAATGCTTTGAGTTCTAAGCTAGTTTTTATTTTGTTGGAACACTCTTATCCGGGTTAAGTAATGTCTCCGACTTGTTACATCCCTGCGCCCAGTAGCTTTGAGATCACGTACCTTACCCTCTAAATAGAGTAATGGAAAAGAGGTAATTTAATCTTAAGTATTGGCAAAGGGAAAAGTAAGACATTTAATACAGTTTTTTCAAACGTTTTGTTTTAAATTAAATTGTAGAATTTTGTATTTATTGTACCACATTTTAAATATTTCAAATAAATATTTTCATTGTAAGAAATAAAACAATATCCCTAAACCATTGCAGCGTGAGCAAATACGTTTGTAATATTATTTCCATTTCCCTCGTTCCAGCCTTTTAGTGGCATTTTATGTCACTTCCCTCATTTTATTTCATCTCGTCAAATCCAGAAACTTAAAAACTCCATTGACACAACTTTCTTTCAGTCTGAATCATTACCGCCCCTTTGGGAACCGTCTCATTCACGCCACTGCAGCAAAATACGTACTCTCATGACAAAAACGCTTTCAGGGTTATTTTTTCCGCTCACCTTTTATCGTGGTTATACGAAATTCAAGAGGGCATTCGATTTAATGCCAGTATTATTCAGCTACAAGGGTTGTTTATATACAGCGAAAACTTCTCAATCTCGAGTTATATCAACAGTTTCGTGACTGGAAAAATACTTTGGAACAAGATGACATCGAAATGTGTACTCTTCCATCAAGACTATCAAGAGTCTGGACGCCGGTCGTCAGAGCTCGGTGTATAAATAGTTGGCGCAAACTAAGCCTATTGTCTTTATATGGTAAGCAAATATTGGACCGCTGAACTTACTTGCTTTTAACTGCAAGGGGTAAAACTGGATATATTGTAGCTAAATTGTGCCCTATTGTTGGTACATCAATAAATTATTGTATGGAATTGTCCTAAAAGCCTTATTGGCATTTGATGGAGACTAGCTTTAAAATTAATTATGGTCCAAGTGAATAACTCTCTTAAATTTCCTTGCGATATGAATGCAGGAGGGTAAAATTAAAACCACACACCAAAGACCCCCAGCACTTCGTCGGGTCGTCTGCATATCTCAAGGCACTGGCACTAGCTAATCAAATTGTTAATTAAGGCCTCAGGAATAATCCATTGTTCTTGAATCGTATACACAAATTCATTCATATCTTCAATGCTCCATATCTAGTGGGTTAGTAGGCTAATGCATTCGAATTTAATATTCTGATTTTAAACAGTTTTGGTGTTAATTTGTGCCCGACGAAACGTCGGCAAAATTCCCAATCTAATAGGCTAGAACCTATTGCTATATCTTTCAGTATTAATTTTCCCATCAGTCTTTCCATTTAACAATTACTTCCCCTCTTCCAAATGCAATCCTTGCACATGTATTCCTTTCGTCGAAGCGTAATTTCTACCTCGAAGTCTTTCGATCTAGATAAACAGAATTAATTTTACTTCATCTGGGAACAAACATCTATTGTGGAGCCGAGTGATAACAAACAGGGAGCTGAAAAAATGATTGAGAATGGCATATTTGAAGGGAACTCCTCAAAATCCTTTTAAGCCTTAAAAGCAAATTTCATTGATTGAATCAATG
This sequence comes from Rhagium mordax, assembly GCA_963680705.1. Classification (NCBI taxonomy): domain Eukaryota; kingdom Metazoa; phylum Arthropoda; class Insecta; order Coleoptera; family Cerambycidae; genus Rhagium; species Rhagium mordax. The sequence goes on along the minus strand of OY796662.1, from coordinate 6,107,328 downwards.
TGACGGGAGATTTTTGATTTCTCACCAAACAAAAATAGTAAAAATTGTGTAAGCCACTAATTCAAGCATCGACAAAAGTTTGTCTGTAAGTGTGCCTATTGGGGCACCGTATGCTTATATTTATTTTTTTAAGCGTGGAATATATGAAATTTTATATGAATAGCCCTTCTGCGTCTCCCAGCGCATTATAATCCGTTCCTCTTCTGAGAGCATGGTATTTCATATTCATGTTATATAATAAAAAACGTAACCATGCCTACGTCCCTCTTTAATATACCTTCTCAACGGAATTCAGAAACATATGACTTTTTTACGAGCTATTTTTATTGATGACCTTATATAGAATAAGTATCTAGTAGAAGTACAAAATAATATTGACCCAAAAGTCTGCAGTCGTAAACTTGATTTTATAAAGTAACCAAGATAAGTTTCAGAGGTGGTATCGACACATGTTTATTAGTTGGCAGGGGTAATATTTTGCGAGAATCTTTACTGAAAGTACGGTCTACTTTTAAAAACTACACATTTTTCGTATTTTATTCCTATACATGCCGTCAACAAGTCACAGGAAATTGAGTGTCGGAATTACTTTCTTGTTTCCTTGTCTCAATATTTTTGTCTCAATATTTTTGTAATCTTTCAGTCCTCAGCCCAGAACTTCAACGAAATTGTCTTAATATTTTGGATTTCTTTAAATTCAAATAAACCTCTCTTGCTAAATATAGAATTATTTTTTAGTGTTCTAATTCGTTCCTAATTTTTCTAATAACTATTATCGAAATTAGATACATTCCAAAAACCTGATTTCTTGCACACATTCCCTAGAATCTAAAAAGGGAGGACTCGGTAGAAGTCCAAGGAGATTGAGAATTATTCCTTGTCTCCTTGTCTCAATATTTTGGATAAAATCTTTAATATACTCGGTCTTTTTGTATTTTATATCTTTAAATAAAACGTAGAATTATTTTCTAACGTTCCGAATTATTTAAATTTTACTCTATTTCAACCATGAATCCCGGTTGCTCTTTTGTTTAATAGCTTAGACTCTTTCAACCTTAAACCATGTAGAAGTTCAAGGAGATTGAGTCTCATAATTATTCCTTGTTTCCTTGTTTCAATATTTTGGATAAATTCTTTTATTTGAACTCAGTCTTTTTGTTCTATATACTCGTACCTTTAAATAAGATGTAGAATTATTTTTTAACATTCTGAATTGTTTAAATTTTAGTCTATTTCAACCATGAATCGTGGTTGCTCTTTTGTTTAATAGCTTAGACTCTTTCAACTTTGAACCATGTAGAAGTTCAAGGAGATTGAGTCTGATAATTATTCTTTGTTTCCTTGTCTCAATATTTTGGATAAAATCTTTAATTTGAACTCAGTCTTTTTCTTTTCTATATCTTTAAATAAAATGTAGAATTATTTTTAACGTTCTGAATTATTTAAATTTTACTCTATTTCAACCATGAATCCCGGTTGCTCTTTTGTTTAATAGCTTAGACTCTTTCAACATTAAACCATGTAGAAGTTCAAGGAGATTGAGTCTCATAATTATTCCTTGTTGCATTTCTCAATATTTTGGATAAAATATTTAATTTGAACTCAGTCTTTTTGTTTTATATATCTTTAAATGAAATGTAGAAGTATTTAAATTTTAGTCTATTTTAACCATGAATTACGGTTGCTCTTTTGTTTAATAGCTTAAACTCTTTCAACCTTGAACCATGTAGAAGTTCAAGGAGATTGAATCTCATAATTATTCCTTGTTTACTTGTCTCAATATTTTGAATAAAATCTTTAATTTGACCTCAGTCTTTTTGTTTTATGTATCTTTAAATAAAATGTAGAATTATTTTTAACGTTCTGAATTATTTAAATTTTGATCTATTTCAACCATGAATCGTGGTTGGTCTTTTGTTTAATAGCTTAGACTCTTTTAACCTTGAACCATGTAGAAGTTCAAGGAGATTGAGTCTCATAATTATTCCTTGTTTCCTTGTCTCAATATTTTGGATAAAATTTTTAATTTGAACTCAGTCTTTTTCTTTTCTGTATCTTTAAATAAAATGTAGAATTATTTTTTAACGTTCTGAATTAATTAAATTTTAGTCTATTTCAACCATGAATCCCGGTTGCTCTTTTGCTTAATAGCTTAGACTCTTTCAACCTTGAACCATGTAGAAGTTCAAGGAGATTGAGTCTCATAATTATTCCTTGTTTTCTTGTCTCAATATTTCGGATAAAATCTTTAATTAGAACTCAGTCTTTTTCTTTTATGTATCTTTAAATAAAATGTAGAATTATTTTTAACGTTCTGAATTATTTAAATTTTAGTCTATTTCAACATGAATCCCGATTGCTCTTTTGTTTAATTGCTTAGATTCTTCCAATCTTGAACCATGCAGAAGTCCAAGGAGATTGAGTCTCATAATTAATCCTTGTTTCCTTGTCTCAATATTTCGGATAAAATCTTAATTTGAACTCAGTCTTTTTGTTTTATGTATCTTTAAATAAAATGTAGAATTATTTTTAACGTTCTGAATTATTTAAATTTTAGTCTATTTCAACATGAATCCCGATTGCTCTTGTGTTTAATTGCTTAGATTCTTCCAATCTTGAACCATGTAGAAGTCCAAGGAGATTGAGTCTCATAATTATTCCTTGTTTCCTTGTCTCAATATTTCGGATAAAATCTTAATTTGAACTCAGTCTTTTTGTTTTATGTATCTTTAAATAAAATGTAGAATTATTTTTAACGTTCGGAATTATTTAAATTTTAGTCTATTTCAACATGAATCCCGATTGCTCTTTTGTTTAATTGCTTAGATTCTTCCAATCTTGAACCATGTAGAAGTCCAAGGAGATTGAGTCTCATAATTAATCCTTGTTTCCTTGTCTCAATATTTCGGATAAAATCTTAATTTGAACTCAGTCTTTTTGTTTTATGTATCTTTAAATAAAATGTAGAATTATTTTTAACGTTCGGAATTATTTAAATTTTAGTCTATTTCAACATGAATCCCGATTGCTCTTTTGTTTAATTGCTTAGATTCTTCCAATCTTGAACCATGTAGAAGTCCAAGGAGATTGAGTCTCATAATTATTCCTTGTTTCCTTGTCTCAATATTTCGGATAAAATCTTAATTTGAACTCAGTCTTTTTGTTTTATGTATCTTTAAATAAAATGTAGAATTATTTTTAACGTTCGGAATTATTTAAATTTTAGTCTATTTCAACATGAATCCCGATTGCTCTTTTGTTTAATTGCTTAGATTCTTCCAATCTTGAACCATGTAGAAGTCCAAGGAGATTGAGTCTCATAATTATTCCTTGTTTCCTTGTCTCAATATTTCGGATAAAATCTTAATTTGAACTCAGTCTTTTTGTTTTATGTATCTTTAAATAAAATGTAGAATTATTTTTAACGTTCGGAATTATTTAAATTTTAGTCTATTTCAACATGAATCCCGATTGCTCTTTTGTTTAATTGCTTAGATTCTTCCAATCTTGAACCATGTAGAAGTCCAAGGAGATTGAGTCTCATAATTATTCCTTGTTTCCTTGTCTCAATATTTCGGATAAAATCTTAATTTGAACTCAGTCTTTTTGTTTTATGTATCTTTAAATAAAATGTAGAATTATTTTTAACGTTCGGAATTATTTAAATTTTAGTCTATTTCAACATGAATCCCGATTGCTCTTTTGTTTAATTGCTTAGATTCTTCCAATCTTGAACCATGTAGAAGTCCAAGGAGATTGAGTCTCATAATTAATCCTTGTTTCCTTGTCTCAATATTTCGGATAAAATCTTAATTTGAACTCAGTCTTTTTGTTTTATGTATCTTTAAATAAAATGTAGAATTATTTTTAACGTTCTGAATTATTTAAATTTTGATCTATTTCAACCATGAATCGTGGTTGGTCTTTTGTTTAATAGCTTAGACTCTTTTAACCTTGAACCATGTAGAAGTTCAAGGAGATTGAGTCTCATAATTATTCCTTGTTTCCTTGTCTCAATATTTTGGATAAAATTTTTAATTTGAACTCAGTCTTTTTCTTTTCTGTATCTTTAAATAAAATGTAGAATTATTTTTTAACGTTCTGAATTAATTAAATTTTAGTCTATTTCAACCATGAATCCCGGTTGCTCTTTTGCTTAATAGCTTAGACTCTTTCAACCTTGAACCATGTAGAAGTTCAAGGAGATTGAGTCTCATAATTATTCCTTGTTTTCTTGTCTCAATATTTCGGATAAAATCTTTAATTAGAACTCAGTCTTTTTCTTTTATGTATCTTTAAATAAAATGTAGAATTATTTTTAACGTTCTGAATTATTTAAATTTTAGTCTATTTCAACATGAATCCCGATTGCTCTTTTGTTTAATTGCTTAGATTCTTCCAATCTTGAACCATGCAGAAGTCCAAGGAGATTGAGTCTCATAATTAATCCTTGTTTCCTTGTCTCAATATTTCGGATAAAATCTTAATTTGAACTCAGTCTTTTTGTTTTATGTATCTTTAAATAAAATGTAGAATTATTTTTAACGTTCTGAATTATTTAAATTTTAGTCTATTTCAACATGAATCCCGATTGCTCTTTTGTTTAATTGCTTAGATTCTTCCAATCTTGAACCATGCAGAAGTCCAAGGAGATTGAGTCTCATAATTAATCCTTGTTTCCTTGTCTCAATATTTCGGATAAAATCTTAATTTGAACTCAGTCTTTTTGTTTTATGTATCTTTAAATAAAATGTAGAATTATTTTTAACGTTCTGAATTATTTAAATTTTAGTCTATTTCAACATGAATCCCGATTGCTCTTTTGTTTAATTGCTTAGATTCTTCCAATCTTGAACCATGTAGAAGTCCAAGGAGATTGAGTCTCATAATTAATCCTTGTTTCCTTGTCTCAATATTTCGGATAAAATCTTAATTTGAACTCAGTCTTTTTGTTTTATGTATCTTTAAATAAAATGTAGAATTATTTTTAACGTTCGGAATTATTTAAATTTTAGTCTATTTCAACATGAATCCCGATTGCTCTTTTGTTTAATTGCTTAGATTCTTCCAATCTTGAACCATGTAGAAGTCCAAGGAGATTGAGTCTCATAATTATTCCTTGTTTCCTTGTCTCAATATTTCGGATAAAATCTTAATTTGAACTCAGTCTTTTTGTTTTATGTATCTTTAAATAAAATGTAGAATTATTTTTAACGTTCGGAATTATTTAAATTTTAGTCTATTTCAACATGAATCCCGATTGCTCTTTTGTTTAATTGCTTAGATTCTTCCAATCTTGAACCATGTAGAAGTCCAAGGAGATTGAGTCTCATAATTAATCCTTGTTTCCTTGTCTCAATATTTCGGATAAAATCTTAATTTGAACTCAGTCTTTTTGTTTTATGTATCTTTAAATAAAATGTAGAATTATTTTTAACGTTCGGAATTATTTAAATTTTAGTCTATTTCAACATGAATCCCGATTGCTCTTTTGTTTAATTGCTTAGATTCTTCCAATCTTGAACCATGTAGAAGTCCAAGGAGATTGAGTCTCATAATTATTCCTTGTTTCCTTGTCTCAATATTTCGGATAAAATCTTAATTTGAACTCAGTCTTTTTGTTTTATGTATCTTTAAATAAAATGTAGAATTATTTTTAACGTTCGGAATTATTTAAATTTTAGTCTATTTCAACATGAATCCCGATTGCTCTTTTGTTTAATTGCTTAGATTCTTCCAATCTTGAACCATGTAGAAGTCCAAGGAGATTGAGTCTCATAATTATTCCTTGTTTCCTTGTCTCAATATTTCGGATAAAATCTTAATTTGAACTCAGTCTTTTTGTTTTATGTATCTTTAAATAAAATGTAGAATTATTTTTAACGTTCGGAATTATTTAAATTTTAGTCTATTTCAACATGAATCCCGATTGCTCTTTTGTTTAATTGCTTAGATTCTTCCAATCTTGAACCATGTAGAAGTCCAAGGAGATTGAGTCTCATAATTAATCCTTGTTTCCTTGTCTCAATATTTCGGATAAAATCTTAATTTGAACTCAGTCTTTTTGTTTTATGTATCTTTAAATAAAATGTAGAATTATTTTTAACGTTCGGAATTATTTAAATTTTAGTCTATTTCAACATGAATCCCGATTGCTCTTTTGTTTAATTGCTTAGATTCTTCCAATCTTGAACCATGTAGAAGTCCAAGGAGATTGAGTCTCATAATTATTCCTTGTTTCCTTGTCTCAATATTTCGGATAAAATCTTAATTTGAACTCAGTCTTTTTGTTTTATGTATCTTTAAATAAAATGTAGAATTATTTTTAACGTTCGGAATTATTTAAATTTTAGTCTATTTCAACATGAATCCCGATTGCTCTTTTGTTTAATTGCTTAGATTCTTCCAATCTTGAACCATGTAGAAGTCCAAGGAGATTGAGTCTCATAATTATTCCTTGTTTCCTTGTCTCAATATTTCGGATAAAATCTTAATTTGAACTCAGTCTTTTTGTTTTATGTATCTTTAAATAAAATGTAGAATTATTTTTAACGTTCGGAATTATTTAAATTTTAGTCTATTTCAACATGAATCCCGATTGCTCTTTTGTTTAATTGCTTAGATTCTTCCAATCTTGAACCATGTAGAAGTCCAAGGAGATTGAGTCTCATAATTATTCCTTGTTTCCTTGTCTCAATATTTCGGATAAAATCTTAATTTGAACTCAGTCTTTTTGTTTTATGTATCTTTAAATAAAATGTAGAATTATTTTTAACGTTCGGAATTATTTAAATTTTAGTCTATTTCAACATGAATCCCGATTGCTCTTTTGTTTAATTGCTTAGATTCTTCCAATCTTGAACCATGTAGAAGTCCAAGGAGATTGAGTCTCATAATTATTCCTTGTTTCCTTGTCTCAATATTTCGGATAAAATCTTAATTTGAACTCAGTCTTTTTGTTTTATGTATCTTTAAATAAAATGTAGAATTATTTTTAACGTTCGGAATTATTTAAATTTTAGTCTATTTCAACATGAATCCCGATTGCTCTTTTGTTTAATTGCTTAGATTCTTCCAATCTTGAACCATGTAGAAGTCCAAGGAGATTGAGTCTCATAATTATTCCTTGTTTCCTTGTCTCAATATTTCGGATAAAATCTTAATTTGAACTCAGTCTTTTTGTTTTATGTATCTTTAAATAAAATGTAGAATTATTTTTAACGTTCGGAATTATTTAAATTTTAGTCTATTTCAACATGAATCCCGATTGCTCTTTTGTTTAATTGCTTAGATTCTTCCAATCTTGAACCATGCAGAAGTCCAAGGAGATTGAGTCTCATAATTAATCCTTGTTTCCTTGTCTCAATATTTCGGATAAAATCTTAATTTGAACTCAGTCTTTTTGTTTTATGTATCTTTAAATAAAATGTAGAATTATTTTTAACGTTCTGAATTATTTAAATTTTAGTCTATTTCAACATGAATCCCGATTGCTCTTTTGTTTAATTGCTTAGATTCTTCCAATCTTGAACCATGTAGAAGTCCAAGGAGATTGAGTCTCATAATTATTCCTTGTTTCCTTGTCTCAATATTTCGGATAAAATCTTAATTTGAACTCAGTCTTTTTGTTTTATGTATCTTTAAATAAAATGTAGAATTATTTTTAACGTTCGGAATTATTTAAATTTTAGTCTATTTCAACATGAATCCCGATTGCTCTTTTGTTTAATTGCTTAGATTCTTCCAATCTTGAACCATGTAGAAGTCCAAGGAGATTGAGTCTCATAATTAATCCTTGTTTCCTTGTCTCAATATTTCGGATAAAATCTTAATTTGAACTCAGTCTTTTTGTTTTATGTATCTTTAAATAAAATGTAGAATTATTTTTAACGTTCGGAATTATTTAAATTTTAGTCTATTTCAACATGAATCCCGATTGCTCTTTTGTTTAATTGCTTAGATTCTTCCAATCTTGAACCATGTAGAAGTCCAAGGAGATTGAGTCTCATAATTATTCCTTGTTTCCTTGTCTCAATATTTCGGATAAAATCTTAATTTGAACTCAGTCTTTTTGTTTTATGTATCTTTAAATAAAATGTAGAATTATTTTTAACGTTCGGAATTATTTAAATTTTAGTCTATTTCAACATGAATCCCGATTGCTCTTTTGTTTAATTGCTTAGATTCTTCCAATCTTGAACCATGTAGAAGTCCAAGGAGATTGAGTCTCATAATTATTCCTTGTTTCCTTGTCTCAATATTTCGGATAAAATCTTAATTTGAACTCAGTCTTTTTGTTTTATATACTCGTGCTTTTAAATAAGATGTAGAATTATTTTTTAACATTCTGAATTGTTTAAATTTTAGTCTATTTCAACCCTGAATCTCGGTTGCTCTTTTATTTAATAGCTTAGGCTCTTTCAAAATTGAACCATGGTGGATAATCTTTTGCCTCAAGTTTTAACAAACTGATTTCTTGCATTCATTTCCTATAATCTAAAAATTTGGACTTGGCAGAAGTCCAAAGAAAATGAAACTCAAATTCGAGAATTATTTTTTAGTGTTATAAAATTCTCACTCTGTGTAATGTCTTGTTTTGTTTCAACTATGAGCCAAGCTGTGAACATCCTTCTATTTATCTAATAAATATCAATTAAATTTTGGGGACATCGAGTTTTGCAAAAACTGATTTCTAGCACTCATTCCCCAAAATTTAAAAAAGTAGGACTCGGTAGAAGTCCAAAGAAATTGAGGCTGAGATTATTTTCCTTGTCTCAATATACATATTATTTTTGAGCCTAAATAAAGAGTATGTGCAAAAAATCTCCGTTTCTCCCGACGCAATGGTTGGACTAATGAACATTGCTTAACAACAATTTTCTCGCCACATCAAACTATCATGAAGTTTTTCTCGATATATTAAGCATAATTTAAATCAACGAACTATGAGTCTCATCGGAGGAGTTTTCAGAGATACATTACGCGAATAACTTACGGTAACACGACAATGGCACAAAGAATTTGCGCATTTGAATATTTTGAAAGTCAAATCACGAGCTGCTGCCCGGATGTGAAATCTATCATCCCAGAATTCCAGACTTATTGAAGTTAGAAACCCATCCCGTTTCGTATTACTCGGCGAGGTATGCTGCAGCTACCTTCGCATTTACGTAAATTTATTATTTCATCTCCTTTCCGTTGTCCTTTTGTTTTTTCAATTCAACCTGCACTTAGCTTAAGAGCTTCCTATTCCTATAAATACACCGCTGACTCCGAAAAGTACTTGGGTGCTTAACAAGGCAAAAAATTATTAACATTCCGCTGAAATAGGATTGTTCCCACTACGAAAAACGGAACTGAATGAATTGTTCTTATATCGCCGCTTTACCACTTACATGAAGATGGACATTAAAGAAAATTACGTGAACTCTGTATAGGCATGGCGCTAGCTGAAGTATCGTGCGCCCTTTGTCTCTAGATTAGTACTTAAACTGAATCATTGGATTTTTCGAGCTCCAATTAATTTAATCCACGGTGAGAACTGTAAGCCTATATACTAATATTCGCTATGAATAATGCCTCGGTAATGACTGTTGGGAAAACAACTAACTACTCGATATAATAACTAGGCCTCCTTCTTTAATACTACTGGGTCGTCCACCTGGATGTGTGGGTTTCTCCCGGGATTTGGTCACCGCAGGACCTCACTGGACATTGACCCCATTTGCGACGCAGGCAGGTAAATTATTCGTCGACCAGCACTTAGAATCCACTCACAATCCACTCAGTCAATATTTTTGATTTTACTCTGAAATAGTCAGAGCTGCATTTTCAACAGAGCAAGAATGTTTCTACTTAATAATACTTACAAATAATAATAATAATAATGATTTTCTAAGGAAATTGCTCTCGACTTTTAAGTCTTTTTTTGTTTTTAATGGTTTACTTCCTCCCTCTGTGATTTTGCAGGTGATAAAAGTTTTTATATTTCTTCCTTGATACATTTGTTGACATGTTTCGGCGATTCTTGATAGATGGAAAAAAAAAAATATGTTTGGGCGCCAAGTAAATTTACTAACCTCAAACACCAGTCTTGGTTCAGTAACCCCCAACTTACTAAAAGAGTTACTAGACTTGACACGAAATGATACTAACTGGTTACCCTCAAAAAAATCTTTAATATAAAATTACTGTATGGACACACAAACGTTTGACAACCCTGGTATATATATATATATATATATATATATATATATATATATATATATATATATATATATATATATATATATATATATATATATATATATATATATATATATATATATATATATAAAATATTAACATACACGATCAACAAGTGAGAGCATAAAATACTTATCAGCTAACAAACAGTCAAGTGACGGAATGTACTTTTTACACACAACAATTAAATATTTATAGACACCTATAATATATCGATTCGGTAAGAGTATGATATATGTAACAGCTGATTTACACAATGGTTCAATACCTATATGGTGAAATAAAACATAAAAAAAATAATAAGCGGGAATTACGTCGAGTTTCTTGCTGTTCTTACTTACAACTATAGTTTTTACGACGTAGCTTACGTAAGCGACCGTTAAAACGTAGATATCACATTCAATATTTCAATCTAACCAATAAACCAGATTAATTTCCGCTGTACAATGCAAATTGTATTTATATGACCAGGTGAAAGTTTTTACCTATCGATATGATAATCTAATAAATATTGTTTAAACTAAATCCTCTCATCAATGACATTATATACGAAAAATAATATATATCACGTATGCTTCAGTACACATAAAATCAACTAAATATTATATAATAAAATTTACACCAAGACACAATCAAATTTTTAACTTGCGTGCTCCTACTGATGTTCCTCTGTCTGAACGTCTCAAACTCGGCAGTTCCCTGCAACAGCTTACAACCGAACCAAACCTCGTGACATTCCTAGAAGCGTCTCGACGGTACGGCTACACCCATGGACAGCAACCACGCAAGAAATGAATTTGAATTTCTCAACGGCTCCAAGATACGTTGTTACCAGGTATCCATAAAATAATCCAGTACAAAAGTAAATCCACAATCTAGTACAAACAGCTGATACCAAGATATTCTTGTATCCTATACTGAAACCGAGACTGAAACCCTAAAAGACAATTTTTCGTTTAGAAGAAAAATTACACAAAAACGATTCTTAATTAGTATTAACAAAAGATTTAATTCCCTCTTTCTGGAGGGTCTCCAAGTTCCTATGATGTTATGAACTTCTATATTCACGTGCTCAACGAACCATGCAAATGGCGTCTGAGGAAAATAGCAAATATCCTTCGAAGAAGAAATCGACTCCTTAATACACAATATGCAACTCTGTGCCTCTCTGAACAACCAAGGAGATCGATGGAATCACTTTTCAGATAAAATCCCCCGCGATGGGTTTGATAAAACCAAATATATATCTGAAGAGTGCATTATGCCCTTCGTCAGCCTTTCTCACGTGAACTAACTGCTCGAATATTCTGGAATCCGCGCAACTCGGGCGTCAGATCGAAAACTAAATCGATATCGGACCCAGTCAGTCAGGCAACCGCCCATACATCGACATGTATGGTCGGTTGAATAACAGTGACCTCCATAAATTACCGCGACCAACAAAATTCGTAATTTGACCCGTTACAAAGAGACAAAAAACTAAGTTATAGATATGAAGAATATCACAGTAATAAACAAGGCATCAAGGCAATGCAAAAGGATATGAATAAGAAGAAAGTGAATAAAGAGAAAATTATAAAGGATAATAAATGAAAAGAAAAACTAACAGGAAAAGATACAAAACTCTGAATTGGAACGTGGAATGTACGAAGCATCCTTGGAAAAGAGGAAAAAATAGTGGAAGAAATGATAATGAGTTACGGAGTCAAAAAAACAAAGAAAGATGTATGAGAAGAGTTCAAAAAGGATACATACTGGTTATATTGGTTTAGAATTGAAGAAAAAGAAAGAGCGGTATGTTGAGTAGCGTTAACAGTAGCACCAAATAGAATGAAAAATATGCCAATAGAAGAATACATAAATGCGAATCATGATGGATGAAATGAAATTAGTGGATGAAGAAACAAGGACAATAATTATTGCTTATGGAGAAAATGAGGATTCGAGAAAAGAAAAAACAGGCTTTTTGAAAATTTACAAAACGAGATAGATGAAAGTGAATAAAACTTAAATCATGGGCAATTTAAAAGGACGGGTGGGAAATGTTAATGCAGGGATATATGGAAAATATGGAGAAGATATCAAAAACAACAATGGTGACAGAATTATAGAGTTGGGCATAGAGAACATCTTAATAATAACAAATACGGAATAAGCCTAACAGAAACTGGAAATCTATAATAGATTATTTTCTAATCAGCAGACATAAATGGGAATAGTGATGGATGTAAAAATATCGGGACAAGAACTACTATCTCGTAAAAATGTATGTAAGAAGAAAGAAGAAGAAATAAAGGACAAACGGAGAATGAAAATAAATGAAAAAATAAACTTAAAGAAACGGCATACCAAATGAAGTAGGAAGTTTAGAGAGCAGAATGCAAAATACGAAGTAGAAGAAAAGAGGAAGAGTTTTAAAAATATCATATTGGATGCTGCAAAATAATGTTGTGAAACAAGTAAAATAATGAATAAAGAAATAAAATGAGCAGAGTAGGAACTGGAGAAATAAGACAAAGCATTAAAGATAAAGAAGACTGTTAGAAGAAATGCCTAAACCCAAAAAGACATGATGTTACAAAAGATATAAAGAAGAGAAAAACGAAGTGAAAACAACAATTAAGATAGCAAATCAAGGATTATGGATGAAAATTGGGGAACATGACGGATAATTGTAGAGAAAACCAAAAATTATTCCATATGACACTAAAAAAACTAAGACAAAAGAAATAATATAATATGAGGAACATAAAAGATAAAATGGAAATATAATCACAGAAGGCAAAATAATGGAAAGATGGAAACAGTACTTTGGGGAACTGACAGAGGAATGTGGAAATATAGAAGAAGGAGATAGGCGAAACAAAAGAAGAGGATATGATAAAAGATGAAGTAGTGGAAGAAATAAGAAAGTTAAAATTGGGAAAAGTAGCAGGAAGACATAACATCACCCCAGAAATGATCAAATATATGGAAGAAAAAAGAACAAAACAATTAAAAGAATTAATGAAAGAGATTTGGAAGAACATGATAGTACCACAAAAATGGAATTTAGAATAATTAAATCAATATATAAGAAGCGGTATAAACGGAAATGCAGCAATTATAGAGGAATAACGTTGTCTAGCATACCAGGAAAAGTTTTTGCAAGAACCATCGAAAGAAGAATTAGAACTAAAATTGAAATAACCACAGAACAGACTCAATGCGGTTTCAGGAGTGGACGTAGTACACAAGATCTAATATTTATAATACGACAAGCTAGTAAATAAATTATAAACAAAGACAGATATACACATGTTTGTTTTATGGACCTTGAAAAGACATTTGGGGAGATATATAGAGAGTACTAGAGGGAGATAGACAAAATCTTAATATAGTAGCGATAGCAATGTATAAAGACAACACCAAGCACAGTCGGAACAACAATGAGGAGTCAAAACAATTTATAATAAAAATGGTGAAGCAGGGTGTGTATTGAGCCCACAACTATTCTAGGAGGAACTGGACGAGGAGATAAAGGAAGCAATAAAAATTATGGAAACTTTAAATTTGGGAAATTGGAAAATGCAACAGGCACAATTAACAGAGTTGATATTTGCACATGACATGGTACTAGTGGCTGAACCACAGAGTACCTATTGCTGAACTTACAATTTAACTTGGAGATATTTAAAAGCTTAAAATCCTCTTTCTTTCGGAATACAAATTTATCCCATTTTAAAATATTTCAAATAATATAATACCACAAGAGATTGAATTTTCAGTAGTACTACCACAAGAGATTGAATTTTCGCGATAAGTCTGTCAATTTATTTCTAACGAAACTGAGTTGCTTGGAAACACCACGAGTCCGTAGGACGAGTGGTGTTTTCAAGCAACTCAGTTAAGTTTAGAAATAAAAGACAGACTTATAAGATAAATTCAATCACGAGTGGTATTTTCTTAGATTATTTCACGAACAAATACTTTGGTTGATAACTTCACTTGAAGTAGCAACGAAGCGACTCATTTTGACGTCTGTCTCTATAATTAATTTTTATTAAACTGTCAAACTTTGCTTTGCCATCCGTATCCATGGTTACGGCCATCCGTATCCATGGTTACGTCGTTGAAAACACCACGCTGATAGACCAATTAGAATTGAAAGACAGTCGGTGTTTTCGCTGTAATACAAGCTGTCTTTGGTTTGTGATTGGTCAGATTATGTGATAATTTTAAGGTGAGTGAAATAGTCATGAAAAGATGCCAGCAAATATCCTCTCAAGAGTGTATGACCAATGCCCAAAATACTCCACATTTAGCATTTCGCAAACGCAAACTCATTAAGATCTATAAATCTTGAAGTCGTATCTTCAGTAATTGAAGTTTAGGAGGGAACAAGAATGTACAAGAGTGTTTTCGCAAGATCTTGGAACTACTACAGTCCTTCGCAAAGATGCAACTGGAGGAGACATTGGAAATGACGAAGTAGAACGCAAATCTTGTGAAATTTTGAATGTGATAAAAATGAAAATTCGTTGCAAAGTAATAAATAGTTATTTCATTAACACAAAACATTTTCAAAGTGAACGAAAAAGTGTAATTTTGACGTCTTTCGTTCTGAAACGTCATTCTGCCTACGTCATGCTTCATAATATGCAACATGAAATTGAAAAACCAGAAACATCTCCAATGTTAAAACATCAAACAGTAAATTCAGATTATCCTTGATTATCTGTAGAAATTCGTCGATATTCGTCTGATCAAAAATGTTAATAAGTAATCCTGTTAATTTTATTATTCATGCACTCGAAATGTGCGTATTATTTTGAATATTTGACATTTCCTTGTATTTTTCGTAAAGTTTATAAAATTATTTATCCCAAAATTATTCCCAAGCAAACACTGTAAACAAAAATGTCCCTAGCCAGCTAATAAATCACTCATGAGTCTTGAGTGAATAATAAAACCAAATCACTTCACAACATCTCATCTTTCTTACTCTTATTTCACATGCAACTACTGTACCAGCCCCGGGGAACAGTAAATGATTTTGCTAAGAATCTATTTAATTTGGACATGGTCCAAATAGCAGGAAGCATGGAGAAGTACAATAAACAAACTCATATTTCATGCAGTAACAGTCGAAGTTTTGGCTGCATTCATTGCATTTTTACAAGTGAATTGCAATAACAGAGTTGTAACCACGATTTTATTACTAAATATTATGTCGCACGTTGCGAATATATAAGTGGCAATAATAGATTATTAATATACTCAGTAGACTAACAGTTTGGGGTAAATTCACTGAACAAAGAAAGAGTTTAATTAATTTTAATGTTGATAAAAATTTTTTAAAATAGAGGATTCTTTGTAAAATAAGCTGTAGATGATGTGGAATTCACCTATTGTTAAAATAGCTATTGAATTCACTCATAAGTAAAACAGGCTGGCGAAACTCTTTTCCTACTTGTATAGGGTGCAAGGAAAATCACAAATCTCTCACTCAACTTATACAGATTTAATCGATTCAAAAAATCGCTGCAAAAACAAAAATCAAAGTTGGAATTATTACCAACAACTTCAGAGGCAGTCGCTCAACATTTATTACGAGTAATCTGCAAAATTCAGAAATGGCTTGGAAAGGAAAAAATCCACAACAATGGGGATAGAAGAAAATTAACGGCTCCTTACAACCTGTGACAACACTTTTTGTGCCAACACCAGATATTGCAACTTATCTCCTGCAACCGCAACAGAAAAGCAGGTATGCTCACAAATTTACGGAAATTGTCTGGGAGTACAATGTCTAAATTCATACATGGATAAAATTATCGCGGATCTAAACGACGCAGAAGATTTAGATGCTATCGATTCCGATTTTCTTTAGATACAAAGTGTGTTTCATTCAATATATATATAAAATTTTAAACAACTCGATAATCCGCACTTGTACAATGATTATGTACTTTTTCATTTTGCAGAATATACTCACAGATAAACAAGCAGAAAATGGAGGAAACAAACGTAAAATTTGAAAAAAAATTTTAATAAAAAAGTCAAAAATTAATATTTCTCTATAAATGAGTCATTCTTATTTTTTGAAAATTTTTCATGATTCAGTTGACAATTTTTATTATGCATGTGAAAACCTAGTTCACTCCACGGTTTTTCAAGTAGGCGGCTCAGACACACCCCTTACGGTTCGGGGATCTTCAGTTTCTTGAAATATATGTATTTTTAAACGTATATGTCAAGTTTTAACGAATTCGCTATGTCCTTGTTTATTTTGGACACTTTGCCTGTACTATTAGCTGCGTTTAATAGTTTGCAATTAATCGATATCGGTATTTGTAATTGTTAGGAATCACTTTTCATCTTCACGAAATTATTTTAGTTCTAACATTAAAAATGTTTGTTAGTGAAATAAATTTGTATAATAGGTACCATTTTCGTTTTAATTGTGAAAACGTTTTTGTTAATAAAATACCTTTTTATTTTTATTTCTAAATAAAAATACTGATAATACGATTTTACTTTTTGAAAATGTTTTGTGTTAATTAAATAACTACTTACTACTTTGCAACAAATTTTCATTTTTATCACATCCGAAATTTCACAAGATTTGCGTTCTACTTCGTCATTTCCAATGTCTCCTCCGGTTGCATCTTTGCGAAGGACTGTGATTTTTTTCTCAATTAGTTGTCTTACAATTGATACATTTGTATGTAGTGCGAAGGGACGGACTTGAAAACTTGGAAGAATTAAAAAAACTGCCTTATAGTCAAGATGACTTAAATATGGGGCGTAATTTAATAAGTAACTTCTATTCAGGAATAATGCAGATTGGTCCTGTAAGTCTCTGTCTCAGAATTCAATGGCTGCTAATTCGTGCAATAAGGTAAAATTTAAAGTAATTCTATCGGCCTAGGTATAATAATTAGGATTAGTTGTTATTCTCCTCGTCAAGCCAGATGGAAATTCTCTTGTTTATATTGTCGGAGAGATTATTGCGAGCAAGCAAAATTTGCTTAACGACCCAAGGTTCAGTTTAATAAATGCCAGAAGATATCCCAATTTAAACTTATATAATTATTCAACACAATAAATCAAACCGTAAAATTTATCGTATTTAAAATCCAAGGTTAGACGATTTATTTTGAAATATAGCTTTCAACCCACTAATTAATATTTTCAATCTTCTATTTTCAGTCGTTATGCCAATACTGAAGTGGATACTGTTATCCGAGATTATAATGCGGTGTAATAGTTATCTGTGACACCAAGTGAAGCATAAGGGTTAAAAGTGTCATTTTATTTTGTGAGTCGGAAAGATGCGAACGAGTGTGGCAACCCCACGAATAAAATAAAACCACTTTTAAATCGTGCTTCACATCCCCTTTTGTCTACAACAATGATACTAACTTATAAATACTTTAACAATAATGCGAGAGAGACAGTCTTATTTAATGACATTATTAGCGGAATTATATGAATGACTATTTGAAAATAATTTACTGGCTACAATATACATTGAAATACCCTGCATCCCCTCAAAGTTGGGTCTTTGGGTGGCAATTTCGCGGAAACGAGTTTAACTTCATTTTCTCGCATAGAAACGAGAATGCAAAATTTTTATATTCGACACACGCTGACTTTCATTGAATAACTACCCGATAATGAGCTCACTCGACGGTATTTCCACCATACACCGCACATACAATTCATTTTTTATCAGAATTTTACGACGATAAAATAGCGAATCAAATTTTATAGCTATCTTGTTCTTCCCGTCTCGCTGGTCTTGATTTCTTCCTGTTTCCTCACATGTTTATCGAAATATAATAATAAATAATAATAATAATAATAATATAAATTCTTAAAGAAATAATAACCCTAAAAAATAATTGAATATCCAAATATGAACTCAACAATGTATATCGATTCCACCCTCTGTGGGAGCACTGATAGACACGATACACAAAATTAATCCATCTCTTTAAATCTGGTTGAGAAAATAAGAGAAAACTTCTTAGGAACATTCACGAAATCAGGGACTAAAATTAAACGCAAATTTATACGCTGTATAACTTTACCCCCGGCTTTTCGAAAACCAAAGACGTTTATTTGATGATATATTGTTCCAATACGTCCATCACGTTATAGGATTTCCATTTCACAGGCTTTAGCTTTAAATTTAGGTCGACAATTCGAAGCAAAATTTGATACCAGTAGTTTCAATACCTATCAATATAGCGTTGCAGGTAGAAGAATCGAACCAGATAATCTCAGCTGGTAACAATGTGTTATAAGGGAGCGTTTTCACTATTCTATTACGGGGTAGATTGAAAGTCTGGGGGGGCGGCTGAGGGCGCGGGAGGCGATAGGTGGATTTTGAGGCGATGCAGCGGCGTTGTAATTCTACAAGGGTTAAGTTTGAGCGATGAATTATTACGTTGCGTCGTTATGGGAGAATACAGGTATACAAGCTTAACAAAAAGTGACGATCTCGGGTATAAAAAGAGAGAAGGATGATCGTAAATAATAGAGGCCTCCTCTTAATACAAATACAAAAAGTAGAAGGGATATCGATTTAGAAATTGTGTTATTTTTAAAACACGAAGTAATTGGCTGTGGAATGTATGACTGATTTGCTCTCTTCCGCCTTGATTATGGGGAATTCTTGACGTTTCAACCGCTTCGTCGTAGTCTTCTTCTAAAGCAAAGTCGACCCCAGATCCTCTACTTATGTCGTTTAAAGGACGTTGCGCATCGTTTAGTACACGTCACCAAGAGGCTTCAGCACAGTAATGCTGCGTGGTGAGTTATGCATCCATGTTATTGGTAGGCGTGGCTTCATTCCGCCAATTTCCCGTGGACAGACATGCGCACCATTGAGTTCCACTGTTACATGTAAATTAAACTACGTACCTACCACAGCATTTATTGTATTTAATAAAAAGGATACAATACAGTAATTTATTTATTTTAGTTAAAATAGTCCACTTTCTTCGTAACGTAATGGCCATTCCAAGTACTGGACTCTCCAACATCAATAACAAATTACCACTATATTTTCTATGCTATCCATCAATAATCCCAAGGATTGGAAATAAATTACCTGATTAGAAAAGCACGTCACACTATCGCCTGGACCAAGAAAATTAAATGCCGGAAATGGTATCTGTCAGAATGTCAAAAATTGTCAGCCACCCCTACGTTCGTACTTGTGGAACTGTCTGTGAATCCAAGCAGAGTTTTCACGAGTTCACTCGACACAACCAACCACCGGGTTATTATATAAAATCAATCGTATTTAGCCAAAGATATATTACAAAGCCTATTAAGAATAAACCAAGTCTCCTATTAAAAAAAACAATTCCATGACACTCATATGTCATCGATATTTATTATTTAACAAATTCCGACCGCGACTAACGTCACGATATATTAGACAGCGCCACGACTCTCCAAGGCGATACTTCAAAACATCAGCTATGCCACAGATAACCAACGACTAAATTCGACAGAAATTCTGTACTATCAACTGACAATTCGAAGAGCACAAATATAAACAAACCAATGTTCCAAATATTCAATTATAATAATAATAATAATAATAATAATAAATAATAATAAACTTTATTTTCCTTTTTAGACAATACTTTATTTCAGTCATTGTATAGGAATAGTCACACTTAGGAACGTTTAAATTACAGATTTATGTATATACTACTATATATAATATATATATATAATTAATATCTTAACTTCAGTCTTTATGGCTAGGTAAGTAGTAAAACAATATTATAAAAGTTATTTGGGAAATTACCGATTTAATTTCGTCGTGTATCGTCTGAAGGTCATGTCTTTTTGTTTCAGCTCTGTTTACAAGCCAGCTGTTTTATGCACAATACCTTAGCAGTAACAATAAAATTGTGCATAGAATTTATTAACTATTGTAATACTGAGATGGAGAATGCCTTGTGTCGAATGGAAAGCCAATGGTCAATAATATAGTGCGAACAAGAGTTGTTTCATCATAATATTAAATCGTATGATTATCGTATTAAGCACCTTTCATTGTCTGTATTGTATGTAAAGAAATTCAGTTAAATTATAATTCTTCAGCTTGTGGTGCTCACGTTAATCACGAAGGGTGGTGGTGGTGGAAATACAAATGGAAATAACCACGTGGCGCTTATGTCAGATGAAATTTAGATCCTCCCTTTGAAATATCTATCGAGTTTAATCTCGGTTTGTATAGTAAAAGTAAAAACATAATGGAGGGTGAAGTTCGGGTGTGCAAGGGGAAGGGACTTATGTTTTTTATGCAAAAATCTCGATTTCGTTTTTGATCTATGCTGGTAATGTTTCGAGGGTTGCTTTCGCTGCGTGTAAAATTCAATGGCGGAAGATATCGAATTAAATGTAAAAGACGTGCTGCAATTCGCTATGGAATTGAAATTTCGAAAGGCAATAACGATGTAATCATAAAATGGTACTCTGGCGACCTTTGTCTCTATTACATTATAGACTTGGTGTCTCCGACGATGAATATGCGATTTTAATACGTATGCATAATATAACGTACCAGTTGTGCATTTTAACTATATGGAAAGATAAATAAAAAAAACTCACTTTCATATTTTAGGGCCTTGATTCAATTCAAATAGTCAAATACAGTCCTCTATGAGCTGCTTACCTGAAACAAAACAAAAACTTATTATCTACATATAATAATGAATGTATAAGTCTTCCAACATACTGCAAATTTATTAGAGTTAGTTGGACGGTTAATAACTTTAAATAATTTAAAATAGCCAGTCGACATAAATAGCCAGGGCACGGACGTTCGCTGGAAGGGCTGGAAGGGCGGGGCTAAAAGTAGAGAAGTGGGAGTTGATGAGTGGGGGAGGGGCGGGGAATAGCAAGCCGAGCGTTCTGATTGACTGGGGGCGGGGCTAAAAATTGAGAAGTGGGGGTGCCATAGTGGTAGGGGTGCAAAGAAATGGTGGGGGTGCTCAGTGTTCTCATTCTCAACTAGTGGAGGGAAATTAGAATTTTAAAGTGATGTAATCGAGAAGTTTTTTTTGTTTTTTGTTTTTTGTTTTATACATTGCATTATTAGTAAAAAAAATTAACTGAGCAACTTGGATTTTTTGAGGTTAGGATGTATTTTTAATGTAACTATACCACAACAGTTTGAGAGGCTATTCATTTGCGAGTATTTTGGTTTTTTTAAATTTTTCTACTATTAATAGAGCCGGAGATATTTAAAAAAGAGTGTAGCGATGCACTCGAAATGCATCAAAAATGCACTTTTATGCGCTTTTCACGCGAAGCCCCAGCCCGGTTTTTGCTAATTTTTTCGGTTTTCGACTCATTTGCATGTATAAAAAGAAAACAAAGAAAAAAATGCAACTTCCCGATTCTTTGATGCTTTTATCTCAGAAACGACCGAGCGTTTTTCGCGGTTTTTTGGGCAGTTCTCGCAAATTTTTTGTGTCGAATCCAAGAGGTTATTCTCGTAGAGGGATCTAAGCTTATTTTATGAGTAATTTAAAAAAATACAAATAAGTATAAAGATACTTTTCATGCTAATCCCATTATTAAATGGTTTATAAACCGAAAATCAAGAAAAAATGCACCTTTTACATTTAATAACTTTGACCTTTATCATGGTTCATTTTTGAAACCTGAAATTTTATTAGTTTATTCCTAAAACTGTCGACTTATGCAAAACAGCTATTACGAATAAATTATTTGTTAATCTGCATTTCCAGTACAGTTCTAAAACTCGCACAAATTCTACTCTCTAGATTTAAATCAAGCACAACATTTTACCCTCTTTCATAATCATCAACGCTACATGTGGAAATCCATTATATATTATATTCATTCAAAACAAAAAATATTCCTTCATTCCGCTTTACATCTCCTGTGCCGATAACCAAATTATTCCAACTTGGTCCTCATTCTCATTTTACTTTTTAATCAAAGCAATTTTTCCAGCCGTTTCTGATAACTCAATTAATCTTAATTATACGTCGTCTTCGCTTTAAGGAGGTACACCTAAATTAGAATTTGATAAGATAACAGCTTTTAAAAATTATACACAATTACTCATTCCGGCCCGCCTTTTTAATTCAGCTTAAATTAGAATTTCATTTTATCATACAGTCAGAGAAAATCAAGGTAGGCATTGGAAGGAGCCAGCAGGCGTTGTCTCCTGTGAAGAAATTAGTGAAATGGAAGTTATTAAAAGAAGTCAAGACCAGAAAAAGTCATTTATGGTTTGTATTTATGCCTACTTTTTCTTTATTCTATACTTTTCCTATGAAATTATGTTATTTACAGCATCCTTATTTCATGACGAATCTGTGGATACCCATTTGTTGATATTGCGTTAGATGAAATTCGACGAAGCATCACTGAACTTTTCAAATTGCACTACACAATCACTTCTTAAGATCTAATTTACACTGTGTCTCGTTTTTGCTTGGAATATAATGGGAGCATGGTCTAAGACTTTTGATACTCTATATCTTGCGTCCACTCCTACCGCTTGCTTCATTTTTGAGC
This sequence comes from Rhagium mordax, assembly GCA_963680705.1. NCBI lineage: Eukaryota > Metazoa > Arthropoda > Insecta > Coleoptera > Cerambycidae > Rhagium > Rhagium mordax. The sequence goes on along the minus strand of OY796662.1, from coordinate 6,084,516 downwards.
TATCTAAATAGTAGATGAGTGATCCCATTTTCAAATTGGGATTTTTCATAGTTTCAAATATTTGAACTTGCCTGGCATTATGCTAGTGGGCTTGGTCACTGATATCAATCAGTATTAATAAGTGACCAACTAGATCACTTGGTTCAAAAAATAGCTGGATAACGCAAACACAAATATAGCAGAAATATTGGAGCAAACAGTCCTTTTAACTCCAACAATTCGAAAGAACACTTACAGGCTTTAGTTCTGCGAAAATTTGGGGTACTTTCCTGGCACGAAAGAAACAAATGCATTACTTCAATTCAATTCAATTAATCCTATTGGGAGTGGGAATTCTAGAAAATATCACCATGCCTTGTATTATGATCATGTGTTGATGAAGTATTTTTGAATAGTTCTCTATTTCTCTTAGTGAATATTAAGCACTTCAATATATTGATACAAGGTGCTTTCCTGAAATGTATGTTGAATATGAGCGTCATAAATCTTTTGTAAAATAAATACTTTACCAAAATCCCGAGAACGACCCCAATAAATAATATTTTGTGAAATATGAGAATAAACCATAGCAATAATAAATATTCAATAGGCCTGATTCATTGAGACAATCTTTCATATGTTTTATAGCATAGTATGCCTTACTTTTTTTTACATATATGCTTGATTTGTCCATCCCAAAAAAGTCTGCTATCAACATAGTTGCCCAGTAATTTTGTTTGGTCATTAAACCGGAGGTAATTATTCAAACTCGTACCAATTGGGAGACTTTTTTTATATAGCAGTGCTTTAAGTTTTATTAAGAATCAGTCGATTGCGTTGACACCAAGCACTAAATTCATAAATTACACATCCAATGATTGATCCCAGTTGCTGCTGATTGTCTGCTGCAATCGTAATAGTGGTAACATCAGCGAACATTGCAACCAATCCATTGGTAATACAACTGGGTAGGTCATTAACACATACCAAAAATAGTAATGGTCCCAAAACTGGACCTTGAGGAACACCAAGTTTATCATATTTCGCTCCTCCATATATGACTTGATCCGTATTGGAATGGACAACGCATCATTCTTATTGAAAAAGTATCTCTTTAAGATCTGTGTGGCTCTCATTATTCTGATTTTGATGATATTACACAACTTGCATTAAACTTGAATCCAGAATAGTAAGACGTACTACGTTCAAGGTTAAATAACACTGGCTGTATAAAACTGTTAAACGTCTACCTATGTAACTAGTTCTTATTTGAAGTACTCAAACCTTCCCAGGAATGGCATATTTACATCTGGAATGAAGTTCACTTTTAGCCATTTTAAAGGGTTATTATACTAGTATATTACCGAGTTATTTCAACGACAATTATTTAAAATTTAAGCAACTCACCGACTAGTTTTCCATTCAACAAAAATATTATGCCAACTGCCGCCGGTATTATCGAGTTTATAACTGCCTGTAGCGGGTAACATTACCGGTGTTATTATGTTTCGTATCAAGCTCCGCTCGCAGTGTAATTACCAATAAATATACCTTTGACATGGATTCGATACAAACTTAAATACAAGTTTGATCAGTTGTCAACCTCATCCACGTGCCCTCAAAGGGAATGTAGGAAACTTAAGTAGAGAAATAAATAAGCTCCGAAACTGAAGCTGGTTATAACTAATTATGTGGAGTAACTCGAGATTCACGCTAAGTGTACCTGAGACTGGTTTAAAATATACATTAGCTCAAGTTGTGTACAACTAGTATTTCCTGGGTGAATTTATAAGAAAAAAGCAACAAAAATAAAGAAGCTATTAAAAAATTATAAATTAATGTCCGCGAATATGACGAATAATTGGTTGAAAAAAATGTCATTTTATTCCAAATCTGATTCCAGAATTGCATTCTAACAGATCTGTCACTACCATAAAAAAATTTTTTGCAATTCACTTTTTATGGAAGACATCATCCAAACAGAATTCGATTAGGACCCCTATCCTATCACATTTGCCATTCATCAGCTGTTAGAGTCGCTGAACTCTACTGCTTCGTTACTAACTACTGACCTAGTTACAAGCAGGTGCATTAACAAAAAATAGCGATAAAAAATGTACACAAACGATGGTCGTCGAGCGCCTGACGTTGCCATACACGAGCCAGTTTTTTTTTAAATTTAGGTTCTCCTGAAATGTACGGCGAAGCGTGCCAGTTTGTGTTCGATGTTTTAGTGTTAGTGAAGGGCCAGACAGAAGCTAGTGTGGAACTTTACGATACATAATTTATTGTGATATTAAATAGTTTCAGTTTTTAGTGAAATTTAAAGTGTAAGTGTTTGCGTTTAGTGATAATAATTGAGTGAGGTGTACCTTCTACGAGTGTGTAGTTTTATTTTAGTAGCATTTAAGGTAAGGTAGCGCTTCCACAGGCGGGGTACCCAAATTAAAATAAAAAAGGGTTTAAACAATATTCATTTTTCATAGCACGTTAAAAGAAATTGTAGTTTAGGGTTTCTATAGTTGAAAGGTGTCACCCCCTATGAATATAGCCCCCACTTAAAGATTCACCCTGTATACTGGTACCCTAACAGAAATTATTCCAAGTCGCTTTACTTACTATCTAGAATGCTGGTAGCTTCGTGGTGAGCAGATTAAGAGCGGATCGCCAACTAAAAATTCAATATCGCAGTCTAGCTATCTTAAGCCGACGATTCGATTAATACAGCGGGGATATTCGGACGCTTGTCCTGTGGCACGCCAGTACCCGCGGTATCTTGTATAATCACTTGACTGGTTGTTGGATTCAGATTGGGTGTTATTTCATATGTGACTTTCTCTGATTTGACTTGGACAATCCAGCCCATGCGAGCTTGAAAGAAACCGTTTGGTTTGACAAGCTAACGGTATTTTTTTATAGAAAAAATATGATTGTGGTTATTTATAATCATTTTGTGAGAGTTTCATGTTTCATACACTACCTGGTAGCAAATATTCTTGCGTTACCATAAAAATAGTTAACCAATTAAATTTACCACCACGTCCACCGATTCGGTCACCGCCGATTTGTTTTATTCATCACGGAATGAACATCTGCAAACGCTGTGACCTATTTAACGCCATCACGTAAAAAAGTATATGTAATATTCATTATATTCGGTGTACATCTAATTTAAAATACCGAATTCGTTCGAGCTTCCCATCTACATAGAAAAGTTAGCTTTAGCCACGATCTCTGCAATTTCGCACCAACTTTCAACCAAACTAAACTAATTAAGCTGAAAGTTCTCAGGGTTTACGGCCATCATAAAGTCACAGAATTCGAAGCGATTTGAGGCGAACGTGCGTTTTCGAATTCCGGAATAGAAATCAAGTGGGACACGGAATTTCTGTCATGTAAGGGTCCAAATAAGCATAAATAAAAAGTCGCACTTCAATATATTGATTCTAGTTGACGAAGTTGGTTGTGACACGTTTTTTGACTATTGAAATTAAAATGCAGAGAGCTCCATGGATTTATTTTTAGTTTATATACTCACATCGATTATAAGTGACTAGTGAAATGAAACACTAAACCGCCGCGCCGTCACCAGCGTTTCTTCACTGACTGCTTGTTCTGAAGTCCCACACAGAACTCTTCGAAAAAAATATCCCCCCCCCCCCCGCAATTTCTTTTCATCTTCCTATTTTTGCTGAAAAAATCCCCTTAGTGTATTAATTCTTTCGTTCTATACCCATAGCGTCCTCCTACTATGTGACGTACGAGCTCCCTCTTTTATGATTGGCTAAGCCTGGTTGCTTGCTTGTAAATCTGCTAAGCCACCCGCTTACGTCCTTGGTTTCTCCAAAGAGGTCGATATCTACCCCAAAACTTGAATTAACTTAGTTACTAAAGACGGATGTTTAAATCTACATACTTAGCGAAAACGTGATAGACAGTTTCCAACTCGTTTCTCGCCAACCCAGCTAATTCCCGATAAGCTATCTTTCCTTTTCGACATGACATTCTTTCTTTGCAGTTCAATAACTTCCTCTGCCGTAGTCATAATAATCCAGAGAAACTGTTTTACTAAAATATATGATTCCTATGCTTGTTCAATTTGATGGTTTAAATACAGGGTGGTCAAAACAATGCAGCAACAATAATTATTTTTAATTTTCCTACAAAACTTGCCCCCTACTTGCTGTATTTGCGGGAAAGCACAGCGTTGTCTCTTCCTAGACATTATGTATACAAGCAAGCGTAAATAACGTTCTTCCAGCAATTCTAATATTAATTACATTTTCGCCAAGGATTTTTAGATGTCGCTCATTTGTAATCTGATGTTGACAGCCATACGCAGGTAAAATATATTACAATGTAAAATAAGCCCCTGTCCTTTGTGATGTGATATAGATTAAATTGGGTATAATCTGCTAAGTGGGACGAAGCAAAATTATCAAACAGACCTAACATCATTTTGCCCTGCAGGATATTTTGAAATTCAAAGTTACCCCGCAATCAATAATCCGTAGTCCAGCCACTTTAGGTTTGGATATATATTAAATTACTTTTAAAGTTACATTAGGTTCTTTTAATCATTTAAGTGTCTGTGGTTTCGGCCGAGTTGTGTTACGAACGTCGGTATAGATTTCATACAGAAATGAAAGGTCATAGGAAGGAAAGGAAAATAATGTAGAATTCCACTTTAATAAATAATGGCAGATGAGCATCCGCTAAATCCCGAAACGAAACACCCAGCCAGATTAATATTGAGAAAGAAAGTACATTAAAGGCAGCAGGATTTTTAATAATTAATTCTTCTATTGATTTAAAAAGCCGTGAGGAAAATACAAGTTAAATTTAGGTAAGTAAAACGCCACCCCAGAAATATATGAGCGTATTCGCGATCGAAGACAAAATATAAAACATTCATAACGGCACAAATTGTACTTCATCTCGAGAACGGATAATTTTTTCGGTCTTTTTTTCGATGTTAAACTCCGAAGGGAAATATACTTTTAGATATTACAGACAGCTAGAAATATTTCGGCATCTTAATAATGTACATCTGAATTCAGATCCAATGTTATCACGGCTCTGTAAAATCGATGCGCAAACAAATTGCCAACTTAATCACCACCACCATCAAACTCTCTTTGAAACTATTGAGCTATATGGCATTGGCATTGCTTGGCAGATGCAATGAGACCATATTTAAGTGTGAGGAATAGTTTGTAGATCGTTTTGGAAGACCATCTCAGGAACTTCTTTTGAAAATAGGTGGGTGTACCACAAGGCACTAACTTACTTACCATAAGAGTTCTTAAAATTGTTAATGAGTATATTCAGGAAAATCGTCTTTTTGGCATTTTTACTAGAATTTAAATTTTGATGACGTCATAGGTCAAAGGTCAAGGCCACGTGACATTTGCACTATAATTCATTTTTATTAGAATTTAAATTTTAGGCATTTTTAATACAATTTAAATTTTTGGCATTTTCATTAGAATTTAAATTTTGATGACGTCATAGGTCAAAGGGCAAGGTCACGTGACATTTTCACTAGAATTTATTTTTTTTTAATTTTTATTAGAATTTAAATTTTTGGCATTTTAACTAGAATTTCAATTTTTGTCATTTTTATTAGAATTTGAATTTTTTCCATTTTTACTTGATTTTAAATTTTTGACATTTTTACTAGAATTTAAATGCTTGGCATTTTTACTACAATTTAAATTTTTGCCATTTTTGCTAGAATTTAAATTTGTAGCATTTTTACTACAAATCCGATTTTTGTCATTTTTACTAGAATTTAAATTTTGATAACGACATAGGTCAAAGGCCAAGGTCACGTGATGTTTTTATTAGAATTTAAATTTTGATGACGTCATACGTTAAAGATCAAGGTCACGTGATATTTTTACTAGAATTTAAATTTTTGAGAAGAATGAGAAGAATTTAAATTCTAATAAAAATGTCAAATAATCAAATCCTAATAAAAATATCAAAAATTTAAATTCTAGTAAAAATGCCAAATAATTTAAATTCTAATAAAAATCTCAAATATTTAAATTGTAGTAAAAATGCCAAAAATGTATAAAATTCTAGTAAAAATGCCAAAAGACGATTGTCCTGAATGCACTCACTTACTAAAATGCAATGAGATCATATTTAAGAGAGAGAAAAAGTTTATCGATCATTTTGGAAGACGATCTGATGAACCTTTTGCTAAACTAGGTATGTACAAAGCCTTAGGTCAATTAATATAAAATCAATGCCCCATAAACATATTGTCAATTTAATTGCATTTTCATCAAATTCTTCTTGAAACTTAAGATACATGGAATACGGTTCAAATAATTTTAAGTAGGAGGACAAAGTTTGTAGATTTTTTGGATAACGAGGAACTTATAGTTAAACTAGATGTGCCACATGGAACCACCTTAGGTCGACTGATGCTATCACTGCTCTATAAGACCGATGCTTCGTGAATATATTGCGTCAATTTGACCAATAACACGATCAAGTTCTTCTTGAAACTGTTAAGATTTATGGCATACATGGCAGACAATAAGACATATTTAAGTAGGAGGAAAAGTTTGTAGATTAATGAAAATTGATCTGAGAAACTTCTTATTAAACTAGGAGTACCACAAGGAACTACCTTAGGTCAACAGATACTAAGACTGGTGAACAAATTGCTCCAATTTTATCACCATCGCCATCGAATTCTTCCTCAAGCTATTAAGATTCATGGCATACGTGGCGGAAGCAATAAGATATATTTAAGCAGGAAGAAAAAAATCTGGAGATTATTTATTGAAAAACCATCTTAGAAACTTTCGTTAAGCACGAGCACTACAAAGAACTATCAGATCAATGCATCAATTTATTGCGACAATTTAATCATCATCACCATTAGTCTTTTTGAAACTATTCAGATTTATGGATTAGTGATAGATGCATAAAATCATATTTCTTCCTGGTGTTGGTCTTTCGAGTGACCTCTTTCTGTTTGGTTCTCACTCAAATATTGCTATTGCTTCTATCTTTATCGGAATTTTCTTCATTCTGACGTTTTTCTGTTTACTGGGATTTTCTGTTTCTTTCTTTAAAATTTTCGCTTTCCTTTTCGTGAATACATTGCATCAATTATCACCTTTAGTCTTTTTGAAACTATTCAGATTTATGGATTAGTGATAGATGCATAAAATCACATTTCTTCCTGATATTGGTCTTGCGAGTGATCTCTTTCTGTTCGGTTCTCACTCAAATATTGCTATTGCTTTTATCTTTATTGAAATTTCCTTTATTCTGTCGTTTTTCTGTTTACTCGGATTTTCTGTTTCTTTCATTAAAATTGTTGCTTTCCTTTTCGTGAATACATTGCGTCAATTTAAATCATCATCACCTTTAGTATTTTTGAAACTATTCAGATTTATGGATAAAGTGATAGATGCATATAATCATATTTCTTCCTGGTATTTGTCTTTCGGGTGGTCTCTTTCTGTTTGGTTCTCACTCAAATATTGCTATTGCTTCTATATTTATTGGAATTTTCGTTATTCTGACGTTTTTCTGTTTACTCGGATTTTCTGTTTCTTTCTTTCAAATTTTTGCTTTCATTTTCGTGAATTTATTGCGTCAATTTAATCATCATCACCATTAGTCTTTTTGAAACTATCCAGATTTACGAATTAGTGATAGATATAGATGCATAAAATCATATTTCTTCCGGTATTTGTTTTTCGAGTGATCTCTTTCTGTTTGGTTCTCACTCAAATACTACTATTGCTTCTATCTTTATTGGAATTTTCTTTATTCTGACGTTTTTTTCGTTTACTCGGATTTTCTGTTCCTTTCCTTCAAACTTTTGCTTTCCTTTTCCATTATGTTTTTTTTTATTTAAACACCTTTTTTTTCACTGATATTTTTAATGACTTCAAGCTGCTTGCTTGCCCTGTTTTCCAGTATGTAAAATATTTTCTTAGTATCTTTAGACTTCACGACCTCTTTCTGGCATGATCCCCATTAAAATTTTTTTAAACTTATTTAATTCTTCTGCTGCGATTTCTGTTTGTATGGGTAAAATTTGTGACCCATAATCATTCGACCTGTGGTGCTTCTACCAGTGATTTACAAACTCATCAGTTACCACGAATAAATTCAGTTTCCCAGGTTTCATCAAATTATTGACAATCATGTTTATCAATAAAAGTTGTTATAAATATGCCCATAGCGCTGCATACATTTTTTTACATAAGCCTGAGCGAGAGAGCAGATTAATACAATTAAATTTCCTCTTCCGCGTTTTTTTTGACCTCGCACTAATTACTTCCTTAACCGGCAATGATTCTCCCTGTAAGTACCAACGCCAACGCACGCAACACCCCAGCGTACGCTCGCCAGTCAACCTGAACTGCTTTGTGGCTTTTTGAGGACTTTTGCATGGCTAAGCAGATTTAATTCCTTCCCAAAAGAATGGGCTTGAACAAAGAGATTTGGTTCGGTTTTTCTTTTATTTTACTTCTGTTAAATATATTCGCACTGCTAATGTTCCCATTTGAATTTAAAATCGGGAGGGACGTAATGGGTCGGCAGGTGGATTATTATATTTAATTTAGAATAAAATAAAATTCGTCCGTTAAGACGACGGCTTTTTTGTTTAAATGGGGCAATATTAAATTGTGCGTTAGAACGTACACCCTGCGTTTCCGCCCAAGGGATGACGTGGCACAAGAATTAAAATATAGGAAGCAGCATCCATGGGTATCCCTAGCTTTCTTAGTTATTTTTTATAAAGGTTACACAAGTATACAGGGAGTTGAATTTTTCGTTGCCCACCATTGATATTTCGGAAAGTAAGTATAAGAGAGGATAGGTCAAATAAAGTAAAAGTTATGCTATTTTATGATCTACAATTATACAAAAACACTGAAATACGTAATTATTTTAAAAACTCAATATCTTCCATATCAATAATGGCAAAAGAATAAAATTTGACATTTTTATATTTTTAGGTAGGTACTCTTACGACAAACATTTTTTGTCACTGGTTAGTCAGTTGTTTTGCAGACATCAGGGATTTAAATCATCTTCTTCGTATGTTCGCAAGTAAAACATTTTGACTTTCTTCTTGAACTGACTAAATAATGTAAAAGTAGGTACCTTAAAAATGTCAGTGAAGGCAAATTAATTTTATTCGGTATTCTAAACAAAATTCGAGTCTGGAATGGCTGACTAAATTTTCTCTATATAATTCGCTCTGGTATTTATACGTTTTGTATAAACATTAACATTCAAACAGGTTAAATAATAAGTTATTATTCATGAAAATATTTACTTTCATAATATCCTGCCTTATACATATATTAAGATTCGTTTTATGCGTCACAGTCCTATATATTTAGTTTCATTATTTTTAAAACTTTAAAGTAAATCATTAATAGGCAGGCTAGGATTAATCCAATTTTTTTTACTAATAAATCCCAAAAAAAGAAGAAAAAAAATAAAAATTATTTTCTAATAAGAATTATCACTTGCAATTTACTGTATAACTTGAAATTGACTCCAATTAATAATCCCTGCAACTAGATATATTTTAAATAGTTTCCCGTAGTTTTTATACAAGCCGTTATGCTAGGAGCCCTACAAGATTAAATTAATTGCTCAAAAAACCAATCGAACGCTCCGAGAAAAGATCAGAGCAAACAAACTCATATCCTGGAAGGAAACGTAATTTAATTAACTTCGAATTAACGATGTTTATAAGCTATTTTTATTGAATCTAAAGTTGATGAAAGTGCTAGGAAACAGATTGTTGAGTTAATAACTTATTTCTACATCCTTATTAATAACGTTTACGATCCTAATAAAAAAGTGCTTGTATGAAGTTCTTATTAGAGTTGTAAGTTCTAATGGGCCATGAATTCAGAGTCGGCCGCAAAAAATAGAGATTCAGCAATAAGAAAGTTAAGGATCCTACTATAAAAATGAAGAGGAGAGTGCAACTACAAAATGTTAAATTTTTTTTGTATAAATGTTAAGCAGATAAAACGGTATCGAATAATCAACTATTTATTTTCTTTCTCCTTGATCGCTAATTGAGAACAGTTGCATTATCTCGAGGAGATAGGCATCTAAGTTTAAATATATCCTGAGCGACTACAGATATGAAAAAAATCGGCGTTACCAATTATTAGCAATTTTTTACATGAAAAATGGAAAATTGTTTCATTTTATCTAATTTATCTCAAACTTTCCGTGCAACCTATACAGATTTCCTAATATAGAAAAAAATTTTTGAATCAGTAGGGGTGGGTTTCCTTTACGAATATAGTATATAATAGTTTCTTGTCAGTCTGTCTAAGTTTAACTGATGCTCTCCGTTTTGCTATAATTACCGCATTGTGCCGGCCTTTTTCAGCAAATCCTTTACGAAAAATATACGAACAACAAACAGCACAAACAAAGATATCTGCATGAGTGACTGATTGCTGCCGTTTGCTCCAGCGCCAATACCTCATTATTCATTCATTTTATCCAGACCTCGTAATATATGACTTTATGGATTTTCAATTTCGCATTAACAAGAAGATACTGACCCTTGGCTCCGATACAAAACGTCGAAGTCTATTGAGTAAGCGCAAAAACTTGTGGGTCAAGCTGGAGATATATCATTGATAGGATGAAGTTTCGCAGTTCGTCTTTTCCAGGTTCAGTTCTGTGCTACGTAAACATGTTTGATCTGAGATAAATTCAGGACGGGAACTTAACTGGATTATACTTGGCGAAATGTAATCGAAGTCGCCAGAAATTAATCAAAGGTCAATAAAAGGACGGCTGGGTTATTTTGTTAGTCTTTTAGAAACTCATTAATTTCTGAAGCCGTGAATTATTCTCGTTCATATAAACAGATATCGAAAGGGCATAAGTTCCAAGATACATATTACCAAACTATTTATATGCATACATACACAGAGTGGTCCACATTGTAAACCTGAAAGGCATGATTTTAGAATTAAATTGATAACATAAAAAAACAAAAAAAATATTCTAGGTTTCTCTGAAGTATTTTAGAATACCTGATATTTGAAATAGTTAAAAACTTAATGTGCCCTATGTAAAATTTTTCCAAATTGCATAATATTTTAAATCTTTATTGAGATTTCAGAAAGTTACTCTACTAATTTATCTGTTTTAAGATTAGATTATATACCTAGTGTATTTTACGAATAAAATTTTAAATTTCCGAGTTATAATTCGAAATTTTAATACAAAATTCCGAATTATAAGTCGAAATTTCAAAATTCCGAGTTATAACTCGAAATTTTATTTCAAAATTCCCAGTTAGGTATAAGTCGAAATTTTGAAATTCCGAGTTATAACTCAAAATTTTATTTAAAAATTCCAAGTATAACTCAAAATTTTATTTAAAAAATTCCGAGTAATAAGTCGAAATTTCAAAATTCCGAGTTATAACTTGAAAATTTTATTTCAAAATTCCCAGTTATAGGTCGAAATTTCAAAATTCCGAGTTATAACTCGAAATTCTGTTTCAAAATTCCCAGTTATAAGTCGAAATTTCAAATTTTCGAGTTATAACTCGAAATTTTATTTCAAAATTCCCAATTATAAGTCGAAATTTTGAAATTCCGAGTTATAACTCGAAATTTTGTTTCAAAATTCTCAGTTATAAGTCGAAATTTTGAAATTCCGAGTTATAACTCAAAATTTTATTGAAAAATTCCGAGTTATAACTAAAAATTATATTTCAAAATTCCGAGTAATAAGTCGAAATTTCAAAATTCCGAGTTATAACTCGAAATTTTGTTTCAAAATTGCCAGTTATAAGTCGAAATTTTAAAATTCCGAGTTATAACTCGATATTTTATTTAAAAATTCCCAGTTATAACTTAAAATTATATTTAAAAAATTCCGAGTTATAAGTTGAAATTTCAAAATTCCGAGTTATAACTCAAAATTTTATTTTCTTATAACTCGGAATTTTGAAATAAAATTTTGAGTTATAACTCGGAATTTTGAAATTTCAACTTAAAAAAAACATAAAACACACCACAGAAATTAGTTGAAATTCCGAGTTTTAACTCGGAATTTGATGAATTTTGTTAATGATCACAAAAACCGCATCATCTAATTCCAAAAATATTGGGGTTCAAATATTGCCCATATTTTCCCAATATCCACTTTAATTGTGTACCAGTTTAGTTGAGAGATGAGTTCCTAGACTGACTGATGTTATTAATATTAAAATTAAATTCACTTTTGCATTTTTTTACAAGACCATTGCCCACACTTTCTATAATTTATTTACATTTATCGGTTAATATGAGCGCACCGAGAATTCTATTGATGGAAATGTTAAACAGATATCCCTTTTTAGATCGACGTTGACGCACACAGGTCTGTTTTTATTCAAAAAGAAACAAAGAATAGCTGCGTTATTTTTCAGTTATGGAATTTAGTGAATTCAGAATTCATAGGGATCCAAAGCAAAAAATATTGACAACGCACATGTAGTTATGAAAAGTATCTAGTTGTTGTAACAAGTTCGACAATAATTGCATTCTAAAGCGGTTTTAATGATTTTCGCGTCCAACAGATTTTATATTTGTATGCTCAGAAGTGCAACATCAGTATAAATATATCAAATTGTATATTTTAGTTATTATTCCGGTTGTATAAAAACTAAATAAAGTTGGAAAAAAAGTTAAACGTTTTAGTTAATATGCAACCCTCAAAAGCTTTTACACATTTTCAAATAATTTGATTATTCTGTAAAGCTCGTAAATTGACATACACAATTGTCAGATTAAATGTTAGTTTTGAACATGACTATTGAAACTGAACATATATAAAGTGGCTATCTGCCTGCCATAAACCTAAAGGGCGCTTCGAACGGCTGCAATAAAATTTAATTGTTAAAATTTATATGCAAATAAAACACATTTTGGGCGTCCCTTTCAAAAGGTTTTAGCTCTCTCGAGGAACATTGACAAACTCATGCTTATAGGAATTTTTGCTCATATTTCCTTAAGAAGAATCGAACCAGGAATTATGGGCACGAATTTTGGAAACACCCTGTATATTTCAGTATTTGACAATAAAATTGCTTTATATATACGTATATAAAACGTATCCTTGAAGGATTATTACATTAAACAATGCATATCATTTGGTTCGTCGAAATGTTTTCTGGCTTACTGATATTTTGAGCTGGTTTGAAGTTTTGAAGCCATGAAAATTGTTTCGTTATGAAATTGTATTTTCAGTCATGTGTAGAAAATTTTTATTCTATACTAGAATATTTTGATGAAAATTGAAATGTTTAATTCCAAATTTAAATGAAACCGGTTAATAAAGTGATTCATAATTAGGATCAATTATTATTCATCTGTTATGTTTCTATTTCCATTATAAATAACGCATTATAATTTATTTTAATCACGTTTGTAATGACCAATGCATTAAATTAAATGCATACAAACATAAATAAATTACTTTTGTGTTAATTTTATCAGTCGACTAACAAAACAAGGTTGATAGAACCGTACAAAATAGCTATTTGTATATAATAATATGTAATCTCCGTATTAAAGGCGTTTATATTTTATGAATGTCATAGGTGGATTCGTCTTTTTCAGATCATTTACTGCATGTATCAAGTAAGAGATAAGTACTGTTTTGTTATCTTTACGTTTAGAGCGTTAGACTCTACTAATTTAACTAGTTTCTAAGTCATTTTATTGTGCGAGCGTTAGTCTCTACAAATTTAACGAGCTCTTAAGCATATCATTGTATGAGCGTCAGACTCTACAAATTTAACTAGTTATTAAGTCATATTATTGTGTGAGCCTTAGGCTCTACAGATTAACCAGCTTTTAAATCATTTCATTGTGTGAGCGTTAGTCTCTATAAGTTTAACAAACTTTTAAAGTATTTTATTGTGGGATAGTTAGTTAGTTTTAAGGAATTTTATTGTGGGAGAATTTGTAGAGACAAATTCAACTAGCATTTAAGGTCTATAATTAATTATTTTCTTATGTTTCTAGTGAGGTAAGTTCGAGATAAGTACCATTTTGTCATTATTACGTTTAGAGCGTTAGACTCTACCATTGATTAAGGAATGAACAAGATACGCGACTTCAATGGTAAAGTGCGAGGCCTTTTTTGGCAGCGAGATCTCGGCAAGTTGCGAGCATTCCTGTGATTTACGTAGTATGCTTTTGACAAACCTGTGTCGTGTCTGGTTTTATATCCTTAATAATCTAGTGGTAATAAAAATTTAATGTCCAGATTAATTTTAGTTTAAAATTATTAACGTAGTATGTTCTCTCTGCGAGCGATTTCTCAACGATTGTTAGACTTTTAACAGTCACATAATTTTAAACTAAAATCAATCTGAACATTCAATTTTTGTTTTCACTAGATTATAAATTATATAAAACCAGACACGACACAGGTTTATCAAAAGCATACTACGTGAATCACACGAATGCTCGCAACTTACCGGATTCTCGCTGCCAAAAAAGCCTCGCACTTTACCATTGAAGTCGCGTATCTTATTCATTCCTTAATCAATGACTCTACATATTTAACTAGTTTTTAAGTCATTTCATTGTGTGAGCGCTAGTCTCTACAAGTTTAACTAGCCCTTAAAGCATTTTATTGTGGGAGAGTTAGTTAGTTTTAGGGTATTTTATTGTAACCGAATTTGTGGAGACAAAATCAACTACCATTTAAGGTCTATAATTAATAATTTTCTTATGTCTCTTGTGAGGTAAGTTCGAGATAAGTACCATTTTGTCATCTTTACGTTTAGAGCGTTAGGCTCTAACTAACTAAGTTTTAAGTCATTTTATTGTGCGAGCGTTAGTCTCTACAAATTTAACAACCTTTAAAGCCATATTGTGTGAGCGTTAGATTTAACAAGCTTTTAAATCATTTCATTGTATGAGCGTTAGTCTCTACAAGTTTAACAAGTTTTGTAACGTTAAAAATGTTTTCTCCCAACTTATATTTAAGAAACTGCTATCCCATCGATTATTTGAATAAAAAGCTTAGTACCGGTCAGCTTGGACCTTTCGTATATAAAATTTATTTTCCACTCCAAACAGGAGTTTTTTTGTCCTACCCATCCAGATAACGCGTTAAATATTGCAACGGAGATTTATGCACGGAGCTGTATGATCGAGTTGAAAGTTACATTTTGATAAGACCCATCACAACGGCGTTGTGTGGTCCGCCGCTTCCCACAATGTGGCCGAGCATCAATCTTGCAGATTTTCGATCAAACGCTACCCTCAAAAATAAAATCTGGCACCTATTATGCCCGAGTATTGACTCCTGCAGGACTGACGCCTCAAAGCGATACCGCATGTATAATTGATCCCACAGGATCATATTTAAAATGGACGTCCGCACCCCTGGCATCTATTTTCTAGGTTATTTTGCTTTATCAGTGGCTACTCTGTCTCGTGTTATTCATTTATCAAGGCATGGGGCTAAATATACGTACGGGGCAAATTTAATTTGGAGTATGTCACACATATTTTATGAATATTTCCAGAATGAGATGAGGGTAAGGGTTATGTCCTTTATTCATAATTACTCTGTTGTTACGCGGCCTAAATTAGGTTTTCCTTCTTACACACACGGACCATTACTTTTGTTTACTGTTCTTTATCACGATCGTGTTTTCACGCTCATATTTCATCGTGAAAATAAAAAGTAATTATAAGGGTGATAAAAAGCATGTTCGCCGAGATAATTCATACTAGGATCGGGGTGAGGTTCCAGTCTATTACGTTCTTCTCGGGTAATCGGCGTTATTTTTCAGGTACTTCAAGTGGCTATATTTCTTGAAAAATATGTTTCCAGCATAAACACAGGGAACTCTCTCCGATAAATCCTATGAAGATTGTTACGAACGGTCGTAACATTTAGGCATGCCTCGTAAAAGTTTCTAGTAAAATGACGGATGAGATTCGATATCTTCCAGAACTAGTTGCTCTGACAACCTGCTTTAACAAACAACTCATTTTTATGCAAATTTTATAAAGTCAAAGTCCGAATCAGGTTTGACTATTTCTTAAACTATTTAAGAAAAATAAATTCTTAGTTTTAAACGCTGACGATGCCAACTCGGTTAGCGAAATGGGCGTCGATTTTAATTGGTTGGTGGCTTGCTCTAATTAAAGTGCAAATTATGCCAGTGTCTCTGTCACAAAAAACACGAATTATATTTGACCTAAATTATTAATTAGAGGGAGCGGAGTTCTAACTATGCATCATGGCTTGCTGGGTTGCCTGATGTTTTATCTCTCGACTTTTTATGCGGTCATCCAAAGAAATTGGGCTGAATAAGTAGGCCTTAGAATAACAGCCGTGTTTGGCAGAACATCTGCAACAGTCAAAGAAGCTTTCAAGAGATATGATACTCCTACCTCAAGACCAGATGGAGAAAAATCGAACAAGGCTCGTTTGTTGCAAAACGTTGATAGGCGAAAACTATATTTCGATATTTCTAACCGGAAACAGCAGCTCACCGGGGTGAGAACACTTGAGGGGTAGCTAAAACAGTGGAGATACGGTTGTTTGTCCAGAGGGTCGAAAGATGATTGTCTTGTCAACTGGACTGGACAATTTCTCAAACGGATTAATTAAAAATAGACAACGGAATAAAAAAAAATGTCACCCCTATAAATATGACCTTCACTTAAAGATTCCCCTGTATATAGACGGTTTTTCTACATCTGGTCTGGGAGTACTAAAACCAACCAAAATCAAGAAATTTTTTGAGCCACCCTGTACAGTTTTTCTACACCGGCACCGTTTTAAAAATAACGTTTTACGTCTTTTAGATTTTTCGTATTTATTTAGTTGTATTATGCCATCGGCATCACAAACTATTCTGGTCCTGGCACAGAAGTTGACTTTGAAGTTCGTTTCGTTTGGAATAAATTCCCTTGTCACGATTAGGCACCCCATGAGGCGTCATTCGAAATTTGCCATTGTGACACCTGCCAATCGTGGCTGTGAGCGAATAGGGAGCAACCAGTAACAACGCCGGAAAAGGGATTTTTTTATTTCTATGAAAAAACGTGCTGAATTGGAGATGGATATACATTTATTTATGTGTTTATTTAAATGAATGGTATGTTGTATTATTTAAATCCTTGTGCTATTTCGCTTACAAACGTTTGTTTGCTTTTCATCGGTACTAAGCCGATGAATATTGGCTAATTCTTGATGCTTCAATTATAACGATTTAAGTTGCAATTCGTTACAGCAGGTTATAGTTTCTATTTTGCGTATTAAAATACGACTCCTCACAACTGAATAACCCTGCATTCGCATTTGATCGGTATGTGGTAGGAAAAATACAACAAAAAAGCCACAGCGGATGAACGTTGTGAACGAGGCTGGTCCCGGGCTAGAGAGAGGGTCTTTTGCTTTTCGAATTTTACCTAGGTAAGTCATACATTTCTTGTAGTCGCTTAAATATCGCTATTCATAAAATTTGCTTATTAATTATTGCTTCGGCTTTATTGTTCTATAGTAAAAATAATAATTTGTCAAAATAATTACCGTATTTCGTATTATTTCCATATTTTGGATTATTTTCAGATAATTACCTAGTAGCACTGTTTTTTTAAGTACGTGGATGGGTATTCCCATTTCCTAAGCTGGAAAAAGGAAAACTACACTGGTTTTGGATATTGAAGGCAGTCCACTTGAGACTTAGGTTTTTACCGCATTTATTTACTGTCCAGAGATACAGATTTCTGTCCAGGAGCTTCCAAAGTATACGGGGTAAGTGATCTATAGTATTTTTTTCTTCTCTTTGAATTAATCAATTTGTAGTACATTTGATCACTTGCCTCGGATGTGACAGAAGTCCGATTTTCTGGTTTATTTTTTTTATCATATTCACAGTTCTATATCGATTTCATTATTGACAAATTATTATTATTAGTTTATTCCTTAATTTTCGTGTAAGTTACAAGAGTGTAGATTTACCTTGGTTTTACGTATTTCCTGCTATTTTGAATTAGGCATAAGTTCATTCATTTTTGTCCGTCGGAAAGCGAAAGACATTATCGGTATTTCATATATTAATTTTTGCTATTTTTACCGTTAAATTATTAGTAAAATATTAACTTGAAATCTTTATGTGTGCTAAAATTTCGAATTTATTTCAATATTGTGATTATTGTTACCAATTATTTTGTTATTAATATTAAATATCTGAATCTTTAGAGTTATTACTTCCTTAACGTTTCTAAGTTTAATTTGTCCCGTACAAATCTGACTTTAAATTATAGTCCTTTAAAAATTACAGTCTCCTCATGGTTTTCAACCTATAGGACAAATTCAATCAAGTTAGGTTATTTGTTAACGAACTGATAGTGAAGTTTTGCAACCTTACTAAATTCTTGTGTTCGAATTTTAGTATTATTCTGTTAATAATTCAATTTTTTTAGTAATTGGTGTCAGATACCGTATTTTTATGTAAATTTGGTAATTTTACAAATTCTAATATCTTGTTGTGCCATTTTGACAATTATTTTTTTATTGTAATATTAAGAAATATTAATTTTGTGAATTTTATCTAGTAATTTAACTATATTGCCGGAACTTTGTTATTTTTTCATCTACCACTAGTTGAAATAATTTTCAACCTAGTTTTATTTCTCTATTTCCTTTTATCAACTGTTCTGTCTTTATTTCATGACATCTGGGTTTCTGGAAATTTGACTCACTGGAAATCGATACTGAGTTAACAACATCAGAAGTAAGGAGATATTGGGTGTTCCCGAAAAGTAATAAATTTGGTTGGAACCTGGACACTCTGGACTGAGCAAGAGTGTGGAAACAGGATCTCGCAAACTTTTCATCAACCTCGAGTACTCGCAGGATTCATCGCTACTAGGAGAACCCCTTCCGTCTCAGTTCATTCCCGTCGAGTAAGCCTTTACAACTGTAAAACGGACAGACAGAGAAATTGGTAAAATTATAATTGTTATTCATATTTTTAGTTCATATTTTCAATATTTTTCATTATATTTAGTCATTGTTTATTGTAAAGAATTAGTAAGATAAAACTTGTTAAATTCACAGCTTTCTTTTCTTTCTAGTTTATGTAGTAAATACCTAATTGTGTTTTCGATAAACTTTTGTGTATTTAGTTATAAATACTCTGGCGCCCATATATTGCTCTCAATATTATCTCAGTACTCTAAAACAAGGCTTCACCGAATTCACAACCACGCTGTAGCTAGCTGAAGCAAATTGTTTGGCTGCACTTGGAATTGGGCCAATTCAATTCGCAAGTGTCGTTGCACAATACACCAAATTACACTAATCATGTTTCTAAACCAGCTCCAGGTCTAATTATTGGAGGGAAATAAGTCAAAATAAATGATGAAAAGTGATGTAATCGGGAAGTTGAATTTTTTTCTATGTTACCTCGTAGAAAGTCGAAAACCGAAAAAATGAACAAAATCGAGCTGGAGCTTCGCGAGAAAAGCGCATTTTTGAAGCATTTCAAGTGCATCGCTGAGAAACTTTGAGGTTAGGATGCACTTTAATGTAACAATACCTCAACAGTTTGATAGGCTATTCATTTACGAGTATTTTAGTTTGTCTCTTAATTTTTCTACGACCAATAGAGCCGAATATATTTAAAAAATAGTGTAGCCATGCACTTGAAATGCATCAAAAATGCACTTTTATGCGCTTTTCTCGCGAAGCCCCAAGCCGATTTTGCTAATTTTTTCGGTATTCGACTCATTTGCATATATAACACAAAAAAAACAAAACAAAAATTGAACTTCCCGATTACATCACTTTAAAATTTTAATTTCCCTCCAATAAATTGATTGGAAATATGCATCTCCAGTTAGTTTACTCCTTTGTTCGCCAGTGGAGGAAGTGATTTGTAATTTTAATAAGTTTCTGTTTAGAGATTTAATTTTACTAAGCATTATTTTCTTGACTTTGTAATAATTCTGGGTGTTTTCGTGGCTGAATAGTAAAACCCATAAAAAAGCCATAAAAAAAAAGAATAATTCTACCGAACATTAAAACACCCAATAAAGGTCAGTTCTAACTAGGTTTACACAGCATATATGGCTCGCCTAATATGCGGAAAAACTGGTAAATCCTAGTGTTGCCCTGCATGAATCTGAAAATAACACCTGTTTCAGATGATCCTTAAAAATACAAACGCCAAGCTGAGAATTGTTCACCACAATTTTTCCAGTTCCAACCGTCCTAATACCATTACCTTCTATAACAAAAAGTTTAAATGTTTTTTTTACATAATACAGCTTAAATCTTATTTCACCTCTTTGAAGTAAAATAAGGCGTCGTCGAGTTACCGGCTACAATATACGAGCAATAACTTCATTTATCATAATTCTAATCATAATGACATCATTGTGAAACCACTCGGAAAATTCCCACACAGAGCGCGAACACATCACGAGATAATCAGCTTTATTACTGAAATTTGTTCAGAATGAAGTTTATTTATTTATCCCTACAAGGCCCAACAATCAATCCAGTTCCAGTGGGTAGGATACACAGTACAATAATTGTATTACGATAATGAACTAAATTTTTCTTTTTCCATTTATGAGAAATCCAGTGCTTGTATTAACTTTGAAACCACCTGAAAATATAGAATACTTTCCTGATACTATGCCATTACATACAGGGTGATTCACGAGGAAAGGGACAAAATGTTATGGTAGATAGAGTTCACTTGGGTGAATTAGAAATGGCTATTGAAAAAAGCCTGAGCCTTTTTTTTATTGAACTACAGGGTGATTTATGAGTTTTGCCCAATACTTCTTATGGTTATATCTTTTAAACTAATCACCAGAATCAGCTCGTATTGTGGGTATATAGTATACTATTAATTGTCAATTTACATGCATAATCAATATCAGAAAATTCCAGGGCCGGCTCAACTAATTTTTATTTTTAGGGCTCCTATGAAAAAATTCACCCTGTGTTCGTGATTTTTAAATTCTAATACTGAATTATGAAACTACATACAAAAGTGATCGAAAACATGTACTTTGTTGTTTTGCCACACTTTGGGAGAATTTTAAATAAACGATCAATTTTCGCCAAAATCGAAGGTCTGCACAAAATAAATTTATAAAATTACATTTTCCTCTCTTATTCAAACTAAAATATTTGTTATACAAAATTTTGTGATTTTATGCATGATTAATATGAAATAAATAATCAAAATTAAATAATTTCAACATCAGATTCAGTAATTTTTATTTCTGATGTTTCTGTGAAAAAAATCAGTCTGTATACATTTTTCTCAAATTCTGATAATAAATTATGGAACTACATTAAAAACAACCGCTGCCAATTATGGGATCAAAACTTCCTCGCCGTGTGGTGGAGTTTATAACAAAAGTAATTTTTGACGTATTTTGTTTTTTTGACGCATTTTGTTTTTTTTGTACGTATTATGTTTTTTTGGCGTATTTTGTGTATTTCAACATTTGGACACAATATTATAATGAGTTGTACATCAGATCCTATTTATAATCTCTCATCACGAGTAAATTTTTTTGTAAAGTTAGAAATAGAAATGTTGGGGTCCGGTAGACTCCATTCCAGATTTTGCTCATCAACGAACTCAATCTTTTCCTTGACCTCTAGAACGTGTGTACCAAATTTGAAAGCCCTAATTCAAAAAAAGAAAATTTTTGTGTATCGTCATAATTCGTCGAGAATGGTCCAGAAATGCAATAAAAATTTTCAAAATTTTTACACGAATACATACTTCTCTTCTTCCTCACTTTTGGTGAGGAAGTAATTAACGAAATTGTTTATTTTTTTTATCACAGTACATCAATAAACAGAACATTAATAATCCTGTCGTTATTAGGAAAGCCGTAGGAAATTTAATTTTACAACAAAGAAAATATAGGGAGGCAGAGGGCTTTAATTTTGAAAATAAGGCATAAGGTTTTATGTTCTGTGAATTTGTTGTTTATAATGTTCTGTTTATTGATGTATTGTGATAAAAAATAAATAATATCGTTAATTTTTAAATGTAGTTCCACAATTTATTATCAGAATTTGAGAAAAATATATACAGACTGATTTTTCACAGAAACCTCAGAAATAAAAATTACTTAATCTGAGGTTAAAATTATTTATTTTTGATTATTTATTTCATATTAATCATGCTTCAATCACAAAATTTTGTATAACAAATATTTTAGTTTGATTAAGAGATGAAAATGTAATTTTATAAATTTATTTTGTGCAGACCTTCGATTTTGACGAAAATTGATCGTTTATTTAAAATTCGCCCAAAGTGTGGCAAAACAACAAAGTACATGTTTTCGATCACTTTTGTATGTAGTTTCATAATTCAGTATTAGAATTTAAAAATCACGTACACAGGGTGAATGTTTTCATAGGAGCCCTATAAATAAAAATTAGTTGAGCCGGCCCTGGAATTTTCTGTCTTTGATTATGCATGTAAATTGACAATTAATAGTATACTATATACCCACAATACGAGCTGATTCTAGCGATTAGTTTAAAAGATATTACCATAAGAAGTATTGGGCAGAACTCACAAATCACCCTGTAGATCAATAAAAAAAAGGCTTAGGCTTTTTTCAATAGTCATTTCTAATTCACCTAAGTGAACTCTATCTACCATAACATTTTGTCCCTTTCCTCGTGAATCACCCTGTATTATGCCATATGAGATATTCAACAGCGCGCGTCTGAAGTTTACAAAACGAACCGAAGGTGAGTTTTGTAAACAGACGAGTGCTATAAAATACAGATATGGCACGTGTAATATACTAGCTATTTATGATATGAGTGTGAAAAATGCATGTTTAAGGCACGTGTGTAACTCATACAATCAAGTAATTTAGACCTCGACTTCGGTTCCAACATGTCGAAATTCATAGGAAAACATGGGTTTAGTTTCTGGGTGCGACCACTTTTCCGTGTAACTATTTCAATAATTTGGATACCACACCACCTGGTCTATAACATAGCAAGTTTTAGATTTAAATTTAGAGTCAATCTACGTTATCTCTACGCACACATTTCAGACTTAAATTATAAACAATGCAACTGGCAAAATTAATCGATTGCTTACACATTACTTGCCTCTCCTAAATATTACATGATGATAAAAAGAAAATCGCGATTAATAATACAAAAAAAAATTACTAATATAGACCTGAAGTAACACTTTTCTCTCGGGGAACTTGTTTTAAAGTCAATATGTAGAATCAAGTCTTTTGTATGCGAGTTTGAAAGTTGAAATTTTACGAAATTGATCTCGCAGGTTTTACTTTAGCGAGGAGACTTTTAAATTAACTTGGAAAACTAAATTATATATGAAAGTTTGCTGATGGAATTCGGCGACAGACGCTCTATGTAATATTAGAAAGGTTTACTTCGAGAGATTATGAGAAACGATCAGAAAATTAAATTGCCGCATAATATACACTGTGTGGCGTATCAAGGTAAGACCTGCCATAGAACTTTTAGACAACGACATTTATCCCAATATTAATAGACTCTTAGTTTCCACACCGATTCTTTTGAATTTTTGACATTTCTAGCACCTTGTAGTCTCTTTTTGAAGTAAGGTAACCTGTCTTGATCACTTCGCAACAGACGGCCCCGACAAGATGGTTGAAACGCCAAGAAATCAAAATAATCATCGCAGGAGAGAACCCAGAAACTCTTCCACAAATCATCAGCTCCGCGAAAGTATTAGAACCAAAATTCGAATGAGATGGTCTGTATCTTCTTTCTTTCCACTTGAGGTATCTGAATCTGTGGTGTTAAGTAATTCCAAAAACAAAACACCAAAACAAGTTTTTCACCTGATTTGGTTGATGTGGCTGATCAGTCAAAAGAAACAGTCGAAGTGATTCTTGAGAGTCTGAAGCTCCATCTCGAACATAAATGGAGGTTGAGGTTTAGAATCATACTGACACCACAATGCTTGTTAACATAAATACATCCTTGAAGGCATCATATTTGTATTAATTGGTCTCGTAGTTTTTAACTCTAATATAAACCTGTCTTCAGTCAATACAGCTAAATTTAGGTGTAGCCTTCTATTAAGTACAAATACTAACTTAGGAGTTTCCTGTACATTTTCAATTAACTTTTCTTCCCGTTATTACGTCGTGACAGCGTTGAATTTTCGCAGCTTAAAATAATACTTGTTTCTAGAGACATTGTTTTACTTCCAAAATAACTTTGTGGCTGGCAAAGCGATGGCTTATACCTAGGCCGCTTTGTTATTATCTCACGCTCTTATCAAATCTACATATTCACAATTAGAATAATGGTGTGCTGTAATTACTGCAAAGTAGTAGTTAAAGGTGTTATTAAAGTGACAGTGTGTTATTATGGGAACTGTTTTGTTGCTCAATATCTGCTTCTGGTTGGCTGTTCGCATGCTCCTAAAATTGTTAATATTATATCCAGCAGTCCTTTCATAAATTATGTTATTTTATGACTTCACTAATAGTTAAAGCGTTAGGTCGGCCATCTCGGATATAGGTCTCATCTTGTACAGAAGAAGATATTTAATAACTGGTTGGATCGAGTTAACTCTTTAATTCCCAATAGTCATGATTGCCTGAGGATATTGGAGGTAATGAATTTATTAAAAGATAAAATGATATATCTATTGTATTGTAATAGGGGCAGGTGAGATTTATCTTGACTTTTGTGTATACTTATTATTGGAATTTTAATTTAATTTTATATGTATTAATTATTATTTAATTTGGGAAATATTGTAATTTAAGTTTATTTGAGAATCATATTTCTTTTTTTGTTTTACTTATTGCCTTTAATTGTCCACCCACATTACATTGTATACGAATTTGTTCGCCCCTGGTGTAACCTCCAACCGCTACTTCTATAAACGACTGTGTGTACTTTGAGGCGAATGACTTACTAATGGGTTTGCTGTAAACCCCTCCTTTTCCTTTCAGGGCGTTCCAGGAATCTTTTAGTGAAGGAAAGTTATCTTACTCAATATTCTGTTAATTTCGATTCAATAAAGATTTATTTGATTCAAATTGAGTTCATTGACTTTACAGATGTTTGTTGTCAAATATAGGTCCTACTAAAGCTTTAGATAAGATAGTGATGCATAAAACTTCAACTGATGCATAAAACTTGAATTTCAACATAGAGGTCTCTTAACTAAACAGCTTTTATTCAATGAATTATCGACAAAGACAAATTAAACCGATTAATAAATAAACTAAGAAACTGCGATAACTTAAGGACTACATTTAATCTATTTCACAAATGGTGTTATCCTTTTAATTAAACATAAAAGTCCAATATTTTCAGTTATCTTTATAAAAATGAGGTTCTATCA
This sequence comes from Rhagium mordax, assembly GCA_963680705.1. NCBI lineage: Eukaryota > Metazoa > Arthropoda > Insecta > Coleoptera > Cerambycidae > Rhagium > Rhagium mordax. Next base: position 6,059,108 of record OY796662.1, on the reverse strand, counting down.
TTGGTATACTCTGTGCTTTGTAACGGTGTTCACACCGGTTTGATTTTATCAGCTCAGTGACATAGAAACTAAAATGGCTGCTGGAAGTGGATTGTTCTAGAGTGTCCAATTATACTACATGGAAACAAACCATCTGTGGGTACTCATTCGAAATTACAAACTAGGTAAATCCTGGCAAATTATCTTGTTCAATATAAATGGTATAAACATACCTCGGCTTTTGAATTGTTGTTTTATTATATTCTGCACGATTTTCTTTAAGTTTTCATTCCTTTTTTAGGAGCGACGTGGACAAGGGGACGCTTCTTCTGCTTGTTTTCGTTTCCAAGGTACTGCCAGAAAATCTGATTATAATTATGATTATAATAATCATCTGATTATTATTACATAGTTGCTTGGTCAAGACTCAAACCCAAAAATACGATGAGAACTCCAAAAAAGAGCTGCAATTCCAAAGAGTATTTCAATTAGTACACACAGGTCGATTTGACTTGAGGTTTAAAATGTCTGGACTATTTTTAGTTGGTTTAAGCGCTTGTGCACTATGAACATACGTATTATCATTTAATTTAAAGAATCCTGGAATTCTCAACTCCGTGTACAAACGGTTAATAAATCGATGCTGTTAATAAATGTCGTGTCTGTCGAACCGACACATTTGATAACTTAGCAATACTCAATACACTTTAGTCGATACTCCAGATAAACTGCCTTGAAAATACAAAAATGCACTTATATTACAAAATAAAGCGCTGTAAAGCTGGTTGTGAAAAAATTACTTTTCCAATAAGATATTAATTATTTTCTGATCCTTAGTTATTCGGCGATTGAAAAATTAGGATTAAAGGGATAATAGAGAGAAGGTTTATTGGATTCCTTTGTGTACTGAAGAATTTCAGCGGGCCTTTCTCATGGCCGCTGCAAATTACATATAATGTGCTCAAAATGGTATATCGTGCACTGAAAATAAAGAGGGCGGTATAGCATCTTCAATTCTTGTTATTTCTTGAGTAACAAAACAGCGATCGACAAAAGAAAGTGGAAATTTTATTATTTCAACAAAAATAAAAAGTCCACCTCTTTTTTTCTATTTTCTGTTCTGGTCTGTTTTTCGTGCAACTTAAAAAAAAAATAAAAATTCGACTGACTTATTCACCCGTCTCATAATCTGCATACTCCACGTTATTCTTTTTAAATTCCTTAATAGGGTTATTTGGATTCATCACGATAGTATTCAAATTCTCCGACTGTTTCAAATAATACAAGTAACGATCCTTAGGTATATTTGCACAGTTAATAGACTCCATTTTGATTGTTTGCCGACGTACAACACAGTGTTCTCTTGTCTGTTAGACACAATTTCCTGTCCTAATTTGATATTAAGCATAAAATGCCATATAGGTTTCCATGTTCACTGAGAATGTTTACATTGAATAGACGAATTGATTGAATTGGTATATTTGACAAAAGATGGTTACTACGTGAAAGTCATTTCCAATACATGCACCTATGTAGTAAATAAGTTTCAATTATCTTTCCACAGCGTACTGGACTTTAAGAATAATTTTTTTATTTTATTTAATATAATGAAAGTCATTTACTTACCGAGACATATAAGAAGTTTCTGTTGAAAAAGGAAACAGTTTCAATTGATAATCGAGAACCACAAACATTCCTAATTAATCGTAAAATATTTAAAACGAACCTTCATTGCAAGGAAGCACTATTAAGTGTGTTGTATTGTAGTTAATAAGTATAGACATAACCTTAAATATTAAGCAGCAGGCAATTTAAAAATTCAAAGCCAGACTTGAACTGTTTATGAGCACTTAATCAATTATTACGCTAGAATTCTTAAATAGCCACTCGTATTCTTCATTTTAAGTTAGCAGGGATAATATTAGTTGTACACAAAACTTAACGATAACTAACGTTTCGATTTGTAAATGTTAAAAACTGCAATTTATTTCAAGGATAAATTAAAGGCATAGTTGAAAAGATAAGGCAGAGATCTTTTATTTATTTGTCCATACTAAAGTATATGCAACATGGTATACAGTTAACAGTTAATAAAATTTATGCAGTATTAAAAGTTAGGCAACACAAGATACAAATTAAATAAAATCCATTTAGACAATATCAAGTAAATAAATAAAATTTTAATACATTCAAGGAACCCAGATGAGCCTGAGAAAAGAGTAAAGTAAGTGAAATATTATAAATTATTTGCTATGTACATGGAAACTAAAAATTAAAATAAAAATAAATTCCGAAAACAAAGAATAAAATTTCAATATAAAATAACATAGCAATAGATATTCTGAATTTGTGTCATTAGTAAGTGCCGACATTTTGATAGACTTTAATCAAACCAGAACTCGATATCATTCCGCTTGTTTGTATTACATGTCATATAACACATTGGATTTATCATACGCCAGCGAAACATTTCATTGTCCTGTTCATGGTGGTTATGTTTGGCCTTATTGAATGATCATTGTTTTCAGTTAAGGAAGAAATAACTTCTCTGATGGCATAGCTCTGTGTCAGGAAAAGAATATCTATGGCTTATTGAACGTGCTCCTATATCTTTGTGTCCTGCTGGACAGCCTCACTTGCTCACCTGAACCGATCGTTTTGACCGCGTTATCAGCTGCCGCTCACGTGCAAACCCTGACCACCGCACGAAATTTAATAATAATGATCTCTACCCTTGTTTGCCAGCTCGTGTAATATTTAATCATAAAATTGTACATCAACGAATTTGTTTAAAAACTGTTGTACTCTTACCCAATTTACCGAATTTGTCCTACATTTAATAAAGATTTTATATGCTCTATTAAAATCTACGAGTTGTCATTTCCGTTCTGTATCACTAACTAATCCTGTTTGGGAAATTGTCCAGCCCGCTAAAAAGGACAGTTATCCCAAAGCCCTGGACAGAAAGAACCGCCTTTTTCATCTGAGTGAATTTTTGTTCCCTCTATCATTTAAATTTTCTAAAGAATTTACTTGTCTAGTTATAATGTAGGAGATTCTCAAATAGTGGAAAATTTTCAGTGTGCTACAGTTGCGTTTTGTTGTGTTTAAAACAAATGTAAAATAACTTGAATATACAATAATTGGGGACACCAGGCGTTGTCGTTACTTTATTAACTAAGAGCAGTGTATAAGTGAAATTCCTAAAGGAATTAAATTCCTTTAATGAGCAAAGTGGTTAAACTATGCCGGGAAAATAGTTAGCGCCTTTAATTTTCCTACTACTGACGATTTTATCGTTCGCAATTTAAATGAACTGACAGTATTTATTTTACGTGGATTTTATGATCGTGTGCAATACATGTAAATTGACCTGTAAAATTTAATGCCAGTGTTAGCGATCGTCATCTCACATTTTACGGAATAATATAATGTCATTTCACGTTTAAGATCGAAGGTGAACAAACCGAGTGTTGGATGGCTAACACCGGCATAAACATTAAGCTACTAATACCTGATGAATCGTCGTTCGCCTCCTCCTCCTCCTTGACAACGTCGTTCTCCTTGGTTTTAACATCCTCATCGCCTTCGTCTTCATCACGTCGGTTCCAAATTCGCCAGCAACAACAGCTGGTAAATTTGCAAGGCATAGCATTGACGTACCACCCACTGCATTCATATGCTAAAAGGTCCTATCTACGCGGTCTAATCGAACAATACTATCTTGATTCAAAGCTACTAACTAATAAAATAGTTGGTAAATGTTGTCTTTAATGTTTTATTTCTGCTTGTCACGTTTGTCTCGCTATCGGGTAACAATTAAGTACATATTTCAAATTTTTTTGATATCTGAATTTTTGCAACCTGCAACTACTAATAAAGTCTACTTATGGGGCAGATCAGTTCTTTACCCAACTGACTTTATAATAAATGCCCATATTTTTAAGAAATTTTCCTGAAGCCACCTTGTCAAAGTTAACCTTGTAAAAGGTTGACGAAATTAGCTGAAAATGAACTGGAAAACTTTCCCCATCTTGTACATTTTATAATTCAATATTCAACCACCACTTTTATAGTTTTTTCATTACTTTATAAAATTTTGCTGGAACGTATTTTAGGTAGACTTGTCACACTTAATTTGTTAAGTATAATAAAGTTCGTTCCTTTACCAACACCAACCAAACTCGATAAAAAACGGACTTTTAATTTTCGGAAGTTGATAGAGACGCCTCCAAGATCGGCCTCTCGGAGTGTATATAATAGGCTATCCAGCACATTAATTAGTTTGCCTAAGAATATGTCTGAGATTGGCTTCTTGTATGATAAGTGGATTAAACATCGGGATCCTTGTACCCAGCAAGGGGGAGATAACTTTGAAGCGAACTAAAGCATTTGGTAGATTAGCGTCCGCCTTTTATTTAAATAGGGCTATCTTGGAATTTCGAACATAATCTACAAACAAGCGTTAAGTGTTTAGTATTGCAATTAAATGTAGATCGGAGTATCTTGAATTGTTACTCTTCCAACTACGCTTTCGGAATCTTTATTGTGTCTTCGTGACTTGCATGTTCCTATTCCGAAGGAAATTTAACGACGCGGAATTAGATCTCAAGGGTGTGTTAGGGAGTTAATAACTTGCTGCTTAAGTGACAAAAAATGGCGTGAACTAATTACAAAAATCTATTGAATAGAAATTCTTAAAACTAATATTAATCTCATTATGCTAGAGTGTAACGATTTAAGTTGCAATTCGTTACAGCAGGTTATAGTTTCTATTTTGCGTATTAAAATATGACTCCTCACAACTGAATAACCCTGTATTCGCATTTGATCGGTATGTGGTAGAAAAAATACAACAAAAACGACACAGCGGATGAACGTTGTAAACGAGGCTCGTCCCGGGCTAGAGAGAGTGTCTTTTGCCTTTCGAATTTTACCTAGGTAAGTCATACATTTCTTGTAGTCGCTTAAATATCGCTATTCATAAAATTTGCTTAATAATTATTGCTTCAGCTTTATTGTGCTATAGTAAAAATAATAGTTTGTCAAAATAATTACCGTATTTCGTATTATTTCCATATTTTGGATTATTTTCAGATAATTACCTAGTAGCACTGTTTTTGAAGCACGTGGATGGATATTTCCATTTCCGTCTTACCGTATCTTGTCTAAAGTAGACGTTTTCGTGGTTCAATTATTGTTAATTGACACGTTATACAATATTTAAATTGTATAAATTATCGCTGTAAGTGAAACTTGCAGATTATCGTTATTTCGTACATAGAACAATTTCTGTGTGGATTTTTATTGTTAATAGGTTCGACTGAGGTTCATATAAGCTGGAAAAAGGAAAACTACACTGGTTTTGGATAGTGAACGAAGTCCACTTGAGACTTAGGTTTTTGCCGCATTTATTTACTGTCCAGAGCCACAGATTTCTGTCCAGGAGCTTCCAAAGCATACGGGGTAAGTGATCTATAGTATTTTTTTTTCTCTTTGAATTAATCAATTTGTAGTACATTTGATCACTTGCTTCGGATGTGACAGAAGTCCGATTTTCTGGTTTCCTTTTTTCGTCATATTCACGCTATCACAGTTCTATATCGATTTTATTATTGACAAATTATTATTATTAGTTCATTCCTTAATTTTCGTGTAAGTTACAAGAGTGTAGATTTACCTTGGTTTTACGTATTTCCTGCCATTTTGAATTAGGCATAAGTTCATTCATTTTTGTCTGTCGGAAAGCGAAAGACATTATCGGTATTTCATATATTAATTTTTGATATTTTTACCGTTAAACTATTAGTAAAATATCAACTTGAAATCTTTATGTGTGCTAAAATTTCGAATTTATTTCAGTATTGTGATTATTGTTACCAATTATTTTGTTATTAATATTAAATATCCGAATCTTTAGAGTTATTACTTCATTAACGTTTCTAAGTTTAAAATGTCCCGTACAAATCTGACATTAAATTATAGTCCTTTAAAAATTACAGTCTCCTCATGGTTTTCAACCTATAGGACAAATTCAATCAGGTTAGGTTATTTGTTAACGAACTGATAGTGAAGTTTTGCAACCTTACTATATTCTTGTGTTCGAATTTTAGTATTATTTTGTTAATAATTCAATTTTTTTAGTAATTGGTGTCAGATACCGTATTTTTATGTAAATTTGGTAATTTTACAAATTCTAATATCTTGTTGTGTCATTTTTACTTTTTTCTATTGTAATATTAAGAAATATTAATTTTGTGAATTTTATCTAGTAATTTAACTATATTGCCGGAACTTTGTTATTTTTTCATCTACCACTAGTTGAAATAATTTTCAACCTAGTTTTATTTCTCTATTTCCTTTTCTCAACTGTTCTGTCCTTATTTCATAACATCTGGCTTTCTGGAAATTTGACTCACTGGAAATCGATACTGAGTTAACAACATCAGAAGTAAGGAGATATTGGATGTTCCCGAAAAGTAATAAATTTGGTTGGAACCTGGACACTCTGGACTGAGCAAGAGTGTGGAGAGAATCTCGCAACCTTTTCATCAACCTCGAGTACTCGCAGGATTCATCGCTACTAGGAGAACCCCTTCCGTCTCAGTTCAATCCCGTCGAGTAAGCCTTTACTACAGTAAAACGGACAGACAGAGAAATTGGTTAAATTGTAATTTTTATTCATATTTTTTTTTGTTCATATTTTCAATATTTTTAATTATATTTAGTTCTGAGTCATTGTTTATTGTAAAGAATTTGTAAAATTAAACTTGTTAAATTCACAGCTTTCTTTTCTTTCTAGTTTATGTAGTAATTACCTAATTGTGTTTTCGATAAACTTTTGTGTATTTAGTTATAAATACTCTGGCGCCCATATATTGCTCTCAATATTATCTCAGTACTCTAAAACAAGGCTTCACCGAATTCACCACCCAGCTGTAGCTAGCTGGAGCTAATTGTTTGGCTGCACTTGGAATTGGGCCAATTCAATTCACAAGTGTCGTTGCAAGAGACAAAAAATAGTAATGTTCCTGACAACGCCGGCGCCTCTCAATGCTTAAAACTTATTTTCTGTTTCCCAATTCCCAAAAAATTCTTTGTCAAATTAAAAAATTATATTTTATAATGCTGCGAAAATTTTTCTTTTATTTTATACGTATTTCTTAGTGCACCTTTAATCAATTACGAAGTTAATTGTTTACCTTTTCTTTTTTTAAATTTATTTCGGATTTTTGGTCTCGGTTGAAATATCGAAATAAAAGTAAGGTTGATGTTTAAGAAGTAAAACCTGATGTTACTTCCAATTAGCCCTGTATATCTGTAATTATATTCCAAAATTTGTGTAGTATGTTTTGAAATTCTATGTCGAATATTAAATAGTTGTTAATTTTATTTGGTGAGTATTTAGTACTAATTGATGTTATGTTGTGTAAGTTTTCCATTAAACGAGCTTTTAAGTACCCAGTGTGATGTTTTATTAGCTTTACGTTTGTTGTGATAGGTTTTAACCAATATTTTCTAGTATGATTTAATGACGGAAAAGTTTATTATATTATAAAAACTTTTTATTTCTCTATCTCCGTTATATTTACACATATTGTTGTAAAGAATTTTATGAAATAATAAAAAATCATCATCAATTCAATCTAATGAATGCAACGAATATTGTCTACATATGCTAATTTAGTGTTAGAACAGAACAATCAATATAAAGTTAAACTCCTTCATTGCCTTTATCGGTGTCGTAAAAATTGTACGCGAATAACTTTTTGATCAAAATTGTTTTAATGGCTTTTGCAAGCTTTTGAATCAGTATGGAGCGTTTTATAATAACTAATGGACAAAAGATCCAAACAAACCCGACCTGAGAGACTATGAAGATTGTTTTAAATTTCTGTTCAACACAAAGCCCTCAAGCGCCTTCACATTAACGTAAGGAAAATTAAGATCATTTGCGATTTGCGATGAAAGCACAGACCGTAAGGAATGCTTCAGAAATTGTTTTTTGCTATTTAATAAAAACAGCGTGTGTTTTCTGCAATATAATTTTATAAATCTCCCCATTACTTTTAATTTACCTACTCGTCCAATTACAGCGTGAAATTTAGTTTCCACTAAATGATTTGAAAGCAAGTTAAACATTGGTCTAATTTAGTTTCGGACCAGTTTAAAACGGTAAACGTTTAATTTTATTCACGTGTTTCCAGACTCATTTAAAGTTTTTCGCTGTTCAAACAGGGCAGGGCAATTTATCTTGTGGTGACAACGTTTGATACTTTCAGGAAATTTAGCAAGTTTTATTTTTCAAAAACACACATGGTTGTTCAGGACGCCAATAAAATCAAGAAATCTGGTAAAACATCACATTTCCCTTGGTCAGCAATAAATCTGACAATTTTACAGGTCATTAAATCACGTCATTATTATTTTTATCGAACTAAACTGATGCACAATTGAAGTGGATATTGGGAAAATATGGGCAATATTTGAACCTCAATATTTTTGGAATTAGATGATTAATCTTGATGATTTTTTTATTCTGGGTGTTCCTCCTATCTACAGGGTGATTATCTAGACCCTTACATTAATGTTAAAGTTTATCGTTCGCCCAAATCCCTAAAAAAATTTTGGGAGTTTTTAAGACATGTTCGTTATGACGACGAAAGCCAATGAATTTTGCTAACGATCACAAAAAACCGCATCAAGATTAATCATCTAGTTCCAAAAATATTGAGGTTCAAATATTGCCCACATTTTCCCAATATCCAGTTTATATCAATTTTACTGTAATCTAAATTCAAAAGAATGGTTTTTATCTAGACAACCCTTTAGGTTATTACAAAATTATCAAACTGTCCATCTGCTCTAATTGCTGTTCTGTCCTCAATCGATAGCCATTAGCCGACTGATATCAATTTGGCATGTTTCTCATGCTGATATCACAAGGCACTTTGTAACAGTTGCTCTGGACATTTCAACAGGGCCTAATGTGCCTGCAGATTTATTATTCTTTATACAGGTGACAACGCAAAATTGCAACAGTGAATTTGAACCAGAAACATGTAACGTTTAATGCGATGGGCTTTTAAACGCAAATCCAAGAAAGTGAGCATATACTCCATAATGAAATTTTATTTAACTTCCGTTACATTGTTAATTATTGCCTATTTCGTTCTATGTTTCTACTTTTATGATCTTAGGTTAGTGTTTCTTTTAACGAGTATGCAAATGTAATAGGTACGTACTCCAAAGTTATTAGTTTCAAACCGTTTGCTATTTATTATACAGGGTGTATCACGAAGAAGTTTATCTGAATATTTAAATTAAGCGCGTGAAGATATTTTCATTACTTATTTTACGATTAGTGACTTATTTCAAGTTGAAACAGTTGAAAAATGGGCAGTAAAATTTGTATCTTTATTAATATACATAGTATTTAATTGGCGTAAATATAAATGTACCTAATTAAATTTCGAAGTTAAAAACGAGTTTCCAAAAAGCACAAAAAAGTACATAAGTGATTTATTCCCGTTCGCTAATGAAAAAACAAATACAATAATACAATAAAAACTTTGGAGCCTAGCCGCCCTCTCCCTAATCGTTCACCGTTTCTGTAATGTTTACCAAAAGAAAATGAGTTTGGTTCCCTTGTCAGGTATTTCCACAGCAGAAAATATGTCCGTGCACAATGTCGGCTTGTCTTATAATGAAATATTTAGGAATGTAATGAATAAGTAATGAGCTACAAAAGAAACAAACAACGAAAGGAAGTAAAATCTACTTGATGTTATTACATAAAGGATATTTTTATGTAAATCGATTTAAATGTTTTTACCGCTTTTACTCGATAAAGGACGTCTTTTTGTGGCTGACTTGGCCAGGATAACGGATTCTTTCAACAAACAAAGCGTAATTGTTTTATTGATTTTTAAGTGGCTTTATTTAGTTTTAATAAGTACGTAGACTAAAAGTATTTTCTACATAAGTACAGGGGTAGTTTCCTATATGTTGACCCCTACCTACAGCCTTTATGTTTAGAAATATGTAAAAAGTGTGGAAGTAAAAGTTGTAGATGTTGGTGTCAAAATGTCTTCTGCCAAAAAACAAAATAGCATCGGAAAGTAGAGAAAGAGAGCCAACTTGTGTGACTCTAAAAAATTCACCCTGTCATACATAAGGAATCCTTTCCATAATTAAATTTCGACACCATTTTACCCCGAAGACAAAAAAATAAAACCAATAATAAGCAAATGGGGCCGAATTAATCTTCCAAAGGTATCAACCCTAAAAGCATTTTCTGAGCCATTTCCATTCATTCTGTGGCATTTCCTTAATCGTACGATAAAGTTTTCAATCACGCGTTCACACATTTCGGGAGGTATTTCATGGATGCGCCTCTCAACTTCCATTTCGTTTCGAAATACACTATTCAGAAGTGTCCGGAAATAACTTGAAATTCTTTAAATAAAAGACGCTGCAGAGGGGAATTTCAATTCTGAATTTCACGCACACCGGTTCATCGGCATCCTTAAACAAACATTTGCAATTGATGCAAACGACGACATTTTACTTAGCTTCAATTGACCACAGAAGAATGAATTGAACGCAAAAAGTTGTGCCCTTTAGGCTAGAGGATAAGGCGTTTTATTGTATTTGCGCTCCTTCTCAAATATCAAATATTTAACTTTATTTTCTTGGATTTTTATATTTGCTGTTAGGCCTGTAGAATTAGACGATGTGAACGGGAATCTGTAACTAAATTCGTTTCAGATAGCCGTAGGTAAAAACAGGTGTATTTAGTTATAAGGAATATACCTCTGCGATACCTCCCAAATCAAATAAACAGAACATTGTTTAAAAGTCACTTTTATGTGAAAAAATCATGAAATTTGGAGTTTTTTGAAAATTGCAGTAAGACTGCAGTAGATTGATTTTTTTTAATGTTTCTGTTTACTTGGTATTCCAAACCGGTTAATTTAGGCCCCGGTTGATTTCATTTCATTGATTATTTATTTAAATAATTGCCGAAAACCATCGAAATTTTCGAAAATTTCAAGCATTTTTTACTCTGAAAGGAAAAATGCTAGACTCTTGAAACTTTGGTGGAATATGTGTCTCATTACCCTCAACTTACAAACAAAATTTCGTTTCAAAATGTGTATTAGTTTTCGAGAAATTCTATTTGATTATTAAAAAGGTCCCAAATGTTTAATGAAAAATTGACCTATTAACGTTATCAAAAGTAATTCAACCGCAGCTCATTTTTTTCGTCAAGACGTCAATTTTACGAATCTGTTATGGGCGTATCGATTTTCAATAATTTTGACCGTCAACATGGCGTTAACAACATTGCTACTTTTCGGAGCAGCGTTTTTTGCAAATAATTTTACAACAAATGAACGTATCTGCACAAATCTTTCATATTTGAGTTGCTGGTATTTTTCTACAAATTTACAAAAAAAAATTGTTGCTCTGGGACATGTAGGAGCCGAGATAATTTTTTAAATTGTTTAATGCGCCAAACGTTTATTTATTAATATTTATGGCCAAAATTGAAACTGGTTGTTAATAAGATCTTGAATTTTGTGAATTCATCAAGTCCTATTGAAAACGGGACCTTTTTGAGGTCAAAATATAATTTTTAATAATTAGTGATTTTAGAGCGTCTTCAATTTGTTTGGCTCAAGGGACAGGTGAATTTTTGATCAAACGAGTTTCAAATTGGGGTAGGGAGAAAAATTCGTCATATCTCCGTTATTTTCCGGCCAATTTCGACGTTTTTTTTTTAATTTGGGGTAGATCACGAAAATAATACCAATGGGAACATTTGCAATATCCAAATAATAAACAAATAGTTGTTAAAACTATTTTTTTTTTTTTAATTTTTTCTTTTTTGAGCTTATGCAACTTATAATGTGCTAATGTATTAAATATAAATTTATAAAGATTATATAATGGTAACAATGTATGCACAAACTATTTCTCCATCAAACAATATACGATGTTACAGCATTGTTACCATTATCAAATCTTTATAAATTTATATTTAATACATTAGCACATTATAAGTTGCATAAGCCCAAAAAAGAAAAAATTAAAAAAAAAAAATTGTTTATAACAATTATTTGTTTATTATTTGGATATTGCAAATGTGCCCATTGTTATTATTTTCGTGAGCTACCCCAAATAAAAAAAAAAACGTCGAAATTGGCCGGAAAATAACGGAGATATGACGAATTTTTCTCGCTACCCCAATTTGAAACTCGTTTGATCAAAAATTCACCTGTCCCTTGAGCCAAACAAATTGAAGACGCTCTAAAATCACTAATTATTAAAAAATATATTTTGACCTCAAAAAGGGCCCGTTTTCAATAGGACTTGATGAATTCACAAAATTCAAGATCTTATTAACAACCAGTTTCAATTTTGGCCATAAATATTAATAAATAAACGTTTGGCGCATTAAACAATTTAAAAAATTATCTCGGCTCCTACATGTCCCAGAGCAACAATTTTTTTAAATAAATTTGTAGAAAAATACCAGCAACTCAAATACGAAAGATTTGTGCAGATACGTTCATTTGTTGTAAAGTTATTTGCAAAAAACGCTGCTCCGAAAAGTAGCAATGTTGTTAACGCCATTTTGACGGTCAAAATTATTGAAAATCGATACGCCCATAACAGATTCGTAAAATTGACGTCTTGACGAAAAAAATGAGCTGTGGTTGAATTATTTTTGATAACGTTAATAGGTCAATTTTTCATTAAACATTTGGGACGTTTTAATAAACAAATAGAATTTCTCGAAAACTAATAAACATTTTAAAACGAAATTTTGGTAAGAGGGTAATGAGACACATATTCCACGAAAGTTTCAAGAGTCTAGCATTTTTCCTTTCAGAGTAAAAAATGCTTGAAATTTTCGAAAATTTCGATGGTTTTCGGCAATTATTTAAATAAATAATCAATGAAATGAAATCAACCGGGGCTTAAATAAACCGGTTTGGAATTACCTAGTAAACAGAAACATTCAAAAAAATTAATCTACTGCAGTCTTACTGTAATTTTTAAAAAACTCCAAATTTCATGATTTTTTCACATAAAAGTGACTTTTAAACAATGTTCTGTTTATTTGATTTGGGAGGTATCGCAGAGGTATATTCCTTATAACTAAATACACCTGTTTTTACCTGTGGCTATCTGAAACGAATTAGTTACACCGTTTTTTCTATTTCTGCAGGCCGTCCTGCCGGCTTCTTCCGTTAAGATCCATAAACCGGATTTGCAATCCCATATATTTAATAACAAATTCCTCCATTTCATTTGCGTAAACGTTTGATAAATATTATATTATAAAATTACCTGATACGCCTTTTCGATTAGAGGGTAAAAACTTTTAAAAGTATTTACTACTATTCTTCTTAATATCAAACGATAACGTTTCGAATTCCTTGATATTCTATACGACTGTTATTCTTTCTCTGCGGAATTTTTATCCAATCATGATAAAAGTTCTGATTTCATTTGTACTTCAATTTTACGTTCCAATTGTTAAGCAGATTGTGTTACCAAGGAGAAGAAATCCCGAATGATGGTCGCCGGATTCCATTCTAATAATGCTAATACTACTGATATATTGAAAATTCATACTTTATAGAGCTTGGGAAGGGCGTTCCATTCCCTTTGAGAGAATTTTTTAATAAGATTATATTAAAAATACCTATTTGAAGTAACTCTTATGGAACCAAATTGATATTTTTGAATAAAATTTGCGACTATAGTGAATCTTCGATCAAACGACAAAATTATGGAAGTAATTTGCTTGAAACCTAAAAAACGTTAATATATCCACTCAAGCTATATTTCCTCGACCATATCCAGGGACAATACCACCAAAAATCTTCCGCTGTTCCGACTACCGACCAGACTAAACAGTGTTCGTTTGAAACTCACATTTACTGCATAAATGTATTTGCTCCTACAATTGAACTCCAAACTGCTCTCTAAATCCTCACTAGAAGGGCTCACCGGAATATCGACCTAAAGGCCAATGCTCAGTATGTTATTTGTGCAGGTTGTGGAAGAGCCGGGAACACGAGGATACTGGAAAACATAACTAGATCAAAGATAAAATAATAATATTCGGTAGGCTTTGTAGGAAAAGGTTTCCGCTTAAAATTTCGACGCATGAATTTGACATGGATACGAATTGTGTGATGCTACCTAAATAATTATAATTAAGATTGGTGCCTAATTAGGCGCATATAATCACAGCCTGGATTCGATAATTAATTTCATAACCTATGTTTGAAAACTAATTGTGCAAATAAATTTCCTGCTGAATTTTAATTGGTGTATTCAGTTGCCTTTGTAGATAAACTATAGACGACGTCACATAAATATATAATTATCTAAGTCGATAGTGTTGATACTTATTTTTTCTGACTGTGTAACAATTTGATATTAAACGCTCATCATTATTCTCCTACGTCATTGGGTGTCTTTCCTTCCTTATGCTCCAATAATTAACGGGGCGACAAGTAGATGTAGTGTATACAGAGTTCTCAAAGGCCCTCGATACAATTACTCCCTCTATAATAATACCGAAAGGGTAGGAATTTATCGGCCCGACAAAAAAGGTAATTTAACGACTAAAAAGTTTTAGGTCAGCAGCAAAATGTAGTGAACAACAGAAATATGTTTTGGAAGGTAGATACGACAATAGCTACTTCAATAGCAAATATTTGTGTGACAGGAGGAGCGTCATAAAAAAAATGGAATTACACTTAATGTGAAGTATGCGTTACCCTTTATTTCCGGGTTGAAAAGCTACTAACAGCGATAGCAACAAAATAACGAGAATGCTTAACTCTACATATATTGCTTTAGGAAGTAATTGGAAGTTATTATTTTTTTTATAAATAAAAGGGTGGATTCTACTCTTGTACTTGCATTGCAAGAAACAATTTTCTAGCAAGCTATGTAAGGGGATTTTATAAATGTAATTTTTTCTATTTTTTTATTTTATTGATGGTTTTTCTTTCTGGCGTTTGTTTCTTTTGTGCCCCACGTTGGGCGCCAATAAATTTTTTATGTATAGGGGGAATTTTTGAGATACTGTTATAGGATTTTTGATTTTATATTAATTCAATAATTGGATTTGTTAAATTTAATTTTTATATTTTAATTTTTAAGGTAAGTTTAAATTTTAAATGTTTGAGCATGTTTGGATATTAATTTTTATATTTTATGCATGCAGTAGTATTTAGTTTTGAAGTTTGATTTTATTTTCTATAGAAGTCGTAAATAGTTTTTTTTTAAAGAAAAATGTTTAGTTCTTGTATATAGTTTTTGAATTATCGACATTATGGTACACGATCAGTCCGCCACTGGGCTAAATTATTTCAATGTTTTATTAATAAGCGACAGTGCGTATGATTTTATAATAATTAAACCTGAAACTTACTGTAGGTTTGCTATAATTATTACTCTTTTACTTTTCAGGGCCTTTGGGGTTCCCTTCTACCATCGAAGAAATATCTCACCTATAAATCTGCTGTTATGCTATTTTTGAATAAAGGATATTTGAAATTCGTGCTGGTTTATTTTATTATGTTTTTATGGACTTAGAGATCTTTATAAAAATGAACGTCACTTAACTATTTGACAGCTAGATGTCGCTGAGACTGCTGTATGTTTGATATCCAGCTGAGATGAATTTAAATGCTTTGGTTATTACAATTAAACATAGATGACACTCAAAATATAACGTTTATTATAATATCACTTGATCAAAAAGAAATAACGTTCCTTATATCTAAATCCCTGCGATAATTAAAACTAATTAAATCTATAACAAATTAAGGACTGTGTCCTCTTATATGTTAACAAAATTAAATAAACTTATGGTTTTAAAAATTTAGTTCAGAGTAAGTTCTACACTCTCTGGTAACAGAGTTGTTTTAACTGCACTTAAATTGGCAGTCCTGCTTTTGACACTTGTGGTGCAATTATGATGGCTGACTGTTCTAGAATTTCTTGCACCGTTTACTGGATTTGATTAAACCAAATAGGCCTTGGATGCAATTTTGGAATCCGACCAATCAGATGGGTGATTATTAATTAGGATAATTTTTACCTTAATTTCTGGTAAGTTGGAGTTGCTTTTCCGTTACTTTTTCGTATTTGCCCCTGACTCACCCTTGGAAAGTCCTGGGTATAAAAATTCCCAATTTAAATAATAATTTTATCGATATTTTTCAGGAGCGATCTGGACGAGGGTTTGCTTCATTCACTACCCAATAACTCAACTTTTGTTTCGTTTCTAAGGAACATGAAGAAAATTTGCAAATCAAGGATTTCTAGATTGCTATCTGTCATTTAAGATTTGTATTTTTGCCTATTTTTCCTTTATTCTTTATTTTTCCTGTGAAATTATGTTATTTTCAGCATCCTTATTTCATGACGAATCTGTGGATACCCATTTGTTGATATTACGTTGCATGAAATTTTGACTTGCCGTTGACTTCGACGAAGCATCACTGAACCTTTTGAATTTCACTACACAAGCACTTCTTAGGATCTAATTTACATTGTGTCTCGTCATTTGACTAGACTGATGGTTTTACAAGTAAGTCTTACTTTATTTATTTACATTTTTATAGAATTTTACAGAAATAAAGTGCATCTTAGTTTAACTGTTGTGTTGAAAGTCGTTTAAACGTTGTTCAAAGCATGTAAATAACATCTGTTCTGTTATTGATTATTTTAAAGAAACATTGTACAATACATATAGTTTATTTACGCCTTTAATTTGTTTATGTTTGTTCTCTTTTAGCGTAGGACCCTTTGTTTATGTGTGGCTCGTTGACCTCTTTTGCATCAACAGGTGTTCTACAGCTGATTTAGAAAGATTATTCTCCAATATGATATCCTTTTTTAACTTGTATTTATCTATTCAGTATACCATACGTAAGTTTCTCGTTATTTGTTTTATTGTGAGGATTATTTTATTTTATCCTTGTTTTACCTGTATTTATTTTTAATTTTATTTATTTTATACTCGGTTTTTAATTTCTTTTGTAGTTTAAAATACATGACACTATATACCTTAATGTAGACTCTTTTCACTGAATCACAAATTCCTAGCTAAGGTCGTTTGGAAGTTATTAAATTTTTTATAAAAAAGAGGGTGGAATTTACCCTTATACCTAGATTGCAAGAAATTGAAATGCAGGACATTGAAAAGTCAATAAAAAGATAATTGATTTTTAATTAAATGATAAAGGTATGTGCCTGCAATTGAAAGCGGATAAAAAAAATAACAGTCATTACGCAGTTATTTGTCTAACCCGGTATTTTGATTTCAGTTAACACATAATTAAATTTTCTTACTAATATGAAAATTCCGATGTGGAGCGAGCACAACCCGCGTGACCTCCCTCATATAACCGTCACAGCGCCCAGCATCATTTGTTAAATGACTTTCCATCATCTCGTCCAGCCCAACATTCCTTAATAATAATGTTCACTATTAAGGATATAAATTTAGGCTTAGCTGTGAAAAAGGCTGCGTACCTATCTGTCAATTCCCGCTTTCCCTTTCATCGCCGATATAAGACCTGATGGAACAAGAAACCTAATATTCTATTTTAGGAAAAAAGCTACAGCAAACACTTCTTTCGTGCTGCCGGTAAATAAAACTGTCAAAACTTAGGGCTTACTAAGGAAATATGATTCTGAAATGTCGTATAAATTAACGCAAACGACGTAAAGAAAATACTTTTATTAGGTGATGGGGCTTGCGAACAGTTTTTACAGACAATCTCACACACTGGCGGAGGAAACTTAATTAGATTTACTTAAGACGCATTACATCGATATTTTTTTGTTAATGTCGTAAAATACCTACAAAAGGGGAACTTTTAGATGATGTTTTAGAAAAAAAACTCGACACCGCAAATGTGGCACATGGTATATAAAAGTACAAATTTAGTACATACATCCATTATTCTACGCTGATGAAGGGCAACAACTACGAAACATAAGATATTTAGTAGAAGTTTACCTATTGCTTATATAATATAGTGTTTATTATAGTGGAGTTAAGTACTGAATATTTATACAACACCAGTATCTTTCGCAATTTTATACAGACAAAATAAATTACTTACTACCAATAATTTATGACTTGTCATGTCTACAGGCTCTACGTGATGTTTACTCAGTTAAAAACCTCAATTTATAAAAAGGAGTTACCTGGTTGTTCGGATTTAATACGAAACGCTATTTGAATACGTTTCAAATAAATCAATCCGTATTACCGTTTATTGGCGAAACATGGTATTATATAGAAAACTTAGGCATACGTAAAGCTTGAAATCGGATGGCATTTTCTAGCATTCTTTAGAATGCCAAACGATAAACTGGTAAAGTGTAAAAATCTGTTACTTCGTAGTTTATAGGTAAGAAAGAGTACTGGGCCATTCTGAAGAAGAGAACCTTACATTCTGGAATTAAGACCATCGGATTATGATTTATCCTACTGATGAAGAGCCTCATATTCTGGAATTAGGCGACCATCGTCTGATGGTCTCAAAGTTAAGGAGTAGCATAATAGTGAGACTTCTGGACCACTTTGACCTTGGAGGTCAAGAAAGTCATGAACAGGGTGGAGACCAAGGGGGCGGGGCATCTCTAGATACTGGCCAATGGATGATCGTTAAGATTCTTGCAGAGTTATGAGGGGCGGAGCTATGAGATTTAAAGATGGTCGACCGCAATAACATCATCTCCCACTACCCCGATTCTAGGACCTATCACGTAGATCTAAGATCTATACTAAAATCCATTGGTCAGCATCTCCCACTCCCCCAGACACTAGGACCTATAGCATAGATCTAAGATCTTAGCTAGCACCTATTACCTCACATCCCCCCACTACTGCACATTCTAGGACCTAGGTCCGCGCATCTAAGAACGCCCTCCGTGGTATCCACCTTGTTCATGACCGCCAAGGTCAAAGTGGTCCAGAACTCTCACTACTATGCTACTTTAAGGTAGACCTCACATCTTCACTACCACTAACATTTTACAACACACACACAGTGAAGAAGATTTGGAAAAGATAATACAAAACGTCAAAACAACAGACCAGGAAGAAATGGATTATCCAAGGAAAGTGAACGAAGATCCTACTCCACCAAATACCAGTAAGAACACAATTCCTGATGGCAATCAACCCGATGCTCAAGTCACGATTATTGGAGAACCTTCAAAATGCATCTGCTTAGGCCCTTAGGGGTGGACACTGGTGCCCATAATTGTCGTGATTGTAGCAGAAACGTTCATCTAATCTGTGGACTCAAAGATGATGAAAGATATTGATGGTTATGCGGATAGGTCCACATTGAGAAAGCTGTGGAAGAGGAAAAGAATAATTTAAACTTCGAAAATAATGAAAATGAATTTTGACAAAGCATTTCCTTCTGCCTCTCTAGAAACTACCGCTCGAGTTTCTATTCCTGGCCTCAACCATGGACTTGAGCAACGTTTGACAGTCGTGATGGAAGTAACACAATATAGCTTTTATCAACTTGGAGCTGCAAGGGTCTTCTTTCTGCAGCTTTGTGCAAGATCACAATTCATTATATGTGCTAGTTGAAAGTGCTCCAAACCATGAAACATCTCTTCAATTTATAAATGACTTTGTTTATGATTTATACAAGCATAATAATAACAAACATATCCAAATTGATATACTTATATTGAAGTTTCATCTCTAAACATGCTATTATTAAATTCATTGGACTATCTTTAATACATTATGAATATTGGATTAAAATTTATAAAATTCAAAACGTCTAAAAACAAATTATTAAAAAATTTTTTTAACTCACCACAAAATTCATTCATTATGGTCACCAATTAAAAAACGAAGTCCACAACATATTCTTTCGCTATTAGTAGCTCATCAGGTGGACGATTAATCTCGCAAAACAAAGTTATTTACTTGAATTTACATTTTACAATTAATAAACTGTCATGTAACCATAAGAAACAAATTTCTATAATTAATGCCGCCTACATTTTCATGCTTTCTTATAAAATACTCTACCTCTCTTTATTTTACTAATAGCGAAAGAATATGTACATCTTCTTGTAGACTTTTTTTAATTGGTGACCATAATGAATGAATTTTGTGGTGAGTTAAAAAAAATTTTTAATAATTTGTTTTTAGACGTTTTGAATTTTATAAATTTTAATCCAATATTCATAATGTATTAAAGATAGTCCAATGAATTTAATAATAGCATGATTAGAGATGAAACATCAATATAAGTATATCAATTTGGATATGTTTGTTATTATTATGCTTGTATAAATCCTAAACAAAGTCATTTATAAATAATGCATATCAAGCAAAGAAAGATAATTGTAAAATCTCTTCGATCTGCTGATACTTCTAAGTCTACAGTAAGCGATCAAAGATTCATAAAGTTTATGTGTACAACCAGGTGTGAAAAGGAATATGCGTGCAGTTCAAAATATTACTACAGTATTTGCTGCTGCTACAAAGAGATCAGCGTCTTTAATGCAAATGTAGATACTGAAACAAAAGTTGTCCAGAATAATCAGCTAAGTCAAATTATATGGCAGGAAAGTTCATTTCATTTGTAAACCAGAAAATGATGAAAGTTGATAATTATGGGGCTAAAAGTCTGTGCACTTTTTAAATCAAGATTGAGAAAGCTGTGAAAGAGAAACAGAAGCAAAAAGAAGAAAAATAAAGTCTGGCAAAAAATTTTCTCCTGCCACTGCTCGAGTCTCCATTCCTGGATTCGACCATGGACTTGCAACAACGTTTTGGCAGAATGTAATCTGTGAACGGAAAGAAGATTATAGTGAAGAAATTGATGGTTATTGGGTTTGGTCAAGATTGAGAAAGTTGTGGAAGAGAAAAAGAGTAATTTGAACTTCGGAAAGAACGAAAATGAATTCTGACAAAATTTCTTTCTGCTCCTCTGCTCGCATTATTGTGGCCCAAGAACAAAACTATCTAAGTGAATTGCGAGAGGTGATACTGGTGTTAATCCATTAGATGAATTTTGCAAAGAGCACGACATTGCTTATTCCCGTTCAAAAGATATAAGCAACAGACATCAAGCTGATAAAGTATTAGCAGAAAAAGCATACTTGGAACATTGTTATTATATATCTTGTAATTGTACCTAACAATGAATTTTGACATACTTGTATATAAATACTTTACCAAAAAATCCAATATCCTAACTTTAGATCACGCTGGAGCTAAATTCGAAATGAACGTCTGACTAAATTTTTTGTCATTTACTTCCCTTCACGCGCTCATCCCCTTCATACGTCCATTATTTTGGCGCGTTACAGCTCGTAGTCACGTGTAATATGAAAAGCCGCAGTGCCTTAATGAAAAATTAAATCACACAGCTCTTTAAGGCTGAGGACAAGTCCAGAAGGATGATAATAACTGCGGCATATTTCATGCAGTCAGTTATCAGGAATGAAGGTCGGAATTCGCATGACATCACAATGTAATCCCGCTAAATGTATATAATTATTTTCGCCTTTCCCGCAGGAATTTCTCAACCTGTGTCATTCATGCGGCCACAACAGGAAAACCAACAAAATTACACCAAGGGCTCACGCCTCGGCTTCATTGTATTCCATACATAGTAAATAGAGTGGTTCAAAAATGCATCAGGATAAGCTGATTCCTTGGATCAAAATATGGGGGAAAAATATGTATTGTTGGCTAAAACGGTAAGTAAACAATTCTTATATTTTTCTAATAGAAAATCTTATTAGGCGTAAAAAATTCTAATTTCAGTTTGTCTTCAACATACTCATTCTGGTTGGAAATGTTGCCGTAGGCAGTAAATTCAACTAAGGGCTCTTTCATGTTAATAAGAATTTTTTCTTTATTTTGAAGTGTGAACCAGCACTAGAGAGATTTTATTACATTTTTCATAGGAAGTGCAACTTGCCTTTTGACTCTGGATAGTCCTACTTATATTAAACAGTTGCCCAATTTCAGTTATACAGGGTGAGTCAATAGTGTGGAAAAGTCCAATTGCGCCCACAGAGACTTTAGGTGCTTATTAAGAAATTATTTTGAAGCATACCGAGTGTTCCATTTTTACAGTGGCGTATACAACTTTATTTTTTCAAATGGGATCCCCTGTATATTTTTACATATTTATATTCGTTGCTCTTAAATCTATACATACGGTGGCACGTTGTTGATATTTGCTTGCTCCGTTGCAAAGTTATTCAATTTTTTAAGAAAAAATCTCATAGCAAGGGAATCGCATATGCTAAAAAGTCGTTCTCTACAGCAGAAGATAGATCGAAGTCTTGTCCATAAGTGTGCCAAATTTCAATTTTATATCCTAAAGAATAAATTCGCTATGATTTTTTTAAAATGTCCAGTCCGCATCAGTCCAAGATCAATCCAAAGCAGTTCGCATCAATCGTTTTCACTATCCGTCCGTAACCGCCGCTCCGACTTAATAGTAGTAATAATTTTCTTGAAAATAATATTGGTAAGAATACACCGTGGTCCGCTACTATCCACCCGTACCGCCTTCAGGGTCCCTATTCTCGAAGCAAGGGAATTTATTCTCATGAGAAAATAACGTCATTTTCTCTCTATAATAGTAACTCAACCAATAGTAAATGTTAACTTACGTCATATTGACGTCATTCTCTCATAGGAACACATTCTCTTGTTTCGAGAATAGGGACCCAGTTAAGTATAGATAATCAGAGATCTTATTGTTCGTGAGTAGTACCGCTGTATTATACTACTAAATCAAACTAAAGCTAATTAGTAATTCCTCCGTTTGTCATTTGTTTCATAAAATATGCATCGGCTGGTTAGATTTGCTCGCTCGGGCAATCTTTAAGGCTTCAGTGCATAAAGTTTTACCGGAAAACTTAACTTACGAAAAATAATCATTGGTAAATAGCTCTACGTTTGTGGCAGTAGTTCGCCGTATTGTAAAACCCTTTGTATAGACAATAATATCTATAGCCGACTGCCCGCCGTTCATACCATATCCTGCTGGAAATTCCGTTTGCTTGCCGTCCGAAATCGTTTCAGCCGCGAAAACAGACACCGGTTATCAAAACTCACCGTCTTCCGAAATAAAATCATATTCACGCGTATATACTCTTGATTGCCAGCCCGCATATTTATTATTGCTATCAAATTTGCACACACTCGACTGCAAAGTCGCTGAAATATACTGTTTATTTATTTATTCATTACTGTTCTAATAAATAAATACGTTGTTATTTATTCTTTTTGTCGTCAAGCCAATGATTTTCATTTTAATTTTTGAAACTAAATTATCTTCGTTCAACAATAACACAAAACATTGAAAGCCATATTGTGTCATTTTAATATTAATTTAATAATTAAAACACCGATAGTTCCATTGTGATTGAAATTATAAAATTAATCGAAAATACAGGAACATGCAGGGAAGCTGGCCGTGAATTCAATAAGATACATCCCAATCATCCTCCTACAGCATATTCCACTGTTTGGAAGTGAAACAATTTATTTCATTTAACACGAAGTTTAAGCGAAGGTAACGCCCAATTAGTAAACTTTTATTTCACTAATCGATATGTAGGTGTTTAAAATGAAACGGTCTGAAACCATATAAATCTACCTACCATTTTACATAACTTAAAGGAAAGAGACATTGCTTTAAGACTGAAACATTGTTTTTGTAACTCCATATCCTAAAACGTATTTTTAAGTTTCAATTAATCAAAACAATGTCATTATTGACAAAAGTGAAAGGAAGAAAAAAGTGTGAAAAAAAATTTTTCTCCACGACTATTGAATAATGTACTCATTATATATGTGTTTCCTCAAAGATAATGCTATCCATTATTCATTAGTGAATAATGAGTACAGTTAATTGTTTATAAGAAATCACGTTAGTGACTTTGTACTAAAAATTTAAAATGTAAAAATTTCATTAACCAAAAGACAAGTGTAAAATGTAGCCATTTTGTTGGACTTTATCGCACCGTTGAATCACCCTGTACATATAACAATATTGCATAAGTATATTTAAAGTGTGTGTCATACGTAAAAACTTTGCTGTAGGAAAATGTTCGAATATTTACTTGGGTCAAAATATATTAACAATTTCCAGTGTACGTATCCATGCATCATCGTTTTATTATATTGTGTCATGAAACTAAATTATAAACTCGGTAGAGTTCCCGGCACTCGGAAATTGTTTTCCCAGTTGAACTGAAAATAACCGAGAGCAACGTTCATTATTTTGTGCTTAGTTAGATTGACAAATAAATGTAACGTTACTTTTGCAATTTAATGCGGCCGAGAGTCAAGTAAAATAGGACGGATTTGCTATAATAAAGAATTGCAATTATTGTGAGAATGGGGTTGGATTTTCTGTTTGTTTTATAAATATGCCAAGGGTAAAGACAGACCACTAACACTTTTTGTTATAAAATTATTTAATATAATTTTCCACTTTACTACTTCAAGTGTGCAATGGGTGCAAAAACGCAACCACCCTCCCCTGATACTGACTCAAACAACTGGCTGATTAAAATTGAAAATGCAATGGGCTTGTAAATTCGACGGTCCATCCAACCGTTAACCATAGCGACCAAACAATACATATATATATATAACAACTAATGTTAGTAGCGAACCAACATTCTAGCACAGAAACTCTTTTGCACTACAAATCAATTATGTACGCAGTAATAGTTTATAAATCTATATATATACGTATATACATTAACGTTTAATCCAATTAGGCTTGAATGCAATTTCGAAGCGCACGTATATGTGTACCGATGATTTATAAAATCCTATTATAGTACTAATTAAATACTTAACCGAAATTACCATAATTTTGCATTGTAAATCGTATCTCATTTAAAGATTAAAATTGTAATCGATTGCTGAATAAATTTTGAATACCTACATTGCAGAAAGTTAGGAATTTAACTTAAATGCGATTCAGTACACTAAAAAAGGATGCTCAGTGAGAAACTCAATTTTGACATTTTTTGACATTTTGGCATTTCTTTGACATTTTTTGGCATTTTTTGACATTTTGACATTTTTTTTTGACATTTTTTGATATTTTTTGACATTTTGGCATTTTTTGACATTTTGACATTTTGACATTTTTTTACTTTTTTGACATTTTGACATTTTTCGACTTTTTGACATTTTGACATGGATAACATTTTGACATTTTTCTACTTTTTTAACATTTTGACATTTTTTGACTTTTTGACATTTTTTTGACATTTTGACATTGATAACCAGTTCAAATCCTTCAATTTATGTGAGATATGATTACATTTTCTTAGGCCATATATTAATCGAATGCAAGAATTTTGCTCTTTTTGCATTCTATTTTGGTCACAAACATCAAGGCAAGGCCCATAAAGAAAATCACAATAATTAAAGTTAGATAAGACAAGAGATTCACATAAGTTTTCCCTAAGCTGAAAATTCAAAGTGTCGATTTGAATAGAGAAATTTTAATGAAGAAAATGACTTTTGTAGTAGTTTTTTTATGTGGCTTCTAAATCTAAAATCAGTGTCCAAAATTATACCAACATTTTTTACAGAATTAACAATTGCTACTGGAGTATTATTTATATTTATGTTTAAATTTTCTTTAAGAGTGTCAACCTGGTTTTTATTTCCAAATAGCATGAGACAGGATTTAGAAGGATTTAATTTTAAATTATGTTCAATAGAAAGATTGTTGATAATTTTCAAATCTCTATTTATTCGATTAGATGCAATGAGATGATCACGATAATGAAAGTGCATATTGTTATGGTAGGGGAAATTAATTATATTTTTATTTTATTTTATTTATTTGATTCTTTTTGTCTTTCTGTGTCCCACGTTGGGCGCCAATTTATTTGTTATGGTAGGGGAAATTTTTGTATACATATACATATTTAATTTTTTTATTTATTTTATTTATTGAATTATTATTTGTTTACTGATTTGATTATTTTAATATATTGAAAAAGTAGGTGGTATTTATTAATTTAATCTTTATTGCATGTTAGTTTTAAGAATATTTTTTATAGCATGCCTTTAGTATTAATTTTATTTAAGAAATATTTTGATTTAATTTAATTTTAGAATTTCTTTACTAGTTTATTAGAATTGTGACCTTTTTCGACTTGGTCCACCCGTACTACTAATGCAAAATACTAATACCTGCGTCTTATACACAGTTACCAGTCTATTGCGTTGATAAACGACCGTGTGTACTGCGCGTAGCAAATATCTTACTTTCAGGTTTCTGTAATTCCTATTTTCTTTTTCAGGGTTTCCTTGGGATCTTTCTTAGGAAGAAACTTACCTTTCGAATTCTTTAGCTTATGTAAATTTTATTAATAAATGAAAATTTAGGTTCTCTATATGTTTTGTATTATTTTAAAGTGATTCTAATTAAAAGTTGGTATTGCATGAAGTGCAGGGACCTGTAATTATTGAATTTGAATTGGTAATGCCTCAATCGTGCAGTTCTTTAGCAAGACTCGTAGATGTAGTCCTCACTAAAGCACGGATACTGTATATAATGTTAGAATGAGCAGAATCTGTCGTTTTATCAAACTAGACGTCTGTAGATTTCAATTTAACATTTATTTATTTTTATCAACAAATTTGGTGAAAAATACTTAAGCTAGAAGCCTGCGATAACTTATCTCTATATTAAAACTATTAACAAATGAAATTCTTAAATTTTATGGTTTAAAAGTAAATGTCTCCCTTTACTGGTCTTATCAGGGATGAGCAGTCTATTTGATTTTATATTCTATGGATGTTAACGAATTTGTGAAACTACGGCCGTCACTAAAGTTCATTGACCGTGGTAAAATGGCTGTTTTGTTCGTTATTCTGTGCTTTTCCACAATTAATCAAGACTATTTTATGTGATTAAGTTCTCAACTATATACTATGTAAGTACCTGATTTTTCTTTCTTCTGTTTATTGAATTCTGGTGTAGCCAGGGTATTATCTCGTCCAACTTTTATTAAATTATTTATTTTAGCTGGTAAGTAGTGATTTACCTCTACTTTTGATCGTTTTTAAGACAATTTTCTAATTTATTTTCAGGAACGATTTCCAATACGTGACGCCTCTATGGAGCTGGTTTTTCAACAACTCCTGAATTCTTTTTTCTTTGAGGATACTAGATACCAAACTGTCATTTTGGGTTTGTATTTTTGGAAATATTTTTCTTATATGTAATTTTGCTGTGGAAATCATCTCATTTTTGAACTCAGGGTATCGTGACCGATCTATACATATCCAATATGTCACATTTCGTTAAAACAAAATTTCACTTGCCGTTCTTGGCTACGATGAAGCACTACATTTTAAGATTTCACTTCACTATATCTTTCTACAATTTTAAGTTACAATGTGTCTATCCTGGTGGCATAGACGATCAGTTTTACATAAAGTTAAATCTTAATTAACATCAAATATAAATATTACGGTTTTCTAAGTTAGTCTTTTCGCTAGATAACACTACAACCTTGCTCATTCTTTATTAATTGTTGCTTATTTGAGATTAAAGATTGATTAACTTGTTTAATATTACTTTTCTGATGGTTAATGTTATTTTATTTATCATTCTTGTGGTTTTAACTTCCTGTTTTAGGTGGTACGAGACGAGCCACATCTGGTACCGTCTCACTGCTATCCCGTAACAGGTGTTTCTGCAACGATGAGTTTCAGCGGAGTGGTATCCTTTAACTATGTGTTTAAACCTTTTTTTTATTTATTTAAAGTAAGTTATTTGTTTCTTTAATTCAGGGTGAAATTCTATATGAACAATTTTGAATTTTTATTTTTCTTTTTAAAGTATTGAATTTAATTTTTATTTATTAAAATACATGACAATATATACTTGTGTGTCATCTGCATAAGCTTGGACCTTCCAATTTTTTAACGATTTCAGTATGTCGGAAGTATATATTAAAAATAATAAATGTCCTAAAACTGAACCTTGCGGAACTGCCGAATAAATGTTTACATCTGAAGAGTACATATTGTTACTAAAAATTTTCTGAGATCTGTCACATAGATACGAATTTATTAAACCAAAAGCCGAATTATCAAAGCCATAGTATTTAAGTTTTGCACATAACCTGATGGTTCTTACACCTTCAGATGTTTATAAAACAACTCAATTAACTCGATTGGGATAGAAACAGCTTTATTGGTCTTAATTGATCTAAAGTTTAGTCCAGTATGTTCTCCAAGATAGAAGCTCTTCGAACCGAACCATACGAATGGTTGGTGAGACAATTGTAAATCGGTCTACTGCTTTCTACCAATTTCCTGCTTTAACTCTAGTAAAGTTGTGGCGGTGTTTAACAAATTGGAGATTTTTATCTACCACCATATACCACTTACGCGATTTTTTCAAACTAATTGAGTGAGCCTGGTCCTCCCACTCGACCGACGGTGCACGGTTATTTTTAAATATCGATAAAAATATTAATAAGCTGCCAAGAACGGCTTTATAGCGGAACGTTCACGGATTATTCTATATTTTGGTTGACTCACGTAGTTATTTGAACGCCAAGCTCGGGATTCCTATTTAGCAAATTGCGAACGACGGGCATTAACAAATGGAACAAATATATTTGTGAGATGGATATTTTATTGTTGGAACAGAGTGGGTGGACTCATAACTTTTTTTCCTCAAACCTTGGACATCACAGTAGACGAAGTTTGATAGATTAGATTCCAGAAGTTTTACTGAAATTTGATGAGGTTCATTGCTAAACAACGAATAATTGTGATACCTCTGAATTTACTTAATATACTTATAATTTATTTTAAGAGCTGATGGATATGAGTAAACAAACATAATGCGTAGATTGATGCATACAGACGTCAAGATAGAGAAAACGATCACACCTTCCAGTGAGTCTGAAAAATCCGAACTCATGTTTCGTGAACGGGTATGTTCCAGTTGCCAAAGGATAATGCCGGAAGGGAACGAACGAGGCGTTGAATTTAAATGACATTTTACACTGTCTAAAATTTGGTGGTGTACCCTTTTACAAAATTTGGTGGAGTAGAAATGGTGTAAAATATTACAAATAATATTGTAAAAGCTAACACCCGCGTATGTTGTAAAATATTACACCCTTTAATTTGTAAAGTTTTACCATTTTTATGGTTAAAACAGATATTTTACACTGCTTAATCTATGTTTTACACCAATAGTTGTAGAGCATACACAACATCGTCGTAAATGTTATTAAGTGCGTTAGTGCGCATGCCATCTCTTCGAGCTCTAGCGGCAAGGGCACAGAAACAGAAGGTCTAGAGTCTTATCTTCTGTGGCAAGTGGCAACGAACTGCATTTTTGCATTGCATAATATTGTGATTAGTGATATGACAAAATTTGTGAAAATCGAATATGAATTAACCCAAATGTGGGTTAAATTGCCACCTGAAATTACATATGAGATTTTTTTAAGAATTGGTAAGTATATAATATAGAGTAGTAATTAGTAATATGCTATAAGTACCTAAATAGTTGACTGAAGATGAAATTACTTTGTGAAAATCCATTTTTAATTAAAAAATTAAATAGTTTTTTATTTCTAAAATTTTCACTTTTATTATCTTACCACTAGTTTTCATGATATTAATAATCGTCCCTAGAACCATAGTAAAGAGATACTGTGCTAGGACGTAGCAGCTACTGTTATTTAAAAAGAATAAACTCGTAGCGTCGATTTGCAGAAAAATATTAATGCTACCGGCGGCGCTCTAGTAGAATAAAATAAGGTAGGTATAGTACCTACCTAAATTATTTTAGGCAAGTACCTATCGTGTTTATTTCATTACAGTAATTATGAAAATTCTTATTTAAATAGGTACCTACTAAAAAATATAAATTTGTAAAGAATTTTATTTAGAAAAATGATTTGTGGAAGTACCACAACCTCAGTGATAACTATACAGAAAAATGGTCAAATTGACCATTTTTTGGTGTAATATAAATATTTACAATTTTATGCAAGAGGAATTCCAGTAGTTTTTAAAACCTATTTGTTTTACTTATATAGCT
Source organism: Rhagium mordax (assembly GCA_963680705.1). Classification (NCBI taxonomy): domain Eukaryota; kingdom Metazoa; phylum Arthropoda; class Insecta; order Coleoptera; family Cerambycidae; genus Rhagium; species Rhagium mordax. Next base: position 6,028,956 of record OY796662.1, on the reverse strand, counting down.
AAAGAAAAATTTAATATAGATGCCGACACTGATATTGTAGTCTGTGACCTGAATAAGGTCATTATTACTGAGGATATTTTCCAAGAATTTTATTTTAAACAACAATTTTATGATAATTTAAATAAATTATAATACATAATTACACTAAATAATTCTCATAAATAGGTGATAGTACCAGATCCACAATTACAATCGACGAAGAATAAATAGACGAGGAACAAAATTTGGAGCCCAAACAACTCATAATTGATGATGGCTTCCTTGTTCCACCTCAGGACCTAGTCAAATAACCTCTAGTCGAGCTGCTGTCGCCGGTGTAAATAAAGAGGTGGGCACAGTACTTCATTATTTGTTGTTTATGTTTTGTATAAGATATTAGAAAACATTTTAAAGCCAAATTAAAAAAAAAAATTTAAAATCATTATTAATTTTTTTCCATACCGATCTCTTTCCGTCAATATTAAAAAAAAAAAAATATTATGACAACCTAATAAGAACTTATTATTTCTGCAAACTTGCCTTTTACTATAATATATTGAATTTTACAAAAAAATTACATAAAATATGTATTTATTATAGGCTTTACATAATCTTCTGGTTAATATGGGAGCCACTAATATATTCAAACAATATAAAACGAAGAAAATGCTAACGAAAGAAAATAGACGACTCTAGAAGATAATTTTTTGAAGACAAACAAAAACTCACATATTTGGTGCTGAAGATGCCAATAAATTTGGCGAAACGTCAACAACATAAAAAGTTTGTTGATTTATTTATGGTCTCACTCAACTAACTATTACATCTATGAGAATATATTGTATAATAGGCCACTAATTATTTAAAAGAAGTTTAAGTTTTTGTTTCCTTGTTTATATTTTGTATAAACTGTTATTTTAAAAATTATTAAAAGTTTCAGAAAATTTTAGGACATTTTTCTAATACGTGCCTATTACCTAATTACCAATAAGTAGACTGAGTGGTTTGGTTTGATTAAAGAATTTTTTAATAAAACTCAACCAAAACCTATTCACAAATATTAGCATAGAAGTGTTATTATTGCTTTACAAAACTGACCTAGTAATTAATTTTAAATCTAATTTTTTATTATTTGTTAATTTGTAAATTACCCACATATTATTTTAGGTTTAAGCAAATATCTTCCACATATTTTTTATTTAATAAGAAATAGAATATTACGTCTTGTAATATTTTACTTCATATTAAATGAAAAAAAAAAGTATGAAGGAAGTTTGCTTAAGAAAGAGAGGTCAGATTGGAAAATACTTCCTCTTAGCAGAGGTTTTATACGTATTATCTCTGCCATTTGGTATTGGTCATATGTTTCTTGTTAATCCATATAAGTGTTACAAAAAAATATAAGCTTACCTAAGGTAACTTATAGGAAAAGTACAATTATGAATTTTTATTAAAAAATGTCAATTGTTTTCAAAAGAAGTAAACTGAAATTTCAGTTTTGAGAAAAGTTAATTATTTCATAGTTTCAAGTTTACAATTGAGATTTTTTTTGATAGAAATTCATAATTGTACTCTTGATATAGTTTAACTTAGATAAGCATATACCTATTTTTTTGTAATAATAAATATTTCCCAATCGGACCTCTCTTTCTTATAGCTGTTTTACGCTGACAATTTATTCATGGTGATGCCTCTGATCCAATCAAATTTCTTCGTGACAGTTCGTGAAGCGATTGAATTGGATTAAAGGTGACTTCATAAATAAATTGTTCACAAAACAGCTATTAGATGCGGCAGCGCGGTGCCTATAATTTCTGGTGAGAAAGTAAGGAAGTTTTTCGTAAACATTTAAAATATTAAGTACGGTGTAAATTAACACCAATATTAAATTCTTTTATCCAACTTTTTTGTAAAATATGTACACATTGGGGTGTAATATTTACTAAAATTATACAAATTTTTGGTGTAGACTTTTACACAACTCGACGGAAAAATATACACCATTATTGTTGTTGTCTTACACTGATAAATGGTTGCTTTAACAACAAATTTGGTAAACCCTCGGGTAAACCTTTTACAAAAACTTGGTGTCTTATTACCATAGCTAGGTGTAAACAGTTTACACCTTAGTTTTGTATGGTTTTACAATATAGGTATGGTGTTAATTATACACCATTTTGGTGTGGATGGATATAGACGACTAGTGGTGTTGATTTGGTGTAAAATTTTACACCACATTTTAAACAGTGTAAACCCGTTTTATCTTCAACGAATACAAGGGGAGATTTTAAACTCACAATTTAATGTATTTAATTTTTCATTTTTTACGTTTTTTTAAACCCTTCTATTTAAGATATAAATTAATCCCAGAACGAGGACAAATTGAACGGTTTTGTTTGTTTAACTTTCAACCTCTCCGGCAGTTTTACGTCTTTCCGGGTATTCTGCGTTGTGGAACAATTCTAAAAGTACGGCAAGTTTGACTAAAAAATATATGCAGAAAACTTATAATTGTATAAATACGTCTACGTTATTAAAATTTATATTAAATTGTTAATCATAAGTTAAATAATGAAGATAAAATAACATAAATAAATGGATTTTAATATCACAACAAATATTCTATGGGAAAATTTTTCGGTTGAGCGTATGATAAATTATTGTTTTTAAATTTTCGATCCCATGAGGGAACCGATTACATTTTCGGACCCGGAGCGACTTCAGGACCCCGACACTATTTTTAGATTTTCGATCGGACCTCTCCTTCTGAAACCGATGTGACGTCAGAAGAAAAAATTGGAAACTGGGCCAATCAGAAGCTTTTCGCTAAAATGGTAATTTTCGAAGCGACTATCTTGCAGTTTTCGATGGGTGGCCGATAGAGGGCATCTCCGAGTGGCTTTGTTGACCCTGTAACGATTTAAGTTGCAATTCGTTACAGCAGGTTATAGTTTTTATTTTGCGTATTAAAATATGAAAAAACCTGTATTCGCATTTGATCGGTATGTGGTAGAAAAAAATACAACAAAAACGCCACAGCGGATGAACGTTGTGAACGAGGCTCGTCCCAGGCTAAAGAGAGCGTCTTTTGCCTTTCGAATTTTACCTAGGGAAGTCATACATTTATTGTAGTCGCTAAATATCGCTATTCATAAAATTTGCTTATTAATTATTGCTTCAGCTTTATTGTGCTACAGTAAAAATAATAATTTGTTAAAAGAATTACCGTATTACGTATTATTTCCATATTTTGGATTATTTTCAGATAATTACCTAGTAGCACTGCTTTTTTTAAGCACGTGGATGGGTATTCCCATTTCCGTTTTACCGTATCTTGTCTAAAGTAGACGTTTTCGTGGTTCAATTATTGTTAATTGACACGTTATACAATATTTAAATTGTATAAATTATCGCTGTAAGTGAAACTTGCAGATTATCGTTATTTCGTACATAGAATAATTTCTGTGTGGATTTTTTATTGTTATTAGGTTCGACTGTGGTTCATATGAGCTGGAAAAAGGAAAACTACACTGGTTTTGGATAGTGAAGGAAGTCCACTTGAGACTTAGGTTTTTGCCGAATTTATTTACTGTCCAGAGCTATAGATTTCTGTCCAGGAGCTTCCAAAGCATACGGGGTAAGTGATCTATAGTATTTTCTTCTTCTCTTTGAATTAATCAATTTGTAGTACATTTGATCACTTGCATGATGTGACAGAAGTCCGATTTTCTGGTTTCCTTTTTTCATCATATTCACGCTATCACAGTTCTATATCAATTTTATTATTGACAAATTATTATTATTAGTTCATTCCTTAATTTTCGTGTAAGTTACAAGAGTGTAGATTTACCTTGGTTTTACGTATTTCCTGCCATTTTGAATTAGGCATAAGTTCATTCATTTTTGTCTGTCGGAAAGCGAAAGACATTATCGGTATTTCATATATTAATTTTTAATATTTTTACCGTTAAACTATTAGTAAAATATTAACTTGAAATTTTTGTGTGCTAAAATTTCGAATTTATTTCAATATTGTGATTATTGTTACCAATTATTTTGTTATTAATATTAAATATCTAAATCTTTAGAGTTATTACTTCATTAACGTTTCTAAGTTTAAATTGTCCCGTACAAATCTGACATTAAATTATAGTCCTTTAAAAATTACAGTCTCCTCATGGTTTTCAACCTATAGGACAAATTCAATCAAGTTAGGTTATTTGTTAATGAACTGATAGTGAAGTTTTGCAACCTTACTAAATCCTTGTGTTCGAATTTTAGTATTATTTTGTTAATAATTCAATTTTTTTAGTAATTGATGTCAGATACCGTATTTTTATGTAAATTTGGTAATTTTCCAAATTCCAATATCTTGTTGTGTCATTTTGACAATTCTTTTCTATTGTAATATTAAGAAATATTAATTTTGTGAATTTTACCTAGTAATCTAACTATATTGCCAGAACTTTGTTATTTTTTCATCTACCACTAGTTGAAATAATTTTCAACCTAGTTTTATTTCTCTATTTCCTTTTCTCAACTGTTCTGTCTTTATTTCGTGACATCTGGCTTTCTGGAAATTTCACTCACTGGAAATCGATACTGAGTTAACAACATCAGAAGTAAGGAGATATTGGGTGTTCCAAGAAAGTAATAAATTTGGTTGGAACCTGGACACTCTGGACTGAGTAAGAGTGTGGTGACAGGATCTCGCAACCTTTTCATCAACCTCGAGTACTCGCAGGATTCATTGCTACTAGGAGAACCCCTTCCATCTCAGTTCATTCCCGTCGAGTAAGCCTTTACAACAGTAAAACGGACAGACAGAGAAATTGGTTAAATTATAATTTTTATTCATATTTTTTTGTTCATATTTTCAATATTTTTAATTATATTTAGTTCTGAGTCATTGTTTATTGTAAAGAATTTGTAAGATTAAACTTGTTAAATTCACAGCTTTCCTTTCCTTCTAGTTTATGTAGAAATACCTAATTGTGTTTTCGATAAACTTTTGTGTATTTAGTTATAAATACTCTGGCGCCCATATATTGCTCTCAATATTATCTCAGTACTCTAAAACAAGGCTTCACCGAATTCACAACCACGCTGTGGCTAGCTGGAGCTAATTGTTTGGCTGCACTTGGAATTGGGCCAATTCAATTCACAAGTGTCGTTGCAACCCTTATACCGAGTGTTTGGCTTCCCCGGACCCCGTGATTAATTAAAATGCCGGAAGAGGTCCCCAAACATCTCAAATTTTCGCTTATATCGCATCGGAAACTTCGGAAAAAATGAAGCAGCTACAAAAATTTCTAAAAACAACAATTTTATATTTCAGCCTTCCTCCAATATTGAACATCCAGCTAATATTCATCTTCTAGCGAATAATAAGAAGTATGGAATAGAATAAAATTTATAACGTTTTAAAACAAAAAATTATGGAAAACAAAATACTTCTACTACAGTCATTGTTTTAAATCAACCCTGTAGTCTGTTATCAAGTAACTTCAACCCTCTAAAAGTTGAAAATGTTACATTAGACGCCGGTTTTTGCAGAAGCGAGGACAAGAATCTGCCGCATAACGCTGACGTTGCAACGACAGTGACACATGATGAATGGGTTTAGCTGCTAAAAACGGTTCTGTTAAAAATAATGATTACCTTGCGACTTATCGACACCGTGAAGTGTCAGAGTGAGTGATATTTTGTCAGAATTTAACAATTTCAGGGATTATCAAATTACAGTGCGAGTTCCGCTCGTTCCAAATATATTCCGGAAAAAATGGAACAAGACAAGAAATTTACAAATATATTTTCAGGACACCTGCTGCAACAAATATCACGTTAGTATGAAAGTGCTTTAAGAAAGTTGAAATATTATACTCGTACGTGTTATTGAACCTGCGAACATCTGATTTGATGTTTGTTTCTGTAATTACTACAGAGATAAATGAAAAAAGTCGGTATTTCACGAACTTCGGCCTACTCACTCTTATTGGAACGTCAGTTATAATTTGTAGAATTGTTTCCTGGTTCTCTTCCGCGACGATTATTTTGAATGCATTTCGACATCGAACCCGGAAACCATTCTACAAATCATTAGCTTCACGAAGCCCATGAATTTAAAACCGCTCATAATAGGTTTAGTTTTAAGGAAAACTATTAATATAAAAATAGATTTTAACGTTGTGAATATTTATGACCGAACACAAAAGTAGATATTAAAATAATAATTTTATTTCCTCAGTCGTCGCAGTCGAATCGGCGCCTTCGCCAAAAGCAATACATTTAAAATGATATTTTCTAAGACGTGACAGAAAGTTACATTTTCTTCCCATATTTTACGGTTAAGAGTATGTTATTCTCTCCTGGCGGTAGGCAATGGATATTGGATAATACACTACTATTGCCGATGACGTGTAATGTTATTATAATTTTTCACACGACATTTTATCTGCAAATGTGTACAGGGTGGGGCAATAGTGCGTCGAACCTAGATATCTCGAGTTCTACGATAGCTAGAATTTAAAAAAAAAAATGCAAGTAAAGTAGATAAAAAAGTCTATAACTGGAAAGTATTTTCGAACATACAGGGCGAGCCAAGACGAAATTACAGGACCAAGTGCCTTTTTTTTAATGAAATGCTATGTATCTTAGTACATTTTTTTAAGCCTCTTTCTAGACTCTATTCATTTCTATATTAGCAATGAATATCTCCCAACCACTTGGATGTAATTAATTTTTTTGTTGAAATAATGCAATCTGCAGATGGATATTAAAAAAATCACCACAGTCACAATTATGGGTTTTAAGAAAAACGTATGTGAATACCAGTTACGAGACATCTAATTAATGTTTTTGAATCATTTTCATTTCCTAAAACTGTACAGGGTGGCCAAAAATTATTTTTCAATTAAGAAATTTTTAAATAGAATTTTTTCAATTTTTTCAGACGGAACACTCTGTATATTTTTTGACGATGTGATGTAGAAATGAAGAACGAACATTTTTTGTAAGTACTTCCCTATGGCTAATTGCAACCTATTTCGTTTTATTGAGCAATAATTACAAAATAATTTCCAGTTATAGACTTTTTCATCTAGTTTACTTGCAATTTTTTTAAAAATTTCTAGCTATCGTAGAACTCGAGATATCGAGGTCTGACGCACTATTGCCCCACCCTGTATATTATTATTTTTCTAGAAAAAATATGCTTCGGTTGTCATGGTTGTAGATTCTCTTATTATGTACAACCCGAAACGGAAGTGTAATTTTACCCCTTGGCAATAAACTTCGCCTGCAGCAGGATATTCTACATTTCCCTAGTTAAATAAAATAACTATGGATCATTATTCAGTGCACGAGAAAAAGTTGCTGCGCCACTGATTATATAGCTAAAACGAGCATTATTCGTGGAATTTTGTTGGGCTTTGAATTAGTCTCAGGAATTTTTTGTACATTACAACTTATTTGTTACATATTGTAATAGTAATTATCACAAAAAAGTTATTTATAATTATTAAATTCTTGAGACAATTCTTACAACATTTTCTGTATACAAGTTAAAAATATCCTCTGTGTAAAAATAAAAAGGCTAAATATTGTTAAAATTTTTTAGACATGTAAACTAAGCGTCGTAATATAAAATTGGAACATTATGTTTATGTTACTCGGACGCTAAATAGTGTATTCTCCACAGTATACATTAATCCAACATTGTTTATATACTAATACTTTCATTGAACTTGAAAATCTATTTAAACACTTCCATACGATTTTATTGGCTGCTGAAACTATTGATAGATATTTTTAATTTTTAATATTTTACAAAAAATAAAATTAACATATTTTTAATTATTGAATTCTTCTTTTGCAGGAAAATAAAAGGATCGTATAAAAGTTTGTATGTTGGTGACGGAGCATTAGGGAGTGATCTAAAAAATATTTGTTCTAAAAAATAACCTTTCTTTCTTTCTTTACGTCAAAGGAATAGTTAAAGGTTGCTTTTTTGATAGAATAAGTAAGAGATACTAAAAGTTGAGGACAATCAATTTTGCCATTCTAAATATAAATTCTGATTCATAGTTCTTACATATTTTTGTTTATTTGAAACGGGAATATTAATTGGCGTTTGGTCTTTTTAAATTCTTACCACTTATTATAGCAAATTATTATTAGTATTTCATAACTTTGCCTAAATTTGATTTAGTTCATATACTTAGTAATCGTAAAGTAGTGAAGTTTTTATACATACTCTTCTACAACTATCTAGTCTCATTAAAAGTTCTCGGCTTGCCCCTTGATCTATCTCTTGGCACGAAATAAACTAATTAACTTAAAATCGAATTTTTTGCCCAACTACACTCCCGGTTTCATCGTGAGATTCGTGAGGTAGTATAGTAACAACCCTTGCCTGGAAAGAGTATTGGGGAAGGTTAGGTTTGATGTGGTCTATTAAATGAATATAAAAGAACGAAAATACCGGGAGATCAACAAAAAACACGATCCGTAAAAGAGAAGAGATTTTGTATTTTTAATACCTATAACTAACCATTTAGACAAAAAATTTCTCATCGGCTTTTGGACAACCCTTGTGAAATCTGTAGAAATTTTTATTCCTGTTGCCTGATCTGATATAAAAATGAAATCACAGTTTAGTTAAGAACATGCGTTCGAAAGTGCCTTTGATTCTGTTTTTGTTAATCTCTCGGTATGTAGAGTAGAATGAAACTACAACTGAATAGACGTGCGGAAGAGTTTGTAAATGTGATTGAATTGATGAATACGGTTCAGGACGAACGGGATGCTATTCCACAAGCCTTCATTACCAATTTGATTACAAGTTTGCTCCGTGGACTAGCCAACGTTTTGAGTTAAGGGCGGCTCAACGAAGTAGTGAATGGTCAGTGGTTTTAATTTTATCTCTTACACTCAAAATGCACGAAAATTTAACGTTGCTGTATTCAAATTTTAAAAGAAGTCTTTCTGGGTAACAGCAAGATATGATATTATATGAAATATAAAAAATAAAAGTTTTAAATCTATAAATACGTGACCATCTTGATGATTTCAAAATTTTACCCCCTACTCAATCAGGCTTTAAAGTGACTGACGGTATCCTCTCGGCTATAGATAAACACAAAATGACTTTTGGCATACTCTAAGGCCTTATATAATAATAATAATAATAATAATAAATCATTGGCTACGTTTGGCAATGCTTCACTGTTATGGTTTCGGTGGTGATTCGATGTCGCCTTCAGCGGGTCAGACTAAAGGATATATTATCTAAACCATTAAATATTAATAGTGGAGTTCCTCAAGGGTCCATTTTAGGTCCTACATTATTTACTATATTTACCGCAAATTTATATTCTTATGTAAACTTTTGTGAGTTCCATTATTATTATCTTTTGATCCTAAAAACTTGCCAAATACTGCTCAAAAAATTATAATATAATATTGGCCTCAAAACATCGTTGTTTAACGATTAACCCTAGTAAAGAATATAATCCTCTTTGGCGATAAATTTAAAGCTCATATTGTTTGGCTAATTTTAAAATTTTTATTAATGAAAAATTTAATTTTGTAAATTGTACGTCTGTTTAGATTACTCTTTGGGATTTAATAGGGCACATTTTTTATTTATCCGGAAAATTTTAGAGAAAAAATCAAAAACATGTTTTTGTAATTCACTTGCATTAAGTAATTTTCCCTTTGCAGATTGTAACGATTTAAGTTGCAATTCGTTACAGCAGGTTATAGTTTCTATATTGCGTATTAAAATATGACTCCTCACAACTGAATAATCCTGTATTCGCATTTGATCGGTATGTGGTAGGAAAAATACAACAAAAAAGCCACAGCGGATGAACGTTGTGAACGAGGCTCGTCCCGGGCTAGAGAGAGCGTCTTTTGCCTTTCGAATTTTACCTAGGTAAGCCACACATTTCTTGTAGTCGCTTAAATATCGCTATTCATAAAATTTGCTTATTAATTATTGCTTCAGCTTTATTGTGCTATAGTAAAAATAATAATTTGTCAAAATAATTACCGTACTTCGTATTATTTCCGTATTTTGGATTATTTTCAGATAATTAACTAGTAGCGCTGCTTTTTTTAAGCACGTTTTTTAAGCGCGTGGAAGAGTTTCATTATTAATTAATTTTTTTATATTTTCGTTTTGTTGTAATTTTATTTACACCTTTCCAACTATTATATTGATTTTTCATGATTAAAGACTTGAAGTAATCTATTTTTGTTTTTTATTTTATTAATTTTAATAATTTATTTTTGTATTCATTTAAAAATATTGAGTCAATATTTTTTAAAACTTTTTAAAATTTTATTTTTTGTGTTTATGGATTTCACTGACTAGTCCAGTTGTAACCCATCCATTTTTTTGAATCTGATTTCTTTTTCTTTAACTAATTGATCGTTAAATATATTTTTTTATATATGTTTTGTGACAAATAAAGACATTATTATCAATATTATTACGTACATTTTACTAAAGGCTAACTTAGTTTGAATGTCCTTAAATTATTATAATATATTTCTACTTCTATGTTTTTTTATCCTGGGATTATTATTAGTACAGTCACTTGGTGATTTCACTTCATATAGCTGTTTTAAATTCAAATATTTCGGATAGTTTAATTTAAAATGGGTCAAATATCAAATGATAAAAAGGAATAAGGGTGCTTTTTCGTTGGGGGTGAGTTTCACCCCAACTCAGGGGTTTCGAAGAAAAAAGTGACTATTAGAACGTGTAGATCGTCTAATTCTACCCTAAAAAAAACCTATAATGTTTTTTTTTGCTTTAATACCCGCTGAGTTACAGGGGTTGAAAACGTTGAAAAAGTTTGCTATAACAAAAATGTTAGCTAATAAAACAACAAAAATACAAAATTTTTATTTTTTACAAAAAAAGTGCCCGTTTCTTGTTTCAGTAAATTCCAAATGGAAAAAAAAAAATTCAAATTGTGTTTTTGGTTAGTCGTTAATATTATGTATACGCTCAAATTTTTTGACCATAATGGATGCATTATCTAAAAGATTTTACTCTTAATGTATTTTGAAAATTCTTGTAATGAATTTTTTTGGCTTTGCAGTTAAATAACTTAGCAGGGAAGAATCTTAGTTGAATGTTACTACTTAGAGACAAAACATGATACTATTTTTATTTTTTTGATGAAGATTATAGCGAATAGAGAAAAACTGACAACCTTTGTACTATTTTGACCTACCTGACCTTAAAGAGCATTAAAAGACCTTCAAAATGCTTTTTTTGGATGATTTTTAGCGTTAATTGCAAAGGAGATATGACCGAAATAAGAAGCACGTCTCGTTTTAGCAAATTACGGTATTGCTCGTTTGGTGGTAATTTAGTCTCAGAACTTCGTTAGTTATTGATTTTTTAACTTTAGGGGTAAGATCAATTATTTTTTTTATTAGGGGATGAGTTTTATGTCTCAAAATGAAACAATCTGCTAAGAATGTCCTATTTTTTTGAAAATAAAAAAAATTAGTAATTTATCCATTTTACCCCTTTTATATCGGCTGTCCGCTGTATTGAGGGTGCAACATAAAATTTCAATAATTTATTCTCAGTCAATTATTGATTTTTGATTTTAGGGGTGGTTTTTACCCTCTTAGGAGTAAGGGCAATAATTTTTCTTATTAAGATATAGTTTTATGTCCTAAAATATAAGTATGTATTCGCAAAGAAAAAGTTCTACTTGCTCAAAACAGACAAAATATGTTTTTCCATTGCACCCCTATTATATCGGCCATATTAGGGGTGCAATCGCGAATTCTAAAATTCTGACTTGATATTCGTAATCAGCGACTTCAAACACATATACATAATTTTTTATAAAAACTTAATATTTGAGTCAGTATTAAATTTTGACTTCAGGGGTGGTTTTCACCCTCTTGGGACTATTCCTTTTTAATATTTCAAGTTGAGACCGAGACCCTGAAGTGTAAGAATCCGCAAAAAAATCACAAGCAGCTATAGAATTAGTTCGAAGTTTGGGTACTTTTTGGCACCAAATGACTGTAAATATTATATTATTTCGAGAAATGTTCAATTGTTACATCACAAACGCTTGTATTAAGGAAATTTCCATTTACCAACTTTTACATCAATTTCCTCCACACAGTAAAGTTATTGCAGGTTTTGTGACAGTCCATTGTCAATAACTTAGACAAAATCACACACCGATAAGACAAAAATCCGAAAATGACCTAATATCAGAATTGATACAGAAGATAACGAACAAATTTTAAAACCATCTGGGATAATGTAGATACCACTTGTTAGAATTTCAGTTCAGTTCAGAGTTTTGTTTATCTTCATGTTAACGATCTGGATGGTTAACAATTCGAAAAATTTAAGCAGCCAAAAGGTTGAGCTGTCCAAACCAATAAAAAATGTGGCAAATATTTTCAAACCACGTCGAAAAACAAACCTGTTCTGTATTCTGCTTCAATTGTTCAACAGTGACTATAATGTACTCAATTGCAGCTACTCTTACCTAACCTAACCTATTATTTGATCATGTTTAAAGTGAAAACATTTAACTGCGTAGGAACAGCGATTTATTTTGTTATTGTGGTTCTGCATTGGAGTTTTACCATTTTTCTGATAAAAAATACTTCTTTGTATTAAATAGAGCTCTAAAGCATAACTTCAAGAAAATAATTAACACACACAGGCAAATTTTCGGCGTGTTGTAATCTAGTTTATGAAGACCAGTCATGTTATCACTGAATCTTCAAGTTAAATCAGTAGATACCAGCGCAATCATTGTTTTGTCGTTTATAGTGGAATTAAAAACCGCACATCATCTCAGAACCTCATAAATTGCTCATGATTCAATAAATTTTTTAGACCTAGAAATGTTTAAAATAAATATATTCATATATTTTTTCTCGTCACAATGTTCGATACACTTGTCACATAATATTGCCCATCGAAAGTTATATTTTCCAATAAATTGATGATCAATGCTTGTTCGCAAATGTTAATTTTCCGTCGATAAAAAATTTTCATTCGAGAAATCGATTGTAGCATGAAAAGTATTGTTTGAGGCTTTTAGATGATTCTTTATGGGTTGTTAACTGTTATAGATGACCAAAAGAAATCTTTTTCCGGGACCTGGACGTCGCGTCGGGCATTGAATGCGCATGCAAGTTGACAGTAAAAGTGGTTATGGTCTTGTTTGTGGGTAATTTTATATTCTAAAAATACGGTACATCTGCGGTTTGTTCTTCTAATTCTTCAAATTGAAAAAATTCTTCAAAAGTTGGGTTATTTTGTTTATAATAACTTCTAATGTTTTTGGTGCAAAATCAAACCCGAATTGTAGAGATTAATTATTTTAGTTTATAAATAACAAAATAACCTTGCTACTCATTTTTGGACAATGACAAGTTTTCCTCGCGAATAAAAATTACACTATTTTTTCAATTTATTTGCCGCATACCAACGCAGTTTTAACAAAGCCCTCAGATACTCATCATAATTGCAAGAATATGGACATTATTAACTCACTGTCTAAAACAATAGCATGTTACACCACTTGTGAACAATGAACATGTTTCGCCTCGAACTGGAGCGAAATTAAAGCCAACTGCCATTGTACACACACCAAATTCGCGTGTCGTCTGGCAGATAGTCCTTAAATTAAAATAGTCCCCGAAAATCTTGGCGCAAAACAAACGTGAGCAAGGCATAAATCTAACAAGAGCAAAAGAAAAACATTGACATAATTATATCGTAGATAAAGACCTTTCAGCAACTAGGGTACAAAACACGAAACAGAACACCCAAACAAAACGGAGCACGTTGGTGAGGCAAGGTGTAAAGGCAGTCGTACAGGCGACCGACTGCGGCCACGGCGAAAACCGACTGAATTTGTTGGGAAGTCGCGTGCGCTAATATAACGCGGACACGATGCTCTGCAACAACTACAGGCCCTCCTCTAACTTCCAAGAGATACAGTTTGGATACTTCTACGAGGGGAATTACAAATTAGGGGTGCATTCACGGACCGGAGGCCCACGAGGCGGGGGGCGACTCAAATTGAATACAGTTACAGCCCCAGACTGATTAATATGTAAAATTGGAAAATATTATTTAAATTCCACCTTCGAGTTGATGATTTCAGTGTTTAGAATCTCGACTCGTTACAATTGAAAGAAAATACACAGGAAGGAAGGAAAAAAGTACTTCTAGCTATCCAACGAAGATATCTCACATTTTTACTTAATTGCATCAGTTGTGCAGAAAATAATAATAATAATAATAATAATAATACAATTATTATTGCTATAGATTATGCCACGAATTTACACCTTTATCTACTGTTTTCATTGGCATAAAAAAATTACTCTTATTGTTAAGCAGGACTGATTAATTTTGTATTTCTGTTTTTATCTGACGCATCCAATTTTGAACAAAACAGTTAAGTCGCACAAAATTGAGGTTAAATCATATTGATGTATTATTTTTGATCAAGAGCACACACAAAAAAGTGGGCTGTTCTTTTGACTAGACCAACTTAGTATTGACGCTGAATTTGATCCAGAATCAAAAATGCTCCATCACCCTCCAGTTTTTTAATCAAGAAAACCGATTGGATACGATTGAGAAACTATGTTTTCACGTATGTATTTGGATGCGCTGAATTCAAATCGGAAATCGGAAGTGCTCCATCACCGTTTAGTATATTTTTCTAAAGATCATGTATTTCTCAAAAATTGCCAAAGCTTAGTATTCTGTGCCTATAGAGAGATGATGATAGATGAAGAAGTAAATATTGGTTGACCATGCCAAAATTTAGCAAAATATTTATTAAACATTTTAAATCCTTTATCAGGCAACACTCATTCTTTTGTCAAAAATACATCTCATTTTCTTGAAAAATTGAATGATGTTGTCATTGACTCTCATGATTTATTATTAAGCTTTGATGTGGTTAGTTTATTTACAAATGTCCCAGTTGATAAAACTTTATCTATAGTTAGAGAAAGACTGGAAAATGACAGAACACTTAATAATAGATCCAAATTAAGTGTCAATACAATTATGGAGTTACTTACACTTTGTATAAAGACTACCTATTTTCAGCTAGGAGAATTTTTTCAACACGATTTTGGAATGGCAATGGGATCTCCTCTATCTCCCATCATGAGCAATATTTTTATGGAATATTTTGAAGATAATTATGTAAAAAAATTTATTAACAAACCAAAAATATAGTGGAGATATGTGGATGATATATTTTCAATATGGCCCCATGGCCAAGAAGAATTAAACGATTTTCTAAATTTTATCAATAATAAAGAAACAACTATTAAATTCACCTTAGAGATTGAGAATGATAATAAATTGCCTTTTTTAGATGTATTAATTAATAAGCCAGATATTTTGGAAACTAATGTATATAGAAAAAAGACTCATACAGATAGGTATTTGAATTTTAACTCCAACCACCACCTAAATGTTGAAAAAGGTGTAATTAAATGTTTGTATGAAAGAGCTAAAATAATCTCTTCAACAAATGAAATTTTTAATAACGAAAAACTTTTTATAAAAACTGTCTTAAAAGAAAATAATTATCCACAGGATTTTGTTGAGAAATCATTTCTTGAAATTGAGAATAGACAAAATCAGCAACAACAGAGAATTTTGAGAGAACAACCGGTAACCACAATGACCAATCCATATATTTTTGGTTTTTCTGATAGACTTAGACGACTTGGTAATAAGTTCAATATAAAAATCACCTTTAAAACTTGCAATACCATCAGATCATTCTTAACAAAAACCAAACCTTTTAACAGTGTTCAAAAATCTAAAAATTGTATTTATAGCAATCCATGCGAGTGTGGAAAGCTATATATAGGTGAGACGTCTAGACCATTAGAAGTTAGAATATCTGAACACAAAAATAACGTTAAAAATTACCAAGTTGATAAATCTACACTGGCACAACATGCTTGGAGTAATGGCCACAGATTTAGTTGGACACAGGCAAAAATAATTCAAACGGAGACACATTGTAATAAACGAAAACTTAAAGAGAGTGCCTGTATTCAACTAAACAGTACCGACTGCGTCTCTACTAGTTCAGTGTTACTAGACGAAGTCTAGCTACCGATTCTCCAAAAAGAAGTACGTGACGGAAATATCAAAATAAATTGGAATTCTTTATCTAGTGATCTATGTATTAATTAATAATCAGTGTCAGGTGTCAAAGTGATCTTTTTTGACAAGTCAATTTTTGTAATCACAGTTGAGAAAGGACCTAGACTTTGGTTCGAAACGTTCTGTTAAGATAAGTTATTGTTTTATAATTGTTCTTTACATATCATATAAATATATATATATAATGACATGAAATTCATTTACACAAATAAATAAATTAACAGTTATAATTTAAAATAAAAATGATATATAAAATTTGTTGTTTTACAATTAATTATTGTTATATGCCAGTATTAAACATCATATTAAACGATTGTGTTAATTTAAATATGATGCATACTCATCACATATACGATGAAAGGTCTTCAACAATTCCCAAGTTGGAAAGAAAATCATGACCTGAATAGAAAAATTTGTTAATGTTAAAAATTATTTCTGTAGTATTTAAGAATTTAGTGTAAGATTAAGAATACAACTAGTATGTTTAACTAAATTGATTTTTGAAAAAACAAGATCTAAGGGTGGTTATGAAAAAATGAAAAAAAAGGAGGGATGTCAAGATATTTTGATTGACGGTGACAGAAAATTTGAAATCTAAAAAATGAAATTTGAGTATAAAAATGGTACTGACCAAGTTGAGCAGCCTAGTGTGGCAATGGTATTTTAGATATACCTATTGTATTGTATATTGCAGCAGAATAATCCAATAATCATAATTTGTACATGTGAGTACGTATTATATTAGGTCCATGTGTGGCAGAGATTCAGTTTGCAGTGGCAAACATTGTTAGAATTGGACAAGAGCATAACCTAAAAAGGAAGGTAAATTATTATTATATGTAATAAGAAAGGCGAATATAAATTAAATTGAAATATACATACAAAAATTGAAAGCTGAAAATATAAGTATCATACAAGAACAAATAACTTACTATCGCCTAAGGGTAAATTCCACGAGGCCATCCAGCACAATTAACGTTTCGAATAGACATTTGTTGAATCCTCTTGTGCGCGAAAATACATTATTTACGTTAATATTATTCGTGCAAGAGTTCATAGACAATATTTTATATTTTATATATTTAAATTTTATATTGTGCATCACACATTGTTTTATTGTTATAAACTAAGAATCGTTTATATGCTATAGATAGTGAATATTATCTTAATGTGTTGGTAAGGTAATACATCATACCAACAGATTAAATAGATTCAAAAGATAAATTCACTAACTAAAGAAATTAAGTAGGCTATTTGGAAATAGGGAACAAGTAGATATAGGTAATTTGGTCAATATTGTTGTTTTATTATAATTAGTTTGAATATTTTTATAATAAAATCAAGGCCATAGTTTTCATTCCATTTATTATTGTGTTTTGAGTATGCAACTATATATATACATGTAAAAAAAAAAAAAAAATTTAGAAACATTTTATTTCAAAGACAGGTTTAGTTTAGAACCGACTTGAACCCTGAGAAAAGAGAAAATAAAATAAAATAATAATATATCCTTGCAAGTAATAAAACAAATTATTATTTGTAAAATATAAATAAATTTTGAAATTAACATTTCATAACAATATATCTATATATTATATAATATACATTTTGTTATATTTTCTAGTGTAAAATACTAGAAAACCACTGATACGAATTTTAGATAACAATATTGTATTTATATTCATTTAGAACTATATACAGTGGTTTTCTGGGGCAAACTGTCGAGGTTTGCCTTTGATACTACACTTTTATCTTGCCATATTTTGGCAACTTTCTTACTTCTATTTATTTTTTAGAATTTGGCGTGATTCCCAGAATTAAGTTCAATGAATATGAAGAAGTAAACCTTGTTTCTTGCTACGTAAATATCTTCCACTTACTCATTTTTCTCTTGTAACGAACACGTGTCTTCGAATGCACCGGTTTTCTCTTTCTTTTCTTTTGGTTCTGCTTGATTTCCCTCTTTAGCACCCAATATAAATTTGCCATCCTATCTTCCTTGGTATCGACTCTCCATTTCACTTGATGAAATCTTTCCCCTTGTTCTTGGTTATAGTTCCCAAGGTTCTCGGGAATGTAATCAAGGTGAGAGTTCAATTTCAATTTGAGATTCATCAAACAACCCAAATGTTTGAAATTTTTCAAATTTTTCAACAACTCCTCAGTTATATCCTAGTAATCCTCACTCTTCTCATTCCCCAAGAAATTCTGAGAGACTTTTTTGAGACTCAGCAAATTTTTCGTCTCGAAACAGGATACCAATTTAAAGACCGTCGAAAATACCCTCTTTTAATTTAGCATTACATATTTCGGTTAACTTCTCTCCTAAATATTAAAAACAATCGACATCTTTGCCTAAATCTTTGAGGAACTATTTCATGAGACCAAGTTTAATATGAAGCGATGGAAGGCGAATATTCCATTGGTTGATCCTTCAAATATTCTGCTTCTACTGCTTCATATTAAACTTGGTCTCATGAAACAGTCCGTCAAAGCTTTGGACAAAGATGTCGACTGTTTTCAATATTTAGGAGAAGTTTCCCGAAATAAGTGATGCAAAATCATACCCTGTTTCGGGACGAAAAATTTACCACGAAAATGAATGATACTGAAAAAACAGCATGGCTGGGTTTCAAAAAGGTCTCTCAGAGTTTTTTGGGAATGGGAAGAGTGAGGATTACCAGGATTTAGTTGAAGAGATCTTGAAAATTCCAAACAGTTGGGTTGTTTGATGAATCTCAAATTGCACTTTTTACACTCTCACCTTGACTACTTTCCCGAAAACCTCGGAAACTATAGCCAAGAACAAGGGGAAAGGCTTCATTAAGATATAGATAAGTGAAATGGAGAGTCGATACCAAAGTTGGGATATTAACATGATAGTAGATTTCTGTTGGACGCTGAAGAGGGAAAACCAAGTAGAATGAAAAGAAAAGAAAAAGAAAACCGCTACGTGGATCATTCGAAGACAAGAGAGTTCATTACAAGAGTAAGTGGAATCTATTTACGTAGCAAGAAACACCATTTACTTCCTCATCTAACTTCATCTCTCTATAGGCACAGAATAACTAAGCTTTGACAATTTTCGGGAAATACAGGACGTTACTTGCTTTTATACTCACCTTCGGTTAGTTTTGTGAACTTCAGACGCGTACTATAAAATACCTCATTTGGCACTTATAATATAAATAACTATTGATATTATTTGATTATTTATTTATTAAGTTCGTGTGACAGAAGCATCGTTTTTGCTTTATTTAAGGTATTTAGATCTTGCTTTGCTCTGTAAAAGTAGTATTTATTGTATTGTAGTAGGTTATTGTTTTAGTGGTTGATGGTATTCTTTTATTTTAAAATTTCCTATTAAAACACTGTAGGTATTCATGTCCATTGTTTTTCATGTCAACCTTCTTCTTTTTCAAAACTTTTAGGCCTGTAAGGGACTATGGCGAGATTGCAACTAACCAAAATCAAACTTGGAGAAAATTGTATTTTTACCGATTCTACTCAGCATGGAGTCTATCGTCTGTGGAGCATCGAACTCTGATTTAGTAATTTGATTTAAAATTCTAGCATCTAAACATAATCTTATATCTTTATTGTATTTGGAAAGAAATTTTAATTATTATTTTTCGTGGACTTCTCCACCATATTTACCTCGGTTACATTTAGTTTATTATTTATTTCATATTTATCCTGATTTCATCATTTATTTCACTTTCCCATTAAATTCTTAACACGTAATGTTTACGTACACCCTGTATGCCCGCTAATGAGCTAAATTCAAACCTCACGGCATCAATTTATAAAGCTCTTCAACTAAATTATCCTAAGCCACATGCTTAAAACCCAGCTCTATCAAACAGTCATTCCTCATAATTCATAATTACGAAAACAAACTCCAAACCTAATACAAAGTTAATAAAACCCATTCAATGTAAAACGCTAACCAAACTGCAAATTGAATTTAAAAGTTAGTTGAGAATTTTATTTCCGCTGCTTTCTGGCATTGCCTGGCTAAGAGCTCTGGCGATTATGTACAGGGAAATTCCGAAAATTGATCGCATGTGTTGTTATGTCTCTTTCGCGGATATTTATCTTTTGCGACTACGCCTATGTTTATAAATGACTTTATTTAGGCTTTATTCAAGCATAATAACAAAAACCTATCCAATTTGATATACTCACATTGATGTTTCATCTCTAAACATACAATTATTAAGTTTATTGAATCTTCTCTAATGCATGATAAAAATTGAATTAAAAATTACAAATTTCAAAACGTCTAAAAATTAAATTATGGCAAAAATTATTTTTAACTTACAAATTCATTCATTATGGCCACCAATCAAAAAACGATGTCCCTAAGAAGATGTACATGTTCTTTCGCCTATATGGCTCTTCAGAGGGACCCCAAAATCACGTTCAATTCAAATTCTACCTTTATCTTCTATGGTTTATTTCAAACGTAATGTGAAACAACACTGGGCGAAAGAGCACTTAGCTCCCTCAGTCCACATAATTTGCACATTTTAAATGCCATCAATAAGTGCTATAAATGCATGGAGCAATCTGCAATTCTGATAATGTAAATAGTTACGATTAATATGGCGCTTCTGGGAGCGGCAAACGGATGTGATCCTCGTTTTGTGAATATCAAACAATTACAACTTCATTAATGTCCTAGAATAGAACTATTTGAGTATTAACGTAACACACAGATAATGGCTGTTCTAAGGCGAAGAACATTTTAGGTCGCTTGTGCCTAGTACAGAGGCTCTATAGAGACAGAGGCGACAATAGGTTGTCAGCATTTTGGTTGGTAGTAGAGGTCACGTGGTATAAAATGAGGCTAAAATATTTTAAACAGATCATGTGCATATCATATGACTAACATAACCTAAAATTTTTTGTTTTTGCTGATTTATTTTCAATTTTAATTTCTGTAGTTTTAGTATATAGATCCATTATAACATTTAAAAGCTCTCTCAGATACTCAGATAGTAGATACCTATATATAAAGTTTCAATATTGTAGATTTTTTAAAATAGACTACTATAATTATAGGTTAGATTTATAACCAACAAAAAGAATCTTATTATATTAGATTAAGGCTATTAAAAGTTCATTAGAAATGCACTGAACAAGATTTTAGCTGATAGTACAGGAATCAAGCAGAAATTTTTGAAAAATTTACATAACATCTGAAAATTTTAGAAAATGCATATTTTTGAGGCTAGTTGTGAACGGTAAATACATAATTAATTTTCTTCGTCATTATAATAAATTAAAATATTCTACACTTTCATTAAATTACATTAATAATAATAACATAATACGAATGTTTCAAGAATGAACTAAATAAAACCAATCTAAAATTAAACTATTAAAATATGCTTGCATCATTTTCACTGTACCTAATAAATTTAAAATTTAGCCTCATTTTGGTGGGCGTGGCTTTATTGTCGTCTCTGTCTCTATAAAGCCTTTGTAGTGCCTAGGCCTTCCGTTTTCAGCTCCTCCCCTCACTCCAGCCCCACCCCCAACCAATCAGAACGCTCCTTTTGTTAAGCTCCGCCCATATTCCATCCACCCAGGGCCCATCTCGCTGACAAAAATCCATAACCCCGCTTTTCATCACCCTGGGTGGAAGGAGTGCGGGAAGAAGGCGCGACTTAGAAAATGAAGCGCTCCGATTAGCCGGGGGCGGGGCTTGGCTAGAGTGTAGGGAAATGGGGAGGAACTAACACAAGTAGGGGGCTCAGATGATCCATTACCTACTGTTCACGGCTCGTTTTTATTTTCGTAGTGTTCCTAATAGGCCTATACTCGATCTATTATCATTGCATTATTATTATTATTACTCGATCTATTATCTTTGCATTATTATTATTATTCTTTTGTTAATGAAATATCTGCTATTATTATTAATGCCAGATAATGGCTTTGTTGGTTTTATTTAGTCCACGGTGGGTTCTGCGACAGCCTTATTCCTCACGATTTTTGTGAAATTCGAACCATGTCTGCATCGGCTGGTGGGTAAGAAATCGACGAAAACCAATTGCCACCATAAAAAGCATAATAAGATAATAGGGTCATTCACTAAAATGCATTCAATGAATCTGAAAAAAGGAAGTTCTTCTATAAAACTAGAAATATTGCAAGCAGTTTAAATGCATAACAAATCTGCAGACATATCGCTCCACAGATCTTTTAATGCAGGTATCGTATATGTAAGGCTTTAGAAGTCTTTGTTAAATATACGAGCACACCGCAACGTACTTTATTTAGATGAAATATCAGCTAGATGACTACTTTACCAAGGAAAAAAGATGTCTGCAACCTCGTTTTGATTAAATTTGCTTTGTTGCATTTTAAATTTGCCTTTGTTCGAATATAAAATGTTGCGCTATTCATTTCTTTCATAAACATAATATATGTGGTGCCTATTTACAAGTTTTATATGAATATGTGCTATGTACAACATTTTACTTTGCAATAAATGTTGCCCTGTAAGAGAAAGCGAAAACTTTAATTAATAAAGCTCTATATGTAGGTGTACGAGGTTTTAGTAATGGATATAATAATAATAATATTTGTTTTCACTTTAAGGCAATTTATCAGAGGTGTACGAGTATAGGGCTTAACATTTGGTTATTTAAAATAAACACAACTGTTGTTGGTAGGGTAGGTAAAAATAATATCATGATATAAGCATTTTTTTAAATTATTTTAGATTATTTATACAGGGTGATTCACGAGGAAAGGGACAAAATGTTATGGTAGATAGAGTTCACTTAGGTGAATTAGAAATGGCTATTGAAAAAAGCCTGCGCCTT
Organism: Rhagium mordax; assembly: GCA_963680705.1. Lineage (NCBI taxonomy): Eukaryota > Metazoa > Arthropoda > Insecta > Coleoptera > Cerambycidae > Rhagium > Rhagium mordax. The sequence continues at coordinate 6,005,919 of OY796662.1, read as the reverse complement.
TTTTTTATTGATCTACAGGGTGATTTATGAGTTTTGCCCAATACTTCTTAAGGTAATATCTTTTAAACTAATCACTAGAATCAGCTCGTATTGTGGGTATATAGTATACTATTAATTGTCAATTTACATGCATAATCAAAGACAGAAAATTCCAGGGCCGGCTCAACTAATTTTTATTTTTAGGGCTCCTATGAAAAAATTCACCCTGTGTACGTGATTTTTAAATTCTAATACTGAATTATGACACTACATACAAAAGTGATCGAAAACATGTATTTTGTTATTTTGCCACACTTTGGGCGAATTTTAAATAAACGATCAATTTTCGCCAAAATCGAAGGTCTGCACAAAATAAATTAATAAAATTACATTTTCCTCTCTTATTTAAACTAAAATATTTGTTATACCAAATTTTGTGATTTCATGGTTGATTAATATGAAATAAATAATCAAAAATAAATAATTTCAACATCAAATTAAGTAATTTTTATTTCTGAGGTTTCTGTGAAAAAATCAGTCTGTATACATTTTTCTCAAATTCTGATAATAAATTATGGAACTACATTTAAAAAAACCGCTGCCAATTATGGGATCAAAACTTCCTCTCTGTTTGGTGGAGTTTATAACAAAAATAATTTTTGACGTATTTTGTTTTTTGACGCATTTTGTTTTTTTTGACGCATTTTGTTTTTTTTTGTACGTATTTTGTTTTTTTGGCGTATTCTGTGTATTTCAACATTTGGACACAATATTATAATGAGTTGTATAACAGATCCTATTTATAATCTTTGTCACGAATAAATTTTTTTGTAAAGTTAGAAATAGAACTGTTGGGGTCCGGTAGACCTCATTCCAGTGGACCGATTTTGCTCATCAACGAACTCAATCTTTTCCTTGACCTCTAGAACGTGTGTACCAAATTTGAAAGCTCTATTTCAAAAAAAGGATATTTTTGTGTATCGTCATAATTCGTCGAGAATCGTCCAGAAATGCAATAAAAATTTTTTTCACGAATACATAACTTCCTCACTTTTGGTGAGGAAGTAATTAACGAAATTGTTTATTTTTTTATCACAGTACATCAATAAACAGAACATTAATAATCCTGTCGTTATTAGGAAAGCCGTAGGAAATTTAATTTTACGACAAAGAAAATGTAGAGAGGCAGAAGGCTTTCATTTTGAAAATAAGTTATAAGGTTTTATGTTCTGTGAATTTGTTGTTTATAATGTTCTGTTTATTGATGTATTGTGATAAAAAATAAATAATTTCGTTAATTTTTAAATATAGTTCCACAATTTATTATCAGAATTTGAGAAAAATGTATACAGACTGATTTTTCACAGAAACCTCAGAAATAAGAATTACTTAATCTGATGTTGAAATTATTTATTTTTGATTATTTATTTCATATTAATCATGCATGAAATCACAAAATTTTGTATAACAAATATTTTAGTTTAAATAAGAGAGGAAAATGTAATTTTATTAATTTATTTTGTGTAGACCTTCGATTTTGGAGAAAATTTATCGTTTATTTAAAATTCGCCCAAAGTGTGGCAAAACAACAAAATACATGTTTTCGATCATTTTTGTATGTAGTTTCATAATTCAGTATTAGAATTTAAAAATCACGTACACAGGGTGAATTTTTTCATAGGAGCCCTAAAAATAAAAATTAGTTGAGCCGGCCCTGGAACTTTCTGTCTTTGATTATGCATGTAAATTGACAATTAATAGTATACTATATACCTACAATACAAGCTGATTCTAGTGATTAGTTTAAAAGATATTACCTTAAGAAGTATTGGGCAAAACTCATAAATCACCCTGTAGATCAATAAAAAAAAGCTCAGGCCTTTTTCAATAGTCATTTCTAATTCATCTAAGTGAACTTTATCTACCATAACATTTTGTCCCTTTCCTCGTGAATCACCCTGTATACAATTTTTGAGCAACTCAATACTCTACCTAAGTCAAAGACTTGTACCAAAGTATTTGAATTTTTTTAAAATGGAGAGGCAAAGCATTTTGTGACTTGGATTTTTGGATAATTTTGTTATATTTTATTACCCCGAACAACAACATAACGGATTTCATTTTTGTATAATCAAAATAAATTTAAAAAGGAAAGTTATTAAAAACAATCCCCCCACCCCGTAAAAACCTACCGCATGTCACCCATGATCAAATCTATAAAACACATGCATAATGCACCCATTGCGGAAATTCCGGTTCACAGCTCACTTGGCGATGCCCACACCGAATTTGTCGTATGGCTGGATAAAGTGAAATATAATTCGTCTGAGTGCTAATGAAAATTGTGTACAGAGGTCCGTTGCCAAAGTTAGATTATTGTGCTTGACTGTGCCCAGGAGGTAAATGCCGTACAAAGGCAAGCTGTCCTACGCCGAACCCGCACCGGGAACTTCTTCGGATGATATGATATAGATATTTAAATGCGGCTTTCAACGATACCTTCCCCCAGGCCGTTTGGAAAATGCACGGCTTAAACAGTTCTCATTTCTCCCCGAGTGTGTGGAATATAATTTAAATGCGATTTTGTCTTTATACCGGTTCTTTTAATCCCTCGACGAAATTACTTGCTGGAAATATTTCGGTTCTGGAGCTAATGCAACAGAAGTTTGCGTTAAATTCTCTATTTGAAGATTTACCTATGTAGTTGGTAATTGGTAAGTGGTTATTCTAATCCTTTCAAATCATGAAACGAGCCAATGTTGCATTTGGGCGTTGACGACAGCAGAAGACTGATACGGATCTGGAAGACCATGTAAGAACATTTTTAATGACCATGAAAATGAGAAGTAGTGATAGGGTGATGATAATTAGTATCTAAGAGTCTGGCTCTGATGAAAGGAATGACGGTTCTAGAAGACACATTGACTCACACTTATCCATACCTTACAAAACCGAGCTCCGAAGCTATAATTGACATAAATCCTTTTGTTGATGAGTTCATTCGAAACTAGATACTTGTATCAGCTGTTATTGGTTTTACACCTACGTCATTGCGCTATCAAAGAAAAAAATAAAGCAACCAAATAATAACGGGAACTGTAGCCAATAATTAATTTTCCCTTTACCTGGCCATAAATGAATCAAAACCTTTTACATTTAATTTTTAAAGTTGCAATCCTCGCCGCGCGCCGCCCCCAATTGCGGAACATTTACGGCTGTTAAAGTAATGTTGGTTTCATCGTTCTCAATTAACGCGTTAAAACCTGAACGAGAAAGGGATACAATTGAAAAGTAAAGTTGTAATTCTATAAATCAGACACGAAATTAATCCATTTTCGCTTTAAAATTCCACCTACACCGAATTGAGGAAAGCAAATTTAAACACCAGCCAACGCACCCCTGATAACTTTCACACCCTCCCACGGTGTGCTCTCCAATTTTTTACATCGGGTCGAGCTCAATTAAGGACGGGAATTGTTTAAGAGTTCCTAAATATTTATTGGAATTATATGAGGGTCGAGAAGAAGACAAGTGTTAAATCAAATCGGATAAAGTGACACAAAGAGATAAAATACGCCCGCTGGCATGGCCCTAGGAAGAAAAATAGCCTTGTGTAATTATTTTTAAAAAAATGAGGAAAAGCATACGAAATTCTAATAGAATGATTAGTTACGCTGTCAAACTGTCAACTGCATTAGCCGGACACATTATTAATGCCATGCTTACTATTTGACGCTGAAGAATTGACCCACAAGTCCGGAGAATATATCGTGGAAAAGACGGGGCCGAATATCTTTAAATAAATTTGATTTTAACATGAACAGAAATTTAAATTAAGTATTAAATATGCGTTATTATATCTGCCTCTCAAATAATTACTTTTAAAATTTTATTATGATGGGGCGATCTGGCATTCAAAGAGGATAGCAATGGAGTTGCTTTGCTCCTCAAGATTACGAACTATTTTGCATCTGTAAGGGGAGATTTTTGCTACTGTACTGCCAATATCAATTAAATTGTATTTATAGTCAGTTAGTTTTTAAACCTTTAAAACCATTACGCCCATTACGGACGTTATCTCCAGGCTGCTGACAAACCTTTGGAAAAAGAAAAATAGGTTCTGGCAAGGAGCTAGTAAATTAACTGAAAAGATTCTTCTAAATCGTTGAGGAAATTGAGTCTACAGAAGAATTTGTCTTCGTTCCCCTAATGAAATTCTGTGCATGATTCTTGATCACTTTAAGCAATGATTATATTCTGGACATTATATTTGCTTACGTTTTTAAGTAAGAAGTCAAACCCTTGAAAGGTGAAACATGACCCCTTTTGCAACTACCAAACTTTCTTAATTTCCAACAACCAGTTCATCATCAAAAAATGGTTTTATTCAATATGATTTAACCTCAATATTATCGGGACTCTTTAGTTCAATTCGTTCAAAAGTTAAGAAAGGAGGAATTTAGAATGCCGGACTTTACATTGAACTGCATTTCACATATTTGACTATTGCATTAATAAAAATAAAATATTACCTTGATGATTGGCAAAATCATTCTTTTTCTCGTGCAGGACCTACCTGAAAATAAAAAAGGTACATTAATAATGTGATACAGGTTTAAGCAAACAAAATAAGTGATCCTAACTCATATTCAGACCTTCTTCTTTTGACAATGTGTAATAGTGGACACGTCTAATTGTGGACATTGGCAGCACTGACGGGCACTAATTTAAATATTGGAGCTGGCGGAAAGCCTGCGCTTTCCCAAGATGAACAGTTCCTTTTTAAATATTTGTATGAAATGGGCAAATATGGTTATGGACTTACAATAGATGAAGTCTCATCTTTTGTTAAAGAATATAACATAAGCAACCAATTACCTAGTAGGGAGAGGCTTGTCATTTGGAAAAGAGGAAGTGTTGTCTTCTCAGCAGCTCAGAGGAGCTAATCCTTTTAGAATAGACCATTGGTACAAAAAGCTAAAGAAAATTTATAAGAATGAAAAATGGGACCAGATGACGGATACCGAATACTTAATTGTGATGAATCTGGATTTTCACATGATCCAAAAGAATGTCAAATTGCTAGCACCAAAAGGACAAAAACGGGTGTCAAAAAATATAGATATATCTGGAAAAAATGTCACAACGGTATTGGTATTTGGCAGCGGGGAGAAATTGCCACCATTGTAATCCTTTCTGGACAATATATATGGTCTACCTGGATTCCCGTGGATGATTTTACACAGGTACGAGGTATAGCGCTCAAAAAAAAAAGATGGATGGAAGGGGATTATTTGAGCAATGGTGCAAAGATCTTTTCCTTGAACATGTAGGAACATTGGAGAAGAGGGGAGGTAAACAATCTATTGATTTATGGTGGAGCAACTGGTCACACAAGGTACTCACTTTCAAAATTTAGCAATAGATAATGGAGTCATACTATTGAAGTTACCACCTAATTTAACTCTTTATATGCACCTCTAGATAAGTCTGTACTAAAGCCAATAAAAAAATTGGTGGAACAGAATAATGATATATTATAGTCGAGAATTCGCAGGACAACTTTTACCAAAGCAAGCATTTTCGAGAAAAATTAAAATGGTTTATGAGCAAGGCATCAGATCTGTAACTCACATTTGGGTTTCAGGCAACAGGATTTTTTCCAGATGATGCGTCTAGGTTCCACAGGATGCACATGATTTTCTAAAACTCCGAAAATATGAAGAAAATAAAACAAATTTTTCCTGCAATAAAACTCAAGAGACAAATAAATGGGCAACTGGAAACACACATAAAAAGACTGATAATTACACTGATGAGACTAGAAGATTTTTTACCCCACTTATTGTATTATTATCGATTTTTTGAGGTTAGGATGTACTTTTAATGTAACTATACCCCAACAGTTTGATAGGCTATTCATTTACGAGTATTCTTTTTTAAAAAAATTTCTACGAGCAATAGAGCAGGAGATATTTAAAAAATAGTGTAGGGATGCGCTCGAAATGCATCAAAAATGCACTTTTATGCGCCTTTCTCGGTTTTCGACTCATTTGCATGTATAAAAAGAAAACAAAGAAAAAAATTCATCTTCCCGATGACATCATTTTTCATCAAGTATTTTGACTAATAATTTCCCTCCACTATCAGGTACCTAATAGTGTACAGGGTGTCCCACGTTAAAGTAACCACCCCCTTTTCTCCCGAGTTTTTAAGATATTTTTAAATTTCAAAATGCTAGCCTCTGTATTTTTTTCCGTAGTTTTTGAATATGCCAACCAGATTTTTCTAAAGCCAACGGTATATAGGGTAAATAAAAAAATGTACTTTTTTCTAATGGAACATATTTTTACAAATGTCGATAGAGCGTTCTTTTCTGATTACAAAAATAACTTGTATATTTGGATAAAAAATGGCGGAGATATTCGGCGTCGAAAAAGAAATACGGCTAGTGATGATTTTAAATTTAATTTAAATTAACAAAAATATTACACATTTAATATATTAAAAAACAAACAAAGAGTATAAAACAAAACTAGACAGACGAAGCAATTTTGGATTATAGATGAGTAATTATTTTATTAACGTTCAATATTTGCCTACAATTAAATACAAATTTATTGTATCAAACTACAAGGAAAATATAATCTACATCCACAATTAGACCCCGCATGTAATAGTGGACAAAAAAAATGTATCTAAAAAATATTTTATAAATCCTTGAATTAAATTATTTGGCTTTAAATTACATAATTGAATTCGTATGAAATAAATTACTGTCAAAAATCGGGATTTGTCACTTTTCATTTTTGTTTTACAGAGGCACCTTGTCTAAGGGGCAGTTTTCTCAATATAATAAAAATTTAAAATTCTATTTAATGCCCATCCGCTAGCAATTTCGGTAAATTCAGACAAGGCATTAAAAACATCATCTTTTACATTAACCTTAAACAAATGCGATAAGTCAGTCCCGGCGTCAACTACTTGATCTTGTGTGTTAAAATACTTTTTTTCAATAATTTCAACATCCTCGTATTTACGTAAAAACTCACCGCAAAAACGTGTTAACTTTAAGCATAAGTAATTTTTTTAAACTCTTATTTTAAATAAATGTGATGCATTATTAAAAAATTCATTGATATATCCTTATGTTTAAGATTTATAATTACTCCAGTAAGATCTCTACTTTTAAATGCGCTGACGAGATTTTTCTACTTGATGCGGTATAATTTTGTATATGTTTAAACCTTTTCAAATGTCCTAAATTGGTTTGTAAGTTTGGAATTTTGCTGTAATTTACCCATTTTGTACATTAATATCTCCCCTATTTAAGGCAAAATACACAATTTCTACGGGTTTCAGAAAAGAGATGTACTGCCAGTGCCCAATTAAAAGCTAGTGATGAAACAATCTGGGTTAAATTTACTTTGCGCCAAATGTGTATGTATGACAGTGATTGGTACACTTGTTAGGCTAGGAACTTATGAACAAATTAACTATTAATATTATTCCAGTGGTTATTAAAAAAAAGAGTACGAAAATACTCAAGAAAAATAATTTTATCAACTAATTTCACTAACGACTGCTCTCAGACCCATTATCCTGCACTAAATCGCCTTAAAACGAAATCTCGCACATACTTTATAAGATCAAAGCGCCTTAGATCAAAAGGTGGATAATCAGTGTATAAAGTTTATCTTGGAAAGTTCCAGCGGAAATCCTGCGGGTGGGTATTTTAAAAATGAGCCTGTTTTGTGCATTACGAAACGGTTCGAACTGGTGGCTTCGGGTTTTATAAATAAAGGAAGTTTACAATGAACCTTTCAAAAGTTGGGTTAGGTTCGTGGGGTTTTACGAGGGAAACTGATACCTGGGTTAGTTAGCCCAGGGCGTTTATAATTTCGTGAAATAATTGTTTTGCGATGGTTGAGATATCGGACTCTGTTATATTTGTTTTGACAATCAATTAACAACTGCTTATTCAGATACCTTATTCAGATACAAGATACAAATTTTTAAATAAATTGGATACAGGAACAAATATTGAGGCATATTGCAACTCTTTTTATGGCTACATCTTATATTAAAAAGGCCATAAGAGGAATGAAAAGGATAATGATTTTTTTCATTTTAAGTAAAATTAATTGCTTTTCTCTGGCCTAAAAGGCATAATAATCCTACTTTTAATAACTTAATAATAATCAGAGACGTCCATCATTAATATTAAATAATTATCAACCGAATACGCAACTAAAGTCGTTGATGGCTGTTAAGTCAGCAGTGGAAGATTTTTTCCAAATTCAATTTTTATATGAAACTTCTTCCACCAGCAATTGTATGTGTTTCCACATTAATTTGCAGTAATACCTCCAAATCTGTAATATCTCATTACCGCTCAACATAAACAGGTTCTGGAGTGCAATTATCAACGGTGTGCTCCTCTTTATACCCACCTCGAAAATTTAATATTTAACATACCGCCGCGATGCTGAGCATTAATTAATACTGTACCTGGCTAAATATAGAACATCATTGTACAGGGGGAGCCTGCAATATGCAGTAATTGCCGCACTGTAATTATAAGAGTGTAATTAAATGCCTGAACTGAAGACTTTACAATTTTAGCCCCTTTCAAAAGATTTGATATATTGGCTTGTTGTTCTGCACGAAATTAATTGAGATTACACTCGGGAATTTAGAGAGCTGTACCTTCGAGGTAAAAAAACTGCAGTTTCTTGTGATTTATTGGCAACTGCGGGTTTTGTGGGTTTCATTTTTTTTGTAACTGATATGTTCCTTAAGCATGGCATTATAAATATATATATTTCATAAACAAGGGATACTGGAGACTCCCGGTTCTTCTCGTTGCTTATAAATTTTATATTTTGGTGTAGGCTGTTAAATTCGCTTGGAACAACAGTCGGTCCGTTGTACGATGACAAAACGGTATTTGCCGGACTAAAGTTTCTCCAATACTTTCTGGAATGAAGGTTCTCTTAAACGATTTATCGAGAATCCTACAAACAAAAATTTACGTCCCTCGGAAAGGAAATACTTCTATAATAAAACTTCTAGGCATAAAAAACCGTAGAGGGAGAAAAAAATGTAGTAAAAAAAACTTGGTAATAAAAAACTTGTTGGTAAAACTTGGCGATAAAACTTGATAAAAAGTCGGTGGTAAAACCCTATAATAAAAAAAATTTCAAATGAATTGAAGCTTAAATTTAGAATATTATTAACAAATAATTGTTTACTTATTACTGGAGGGTTTTCTTTGCAAAGAAATAAATATGACCGAAGTGTCTCGAATATTTGATGTTGTGGAATTCATGGTTCGGATTGTATCACTTTCTTCTGGTCTTCTTCTGGGATGCAGGATTCCTTAATCGCATCTCATATGTTTATCGATATGGTTTTGGAGAAATTCGTTGTGCTTTGGACATAGCCTGGGACCTCTAATTGTTCTATCACCTGCTGCTGGTCATTAATACTGCAGCAATTCCTTTATTCGCTGATGAAACTGATATTCTCTTTGAGCATTTCAGGACCCATCTTTCCTTCTATATTATGTTCGGTTTTGGTGGTCTGGATTCTCGTAAAATGATTTTTCATGCTGATTTATTCTCAGTATTCTTCTGGTAGTTGATACAGTATTGCTTCCAAAGAACGCACTGTCTTCTATTGGCAATGGTTTTGGAGTGACTGCATAATTATTGAAACTTTTGGAAGAAACTGATATTGTATCGGCACCCAGTGGTACCTGACCAGTTCGGGCCTAGTTTGGTGTGTACTGTTCGCGAACCCTTTTTCTCGTATTTCTTTTGATTTCAGACCTTAGAATTTATTGGATTATCTTATTTTTTTTAAATGTTCTTTTTACACCAATCTCCTTTAACTTTATGCCTAGCCTGTCCAATAGAAATTCTTTTCCGATACAGTGAAATAGAATGGTTCATTATTATCGAGGGGAGGAAAGTGATTTGACAGTTGAATAGTTTGACGTTTAATTAAGGTAAGTAAAGTAATAATTGTGCCAAAAATGATGAATTCGGACTTTTAAAGGTTAGTATTTATAATGTTATAATCGTAGATACAGTAAACTCGTAAAGTAACTCGTGGTAATACTAAATAACTCACTTGATGAATTATAGCTCTCGCCTTCGGCTCGCGCTCGGCGTGAGATACTTAGCATGCTACCACTTGTAGAATATTATACTACTATCATTGATAACAACTGTCAAAATCACTGTCAAATTTAAAAATTGGAAAGTATGTCTTTCGTAATTTTTAAAACAATGTGATCTTTCATAAAAGAAAAGAGATATAAAGTATTTTAAATTTTTCTATTTTTATAATTGAAATTGAAATAACGTTTGACAGCTGTCAAACTTGCTGTCGACTGAATAAAAATGCCGTTCAATAAATATTTCCACAAATGACTTTAGTACTTAAAAATAAATTTTTCTATAGGTTTTGGAGGTAATGAACACGAAATTAGTTTCATAAAATTATGTTTGTTGGTAACTGTCAAAATTGTGGACAAATTTAAAATTATACAAGTTAGTCTTCCATAATTTTATAAATAATGCGCATTTGCATAGAAACTGCTGTCAAATTTAAAATTGTTGCAGAAAAAAATATTATGTTTGTTGGCAGCTGCCAAAACTGCTGTCAAATTAAAAAAATGCAAGCTTTTCGTAATTTTGAAAATACCGTGAATTCCTATAGAAAAAGTGCTATTAAGTGTTTTGAAATTTGCTAATTTCATAAAAGATAATAAAATAGTTTTCACTTTTGACAGCTGTCAAAATTTTCAACTTAATGAAAATGACATTTTATAATTATTTAAACAAATAAATGTACTGAATACAAAATTGATGTCAAAAAAATATTAGGTTGGTTGACAGATGCCAGAATTGCAGTCAAATTTAAAAATCTACAAGTTATCTTTTGTAATTTTGGAATTAATGTTTTCCATAGAAGATGATACATAAAATGTTTTAAAACTTTCTAGTTCATTAATTGATATTATTATAAAGTTGTAACCTTTGACAGCTGTCAAATTTTCTGTCAACTGAATAAAAATGCAATTTAATTAATAATAATTTCCACAAATGACTGTACTCGTAGTACTTAAAAAGACATTTATCTATAGGTTTTGGAAGTGCTGAATACGAAATTAACTTTATAAAATTATTACAGTTGGTGGTAGCTGCCAAAATTGCTGTCAAATTTAAAATTATGCAAGTTTGTCTTCCATAATTTTATAAACAATGTTAATTTTCATTGAAGGGAATCAAGTGTTTTTTTAATTTGCCAGTTCCATAATTGATATTAAAATATAGTTTTTACTTTTGACAACTGTCAAAATTTCTGACAACTTAATGAAAATGCCATTTAATAATTATTTCAGCAAATTAAAGTACCACGCAGACAGTTCTCTATAGGCTTTGGAGGAACTGAATACGAAATTGTTGTAAAAAGAATATATTTGTTGGTAGCTGCCAAAACTGCTGTCAAATTTAAAAAAATGCAAGTGCGCCTTTCGTAATTTTGAAAATAACGTGAATTCCCAAAGAAGAAGCGCTATTAAGTGTTTTGAAATTTGCTAGCTCCATAATGGATAAAAAATTAAGTTTTCACTTTTGACAGCTGTCAAAATTTTTCAACTTAATGGAAATGATATTTAATAATTATTTAAACAAATAAACGTTTAACAAATATTTATTTTATGAGTTTTGCAGGTACTGAATACAAAATTGATGTCAAAAAAATATTGTGTTGGTTGACGGATGCCAGAATTGCTGTCAAATTTAAAAATTTACTAGTTATCTTTCGTAATTTTGAAAATAATGATGATATCCATAAAATAAGATACATAACATGTTTTAAAACTTTCTAGTTCAGTAATTAATATTAAAATAAAGTTCTAACCTTTGACAGCTGTCAAAATTTCTGTCAACTTAATAAAAATGCCATTTTCAACAAATTAAAATACTTATCAAACATTTTTCTATAGCTTTTGGGGGTATTGATTACGAAAGTGATACAAAAAATTGCATATTTTTTAATTTGGCAGCAATTTTGGCAGTTACCAAAAACATATTATTTTTTTATATCAATTTCATATATGCAAAATATGTATATGAAATTGATATAAAAAAAATAATATGTTTTTGATAACTGCCAAAATTGCTGCCAAATTAAAAAATATGCAAGTATATCTTAAAATTATAAAATGTCACCTATAGAAAATTGTCTGCTCGGTACTTCCACTTGTTGAAATAATTATTAAATGGCATTTTTATTAGACTGCCAACAGATATATTTTTTTGAAACCAATTTCGTATTCAATATCTCCGGAACTCATAGAAAAACTCTGGTTTTTCATTTGTTCAAATAATTACTAGATAGCATTTTCATAAGTTGAAAATTTGACAGCTGTCAAAAGCGAAAATCTGATTTTAATTATAAAAATAGAAAGATTTGGATTTAAAGAATTTTATAAGTATTTTTTTTTCTATAAAAACTTACATCGTTTCCAAAATTATAAAAAAATACAAAAATTTTAAATTTGACACTGATTTTGGCAGTCAAAAATAAAAAAAAGAAATGAAAATTCTATTTTGACAGATAAACTAGTATATATTTTTCAAGTAAAGATTTAAAACTAAATTGGGCAAATCTTTATACTATATAATATGTGACTTGTAGACTGATTTTATTCAAAAAAAGGATAATTTTTAATAAAAAATCGATTATAAAAAATTATAGCTAAAAATCAAAAATCCGGCTCGAGAGATTGATGACGAATTTAAAAACGAACATTTAAAAAAAATTAACATGATTCAATAAATTCTAAGGTCTACAACGATTTTTGAACGGTATTTTTTTCCACTCCACTGTGTGTCGGTGTAAAGTCAATCAATCGTGGATACGTCGTTTCGATGATGTTGCATGATTGGTCATGCGCACTATTGATTTCCACGTCCACGTTATTGGTAGGCGTGGTTTGATTCCTCCAATGTCGCCAGTCACTCGCCATTGATTTCAACGTTTTCTGAGGCTTAGAATCAAATTGTTGCTTGATTCCATTTATCAGATCTGTCAGGATTTATGTCAATAGTTACAATAAATTTAAAAATCTTCTGCTACATTAACGTTAACTAGATATTGGTGGCAATTAAAAAGTATACGTTCTGAACATTTGAAAATCGCAATAAAAACACTTCAGTGGTTTAGGAATTATGGGGTACGGTTCCAAAAATGAAATGAAATTTTCATTCCATTTTCTTATTGTATTATCGTACATTTAGTAGTGCCGCAAATTCAATTTATTTGGGAAAGAATCGTGGGATTCCTGAGCCTAACCGCAACACATTACAAAGTGGATAAAGACACAAACAAAATAAACTTCAGGTTTTAAGTAACACCGTCCTAATTCGAAAAACTTTTCACGGCCGGCCGGTTACATTTTTCACCCTTCACTGTCAAACTTTTTGTTCCCCCGAGATCCGCAAATGAGAGTTTCCACTCTGTATGTTAATTAAATTTTCTTTTTTCTTTTTCTTTCCCCAGGAAGAAAAACATTTCCATAAAGTTATTAGCAATTGTTTGCTTTGGTAATTGCTTTCAGCTTGATTTACGCCGGTTAATTTTAAATATTTATCCGTTTCAAGGGAATCCAGGCGGACAACTTAATTTCTTTATCAATATAATTACCCTAAATATACACAAATATTTACGTTTTTATAACAACGCCCAATTATTTTAATTTAAAAATAATCGCATGATATAAACTGTATGCCGATGCTTTGAGGTAAAACAGAAAGGTTTATTTTCCCTACAAAGGAAACGGCTACGAGCCGGTGAGGTGGTTTTTAGAGCGGACGAACGGAGGCGGTGTCCAACCACACGGCATTACTGGCGGTCGCCTGAGGCGCCTGACCTCGGGCGCGCCAAACAGCCGACCTATGAAATGAGGATAACTTTCATTACCGAATTTCAGGACTGAATAATTTTGGTCAAGGATTTATTTCGAAACAAACAACGTGGATCTAATGAATAGTTTAGAAATGAGTAAAAGTTTTAGATCGGGTTCTAATTTAAAAAAATTAGCACAGATTTCCAAACATACTCTGTAAATACATCGCTGATGGCAAGCTGGCAACTCTGAACTCTATTTGAGAGTTTTGGGTAATTATGAACTTAAAACTAATCTTTCATATCCATGTTGAGCTTCATTAATGAGCATCTCGTAATTTAAATTTCATATTGAGAGTGACATTCAAAAATTATTATATAATGTCATAGTAGGCATTAAGGATCAAACTAGGAGCAAAGTTTGCCTTCATTAGTCCTCGTCTAATCGTTACGTTTAAGTACATTTACACTTGGGTCTTAAATGAGAGCTAAATTGACAACTCAATAGAGGAAGAACATAAACACACACGCACACACAAAGTAGACGCGTCTCGAAACGAATGCTTCTTGTAACGAGAGGGTTAATGTTTGTACAGGGTTTTTCCTTATAATTAGCCACCCCCTACCGTACCCAACAAGTTAATCAATATCTAGTGTCAAATAAGCAACAATTGATAAAGAATGAGCAACGTTGTAGTCTTATCTAGCAAAAAGACTAACGTAGAACACCGTAATATTAATATTTGATGTTAATTAAGATTTAATATTATGTAAAACTGATCGTCTATGCCACCAGGATAGACACATTGTAACTTAAAATTGTAAAAAGGTATAGTGAAGTGAAATCTTAAAATGTAGTGCTTCGTCGTAGCCAAGGCTTCAAGTTTAAGTATTTTTCACCAAGTTTGTTGATATAAATGAATAAATGTTGTTAAATTGAAATCTACGTACGTCTAGTTTGATAAAACGACAAATTCTGCTCATTCTGACATTATATACAGTATCCGTGCTTTAGTGAGGGCGACATCTGCGAGTCTTGCTAAAGAACTGCACGATTGAGGCATAACCAATTCAAATTCAATAATTACAGGTCCCTGCACTTCATGCAATACCAACTTTTAAATAAAATCACTTTAAAATAATACAAAACATATAAAGAACTTAATTTTCATTTATTAATAAAATTTACATAAGCTAAAGAATTCGAAAGGTAAGTTTCTTCCTAAGGAAGATTCCAAGTGAAAAAGAAAACAGGAATTACAGAAACCTGAAAGTAAGTTATTCGCTACGCGCAGTACACACGGTCGTTTATCAACGCAGTAGACTGGTCGCTGTGTATAAGGCGCAGGTATTAGTATTTTGCATTAGTCGTACGGGTGAACCAAGTCGAAAAAGGTCACAATTCTAATAAACTAGTAAAGAAATTCTAAAATTAAATTAAATCACTATATTTCTTAAATAAAATTAATACTAAAGACATGCTATTAAAAATATTTTTAAAACTAACATGCAATAAATATTAAATTAATAAATACCACCTACTTTTTCAATATTTTAAAATAGTCAAATCAGCAAACAAATAATAAATTAATAATTCAATAAATAAAATAAATAAAAAAATTAAATATATACAAAAATTTCCCTTACCATCACAAATAATTTGGCGCCCAATGTGGGACCATCACAAATAAATTGGCGCCCAACGTGGGGCCATAACTATATATTCCATAAAAAAACCCTAAGCTTATAGAATTTCGCCATTTTGCGACTGTCATTTGTTTGTTTTATTGGCAGATTATTAAAATTCAAAAAAAATACCGCAACCTTTGTAAATAAAATTTTTTCTAATTATAAGGAAAAACCCTGTAAAATTTGCGTCAATTTTTAGACGCAAAAAGTGTTTTAGCACGTGTAGTTTACAATTTTTAATACTTACTCAGCGGTTTTTGTAAAATTAAATTACCTCTAAGGTCGCCAGGTCTTAATCCAGTGGATTTATTTTTAAAAGGTCATTTTAATACAAAAGCCCATGGTGATTGTTTATAGCAGTTCGTAGTTACAAGGCATGTCGTCGACATTTATAATTTCAATAAATGCGTGACTTTCGTTTTGATATAACCTACAGTAAGCATCAAACAGGTGGAAAACTCCACGCATCAGCATACACTCCACGTCCCTATAAATTTAACTAAATTATTATAATATAGATTTATCTGGTCTTGCCGAAAGCTCCTCAAAAATTTATAGTGCAATCACTACAAGACTGTAAATGTGATTCTTACGAGCGTGCCTGTCCAATTGTGAATAAGTACGTTTTATAAGAGTTTTCAAATTTATATGCACACGTTCTCTATAAATTATGCTTTTTCATCCGGTTTATACTGAGATAGCACCTATGAATTTCGACAGCCACGCACAAAAATACCAAATTTTAAAATCGAGAAGAATGACGTTTTAATGTCTCAAGGAACACTTTAAAAATTCCATCTGTTGATGAAGAAACTAGTTACGAATATGTAAAAGTAGAATATACTGAAGAGAGTGATAACGAAGAAAGGAGTGAAGAAAAAAGTGATGGCTATGAACCTGATAGTGAAAGTGAAGTCCCCTCATACAATTTTAAGATTCCTCAACTATTCAACCAAAGAAAATTGACTGATCTGGTGCGAACCCTGGAATTATCCAAGGATGTTGCCAAATTGCTGGCTTCAAATCCCACGCAAAAAACAGTTCTGTTTTTTAATTCTTCATAAAAGAAGAATCTTTAATTTACTGTTCCAATATAAATGGTACGATGAATGCCTTAAAATCCAACGTTTATGAAGATGAGGATTGGAGGTTATTCCTATGAATAGAATAACCTCCAATACTTATCTAAACGGAATCTCATGGCAGTTTTATTCCATAATACTAACGAGAATGGACCTGATGTTATTTTAATGTTGTCATGTCAGTTATTTAAGTTTACAATGATTAGCTAGATCGGTTTAGGTTTTTACGGAAGCGCACCCTCTTATCTTCAAACGATCTATCCAGAGGATTTCTCTTATAGTTTATACAAAGTCAATTGAAACTCCGATGTTTGATCTGCACCGCCTTAAAGGTAGTCGGTACTTTGTCGGCACTTTTAAGATATAAAAACGCTTGGATTCAATTGACTTTGTATAAACTATACGTTTCTTTCATTTTGTCGGATTTTCTCTTTTGTACGACCATCATGTTTGTCCCACGTCCCTTGATATCGATGAACCATTTTATAAAACATTCCACTTGTTCAACCGTTTGAAAAATGAACGTTCACTTTTAACGCTCAATTTTTCATGGAAGGTCGAAGGGAGCTGAATCAAGAATTTTCCCATGGGAATCTACAATAATTTAAAAGTTGTTCAATTTTAATGTTAACCTTTTACATAATAGATATTACAAAGAGTTGGTCCAATAAATATCTTATGAGACAAAACGAACCTGAAAAATAGACAAAAAGAGAAGTTCAAAAAAATATTTGGACGTTATAAGTCAAAAAATCACCAATGGTTCTCTCAGGGATTCTGTTCAAGAATTATTGCTACACGAGAAGAATCGAACGTAGTAGTTTAAGAGATGATCGTTCAATTGTAACGTTCAAATTCTTGATGAAATATCACAGAGAAAAATATGCTTCAAAAAAATTATTTGGACGTTAATATTCAGCAAATCACTAATCGTTCTCTTATGGATTCTGTAGTTTCTAAGCTGGCAACGAACGACGTTGGAAAATTTGTGAAAAACTCAACGGTTTGAAAAATAATCGTCAAGTTTTAACGCTCAATCTTTCATGGAAGATCGGAAGAGTTGGTTCAAGAATAATTCTTCCATGAGAAGAAACGAATGCAGTAGTTTAGATGATCGTTCAATTGTAACGTTCAACTTTTCATGGAACATCACAGAGAATTGTTCCAAAAAATATTCTATGAGACGAAACGAACATGCAAAATGGACAAAAAAGAAGGCCAAAAAAATCGATCTTCAAATTTTCAAACACATTGTGCCAAATCGACTTCTGGTCTTCTTTTGAAGCAAACCACGACAAGATTTCAAAATATTCATCGTGGAATAGAACCTGGATAATCTTGTACAAAGCGTCAGCTCTGTCGTCTGCAGAATCTGTTCAAGATCGCAGGTGCCTTTAATTGCCTTTTGGTTGATCTCTCGGTACAAGCAGTATAAAATATTAACAACGGAAACTTTAAATTCGCTTAATAAAACGGTTGGTGCTGTTTTGTTAAACATTGGAAGGAGGTACGAAACCCGCTTCCATATTATTAATTATTGTAGTGCTTTCCTAACCTAATATACAACATAATTGCGTTGTTCGAGCTTTCAACTGAACAATTTTCAATTTAATTTCGCTATTTCAGCTCGGTTGTGGATTAATTCACCAAAGGTTTTTGATTACTGTTCATTTTTATGGAAAACATTAATTTTAAACGGCGTTGTTATTGAGAATTTAATATGATAGGCATCAAAGAGGAGTGTTCATTTATCAGAATCGTTCTTAGAACAGTGGTTATGGTTTCAAAGGTAAGACGAATACATGTTGAATATTAATTTCAAAGGTCGTTTTCTGGGCACAAATGTTTACATGTAATATCAACGCTGGATGCTCCCCAACGATTTTATAAAAACAATATGAGGTTGTTTCGGCGTCTTATTTTAAGCGGGCGGTATTTTAAAATTAAATATAACAAGAGACTTCGAGCAGGACGGTCTAAATTCGATGCTTCTGTACATTGTCCCTGTAAAACGAAAACTTTTTATAATAGTATATTGTTATGGCCCCACGTTGGGCGCCAATTTATTTGTAGTGATAGGGGAAATTATTTATATTTTTATTTATGTTATTTTATAATGGTTTTTGTTTTACTGTGCCCCACGTTGAGCGCCGATTTATTTGTAATGGTCCCACGTTGGCCGACCAATTTATTTGTGGTGATAGGGGAAATTAATTATATTTTATTTTATTTTATTTATTTGATTCTTTTGGAATTATTTTTTGTTTGCTGATTTGATTATTTTAAAATATTGAAAAGGTAGGTGGTATTAATTAATTTAATAATGTTAGTTTTAAGAATATTTTTAATAGCATGTCTCTAGTATTAATTTTATTTAAGAAATATAGTGACTTAATTTAATTTTAGAATTTCTTTACTAGTTTATTAGAATTGTGACCTTTTTTGACTTGGTTCACCCGTACTACGGATGCAAAATACTAATACCTGCGCCTTATACACAGCGACCAGTCTACTGCGTTGATAAACGACCGTGTGTACTGCGCGTAGCGAATAACTTACTTTCAGGTTTCTGTAATTCCTGTTTTCTTCTTCAGGGTCTCCTTGGGATCTTTCTTAGGAAGAAACTTACATTTCGAATTCGTTAGCTTATGTAAATTTTATTAATAAATGAAAATTAAATTCTGTATATGTTTTGTATTATTTTGAAGTGATTCTAATTAAAAGTTGGTATTAATAAATATACTTAAAGAAAAAATATATATATTTCAATAATTATTATATATATTTGTAATACTAATAATGTCTTAAACGGCGCCTCATAGTTGGACACCATGCCATAAATCAATACAAACTTTTCCATTAATCTAAATGAAAATCAATTTTTCACCCGTCGCTAGCACATCTCCCATTCTAATCGAAATGGCATCAACCAAAGTGATTAAAATATTATAATAAGACCCAAGGAAAGGATCTAACTCTTTTGAATTAAACCACTGCTTGTGGAGTTACAAAATGGAAACTATATGACTATTTTATGACCAGCATGAGAAATGCTCCAACTAAAACTATGAATAATTTAATTGAATTTACGAGAAATCGTGCATACGGGGTGGAGTATGGCGAATTAACTTTACTCGAGGCCAGGCTGTACGAAAAGGAATATTTAAAAAACCAAACTTATAATCTATTGAATATTCTGCAGTGGGAAGTGAGGCGGAAGAAAATAAAATATAAATTAATTATTATAATTAAAATATAATAAATATTTTTTGCGTTTTAATTTAAATTCCTTTTCAATATCCTTTTACTTCAATCAAATCAAAGTTATTTATTATCTAAATAGTGTATCTTAAATGACGCCACTAAAGTCAAGTAGGTTCAGATTTGGAGAACGACGAGGTCAGAAAACTTCGATTCCTGAACCAAATCTTTCGTACATCTGAGTAAAAAATTTACCAGCGGATACTCAGTATTATTGAAAATTAAACGGCTCCTAACGGTGTCCTCCGCGGGGCGCCCATGGTATTTAATTAACAGATTGAAAGGAATTGTAATGAGGCAGTGGAGAATGTATGCGTAAGGGTTGTTGTTGGAAAGACGAAAGGAGGCGTGTGGTGGGATGATTGAGTGAAACCGACAAGCAATAAATGACAACAAGAGCGGCAAGCCGAACTGAAAGCACACGTCAAGTGTGTAAGACTTCGTAAAGATCAATGATAGACACACAAGTTTGGCACGTTCATAAAAGTTCCAACTCCGACAGTTGAGCTGTGGATAATTAATTATGATTTGCAGAAATGTCCAACTGTGATTGAGAGGGCTTGCGAAAATGGTGTGTGGCCAAATTTTTTTGTGGACTCCAAGTGGAAGTACAAAAATACAATGAGAAGGCGGTTGTTACGACTGACGTCAATAGGATCTTATAACAAGAAAACTATCCCTCTATGCTTGTTTGCAATTAACTGTTAATCATTTAGGAAAAAACTTTCTGCTGTATTCCAGAGAAAGGTGGTAGTTAAGGTATTAGCCTCTAATAAGAAGAAGTTAAATTATTATAGGTGTCAAGAAACTCTAGGAAATCAGGCAATGAAAAAAATCATCTGAAAATTCTACTGATAAAATACTCATCCAGCAGTCAAAAGATCGCAAATTTTAAATAAAATCACCAGGAAATAAACTTGTGGCACGTCCCTGTCTCAGTTCAAATGCTAATCAGCTTACATTCGAGGATCCATTTTCCCCTACAGCGTTTCCCCATGTTCTCGCATTGTCTTTACAAAATCTCTCGTCGACATCATCCTCAGCCATACTTACACATATGATTCTCAATAGCATCAGCATAAGATAATAAATTAAAGGAAGATTAACGTTATTTACTTGCTTCGATACAGAACGTTCATAAAATATTGTAATAATAATAAATAACTGTATAATTCTGAAATATTTTTTATTTGAATATATTCAGATAGAAAACCGAGTACGGCTCTGCTATTCCAGGACCTACGTAAATAAGCGATTAAAAAAATGGCGAGATGATGGATGTTGAGCGAAGTTTTGCATCATAAGTCCTATATGTATAAACTTTTTCAAGCGTATCCTCCTGAATATATCATATCGTATCATTTATTCATCCTTTGCCTTAGGGGTATAGAGATTACCTATTATTTTAAATTTATCGTCAAATACGTAGGAGCAATTTGTCCACAATAAAAATTCGATTCCTTTAATAAAAAAACTAATAGAGATATTATTAAATGTACCATATACACTATTGGCAAGGTTCAACTTAAAGTGCGAAATCTGTAATGCAAACAAGAGAGAACAAATAAATTAAAAGATACCTTCTTTCTTCCAAATTGAGCCGAGATTCGGAAAATCTTAAAAACAACTGTACAAAGCAGTGGCGTTACATAGTTTCGACGAAAAATTTAACTCCCCCACCCTGTGACGGCGCCACTGGAAACAGTACAAAGGCAAGATTCCGTAAAACAATTGAAGCTTAAAAAACATCACCGCCCCTAAAATTTCAAGTCAATAGCTTTCATAATTTTAGAGTTATTAAAGAAATGGTTTGTTTTTCACAAAACTTTAACACCCTGTATCTTTGCTAGCAATCACCTAAGGACATAAGTTGATAGGAACTTTTCCACTTATTTTAAGTCCCTCTATCACCTGCCGAAGTTTGTCAGGTAAACTTCGGACCACCCTGTATATAAAAGCGTGGCCGTGGGTGGATTGTAAATTCATTTCCACGACGTAAAAGAACCGTTTCTAAGACACTATCCTTGTTTGAATTTTAGCAGCAAATTTTTAGATACTCTATAACATTTTTCAACTAGAAATTGATTTATAATGGGTATACAAGTATTCTGAAAACCGTCATGTCCTTTTTTTCTACGTACTTTCGTAAAAAAGGCATTATCATGCATAAGAGCCTTTTCCTGTTAAAATTATATTAAAATTATATAGCGAGGGAGGAAGAAAGTTCGATCGATTAACCGGAAACTCGGTTTCCTACATATAATTTATATTGGTTTTGTTACGTTCTCTCCCGAAAAAAAGTCACGTTCCAACTTTTTCTGGATCCATCTCTATTACTTATTCTTTTTATTCACCACAGAATCCCAGGGATGAGGTTTATTAGGGAGAATTAAAGGAAACTAGATATTTTCCACAATGGAAATGTTTTGTACGCCGAGCCTCATCGTAACTCTTGTAATATATCACACAATTGCTTTCTGAATGAATATAAAATAAAAAAATGCCCGCGTAAAGTCGGGCTAAATTTAGACTCTACAGGGAGGCTAAACCGAAAATTTTTCAAATCAGTATACAGTAATTCAGACATACATATACATACGTGTATACAAATAATTAGGGAATTAATTTCCTAATGTTGTTTATGATTACAATATACTATTTTGATCTAAGCTGAGTAGGGAAGTGCTTAGTCTTGGAAAAGTCCGTTTCGTGAAGATGTTTGTGGCTTTGTGATCGAATTAATTGCTTACTTTATAATTTTTAAGTGAAAAACGGATATTAGGACCCAAAAAGCTTCAAGAACGACATTTCAGTTACAACAAAAAACTAGTAAGATCCTGGCAAATGAAATATTATTAATGTTATTACATGACGCATATCACGCAACGCGCTGATCGGTCGATGAGCAATAAACTGAGAAAGGAGGGAAGACACTTTTTAAACGGAATATCGGGGGCCAGTTATAAATCAAAGCCACCCGGCATGTCATTTGCGATATTTTCCAGCACGAAATGTGCATCGTATCCAGATAAATTATGAAAGACAATAAGTATAATCACCTTATCCTTGTAATTAATATTGCAAGAGTTGTGTGCAGCGCCCCTATAATTATTTTCTGGTATTAAGTAGTTGTGATCCCGTACTTTAACATCCTCTAGACTGAAGGCCTGTTCGCAGATGTGGCAATGCGTGGCTTTATCAAATTCTGCTTGTTGTTCAGCTGTCAATGTCATCATGAGGACATAAGAAAACGGTTTCAACATCTTCAGCAACTTCCATCATTTCTTAAGCAAACCAACACATACAGTCCTCGCCTCGGTACGATCGATAAAAGGACAATGAGGAATTGTAAGAACATTTGACGTAGTAGCCAATACCAGCAGGCACATGTTTTTAGTATTTTTTCTCATCATTTATAGGTTTTCAAACACTCTCCAGATCAGCATAAATAATGAATGGAGTATTTGCTTTATGCAAGACAGGCTAGGGTAACTGCAGTGAAGAAACGGTAGTGTACAGGGGTCTTATGGATGATTGTGGGTTTCCAGCGGACTGGACAATTTACCAGACTGGTATAATTAGTTTTACACAACATGAATGATAACTCGGAGATTTTAGAATACTATACAAAATCTTTATTCAGTGATAAAGAGGCAATAAAAATAATATGTATTAATTAATCGGTCCAGTGTACAATTTTGGTTTCTTAAAATAATTCTAGCTGGCAAACAAGCGTAGTTAATAAATTTGCTTGATATCTTTGCCTAAACGGGCAAATGGCGAGGAACAAATTTCGTAGTATGTGTAATGTGTAATTTTAACTGAACAGTAAGACGGTCTGGTACTGATTAGATCGACGACTAGACGAATAAGATTCGATTCACGACTCGACGGATAAGATCTTTCCATTGCCCGCTCCCGGTGAAGTTATTACAAATTGTCTCTGGCATATCCTTCGGTCGCAATGCTAAAGCATTCGGTTCCTGTTCAGTATTTCTTGCGCGTTATTACCTCAGGCTAGATATGTTTGCTAGCAAGCTCCAGCGCGTTACATAATTTGCAACGGTTACTCAGTATATCTGAAAACGGAAATAGGTTGCTTGCAATGTTTAAGTTGTATTGCAAAAAGAACCGAAATTACAGAGAAAATTTAAGAATCCCTTTATATCTTTAAAGGAAGTATTTTTAAATTTATTTATTTATTTATTTATTGGCTAGAGACTATCGACTTCCCATGTAACAAGGAAATAACGAATATCCCTCCCTTACATTCCTGTGAACTCCAGATGCCGGGTTGGAAATTTGTTGACTTCAAAGCCATCACAATGTGTTTGAATATTAAAGGCAAATGCACCCTTTGCGTGATTTTCACTGATTTTAACTGAATCATAAATGCAGCTTTGCATGTAGTCAGTTCCTGTATAAACATCATATGTGTCACGTATGTGCCTTTCGTTGCATGCTTGTTAGTAAAATTGTATCCAAAATCAAATACAAACACTTGCAGCACGCCGCGTTGCCCGCACTATTTTCTTTAGGAAATGCTTTCTTGGGTCGATATTTCCCCGCTCTGTTTTGTTTACAAATACGATATGGCTTCAGCGAAATGACTCAACACACGATTTTACAGTGGAGCGAAGCTGTGTAAAGAAATCTCTCGGAAAGATGGATTGACTCACGGACTAGGATTACTTTCTCTGGGGGCGTTTAAAGAACAAAATTCAAATTGCACCAGAAGCGGCTAGGGAAGGATCCGGAAGAGCTAAGTTGTGCAAAGTGAACACAGTTCCTGCGGCAGCACGTTTTAATTACTACATAATGCAGGATAATTGGGTCTTCATTTGCTGAGGTATTAAAAGGCGACTCGAATCATGAAAGAATTACTTAAGAGACATTGGGGATAATATGTCGGCCGAAGATAAATCAGAGACAACTTCTAAGTGTATCGCTTTGGTAGTAAAACACACAAACAACAACAATAGAATAAGCAGTGGAATAATTGCCATTTTCATATGTATGAGTAGAAAAAATATTTATCTGCATAATAAATATGTGGAAAGATAAACGTGACTAAATTTTTGTCAAATAAATCCAAACTAGAGCGCCCGTATGAAAATCGCTGTCAATGAAACGGCCATTAAAAAAATTCCACATTCTGGGCACCGTTTTTTCTTCCAATTTACCAAAGTTGATTGATACGGCAATGGGGATGCATAAAAGGATGATTTATTTAATATCCATATTCCATACGTATAAATTTACAAAAAATAAATCTGCCCGTGTTACACGTCTCTGCGTCCCGTTTGAAATATCGGAATTCCATAAGCGAACTTTTCATAAATATTTTACGATGATTGATGATGTGAGAAGCATTCATCGAAAAACACTTAGATACTTTGCGCTTTGGAAATCGGATAATAACAGAGATTGTATAGTCTTGTTTACAATACGCTGCCGGTCTTGGGCGTCTATTTAATTAAGCATATCTGGTACAAGAGGAGGCTCACACGTACATAAAAAATGCGTCGGCTTGACAGGAATATAATTAAACGGAGATTAACATCCTAACACTGAGTTGTTCGCACGATTCAGACCTAAGCCCCGTTTCTTCGGTAACTGAAGTATACACACCTTTATCTCACGCCTCGGCGTCTTCAATCATCCGCCAGGCTTGTTGATTCATTACTCTTTAATTTTGTTTGCAGTCTATTAATTTTGTCGCATATTTGTTATATGGGTATGCGTCCACTTTATTTCGCAGTCCTATTTTTCCGGCTGATGTCTCAATCTGAAACTCCTGTGGTAAATGTTCGGATAACCCTGCACCGATATTAATTCCAACCTTTCTCAATTTAGTTTGACAATGATTAACATTTTGTTTGCACGTGTCTGTATTTTTGCCTCTTTCAATCTAACGAGATATGGCGTTAGAAAAGGGCGAATGCCTTCCACAATAAAGTTATATTATGTCCAGGTCCTTTTCAGAAGTTAGAGCTATCTATGTGTTTTCATTTATTACTATTATCACAATGTAATAGCCCATAATGCTACCGGAGCTGTTATTTTTCCAAGGGAACTGGCTGGAATCATAGTCCGATTTTTTAGCGTAACGTTGGTATTGACACAATGTCGTATAAGGCCCAACTAATCATTTCCTAATGCGCTTGTTGTTGAAAATATGTCCCCGGGGTCCTATAGTGGCAGGAAACGATCTGTCTTCGCGTTGTTCTCCCAGTAATTCCAGTGCTAGGGGTACTGCGAGACTTAATCCATGGGCAATTTCCCTTGCTGATAAACCCTTTTCACGCATCCCAATTATGCGGCGTATCTCAAAGTCGGTTAATTACCGAAATTCGCGTGATTTCAAACTCTAAATATGTAACAAGTTCATTGGATATATAATCATAGCATATTAAGCTCACCCAGCCTTCATGTATACTATTCTATGTTTTTTTTTTATGGAGAGTTTGTAATTTAATGCAAATTTATTTACATCAGCTATTGGAAGAAATCAAATTTTACATTATATTTATTTACAAATTTGGCGAAGGCGCCACGACTTAAGCAATGAAAGCAGTTCAAGACTGCACAAGCTTGTAACAGAATAAATCCATGTTTGCCTCCACCCGCTCTTTTATGTTAAATGGGTTGCATACCTAAGGTAAGATTAACAATTAGCTTTGCTCCTCGCAGCCACTTTGGCAGCTCATGTGGACGCATGGTGTATATTTGGTTACCTACTCTTAGGTTATGTAAATTTAGAAAGGTACTGGCAGCTTTGATTTGATTGGTCAACAAGGTTTCCTCGTGGAAGAACAAGTTTATCAAGTAGTTAATTTGTTTATAATGGCGTTAAACATTTGTTTACAAAGTAGTTAAACATTTGGACACCCTCTCATATTATCTGGGGAGCCTGTCAGCGAGGTTGCAAACAGCTGCTGGCGCCCTTTTCTTATGGTAATATAATTTGAACCTACCCCACTCGTCGACTGAAACTGAGCTAGACTTCGGCAAATCTTTTGTGACCTGTCTTGAGCTGTCCAAACGTTATAGTAACTTTCCATTTTTTTTTAATTTTATTTAACTGAAGATAAACTACCCCGACATCGTCGCAAGCTGGACAGCAGAGTTCAGTTCCAGTTTTCTGTAGTGAGTAAATTGTGCTTTCTTGAAAAAAAGACTAATTTTGTTATTTATTTTTTACACTAATAAATCTCATTGTGGTCCACCCTAGCAACGCGGTATGTGGCAAAACGCAACATTTGCAACTTAATTATATGTATATTAAATTAAAAATAATTTCCTGTAATCTGTCCGGCCACACCTTAACACGAAATTACTGCGCCGTTGAATTCTACAAAATACTTTCAAAAGAGTTGTAAACCTTTCTGACAACTTTCACAATAAATGAGAAACGATACCAATTTCAGACGAAATCCCATAACTGCCTCTTGAAGAAGTTTCAGCTGGATACGACATTAATCACACGTTTTTACGGCCATAAATAATTTTTAGAATGGCGACGAGAGTTCATTAGATATAAGTTTAGAACTGGCGAAACTGAGTTTTCTTATTTTAGGATCGATCGACCTTGTCATGACGACAAATTAATTATATCAAGAAATTAAAGAAGTGTGGACAAAAACCCCTGACACCAATAATATACAACAAATCCTAAAATACCATTTAAAACAGGGAGCTAACAAATCAGCTCTTACTATTATTACTATTAAATGCAAGATATTTTTATTTCGCTGCCCCTAGACAAGCACTTGAACTGTCAATGGTGCTGACCACGAATTACTTTGTGTGGCATTCTTTTCCGCAGTTCTCTTTCGCATGGGTTACTAAATTGTTTGAATCCAATGAACGGCATCAATAAAATATAGAACCAATAAATGCAGGTACCGCAAGGTTCATTTCTGGGGCCTATACTGTTTTTAATCTATATAACAGAAAAACTGTAATTTAATTACTTATAACAAGGAAAATGAACCCTTCATACAATAATCTGTGATAAATAGTTTTAAGGATCGATAAAGTTGATTATTATTATTATTATCATCAAAACAAACAATATCCAATCTATTATCAATAAAATCCCTGGGCTTTTGGGCTCGATTTCCGGTCATGGCAGTAGGATTTTTCAAACATAAAATAAGTTCTAGCGTACTCGGATACTGGATGTGTGTCCGTTGTTTCCAAATGTGTAGTTCCCTTCCACACAAGGCACAGTCAATAGGACCCGAGCTAAGTTTGCAGCTGCACCATCTTTTATACTTCAACGTTCACCATCAAGATCAATAATAATTCAATTGTCGTTCCTTTGTTCAAACTGCACATCCAGGGAATATTTTATTCATTACATTCGGTATTCCATTAAAAAAGCTTTCAAACGAATGATGCTGCATTACCCACTAACATTTCTACGTTTCCGAGACAATTTTCAACTTTTATGTTGTCATATTTTACTCCACCGCAGAATATTAAAAGTGATATTGATTTTTAATATAGTGGCGAATTCGCCAAGTACGGTGTCTTTAAATATAAGACGAGGAACGTGATCAAACTGCGAAACCCCGCTCATTTACATACTTTTGTCCTGTTATATAGACAATTATGAGGACATTGTGTGTGCTGAAAATCTTAAAGGAGCAATAAAAATAATCCCCTCTTATTGCGGGATTAAAATCCTGCGGAAGAAGAGAGCTCTATAGAAGCAGTCATGCACAAAGATGAAATAACGATTATCCTAGAAAGGGGGATTAGGGAAAGAAGTTGCGCAACGTGCCGTGAGACAGCACACACCGCGAACCGGCTTAAATTTAATAAATAATATGTCGACAGGATTTTATTGTGTGCGCGAGTCTTTTAGTTAGCCCCGTCACATAAAACAATTAATCTAAATTGGCCGCAATTAATTTCGAGTAAATGAGGGTAATTGACACTCGTGACAACGGTTTGGCGTTTTACTGATTTAACTGCCCGTATCTACAGCGATTTGTGTTGCTTTAATGCAAAAATTCGGACCAACTAATGCTTGTCCATTAAAGGCGGTATTGTCATACGCGAATTGTAGTCGATGTACAGGCAGCAAAGCAGAATCTGCCGATTTTTTTACGGAAAAGGACTCTCTACTGTGCCCGCAGGGCAGCAAATGGTGAAAAATACCATGTTCTTGAAAAAGACAATATCCTAGTTTATTATGTTTTTTCTTTCATGCCCCCTATTTTATTTGAATCGTGAAGTTTGGCAATAACACACAGCTCAGGGATCGTACAAGACACGCGCGATCGTCCCAGTTATAAGTCACTACTCTCACTACAGGCGGGGTACCCAAATTAAAATAAAAAAGATTTAAACAATACTAATTTTTTTAGCACATTTAAAAAATAACCCGAAATTTCTTCTACAAAAAAAAGCTTATATTCCTCAATTAAACAAATCTGGTGTAATAAACAGTTTATTTTAATTTTTCTTTCGTTCCGTTATCATGACAGATAGACAGACGGACGAGCAGATATTTCATAAAATCATAATCAATAAATTCAACATAAAGAACTTATTTAAATTAAACTTAAGATTTGATTCCGTAATAGGAGCGTGGGTTCGAATCCCACACCTGACATTTTTCTTATCCCATGACTGATTTATACATCTGATTCCCTGTGGAGAAGGAGGGGCATATAAATTTAATATAAAACGTTTTTACTGAATCTATAAGTCAGGTTGGCCGAGAGGTCTAAGGCGTCTAAGTTAAACTCTGATTCCCTAACAGGAGCGTGGGTTCGAATCCCACACCTGACATTTTTTTTCTTATTCCATAACTATACATCTATTTCGGAATCATCTAATTCCCCTTCGCTACAATAACAATTCTCGAAACATCCTGATATTTTAAAGTAAGAATAGTTATCTTTCAGATTAAATGTCCCTTGAACACATTGAAGCTTATAACTCTCCATACATTTTTCATCAACAAGTCTATCGTTTTCATCATAAAACTACTATATAGTAAGAGGAACCTTGCGTTAGGCGATCTTCTCTAAAACAGCAGGAAACACCATTAATTTTTCCTGCGAACGCCACAAACTAAATTCAACAATGTACATAAAACACGTATAGATTGTATCGTTTTTACTACACTTTTATCAATACTACGTTGTGTTTCGTTATCTAGTATCGCATTTTTTATTTGCTAGAACTAGAACTAATAAATTATAGACCGTCCTTCCATATCAAAAACTGGATAGAATAAACAACTGCAGACTGTAGTAAATACGAAGTAAAAGTATTTCACATAATAATATACCGAAATATTAATATTGATTTTCATATCAAGAGTTGTTTGATACAGGAGAGATAAAACAAATAATTCTGTTTACATTTTCAGACAAAGTAATATATTTGGCGATATAAAAATATCGGAAAGGAAGCGCTCCATGCTTTTTTGTGTGTGTAACAAAATTGTCGAGGGCGCCCCTAAATAGCTCTTATTTTTACAAGATTAAATGTATTTTGAGGATTTCTTTTTTCTGTAAACAAGAAGATTAATACATACATTTTTAAAACGACTACACGCAAATTAGATTCGATATAATACGTTTGGACATTGTCATGTTTTATATGTTTCCGTTTGTGCTTCCTTTTGTAATAAAATAAATTGTGCGTAAAAAAATATGCACTTATAAATATTGTAAACGAAGTTGTTTTTTCGTTTCTATTTTTACATCTACTATTTACTATGTTATATACATATTGTTATGTCAGGGGGATTTTAGGAAAATATTATTAATTTTGGTTTTATTAAATTTTAATTTTGAATTTTAAGGTAAGTTTAATTTTATTATTTTTTTATATTATAAGCATGTTTAGATATTAATTTTGATACTTTATGCATGCACTAGTATTTAGTTTTGAAATTTAATTTTAATTTTCTATAGTACCTAGTTGTAAATAGTTTTTTTTTAAAGAAATATTTTTTGTTGCACTTATATAGTTTTTGAATTATTGACTTTATGGTATACGATCAGTCCGCCACTGGGCTGAATTGTTTCAGTACTTTATTAATAAGCGACAGTGCGTATGATTTTATGATAATTTAACGTGAAACTTACTGTAGGTTTGCTATAATTACTCTTTTACTTTTCAGGGCCTTTGGGGGTTCCCTTCTACCATCAAAGAAATATCTTCCTATAAATCTGCTGTTATGCTATTTTTAAATAAAGGTTATTTGAAATTCGTGCTGGTTACTTTATTAGAGTTCTATGGACTTAGAAAATTAGAGATCTTTATAAGAATGAATGTCACTTAACTATTTGACAGCTAGATGTCTCTGACACTGCTGTATGTTTGATATCCAGCTGAGATGAATTTAAATGCTTTGGTTATCACAATTAAACTTAGATGGCACTCAAAATATAACGTTTTATTATAATATCAGATGGTCAAAAGAATTAACGTTTCTTATATCTAAATCCCTGCAATAATTAAAACTAATTAAATCTATAACAAATTAAGGACTGTGTCCTGTTGGATTTTAACAAAATTAATTAAACTTATGGTTTTAAAAAAATTTAGTTCAGAGTATGTTCTACACTCTCTGGTTACCGAGTCTTTTTAATTGCAAGTAAATTGGCAGTCCTGCTTTTGACACATGTGGAGCAGGTATGATGCTGCTTGTTCTAGAATTTCTTGCACCGTTTACTGGATTTGTTTAAACCAAATAGGCCTTGGATGCAATTTCGGAATCCGACCAATCAGGTGGGTGCTTACTAATTAGGATAATTTTTACCTTAATTCCTGCTAAGTAGGATTTGCTTTTCCGTTACTTTTTGTATTTGTCCTTGGCTCACCCTAGGAAAGTCCTGGGTATTTAAATTTCCAATTTGTATATTAATTTTACCAAATTATTTCAGGAGCGATCTGAACAAGGTTTTGCTTCATTCACTACCCAATAACAACTCAACTTTTGTTTCGTTTCTAAGGAACATGCAGAAAAATTGGCAAATTAAGGATTTCTAGATTGCTATTTGTCATTTATGGTTTGTATTTTTGCCTATTTTTTCTTTATTCTATATTTTTCCTTTGCAATTATGTTATTTTCAGCATCCTTATTTCATGACAAATCTGTGGATACCCATTTGTTTATATTGTGAGAGATGAAATTTTTACCTGCCGTTGACTTCGACGAA
This sequence comes from Rhagium mordax, assembly GCA_963680705.1. NCBI lineage: Eukaryota > Metazoa > Arthropoda > Insecta > Coleoptera > Cerambycidae > Rhagium > Rhagium mordax. Next base: position 5,973,791 of record OY796662.1, on the reverse strand, counting down.
ACATCACTGAACCTTTCAAATATCACTACACAAACACTTCCTAGGATCTAATTTACATTGTGTCTCGTCATTTGACTAGACTGGAGGTTGCACAGGTAAGTCTTACACTATTTATTTACATTTTTATAGAAATTTACAGAAATAAAGTGCATTTTTGTTTAACTGTTGTGTTGAAAGTCGTTTAAACTTTGTTCCAAGCATGTAAATAACATCTGTTCTGTTATTGATTATTTTAAAGAAACATAGTACAATACATTTACTTTATTTACGCTTTTAATTTGTTTACGTTTGGTTTATAGGACCCTTTGTTTATGTGTGGCACGTTCACCCCTCTTACTACAACAGGTGTTCTACAGCTGATTTAGGAAGATTGTTCTCCAATACAATATCCTTTTTTAACTTGTATTTATCTATTCAGTATACCATACGTAAGTTTCTCGTTATTTGTTTTATTGTGAGGATTACTTCATTTTATCCTTGTTTTATCTGAGTTTATTTTTAATTTTATTAATTTAATAATCGGGTTTTACTTTCTTTTATAGTTTAAAATACATGACAATATGTATTATATTCATCTGTATATTCATCTGCCAGATATCTAAAAAAAAATTTAAAAAAAAATTTTTTTTCAATTTTTGCTCCCAAAAAAAATGTCAAAAAAATTTTTTCCACAGATTTTTTCCCGAATCACCTAATTCGTCCGGGCTGACCGCTTTGATTTTTTGTTTTGAATTTTTTCAATTTTAAAGAAGAAACCCTAACTGTTCTTTATCTCTCTCTACCCCGAAACTTTCTGCCCGATATTTAGAAAACAAAAAACAGCCCCATCGGGGCTGTTCCGTATTTGACCCCGCAGGGGCCACTTTATCTTTTATTAATTTTTGTATTTTAATATTTTTTTTCACTTTTTCTATACATCAGATTTTTTTATATTTTAACCAGAGTAAACGAATATTCGCGATAAATTGATATACACGAATTAGACGAGTTCAACCAACATCGTTCATTGCAATAACAAAGCCGGATCCGCGATTGATCAAGATTCCGTTCATAAGAAATATGCGCCCACCCCGAACTACAATATGTTTTGTTTCAGATACATACAGCAATTCCTCCACATCATTTCACAAGCCCAACGGCACTGAAGGAAAGTAATATAGAAAGTTGTCGTCAACTTAACAGAAAAGGTTGTTATATACAAGAAAGGAAGCAAGATTGTAGAATTGGCAGTCCTTATATCATCTTTATTGTGTTTCCAAGAGCTTTACTTCAAAAGCTTCTAATCAAAGAGAACGAAAATTCATTTTTACTTATTTCACTCCGTAAAGTGGGAGCCAAAACTTATTATAATAGGCGAATCTTCCAGAAGCGTTTGACAGAATAAAGTGATTTATTATTCGAAAATAAATACACACAGTACGGTTTTTACTTATACCTCATAATGAGAGGAACTTTGAAAATTATTTTATTAGTTACTTGAAAAAGTAAAAATAAATATAAAAACCCAGAGAGTGGTAGATGTATAAGATTTTCTAACTTGCATTTGTAAGTCTTACGATTTAAACTGAAGTTTAAAAAATTCAATGAAAGTGTTAAGTGCAAAAGCTTGATGTACTGCATTATGTTTAGTGGCACAAGATACGTCGCTCGTTGTAGTATTAGCGACAGAATTTCCCATATAATTTGAAAAAGATATTATACAGGGTGATTTTCTCTACAGAAATAAAAAAACTTGGAATAAAAAGGTCCGGTCCTGGAATTATCCTTAGAAGTATGTACAGTTCGTCATGAAACACCCTGTATATATTTCAAATTAAATACAAAATATGCAGAATTCATGGCAACCATAATAGCTATTTATGTAATCAGTTATGAAAAGTATGATTTTATGTAACGAGTGTAAGTTTGCGGGACGAGCGAAGCGAGATCCCGCAATATCGCACGAGTTACATAAAATCATGTTTCATAACGTATTACATACAAGATTTTTTCTAATTTTGATGAAAAATGGGAAATACAAGTTTTTAATTTTGATTACTTAAAGCATAATTTAAATGACAATTATCTAGTAGGTCAGCGTCAGTTTAAATTATCTTGTCATTTGGCTTGACATTTAATAGACGCTGATCTATTTTGTGAATATTTATAATTAAATAATAATAGTTAACAAATAAATAATAAACTGTTTTTTATAAAATTACTGACTTAAATAAAAGTTACTTTAATATTTTTCTGTTGTATTTTGTTTAATTATTTTTACAGTTAGTGACATAACGAACTTTTCGTAACCAGTTACATAATGGTTTTCATTATGTAACCAGTTACATAAAGTAGAACGTTTTGTCACTTGTTTCAATAACAAAATATGTCACTTTATATGTCAAAATTAGAAAAAATGTATTTAGCGGCTGACGGGTGAAAAAGCTTTTAATAAAATAAGAAACATATCTAATAAGGGAAACGGAGCATCTATTTGCAAATATGTAAGTTGAATATAAAGTATAATACGTGTTAGGAGGCGAAATTCTTAGCGCGCCGTGTAAAAGGACGAAAGACACTCTTAAATAAAATAAAAAAATATATCTAATAAAGAAAACAAAGTATCAATTTCTAAGCAAGTAGATAATATGTAGAGTTTTAAGCAATAAAATACTGGGATAAAAACTGGGTGAAAAACAGCCTTAAATAAAATAAAAAAATATATCTAATAAAGGAAACCAAGCATCAATTGGCAAATAAGTAGAAAATATGTAGAACAAAAAAGCAATAATACGTGCTAGAGAATTTTTTAGCGACCGTCGCCGGAGAGGATGATAAACACTCTTCAATATTATAAATAAGGAAAGGAATATCAGCTTATAACGACAAAGTAGACAATATTGTTTGCTAGTCTCTAGTCTCCTTATTGTTAATGTTATTTTTTAGTTGCATCGTACCCCCGATGAAAAACAAATTATTTACAAGACTATCCCACACATCGGGTCAATCCCAAATTTCAAGGTATAGCACCAAACTAAAGAGCAGTAATTAAAATGTGGTAAGATAATACGGAAACAGGAAGACAATAGTATTGAAGAGGAATGGAAAATGATCAAGGACAGTATATACGAAGCTGCAGAAGAAGCCATAGGAATCAGGAAAAACAAGTTAGAAATCAATGGTTTGATCAGGTATGCATGGACTCAATAAAAATCAAAAATGACGCGAGAAAAAGCATATAATGAAAACAACAAAACTATGTATAAAGAATAAACAACAATAGATAGAAGATCAAATGGAAGAAATTGACTGAAACTGCAGAAATACCAACACGGGAGAGTTATATAAGTATATGAAGAAAGGGAAAAAAAAGACAGTAGTTAGAATAGAAGAAGAAAATGGAAAAACAGAAGAAGGAGAAGGAAAAGAGGCGGAAACAGAAGAAGCGGAGGATGAAGTATGGAAGAAGAGGAACCCAAAGAGAAAGAAGTGGAGAGAGAAGTAAAACAAAGGAAAAAGGCAGCTGGATGCGATAATATAGCAGCAGAATTAATAAAAGAAGGAGTAGTGAAACTGCACAGGAAAATTTTCAAACTGATAAAGAGAATTTGGAGTAAAGAAAAAATACCAGAGGAATGGAAGACCGGGATAATAATAGTACCAAAAAAATATTTTCAGAAAGACTTTAGAAAGGGAAGATTAACAGTTGATGCTACTGATGATATTGAGGCAGATAATAGAAAAAACTTATGAGAATAATGTGGAAATGCATGATATTAAGCGTATAAGCACCAACTGAAGACTTAAAAAACATAAACAAGAGGAAAGAGAAAACAAAGATTACAATGGAAATCTCAAATGCAAAAATAAACACAGGACAAGGAACAACAGAAAAAATACCAGAAGAAAAAGGGGTGCGACAAGAAGATGCTCTGCCTGCTCTGCTTTTCGCCATAGCATTAGAAGCAGTAATAAAAAAAAAATAAAAGAAATACGTACGATTAACAAAAACTTTATCGAAGCAATACCATATGCGGAAAAAAAAGAAAGAGCAACATTGAAACTTGAAGAAGGCGAAGAACAGAGGATTAAGGCGGAATGAAAAAAAAAACAAATTATGTGTTGCATTAAGGAAGAGAGAGCAACGTCAGAATATATATATGGAGGACACGCATTCAGAGCAGTAGAAACAATCAAATACCATAGAGTACTAATAAATAGGAAAAAATAAAAGCCAGACATAAAGGAGAGAATACAGAAATAGAGTATTATATAGCAACAAAAAAATGTTAAAAGCAGAAAAACAAAACTGAATATATAAGACTCTAGTAAGACCAATGGTCACGCAGTGGAAACAATAACACTGACCAATAACGAAGAAGAAAAACTAAAAAAAAATATTGGAATAGAAGGTAATAAGAAAAATAATGGGCCCAAAGAAAATTAGGGAAAACCTGAATAAATGGAACCTATATATAATAGATCTAGGGGGTACACCAAGAAGCAGATGGAAGGAACATGTTGAGGAAGACATTAAAGATTTGAAGATTGATCGGTGGAGAAAAAAAATAGCAAGCAGATAAGAATGGAGAAAAATAAATAGTAGGACAGGCAAAAACACATCAGACACTATGAGAGAAATAAGGACTTATCCACCTTAAAATAGGGATAATATAAGTTCTGAAAAGAACAGCTTAAACTTAAATTGTAAAATTTTTTATATGCTCTATCAGACCCAATGTACTTACACATGGAATTCTACTTGTATTACATTTATCCTTAGGGATAATCCTTATTAAATCTTCATTTAGTTTCCCCATTCCTCACATCTTAATAACTTCAAAACTAAAGTAAATGAAAGTGTCTACTGTAAAACAATATGTTTTACAATTGATTAAGGCTTTTCCTAAATCATTAATATAAATAATGAACAATAGGAGACCAGGAACACTCCCTTGCAGCATTCCAGTATTATTATAACAGCTTTCAGAATATTAATCCTTATATCATGTTTTTTGGTAACTAAAAGTTACATAACTTTCCATTCACGTTAGAACTGTATAAGTAAAATCATACCTACTAATGGATCATGTAACATTAAATTTTGAATTTTCGCAAATTTATGTTCAATTTTAATTTAAATTTTTGCAATTTTAGCTAGAATCCATTATAATATTTAAAAACTCTCTCAGACAGTAGGTTTATAAAATTTTAATATTGTAGGTTATAAAAAATAGACTGCTAATAGGTTGGAACAAACAGCATCATATTTAATTAGATTAAGGTTGGATTAGATTAAACCTTTATTAATGCCTCTTTTGTTGTTTGGGTAAATAATAAACATATTATTATTATTAATAATGCACTGAACAAGATTTTAGTTGATAGTACAGGAACTAAGCAGAAATTTTCATAAAATTGGCATAATATTGGAACATTTTAGAAAATACATATTTTGTAGGTTAGTTGTGTCGTCACGTGCGCATCGCCCATTCTAGAATTAATGTCTGACTATCAATTGTTTCAGAAGCTCTCTTTAGGACTATTAAATCTGCACATATACCTAGTCCTTGGTTAATATCCTCTTTTCAATATTAAATTAAAATATTGACGTTTGAAATGTCACTTAGGTGATGGGATTCAAAGAATTATGCAGAATTCAAAAATGCAATAATTTGGAAAACAAAAGATAGTGTCACTCTGAATTAAAAAATTGTGTCCTTGGCAACCTTATTAGGAAGGAAAAATGGTCGGTACAGGACAATAAAATCATTTTAGAACTTGATCTACGAATTGTCATTAGTTTCTATCACCAAATTTCTAAATTTTTTATATATCATCCAATATTCATTTCTATGAGGCGCCGTTTAAGACATTATTAGTATTACAAATATATATAATAATTATTGAAATATATATATATTTTTTCATTATATATATTTATTTTGTTAAAATATTTATAAATTTTATAAATATATATATATATATATCTTTGTAAAAATATATATATATTTTTACGAATATATAAATATATTTTCTCAAATATATATTTTTTCTGCTAACATATATTTATATAGAAATGAGCTTTTATCGTCGTACGCTAGGTGGCACCATGCTGATTAAATTTAGGTAAAATGCCCGTATTAAGAAGCTCACCAAAGAATTCTTCTATTGAAACGGATATAACTGCAAGCAACTGCTTTCATGAACCTATTTATATGTGAAAATTTAAAAAATACGCACACACATTCCAAACGTCAAATGAAAGATAAATAATAAATAAGGTTAATGTTTACAGCATACGTACATTGACATTTGACGCCACATTGCCAAATTTAATACGGGCATTTTACCTACGACGATAAAAGCTCATTTCTACATAAATATATGTTAGCAGAAATAATATATATTTGTGAAAATATATTTATATATTCATAAAAATATATATATATTTTTACAAAGATATATATATTTATAAAACTTATAAATATTTTAACAAAATAAATATATTTAATGAAAAAATATATATATTTCAATAATTGTTAATTATTTATTTATTTGGATACACCATCCAACAGCCAAAAAGGCCAAGGTTATATATATTTGTAATACTAATTATGTCTTAAACGGCGCCTCATACATTTCGGTTAGTTCATTAATATTTTTTATTTTTCATAGCACCACTTCCTAATTCCTTAAAGCTATATAATATAATATACCACTTATTTATTGAATAAGGTCAGATATATGTATACAGGTAGAAAATGTGAAATTAATGTGAGTTTTCTTAATAAACTTATATCGAAAACCTAACCGATTCAGAAATTGAGTTACATTTTTTTGTATTTTTTTTTTATATACATGGAATTTTTTATTGAAATTTTGTGTGTACATGTCCCTGAATAAGTGCCACGTTTAATCATTATTTTCATTTTCCTACTTCAAATTGTTCATTAAAATTATTTCTTGTTTAATTTGTGCTTACCTTTTAAAAACACTTTTGTTATTACAAAGGATCTCGTTAAGAAATGAATATTGGCGAAAGAATCATTATGTCCGATTAATAAAAAAAATAGTACGGTCCCATTTAAGAATTTTCCATAGGACCCCTACGGAAATGAAAATGAAAATTAAATTCCGTTTTTTGAGAAAAACCTAAAAATAGTCGTATCTGTCAGTAATTTACATAACTATTTTATTCTTTATAGACAAGCTTACTACTTGCTAATAATTTCCGTAGCCTACTTAGTAATTTTTTTACATCACATTCATCTGACGCGGCCATTTTGTACAAAATAAAAAATCAATCGTATCTCACTTATTTTTTGGAATTTTGGAAATTGGAGAAAACTGTTGTAGTTAGAATTTCATACTTTATAAAACATCACAAAAAACACGGTCATTCCATTTAAGAAAAAAAAGTTGATGTCACTTCCGGTGTGATATTTTCGTTCCTGTTAGTCTGAAAATAGCCCACTTTTGTCTTGCTCACGTATATATACCAAAAACGACATTTTTAGATTCAAAAACAGCCAAAAAATTAGGGGCGTACATTAACTCGTGGCCACCCGGTATAAGTAAGCACATATCTACAAATATTTTAAGATTTCTTTAGAAACTCAACTTACAACCAAAATTTATTTCATGGCAATTTTTGACTCGATTGTATCGTTGTAAGACGAAATAAAACGCAAGTTCCACCTACCGAAAAGGAGAAGAAAATTGATTAAAAGGAGAAAAACGTACCAGCGAAAGATTAAATTAAAACTCTATGTTTTATTTTGACTGTGTCCCCAGCGCATTAATCGATGACAATAAAATTAGCTAGTTAGTGTTCATAGGTTCTAAATAGGACCGGCATTAAATATAACAGCCCAGTGGTAGAAAATCGTGGAAAAATAAAAAATATATTATTACTAGAAAAATTAGAGACTTTTAATAGTGACAATCACAGTAATAACTAACGTTGCAAGGGAGGAAGTACACATTTTTTCAAATCAGCATCAAGAAGTTCTCTAAGAAGGAAAAAACCCCATTAAAATATTTTTATAAATAAAAGTTATAATGGAAAAATTAAAATGACTAAAATCAGTTGTTTGCTTATGAAACAAAAACGAGTTGATTTTACTAAAATATTTTTACAAACAATAGTAAGCCTTGATAAGCTCTACATTTGATGTCTTTTAACCTACCTTGTATCCCTTACCGTTTCTCAGAGACCAATGGTGAGCACGATAAGTGAGCCACCCTGTATTCAGATTATTACATATGTACGTATATTTCTGATTAATTTTTTAGCACAACGTCATTCGTTATTTTCAAAATTAAAATTTCCCAAAGGCAGCGCCGCGCCGGTCCTGCCTCCAAATGCAGCGCTCGAGGCAGCAGCAGAGATAAATTGGGCTCTCGGATTTTCTCAAAGGTGCAAGTAGCATCCAAATAACCCGGCAAATAAAGGAGCAAATAACGACCGAAGAGACATATCAATTACATTTCTTGCTTTCGTTCGATTTTATAAATGTGTTCGGGGCCTTTTATCGTCCAACCATGGCGTATGGGTCATTCTGGGCGCCTCTGGAGAGTTGAAATGTGTGAGAGATAATGAAAGACGGGTTGTAGCCCTGAATCCGGAGTGAAATATGGTTTAAACCTGGGGTGAAATAAAACAATTTTTGTGATCAAATTACTTTAGATGGAGTTAGGGCAGAACTACGTTCGGGGCACGCCTGAAACAATAACTGTTTCAACGATAAAATAATATCTGAGGAATATTTGCTTGTAAGGCAAGGCCGATTATGTGCTGCGTGAAAATACGTTTTCCGCTTTAGAAAATTCATGCAAAAGTCTTTTAACATAAAAATATTTAAAATTTGTGATTTGCATGTTATAGGAGGCTATTGTTTCTGTTGTGGTGATTTGAGTTGTGATTGTTTAATTACTAAGGAATAAGGATAATAAACTTGATGGCATGTCATTATTATATGGAGGAAGGTTTCCCATTGTTATTTTACTTTATTTCGCAAGGATTTGTAAGAAATCATCAAGCGTATAAACTTAAGCAGGAATGCACGCCACTTTTGAGCACGTAAGTCTTTTATAGTTAAGAGCAGATGACATACAAAGATATTTTGAATAATGGTGTTTTACTTGTCGTTAAAGATAAAGCTTCAATTATATCAACTGTTCTGTTCGCTCTATTTTTAGACAACCAAAGACACTGGCTCACGAACACACTTTAAGTCTACCCTTTGTGATCAATTTCAAAAGGTATACATAAACTTCTCGCAGTTTTATGGCACTAACTTTTGACGAGAAATCTAAGTTTTGCTGAAATTTTGTCATAACTTCGATAAATGCATTACGGCTGATACATGTCTTAGTTTAGAGTTTCGTGAAGTTCTCCGCCATCAACTTCAAACAAACTAGGTGTAATTTAATTATGGAAAGTACCAGTTGCAAGCGAGGCGACTGTATAACTGAATAATACTGCAAAGGACTTATTCCAACTAATTGATGCAGTGATGATTTAAATAAATGTTTACTTACGACATCGACAGAAGAAACGTATGCAGAGGAAACCATTAACTGTGTGGCACGTTAACTAACCTTTTGTGTATGAATAATATTGGCGTATTCATTTGCTACTCCTTTGTTTTGTAAAATGTATCCTTTATTTTTGGGATTAGTTTAATGGTATGCAATTTCTCACAATATGTATGTAAATACTATACGAAGAATCAGTCAAAACTACAGCTAATACAGCTAAAACATATGAGAAAATGTCAAAAAATTGAAATTAATTTTGTATTTTTTTTAATAAAAAAAAATATTTTAACTTGATAAACAGATTCTGGTATATGTTCACAAAAAAGTACATAGAAAGACCTACTCTTTAAAAAAAATTACCCTACGACCATTTTGCATTAATTGGCAAGCGTTTTAATTTTTTTCGAAAATGTTCAATTGTGACCGTAAAAACATATAAATTTTTTTAAATTTAATCACATATTTATAGCATAAAAATACATATTTTCTCCAATTTTCGTAAATATCAGACTTATTGCAGTATTGCAGTAAAAAAAATTAACTGAGAAACTTGGATGTTTTGAGGTTAGGATGCACTTTTAATGTAAATATACCAATTTGATAGACTATTCATTTACAAGTAGGTATTTTAGTTTTTTTTTAATTTTTCTACGATCAATAGAGCCGGAGATATTTAAAAAATAGTGTAACGATGCACTCGAAATGCATTAAATATGCACTTTTATGAGGCCCCAGCCCGATTTTGCTAATTTTTTCGGCAGAAATAATATATATTTGTGAAAATATATTTATATATTCGCAAAAATATATATATATATATTTTTACAAAGATATATATACTAATAAAACTTATAAATATTTTAACAAAATAAATATATTTAATAATACTAATAATGTCTTAAACGGCGCCTCATATTAAAGAGAAGTTATTTAATCATCTGAAATTCAACTAAACGTTAATATAACGTTCACCATTGTTATTGTTCATTTATACGTTAAAAAAACGTAAATTTTTTCATGCAAATTTACGGGTAAATACACGTTACAAAAACGTAAAATACTAATTCAATAAGTTATTTAAATAAGAAGATTAACGTAATATTTTTTCACGTCGCTGAAACGCTTTTATGTCACAATATTTTCAACGCTTTGTTTTATATTGGCGGTATATTAATGTAAAATTTGGGTGGTATAAATACATTAATTTACGTTCTATTCTATACGTTATAAAAGCATAATAAATTTAATTCTACGAAGTAGTAATTGTTCGAAAAATGTTAAAAATTATTTGAAAAAATGCATTTGCGACAATTTAATTTTGACGTGCTTAAAACGTTGACGTTTTAAGCACGTCAATATTAAATTGCTTATAACGTGATTTGTTTATGTTTAAACGTTGAATATTATAATACTTTCAATGGTTTGTATATGATTAGGGGTATATTAGCGTGCAATTAAATATTGCATATGTTACTAAACATAACAATTACGATATAATTCCACAAAGAAAATAAACATTAGAAAGACGTCTTATTTTAACTGAAAAATTCGAGAAAAATTACTTCTGGGATACTTGTCAACGTTTTATCAACTACAAAAGAAACTTGATTCTTGATTTCTATGTGATTTTCATATAATGTTACGATACTTTTCATGATCTGTATAACATTAGTGGTATATGAACGTGCAATTTACGTGGTTTAAATACGTTAATTCAATTAAATGTTGCATATGTTGTTAAAACGTTACAATTGAAATATAATTTCTCAAAAAAAAATTGCACGTAAAAAATACGCTAGAAATTAACTGACAAATAATTGTTTCGATCTTTCTTAACGTTCAGGCGTTCAAGTTATTTGCAGTAGATGGCAGCAGCGAATGAATTTGTATGTCACTTGCCTACAGCGGGCCCAAGGCTACGGTGCAGTCCAGGACGAGGAAGTGCCGGAAGTGGTGTGTTCTGACAAGACATTGTTAGAGAAAATGGGCGAAATATTTTTATATTATACATATAAATATAAATATACATATATTTTTGAAACGTTCTCTATGAATGTTTAATAGACGTTTAATAGTGGATATATATGTTTTAAAAACGTTTGTGGTAGACATTTTTGAAACGTTTCCTGTAAATGTTTAACGGACGTTTAATAGAGGTGGAATGATTCTGAATTTTGCGAGGAATTTTGCTAAATATTTAACGTTACGGTTAAGCCTTAATCACGTCGCATCCTAACGTTATCTAACGGTCCTATTCAACAATTAATCAACGTCGAATTGATGAAAGAAACGTTTATTTATTAAAGTTAATTTTAGAGTAGATTGGTACCATAGTTTATAAAACGTTATAAAAACGTTGTAATATGCGTTGAAATATACGTTGAACAGCGACATTCTTCCGTTGAATCAACGTTATAATACAATGGTTACTTAATTGTCGGTTATCGTTAAATATAACGTTTTTTAAACGTTTGTGTTCTCTATGGGCTGTAAAATAATTGATTTTTAAATTGCCTGTGCTTCTTTTATCTATGGGGTGATTATCCATTTGGCAAATTTCATCATTCTCCAATATCCACTTCAATTGTGCACCAGTTAAGTAATCTGCTTGCAGAAAAACGTATTTTTAATTATTTTCTTGACACCCTGTATTTTAGGAAGTATTTTCGGACTCTTATTTACAGGAACTTTTTCTTATTTTGACCTCTAGAATACGTCCTTAAAATAGTTCCCTTTCCTCCCGAAACACCTTGTGTACAGGGTGATTCACGTATACCGTTCGTTAGAAAATTTTTGGCTCTCCGAAATCGTATTAAAATGAAATTTGGTAGATATTTCCAAAATGGCGACACTTCCGGAAACATCGGAAATCGCCGCCATCTTTGTATTTTTAAACAGAAAGACCCCATTCTAATTTCAGATTTGGATTCTACATTAAATTTTGAGTTCAACACGTCTCAGTTGTCAACACTTATCTGTCATAGTTTTTGACATAACATGTCACACTTTTCGCAAAAAAGCAAATAAATGGATTTTTTTTATTCAATTCTCAAAGGTTTGTCGATATTTTGCATCGTCACTGACATATGTCAAAAACTGGGACGTTCTAACCTCACAATTTAATGTAGAATCCAAAACGGAAATCAAAATGGGGTCTTTCCATTTAAAAAACAAAAATGGCGCGGATTTCCGGTATTTTCGGAAGTGTCGCCATTTTGGAAATAGTTTATTTAGATATTTAAATGTTATTTGTGACATTTCAGTATTTTTTCCTTTTCCTTTACTTTTTTTGGATTTATTGCCACATTTCTGCAAATTTTTATTAAAAAAAATTGATTTATCTAAAAAATATTCAAAACTGGGAAATAACCTCTACGTCTTTGACGTGATGTCAATTATATTATTTCACCTTTTCTAATAACTTTTGTGCTTGTCCAATCGTACAATAAGTGATTTCAACCCACATAATTTTTATTATACTCGCATAAGTTACTGTAAATCCAGGTTCTTGAATCTCGTTCCGGATTTAACGGTTTCGTTTTCATCAACATCGTATTATTTGTTTGAAAAATTGTCCTAATGCCAAATTTTTTACCGACACGACAGATAAACCTTTTATACAAAGTATGGAATTAATATCGAATAATATTTTGGTATTGGTTGTAATGGATTATATATTTGGTTGTAATGGATTATATATCACTGATGGTCGAGATGGTAGAGTACCTGCCTCTCACCCAAAAGTCCCGGGTTCGAATCCCGGTCGTGGCAATGGAAAATACTGTGAGAGGGATTTTCCATTATACACGGATATTGGATGTGTGTCCCTTGTCTTTAAATGTGTAGCCCCCTCCCGCACAAGGCTCAGCCTTCTGGGATAAAGGGGGTCGTAATTCCATGTGGTGTATTTATTTATTTATTTATTTATTTATATTATCTCTATTTTCAATGAAAGTCTTAACAAATTATGTAACTGACAAATTGCCTTTCATATTTCAATATTTCATCATTAGAACAAATTATTTTTGCCCTATCATACAAAATTGTTTTTTTTTTTTTTAATTGATACCTTTAACAGTTCCATTATAAGTACTATTTTATTTAGACTTGCAGTAGTCGATTATGGCCAGATATCAAATTTCATTTTAATACGATTTCAGGAAGTCAAAAATTTTCTATGCATGAACTTTTTTAATCTAGCCCTCACACATGATATATTCATTCAGTATCTACATTCCTCCAGAAACATAGAAACTGAAATAAAACCCTGCCTACACTTTTTACTTTTTCTCGGTTTAGCATCCCCTCGAGTAAGAAATCGCTTCAAAAATGATCCCAACATAAATAGCCTTAGGCACGCGAAAAAATTAAGGCTGCGAATCTTCGAACCCTTGAGAATACAGTATTTGGCAGACAGTTGGATTATTAAAGTTTTATAAACGAAATAAAATGATCTGCCCCGTGTGAACAGCGAAAAACTTTAAAGGAGTCTGGAATAGAACTTTAAATTGGACCATATTCGTAAGGGCGAAACTGAATTAAACCAAGTGTTTAGCCTGTTTTCAAAGCGTTTAGTGAAAACTAAATTTTACGCCGCAATTGGACGAATAAACTGGGAGTAATGGGATGTCAATTAAAAGATTTATAAAATTATATTGAATATGTGAGGCATTCGTTACGGTTTGTGCTTTTATCGCAAATTTTTCTTACGGGAGGCTTTATGGTGTTTAAAATAATCTTTCATAGTCCTTCAGCTCGGTTTTGCTTCTATCTCCAATAACTTGACATTACCACCCATTGAAACAATTTTTATCAAAAAACTAATCGTGCGCAATTTTTACGACGCCAGTAAAGGTAATGAAGGGGTTAACATACTTTGTTAGCATATATTGTTTGTATTCAGTATGAGTCGTTTCAAGGCTTTTAATTTGTTAACTATCGCAAGTAAATTGGGTTTATTTAAAAGAACGTTGCACGAAGGGTGACTAGAAACACACACTCACACGTCCACATCCTGCGTTATCCTTTGATATATATATTGCCACCTTACCATTCTAGTAGTTATAATTGCTATTTGCCTACGACTCTGGGCATGCAAGCCAGTAATTAAAACCGTGAGTCGTTTTTGTTAGAAAATATAAATATTACCCTTTGTGCTGTATACTTGCCTATGTAATTGCTCGTCTCGTTTACATTCATGAAAAAATTGCTATGTCAACACATAATTACATCGTAGACAGGAAGAGGTGTAGGCATTTGTATTAAGCATTTGAAGAGGTACAAGGTGGAAACATGGCAGATTCATTTTTGTATACTTAGTTTTTTTTTAAGCTAAAATTGATTTGCATTTTCTGGATTAAGGAACCTTTTCTACAAATATTGTCAATAAACTGAACGCTACTGATCCACAAATTAATTCAGTGATAATAATAATGGGAGTAAAATATTTAGTTTATTTATTCGTTAAATTTTGAAAAACAAATTTGTGTCATCTGTTCGCTATACGTCTGACTTTCTAAGAGTATCTTCACAATCCTTCAAAGGAGGCTAAGGATGTGTAATCATTTTTATAAACTACGCGGCAATTGAACTCGAACACCTTGAATTTTGGACAGTTTTTCAAAGTATGTAACTCAAAAACTAATAGATCGATTTTGCTCAAATTTTGACAGGTGTGTGATTGTTCCTTTGGCCTTTTAATTTTCAGTTAGCGATCCATTTTCACCTACTTGCTCCAAGATACAGGGTCAAGAAAAAGATCGTGTTTTTTTGACAAAATTTTAAGAGACTCCCATTTTGCATGTAGAGAGGTTAGGTAGATATTCGATGTATAGTAAAGAAGTGTACCTTAGTACCTCGGGACGGTTTTGAGTTTTTGTAGATATCATGGCCCACTACAATGATACAGATATTTTTCTGACTTTCGATAAAATTTTTCAGAAACATACACGTCGCAACAAGGGCGACTGTGTGTTACAACGGAGACCCCATATGATTATTTTTCAATTATACCGAGTGTTTATCCGATAAGCATTTACAAGAAAATAATACATTAGTAGTAATTTTCAAAAAAATTAAACGTTAACCATTCAGTCTACCATATTTCAGTTCGTATTTCCATATTTTGACATCTACGATAGATTATTAAAATTCTAACACTCGGTATAATTGAAAAATAATCATATGGGGTCTCCGTTGTAACACACAGTCGCCCTTGTTGCGATGTGTATGTTTCTGAAAAATTTTATCGAAAATCTGAAAAATATCTGTATCATTGTAGTGGGCCATGATATCTACAAAAACTCAAAACCGTCCCGAGGTACTAAGGTACTCTTCTTTACTATACATCGAATATCTACCTAACCTCTCTACATGCAAAATGGGAGTCTCTTAAAATTTTGTCAAAAAAACACGAACTTTTTCTTGACCCTGTATCTTGGAGCAAGTAGGTGAAAATGGATCGCTAACTGAAAATTAAAAGGCCAAAGGAACAATCACACACCTGTCAAAATTTGAGCAAAATCGATCCATTAGTTTTTGAGTTACATACTTTGAAAAACTGTCCAAAATTCAAGGTGTTCGAGTTCAATTGCCGCGTAGTTTATTTGTCAAGAAACGGCCACATTGAAAAACAGGTGACACTTAAAACCTAAAAGTATTTTTTTTAATTATTAGCAAATAATAGAAAACAAAATATAAGAAACTAAATTGGTGCACGATTGAAGTGGATATTGGGAAAATATGGGCAATATTTGAACCTCCACATTTTTGGAATTAGTTGATTAAAAACCGCATCAAGACTAATCAACTAATTCCAAAAATATTGAGGTTCAAATATTGCCTATATTTTCCCAATATCCAATTGTGCACCAGTTCATAGTTCATATAGAAGTAGTGTTTGTAAAATATTAATGGATTTTATTGATTTTTTTGTTTCATTCGGGCCTCACGTTGGGCGCCAATTTATTTGTTATGTAATGGAGACTTTTGGGATACAATTAATGTATTTTGTTATTTTATTTTTATAGATTTGTTAAATTTAATTTTTATTTTAAGGTGGGTTTAAATTTTAATTTTTATGCATGCAATAGTAGGTACTTAATTTTGAAGTTTTATTAATTTGCCTATTGTTGTTGTATATAGTTTTTCCAAAAGAAATCTTTTAGTTCTTGTATACAGGGTGATTCACGAGGATAATTGTCATTTTACATGCATAATCCAAGACAGAAAATTCCAGGGCCGACAACTAATTTTTATTTTTAGGGCTCCTATGAAAAAATTCACCATGTGTACGTGATTTTTAAATTCTAACACTGAATTATGAAACTACATACAAAAATGATCGAAAACATGTATTTTGTTGTATTGCCACACTTTGGGCGAATTTTAAATAAACGATCAATTTTCGCCAAAAGGTTTGCACAAAATAAATTTATAAAATTACATTTTCCTCTCTTAGGTATTCAAACTAAAATATTTGTTATACAAAATTTTGTGATTTCATGCATATAAAATAAATAATCAAAAATAAATAATTTCAACATCAGATAAGTAATTTTTATTTCTGAGGTTTCTGTGAAAAATCTTCTTCTTCTTTATACATTTTTCTCAAATTCTGATAATAAATTGTGAAACTATATTTAAAAATTAACGAAATTATTTATTTTTTATCACAATACATCAATAAACAAAACATTGTAAACACCAAATTCACAGAACATAAAACCTTATAACTTATTTTCAAAATGAAAGCCTTCTGCCTCCCTACATTTTCTTTGTCGTAAAATTAAATTTCCTACGGCTTTCCTAATAACGACAGGACTCGCGACAGGATTATTAATGTTCTGTTTATTGATGTACTGTGTTAAAAAAAATAAACAATTTCGTTAATTACTTCCTCACCAAAAGTGAGGAAGACATGTATTCGGGAAAAAAATTTTGAAAATTTTTATTGCATTTCTTCCAAAAAGTACTTGAAATAATCCTCTCAAAAACTGTTTGATATAAAAATAAAGTGTATGATATTAAAATGTATATTAAAATTGTATGCTTTATTCATCCAAGTAAAAAAATTATAGGTTTTCCATTTAAAAAAATTGAGAAAAATATAATTAAATATTAAGAAATGTAAACAAATATTTTGGACACCCGGTATAATAATAATTTATTTCAAGAATGTTTTTCAGTAAATATAACATACCAAATAACATCCTACATTTTTAGAAAAAACAATAAATAAATCGCGAAGATATCGTAGTAAAAAAAAATGTTTCTAAAATGGTTAAAAAAAAAGGAAAAAAATCATAACTTGGCAACGCTGCATCCGATTGGCAAAATATTTTAAGGTGCGATACAGGACCCTTGGAGGCTTAACACAGAAAATGTTTAGAATTTTACAAGGAATTCGGAATTGCAAAAAAGTTGCCCAGCTTTTTTGGGACACCTTGTAGAATAAAAAATATTTTTAAAATAGATTTAATATAAAATCAAAATCGACCTGTCCGAGCGACTTTTCCAAAACTTAGGCGTTTTGAAGATACTGAATTTGTTCTTTACTTTTCGACCTCACTGTATATCTTGGTAACAGAAACTGAAAAATTTTAAAGAGACCTTTTGTTCCTTTTTGAAACAAAAATTTTGACTCGTTTTATGCAGATATTTTGTCAAAGTATCTGTTAAAATCAACCCGACTATTTATTATTGAGCAATAGAAAAATCCTACCTTAACGCTGTTTTCGGCCATATCCCTTCTCGTTCGGGACCTACCTAAAGAAAAAAATATTTAGTTTAGTTGATATCCAAAAAGGGGATGTCTGGAGCCAGTTTAAATGTTAATGTTAATGTTAATTATCACACCTTTTGAATCAAAATTGAAACATACGTCTGAAACGAAAAGTAAAATCCTAACCTATAAATTTACTTAATGTAATATTTACCTTTAACTCCTATTCCCTTTGTTTCTTCTTTCGTCTGGCAGTTTCCATCCACCCATACGTTTGCACAAAATCCACACACCAAATTTTAAAGACGTTTTAGTTTAAAACACAAATCGAACAAACTCCACAACCACAACGCAATCACCGTTTAATTGTGTTGTTTTTTCGGTACCCACAAAACAAACTTCTAGAACCCGACACTTATGCCACAATGCCTTGTGCAAAAAACATAGGTACCAAAAACTAAATCAAACACCGAAACATCACTTTCCCTTCCCTCTGTTACCCCAGCCAATTATATCGATTCACAATTATTGATTAATCGTTAATTAATCGCGAAAAACTTCAGGTTATATGTTGCGCAGTTTTTCACCCACGCGTCCCGGCCCCGGCACCCGCTTCGTTTTTGTTTGTCGCGATCACTGCACTGCGCTGTAAGCAGCGCACACGCTGGCTAGACAAAAGACGAATTCGTTTTTTAGGTAATCAAATTTTCACTGGTCATCGGTTATTGCAAAAACGGTTATCTCATTTGCGGTAACTAGGCGCTGTACTCATTCCGCAGGACCGTTCCTGGGGTAGTTGGCGAGTTGGTGCAGGAAATTTACCGCCCCGAATAAATAAGAAGCGATGAAGAAAATGCATTTTACAAAAATGGTACGTTATAATTTGAGCATCTTCGATATTTAAACTAAAACAATATAACATAAAATTTGTATTCAAATATGTTTCAAATAAGGTAAAAGTGGTAGATGAAAGAATATATTTTTATAAAATCTAATGCACCGAATTTTTTTATTGCTTTTGAAAATCATTATGATATTTTTGTTAAAAATTGACGCCTGCAGGTATGATTTTGAAAATAGATTTTGGACTTATTTTTGGACAGTAGTATTTTCTGGACGATTCTCGACGAATTATGACGATACACAAAAATTTTCTTTTTTTGAAATAATGCTTTCAAATTTGGTACACAGGTCAAGGAAAAGATTGAGTTCGTTGATGAGCAATATCGGTCCACTGAAAGGGGGTCTACCGGACCCCAATATTTCTATTTCTAACTTTACAAAAAAATTTATTCGTGAATCGTGATGAAAGATTATAAATAGGATCTGATATACAACGCATTATAATATTGTGTCCAAATGTTGAAATACACAAAACACGCCAAAAAAACAAAATACGTACAAAAAATACAAAATGCGTCAAAAAACAAAATACGTCAAAAATTACTTTTGTTAAAAACTCCACCACACGGTGAGGAAGTTTTAATCCCATAATTGGCAGCGGTTTTTTTTAATGTAGTTCCATAATTTGTTATCAGAATTTGAGAAAATTGTATACAGACTGATTTTTTTCACAGAAACCTCAGAAATAAAAATTACTTAATCTGATGTTGAAATTATTTATTTTTGATTATTTATTTCATATTAATCAACCATGAAATCACAAAATTTTGTATAACAAATATTTTAGTTTAAATAAGAGAGGAAAATGTAATTTTATAAATTTATTTTGTGCAGACCTTCGATTTTGGCGAAAATTGATCGTTTATTTAAAATTCGTCCAAAGTGTGGCAATACAACAAAATACATGTTTTCGATCATTTTTGTATTCCGTTAGATGAAATTTTGATCTGCCGTTGGCTTCGACGAAGTATCACTGAACTTTTTAAATTTCGCTTCACAATCACTCCAGATCTAATTTACATTGTGTCTCGTCATTTGACTCGACTGGTGGTTTTACAAGTAAGTCTTACACTATTTATTTACATTTTTATAGAAATAAAGTGCATCTTAGTTTAACTGTTGTGTTGAAAGTCGTTTGAACTTTGTTCAAAGCATGTAAATAACAGCTGTTCTGTTATTGATTATTTAAAAGAAATATTCTGCAATACATCACTTTATTTAAGCTTTTAATTTGTTTATGTTTGTTTTATTGTAGCATAGCTGACCCTTTATTGTGGCCCGTTGACCTCCATTGCTGCAACAGGTGTTCTACAGCTGATCTTGGAAGATAACTCTCCAATATGATATCCTTTTTTAACATTTATTTAACTATTCAGTATACCATACGTAAGTTTCTCGTTATTTGTTTCATAGTGAGGAATATTTTATTCTATACCTACTTGTTTTACCTGAATTTATTTTTAATTTTATTTATTTAATAATCGGGTTTTAATTTCTTTTAGTAGTTTAAAATACAGAACAGTAGGTCCCCTCGATGTATATCTATGTATATATCCACTCTTTTAATCTAGATCTAGGCCATCACATTTGATTGATTTAATATTTGACTTCCTCTAGAAATATAAAAACTGAAATAAAACTAAACTTTTAAGGTTCAGCTTTCCGTTGAGCCAAGCACTGCTTTATAGCTTTAGGCATGCAAAAAAATTAAGGCTGCGGAGTCTTCAGACCCTTGAGAATACAGTATTTGGCAGACAGTTGAGTTATTAAAGTTTTATAAACGAAATAAAAT
Organism: Rhagium mordax; assembly: GCA_963680705.1. Taxonomy (NCBI): domain Eukaryota; kingdom Metazoa; phylum Arthropoda; class Insecta; order Coleoptera; family Cerambycidae; genus Rhagium; species Rhagium mordax. The sequence continues at coordinate 5,952,849 of OY796662.1, read as the reverse complement.
GCTCGGCCCTGTTTGAACAGCGAAAAACTTTAAATGAGGCTTTGGAAACACGTGAATAAAACTGAAACGTTTACCGTTTTAAATTGGACCGAAACTGGAATGTTGCTTTTTTCAAATCATTTAGTAGAAACTAAATTTCGCGCTGTAATTGGACGAGTAAATTAAAAGTAATGGGGATGTCAATTAAAAAGATTTATAAAATTATACTGTGGAAAACACACGCTGCTTTTATTAAATAACAAAAAACAATTTGTGAGGCATTCCTTACGGGCTGTGCTTTCATCGCAAATGATCTTAATTTTCCTTAGGTTAATGTGAAAGCGCTTGAGAGCTTTGTGTTGAACAGAAATTTAAAACAATTTTTCATAGTCTTTGATGCCGGTTTTGTTTGTATCTTTTGTTCATTAGTTATTATAAAACGCTCCATACTGGTTCAAAAGCTTCACAATACTAGGCCAATGAAACAATTTTTATCAAAAAATTAATCGCGTACAATTTTTACGATGTCAATAAAGGTAATAAAGAGGTTTAATGTTTAATTAACCTTGCTAGAATATATCGTTTGTATAGGCCTCTTCGCGTCGGGAAAATCTGTTAGGTTAGGTTAGGTAGCGATGCGTAGAGTAGTCAATAAGTTATTGGCCGTTTAGTACCGCCGTGTCGAAGAGGTTTGTAAAATTTGAGAAATTAAAAAGAGATACGAGACCAATGGCCGTCGGATGCGCGCGCAGAACCCTCCAAATTCCGTGCGCGCGCAGGTCTTGACAATACTAAAAATTACAACGTCAACGCTTTTAGGTTATCTCGAAATCTACAGTGCGTCACGATAAAACTTTGAGGTTATGGTCCGAAATTGACGTTTCCTTAATATCCAGGACCGATCGCAATTTCGGAATCCGGACGTCCTCGGCGCCCCGAAACCGTTCTCGGTTCGTAGATGGCGCCCCTCTTTCACTTTGACATTTAAACGTCACTTTGACAGGTGTAAACGTCACTTTGACAGCTGTCACCGAAAAGTCTAAAGAAAAATTTTCTTAAAAAAAATGTCAAATTTTTTTTCCCCCATTTCGCTTAACTAATTCGGTCGCCAGCCCCGTAGGGGCTGGATCGTCTATAACCCATTCATCAGATAGGCTGGATCGTCTAGAACCTACTAATCCGATAGCCAGCCCCGTAGTAATTTGTAATTTCTTATTTTTTACTTTTATTGACGAGAACTACCCCGCAATTTATTTAAATATTTATAATCGTAGCCTATGCTTTGCTATCACAGTTGGAGCTGCGTTGAGAAATGAAATATCGCGGCTGTGATGTAGACAGTTCGAGACGAGCTCACGGCGACGAAAGACGAAAATGTACGAGTAGTAAAACGCATGTTTCTATGCGTCACATCGTATATATTTTGAAATTACCAACGTAAAGATGTGCGCTTTCGTTATCGGTATATTGCCACCTCACCATTAACGTATAATTGTTATTTGTCTACGACTCTGGGCACGTTAGCTGGTAATTAGAACCCCGTCGCGTCGTTTTTTGTTTCAAAACATAAATATTACTCGTTGTGCAGTTCACGTACATATACCTATGTGCTTGCTCTTCTCGTTTACACTCATGGAAAAATTGCTACGTCAACACAGAATTACATCGTAAAGAGAACAAGCGTAGGAATTTATATTAAACCCTTGCAGAAAAGGCAGTTGAAGAGGTCACAGGGTGGAGACTTGACAGATTCATTTGCAACAAACTCAACATTCAATCGAGAAAGCTGCTATATAACAACTTCCCCCTTAATAAGAATATTATTTTTGTTTAAGAACATTTAAAAATATTATAAACGTATCATTTTAACAAATAATTATTAAAAATTGTCGTTAAATCTAGAAAATTGAATGGAATGAAGGCGATTATTGGTACTCTAATAACCGAGTAACTAAATTTAAGAATTTGGGGGTTTCGATTTTACCTTATCTACCAGTCGTTATATTTTCTGTAACATTCAATCGAGAAAGCTGCTATATAACAACTTCCCCCTTGATGAAAATATTATTTTTGTTTCCACCAGTCGTTATATTTTCTGTAACATTCAATCGAGAAAGCTGCTATATAACAACTTCCCCCTTAATGAAAATATTTTTGTTTAAAAAATATTTAATAAAAATATTATAAACGTATTAACAATCGTTTCGATTGCATCATTTTAATAAATAACTACTAAAAATCGACGATAAATCTAGAAAATTTAATGGAATGAAGGCAATTGTTGGCGTTCTAATAACCGACTAAAACAACTAAATTTAAGAATTTGGAAGTTTCGATTTTACCTTATCCACCAGTCGTTATATTTTTTGTAACATTTAATCGAGAAAGCTGCCATATAACAACTTCCCCCTTAATGAAAAAATTATTTTTGTTTAAAAACATTTAAAAATATTATAAACGTATTAGTAATCGCTTCGATTGCATCATTTTAGCAAATAATTATTAAAAATCGTCGTTAAATCTAGAAAATTTAATGGAATGTAGGCGATTATTGGTTCTCTAATAACCGAGTAAAACAACTAAATTTAAGAATTTGAGGGTTTCGATTTTACCTTATCCACCAGTCGTTATATTTTCTGTAACATTCAATCGAGAAAGCTGCTATATAGCAACTTCCCCCTTAATGAAAATATTATTTTTGTTTAAAAACATTAAAAATATTATAAACGTATTAATAATCGTTTCGATTGCATCATTTTAGCTAATAATTATTAAAAATCGTCGTTAAATCTAGAAAATTTAATGGAATGAAGGCGATTATTGGTACTCTAATAACCGAGTAAAACAAATAAATTTAAGAATTTGGGGGTTTCGATTTTACCTTATTCACCAGTCGTTATACTTTTTGTAACATTCAATCGAGAAAGCTGCTACATAACAACTTCCCCCTTGATGAAAATATTATTTTTGTTTAAAAAACATTTAAAAATATTATAAACGTATTAACAATCGTTTCGATTGCGTCATTTTAGCAAATAATTATTAAAAATCATCGTTAAATCTAGAAAATTTAATGGAATGAAAGCAATTGTTGGTGTTCTAGTAACCGAGTAAAACAACTATATTTAAGAATTTGGGGATATCGATTTTACCTTACCCACCAGTCGTTATATTTTCTGTCATATTGAATCGAGAAAGCTGCTATATAACAACTTCCCCCTTAATGAAAATATTATTTTAGTTTAAAAAACATTTAAAAATATTATAAACGTATTAGCAATCGTTTCGATTGCATCATTTTAGCAAATAATTATTAAAAATCGTCGTTAAATCTAGAAAACTTAATGGAATGAAGGCGATTGGTGGTTTTCTAAGAACGGACTAAAACAACAAAATTTAAGAATTTGGGCGGTTCGATTTTAACCCACCAGTTGTTTCATTTTCTGTAACATTCAATCGAGAAAACTGCTATACATATAACAACTTCCCCCTTAATGAAAATATATTTGTTTAATAAACATTTGAAAACATTATTATAAATGCATTAACAATCGTTTCGATTGTGCAATTATTGAACCCACATTTACTAAGACTTGGTGAGGCTTATGCGAGTTGTAGGAGTTGTAAAATACACTTATTGGAACATTAAAAACTGACTCAACCTGTACACTATCTCAATATTTTCACAGCAAATATGCAGATTCAGCCGACAGATTTAGAAAATTAATATATGCATCCGTTGCACTAGAGATTAAATTAAATTTATTCACTCGGTCATTTTAATACATTCCCGATTACATGAACGTACCACAATGCGCTATTATTAATAAAACTAAAAGCAGATGAATAATAATAGCGGTGCACATAACCATTTAATTAGTTTTGATTTAACTTTTGAAACAAAAGTTCAACCAACCGACCAGTTTCAGCATTCGGGTTCAAAACTAAAAGTCAATATAATGAGTTCTTAATTGAACCGCCTCGCCTTTTTATATAATTTATACCCACGAGAATGTAAACTTTTTCAAATATCAAAGGCATAAGTAAAAACCCTTTTCTAAACTAAATAAACGACAACGCCCAAACTTAAACCTGACAGGGAGGGTACTTGGCAGCTTATTCTGCTGTGCTAGGACTAATTTAAAAGGCGATCGTTCAGAAAGGCCTTTGAAAATAAAGGATGTGTATTTCACCGTCATCGTATTGGAAACGTCTCCTGAAAGAATAAGGAAGCTCTCTACATTTCTGGTCAGCAAAACTAGTAGAGGAACTAAGCTAGGATATTTTATCGATTTGGACATAGCCGGAGACCGATAAAATCTTCATGAGAAATTTACAAGGGACATTAAATTTGATATTATTGTAGTCGATGCAGAATGGGGATAATAACGTATATGGTTGAAGTTTACAGCACGGCATTACTGAGTAGATACTTTTTAATCGGTTTAGACCAGAGGAGAAAAATTGACAATACGTATATCAAATTAAAAAAAATATATACAGGGTGATTTTCTCTACAGAAATAAAAAACTTGAGTTAAAAAAGTCCGGCCCTGGAATTTTTAAATGTTAAAAACGGCATTATATCAACTGTGATAAGTACACAAATTGTATAAAATTTGAACAAATTGGGATAAATAGTAAGGAAGTTCTGGGCTAAAAGAAATATTGGCCACAAGTAGTTTATCACCCTGTATCTCAATAACTAAACGCAACAGACAAATTTCTATACCCATTCGTGAATAGTCAAGGGACCCTCTATCATCCTTAGAAGTATGTACAGTTCCTCATGACTCACCCTGTATATGTGATTATCTACTTCTTATTCTCACCATTATGTCCAATACAAAACGCCCAGCTTCATTTTAGTTTAACGTCTATTAAAGTTCTTTCCAATAAAGAGGAGTTTACAAAGAGAAAACTTTGATTAAGGATATAGCTAGGAGCAACGTTTACCCTGTAATTTTGGTTGATAAAATAATTAGAAAACGCACGTTTAAGGATACCATCAAAATTCCTCCGCTTTTCTGACTAAAAGAGAAATTTAAAGATTCACATCAATCCTGTATGTCGTGTATGTCCAGGGTCATTCCTCATACAGGGTGAATACGAATAACTCATTTTAAAGAAAGTTGAAAAACTGACCTACCCTACGTAAAATTCTGGTAAACTTTTGAGTACCGCTTCGTCGCTCTACTTACCCACTTATGGGTGAACAACATGCCTTGTATCCAAGTCACGGACTCCAAGTTCTAACGTAAAAAACGTGACAAAAAATGTCTAATAAAGACAATAAAGTTAAGCCGCCGTTTGACGGTCTTTCATATTCGACCACCTGCAAATTACACAGGGAAAAAAATCATAAATGCAACATAGGCCGACACTGTTCTAATGTTATAAATTTGCGGTCGGAGACAAGTTAATTGACAGTGACAGCAAGAACTAGTGAATTTATGATTGCAAAAAACAAGGTGAATGCCAAAGGCAAAGACCTATTCTGATTTATTTTCTGTTGAGATAGGTAAGTTACGAGGTTCTGAAAATGTTGACGTATTTTAATTTATTTTCTTTCTCGAAAACTACAGGGTATATATTTTTTATTTTTGGTATATGGCCTTACCATTAAGGGACCTATCATCCCTTAAAATTAAAATGAGTTATTGGTATTCACCCTGTATATTGACACCCCACTTGGAGCAGTTATTTGATGAGTTATTAAAAAATTGTAAAAACAAAAGATTGATGTTTTACTCTACATTTTTAGAATTCGTTGTCAGAAAAAACAAATGAACATCGGAAATGTAATATTTCTGCATAAACTTCATTTTGAAACACCCTGTATATGGATTTTTTCTAAATAAACTTCTTATTTCATACTTTTAGGCTTATGCCAGATTTTCCCACTGGTCTCCTCACTGTACGAATCCCAACAACCGCTAGGCTTACTCATAAGAGATAAATTCTTAAGGGACGCTAATTTAGCCCTCTTATAATACATTTACCAATCTCTGTAGCGTATCAGGTGGATTTAAGCACGAAATTTATTTCCTTAGCCTATCCCTTGCAAATTTATTAGGATTGGAATCTGGCCTACCACCTTGAGATAAAAAAAATTAAACGAGATTGCTCTTCCGTCGTAACAGTTTTGATCGCTTTGTCAATAACGTGTTTGTAAAAGGTTATTCTGCGAGCGTTTTTAATTAGCAAATTATATAAAACAAATACAACTGTACATTTCGGTAAAAGAAATAAATGAATCCTAGTCCAACAAAATTAAGAGGGGTCAGTCTCGTACAAATGCGATTTTCTTCAATGCCAAAAGATTTACCTATCGAACAAAAGGACGAGTAAAACAAAACAAATCTATAAAAAAAATTTGGTGGTGAAATCTGATGTGAAATTTCACCCCAAGTAAAATTGGCTGTATTTTTTAGATTTAGATCGATTGTTTTGAATTTTCACGTGTATCTTACAACGAAACCCATACGGGGCCGTCATTTAAGTCTACATTCTGGAAAGCACGAAAAAGATACGAGGTCGAACTTTTCCAATTTCAATCGCCGCCTATGTTTTTCAGCACTTCAGCCAACCATTTCCTGAAACGACGGCGACATTTAACTTTATTCTAAGCTTCCCTTAACCTTCCATCACCTAATTAGATTTAAATCCCTCTAAAGAACCTCTCACCGACCAATTATATTACCACACTTAACTGACACTTAATGCTGCAAAATCCTATTTTGCAATTAAAAACTTTTTTGCCTTCCGGAGGAAACCCCCAGGTAGTTTAATACCTAAATCTGCTAAGAATAACTGGAGGCAAGTCACTTTGTCACATTGTAGCTATGAGATGGTTCGAAATGTTCCTCGATACTGTATCGTTTTTAATTTTTTCTTAATCTAATTAAAAACTAACAAATCGCTTATCGAATTCATGCTCAAAGTATATGAAAATTTCTAATGACCTGAAATCAATGAAAAACGTCATTTTGTCAACTTTAAAAAATTCATAATAAATATTTGAGGTTCTTGGCACGTTTTATTGAATAAAATTTATTCAACTGTGCACTGTCAGAATTTTGTCAATTAGGTAGGTAGTCAAAAGTAAAGCGAAATATGGAAAAAACATGAGAATAAAAATCACGTGTAAAAAGCCAAATTTAACCAGTGGCGTAACAGAAAAATTTTGACAGGGTTTTAGGGTGCACGCCCCTTTAAAAAGTATCACCCCGTGTGAGGATTATTACAATTTTAACACTTAATAATTGAGCACACCAAATATGAAGATGGTGACTCTTTCCGTTTCCGTGATATTCTTAAAAAACTTTTTAAAAATAAAGTTTGGCGCCATCTATTTTGGAAAGGACGCATTTTTTGACTATACTTTATCAGAGGAACCTTCATTATTTTGACGAGTTCTATCAATTCCTGAAACTACAAAATAAAACCTGAATCACCCTGTATACAGGGTGGTCCAGTTTATAACAGCAGGACTTTACCAGGAGCTAGTTCAACGTAAAATAATGACAGTTTGTCCTGTAAACTATGGTCGAATTGTGCTTCGTTTATTATATACTGGGTGTTAATGATGGTAAATTTTTTAGAATAATTGGCCATAACTCCATATTAACAAAAGATAGCTTTTTGAAATTTAGCAGAGATAGGTTGTTTTGTATTGTTTATCGGATAGTGGTTGCAATTTTTTTATTAAGAATACAGCGGCGTGCTTATGGGCTAGCCAACAAATATTTATTTGAAAACAAAGGTGATCCGCCACTGTTTTCTCGCAAGATCGATATGCTTGTGAGATTTCCTGTGCTATTTATAATTTTTTTGCATGTTTCAATGTGTCAATTAAATGCACCGTTCTCGAGTAAATTAACTTCAAATATGAAAGAAACTCTTTTTTCTCCACAAAACATTCCTATTTTATCAATGTAGGTATCTCCATTCTTACAGTAAACTTACATATTTGTGCCTCTGTACTATTCTTGAGGGTATAGCATTTTCCTTTAGAAATATTTTGAAGGCAGTTGTCTTGAAGTCTGTCTCTTCAAAATGCTGTGAGCACAGCACTGCAAATGCAGGTACCTATTTAATTTAACTAGTATGTAGTTATGTTAAATATAATGTTTTTATTTTATTTTATTTTCGACAAGCAAGACAAATTTAGGATGAACTGCCACTGGATAAATTGTAAACAATCATGGCGGCGTATAACCTACAATTTAGCTCTTTGACGATTTTATTGTTGTTATGTTTTTAAACACTCCAACATAATGAAAATATTACTAACAGTTGGTTTATTTAGTGATAATAATATTTAATTACTTACCGATGAAAAGTAGCGCCACTTTTCCTTGCAATGTGCGATAAACCACACGATATGCAACTAACCATAATGAAGTTTTATATGTCCAAATTTTGCACATGACACGCACACACGAATAAATATACAATCCTAACACAAAATCGGCACTCAACAAAAAGTTTTGCATAAGATGCTGACACTATAGAACAGAACACGTTGGGTTTCTAACGCTTCATAAACACAAAACTGTCAAACACAGAATATCTACTCTGTCAAACACTGACGTGACGCGTAAAAGTGGTTTATCAAATATGGCCGCTGCGAACTTCCGTCCCGCGAATTATTGCCCCCACCACCGATAGTTTACCTCCTAATGGTGGGTCCTCACGAGCGTAACTGGCGTAACAGCGTATCGGCGCTTTGCAATATGATTGGCTGTAGTGGGCATGTTTAATATTTTGACATTTACGTCTTGGTTTGGGTTCAACTTGGAAGGCGTAAACACCGGCGTAAGAGGGTGTAACGTAACCTAAAATTTACTTAGTTTTGTGGTGTTCAGGGTGTTCTGTGGTTTTGTGCTTCTTTATGGTAAGAAAATGGACCAGGTGAGCATTATCTATTTAACTGTCTTCACGATACACTTTGTATCGTGTTATGTCTCTAATTTTAAATTCATTCATTGGTGCTGTTATCTGTTATATCAACATGCCTTTTTACGTTTACCTACGTTAGGACGGAACGCGAAAATGTGCGTAACTACGCCTATACGCTTTTCCGCTTTGATTACGCCCATCAGGTCAGGACTCACCATAAAAAACTCTTTGGGTGGAATACAAGCGCTTTCCTCGGCTTTACCGCTCAGGCAAATATATCAATTAATTCTGAAGCACTGAGACTTTTAATTTATGGCCCAGATATTCTCGCAAAATTTTGCTGAGTAGACATTTCAATATTGTCTGCACTGGTTTGATGTAATTATCTGGGCATCTTTACCCCTGATGTATTATATTAGGCAACACATCTTACTTCAGATTATAAGTGTTGAGAAATTATTTTTCTTTTAGTGAATAAAGGAAAACTGAAAAAGGACAGATGGAATACTTATATGGGTTAAAATTTGGTTAGATTTTTTTATTGATAGAGATATATTACTGTAGAATATAATTAGAACAACGAGTTTTCGTGTTTGTATTTAGATAGGTATATAAAGTTATTAACATGCGACCACGATTGCAGACGGTATTGTCTTAGTTCATCCTATCATCTCTTTATTGTAACCTTTCCTATACCAGTTAAAATAGAAATCATACATAGTTACATCTTATTTCAACAAATTGGTAAAAAAAATTCATTTAATTAATCCATTTTATATTAGATTAGAATCTACAGTCCATACACTGGAAAATAAGCTGTTTTGTCCGAATACAAAACGAATACCTATCATGGTATACAACTCAGTATAAAGTTTCAATTATCGGTTTTCAAGTACCTATTTTGCTGTTGTCAAACGTAGCCATTTGTTACATTTAAAGGTTTTGTGACGGCAATTTAAAAAAATAACCACAAAATATGCAACACATTTTCCTGGTCATCGAATATCAAATACCTACCAAATCCTTAAACTATTTCAACTGTATTTTGACACACAAGGAAGCATAAACGATTTCTGAATGTAATCAATTCTAAGAGCGCTTATTAATTATTTATTATCAGCAAATGCACCGCACAATATAATAATAAATGGTTATTGCCCAGAGCCCTACAACGCTACCTTGAGGGATTCCAGCTAGTCGTTTATTCAAAAGATGTTATTTTCATAATAATTTGTTATACTAATTTTTCCTCATTAATTTCTTGGGACATTCTCTATATGGGTGTATAATATGTATCTAATTTTTATTATTTTGTATAGGAAATCAATCTCTAAACTCAGTAGTGAAATATTTCAAAATAGGGATTAAAATAAATTCACTGCACGAACAATAGGCAACCGTCATACATATCATTTGTATTGTGGGTTGCGTAACATACGTAGTCACAGGCATTTTATAGTTTATTCCTAGCGGAACCTAATGATAAATTAATATTAACGCCAATTTCTGATAAATGTCATAAATGCAACCACATAGGGATAATAAATAACTATTTTACCTGTTGCGGAACCTGATTTTATGGGCCCAGTGCAGACACTAGCGACCCCAGCGGCCAATTTGCCGACCTGCTGCAGAACTGGAGGCACAAGCGGGGACATTCTCGGACTTTTCTCAATCAGCAAACTGGCCAGAGCACTTTTACTCAGTTTATTTGAGCTGCTTTTATTAGTGCTCATTTTTGTAATAAATTTGTTATGAATTAATCACGAGCACTTTATGACGCACGCGCGCCACTTTTAATAACCTTAAAAATCGATTTCACGACCGAAAAACATGAAACTAAAACAGTTTATTGCACACTACAGTATTCACGGTTTATTTTGAGCTAGATCGGTTCATTTTTATCACGGATATGTTTTTTACGGATATTATTGCTTGAAAACGAGAAAATTAATACACTGTTTTCAACTCATTCTCGGTTTACGTTCTGTCTTTTTCCCGCGAGTGTCGTTTCCTATTTGTGTCTCTTTCTGTTTAAAAACAATCAATCCGCTCTCGCGTGAAACATGACTGGAAGAACGAAATTTACATGGAAAAGCAGTTGAATTGGTGGTGTTGTTCGGTTCGTGAAGTGCTGTTCGGTTTTGAAAAGTTTTTAAGTTACAGTTGATGTTTGGTGGAATAAACTTTGGAAAATATCGAAACATAACCCTAAAGTGAACCTGTCAAACTAGGCAGGCTACAGATGGTGAGGTGGTGTGGTGGGGAAAGAAATGCCTCTCATGAAATCAACAATTTTCTGAGGGCTAGTTTCGTTCGTATTCGGTGGGAATGAACGCGTTTTATTTTTCTACTTGAAATTTTTGTGAAGTGTAACTGACTTTTTAAAACAAATTTTTGTGACATTTTGTGTTAAGTAGGTAGCTGATTTATTATAATACCTACAGTAAATTTCACTCATAAGATGTCTAAAACTAAAAGGAGTCGAAAAGTGGCCAGAAGGCTCATAGGAATTATTTACCGATTAGTAGCGTCGTTTTGCCATTGGGTGTTGGGTTTAGTGTATAGGGGAAACGGATTGATTTTGCCCCCTATTTCGGACCCTATACTGTTGGACTCTGCCACAGGCATTGCCCTCAAAATAAGAACAAAAAAGGTAGGTACCTAATTGTTACATCCTCTTTTTTATTAAGTTAAATATAATTCTCCAATTTTTATTAGAGCGTATAGTTAATTATTAAGTAATTTAAAGGTTCTTTGTGTTCTGTTTATGGAGACATAAAAATAATAAGTAGGTACCTAGTTCATTGGACCCAGTATACATTAATTGTTTTGTATTTTATCAAGTTTTAATTAGGTGTGTAAGGACAATGTGGTTTCTTTGTTTAAAACACGATTAAATTTTACAGATTGTAATTAATGTTTAGGTATTTGTTATTTCCAGTTTGCATAATAGACTAGTCAAATAATATTTTTTTCTGCAAATAAACTATATACCTACCTAACTTGTAGTGTGTTCAAAAATATCCTCTTTTTGAGGTCGGTTAAAAAGAGCAACCCAATCCAGTCGTCGGTTGGATTTTTTAAAATAAATAAAAGTCTGACCGATTTTTTAAAAATTCGCGAAAATCAGGGAGTGGGCGACATCTATATTGTTTTGGCGTAATCTCAATATGAGAGTGAACAACAAACGAACAAACCGCTGTCATTACTGTCACTGTCAGTTGTCGGGTTTCTTAAATTTATCTTGTGATTGTTTAAATTAAAAGTGCGTTTGAAGTGTTGTAATATAATCAACTAGTTTATAAACAATATAGCAATGCAATCAATTAATAAAGCGGTTGACACGATACCTACTTTAATAAAAAAAAGTATTATTTAAATTAACCTCCAACTTTATCGTAAACGTCAAAACACTGACAGACTCGTCAAAGGTTTGTTATTCACTGCCATACACTAAATTTTCAGCGCCATCTAGTGATACGTGATTTTCGCGAATATTTTTATACAATACAAAACAAAAACCGTTGCACGTCATCAAATGACGCGTTTAGTTGAAAAAGTAATACCACTGCACAAACAAAAAATACCTATTTCGTTATGGTTGTTGTGCTCGCGACGTCACAATTAACCTCAAATTTGTTTAATATTTTCCATTATTAAGTTGCTTTTATCAAAATCTCTGCTTGGTTCCAGTTCTATCGACTAAAATCTAGGTTAGTGCATTATCAATATGAAGGTTTAATTGCCTTAATTTAATAAAATAAGAGGCTTTTTGTTGGTTGGAAATTCCAACCTATAATTAGCAGTTTATTTTTAATAATCTACATTATTAAAATTTATATATTTTCTGTCTATGAGAGTTTCTAAATGTTACAATAGATCCAAGTTAAAACTACAAAAACTAAAAATTTAAGGTTATGTGAGTTATGATGTACAGCGTGATCATTTATATTTTTACACCCCCCGCCCCTTAACTTTGTTATTTTTGGAAAAAGAAAAAAGTATAAAGGTTTTAGCTCGGGTTTTAATTATTTATTTTTGCATAGATTTTAAATACGATATCAGAAAAACAATTGACTATCGCTAAAAACACTAATACAAAATTGTGTTTTTTGTATACAAAGTAAAACGTTGAATTAAAAAGTAAATAGTTCAAAAACCGCAAAATATAAATATACGGTGTTAAAAGTAGGTCTATACTTTTGAGAAGCTATTTTTATGCTCTTTTATTCCGCAAAAACATACAACATGTTATCAAACAAAAAGCTCAAGTTTCTATTATTTTTGGCGTTACTCAATTGTTTTTCTGATATCGCATTTAAAATCTACGTAAAAACAACTACAACCTTTGTCTTTACACTTTTTTTTTCCAAAAATAACCAAGTTAAGGGGGTGTAAAAATATAAATGACCACCCTGTACAGTGTCATCATTTTGTTTGGTACACATTTTAATCAGAATATGCGAGTAGAGATTAGAAAAAAATGTCTTATACAAAAGTTGCAGGACATTTGCTAAATTTTAATTTGGCAGCAATAAAAAAAACAATTGAATGCCGGTATGGACCTATGTTTTTTTATATGTTTTTATACAGTTAGATTTGGTTTTTTTTTCTGATTACACTGATATAGCATACTTGATAATTTTATACAGGATGTTTTGAATTATTAATCAAAAATAAAAAGATTTAACAATAAAATCGCCCGCAGGGCCGGATTAAGCGATTCGGGGGAAAATAGGGACAAAATTTTTTCACAAAATTTTGTATCGGAGAGCAAAAATTAAAAACAAAATTAATATACAAAAAAAATGTCTTTTCAAGGGCATTTTTGTGAATGACAAAACGAAAATAGTGCACGAGCAAACCATTAGCCAGGAACAAATCGTTTTGACTGCGTACTCTTACTTCACTTTTCTAGTCATTGTTTATTACGTTTTTTTTGTTATCTGTGCCTCTATAAGCAGCAACTAGCAAACGAGCAATGTCGAATAAACGATTCGCATAAAAAATTGGTGCCACTGAGGTGAATTCACAATCATTTTTCGTTTTTTTTTCAAGTTGGACTGGGCATTAATTTTCATAATAGTAAAGAATCGTAAAATGTACTCTAATTTGCCTGGTCTATATACAAATTTTATGGAAGTGGTTTAGATAATCTTTAAAGTTTATCTGTTGCATGACAACACGTCTGGTCTAATCACAAAACCCTCATAGACCTTGTTGAGCACTGATTAAATATTCCAGCTGATATAAATATTCGTAACTTTATACACATATTTATATTTTATTTCCTAGAATATTTCAGAGTAGGTAACGTATTATTATCTGTATAAAATCCAGAACCGTATTATCCATTTTAGTATCAAAATTTATTCGCAATACAATACGTATTGCGAATAAATTTTGATATTCAATATTTGAGATTTTGAGCAACCTAAGAAATGAGTAGAAATTATCCAAATTATTCCGAAAATTCAAAAAAGCCAATCAATTTCAATAAAGAGCAAGGATGCACCCCACATACGGCCGAAAACGGCAAGATTTATTCTTGGTTAAAATCGAGGTTAAGATTTTTTAACACTACATTATACTACTTATCTGACTTCAGTAATAAAATAAGCATTAAAATTTTACATTAAAGTGTGTTAATGGTATTTTTAACCTCGATCAGGTTCTAGCCAGAGAAGTTAATAAAAGCTATAAAAATATTTACTAATAATAAATCAAAACTATTATAAAATATAAAAGAATACATATTTTTGACATTTCTTTGGGATATACAGGGTGTTCCGTAATAACGTGCCATTTAACTGGCAAAGGGAAGCAATTTACACAGAATATTAAAAATATTGGCAATCTTCTCTTTTGCTCAAACACAGGGTGTCCGGAAATTCCGTTGCTATACTTTAACGAGCGATTGCGTACAAAAAAAATTCAAAAAAAGTTTATATGAACATAGGTTCGCAAATACTTTCTAAGGATGCAAGAGTCCTTAGAAGATGGCGCCCAAAAAGTGAATTTTATTTAATTTCTTATCTTATTTTATGCTTGTTTTGTACCTGAGGTACCAGGCAGGTAAAAAGGGAAAATTGGACGTAAATTCAATATTAGGGGGAAAATACGCCCACACCCTTCTTGCACATTTGTGACCAGCTGCAGTAAAATAAATAAGTATATTCGAAGGTATATTTACAGGAATTATTTTTAACATGCACTGTATCGTAATTAAACAGTCAGCTTTGTTGATAAACCAAATTTACATTAAGCCACACGCCGAGGTCTATACCTTACCTTGTCCTTATCTGCGTACGTTACAGCTAAACATATTTACATTTGTTAAATCTTTATTATTTAATATATTCTGTGAGTTACGTCTGCTTGATAAAGGCATTTATAACATGCGGACGCAAAAAAATGTATATCCGTATTTGGAAGGGCCAAAATTTGTATTTAATCGCCACAAGAACAAGAGTTAAATCGAGGGTGTACCTAAGAATTTTAAATGTATTGTAAGAGTTCAACCAAATAAATAACTCAAGAAATACGTAAATACTTATAATACAAAAAAAAATAAAATGATCTTAAAAGTCAAACACAATTTATTGGGCCACCACGTACAATACAGGGTATGTCACGGATACCAATCGATAGAGAATTAAAAGGTGCATCGAATAGCATCTTAAAATAAGCGAGTTATTGGACTTTCAATTGGACCCAATTGGTCGGTCTTTTTTCGACGCCCTGTATAACTTTCAACAAATTTCGCATATTGCAGATATTTAAATACATTTTAATAGGTATTACTCATCTAAAATTTGAGCCCTCTAGATTAAGAACTAAATTAGATAGAACCGATTAAGTTCAAGTATGTTTTTCCCGAGGTTTTCCCAAAATTTTTGAGAAAGTCGAAATATCTCGAAAACTATTAAGTTTAAGGATAGAGTATACTTTTACAGTAAATTTCAATGTAAAATCCAAAAATTAAATAAAAAATAGTACATTTGAAACAAGCGAGTTGATGCCAACGTCCGGTAGAACCGGAAGTCCCATCTCAACGAAAATAGAACATAATGAGTAGGTAACCCCTGCATACAAATTTACAGAATTCTAGTATGCGTACCTAGTTCTCTAAAAACCATAATAGAAGGTCTTTGTGACACGCCCTGTATAAAAGTTGATAATAATGAATGCCCTCGATCTGTGACTCGCCTTCAACTTCCCTGATTATCCCATCTCAGCAGGGTCGTCCCACTACCTGCATACCCCATAGAAAAAAAAACCTTCTCAGGAAATGATGAATGCATCGATGAATGCTAACAGTATGTAGGTATAGAAAATAACAACCATGGATATATAAATAAAGGAGATAAAGTATTGCTGCAACTTTCTATACCATAAGGCATTATAGCCCAGGGTCGATCTGAAGATTTATATAGGAAACCTTGAACAAATTAGAGACAAGCTGAAATTTGGTATATAAGTTTGTATTGGGGTCCTTAAAATACCACCAAACCCCACCGGTAATCCACCGTGCCTGTCACCCCTAAACAACCCCCGAAAGGGGTGAAAATCGGACTTTTTTTAGATTTTTGGCAATATCTTAAAAACAAACCTATACACGAAAAAATATGAAGATAGAAAAATTAAAGAGTATAAAATTTACTATAAAATTACGTTTAGCAGATATATTTTGCTTTACCAGTGGCGGGGTTATGATATTTTTAATAACTGGGTATTTTGTAAAAATACTCCCTAGCCATTTACTTATTGGATTTTGACATTAAAATATACATAGGTAACAATATATATGGGTATTTTGGTAAATACATTTAATACATCCTTATTCCTTACGTCAATAAATTAGATAAAAAGCATACCAGTGGAGTAGGTACTATATTTCTAATTTCATACATTATTTTGTATTAGCTAATAGAACTTTAACATTTTACGTTCCTATTAAATGTAACAAAATAATTATTTTAAATATCCGTGGAATTTCTGTTAGAAATTAAGAGGAATTATTTTTATATTAATAATATTTAAGACATAATACCGCATAGCCCAGGGTCGATCTGAAGCTTTATATAGGAAACCATGAACAAATTAGAGACAAGCTGAAATTTGGTTATATGTTTGTATTGGGGTCCTTAAAATACCAACAAACCCCACCGGTAATCTGCCGTGCCTGTCACCCCTAAACAACCCCCGAAAGGGGTGAAAATCGGACTTTTTTTAGTTTTCTGGCAATATCTTAAAAACAAAGCTATAGGTATACGAAAAAATATGAAGACAGAAAAATTAAAGAGCATACAATTTCCTATAAAGTTACGTTTAGCAGATACATTTTGCTTTACCAGTGGTGGAGTTATCGTATTGTAAATTCCAGTATATTTTAACAAAATACACATTTCCCACAAAATAATTACGTTACATTAATATATTTTACGTCTTTTACACCAAAACAGATTAAAACTATAATAATACATAAAATATGAGTTTTATATGTAGTAAGTAGCACAGTTGCTTTTTCTTAAATAAACTAAAATACTTACAGGTTATGTTTAAGTAAATGAATGTAATGTATGTTTTTAATTAGTTATTATTCAATATATTTTATCTGCATGTTGAGATGTCGCCTTCCGCCTGTAAATCCTCAACTGCCCTATTAAAACAGGTTACGACATGAGCATGCACTTTTGCAACCACCTGATGAACAGTTGCAAAAAATGTGTTTAAGGAACCCTTTGGGGTCTATATCTTGATCCATCTGGACTGGAGAGATTCCGGAATCACTAGAAATTCATCCCCAGTCCTGGAGTGGTAAGCTATTATTCAACCATGCTTGAACCTAAAAGTTAATCATACATGTAAATAAAATATGTATGTAGAGTTGCTGGATGAAATGTCCTATATGCATGGTACTGAGCTGCATTTATGATCGGTGGAAGTGAAGCCAGATTAAAATCTTTATTTAAACTTTGCTTTGCTACATACTGCTGGTAGAGAATGTATCTGACGTTATTCAAATCTGTACTTGTTCTATTTTTGACGTATACGGAAATAAAAAATGTCGAAATTAAGGTCCTCAATCTGTCTTTGGATATATTTGGATTGTAAAATTCTTCAAGAAGGTCAACCAACTTCTTCTTTTTCACAGTATTGACCAAATTAATTTTTCCCCTGGTAAACAGGCCAGATGTAGTATCACATCCGGAAATGGCGTGCATGGCAATAATAATAATAATAATAAATTGACGGGCGAAGTTTAGTACAAAATACAATTCTTACACTTTATTTATTTATTTATTTAACATTAAAAGGTCCCAACTTATGCTGCAACTTTGAAGTATTAGTAATTTTATTTGGTTTCGAATTTCTTCCTGGGCGTAGCATATACAAATTTTGTTTAGCGTAATGGAGTCTACTCAGTTGCCTTGACATGCGGTATATATATATGTCCTTAATATTATTAATATAAAAATAATTCCTCTCAATTCGTAACACAAATTCCACGGATATTTAAAATAATTATTTTGTTACATTTAATAGGCACGTAAAATGTTAAAGTTCTATTAGCTAATACAAAATAATGTATGAAATTAGAATACCGGGTGGCTCAGCAGGTCGGGCCAAGCTTATATCTTGAAAAGTAATGGATGGATTTTTTTTAAATTTTAGGTGTGTATACAAGTATTAATTTCCAACCAAGTGACGGAAAAATCCAAGATGGCCGACTTCCGGTATCGCCGGAAATGGAACTAAATCCAGTTTTTTAAATGGCACCCCCTGTATATTTTTGCATATTTGAATTCTACGCCTCAAAATACATACAACTCAAGCGTCAAATGTCATTTTAATAGTGGAAATTTATTTTTTTTCAACATTTTTATTTTCAACGTAGAGGGCTGCGACCATGCTCAAATTACTCAAAATTACTTAATTTGAGCTCCAATAAATTGAAAATAATGCTTTTAATAATATTATACTTTATGGATAATATCAGATATAATATTTTGAGTAATTTGAGCATGGTCGCAGCCCTCTACGTTGAAAATAAAAATGTTGAAAAAAAATAAATTTCCACTATTAAAATGACATTTGACACTTGATTTGTATGTATTTTGAGGCGTAGAATTCAAATATGCAAAAATATACAGGGGGTGCCATTTAAAAAACTGGATTTAGTTCCATTTCCGGCGAAACCGGAAGTCGGCCATCTTGGATTTTTCCGTCACTTGGTTGGAAATTAATACTTATATACACACCTAAAATTTAAAAAAAATCCATCCATTACTTTTCAAGATATAAGCTTGGCCCGACCTGCTGAGCCACCCGGTATAGTACTCCACTGGTATGTTTTTTATTTCTAATTTATTGATGTAAGAATGTATTAAATGTATTTACCAAAATATCTATATACATTGTTATGTATATTTAATGTCAATATCCAATAAGTAAAGGCTACTTAGAGAATATTTTTACAAAATACCCAATTATTAAAAATATCATAACTCCGCCACTGGTAAAGCAAAATATATCTGCTAAACGCAATTTTATAGGAAATTTTATGCCCTTTAATTTTTCTATCTTCATATTTTTTCGTATATAGCTTTGTTTTTAAGATATTGCCAAATAACTAGAAAAACTCCGATTTTCACCCCTTTCGGGGGTTGTTTAGGGGTGACAGGCACGGCGGATTACCGGTGGGGTTTGGTGGTATTTTAAGGACCCCAATATAAACTTATATACCAAATATCAGCTTGTCTCTAATTTGTTCAAGGTTTGACTGGATCGACCCTGGGCTATTAGGCAACTTATCTGGTGATAGACTGTGAAGTAGTGGCTGAATGGGGATTAATTTTGTCAATGCTCCTCCTTTGGCATAGGCGTAGGCAAAAAAGTGTGTGAGGTTTTAATACTTTTAAAATAATAATAATCGAATAATAAAACTACATTCTAAACATAGAATTTTAATAGTAAATTAGGAATAAATAAATTTAATACAATAATTGTAAAAATAAATTTTTGTTCGAGAGCATGCGCAGTGCGACTCCTGTTGACGGATACCTTTTGTGGTTGTCAGGTTGAGATTAAATATACAACGTGAAAGAGAACCCAAAAACTCTTCTACAAATAGTACATTATGTTTTAACCTTCAATAATGCAGTCTTATTAATGCATAAAACGTGTGTTAAATCAATCAACTTATCGCGATTTACGAAGACTGGTGACAGTAGTACGTACGAGTTGCGACGATTGAAATCGATAATTTAAGTAAATTAAACTTCAAAATAGAAATAGCAAACAAGACCGAAGACATGCAACTACGAATACAGGGAAAACCGAGGGGAAAATAAAAAGTGTAAACAAACTGAAATATGTATTTAGGTACAATCATCAAAGTTGACGGAAAATTAGAAGAGGAAAGAGGAAGTAACAACCAGAATAAACAAAGTAATAGTTCTAGTAGAGCACTATACAGACTATTCTTTAAAGGAAAGAAATATGCCAATGCTTTTATAAGGGAGTGAATCTTGAGTTCTAACCAACAGATTCTAATGGCCTCTAATAATGTGTCATCGTTCAAACTGGTATGGGAATGCCACGAGGAACTACCTCGGGAACTACTCTTGGTTGCCAGGACATGCTGGGATTTCAGGCAATGAAGAAGATGACGAAATTGCGCCTGCGGGCTCGTCCGCTACGCCACTGGCCATTTAATTATTACTGGTGTTAAACCACTATCGGGATGTAATGGAAGTCTTAAAATGTCTTAAATATACTCGCACAAAATAGTGTCCAATTTTGCTGGTTAAACGAACACGAATGAAATTAAGGCTGTGATGAAGCGGACTCCTGGGCCCTCCCGATTGGTACAGAACCTACATACAGTACAGTTACAGCAGCTGCAGGTACAATCAGCTGTCTAGAAATAATTAGGAATTATCGTGGGATTATGAATAGGACTAAATAAATCATTACTCACTTCTGTAAGCAAAACAAATTAACTATCGTTATAAGAACCAACTAGGTACCTACCTAATTTATCAATTATCACTTGAAAAGACTCATCTTTGAGTTCCACCTTAAAAAAACAACGAAGGTAGTTTTTTACAACAATAAAGGCCCATCAAATGCTGCGAACGTCAAAAAAATAATTGAAGGTTAAGAGAAATACCTACAAAAGTATGGCTGACTCTGCGCATGCGCAATGCATTTAGATTTTGGCGGGAAGCGAGATGGGCGCCTCGGTGTCCATAGGGACAACAATTACATTAATTATTAAATTAATTAATAAACTTGTTGATTAATTAATTATTTATTTTACAAAGGCACTAAAAAACAGCTGTTTCAGATATAGATTTTACAGATTTGTTTTTCCTCATAACTCGTAATGCATGAAAATTAGTGGTGGTATAGGTATTATTGATCATAATAAAATGTTGTCTAGACAAATAACTGGTAAGTATGCCACCATTAAATTTATGATTGCTGTAAACACGCCACCACGGACCAAACGAACATGTTTTTGTCAGGGACGTCGTTAGGAGATTTTCCAGAGGGTAAAACATTAAAAATAAAACTAAAAAAAAATTAAACGAGAGTTTTTGGTATTTCTCTGGGAATCTCTTCAATAAACTGTTCCTTGTTGCTTTCAACTTTATTTCCCATGAACGCTAAAACAGTCCGGATAAACGAGGCATCGTTGATCTTAACCAAAGTTTTTATTCCTCTAGGACAGGGGTGTATTAAAAACTTTCTATTGAACAAGTGGTGGGAGGTAGGGTAAAAGAGGTCTCAATGTTTTGGTTTTAATTGAAAAAAAAATTGCATTCTTAAGACAGCTACGTAGAATAATGTCGAATATAATTACACTGCCCCTTCTTTCCAAATATGCAAGTGCTTGCAACATTCTGTTATCAAATGAACCATTTTTCTATATAAACTTGAAAAGAAATTACTTACACTTTCAGTATGTTTTTAGTTATTTTTACTTGATACTTCGTCGTCAGCGATGCTTTGGTGTTTATTTTTAGAATGGTTGAATTGGTTGGGATTTAAATATCGTCGGTGTTTAAAAAATGTGTAACGTGTGGTAGGCATTAAAAGAAATCGATTCATATTTTGCTGACCGAATTAATAAAAAATAAATATGAAATAATATTTTCAAACTCCAAGAGATTTTATTAGCACCGTTACTTAGGCAGGCAAAGGAAGTTTGCTAAGTCGTTTAAAAATAGGAAAACAATTAGGAAAAACCATCATGACATGACTGTAATAAATTATAATAAATTAAGTACCCCTGGACTACCTATACCTACTCAGTTTTGTTTTAAAAATAAAAAAATTCATATTTACAACTGTGTCCTTGTGTTCCTTAAAATTTCGTTTTTGTATAATTGAAACTGGTTTCTAATGAAAAGTAGGTACTTAATAAATTTGTTTATCGAGTTTTTATTATACATTTACTCAATATATTTATTTACCTATTGAATGAGTCGGCTAAGCAAGTTTATGTTCTATCTCGGAAATCGTGTTCGCCATGGAAGTGGCAACAGGTTTATTGAATTTTGCGCAAATATGTTTATTAATAACAATTTTCCGAGTATTTTTCACTTATTTTCTAGGATTAACGGTGAGGTTATTTGAAATTAAAAAAATCGACAATTTCCATTTTTTTTTTTCAGGATAATTCAGCTCTCACAATTCTATCCAATTTTGCGTTTTTAGCCGACTCTGTAGCTCCGAAAATAAAAAAATTGCCCATGCAAGGGGGTAGATAATGGCCACCCTGTATATTTATATAAATTTGCCGTATACGTGTTTTTCGTTTTATATTTGCGATGTGCTATGCTATGGTTAAAGCCCTCATAAGCGTACAGCGCTGTTACTCATTTTGCTCTAAAAGACGAAACCGTCTTACTTGTAAAAAACCTAAATAAAGTTGTTGTAACTGAATTCAATGTCCTTGTATTATTATTATTAAATATTTATATCGTTGAACATATAGAGGTTAGCCTCACAATTATGCGTTGCAGTCTCGGTTGCAGTATATAATTTTTTTCCTCGTTTTTTTCGATCGAGTTAATTTCGTTTGTAATTATGAACAAAAAACAAAGCACTTTATGATTTTTTTGATATCCACTCTTTCCAATAATTGTTAAAGTTCAACGTGCGTCGTTAACGAAAATTGTGCATTAAAAGTCATACATTCGTGTTTTAATGCTCGCATACATTTTCGATATATTGTATAATGGAATGATGAAAATGCTAATCACGTTTAAATGTTTTCCATTTATTTTATTTATTGACCATATGCTAATGGATTCGTCGGACACAGTTAATTTGTTCAGGTCTGACGGTCGAATCACATTTCCCACTTAAATTTAACCATTACCGGGTGCCAATTCCAATGTACGGTGGCTCTGAAGGGCCACAGTAAAAATTAAAAAACTGGAAATTTCTACTTTGAAACTAGAAATGTCTACTTTGAAACTGGAAATTTCTACTTATAAAGTAGAAATTTCTAGTTTTCAATTTTCTACTTAGTAGAAATTTCTAGTTTTCAAAGTAGAAATTTTTAGTTTTAAAGTAGAAGTTTCTAGTTTTAAAGTAGAAATTTCTAGTTTCAAAGTAGAAATTTCTAGTTTTAAAGTAGAAATTTCTATTTTTTTTAAATTTTTACTGTGGCCCTCAGAGCCATCGTACAATTCTCTGGTTTATTTAAAGACGTAGTTAAAAAAACCGACAGTATGGTAACGACTAAAAATGGTATCTAATTTCTCTTGATACGGTTATCGAAAGCAAATAAAACAATACATTAATTATTAAGCTTAGTTAAACCATTCACTGGAAAAAAATATTGTAATAATCCACATTGTTAATAAAATACCCTGTATTTTTTTGAGATTTGCACCATATAAGTTTTAAGGAAACACTTGTATGCAACTTTTTTAAACTTATCCCGTGTTCGATACAAATTAGCAGAATTATGGTGATTTGGAATTTTTATATATTCGAAGCTCCTGTCTAGTGGCGTAGCCAGGGGGGCAAGAGGCCCCCGAAATTATAGGTATATAATAAATTTTTTGGGTAATGAAAATAATAAAACCCTATTAATAAACTTTTTGATGGAATAATTAAATGGTCCAGTTGAAAATCCACAAATTGATGCCATACAAGCATGGGAAGATGCTGATTTGCTGATTGTTCAAAAAACTATGGAAAAGCCAAATCCAAATAGGCCAAAATTGTTTTTTTGGCACCAAAATCTAAATCTACCTAGAAAACATGTCACCACTATCATTAGATTAAAATTTGGCCATGCGTGCTATCCAGCCCATGTAGATAAAATTGGTGTGTTACCTTCTCAATTGTGCGAACTGTGTGGTCATATAAGCGACATTGATCACATTTTCTTTGAACGCGAAAAATATAAAAGAGCCACAAATAATCTCATTAAAAACATTGTCTCAAAATGTAATATTATGGCCCCTTTTAATATCCTTAACCTGCTATCCCTCAATTCCAAAAAAGTCTACGAATGCATTATCTGTTTCTTAATAGAAAACAATATTAAATTGTAGTTTAGATTTGTTTCCTCATGCCTTACCTTATGTTATCTCCCCCTCTACCCGTGGTCCGTTTTGTAATGTCTTTATCTAATGCCCTAATAGACCCCAGGGCGAGAAGTGAGTGCCCCTGTATTCAACCATTTTGGTTCTTTTCTACTTTTTCCTTTATCGTGGTAGGTACTTAGGTTTTATTTTCTATTTTTTTTGAAATTTTGTAATAATTGAAAATGCATCACCTTGTGACTGGCTGTATGGTCTATGACCCAATGCCAAAAAAAAAAAAAAGAAGGCCATGTTGCATACTTGGGGAGGATATAGTAGACTTATTAATCATCCTAATACAATTAGCAGCCTTCCGCTTCGTTATCGTCATAGGTACGATTATTCCAAAATTGTAAAGAATTTGTCAATAAAGTCGCTTCCTCTAACTGATGGGTCTTTAAAGAAGCATGCAGGAAGGGTCTACTTCCAATGTCAAACCTGATGATTGGGAAGTGCTCTCGAACCCTGTGAATTCGGTTGGAAAAAAGAAGATGATATTTTAGTCCCTAAATTTTCCGATGGCCCATTGATTCCAGATGAACTCATCAAAAAATTGCATTGTGGTTGTAAACTTCTTTGTACCAAATACCAAAAGATGCTCTTATAGAAAATTGGGATTGAAGTGTATGTAAAGGAACTAATTGTGCTAATTACGAGAAGATTGATGTAGCCGGCGATATTAGTAATATAGATTGTCTTGACGAAGAGGTTGAACTTGTAGAGATTGAGCCAGGTTTTCTCCCAATGGAAAATGAAAATTATGAGAATGATAATCTAATATTTTTTGGTGTTATTAAGATTATTATAGATTAAAAATGATTTTGTTAGTTGCCTACTTCACGTAATTTCTCATAAAAATGCATAATTTTGGCTCAAAATTAAAAAAAAGGCGCAAATGTCTATATATATATATTTTTTTTTTCGCGCCCTTTAGATGCGATACTATGCGGAATTCGAAAAAATCTACGGACAATTTTATGCTCTACAACTTTGCTCTCTTGATATTTTTCACCAAAATGCATAGTTTTTCCTCAAAATAGAGAAAAAGGCGAAAAATGCCAAAATTCATATATACAGGGTGTTCTGAAAAACACTAGCATAAATTCATGGACTGATATAAAAATATTACAATTTGTTCCTATGAACCATGGGCGTATCTTTTCCCGTTTTCAATATACAGGGCGTTAAAAATAATTTTTTTAAATCTAGTTTCGGTCCTATCTTCCATAAAATTCGACCAAATGAGCTGAAATTTTGCTATGTGGGGTTTCTGGGGATGCTAAATGCTCTGGTGCGAGGGGTGAGCAAATGTCAAAACATGTGTACACCATTATTAATTATTTAAGCATTTAAAAGTATTAAATTATATTTAAAGATATTTAAAAGTATTTAAAGATATTTAAAGGTATTTAAATAGATTTAAAGGTATTTAAAAGTATTTAAAGATATTAAAAGGTTTTTAAAGATATTTAAAGATATTTAAAGGTATTTAAATTTGTCAGGCTTTCGGAAGACATTCCAATCCAAAATAATGAAACTTATTTAAAAAGTATTTAATAAGTATTTAAATGTATTTAATAAGTATTTAGAGGTATTTAATAAGTATTTAACCTCGTATTTAACGATATTAAATAAGTATTTAAAGTATTAAATAAAAAGTATTTAAAGTATTAAATAAAAAGTAATTATAAATATTTAAAAGTATTTAAAAAATTTAACAAATATTTAATATTTAAAATGTATTAAAAAGACGGAGTGTACACCATATTTAAAGATTTGCGCACCCCTCGCTCTGGTGTTATTAATTTTTGGCTATATCTTACAGGGCGTTCAGTACAGTACTCCGTGGGAACAATAAGGTTCTAACTTTTTTGAGACTAATCCTTTTGCCCCTTTTGTCACTTGCTGTTATGGCAAATTTTATTCTAAACAAAAAAGGTGCTCTTGTAAGAAGTGCTAAAATTTGTCCGTTTTCGAGAGAAACCAGGTATAGTGCATCAAAGTCAAGCAGCTGGTATCCCAAATTGTTGGTTTTTATTTCAAGTAGGCTTTGGCAACTAGTTGTGTTATCACAATGTGCTGAGTCGTCAGGGGGAGATTCCTCCGTATTATACCGGATGCGGCGCCCGTGGACGATCAACTGGAAAATTTCTTTAGTATTCAGTATGATCGGTACCTTGTCCACAAATCATCATGACGCGAATGACTGAGTATTAAACTAAACAATTATAATAAACATTTATCTAGTATGTTCAGTCGAAGATACATGGGTTTTTAATGACGGCAAAATTCCTTGCGTGAGGGCAATTTTAATTAGTATATATTAGTTGTTGAATAAATGATTTTATAGCGACTAAGTTTTATTATTATAATTAGTTTGTTTATTATTTATATAGGTATCTGTTATAATTCAAGGCTAAATGACGTTTAGGTAATTTAAAACAAGATTTTCACTATAGGTATATGTAAAAATCAATATTCGACATGCCCTCATCGAGTGTCCACCATGGCGAGCCTCAATTTCCTAGCCCATAATTGATGATGGGCTAGCAATTTATGGGGTAAGAAGGTGTTTCACAAAGAGAAAATCCTATTTTAAGGCTACAACTTGGAGCAATAGTTATCTCATTGTGGAGACCCCCCCCCCATCTTTAAGAATCTCCTTAAGAAATATTTTTCGACATGTTTATGGATTTTTTTTCTTATTTTAATCTGCAAAATTTGCTGACGATTTAGTGCAAGCTCTGGTATATAAATGCTGTTCCTGTGCACAGTGTTCATATAAGCTGACTGTATATTTTTTCTTGATATTTTATTAACTATAAAACTCACCGTTGCGTTGGTTGGTGCCTAGATACAAAGTACAAGTGTATATAATAACCAAGTTGTTAACACTGCCTTTAATCTGTACTTATGAAGCGAAGTGTTACGAGACTTTTTCCTTGGATATACGGAAGATTTATAAGACCGTGGCGTGCGGATACAGAAAATTGCTCAGCGTCAAGGATAATCGTGCAAGATAATTTACAACATAAATATTGGGTATCTCAGTGACACTTTATTTACAGAAAGTGAATTAGATGACATCACGTATCAATTCGGCTCGAAAATAAAAAGTACTAATCTGCGTAAGAAAATTATTTATTCCGGACCGGTTACTCACGTCACGTCTATGCCTTGAAACAAGCCAAATGTGATGAAAACGCAACTTCAAGGCAAGACAACACTTGCATACCCGAGTTTATTTGAAGAACTTTTAAAAAAATAAACGCGCAGTTTAATTTAATATTATTAATTTATATCTCAGTATCACACTTCTTGTATAATCTCAAGATTGGAAAAACCATGTGCGCCTTAAGATAAATTGGCATTGCCCATCGTCCATCTAATATCGCTAAATTTTCTCAATCACTTCAAAGTTCTTTCTTGATCTATGTCATTGAGTAAGGATAATATACGAAGAGCCGCAAGACTAATGTTAAAACACGTGTCCCTATTACTTTCTCTATCCATTCTCTATGTAATTTTCCTCTTTTCCTCAAAAATTCTACCATTATTTTCTAAACAAAGGTTTGATTTTGTAAAAAAAAAAAATGTATTTAAAAAATTATTTAGTTGTATACCAAACTCTTGAGAATATTATTTATTTGAAAACTAAGTTATTTGAAGAAGAAATATATAACAATTATACATATAAACATATTTATAAAGGGGATGAAAAGGGCTATCCAAATATCTAAAAATATAATGGGTGTGCCATTAAATAAAATGTGACTTTGTGGCGCTCCCTGTATATTCATTAAGATAGATCCAGACTCATAACATACAGGGTGTAATAAAGTGCAAAAAAATTTACTGGAGATTCCTCGTCGAAAATTAAGGTGGGTACTTCATATAAAATTTTCCAAAATAAGCTTTCCCTGTTCGGTGCATCCCCTTAAAGGGGTGGGCTAAAAAATGGATTTTAATTTCTATCTCAAAATAGCGTAATCGGAAAAAGATAAAATTTGGCACATCTTGGTTACTAATCAAAAGGCATCTAACGAAATCATTTCATCCACCTAGCATGTACACAAAGGGGTGATATTAACTACCCCTCTTGAAATTTTGTAAATATCTTTCTGCCTGCTATTTTTTTTTTCAATTAAAAAAAATTACTAAATATTATGATTCATTTAGAAACTTTTTTATCTCTTGAAAAAATTTCGTAAAATCGACCATTTTTGATAAAAAAATTAAATTACATCTGAATCTGCCTAAGTGATCAATCAAAAGCGATGAGCACGATTATATTAGTGTAAAATACTAAAAATAGACTGGTGTCAAATTATAATTTGACAATATTACGTACTGACATGATCATTTGGTGCTTATAATTTGACACCAGCCTACTTTTAGTATTTTACACTAATATAATCGTGCTCATAGCTTTTGATTGATCACTTAGGCAGATGTAATTTAATTTTTTTCTCAAAAATGGTCGATTTTACGAAATTTTTTCAAGAGATAAAAAAGTTTGTAAATGAATCATAATATTTAGTTATTTTTTTAATTGAAAAAAAAATAGCAGGCAGAAAAATATTTACAAAATGTCAAGAAGGGTAGTTAATATCACCCCTTTGTGTACATGCTAGGTGGATGAAATGATTTCGTTAGATGCCCTTTGATTAGTAACCAAGATGTGGCAAATGTATCTTTTTCCGATTACGCTATTTTGAGATAGAAATTAAAAACCATTTTTTAGCCCACCCCTTTAAGGGGGTGTAGCAGGGAAAGCTTATTTTGGAAAATTTTATATGAAGTACCCACCTTAATTTTCGACGAGGAATCTCCAGTTAAATTTGTTGCACTTTATTACGTGACACCCTGTATACAAAAACTAGCTATATTTTTTTAGCACAATAAAAGGGTTTAATAAGTAAAATTTTCAAATGATCACCCTGTACACCAAAAAATGAATGGGTAATATTTTAGCTGCAGATTCTATAGTGGAAAATATTAATTTTTGTCTAAACTGCGGGTCAAATATTAGTACTTTCCGAGATACAGGGTGTTAAAATTATAAAAACAATTCAGTAATGTTGCAATTGTTTGTTTTGTTTTTTTTTTCTATTTCACGAGACGTTGTAACATTCGTTGTAATTTTTCCTTTTGTTACAGTTGACCAGCGTCAAAGTCTTAGAGACATTCATTGAAAGAATAAACGAAGTGAATCCGCTGCTAAATTGTGTGGTGGCGAACCGTTTCGATGAGGCCAGAATAGAAGCGAAAGCAGCAGATGATCTTATTAATTCAGGAACTATCCCAGTGGAACAGCTTGCCCTGGAGAAACCCTTTCTCGGGGTGCCCTTCACCACCAAGGATTGTATTCCCATTAAAGGTGAGTTCGCAGCTGATGAACTTATCGACTTTCTTTATCGAAAGATAAAATTAAAATGTAACGTCCTAAATTAACTCAAACATCAGTGCCCATCATAATATTGTATTTATACAGGGTGTAAAACGATTAAAATCATGATTTTAATCAAGCAATTTTTATTTTAAAAAATCGTGATTTTTTTTCTTTTCAAGTTTAAATTGTATAAATAAGAAACTTTATTAGTAATAGTATATTATTCTACAAGTGGTACCTAACATACCAAATAATAAGTCACGCTGATGAATTTTGCAGCGCGAGTCGAAGGCGAGACCTGTAATTCATCAAGTGAGTTATTTAGTATTACCACAAGTTAAATGTATAGTATCTACGATTATAACAATAAATACTAACCTTTGTAAGTCCGAATTCATCATTTTTGGCACAAGTATTACTAAATTTAATTAAACTTCAAAACTATTCAAATGTCAAATCACTTTCCTCCCCTCAATAATAATGGACCATTCTACATGGTCCTGCTCTTGCGCTCCGGTCTTCGATTGCTGGCTTCCTATTATAGTTAGAAAGTTCATCCAAAAACAGGATTAAACCAGAGAAAAAGGGGCATTTTTGGAAATTATTTTCCAATATACGGGGTGTTCCAAAAAAATGCTGGGTAGTTAGGTGACATTTTCTCATATGGATGTTTTAGCATTTTTTTATGTGTTTTAATAGTGTCTATCCACACATAGATTTTTTGCCCTTGGTACACCGGTTCGGGCGTAATTAATTTTTTTGTAAAATATTTGTCTTTTTCTTACTGCCGTTAAATAAATCGTTACAGCCACAAATGGGATATTTAAAAAAAAATAATCTAGATTTCTGTTGCAGAAGGTTAGTAAATCTTGTAGTTTGTAGTTTAAATTGAATAATCTTGTGATATGGTACAGAATGGTCAAAATTTATTTCGCAATTTCGAAAATTCGAATTCCATTTTTCTCAATTTTTTTAAATGGAACACCCTGTATATTTTTACATGAGAGGATGCAAAATTAACTTATGAACTTTTTTGTATTCGAGTCGCCAAGGCTATCATTTTTACAACATAAGCAACTTTACATTTCTCGCCCAGGCGATACCACAATCAGTTTTTTAAGGTCTCTAAAAACCCTCATTGCCATTACAGTCGAAACGGAAACCTTATTAATCAACGACTTTTTGTTCTAGGCCTCATTCACTCATCGGGCCTTGTGAAACGAAAGGACGTCATCGCTAAGGAGGACGCAAAAGTGGTAGCACGTCTGCGTGACGCAGGCGCGATACCCATAGGATTAACCAACGTTTCGGAATTGTGCATGTGGTGGGAGAGCTCTAACAAAGTCCATGGTCGTACGAACAACCCCTACAACACCAACCGTATAGTGGGGGGCTCCTCAGGGGGGGAGGGATGCGGTCAAGGGGCAGCAGTGTCAGCTTTTGGTAAGTAAAACCAGAGATAACCCTCTGTTGCCTCTAGTAAAACTGCTTTGTTTTAAGATTTATATATTATTATCACAACGATGGGTTCGTCTTATAGATATTAATAAATAAACGTTGTCTTACAGGTATCGGCTCCGATATTGGCGGGTCCATCCGCATGCCAGCCTTCTTCAATGGAGTTTTTGGGCACAAACCTTCGCCTGGGCTGGTGCCGAATCACGGGCAATATCCGGAACCCGTCACGGAAGAGCAGAACCGCATGTTGGGCCTGGGGCCATTATGCAGGAAGGCCGTGGACTTGGCTCCTCTACTAAAAGTGCTATCTGATTCGGATGGTGCGAATCTGAGACTGGACGAAAAGGTGGAGATGTCAAAGCTGAGATGGTTCTATCAGGACACAGACACGGGAGCAGATTTGGTGTCACCGGTGCAGGATGAGATAAAGGGGTTGTTTACTATGATCTCAAAATATCTGAGGAATACTCACCGTCTTAAGTTCACCGCGGTAAGTTTTTTTGTTAAAAAAGTCCTTTTTTAATCGGAATTGAATTTGCTATAAAAAAGTTTGTCGTAACACCATCGTTCCTGCTTGAGGCACGGGAGTTGCCAAAAGTTTTCAATGATTCTCTCGTATACACTGATCAGTTGTTTCGTTGCACCAGACTGTGAGTTTATACACCACATTTGAGGGTAAAAAGTAACATATGTCTCTGTTCTAAGATAAGTCTGCATATCATTGTGTAAATTTGGCTTATCAGACAGAGGGGATTAATGTTGGTCTATATACTGTGAATAATAGGGGCCCAAAAATGCTACCCCGAAGTACATCTTGTTGAATGGAAAGGCTTTCAGAAAGAAAATTGAACGATGCCACAAATAACTTTTAGGCAATATTTATATTAGCATGTCTTAAAAAAAAGGAAAAGAAGAAAATGAGCATAAATATAGCCAGACATCTTAGGTTATATAACTGATTAGTGGTAATAAAATAATAAAATAACGCTAATAATTAACTTTAGATCTTGCTATCCAATATACCACAATTGTATGCATAAAATAAATGAATTTGAGTATTATCTATTTTTAAAACATTCTATGTATTTACGTCATTCCTGGAAGTTGTATGTGTATATTATATACCCTCTGAATTTTATTGTTCAACACATTTTATTTAAAAATGTAGTCAATTGTGAGAATTACAAAAAACAATAAATCTGCACTTTATATATAAACAGGTATTTTTATGGTTTAATTACACGTTTATTTAATACCCAAGAATAAATTAAGCTGGTCAGCCTTGGTTATTTTTTTTATCAAAGCTTAGCAATCACATTTGGCAAACATATTAAATAAAATAGTTATAGCTGAAAAAGAATTGCCATTGTAATTTTCAAAAAACTGTGACTTCCCAAGTATATTTAAAAGTACACCATTTTCAAATCTTCAGTCTTATCAAAATGTGTAACTTTTTTGATTTTTGAAATCTGATCATTTTTTTTCTCTGTAATTTTGACTTGGATCTCATGCTCGAATACTAAAATATGGCCAACTTAAATTAATTATCTGTTTCTCAGCGTTATGTAAATTAAATTCCAAGGTCAAATTTGTCAACCGCAAGTTAGCATATATCCAGGGCCGTGCACCTGCACAGGGCGACAGAAATTAGGGGGTAGCATTTTATCGATATGAAATGTTTCCTTCTACAATAAATATCTAGTTTTATAAGCTCCCTACAAAAAATTAAACAAATACAAAAACTATTACTCAACAATAAAGATCAGTTTTAAAGAAACACAATTTTGATGACTCTCATTTATCGTGTCATCAAAATATACCATGGCGTCATCTAGTGGACTGTGGACTAGATATTAACTACCTAACCCTCATAGTGAAAAAAACAAACAAATATTTATTTCACTGGACCATCATTCACCGGCAGAACAGATTTTCGATTTCTCTTCTTTCAAATTTCGTTTTAGGGGTGAGGGGGGGCGGCAATTTCGTTTCTTGCATGGGGTGTTAAAATACCCAGGAACGTCCTGCATATATCTACAATGGGCTCTTACACCTTAATTAAATTAAAGGCTTTTAATAGTGTTACCTCAAAGTTAAATACATATTAAATGTAAAATATAATAATGCAGTAAATTCCGAGAATATATCATTCTTACAGTTGCTTTTTTTAATATTAATAAACCGTCAATTTCAAAAGTCACGCCAGTTTTCCGTAACTGACGTCAAAAACGGACGGTCTTGCTGTTGGTTAAACTCCAAACAAATTCGTTTGTGCATGTGACGTCACAGTTAACCTCAAAAATGTATTTTTTACGATTTTCAAGTACTATGTCGCTTTTATCAAAATTTCTGCTTGATTCCTGTACTTTCAACTTAAATCTTGGTCAGTGCATTATTAATGAAGTTTTAATTGCCTTGATCTAATAAAATATAAGATTCATTTTGTTGGTTGGAAATCTAACCTATAATAATTAGCAGTCTATTTTACAGGAATTAAAATTAAAATGGAAAATAAATTTACAAAAACTAAAAATTTAAGGTTATACCTATTGTGAGTTATATGAATCATATTTTTGACGTCACAAAAATTTTATAGATTAATTACTATATTTTGAAAAATTTTTTTGGCCTTAAATGAGAAATGCTAGTAAAAAGAAAAAATACTTCAGAGCTATTTTAAAAAATACTATAATCTGGTATAATTGGGAGAAGAGCCCATTGTATAGCAAACACGTATTTTTAATTATAGCCTTATTGATATAGAACATAGAACATAAGTATAATATTAAATAGCCAGTCATTAATTTATTTTTTCAGGTTACCTACAAACGGTTTGTAAAAAGCTGCCCCATTTGGTTTGCCAACATGAAATCGCCCGATGGCCCCGCATTTCGAGAACAGTTAGCCAATCATAATGGGTCCATCAATCCTTGGTTGGAGCTGCTAAAATGGACCTTCGGCTTGTCAGAGCACACTTTCATCGCCATAATGACATGCCTGGTAGAGAACGACGGCATTGTATATGGCGACGAAAAACATAAAAAATTATTGAGAGAACGAGATGCTTTACGTAAAGAACTGTCAGATCTGTTGAAAGATGATGGGGTCTTTTTATACCCCACTCATCCCACATCCGCCCCATACCATAACGAACCTATCATTAAACCATTAAACTTTACTTACACAGCTGTGATAAATAGCTTAGGGCTCCCTGCGACACATTGTCCCATAAAATTAGACAAAGACGGACTTCCTATTGGTGTGCAAGTTATAGCTGCCGAGGGCAATGATAGGTTGTGCATTGCGGTGGCTAGGGAGATTGAGAGCGCCTTCGGGGGCTGGGTGGCTCCGTTTCCTAGGTTCTAAGTATTAGATGTGTGTGCAAAAATTACTATTTTTAATATATGGTATAACTGATGCTAATATTTTAAGATATTCTTTTATGGAAAAGTCAAGATACTGCGACTACAGTTGCAGTAAATTTTCTTTTTGCGTAAAGACCAAGAAGTTGCTGACTTTCAATGTATTGAATAAGTTTGATATACTCAATTTTTCTACGGTAAGAAGTTTAGGGTTTAAGTTGGTTCTTCCATGTGAAAGCGAGTAGGTATAAACATATTTATATTTTTAATTATCTTGTGTATCTCTTATACAGGGTGTTATGCCATCGTATGTCACAAACACGTAGGCGTGTTCTAGGGACAAAATCAAGGAAAAAGTGTGTTAAACTTTTGTCCTAGCTTGATTCGTTTTCAAGTTACGGGGGTTCTCAAGTTACAGGGGTATGTCTGCGACCATAAGCAAAAAAAAATGTGACGCCACTAATTAAATTTTAAAAACGCATCATTGATAAGTTCCTATTACATTTCATTTTTAACAAATATGATATCCTTCGTTTTTTTCATATCTCTCATAGTTTAGACACAAACTGCAACACTTATACAAGGTGATTCCGAATTGAGTTTTCAAAATGTCAAGGCTGATAGAGCAAGTCAAAATATTAATAAAACCTTAGTATAGTTTATCTCTAAAGTGCCTTCTAAGTGAGCTACGAGCCCTTAGAAGGGGTTGTTCCGAAGACGGTTTTTATTAAATAACTTCAAAACGATCTGATACGAAAATATGAAATTTTGGCCAGTCGCTAAACTTTTTATGTCTAATAGTACGCAATAGAATACGTTTAAAAATTTTAATCAGAGGTGTAAGAGAATGGGGTGGTTGGGGGTTGTTTTAAAAAAATCAGACTGAAATTCTACGTCGAAAAAGGCAATAAAATACAGTGTTCCATTTAAAAAAATATATTTTATTTATGGAACTTCGGCATTTATTTTTCAATTGTTTTTTTGATGTCATATTTAAAAACTTTAGAAAAAACCCTACAACTTTTGTTAGAATAATTTTTTTCTAACTACAGAAATAACAGAGAAACGGTGAGAGGGAAAGTTAGTGGATCACCCTGTACATATAGCGACAAGAATTGTACAAATCAACAGTAACAGTTTTTTACTTAAGATATATCCTGCATCTACGCCACTGGTTATAGTTGAAATGCCGTCTTTCGGTAAAAGATGTCGTATCCTTAGTTCATACAGTTTCACAAATTTTACAGAGATATCTTTATTCATTAAAAAGTTAAAATAAAACCTTTCTTTTTTTCGAAAAATTTTAACCCTCTTAAACTTGAAAACGAATCAAGCTAAACAACAGTTTATAGGACTTTTTTCCTTGTTTGTTCCTAGAACACGCCTACGTGTCTGTGACATACAATGACGTAACACTCTGTATATTACATCCCAATTTCTATGTTATTTTCGGATAAACGGTTTATTATTATTAACGATTTTATTGGAACAATAATTTGTCGAAAATTGTCGACAATACTGGCCGAAATGTGTGACCGCTTGACATTTTGCACAAATATAATATGAAGAATACTGTTTTTCGAAGCAGAATTAAGAAACACATAATACTTTTAAAGTTAAAAAATCCTAGTTTTGATAAATTTGTACATGATGTTTTAGAAGTAGCTAGATATAACCTCAATGTTTGTTTATGTGAACTGGAACGCTTGCATTTAAGATTGCATGATCAAACTTCTCAGTCTCCATATGACCTCAATATACAAACTATATTTTCAACAATATTCCACGTTCAGTATTCCATTGTTAACTTGATAAGCATTTTGCACTGTTCAGTTACACAGTAATAACAACTGTTTTTATTATTACAGCTTATACCAAGTCTTTCTACAGAATCTCACTATTATCTTATATATTATAATGAAATTGGTTACTCAGGTGATTTTTATATTTTACATTAATTTGCATACAAATTTTGTTGTTAAATCAAGTCAGAAGTTCAGCGCATTACCTGGCAACAGTAGAATTGCAGCCACAATATTCTATTAAATGGGTAGTCCAGCATTGACTGACTGTGGTCTTGTATCGGGAGATCGCTGATGAGAGAGACGTCAGATTACTCGTGAACGTTTTTTTATCTAAAAATACATAAAATTTCATGTTTTGCATGAAATTATTTTATTAAGCAACAAATTGAAAAGAAAGAATCTGACACTAAATGGGAAATGAAATAATTAACAAAAAAGAATATTCAAAATCTTATTAACCAAATTGGAACTCCCCACATAATTATTATTCAAATCTGACACCAAGTGGGAAATAATTAACAAAAGTTATTATTCTAAATTTTAATAAGTAAGTCGGAACTCCCCACATATAGTAATTAAAATCTGACACTAATTGGGAAATAAATAATAGGCCAGTCAATTCACATTAATTAAAAGTTTCCAAACTTTGATAAAATATTGCGTGACTTGAAATAATAAATATAAATTTGCAGCCGTCTCTGAGGTCAAGAACAATATTGTTGATTGCAAAAATAGCATTTTTTTATA
Organism: Rhagium mordax; assembly: GCA_963680705.1. NCBI lineage: Eukaryota > Metazoa > Arthropoda > Insecta > Coleoptera > Cerambycidae > Rhagium > Rhagium mordax. The sequence continues at coordinate 5,915,583 of OY796662.1, read as the reverse complement.
ACTGTCATAAAAAAATTGCAAAAGTGCCGCAAACGTATTGCAACGTTTTGAACAATGTATTAAATTTGCAACAAAATATAAACGTAGTATCGGTTTGAATTTAATTTGCCAGTATACAGTATACCACAACTGTCAGACATGAGTAGCGAAATTTACTACACACAAAGAACTGCCAAACATAAAAAATTTCAAGGTTAAGTGTAACGAATAAACACTGGTCAGCACAGACTAGAGTTACATCACACAGATGCTCTTGCTCGCATTTCTGTGAACTTATACCCCGAGAACCTGATCTTCTGGTAATAGTCGAATAGACAAGGCTGTCATATTTCTACATCTTGTTATGAATATTATAACACAATATGCAATCAGTAATTTGTGATTTTATTAATCGATTTGGCTTAGAAAACTCGCAGGGTAATAGAAATTGTAGTGAACAATATTACCATTATATTGTATGTTCTAATAGTCCCCAACCATACAGTAAAAATATTTCTCTTCTTTGAACAAAAAAGTTCCTTGATGTATGGTTTATGACAAGAATAATTAACCTTATAAAAGAAAAAAACACCTGATGTTAGATGTATCACTCGAGACTAAAAATACAAAATATTGATTTATAATTTTTCACAAAAATGACCAACCTGAACAATGATTAACAACTCACTTACCACCCCATACTATCTTATCGTCCATGCATGTTTATGATTTACAGTTTGTGACAAGTACGACCAACGTAAAAAACAATTAATACCTGAAGTGTCTATATGCATACTGCCACTGCTCAGTGTTTTCCACTAATGGATATATTCGCCTACTAGGCTTCTTACGTCATAATTGTTATCTTTAAATATAGATACCTATATTACTCGTGGCAACAATAAAATGTGGCTTATTTGTTATAGAGAAATATATGTAAACCCAAGTTTTTGTCACCCTATTCATACGTGTACAAATACGTTGGCAAAAGTGTCAATTCTGGCACCTTTATGAATCGCCTCTGTGGACCAATGTGATTTATACTTTTTTTTATCGTAAGTTGTAGAAAATATTTATTCAAGGCATTGCGTGACGATGCTTTGTAAGGCAATGTTTGAATGGCATATTTATATGTAATACCTATTGTTAATATAGATAAAGTATTTTCATTTACATAAAGAGTGGTTACTCTATTATGTAATTATACAATACACAAGTAGTAATAAAATGTTTTATGTTTTAGGTAAGTAATATTTATAAAAAATCCATTTTAGAATCTCTGTCGGGGTGCATCAGTCGCATTCTGATGTCCGACTATTGACTATTTAGAATTTTGTACGCTTAGACTTCCTATAGTTGGGATAACCCTTTCTTTTCCATGATTTTTTAATACTGTGCGGATCACTTGGCATGTTCGATTTACTGACTTTAAAAATGTGGAAAAGAAAGAGTTGTCACAAATTTGAACAATGCTTAACATACTAGAATGGTGGCTATTTTGTTTTTTCCATTCACCTGTGCCAAAATAAATTCGTAGTTATTAGTTGCATGGTTAATTAAATTTATTTAAATAACACGTATTTTTTTATAAAAAAATTTAAAATATAACAAGCGCATCTGAATCTATAAATTCCCAGTTTTTTTTGATACACATGTGAAGTGCATTTATTTTTCGTTTATAATATATGTGAAATGTTATATCTGTATAAACCTAATATATTTTTATGTCAGTATTAAATAAATGTTTGCTCCTAATAGCCTACGTATTTTATGTAAGTGTTTAAAATTACATGTTTTTTGTGATTGTAAACAAAGGCACAAGCTATATTTTAGTGTGATCAAAGAATAATAATAGCTATACAATTTATGTACCTATGTGTGTCTATATCTATGTACTGTTTATTCTCAGGTTTACATCCCCTGTCTATTTTCTAGAAAAAAGTCAAATGTTGAGATTGTAATTATTTTTTATATTTATTGTTATAAATTTTATAATAAAGGTATTTCTTTACTACTTCCATAATCGTGTTTTTTATTATTCACAAGGTAAATCAATTCACCCTCATCTGATGGTAATTGGAACTGATTTTTTACTTTTGGATATTGAAAAAAATTCGAACCATCGACGTTCACAACCAAATGCATATCAACGCATTTACCCACTCGATTACTGTGCCCTAGATGTGAAAATGAAAATTAAGATTTGATTGTTTTTTAATACAACCGTAAACAAATTTTTAAAATGGTTCATTGAAAATAATAAATTTTAGGCCAACTTCTTGCGAAACCCTAACTGACAAATAAGATCGGTCAATCACAAGAAGATGGCAAGCCAAAAAATGCCTAATTTCCAATTTTAGATATCTTTAAAAATTAGGAAATTACACAGATAGCCCCTTTCTCATTTACATAGAAGTAGGTTCATTTTTAACAGACTAAAAAAACTTTACTTATACTTTTTTTATAAACTTTTATTCAAATTAGTAAAATATAATTTGTAGGCTTCTCGGATATTCTCCATAATGAAAAAGGAAGAAACTGCATTTCTAAGAAATAAAGTCGCATCGTAAATAAATTAGTATAATCGTAGTGACATGTAAGAACTTGCAAACTTTATTTATGATTTTCAAAAAATTTTAATACTTTTTATAAAATGTTTATATATATGCGACGTTTATATTTGTTACGACCAGCAGAGCACCAATTAATAAATGATTCATCTATGTCTCATTTTTAATCTTTCAATGATATTTAGAATTTCCCACCTCTTCTCCATAACGGCACCATAAGTTAATTTTGGACAACCTTTAATTCTACCATAGTGACCAGCATAACTAGCCAATTGCTCGGTATTGCAAAGAACATGAACCCCACAATCATATCCATTGTTCTGCTGAAGACTAGATATTTGCTCAAATCTACCTTGGACTGGAAGTGAAAAGTATTTTAATATCTTCTCGGCTAATTCCACTGCTTGCATCTCGTTAGTTCCATGCGAAGAATCATAATGAAAAGTCATTTTCTCTGGTCTTGAAAACACCAAGAGGCTCCAGTGTGAACCTCCCGAGGACTCCGTAAGTTCATTGTCATTCAAAGCGAAGAAAATAAAGTCCTTTCTTGCAGTACTAACAAGTGGATCTAAGAAAACCCGTAACTCGCATTGTGGAGACACTTTTATACACTGTGTAACTTCCGGAGATACGAATAATAAATAAGGTTGCGATATAAATAGCTCTGCTTCCAAATATTCAAAATAAAAGGAGATTATGGTGTCATTAAGCCAGTAGGGTCCTTTCAGTAACTCAATATCAGATTCTCGTAAGAGACTCTCGTTGTAGCTTAAAACCGTCAGGTTTCTACTCATTGCTGCTTAAATTTTCAATACACATTTTTCTATTAACGTATTTTGTGATTAATGTTTTATTTATACTCTTTATAGGTTATACATTTTGACAATTTAAAGAAGTCACAGAAATAAGAAACAAATTTGCAAAATGACATTAACGGTATGCAACCAAATATACACAAATGCGAGAAGTTAGGGACAAACAAGGAGAAACACCTGTGAGTTGACGTTGATACAAATCATGGAAATAATGTAAATAGACGGATCATGCGCTCTTGCACTGGGTTGCACTTGCCGTAGAAAAGTAGAAGTCAGTGCAGTTGCACCAAACAACGAGTTTTGTGCGAAAGAAAAAGCATCTTAGCTGAGTTCGTTATCTACAAATCCATTTGCCATAACCTCAACTGTAATTTTGGAGTATTACTTTTTATAAAAACAACTGCGTTCGGGTTACTCACTCCTTTAACTCTTTTCATTCCAAGTCTACTTTTGATTGGACAAAAGTAGACTTGGAGTGAAAAGAGTTAAAGGAGTGATAATAATCATCAGTAGAAGTACTTACCTATTTAATGGATTTTTCCATTGGATAATATTTAAAATAGCAAGAAAAGCAAAAAACCTTTCTTTACATCGAAAATCCCGCATATGTAAGTTCACTAATACGCCACCAGTTGGCGTCGGACCATGAAGCAGTTCGCGAGTTTTTTTTTTACACAAAACTAAGCCAACCAGTAAAATTATATTTGCTCCTCCTATAAAATATCCACCACAAAACATATAGAATAATTATATACTATATCTACTAAACTGGAATCTAGGGTCAACCAATTTGAGTTCTCAAATTAGTTCATAAAAACGCGAACTGTCCCAACTCTCTCTGTACAAACTCTGATAATAGGCCTACCGAGCGAGTAGATCAAATCAACTAATTAGTAGGTTTTTGATTTTTATAATGTTGGCTGATTTCGAAACAATCGAAACAGTGGCTGGTTGCTGGTGTAGTGAACTTTTTCGAGTGGCGCGACGCTAAAGTTATTATATTTGAATTTATATCCTATATTAAGTTATAAAAATCAAAAATGGTTAAGTATGGTTCATCTCATCATTATTCGATCAAGACCACTGACGGTAATGAGACCATCAAAGCAAAAGCATCAAATATCACAGTGAAATTCAAGAACTTGGTGGAAGTAGCAAGCGCCATTCGGAAAATGACTGTGCCAAGAGCGAATGCCTATCTGAAAAACGTTCTGGCTCACAAGGAATGCGTTCCATTCAAAAGATTCAAAAGTGGAATAGGTAAATGCGGACAGGCTAAACAGTTCAAGACTATAACGGTGAGTAAAATCAAGTTTTTTAATATTAAGACTAGACAGTATTATTGTAGGGCCGTTGGCCAGATAAAGCTGTAAAATGTGTCATAAGCCTTTTGAGAAATGCAGCGGCTAACTGTGAGTTTTATGGAAAAGATCCCGACGATTTTTTGGTACACCACATTCAGGTTAATCAGGCCCCTGTTTTGACTCGGAGAACTTATAGAGCTCATGGACGGATTAACCCCTACATACGCCATACTAGCCATATTCAGGTGGTTCTTAAAGATCGTACAACAAATAACTAAGGTTTCCTTATTGTTTTTTATTTAAGTTTTCTTTTAAATAATTCTGTTTTAAATTCGTTTAAGATATCAGTTTGCATAAGGTAGAATTTTATACCAAAGGAATTAGAGGCATTATTTTATAATTCTGTTCTAAATAAAAATTGGTTGATAACTACGATACATTTTTTTAAATAAATTTAAGGTCTGCGAAAGTAGTTTCGTATGCGTGCATGATTATTTAAACGCTCTATACTCCTCTAGTTTTCCTTTTAAATTCATTGCACCAATTAAATTTTAGATCATCTGCACCATCAATTCCGAACCTCTACGTTCGGCTTCCATACTGAATAAATTATGCGAAAATTTCAAGCTTTATAAACAACGTTTTTCAATATTGATAAAAATTACCTAGTATACTTTAGTCCTTACCATTCAAAATGTGGACTATCACATATTAGGAACTACGACGAGGCTTTCGATAAATACAAGCGAAAATTTTTTTGTAAACTTTTATTAAGGCACGTATTAGCTTGTATACATTTTGCATCTAAAGTGATACAAAAAAAATACATATATAAACAATGGCACTATATAAACAAAAACAATAAATACTATATCTTTTTTTCAAAAAAAAGTACGTATAAAAATACACTTCCAAGCATTAAACATAGATTTAAAAAAGTAATAATATGCCATAAGGAATTGCTATTTTAACCAGTAAAAAAAATATACAACAGTATTATGGAAATATCGAAAAATGACTTATCAGCAACCAAAACTAATTTGATTTGCTAAAAACCTCATGTAAAGAGATCAATTTTAAGTACAAGAAGCTGCAGGGTGTACCAGGATATAGTTGGTTGAGAAAAACCTCTAAATTCGGTACATCCTGTTCAATAAATAAATATTTCACGTTTTACATATTAAGCGTTTTTTAACACAGACAATACTTATAAAATATAAACCACCTCGCCCAACAAATAAAACGAATAAGAAAATATATGGAATAATTAATTATAGTTGAAGAATTAACTTTTAACTTGATTTTTGTTAATTCTTATCCGCTTTACGTGTTGGAAGTGTATATAATACTAATTAATATATATTTCGTTGTATAAAATTTATAGCATGATTTACTTTTACTTTCATAAAATTTGGGGGCTTTCAATAAAAATAATCCCCGAAACATTTAAATGCTTAAACTTAATATGTGTAAAAAGTACGTAAACAATATATACTTCTGGAAGTACAGCAAAATTAATAAAAAGGCACTTATTTCTCTACATTACTAATAAATTATACAGTAATTTCACTAATCAATAAAATTTACAAAACACAACAATCGGTGTAAAATAAAAATTTATCAGTAATTTTCTTTGGATCAATCTTACTGCTTGATATGGTTGTTGCCGTTTTCAAGAATGGAAAAATTGGATGGCAGTAAGTATGCAATTTGGTTTCCATCCTTTTTGAAAGTAGGGTTCTGCTCCGCAGCGGACACTTGGACGTTGATTACCCTCTGCTTCCCGCCAAGAGAACAAGAAATCGTTTTGGACACTTTCACTGGAAGATCAGCATTTTTTATCCTAAAAAAATCGTTTTGTTAAATCACCCATTAGAAATCAGATTAATCGCTGAATTTCTTTTCCCGTTATAGAATTCAAGTTTCGACTTTTATGTTTAACAAATAAAAATTAATATTTTGTGTTAACACTTACTGAAAATATCGGTGACAAATGACACCGACGCATTCTCCAATCCTGTCCTCTTGCTTCTGACAGTGAAGGGACACAACCAAGTCGTTTCCGCCGGGACAATGAAGGACGATCAGCTGGTCGTGACCTGGACTCACGCTGATGCCCGTCAAATCTCCTAGCGCAACTCCTTCCTTCATGTTCCTGAATTTTTCACAATCCAACTTGAAAATATACTGATCCGTAACTAACATCACTCTCTCTGCGACTTTATTGAATTTATTAAACTTAGTTACGTAAGATGAAAACAAAACGTTGGTAAAATGCTTCGTGTTTTTGAGGTTATTCACAGCCTCGTTGAAGACGGTGTAATTATTATTTTCGTTATGATTGGACAGGTAGTTACCCTCCCATTTACGGTTCACGCCATACTCAGGACGTTTGTTTATAAGAGCGCTGGCTGCGGTTATCTTCAGTTTCATCTGCGGCCATTCGCTGCGAGGTATTCTGTTCAGGATCATCTGCGCCCGCCATCTGTTGTAAATGTCTCGCAACGTTTTCGTGGTTTGCCTCAATGATAAAGGTGGGGCGGGCCACATTATGCTCTTCCCGTAATCCTTCATCGACTTTGCTCTAGCAAATTTCGATTGTAACAGATTGATATACTGGCGCACTTTCTTAAGCCGGTATACTTTGATCATCACCATCAGGGCTTTCATCTTCTTATATTGTTGTCGTGCCACATAACCTAAAAATTAAAAAATTTTAAAAATTAAAAACGTAGATTTTCGAACACTAGAGTTGACCAGTTCTAATCAAAACAGTTATTTTGTTAAGACGGAATTTTTTTTCTTAGAAATGTAGTTTGGAGGATAAGTTTGAAAAAAATTACTCCAAAAGTTTCCCCCCAAACGACAACCATGCGCCCTGCGGACTGGTCTTTAATTAACTAAATAGAGTGGCTTACCTCGCCATGTCTTTTGAATTAACGTCACAATTCCTGGGATCAAATTATTTCTGGAAGTCTCGAGGGCGAACAAAGTTTTTGGAGACCGAATAAACAACTTTGTTTTACCATATTTTACATCATCTGCGAAATTGTTTTCATCCATTATCACTCGAACGCCATCTTTGTCCGTGCCCGATCTGAAGTTAGGCCACGTGAACTGGGAAATCATCTTGTACCTAAAAATAAAAAATAAACAATTAGCAGGTAAACCTATTACCTATTATATAACAATGGCCGTAGATCGGACCCTTGTGGTAATGCAAACTAAAAATACCAAGGACTGACTAATATTTACCTCTTCAAGAACCTATCGTATCTCTGCCTGTAGGCAAAGCCGGCCCTTCTAACTCTAACGTTTTCTACCAGACCCAAATAGCTAACTTGATGGCGAACCCGCTGCTCGTCAAAAGCAGCCGCCGACTTAAGCTCGTTGGGTTTTATGCAACGCACGTAATGGGGTTCTTTGCTTTGTAGGTTTAGCACGAGGGCTTGCATAGAATTTTTGAACAGGGTGCCGGCTGTGGGGGGCCTTTTTGTAATCTGTAACATAAAAATACAACTAGTAAATATATTCTTGTAGGATTTATCCTAGAGAAACGCCCTCTCACCTCCGATATATGTTGCGCCCCTTCAGGCCACATCGTTTTAATATTGGGATCTTTTGAATTATACAGCAGCCTCTTGAAGTCCTGGAACAGCATGTCCTTGTTTTTGTCCAAAAATCCTTCAATGTAGTACGTAACATCGCCAGCATAATGAGTAATACGGAAGTCAACTTTGTGCCTCAAAGTTTTCTCGGAAGGCTTAACCTGCCTCGACATATAATGTTTGTGGCCTTTTAATTTTTTATCCATAGCTTCCAGCAACATTTCGTCCGTCACCTTTTCAGCAGTCATTTTGCAAGCATCGTCCATGATGGAGATAATACCTTGGTGCGGCGCTTCAACTAGGTCACAAATCACTTGATTGTTGAAATATTCAATGTTTGTCCAAGCTATGCCTTCTCTGTTGTATTCTTCTTGTTCCTGCTTCAACACGAGCTCTAAAACCGACAGATGTTAAACAGGCAAACACAAAAAAACTGAGCACTTACCAATGAATAATTGTTGAAGTTTTTCATTGCAATAATTTATACAGAACTGTTCGAAGCTGTTGTTGTCGAAAATTTCGAAACCGTATATATCCAACACGCCTATCAAAGAGCTCTTGAAGTTTTTGCTGTAGTTGCTAGCGTCCACAGCGATAGCAGAATTAATTTTGTCTACAATCCAACCGAAAAGTCGCTCATACACCGCCTTGGCGAAGGCGTCTCTACCAAAAGTAGCCTCACTTTCTGTGTGTTCTTTACGCATGATGTCGCCCCGAGCAGCTATAACTCTTTCGCATAGAGCAGTCTCTAGATTGCTCTTCTGTATTTGCAGTAGTTCTGCGACAACGTCTACAGATTTTGACTTTTTCAGCACCAATTTGTCCTCATCAACATCGAACTCGACATTTCCTAAGTGTAAAATGGCTGCGACTACTCGCCAAAGGGTATCCTGGTCTTCTTTGGTGAATTGTAACGTGTTCAAGGAAGATATGACTTCTCGGTAGTCGTTGCGATCGTTTATTGTGTCGACTTTAGCGGCGTTTCCTTGCTTTACATAGAAGAATTGGTCTGGGTTACGTGCTATGCTCAGTCTTTTTAGTAAGTCTTCGTTGGCTCCACACAGTAGCTAAAATGAGAAAGGAATGTCACACGGTTTAAGTCGAGGGTATTTTGAACTTACCTGATAAAAACAGTGGAAGTTTCTCTCGCCAGTTTGTTGGTGTATAACCCTGGACTTTTCCAGCAGATACTTGCTGATGTGGCCTCCGATTGGATCCCCTTTAAAATCGAAGTGGATGTCCATGTATTTACCGAATCTGGATGAATTGTCGTTGCGATTTGTTTTTGCATTGCCGAAGGCCTCCAGAATCGAGTTTGACTGGATCAGAACGTTTTTAACTCTTTCAATTTCTTTTTGACCTCCTAGAAAATCATATAATATTGGAACGTATTCAGTACATTATGGCTACACAGAGCAGGGTTATTTTTATACAAAAACCTTTTTTGTTAATGCTCAACATATATTTTTGTTAGTATATCAGCACTTAGTGCAACTCTTTGATCTGTGTGTAATTAGTTTTTGTTTTATTATACATCACATTCACGATTTTTTTTTTTTAATAAAGTAAAAAATGTGAGAAAGTAAGCAAACCTTTAGTGTACGTTAACATAACACGAAACATGTATATTTACAATTCGGTGAATTTTTGGTACTTACTAGGGTTACGAAAGTGATCTGAAAGTTTAAAAATATATTCGATTATTAGAAACTAAGGATAGGGAATATTTAACATAACATATTCTATTTTTTTTTAATTTAAGTGACGAAATACCTAACAATCCATTTAAAAAAATTTACATCTATAGTGCCCCCCCTTTCATGAATCACCCTGTAGATTTCGAACTAATTTTAAGATGTAGCCATTTTGGTCTCCTACAACTTCTATATAAAATTTTTATTTTTATTATCGATAATAAACGAAGGGTTGGACTTTATCGCACCGTTGACTCACCCTGTATATTTCTTCCCGACTATCGTGATCTGGGTTTGATTTTCAGACCCACTGGCAATGTCGGTTTTAAATGTGTAACTCCCTCTTGGAGAGCCCCGACTTTGGACTGGGGAATTGTATAATTTATGCGTTGTTTATTTTAGTTCAACGTAGCTGTAAGTAATTGTTACTTTACTACACTTCACTTATTAAACATAATAACTTACATAAAAAATTGGGAAGCAACGTCCTACCCTTCATACGGTTTTAGTCGTCCCTTATTTTGTTTATTCTAGAAAGAACCTTTTACCTTGATTTGTAACAGCAGCAATGTACTTCATGATGATTTTGGACGCCTCAGTTTTTCCGGACCCGGATTCACCGCTGATGACAATACAGGTGTCCCTTCCTTGCTGTTTCATTACTTTGTGCGAGGCGTCGGCAATCGCAAAAATGTGAGGGGGATTTTCGAAAAGTTCTCTTCCTGAAAAGAAATAAATTAACGTCTCAGTCTAGTACCAAAATAAATAAAAAGTACGTTAATAAATAGAAATTGTACACAGGGAGTTCTTGAAAGGTAAATTTTGAAGAAATAAAAGATACAATTCATACAAGAAATGATTAAAACTAGTTTTCCATAAAAAAAAGCTGTTTTGCAACATATTATACAGGGTGTTGAAGTTAAAACTCCTACAGCCGATATCTCGAAAACTAAAAAATATATTTTTATTCTGTAAACGGTAATAGATGTATATTGTTAATTCCTTCTTCAGGGAGTACAATTTACTATTATAACATTATCACCAGAGATGGCGGTGCAGTTTATAAATATTTTTCGATCGAGGAAGCTTTCAAACAAAGAACTTCTTAATCGAATCGAATAAATTATCAACTGTCATAACATTTACAAGCATTTTTTGAATTGAAAACATCTTTTAATACAATAATGACAAAAGAGAAATATTTTTAAAAATCGATTTTTTATGAAATTTATTCCAACTTCTACGCAGGTCTTTATGTATCCCTTGAATTATTTTATTAACATATAAATCCTAAGGATACTTGTTGTAATTCCCGTAGAATTTATCAACACCGAGATACGAGTCGTTGCCACTCATTCGCCATATGCTACTTGAGTAGTGTGTAATATGTACCTATACTGATTATGAATTTTCCCCAATTATAATAAAATACTTATAATCGTTACATCAGAAATTATCTAAATCCTCGATAAATTCAACTACATTTAGGTAGGCTTGAACTTATCCTTATCTCAAGGATCATAAATAGTAAGTAGGCAACCCAACATACATCTTGCTGAATATGAATTAATATAGCTTTTTTAATGTACCTGCCTTTTCCTTTTATAGTAGAGACCTATTTACATAAAATTACAGTGGTGTAGGTTTACATTGTTACACGTCTCGAGACAAAATGTTTCAACTTATTCAAAAATATTTTGCAAATTCGTTTAAAAAGGTTTACTTTTTATTAGCAACTTAGCGATTTTATTTAGTTTCATTAATAATAATTTTAGTTCCATGGTGCCAGTGTGTGTGTTATATATATTTCTATTATATTAGCAGCGTAATAAAACAATTACAACTTTACCATTAAAATTAAAATAGCATGCTATCAAAATAAAAACATAAAGATTGATCGTGCAATTAATCTCTAGATAAACGGTGATAACAAGCTTTTAAACAAACTTATGAAATAACACAATTTTCGGAATTATAGCACCATATAGATAAAAGAAATTTTTTTTTAGATGTATTTTGTATTAATAACGCAAGCGATCCATCTAAATGATAAATATTTTAAAGAATAAGGCTTAGGATTAGTCGGTATATAAAATATATAATCATTCAATCAGTTGAAGTTTTAAAAATGTTAGCCAGAGCGTTAACTTGAAAGTGCAATAAAATATGGCATTCAAAGAGGGTCCCGTCTAGCTAGGATCTGATCAATAAATATATATATATATATATGTATTTGAGATTTCAGATTACCACCGCTTATATATCTTTTTGTACCTACTAAATTAAATTACGATTTGATGGCAAATCGTTGTTTTTGTTATTTTGTCACTGGCTGAACCTCGAACTAGCTTAGGAAAAAAGAACACATACCTTTGTACTGTTCCACATAATTTTGGTCGTAAATATTCATCGTTCGGTAAGGGTTCACCGAAACGCATACTTCTCCAATGTAGGTGTATATTTTGCCATTTTTAAACCTGCAATAAATAAATTATTGAAAATTTGTGTAAAAATACAACTAAATTTCAATGTAACAGAAAAAATTTGTGCCTAAAAAGTCGTCAAACATAAAATAATAGTAACCTTCCTCAATTGTTATTGAGATTTATTCTGATTTGAAAACAATTGGTGTGTGTGTGTGTGTTAGTGTTTTGTGTTATTAATTATTAGTTAATAAGCATTATACAGATCGATAAGTCCAGCTCTTTCTTTCATTGGTTATTTTTTTTTTCTTTATGAGAATCAAAATTTTATGTTTTTATGTTTTTAAGTTGGTTCTGATTAATTAGCATATAAGGAGTATATAGTATATCCATGTTTCTATTACGATGGACAGTACTGTATATAATTTGCAGCGCTGTAAAAGGTCAACCATGGCACCTTTACCCCGCTTTTAACACTCGACTCAACCTTCAATATTATGAATACAGCACAATAAAGACACTGCTAAATTGCTGGCTGATGATTTTTCTCCAAAGTCAAGACAGAATTAATTTAAAAAATATATATATACCGGGTGTAAACGAATAGTGGGCCACCCCTGTAAGTTCCTCGTTTTTAAAGATATTAGGAATATTAGGATATTAGGTAAGATTTCCAACTTTTACTTTTTGAGGCCTATCCACCACATTTGTCACTTCCGGTTTCACCGGAAATGGCCCCAATAGTCTTTTCTAAATGGGCCACCCTGTATGTTTTCACATTTTTTAAATAAAAATCACATTTTGGATATATTTATCCTATTTTGAACAATTTATACAGGGTTGAACGAAAAATAATTCGAATATTAGTTGTCAATCTAAATGGCTGCGAATATGTTAAAATTATTTTTGTTCCAATGTAATTCATATAAAAAATACGAAAACGTCAATATGTCCAATCATACATTATACAGGGTGCTCTAAACTCATTAATATCACGTTCAAAATACTTAACTCTTTTTTTTTAAATACATACTATGATATGGGCCAACCGGATATTCAGAAAGCTCTATTTAGTAGGTGTTAAACGGTACCAAAAGTTCCGTAATGTGTAATCGTTACCGGCAGGAATGACAATTTTTCTTAAGAAATTTATGATTTATAACTAACTTCAATTAAATTTTGATCAACCCTGTATATTTGTGTTAATATTTTATGATATGCAACAAGAATGAGCCAAAGGCCCATTCTGATTAACACAAATATACAGGGTTGATCAAAATTTAATTGAATTTCGATATAAATCATAAATTTCTTAAGAAAAATTGTTATTCCTGCCAGTAACGATTACACATTACGGAACTTTTGGTACCGTTTAACCCCTACTAAATAGAGCTTTCTGAATATCCGGGTGGCCCATATCATAATCTTAAAAAAAAAGAGTTATTTCGAAAAATGTGATATTAATGAGTTTAGAGCACCCTGTATAATGTATTATTGGACATATTGACGTTTTCGTATTTTTTATATGAATTACATTGGAACAAAAATAATGTTAACATATTCGCAGCCATCTAGATTGACAACTAAAATTCGAATTATTTTTCTTGCAACCCTGTATAAATTGTTCAAAATAGTATAAATGTATCCAAACTGTGATCTTTATTTAAAAAATGTAAAAACATACAGGGTGGTCCGTTTAGAAAAGACTATTGGGGCCATTTCCGGTGAAACCGGAAGTGACAAATATGGCGGATAGATCTCAAAAAGTTAGAAATCTTACCTAATTTCACCATACAAAATTTTATCCTGATATCTTAAAAAACGAGGAAGTTACAGGTGGCCCACTATTCGTTTACACCCGGTATATACACTGCTAAATTGTTATTGATTGATTTTTACCAAATTTCGCTGGCCGGTGTTTATAAGGGGACATATTGAGGAAAATACATAGACTTCAAGACAGGGTCGTGAGCAGATCTAATATATTTCATATTTATTCACATTTTTGTTTTTCTACATGTCAAACTAATTTTAACACCATTGCTCCTTCACACAGAACAATGAGGTTATAAAAATAAAAAATAAAATGAATATATGACTTTTTTCGTAGAAATAATTGCCACAAACAATGGCGTTTACTTAATTCATTCAAAACGTTAAGTATTTATCGCGTCGCGTTATTATAGCAGGTGTATTTCTGACATTTATAATTATAGGTTAGATTTCCAACCAACAAAAAGCATCTTATTCTATTAGATCAAGGCAATTAAAACTGCATTAATAACGCACTGAACAAGATTTTAGTTGATAGTAAAGGAACCAAACAGAAATTTGGATAAAAACGACATAATATTCGGAAATCTTAAAAAATGCATATTTTTGAGGTTAATTGTGACGTCACGTGCACGACATCCTATCAGCATTCGTTAGAGCAAGCGATCGACGTTAGTGACGTCACTAATACCGTTACATTGCACCATTGGTAAAAAATAATTAAGAGGCGCAACTGTCAAGGTTTCGAGATTTTAGTGTTGCATTTTTTTACCAATAGCTTCTTCTTAATTGTCTTCAATTTTAAAGGGTTTATAGACTCATTGTTAAAAAACTTCTTTTTGGAGAACTATTAGAGGTTCTCTTCTCACGGACAATTTTTGGCTTGTGGTAGTGTCTTAAAAACCGTTTAAAATACGCACTTTTTTCAAGCCTGAAACATGACGCTCTTTTTCCAACAAAAGTTTTACCTACATTAAATTTTCAGAACATCTACAATCCAAGTTATGCCCGCAATGATAACCTTGCCGACATAAATATTCAATTTACATAAAGCCAGCCTTATTTAAAAGAAGCAGTTCCGGCTATACAAACAATCTCCCACCAATAAAAAATCGTTCCCATGATTATTCTCCTTTATCTTAACACGCCAGATGCCTCGATCTCTCAACTTTTTTTTGTTACATCGGAACCGATCTGAATACTCGCGGGAGCGCCGATGTATAAAGCTGTGTAATTTTAGCAATTGTAAAATTGTAACGACTTAATTAAACGGTAGTTGTCGCGTTAAGCATGGCTTATTATTTACATGGCTTGTTAGACCGGAATAATCGCTAAAATAAAGGACTATTTAACGGCGGAACTTCTTGGGCGAAACGTGTGTCATTTTAATTATTGCATGATTAATTTTTTTCGCTCGGTAAAAGGTGTCTTGCTCGCTTGATATCCTGTATTATTAAGCCACAGCGAAAAGTTAAAAATTGATTTGACACCCAATGTCCTCAACTAGTCTCGGAACTGTGGTAAAATTCGACGTTCTTCTTCCTCCGGATGGCGGCGCCGGTGCAACGTCCAGTGTGTCCCGCTTCGCAGGCGCATGCAATTTTGCAAAGTTTGGTCTATCGTGATTGCCTTACCATCTTTTACGAATAGAAGAAGTATATGTTATTTTTGATATTACGTCACATTTATTTTTAAAATGGAATAAATTTGCAGTTTGACTAATTTTACAGGGCTTTGTCTCGCCCCCGTGCAATCTGGCGTTATTAATTAATAACTCATCACTGTTAATGCGCCTATAAAGTTGTTCACCAGCTGTATCCTAAGGGAAGCCAATATGGGCTATTTTAAAATAATAAATAAAACATCCTGCAAAATATATGTTGATACAAGTGGAATTAAAGACAAATTATAAACAAGCACTTTGTTATTCGTTTCATCGAAAACAAACAACCCCAGACGCTCCCATATCCATACACTTGTATGGAAAATGAATAATGGTGTATAGTCTCGTATTTTTTCACTATTTTGATATTTTGATATCGGCCTTCGCTTCGGTTTTACTATAAAATAAATAGAGAGTGAAAGACGTCCCCACTAATTAATTATATTTATAAAGATTTATAAAGACTGAAATATATAAATTACTACAAAAAATTAATGTATATTATTATTTATATTTTAAGTATAAATATTTTTATTTTGCATTTTAACTAGGTAGTAATATACATATCTAATTACCAATTATACGCCAAATTATAATAATTATCATATAATCGGCTATGGTAATAAATCTATATTCACATACTTGCGTTTATTCATACGATTTCTTTAATAATATACAAATTGTTTCTATTGACCTTACTTATATAGGTTGCACGTATAATAAAATCCTTGATTGTGCCTATTTGCTACATCATTAAAATAGCAATTGCATATGCCACTAATTTATTTCTATTTTTTTGTTTTTTTTTTTTTATTCAATACTAATTTTTACAAAGATAACACTCATAATCAATTTTGACGACGAAAATTTTCCCATAAAAACTGAACAAACATTGTAGGTATTTCTGGATGCGTTAGGGATGATTCATCATATGAAAATTAGGGGAATGGAAAAGTGATGACTCACTTAGATATCACTCTTGTTCCACGGGGTTGACCCACTTTTGTATGTTCGGTATGTCAACAATTTGCCAGGTTTTAATAAAGGTAAATGATGTTCGCTAATGATATATTGGTTTACTGTCATTGCATAATTTGGTTCTACGATCTTTAAGTAGGGGGGGGTTATATTTTTAAGGGTAATAGTACTAGTCAGGAATATGAATCAGAATTTTTTTTGGAAGTTGTAAAATGGCTGAGTTGAGTTTTTTTTTTAATTCGCAGTTCAAATGTAATTCCGACGCCACTGGGCAAGCTTTCGGTGCATTTACGTCTGACCGGTCGACAGTGTTGCCAATTTAATTAAAGCTTAGATAAAACTAAATCACAGACATTTCAGTTTCACATAAGGTGGATTTATGCAGTCTACTTTTTTATTTTCACTTTTCATTAACAATCCAGAATCAAGAGAGAAATAAAGGTAGTGAAAATGAAAAATAATTTAATTGCATAAACAGGTTTATTGAAATACACATATTTAACCTCCATAATGAAAATGAAAAAGTTGGTTACATAAATCCGCCTTTAGTTACTAATCATTATTATAACACAAAAAGAAAAAGATTTGAAAAACAGAATTCGACTATAGGATCCTTTTCCCTATATCACTTTACTACTGACCTAGTTTTCAAATGCAGCAGGTGTGCGTTAACAAAAAATAGAGCGAAAAAACAAACGAACGATGGTGATTCGGGAGCCGGACATTGCCGTACACGAGCCAGTTCGGGATCGATGTTGGGGGTACCGACTAGAAGTGTTTAGTTTTTATTATCTAGGTCCTCCTGGAAGACAAAAGGCGTGGTGGATTTGCGATATGTACCTTTTGTGATTGTGTCTATTAATAGTCTCAGTTTTTAGTGAAATTTAAAGGTAAGTAGTGTTTGTGTAGTAATAATAAAAATTGAGTGAGGTTTATTCTGTGTGTGTACAGGACTCCCGTCAAAACAAATAGTTTTTTCTCTGTTATTGTTTAGATAGTACATTTTGTTTACTTTCTTGTTGTGGATATTTGAGTTTTGTTTTTTTTTTGTTTCTGTGAAAAAATGTGGCTCCCGGCGAACACCCACTCACAAAAAAGTAAATTTGCCTTACTATTAAATTCCCCGTACTTTATTTGAATCGTGAAGTTTGGCAACGACACACAGTTCAGGAATAGTACAAGACATTTTCTCATAGCTTCAACTAAAGCGCATTGTCAAAACATCGCGGTACAATAGGGGACGGACGGAGCAGTATAATCAGCCAGCGGCTCCTGAAATTGCATGCGCTCTTAAAGAGAAATTGCCATCTATGATATTCAATGAAATAATAATGAGAAAAAATGGGTTTTAAAGAGGAAGGCTTCGGATTTTAAATTTATTTGTTACTTAACCTTTCAAGTAAAATGATTTTTCTGATTATTTTTATTATTTGAAATGCGTCAAATACCTGTAATTTACCGCTCAGCATATAATCCACACACTACTTAATGCAATTAGTTTATTTGTGTCAGGCAAAGCAACATTTTATTACCACTGTTATTTTTAATATCATCGTGGTATTTGCCGAGCAAATTTACATATTCGTAGATAGAAAGTCAGTTTTAATTGGATGAGTGTCTTGGCGGATCTTAATCACTAATTTGTCAGTCACAATTTTTCATCAAATAATTAAGCAGGCTGAATACCGAGGTAGTTACATACATGTTCGCCCCCGCGAAAATTTGGGCCAGAACTCTATTTTCTTTTATGACCTCAGAGAAGCATTTCTTATGGTCGAGATTGCTTTAGAAAAATTAAAGAATCCCACCTTTTCCTAGAAAAATATATGGGCCGAACACTCCCTCATCCGAATACATTACGACGAGGTTATACTGATCGATTTTATGAAGCTGTAATGCAAAAAATGCGTGAAAATATTGTGAACAATTTTGCGTATTTCATTGTAGATGAAGCTACTGATGTTCTACAGCAAATTTTATAATAGCCGAAAACATTTTTGATTTATCTCTATAACGTGATGCATTTTTAACATCGCGGTTTGAGTTAATGATTTCTTAGTAGACATGATTTTACTAGTATAAAGAGGAGGAATACAATTCATAATTGATCCAAATTCAGTAGAATCGATCATTATTCTCCCTCTCTAATAATTAAATGTGGTATTTTATTTCCTCATTCCTCAATAAAATTTAAAAATTTTGGCGCCGCGCCCTTGCAGAATTGGCGCCCTTGTTTCTGCACCACTTGCACCTCCGGGTAGGTACGGCCCTGCCTACATGTTTTTTAATATACCGGACGCCCTGCAAAAAACTGTGGCTACGGCCCTGCATGTCAACTCGACCTATGCGAAATGTCTTTCCAGAAGTTTATAAAAAAAAAATCATTGTTTATGTTAACTATTAAATATTTTAACACTTGGCGTACAAAAATAAACTCCCTCTCTGCATGGAACCCAATTAACTCAGCTATGGTCTCCCTGAAAGGTTTATTGATGTTGCAACTTGCAAACAAACTTTTTTTGTAATTAATAATTATTTTATGAATGGATCAGTTCTTCGTAGCATACATCGCTGACGTTCCAGGCTGCGTTAAATTAATTTTTATTTGCTCCTAAATGCACTCTAACAGACGCCATCAATCGCCACAGAGCCGTAATTGCCTACTGAACCCACACGTTTGACGACGGGCGACCGTCTTTGTTCTCTTTTATTGGGTACGCGTGGTGACGTAAAAGTTTACAAACATGGGGTTAATGTTAAATAATGAGGTTCTTTTTCAAATCACGATGTAATTGGGAATTCAACGCACACAGCGATGCCTTGACATAACCCAGAGCGTGATCGGCCAAGAAATGAATTGCCTACTTGAGGACTGTTAGTCATCACTGTTAATTATTGTTGTACAAAAACTGGTAGTGTTAAATTATCAAGCTGCCCGAGCGGAATAATTGGTCAGTGTTCGATAAACAGTTTCTTTGTAGTATTTGCTAGAAGTCGTTTTTTTTTTAAATAGGTTACTAAAGCAGGTACTTAGGGTAATAGACAAAGTTTATTGACACTTCATTTATCGATAACAGGACCGTGCCTACCCGGTGGTACAAGAAACCAGGGCAGGGCGCCACTGCTTCAAGGGCGCGGCGGCAAATAAATTTTTATTTTATTTTATTGACAAAATAAAATACCATGTTTATTGTTTTGCCCTACGCCATCCTTGCATTTCTGAGTGTATCGCATCGGAAATTTTATTTTCAATCCGCGAATACAAAAACACTGCTCATCAGGCACAGATAATAAAAAGCAAACCCTTATTAGTACACTCAGTTTGTCATAATACCCTATAATTCCAAAATAAAATTTTTGAAGCAATTATTAATTCACGTTCGATCTAAAACTATTGTGATGGATTTACACCCACTTTACAGAACTCTGTAGTATGCCCTCTCGTAGTCCAAGAGATGGCGCCAATGATACGGAAACGAATTAGGAAACTAGAGAATTGTAAAGTGATCTAGAGAGCATCTGGATTATGCTAGAAGGTGTCTCTGCAGGTATATAAAGGCCAGATGGTCCACTGCAGGCAGTTGAATATTGGAAAGTGAATTGAACACATCAGAAAAGGAACATAAGGGGTGTAAACATGTAACACTATCATTGTCACCAGTTTGGAATAATACAGAAATATCGATGGGTTTCGATTACTTAATAACTAAAATATTTTGTTGCTATGTACGATTAGCAAACCGATAAGAAAAATATCAACCGTCTATTTCCTGTATAAACATTTTCTTTTGAAATATAAACGCGCAATAGATCGAAATCGACTGTCGGTTATTTAAGTATGTTTACTTTATTAAACAATATAGGTAATATGATTCTGGAAATTTTTTTATCAATACAGAAATATTTCCTTACTTATTATTAATAGATAAAGAATCTTTGTTAATCAATTCAATATCGAGGAATCTAGGAGGAAAACCCGCGAGGCAAGGGGGACAATTCAAACATTTGCCCTGGCTAAGGTAAGGTGATCAAAAATAATTTTCAAGTTAGCGCTTTGTAGTATGTCTTTTCTTAGTAGGTCCCTAAGTGTAGTTGTCCAATAGATTGTATGAAAACGAATTAGGCAAACTGTAGAACTGTAACAGTGTAAATTCATATTAACCCTCCATTCGCTTTTACATGTTAAATGGGTTGCATCCCTAAGGTAAGAATAATAATTAGCTTTGTGGACGCAGGGTGTATATTTGGTGTTGTACCTAGTTTAAATAGTTATTGTAATTAATTAGTGGTTTAGTGTTAATCTTGCTGCAATTATTATTATTATTAACATTAACTGTATTAAACCTTAAACACGCTGTCTATATTTAATCACATACGACCAAACAATGTTTATGATCATTTCTACAGATTATTCGATTATTCAGAGTACATAAAAATTAAGTCTTCTCGAGAATCTTATCTTTTTATTTATATGCGGTCATTGATGAATTATTATGGCGTTTATCTCTACACCTGTATTATAATCTGTCATCAGTAAAAATACTTTAATGTTGCATACATTTACATTGTTATTTTTACGGATGACTGCGTTATTCATACCTACCAATTAAATTGGTGCAAATAATGTATTTGTGTCGAAATTCTAAAATTAATTTTAATGTGGGTACTACAGGCCACTTTCTATTTTTGCAATTGATTACATTTTTATTTTATTCAGGATCACCTACTACTGCGACAGAATGAACATCGTAACAGTTTAACGCATATGTTAAAAAAAGTTTGTTGGTTGGTTCATTTATTGAGTCACTCTTATGCAGTAAAATCACTGAATAATAATATAAAGTGAAGTAAGGCTAATCTTAAAACACATTTCCTTATTTCTATCTCTATGCACTCTCTGCCAGATCCTCTCCCATCGCATCGCATCCGTCTGTTATTTGTGCGTTTAGCAGCAGGCGTGAATTTGTTTCGTAAGCGTAGGCGTGGTTTGGTTCCACCAATACTAATGTCGCGAGGCCAGTCATGCGCCGCCCTAGGGAGGCGCGGCCTTGTTCTTGTGCTGTCGCGTGGTTACACATGCGTACTATTGTTTTCGGTAGGCGTAGCTCCGTTCCACCAACGTCACGTGGCCGGAGTCATTCGCCGCCATTGAAAGGGCGTGGCTTCTTTCCGAGGCTGTCGCATAGTGACATAGGTAAAGTCCACTTCAGATTTCTTCTGCAAATAAAAAATTTCCGACAAAGGAACACGTGCGGCGGCGTCTCTGGAGGTCAAAGATGCCGCGTTACTGCTTTGTAAATGCGGCACTTTTTCGTTGCGATACAAAAATGAAATGAACTATATGCGTATATTACATAATTTATTATCGCTGTTCTCAGTGTGTGTTGTCAATATATTATAATTATTCTGAATATAGAATACTTAGTAGAGCAAAACGGGGTCTAAAGTGCCGACTATATTTAAAAGTAGACGTTCTTTTGTTTCTTCAAATAATGCGAAAGTGTAATAACATTTTTGTTTCCACGCTTATCTATTATATCGATCATCGATCCGTTTAAAACATACTGTAAAAAGAATGACTAAACATGCTGTATATAAATATTATAAAGCTAAAGAACCGAAAGGGATTTGAACTTTTTCTTCACCAAATAAATTACTATATAAGTAACTTTTTTTTTTTAGTTTTTTAGGTAATTCTTCAGAGAAACTGAACAAACAAAACTAATACCTCGATCTTTCTCTACTTATCTCCGACTCGAATTAAATAGTATATTATTGGACGAGTGGTAATGTAGTAAATAGCTCACGCAGATGAAGTTTGCAGTACGAGCCGAAGGCGAGTGCTATAATTCATCAAGTGAGTTATTTACGAGGTTATTTAATTACCACGAGTTGAATACTATGCTTTATCTACGATTATAACAATAAATACTAACCTTTGCAAGTTCGAATTCATCATTTTTGGCACAATTATTAACGTAATTAAACGTCAAAATTATTTATATGTCAAATCACTTTCCTCCCCTCAATAATAATGAATAATAATAATAATTCTATTTCGCCGTAGGTATCGGAAAAGAATTTCTATTGGACAGGCTAGGCATGAAGTTGAGAACAATAATTCACGCGCGTGACTTTTATGAATATAACCATTCACGCTATTTGTTTATGGATACTATTAATTGTTCAAGAGAGGTTCATTAATTAATATATAACCTAATAAGAGTAGATAAAATAAATTATAATATTAAGACATACATATATTTCCTTTTGTATTAAATTTGACATCTGGCAACGTGGCTGAATTTTGTAGGAGCTTCATTGCTGTGTTATATAATTTGGTTATATAAAAACTGTTTGAAATATCAACCTAGAAAATCTATCCATAAATATATATCAAAATTTTGGAGCAATGGTATTCCATTATACAGGGTGGTCCCAAGTTTACCTGCCAAACTTCGGCAGGTGATAGAGGGACTTAAAATAAGTGGAAAAGTTCCTATCAACTTATGTCCTTAGGTGATTGCTAATAAAGATACAGGGTGTTAAACAAATCATTTCTTTAATAACTCTAATATTATGAAAGCTATTGACTTAAAATTTTAGGGGGGGCGATATTTTTTAAGCCTCAATTGTTTTACGGAATCTTGACTTTGTACTGTTTCCAGTAGCGCCGTCACAGGATGGGGGAGTTAAATTTTTCGCCGAAACTATGTAACGCCACTGCTTTGTACAGTTGTTTTTAAGATTTTCCGAATCTCAGCTCAATTTGGAAGAAAGAAGGTATCTTTTAATTTATTCGTACAACGCTTACTTTTCAAGTAAAACGGCTGTTTTTGCTTTATATCTCTACTAAAACTCTAAAACCTTTACTACAATAATAGTAAAATTAATAATCCTAGTTGTATAAAACATTATTGTCAGTCAATGTTTGACCTGTCACCCTGTCAGTTTTTATAGTGTTAATGTGGGTATCAAGATGCCAAGATTTTTCAGCAATGTAAAATAAATGATAAATTTGCAATAAAGTTTAGTCATGGAAATTCTTTTTGCTATTTTACTCGAAAAGTAAGCGTTGTACGAATAAATTAAAAGATACCTTTTTTCTTTCAAATTGAGCAGAGATTCCGAAAATCTTAAAATCAACTGTACAAAGCAGTGGTGTTACATAGTTTCGGCGAAAAATCTGGTGTTTTTTGTAAAAAAGAGCCTTAGTAAATCCATATATCTACGCCCATGGTTAAGTAAAGTAGCAGTTTGTTATTCTAAAATAGGCCTCTAAATTGTATGTAAAGAATCGGTAAGTTTGGATTCGATACTTCTTAGCATTCTGGAAATATAAATATAAATCCATATTTATTTTCAAACTTTAACACCCTGTATCTCGAAAACTAAGCATTTCTCAACCTATGTTTATATGAACTTTTTTTAATAATTTTCGAATGTCTATCGACTGTTAAAGTACTGCTACAAAAAACTGGAACACCCTGTATATAAGGGGCATAAACCCCTTTGCCGGATGGTCTCGGTATACCCTGTATATTAAGACTCATCGGTATTACTTTACCATCATTAACTGAATAGATATAACTAGATTAACATATTACAGTTAATGCTACATAAGCACTTGTCTTATAAAATGATTCAAGCCTTTGTAAATAGTCTGTAATCCGTCTTGTTCCACACAGTTTGTAATTCATATTATAAATCAGCATTATTCATTAAGTATAAATATATCATGATTATAATTCCAGGACAATTTCAGTGAAATTCTTGACAAACCCTAAGGATTAAATAATGTGAATAATTTAGCAAATATTTCCTTAAAAAAGCGAAATATTTTTTTCTCACAGGACCGTCGAATAAAGTAAATAGGCTTTTACACACTCATTTTAGTGCGTAAAGTAGTACTTTATCGCGCTACTATAACTGTTATAGTCCTTGTAGTGATTTAAAGAATTTCAAAAAAATTTCACCGAGACGCAGTCAACCTAACAAACTTCGCAACCCTCTTGCGAAACAAGCGTGAATTGTTGTGGATTTGATTTTGAAACACACTGACCGGAAAATAACTGAATAAATTTAAAAATATGAAATGTTCGGCACGTACTCAATATTCAATAAACCTAATTTTGGAGATGTTTGTATGAAGATACGCCTCACTTTCCTTATAAGTCCTAAAATATTAGATAAGGTAGGTATTTAAATATGATTACGTGTGCGGATACCATAAATATTTACAGTAAATATTTGACATTTTCTGATTTTAAACTAGTCGGCTCCGATATTTATTTTATTTAAGCCACGGATTGTCTAAATTTAAGCTCGGCCAAACATTACAGGCACACAGACACTAAATTAATTTTAAAAAATTTAGTTTTAAAATTTGAAAAAAAAAATTGATTTTTGTATGCGTTGTGAAATATTTGGTAAGCATTGTTTATAACGGTATCATCGGCAAGATTTGTTATTCTCCCCAGACTGTTTAGGCTTAATAGGTCGTTAACGTATACAGAGAATAGAAATGGTCCCAGTACGGTTCCCTGTGGGACTCCATGCATTACTGTTTTAGAATTACTGTCTTGCAATAGTTTTCCAACAGTTTGAGAATTTTGCACCTGATACCAACAGCACAAAGTTTTTGGAACAATAGTAACATGCTATCGAATACCAAAAGATTTGCCAAGGCTGAAAGGCTGGTTCACTTTTGTAAGTAAATATCGTTTTAAAAACGGAAGAATCAATACAAAATACACTCCTGTAAGTAGAAAAACATTATCTACCCTTTCGAAACTCTTGTCTAAACTATCGATCTTAACAAAACGTTTACATCCTATATAGTATAGCCGGATATTTCCAGAATGGTATTGCATGCGTTGGGATTTCTGTGCATACATACATCTCAGGTCAATATTAAAACGTCAAGTTGTACTCAATAGATATGTTGAGTTACCTCCTCGGCGATTGCTTTGTCAAGCCGACATCTTTTCTGAACTAATTCCAGGAAATTTTCTTCAATCTGTCCAACAGTTTTAGAGTTGAAAGGCTTCCTACTCAAAGCACGAAAATCTTAATATACTAGTATTTCAGCAACCAAATTGGCATCATCGGGAGATGATTGAACTTTTTTTAAAATAACTAAATTTTGTGTTCGGAATTTTTGAACTAAAACACCACTGACCACTGCATATCTCTACCGATTCACATACGAGGTGAACAACATGCTTTGTTTATCTATAAGTTCATTACGATTTGCAAACACCGTAAAATCGCCGACAAAGTTGTCTTGGGACTATGAGTTGTGCTGTTATATTTCTTATGTACTTCGAAAAATAAATTATCCAAGAAAAACTTCACAAAAAAGCCGCTAATAATGTAAGCGCGCTTGATGTGCTTGTGTAAACAAATGGTATAAAAAATATGCGTTCCCACCCCAAAGTGAATATTGGTGCGGTAAAAGCTAGTGAATCAATGTAAAAACAAGATTAACCTGACCTGACCTATCTTATTTTCTTTTCGGTTGAGATAAGTCTCGTTAAGTTCTCAAAATGCTGAAATATTAAATTTTCTTTTCTTGAAAAATGCCACGTGAATTTCTCTAATTTTTTTATATGGATTTACCGATTTACCATTAACCACCTTAAAAAGAGATAACTTGGAGTTCACCCTGTATAATAATTTGTTAATTTTTTTATCTTACTTATTACGATATTTGGCTTTATATAAATCGGCTTGGGCTACAGTAATTAATCTTTATGAGTTTTATCGTGACATTTGAGCATGTCTAAATTTAATATGACAGCAGGGGAAATTAATGCGGGTTGATATAAATTTCTCCTTTCAACCAAATGTCAATATTTGGGTACATTTTACTACACTAACTGATTCTTTAAATTTGAAGCCAGCCGTTCCTATAAAATTTCTTTATTAAAACCACCATACAGTTGTTTCCCTTGGTAATTTAACAAACCCTCAATCATAATACTAAAACACTTTGTAGATTTGCAAAACATACTGACAGACGTTGTAACTAATAATTCAGACAAATAAAGGAATTTATCTACGACTACTAATAATGTATGCATTATGTCCTGCAGTGAATAATGATTTTATTATCCACTGCAGTGAATAATGAACAAAGTTTCTATGACAACGTATCGGATATTTGTTTTAAATATTTCAGTAAAGTGGCCATGATGTGTGAGTCAAAGTACGAAATTAATTATAAACAACGTTGACGTTTAAATTTAATTTATGACAGGCACTCCTTTAGACACATAACGGCCTACTCATAAAAAATATTAAAAATAAATTGTACTTTCTTCAGTAAAAGGATTTAGTCACAATTATTTAATAGTCGTGGATAAAATAGGGTATTCTACTCGCATATTAATGGCTATTATTCACTTGGGTGATTGGCGACACTCGCCTTCGGCTCGTGCCGTAAACTTTCACCCTCGTGAATAATATAGGCCATTATATGCTTGTGGAATAAACTATTATTTTGAACTATACAGGGTGGAACAAAAGTATCGAATAATGGCTTTAACTTTGTTATTTGCAAAGTTACAAAAAAATGTTCAATATGAAAGTTGTTTGGTTCTTTACCATGCATGTTTTGAGTTTTTTAGTTTGTTGATATCTTCTTCTGGTTTGTTCCTATGGCAACCAACTTTTTCTTTTTAAATGGCACCCATAATTTTTTTTTGTTAATTTGAAACAAGCATATTTTTCTCTATTCAGTCATAAAATTATGTAATTTTTTGAAAAAAAATAAGCGAGAAATTTTAGTGTTGTGATGTTGTGAAATTAATTAATTTAGTTCCGATTGAGTCGTAATAAATATTTTTTTTCACGCTTATTTTTTTTCAAAAATTGCAAAATTTTATGATTGAATAGAGAAAAATATGCTTGTTTCAAATTGACAAGAAAAAATTATGGATGCCATTTAAAAAGAAAATGTTGGTTGCCATAGGAACAAACAAGAAGAAGATATCAACAAACTAAAAAACTCAAAACATGCACGGTGAAGAACCAAACAACTTTTATATTGAACATTTTTTTGTAACTTTGCAAATAACAAAGCTACAGCCATTATTTGATACTTTTGTTCCACCCTGTATATATTTTTTTAAGTTGTGGGCTGTCTAGTGGCCGTCCGTGCACCTGATACCAAAAAGGAAGAAGACATTTTTTTATTATATGTTCCTATTATATTGTAAAAGGGCCAATTCTCCAATTCCTACTTTTTATTATGCTACTTTCTTTATTTACATTTTTGCCAACCGCATGCGTGCGCCTGTTTTAATATTGTTAAAATAGCGAGCCGATTAACATTAATATTGTAAATCAAAAATATTTCTCAACCTAAAACACATTTATTTAATGATTATTTTTAAGCGTTGGCAAATTTACAAACATAAGAGTAATTTTTATATTTACACAAGTGTCGTGGAATTATCAAGAAACACAGAAATAACCGGGGTTGAACGTATTAAAACGCACGCTTGTAAGTATTAATATATTAAATCTCGCTACCTAGGGGGCATGGGGCATACTTTGTCGCACTCATACAATATATATAGTTGAATACAAGATATAAGCCAAGTAAAATAAGCTAGAGATGAACAGCAAATGAACAATCAGATATTGAAGGAAGGGGCAAAGGATCAGTAAGGGTGTTTGGAATTTTGGTTATACAGGGCGTCCTGAAAATGGTAGGATATTGAAACGTAGATATCGTAAGCCATTCCTGAAGTAGTAGGAAAAGATCCAACCAACCAATACAAAATACAAATAAGATTGCACGTACCCTTAGAGCAAACTATATGCTAGTTTGAAGAACATCCATAAATTGTGATGGCGTCTACTTACGTAACCTGTAATGCTTGTAACTGGCTACTTACAAACAGAACTCTCTGGCTTTGTAACACTTTTTTGACGGAAACTCGGGCGCCAGTTCCTTAATTTTTAAGTGCAAGGAACAGCACTTGTTTGGTTCTCCAGTGTGAGAACGTTTAGGGGTAGCTAACAGATGGAGATTCGGTTATTTGTCCAGGGTCTTAAGATGATTGTCTTGTCAACTGGACTTGGACAATTTCTCAAACGGGTTAATTAGAAATAAATAACTGAAATAATAACTCGTGAATTTTGCCTATGTATACCAACGTATTTACTTATTAAAACAGTAATGAATAAATCTATAAACAGGATATTTCAGCGACTTTGCAGACGAGTGTGTACAAATTTAATAACGATAATAAATATGCGGGCTGGCAATCAAGAGTATATACGCGTGAATATGATTTTATTTCGGAAGGCGGTGAGTTTTGATAGCCGATAACGGAATTTCCAACAGGATATAGTATGAACGGCGGGCAGTCGGTTAGCTATAGATATTCTTGTCTATACAGAGGATTTTACAATACGGCGAACTACTGCCACAAACGTAGAGCTATTTACCAAGGACTATTTTTCGTAAGTTAAGTTTTCCGGTAAAACTTTATACATTGAGGCCTTAAAGATTGCCCGAGCGAGCAAATCTAACTAGCCGATGCATATTTTATGAAACAAGAGACCAACGGAGGAATTACTAATTAGTTCTAATTTGATTTAGTTGTATAATACAGCGGCACTCACGAACAATAAGATCTCTGAATATCTATACTTGAAGGCGGTACGGACGGATAGTAGCGGACCACGGTGTATTCTTACCAATATTATTTTCAAGGAAAGTCGGAGCGGCGATTACGGACGGAAGTGAAAACGGTGACAGTTTCGGATTGATGCGGACTGCTTCGGATTGATCTTGGACTGATCTTCGACTGATGCGGACTGAACTTTCCTCCGGCGTTTTATTACTTTTATGACGTATCCAGACGGCGCGTTAAAGGGGCGTACTGACTTGAAACGAAGGACTCGTACTCACAACGTTACTTACAGAGGTTGAGCGTATTATGTAATTAGCAACATTGACTCGGAGCATCAATAACCGAAAATGGGTTGCTTGCAATTTCTAGACTATATTGAAAAAAGAAACGGATTAAAACGGACGCGGATTGATGTTTTAACCGGTTTTAGTAACTAATGATTTTTGTTTCCGACTCGGTCATTATTTATAATAATTCACGGATTTTAATTATACGGGGGATTATCGAAAATTAATCAATTAATCTGTATCATTATTTCATAATGTACAGGTAGTCGCCAAAATTTTGTTGGATGATAGCTATTTCCGGCTAAACCGGAAGTTGGATGTATGAATGGCATATGCCTTTATAACCATAATAATATTCTATATCGATTTCCGTAATAATATACAGGGTGAAAAAAATTTGGAAAATTGTTTTTTTGACAATACCTCGTACATTAGAGGTTATATCGCTTATTCGAGCTTAGTCGGATTCCTCATAAAAAAATACATGAGAATAGAGTTTGGTTTTTCATTTTAGCCCAATAATAAAGCCAGGAAATCGAGTGAGCCTCTTACACGCTTTGTACTGTTTATTTTCATAATGAAATAAACAAACTACTGTCAAGATGGCATAACTCAAGAGCATACCCTTAAATCTATTGTTTAAATAAATAAACCGCAACTCGATATGTTTTTTTTAAACTTTTACCACCCTGCTGTTACATTTGTTTAATACGGTAGGTAGCGACTTCCAACCCTTAATACACAGAAACATCCCTCAACGAGGTATGTCCTATTTGTTTTTCGAACATGTGACACGGAGACTAAACACACCCAATCACAATATTTGAGTTTCAGTGGACGCTTCAGATTAGAAACTTTCATTTTCAAATTAACACCTGTCAGTTATCTCGAAGGGTGGCAAAATTGACAAGTGTGTTATAAGAAGTAAACCAATAAGTAGGGTATTCATACTTTTTCAACCTCGTTTTCAACGCTTCTCATTCTTAGCGAAAAACTATAAAAACAAAAAAGAAAGAATGAAATAATATTACATGTTTACATTCCTTAGTAAACACCCCAAGCGTGGATTCAATAATTGCAATAACTATTATTCACTACTAATCACTGTTCCTTTTCTGTTGTGTTCAGTTCACTTTCCAATGTTCAACTGCCAGTGGACCGTGGACTGTGAAAACTCAAAAATGGTTCAGTCAATTGATGACCGAAAGATGCCCCTTAAGTGGCTTTATAGATAAAAAAGGACTCCATTTCAAGGTAAAAAAAAAATTCGACTTTTTTCAGAAAAAGCGCTTTTTTGGAATTTAATTTCAAAAACATTTTTAAATTTAGATGTAACGCAGTAAAACGGAAGATTTTGGATTTTGATCGATCGGAAATGACATTTTCAAGGCCATGTTTGCTTTTCAAAAAAGTTGATTCATTCATGAACGGTAAACGGATTTCAAATTGCAAAAATTTATATAATAGGGCTCAGAAATTTCAATTAGAAGCTACTATTTCGATTTTACATCATAGACTGACGAAACGTAATAAGTCAATTTTCACTAGAATCGGAGAAAAATTCAAGATTGCTCTATTTACTGTGACAGGAATTGTGATTGAAAGCCCGATTTATCCTGTATAAAAGCAGCTTGTATATGCATGGAACTTTAGGTGAAAGTTATGTAGTTGATATACCATTCAAGGGGACACGTAAGGCAGTAGCGGTGCGTTGATTATTAGATATAAAAAACTCTACACTTCAGCAAAGAAGGGGTGCGAGGTCTCCTGGAGTGGTAGCGAAAATAGATCAACGTTTAAATAAATAAATAACTACTATTAGGTTAATTCCATTTTATGTTGTATCTTCATGTTCCCAACAAAACTCAAAAAAAAATATGTACAGTTAACAAGATGCATTCCTCAATAATAATGAAACAAAGGCATACCATAAATAAGAACAACAAACTTTAATTGAACCATTCACATAAGACGGCTGAGTACTGAATATAATTATTTGGGTACTAACTGTACACGCTGATGTACTACCTACGTACTTTAAAAACCTTTTAAACTAATGGATCGTAATGAGTAATGGCTAAGAAGGAAGAGGACACTTGTATGTAAAATGGCAAGCCTGTTTATTATAATATAAACTTGGAAGTTGAATTATTATTTAATGATACTTTCTACTAGAAAGTTTCTAGAGTGATTCAAAATTAAACCACAAATGAATGAATTTTTTATTTCGATAATTTATTTTTTAGACGTTTTGAATTTCGTAATTTTTAATCCAATTTTTATCAGGTCCAATAGATTTTACCGAGGATTTTACAAATGTGTGTTTAGAGATGAAACATCAATATAAGTGTATCAAATTAGATATGTTTGGTATTATTATATAATTATGCTTGTATTATGCTAACAGACGAGTGCTATAAGATACAGATATGGCACGTATAATATACAAGATTTTATCTACGCTCGGCTTATTAATTTTTTTATAGTTAAAAAACTACTAATCAATTAATATTATTTTTCGTCAACACCACACAGTATCTACAAGTAAGTAATAACTAAGTTAATAACAATAGCTGTTTGTTGATGTCTCCTTAGCAACCGGTGGTTTGCGTGCTTTTTTTACAAAATGCGTGCGATAAATATATATCGCACTAGTGCTATAAATAACATCATGACATTGAAATGGGTGTCATATTACTGTCATTATACAGGGTGGTCCGAATTGTACCTTCGATAATTAGAGAATCAATAGAAAATGTGAAATTAATTCGAGTTTTCTTAATAAACTTATCGAAAAAGAAACTGTATTTTTTTATTATATCTGGAATGGAATTTTTTATTGAAATTTTATGTTTACATGTTCCTGAATAAGTACCACGTTTAATCAATATTTTCATTTTCCTACTTCAACCAGAGGCGTAACCACGGGGGTGTGAATCCCTTTGTTTAAAGAAATGATCGAAATTGTATTTTTTTTTTTCGATTTTTGAAATCTTCAATCATATTACAAAATAAGAAATCCTCTTTTAGTTTTTCCGTAAAACGTATCGTTTTACAGTTAAATTTTAATTAGAATTCGTTGCATTTTCATAAGAACAAGACATTAATAAAACACCTGTAAGTACCTAATTAGTAATTTCTTTTCTACATTGGATAAAAATTTGAAATTTG
Organism: Rhagium mordax; assembly: GCA_963680705.1. NCBI lineage: Eukaryota > Metazoa > Arthropoda > Insecta > Coleoptera > Cerambycidae > Rhagium > Rhagium mordax. Next base: position 5,882,668 of record OY796662.1, on the reverse strand, counting down.
GAGGACGTGAATTAGTTAATATTACACATTTTTTAGGATAATGTTGAATTTCAAAGTACTTCCGGTTTGACCGGAATTGACCAGAACTTTTGATTATCAAGTATTCTCTTGACATTTTTGAGACCGGCGGATCATTTTACGTATAATAGTGCCTTTTTGGATTTTTTTTTGGATCTATTTTTTATTCAATTTTTAACAATAGAATTAGGTGGCTGTGATGCACATAAATATGGTTTTTGTTTTGGTTTGTAATTGTTTGTAGTTGTCACCCGGTATAAGAGATAAAATACCAATGAAAAAAATTGACCCTTTTCCGCCATTTTTTATTTTATTTTAGTTTGAATGCCAAATTCGTAATCAGCGACCCTCGCAGCGACCTAAAGACCCCCATATAGTACAGTGTGTCGCACTTAAGAGTGAAACACCCTTATAACATTTTTCATTTTTATCCGATTTGAACCAAATTTTACTCAATGATAGATTCCATTAGGATCAACTCATGGCCAAAAAACCATTCACCCCCTACTAATACAAAGCCACCTGCGATACCAAAATAAACGCAAAAATTCAAGAAAACATATTAGGCATTTTTTTATCGGAAAATTTTACTAATTAAAATTGTTTAGAATTGTCTAAAAACCTTAAATCCAAAATCTCAACAAAATTAAAAAATATTGATATTTTGATTTAAAAAATTTTAAATCCGAAAATATAATTTTAGAATATCAATTATCATTCGTATTTAGTTGCAGAGTATTTTTTTATTTTTTTTTTATATAAAAAATAAAATATTACAATACAATATCCATTAAAATTATATTTACTTAAAAAATTTTTCAAAGTATTAATATTTTTCGATTTTGATTAAATTTTGGACTTAAGGTTTTTGAATAATTCTGAACAGCTTTCATTAATAAAATTTTTGATAAAAAAATGCCTAATATGTTTTGCTGATTTTCTCCGTTTATTTTGATATAGTAGGTGGCTTTGCATTAGTAAGGGGCAAATGGCTTTTGATCCTAATGTGCTCTATCTTTGAGTGAAATTTAGCTTAAATCGGATAAAAATGAAAAAAGTTTTAAGGGTGTTTCACTCTTAAGTGCGACACACTGTATCTACTCGTAATAAATATAATAAAAAAAGAAATAAAAAAATTAGACATTCGCCGCCATTTTGTTTTTAGACCGACTTTGAGGCCAGACTCGCAATCTGTCATCCCAAAAACATTATGTTATCAAATTTCAGGCAATTGTTTAAATAAATAAAAGAGATACATTTTTTAATTTATGTGTATTAAAAAACAACAATTTAAAAAATATAAAGCACACCTTCTCGCCGATGGGAACTTTCCTATAAAATTTTTCCGAAATTTTAAAAAAATATATCAAAATCGGTTTTGAGTCAACGCAGTTAGAACTTTTTTCTTTCGTAAATGGACTATAAGGATTATTTTTAAAAAATGCAATTAAACATAAATATTTCACAAAATAAACTCAAATCGTTAGAGGAGCTGTTCAAAATGTTCAGCACCAACTTCAATATATTATGTATTTCCGACATCTTCGAATTATGGGGTCAAAGCCAACTAAAAATAAAATCCGAGAGCACACGTAAAGATATGAATATGCAATGAATTCTAGTTACAATTTAACTATAAAACGATACGTTTTACGGAAAAACTAAAAGAGGACTTTTTATTCGCAAACTGACTGTAGATTTCAAAAATGAAAAAATACAATTTCGATCATTGGCGTACCTTTTTTCTTTAAACAAAGGGATTTACACCCCGTGGTTACGCCTCTGGTTGAAGTAGGAAAATGGAAATAGTAACAATTTTAACAAGGAGGCAGCTAGCTGGGTTGATTGGAGCGTCTGCTTTTAATAAACCAAATGTTTCCAATTTTTCCAAAGTTACTGGAAGAATCAATATGGCCAGATACCATTTTTCTCCCAATCAGATCTACAACTGTGATGAAACGGAAATGTCTACTGTCCCAAACAAACCTTCAAAAGTATTGTCATTAGAAAGAAGAAAACCAGTTGGTGCTCTTTCTTCTGACCATTTTCACTGTGTAAGAGCAAACTATTTGTCGACGATCTTTTCCATCCAAAGTTTGTTGGAGAGTCCAACAAAAATACATCAATAGAGTCAAATGCTTTAGACATATTAAGCAGTATTACAGACGTATTTTTTGATATGTCGATACCACCAAGAATATCATCTGTGCCTGTTGTTAATGAAATATTGGTCATGTAGAGCAGCTTCTACAATCTTTAATGGAACTGGAAGAAGACCATTATCAGTCTTAAATGATTTAGTTGTTCTGGAGTTCCCTTCTTAGATATTGATTCTTAGATATTGGTTTAAAAAAATATTTGGAGTGTTTTTCTCGTTGGCCGTTCTCGTTTTAAACACACTTCGATGCTACATCAAAAAGTCCACAAATGAAATACCTTATTTTGTTGTTTAAATTAAAGCTATGAGAAATAAATTTGTTCTTGTTTTATTTTCTTACGGTAACACCAATGTAATTTATTCATGGGAGTCAATAAAATTGTTACCTATGTCGGAGGTGGGGAACAAAGGGTAGAGGCCTTATTTTATCTACCACCAATAAAAGTAATCAGATTAGATTTGCCGATTTGCCTCAATCGCACTAGGGTGTAAACTTTGTACACAGAGGGTGAGAAATAGGAGCAGAAACCTTTATCCACCACCAACGCTAAAGCTAGACTAATTAGATTTTGGTTCACTCTTAGGAGGCACGTACTGAGTCGTCGTTCTTCGTCCAAGGAAATTGGTACACTTCCTTGTTGCGAAAAATATCTTTTACAACAAATTATACGACCTCTGCCTGTATATTTAAATGTAATTACACGGATGTTTACTTACGCAATCGTGAACATTCCTTTAGATTTTAGATTGAAGGCGACTAATAATACCGAGAATAATACATATAGGTATACTTTTTTCTTCACTTATCACATAATAATACTCGAGATACTATTCATTCTGTTCTGTTAATTTTGAGGCAGTAGGTACCAAATTGGTTTAAAAGGGATTTACCGCCACATTTTGCAGTCATTGTATACTGACAATTTCAGACTACCTACTATTGTTTAATTAATTGATGTATTGTATATAATTTCCAACTTCCCTGGAGCATAAAATCCCAAGTTTTTTTATATTTCATGGCTTAAAGTTAAACGGTTTAAACTATAAGTAAATACCGAGATAAATACCCTTGCTTCCCCAAAATCATTTCTAAAGAATTGGCGTTTAACACGATTGCACCAATTTGCAACTATTAGTTAAAATATGTTACCTCAGATGTGAAATTTGCACTTATATATAGTTTAAAAAGTGCGAGCAACCTATTTCCATTTTCAGATATGCCGAATAACTGTTGCAAGTTATGTAACGCGTTAGGGCTTGGTAGGAAATTTCTAGTCCGAGGTACTTGTCTAAGTTCGGTAAGCCCAACGCGCAAGAAAGATTGAGCAGAAACTGAATCCTTTACAGCAAGACCGAAGCATTCGTCAGAGAAAATCTGTAATAAATCCACCGGGAGCGGACAATACAGGATATTTTACCGTCAAGCGTGCATCTGCGTAAGATAAAAGTCTGTGCAAAATTTCAGGTAAAAATCTTAAAAAAATACCTAACTGAGTTATTAATAAAAATAATTTTCAAAATTTAAACTTTAACACCCTGTATAAGAAAAGCTACGCGCCAAAATAAAAAATCACACTATAAAAGTCGCATTATTTTCGGGTTAACAGCTTGACCTACTTTTTCCGAACACCCTGTATATTAGTAACAGTAACTTGGTTCGGAATTTGATCCGAGTAGCTCGGTACTCGGTTTCAGCATTTGGCCGAGAGCTCGGTACTTGGCTTTTTTAAAAAGTAGGTCTAGGTGCATCTCTAAAATAAGGGACGTTAATATCCCTATAACAGAGCTCTGCTTTGAGTCAATAGGTCCTCGTAACATTGGCCATAACAATCCTGCGAGCAATCCTGTAAGTAGCACACTGATATCTTTGACTTTCCGGAAGAGAACAGAAATCCAAAAAATTCTTATCCTACCTTACCGCCGCCATTTACAACTAACTAACCACGGCAGTAATATCAAACGGCGCCGAAACGCCCATCTTACACGCATATTAACTCCGCTTGTTTGCCAGCTAGCACTATTGTATGTAAGTACATTGCACCGATTAATTGGTATATATAATGTTCTTGTCACTTTATCCATACATAAAAATTTTGAATGTTATTCTAAAATCTCCCAGTTATTTATGTTGTGTAAAACTAATTAGGCCCGTATAGAAAAATACCCAGCTCGTTAAAATCGATAATCATCCCCCAGACCCCTGTATACGTCCGTTTCTACACTGCAGACTACCCTCGCCTGTCTCGGGAACCGCCAAGAGAGAAAGTGCTGTTCTTGCACTTTAAAATAAAAAAGCAAGGTAAAAAAGAGCGTCACAAAATAATACCGCCAATAAGCCAAGGCAGCTTCCTTGGGGAATGCTAAAGTTGGTTTTTACTGATTCAGCCTCGGATCAGACTTCCGTTCACCCTATCCAATAGACAAATTATTTTTTGGTTCTAAAGCTTTCGGGAGGTGACGATTTGTGGAAAACTTTTCAGGTTCTCTTCCGTGTTGAATATTTTGATTCCATGACAACCTTGTGGTAGCGTTCTTCGCTTCACAAGATCACGACAAAATGGTTGAAACGTCAAGAATGTAAAATTGCAAAATAATCAACGCGGAAGAGAACCCGAAAACTCCTCTTCAAACTCGAAATCCTTCACAAATTATTTTATCTCTGCCTTCATAGATTCCCCATAAAACCGACTAGAACCAAAGAACAAGGTGAATATCGCGATTTACGATTACATTGTTCCATCCACAACCCAAGGTGGTTTTTAATCTGCGACGCGACATTCCTACTTAGATCCAGATAAAATATAATCATTCATTTTAATTTCAGATAAAATTGTCATACTATGTATGCCTGGCCTATCACAATCGGAATCAAATTAATTATTTCGAAAATTATTCGTTTACGGTGCCTTTAGCCCATTAATTTATTAAAACTAAACAAGACTTATTTGTGATTCGTGAAGAATTGTATGAACATTACATCACGCGGCTACACAAATGACTCATAAGAAGAGATTAAGTAAACAGCCGATGACTGCTTTCAATTCGATATATTGTCAATCTGCGTAAACGTTCTTTCTAACTAGATTCCTCATTTACATAAATTTACATAGATATCCAGCTCCAAGTTCCAACTATCAAGACGATTGAATGACTAAATGAAAATGAGTAATGATTTCAACACAGCATTGCCAGTGCGTCCAATGGCAAAACGCGATGGTGGCAGACGGAGGTTTTAAAAGGAGAACAACTGAAAAACTTGTTTATAACATAATAAACATTTTATTCTCTAACAGACTGTATTCTGAATAAGAAGTACTTATACGTTCTTACGTTCGCAGAGGGCAAGGCTTTAAATGTGTGCAAAATCATTAGAATTGAATAATGGACAAACTGGTTCATTCATATAACATACTAAAGTATTTTTCACGTAACTTTTTACTTCAAATGTTGGTTGAAGTAATGCTTGGACACCAGAAAATAAGAAGAAGAAGAATACTTTTTATTCTTCTTCAGTTGCCATTTCCGCGTCGAGGGTTGGCAATCATCATGGCTATCTGATTTTGGAGGCTGCTGTTCCGAAAAGTTGACATAAAGAACAGCCGAACTCACAATATTTTTCTTCTCACGCTCCTCTTTCCTTGTATTTTCCCCTGCATAATCAATCGTAACATGCCAATTTTGCCCCTCTTGCTGAGTCTTGCTACGTGACCAGGATATTCTAATTTTCTACTTTTAATGGTTTTGATTAGTTATTTTTCTTTGCCCACTCTCCTTAAAACTTCGGTATTGGTTACTCGGTCTGTCCACGGTATTCATAGGAATCTTCTAAATATATACCCACATTTCGAATCCTCTAGTTTCTTAGGGGTAGCTACATTTGATTTCATGAAGAGTGCTAAATATGTAAAATATACACAGAATTTCATTTACAAAAAACATTACTTTAATTTGACTTTCAATTGTTTTTTTGTTGTCACCATTGTAATCAGCGTAAAAAAAGCAGCCATTTTGCTAGTTTAACTGACTTTGTAGCTACAAAATAAGAAAGTTGGCAATGCTGAACAGATAACTGTAAACACGGTGTATATTGTTTCCTTATTTTTTTAACCACCCTGTAAGTTATATCGACATCCTGACTATTGCTAGGGATTTTTCAGAATAAGCAAAACTTTTTATAAAAAGTGACTTTTTCTGTAAAAATTAAAAAGTTTACGGATTTAGTTACTTACCTCCATCCGTAAACACACTGTATATTTCTAGGTATATTTGATATTAGTCTCGATATTAGTAAAAAAATCTATACCCCGCTATGTAACAATCAACAGGGTGTTTCATTAAAAAGAATACCTGTTTACCCCATGCCCATGACTTCTGTATACATACAACGTTCAATTGTTTTCTTTGATAATGTACGAGATAATAAAAGGAGGGTCAAAATACATCCAATAACCTTGTACTACCATTATATTGTTACTTTTAACAACAATCAATTTTAAAAAGTTCCTATCAAAGCATTATCGAGCGAGTGTACAGGATGTCCCAAATTGCTTGATTTTGGTTGTTTCTCCTAAGTACTTCTAGACGAGATGGAGAAAAATTTACCACCAAGGTGTCTAAAAATCGATAGGTCAAAACCGTATTTTGATATTTCTAACCGTTTTCGAGATATCGACGAAAACTTGACATTTGACAGATTTCTTTAATTTGTGATTATTTAGTGACATTTGCGTGCATAAGTTGGCTATGCAAAATATAGCTGAACGTTGCATAAAAAAATAATTACAAATAATGAAGTTGACACTTTTCGAAATCTGTCAAATCAATTCTCGTCGATATTTCGAGACCGGGAGCATATTAACATTATTTACAGTCGTACGGAAATGGCAGTATTCGGCGCAATCTCATTGGCCGTTTCAAGGCCAAATGTCACATTTAACCAAACCTAACTGAACTTATTCCTTCTTTACTCGCATTTCGTTAGTGGTGTTAAAGGCCTAGCGGAAACGAGCTCGGCTTGGCAAGCAGGAGGTTCCGGGTTCAAATCCCGCGCGTTCTTGTTTTTTTTTTTTTATTAAATGCATCAGGCATGACGAGGTCTATTGCGAGTTAGAAGCCAGAGGCGAAAGCCGGAGGCAGGTTAGATATGTGTGTTATTCCCCTGATAAAGGAATTTTTTTTTATTAGATTAAAGGAATTTTTTTTTATTAAATGCATCAGGCATGACATGAGGTCTATTGCGAGTTAGAAGCCGGAGGCAGGTTAGATATGTGTGTCATTCCCTTGATAAAGGAATTCTTTTTATTAGATTAAAGCCAAATTTGTTTTTAAATGTGACATTTTGCGTCCGCGCCAAGTCGTGGCCTTGAAACGGCCAATGAGATTGCGCCAAATACTGCCATTTCCGTACGACTGTAAAGGATGTGAATATGCAGACCGGGATATTAAGCGATATTGAAGTACGGTTTTCACCTATCGACGTTTCACAGAAATTGAGCTCTAGACAGCTGGGTCCGTTTTTCTCTATCTGGTCTAGAAATATGGGAGACAGTCAAAATCAAGCAATTTGGGACATCCTGTACGACTGGGGTAAGGAACTAATTCTATAAAAATGTTAAGAATCATGGCGTGAGAGAAAAAAAATAAAAAACTTGATCGCACTTAAAGAAAAACTGAATTTTTGTGGATAAGTGATCTCACTTAAAATTGATATCTAGGGGGTTTAATAGCGCTCTTTACAATGGTGAAACCGAAATTTGAAAAAAAATCGCTAATACTTTTTTTTGAAAAATCGACTTTTCAAACCCCATTAAATTCGCACGCTACTGACATGTATCACATATTACCACAGGTGAGAACAGACCTGTGATATTACGAAGTTCAAAGAATCACCTTATCGATCCTTTCTTACCACCAAAATTTGAAGTTAATCAAGTATCAATTAACGGGTATAGAGGGTGTTGCGATTTTAAGTGGGTCACACTGTACCAATATTAAAGGTGTATAGGTATATAATATCGATAAGTATATTATTAAAACGTTGCCTGTCGATATTATATTGATAAATTGTAAACAGTAAATTGTATAAAAAAAAAAGGTAACTTGGTATAGGTACACCTGTTATCGATCATCGATTCTTAAGAATTTCCAAAAATTAAAACCGAGACCGAGAAATAACATTTACGACCTAATAGAAAACTACTAACAAACTACCCATGTAAAAATGTACAGGGTGTCCCAAATTGCTTGATTTTGGCTGGTTTTCATATTTCCAGACCAGGTAGAGAAAAACTGACATATGAGTCTAGAGCTCGATTTTTGTGAAACGCCGATTGGTAAAAACCACATTTCGATATCTCTAACCGTTTCCGAGATATCGGCAAAAGTTGATATTTTACAGATTCCGAAAAACTTTTTTTAACGTTAAAAAATGTTATTTTTAAAGAGATATATGTGTTATATTGGCAGCAAGGATGACTAGACATATCTTGGCATATATATTTTTGGAAAGCTTATTTTTTTTTCCTATTTTCTAAAGTCAAAGCCAAAACTATGGTTTCCATTTGAAATAACAAAGTTAGCTTTGATATCAAACAATCGAAATGCGATATATTTTTTTTGACAAATGCATCTTATTCTACGTCAAAAAGTTTTTACCGTTTGAAAAAATATCCAAAAATAAAAAAGTTGACAATTTTCGGAATCTGTAAAATGTCGATTTTTGCCGATATCTTGAAAACGGTTAGAGATATCGAAATGTGGTTTTCACCTATCGGCGTTTCGCAAAAATCGAGCTCTAGACTCATATGTCAGTTTTTCTCTACCTGGTCTGGAAATAGGAAAACCAGCCAAAATCAAGCAATTTGGGACACCCTGTACATTCAGGCAGGTATTGCGGATACTTCAATTTTATAGATAACACATTTTTCGGGCATATTTTAAAAATTATCAGCAGAAAACAATAAACACCTTATCGCTATGACGTGATCGTAAATAATCAAAAAGGAAAAGGAAACGAATACCTCAGTCAACGCAAAATGATCCTATACAAATCGAACATCATCGGTATCGCGTGTTCTTCGCAAATAATTGACTCACTTTTCAGTGAACTTACACACTAAATACATTAATCACGTTTTTAATTACAACTTACGCTAGTGTTAGCACACGCTGTAACAACTATTAAGCGTAATAAAATGCATAAAGATATAATTTTCTAAAAATTCCACACCGGTTTGTCTTTTGTAACAATTCCTAAGCTGACGAAATAAAACATTAAAATATTCCGAATGAATTTAATATTCAAAACAACAATCCCCTGTATAGAAGTAGTATTCAATTGTTTAGCCCACCTGTCACTTTTTTATGAGGAGTCGCCGATAGACAAAACTCAACGGTTACTCGATCATAAATTATAACAGGTAGGATTGGCTTACAACAATTAACTCACCTTAATTCAAGATTTTTCATAAAATTCTCCAGGTCAATTTTGTCCAAGAGGACAAAATCGCCGACTCCTACTTCCCGCTGCATTGCCATTATTTATTCCACTTATGTTGAACGACTTTTTGCACTAAAATTACTGCATTTCTTGCACGAACCCGATTGTTTTTGTATTTGCGTGTGGATGAGTCAACTTCGTTGGATAATGAACGTTTCAGTCAGTTCAAAAACACGGAACACGTGACCGCAACACCACTGTCACCACACGGACTGAAATAAAATAGCGAACAACGGACGACGAACGAGAATGCAGCGGAATGAGGTGTCGATAACACATCCTCGACGTACGTTTTAGCGATAAAAATAGTTCAGCGTATAGTATATTTCATTATATATGGCAAGCACTTTTTTATATAATCTCTCTGACCAATCACATCAAGGACATACCGAATCTCTGTTGTGTAGCTTTTGTACAGTCATCTAAATACCGGACATCGACAAAAAATTATAAATTAGTTGTCGTTATAATTAAGCGCCGAGTGACACAATATCAAATAATTATTTATTTTAAAGGGATATTAGTTGTTTATAAGATTAAACTTATGAAGTACATTTTAGTAATTTATAATTTTGTAGTTTTTGTGAATTGCAAATATAGATAGCGTCAGATGCAAAAGACTGCATTACTCAAATTTAACGAAACACTTTATATTATTAGTTATTTTACTATTACCTACGCCTATGATGTTGGTTGGTGGAAGGTGGAAGCTTTGACAGAAACAATAGAAACATAACCACACTTCCTCAAAATTCACAGATATTGAGTCTCACAACATTCCATAGGAAACAGTAGCAATTCTATTATATCCCATTTGTTTATATATTCATGGTAAGTACCAAATGTTTAATATATTTAGAGTTTTAACTAACTGTGGATGGTAACACTTAATTAAAATTTACTATTGATTTTATATAGAAAACTTCAAATTTAAAGTTTGACAATTCATAATAAACTCTAAATTGGTCGGCGTCGTTGGTATTTCAACAATATTTGGTATAAACAAAAATCTACCCAATTACAATTATATCGAAATAGACTATACGCAGAAACGAAACTCCTCCTTCTAGTTACGCACGTCCGTGCTAACACCATCTGTCTTTATTTACCTGTTAAAAGTGTCAAATTACGTCATCTCTAAAATAAGGTAAGTCGATATTTTCATTCCCTTCGCTGTTTTTCCGGACACAAATTCGTAAGTTTATTTCGGCACGCAGTACTTCAAAATGCTTCGTCAAAGATTAAACGAACATTATTCGAAAAGCCCTTATTATTACGATACTACTCAGAGAAAATATAACCTAGAAGAAGAAGGGCCAGTTTTGAGTGAAAGAAAATTAGCTGTTTTTGGACTTATTTTGTCTTTCCTGGTAATCGCTGGGAAAATTTTTACAATATATCGTAAGTATTTATCTGTATTTGTAATACTTTACTTTTAAAATGGGTCAGTAAGATACCAGAATTTAGGTTATGTGCTTGCATTGTTTTTATCTCGGTTTTATACATAATAGAATAATTACTTTGAATTTTTAGAAGAGGCAATAGAAAGTGCTATTTTTGAGCAACGACTGGTTTCCTATGAGACAATATCTGAGGATGGACGTGTTATGTTTATGTACGCTTGGAAAACGGCAGTTAAATACAGTAATGTTTGGTTACCAGCGCTTTGTGGTATTTTGAGCAGCTATTTTACTTGGATAATGGTTTACTTGGACTCGAACGTTCCTGGGGTGCAACCACCGAGCCCTTTTTCGCCTAAGAAATACAAGTAAGATCAGTGATATAAATAGAATTGACTAACACTAGCCTCGGGTGAAGAAAATACAGAAATAGAAGTTTCCAATCATTTTTTTTATATTAAATGGTGAATCGGAACTCCAAATATTTATGTATAATACTGGAAATATAAACTTGATAAAAAAAACATTAAAGAGTAGCTTAGAGATAAAAAAACAAATACTTATGCGTATGTCGATATCCATCATACTGATGATCAAAATAATTATTGTTGGATGATTCTTCAATAACTCAAATACATTTAATTTTAATGTTTTCATTCATTTTAAAAATGAAAATAACGCATATCGAGTCACATAGTTGCAGTGTTTTATTTCGATTAAGACTAATAAACCTGTCGGGTTGTTGGATATATCTTTTATTCGCCAAAATGTTGTTTTCTGTTTCTAATTTCAATAGTAGGCACATAAAAATTGTACAATAATAATTGAAACTAACCAAAAACAGTAATTCTGTATAAATAATCGATCTTTTAATAAGCTTATGATCTTACAAATTTTTCTTTTTTAGGGAGCAGTCTGGGCACACTTTTCACCTAAATTATGTATTTGCAGTGTTGGTCGGGATATTTGTGTTCTTTTACATGTATTTCAAAGAAGTTTCAATCCAATATTGAAAAGGATTCAAACAAGACGTATATTTTTACTTGACGAATTTTTTGTTAACGTTAGTAATACTAGTTACTAGGCAATGGACATTTTTCTTATACAACTTGTACAATATTTATATTTTTTATTTATGTTTAATTGATATTCAATTAGGTATTTAACAGAATTAATTTATTTATGGTATCTATTTTTTTTGGAATAAGAGTATTATACATATACATTAAATAATATATTATTTAATTTTGTTGTTTGTATTACCAACCTATCAATTTTCTATGTATTTATCTCTGTGTACATTATCTTATCTAAAATGTTGAATATTAATTAATATAGGTTTAGATATTTAATTTCTTTAAAATTTATCATGGAATTTGACCTACGTCTAGTTTTCAATAAATGTAGATTATTTTACGTTATAACATAAATTTTGTTAGGTAATCTTGATTTCAATACCTACCTTCTATTTAATCATGATTCTTGGTTATGATAAAATAAGGGTGTAATTGTTGAAAAACGCATTTATTGGTTTCTACTTCCAATAGCTCTGTTACGAGTATTTCGCCATATTAATATAAGCTTTTTGACATTTTGATAACGAGAATCCTCCCTTGACTTTTGTGATAAGCAAACAGGATTAACAAATAATTTTATTGCTTTTATTTGTACCAAGAAAAAGAATTGCATCACAATACCTGTGTAAATGAAACTGGAACCTATTTCGAAAAATTGTGCAATATCTTTCCTTGGTATAAAACAATATACTTATACTTAACCAGTTCATTCATTATTTGAATTTTGTGACAAAGAGTACAATTTTTTTACTAGTCATTTATTATAGGTCAACTTAATTTAAGAATGGAGTCTATGAATATCTTTAGTGAAAAATTCCACAACGTAATTAGTGAATCGGTCCGTTGCATTCTTTTGGAGGGTGGCGACAAAGAAGGTAAGGGTTTTTATATTTGATAGTAAAAGTAATTATTGGAGAAATCAATTTAAAATTTAAACGATTTAATTTTATTAAAATGATATACCGCGATTTTTTACGAACATAATCGGAATTTATATTATTAATCTATAATTAAAATTAAGTTAATCTGGTTCTTTAGTCATGTGGTGGTACAGATAATTTACAAAGTATCAATCTATTCCTGCATTTTACATTTCCTTGTTACAACAAAAAATATTTTCTCAAATTTAACTTGACCATCAGGTATTTTTTGGTAACGCAATAAAAATAATTGTCTAATTTGTAGAACAGACAGCTCCAGGCGAAGATTGGTGCCCAGGGGGAAAAACTGAAACTTTAACCTGCTCTTACTGTCGGGTAAAATTTTCTGACCCTCAAACTCACAGAGAGCACTACAAACTAGATTGGCATCGTTATAACTTAAAGCAATCATTGCTGTCAAAACTCCCTATCACTGAGGATGAATTTTTTGAAAAAACCGGCAATGGTAACTATGAAATGATCCTCAAATGCGCATAATTGTACAATATATAATTTTTAGATGACCTATCTAGCATATCCGGATCAGATTCAGACAAGGAAGACACCCTGGATACTTATGCAACCGCACAGGGCAAAATTTTTCTTCAAAACTCCACTGGAATAGTATTTTCCATGTACCGGTGTCTCTTATTTGACAGAAAGGTAATTTTTTCATATACATATATAATTTTCTTTCAATATAGATAACATTTTATAACTGGTTTCGATGTTTAATATTTCAGTTTAGCGACATGGCGGAAAAAAAATTTAAAACAATTATTTATAAAAGAAAATGTCCGAAACCCGCCACGCACTCTGAAAAGTCCTGAAATTTTGTAAATTTGAATTTTTTTTAACATATCAGAATAATCTTCGATACAATCTAAAACAAGGCTTTTTTGCTTGCTTTTGAAAAAAAATATAAATTTTTGGAAAAATTACATTGAAATTTTTTGAAGCTGATTCAAGTCAAAAAAAATTTTACTGTACTGACCAAAATTATAAGAAAAGTGTTTTAAATTAACGCCAATATTATTTATAATAAGTATCAATGATTTTACTGTCACTCCTATACAATATTTGACCGTTTAGGAAGAAGTCTCAGATAAGCACATAGCAAATCGTCTAAAACAGTGTTGCCTAGACAACAAACAGTGGACAATTTTGATGTTGGGCGGAGGCCATTTTGCCGGCGCCGTCTTTCAAGGTGGCGACCCAATTATTCATAAGACATTCCACTGTTACACAGTCAGAGCTGGCCAGGGAGGCTCCCAGTCTTCCAGAGATAACAAGTCTGGAGGCTCACAGCCTAAGAGCGCTGGATCTTCCCTGAGGCGCTACAACGAACAATCTCTAGTACAGGTACAGAAATAGGCCCCAAACGTGCCAAAACTCATTTAAATAAGAGATGGCAATTTTATTTATTTCAGCATATTAAAAACATTGTCGATGGCTGGTCATCGGAAATTGAAAAGAGCTCTTTAATAATATACCGAGCCTCGGGCCCCTATAACCGATCGGTTCTTTTCGGCGGTAGCGATCCTCTGCTGCAACGGTCTGATAAGAGACTCAGAACCATCCCTTTCTCAACCAGAAGGGCTACCTTCACTGAAGTTAAGAGAGTGCATTCTCTGCTCACTCAGGTGCACGTTTACAGTAAGTATAATTTTTTTTTTTGTATTACTCATTGAATATTTGCAACATTAAAAAAAGTACAGGATGAAATCCGTCAGCCTAAACTAAGAAAAAGTTCAACTTGAATCATTCTTTTTCTTTTCTTTGTATTAGATAGCCTACAAGATGCTTCACATAGTTTCTCCCGGCAGAGGTCTCCCGAGTCTGAGGCAAGGAGAAATAAAATTAAGTCGCAAAGTATAAACAGGGCGAAGTCGAGAGAAAAACCAGAACGGCCCTTGCCTGGCGTGCTTTCCAGTGCAAGCAGTTCAGAGGTGGATTTAACCCAAACAGGAGAAATGGATGAAGTGTCGTTTTCCGTCAGTAACGTAGAATTTAATGTTAGCGATCTGTTACAAGAATTTGAAGATACCTTGACTCCGGAACAAAGGAAAAGAACACCCAAGAAGAAAAAACCGAAGAAAAGCAAAAATAAAAAGCTTCAGGAACAAGAAGAGGCTAGGAAGAAGAACTTGATGGACATTTTGTTCAGGGGTGATTTGGAGAAGCTAAGAAACCTGTTGGAGAATCATTTGAAAAGCACTGAAGAGGGTGAAAATGACAAAAACGCATTCGTAAATGAAGTTCTAGATGAAAATTCAAACACTCTACTCCACATAGCGGCTCTCAATGAACATGACGAAGTGGTCAGGTTTTTGTTAGACAGCGATGCGGACCCGTGTTTGAAAAATAAAAATCAGCACACTGCCTATACTTGCACTCAGAGTAAAGAAATTAGGGAAACTCTGAAACAATTTGCAAGGGACAATCCTGATAAATATAACTATAATAAGGTACGTATTTGTCAATATATTGAAAAAAAAAAAAACTATTTATATTGCATCAACTTCCGTTTATTGGAAATCGCTTTACATTTTGTTTGATCATGATTATTTGTCAATTTTGAGTATTTGATTGAATTGTTGATTTCTATAAAATATTTCGAGATGCCTCTAAGCAGTATTTAAAAATAAATATTATTTCTCGTATTTTTTTTTTTTAGGCTCAAATACCTATCAATACTCTAACACCCGAAGAACTAGCCGAAAGAAAAAGAGCCCAAAGGAAAATAAAGAGAGAGAAAGAGAAGGACAAGCGGAAAGAAAACCTAATTAAAAAGAAAGAGAATGAGGAAAAGGACAGGTTTTTGCAACTGAGCGATAGGGAAAAGGTAAAATTATTACTAAAAAAAAAAATGTTTTCTTCAGTTTTATTTTATTTCTAGAGAGCTTTAGCAGCAGAGAGGAGAATTCTAAGCAAGTCGGGTACTGTAGTAGTTAGATGTTTTTTGTGTGGATCAGATATGGCAGGAAAAGTACCATTTGAATATTTAGGGAATAGATTTTGTACTATTGAATGTCTGAAAGGACATAGAATGAAAAATCCCATTGTGTTGTCTTAGACTTGGAATTTGTAATTAAATATAAATTTTAATTGTATGCCTTACTCTTTCATTTTGTTTTTACCAGACAAAAATATGACAAGCTAATGACAAAAAAATACACTTAAAAACTCGCCACCTGCTCGGTTGCATATCTTTGTTTTTCTTTACTCAGCGATTTAAGGAATAAAAAAAAACCTTATTTCAAATACATTTTTTATTTAAAAAAATTAACATATAACCATCGACAACACAACTTCTCGATTATTACAGAAACTGCCAAACTACACAAATATCACTCAACTTCGTGCAAATGAAATAAAGATACTGCTCTTTATCTCATTTAGGAAAATATGTAATTCTACGGTAATTTGATAATTTCCATAAAGTCGCGTGATACACATTAAAAAATTTAAATAATTTTCTTGTGTAATGGCAAGACAGACAACTTAACTGGTAAGTTAGTTAAGGAAAGTTATAATAAATTTTTATCACAGTTAAGTGTAAACAACATTCTTCCATGTAATTACAATATAGAATACAGAAAGGTGCTTCATAGATTTTGTCATACGTGTTGTTAAAGAAGAAACGTTACACGATTTGTATTAGCAGATATAAAAAATATATTAAATCTAATAACAACAATATCATATATTTTGGATAAAAAAAATTGGAAGCATTGTCAATGACAAAGAAGGAAGCGGTGCTGTATATATAATGTAAATGCTGCTGTAATTGTATTTGATGAAATTGGTACATTTTAGTGGAAACAAATCGGTCTTTTCAATACCCAATTAATATAATTTTGTAGTTGGCAGATAAGCTTGCATGAACTTTTTTCTTGTAGATTCCTAATTCTAGAATTTTTACTGTGGCCATTACATGGGGTATCACCAGAAACTCATACCACAATACATTTAAAAAATATTTTTCATTTCCATCAACGTTTATGTACAGGTTTTTCTTCAACCCGTCTTTAATTATTTCCAATTGTTATTAATGGTACACAGCTTAGAGCGAATTCGCCATGTCAAAATAAAATGGTAAGTTGAAGCAGTAAGTCGTATGAAAACGGCACATATTTACGAAGTATTTGCACTAAAATGTCGAATTTCATAGACTATTACCCGTATACTTGACAAAAGCTGTTATTTATTGTATTATTGTCAAAAAGTTGTCCAATTTACCTTAAAACGTGTTGAATTTGCACACTTGCCTAAAGAAGTATTAAAAGCAATTGTTACTCAGTACAGCCTTTCATATTGAAAAGCTCAAACAAATTGGTCCTTTTGAAATTTCTCCTTGAAAATTAATTTAAAAACTAAGACATAACAATCAATATCTAGGTAATAGGCAGGTACACATTAAAAATTTTTACATAGACTTTTCATACAAAAATAATTATTTGTGATGGTTATTATATTATTAAAAAAAAAAAACAGTTGGTATCTAACATAAGTAAAACTTAAAATATATAAAATAAATAAAACAAGAACTATATAGTAACCTATATGTAAGGTATTCTTACGGTAGGGAAATTTTATTTTAGTAATAATATCTACCTGAGGAAGAAGAAATAGCAACCAGTTTTCACACAAAAGGGATTAATGTGCATCTTTTAAATTTACTTAATTACTTACGAGTCAAAATGGCACACTAATCAATAGAGAATTGCATTTTTAATTACTATATCCTATTAAATTAAATGCAATTTTAATCATTATTAAAAAATTCATATGGACGACGTGACAAAACCAATATTGAAGATGTTTAATGTTTTATAATTATTGTGGCGAGCAACAATGTTATGTACTGAAGCGTCCACCCATGGAAAATCTAAAAAACTATATATGCAATAATGGACGCAAAAGTATTTATTTTTTTAGTCATCGACTAATAAAAAAATTCAAAATGTCACGTAAATCAAAATTATTTGAAAAATTGTGCCTGATGCTCTCGTTCAATACTTTGCTGGTATCACACAAGCGTAATAAAATTTCCATACCCTCTGGACACCAAATCCAATAATTTGACCTATTCTAACTTTGGTTTCAACGAAATTTTAAAAGTGTCAAACAGACTAGAGTTTAATTACGCCCTGTACATTCTTATCACCATTTAAACATTGATTATCGGTTATAAAAAAAAAAACCTACAGGTAAAAAATTCATAAGATCATTAGTCTGGTAATTTCGGGTTCATCACAGGTATCACAAAGTCTTCCATGTTGGGGATCACCATAATTTTCTGCAAATAAATTCTTTCTAAATAATAAAGTGATTTTTTGAAGTTAAAGCAAATATCTTATGCCATAACCTAATAATAGTTTCGTGGTAATGGATTTATGTCAGCAGGTCAAAATTTTATGTCCTACTTGATGAATTAAAAAAAAAGGTCACTACAGTGAAAGCTTACCTGAAACTCCTGTAGTAATTTTTTCTCTATCCAGCTAGTTACAATAATGTAACTAATGTTTCTTTCTCCTACAATTGGTCGGGCAGATATTGAAATTTCTGGTACAGGACGAAAACCTACCCACACTCTATCACTGGGCGGAGGGGGAATGTTCAATACTAATGTTCCCATAATAGATTTCACTTCCACGGTAAGTCGTAGATCTGTATTCGAAACTCCTGGAAACAATATCAATATAAAATTACGTAGAAAGAAGTACTTCATGTGCTTGCTTCTCGGCAAAATGTCGTACAGTTTTATCTATTTACCTTCCATAGCTTTTTTAATGTAGCGATTTTCTGTAGCAGCTTGGAAAAACTTTGACTCGGTAATACGATCGACCATCTTGATGAACTTCTTGCCCGAATTGCTAGAACCCCCAGTCACTGGGGTACTGGATTCTTGGGATACACTCTGAATTTCTTGGGGACCATCTTCATCAGAGCTGCTCTCGGCCGAATCGTCCACATCCGAATGGTAAATTGCCAACTTCTCCACTGCAGTGGATTTTTCTGGAAATAAAATAAGATTTATTATCGCAAGCAAGCAGAACGAGGCGGAACTTTAGGTAGATTCTTGCAGAAAAACGACACCTATCTAATAAAGCTAAAATGAATTTCGGAATATTTTACGTACCATAAGCTTGCGGATTTTTCAGTCTCATAAGGTTCAGTTTAGTCTGCAAAGTCAACACGATCATGCCCTCGTAGGTTATATCCAAGTCGATCCACAGCCCTCGTTCATCTAAAACCGGTTTACTAGTTCTATGTATAAATGGTGATGTTTTCCCTAACGACAACTCTGGGATGAGAATTTCTTCTATAAAGTACGGCAACTTGATTGTGTACAATTTACGTTGGATCCTTTCCCTGATTCTTAACGTGAAAGTTGGATCACGAACACAGTCGAATAGCACTCTGCCAATCAATGCATTTAGCCATAGAATTAGATCCGGTTTTGGGTCCTCTGTTTCTTCCTGTCGGTCGGCATTATTTGTTTCTTTGTCTTTGGGATAATTCAATTGCTTTTTGGAAGGCTAAAACAGATGTTAATAAGTGAGCATAAGAACGGAAGGGCGGTGAGGATAAATACCTTAAAAATACTCATATACTTCAAATAGTCAAGTTCAGTCTGCGCAGCTTCCGTAAGTGTGTTGTTTACAGTCTCCTTTACATCACCGGTGCCTGATTCGTTGGTAATCACACCAACGCTCCCGTGAGTAGCTGCAGTAAATCTCCTATACCAGTCTTCCTTTTCTCTATCAGTTCGCCCAAATATGTAAATTTTTACACCTGTCGGGCTGTCCTACGGCAAGATAATCTTTATTTATACACGAGTACATAATAGAATAGAATAGAATAGAATATGGCTTTCTTTTTCGTGGGATCAAACAAAAAAAAATTTAAGGGGCAGTGATGCAGGAATAAACTCGTAATATGTTTAGATTTCATCACCCGCTTAATATTTAGATGACCATAACATTTTGGATGAGAAAAATCAGAAAATATTCAATTTTAGATTGTGTACAACTCAGAAAATGAGCACCCTTGAGGACTACGCTAATAGTAGAAACAGAAGCACAATATTCAAATTCAACAACTCGATATGCTTTTCAAAGGGTACAATCGAAATTAATAAGAATGGCTATTATGCAATAAATAATCTGAAGGATGCTATATAGCAGCTGTCAATACCCACGGTTCGAAAAATTATTTTGGAAAAGCCCCAAGCCCCAAGTCTGCCATATAAAAAGATTTATTTCCCAATATTAGACAGTCTCTTACAAGAATGGTACTTTTACTCATGTTTTGATTGAGAGCAACACATAAGAATAGCACGGTTAACTTTTTCTTGCGATAAAATACTTCTTTAAAAAATTGATAGTATGCTTACTTGTTGCAGTGGAGAGCATATTGACCAATCATCAGGTAAACTGTTAAAATCCTCTTCGACATGCTCATTTGTATTTACTAGCAGATCTTCTTCAGCTGGTGGCGGTGGCGAATCTTCAATTGCTGCATCCTAAAAATTGATAAAACTAAATATACTATACTATATACTAAATATATACCCTGTAGTTTTCGAGAAAGAAAATACGCCAACATTTTCAGAACTTCGTAACTGACCTATCTCAACAGAAAATAAATCAAGATAGGTCTTTGCCTCTTGCATTCACCTTGTTTTTTGCAATAATAAATTCACTAGTTTTTGCTGACGCTGTCAATTAACTTAACTTTATTAGACGTTTTTTGTCACATTTTTTACGTTAGAACTTGGAGTCTGTGACTTGGATACAAGGCATGTTGTTCACCCCATAAGTGGGTCAGTAGAGCGACGAAGCGTTACTCAAAAGTTTACCAGAATTTTACGTAGGGTAGGTCAGTTTTTCAACTTTCTTTTTTATATTTTTTTATTGGTAATTTGTGTTATAAATATCAACAGAAACCCCACCCCCTCTTAAAATTAAAATGAGTTATTGGTATTCACCCTGTTTACAGGGTGACAACGAAATCGTTGTACAATGCGTCATTTTATTGTCTTTAAAGTTACAAATTTGGTTTTCGGGTCGAATATATAGTTCACTAAGATCCATATTTTTCATGAAAAAACATTAGAAAATCGCTTCCGGTTTTTCTCCGCAAATGGACCTATATCGAGAATTTTAAATAGAACCCTGTATGTTTTTCTGACCATTCGATAGGGCTTAAAATTCCCTTTTCACTGATATATCACAAGTGGCAACTTGCAATTAATCAATGACTGATGGGGTGATGGGTATTTTGAGGTTATATTACGTGACGGGATATGCAAAACTCAAAGGGAATATTTTCAAACTTACTGAAATATCTGCAGAAGGAGTGCTGGCTCTAGAATCAGACTCTAAGTCGAATTCTTCATCCTGCGTTAGTTTGCTAAATCTCTGAGCCTAAAAAATTTTTTTTACACTGTTTACCTATTTACCACGAAGGATTCACTTATACATTAATTTAGTTAAAAAAATTTTTTACCAATATCGGATATTCCCTCTTTCTAAAACTGTCAAAGACTTTCTTTTTCTTCGTCGGAGTCTTAGTTTTCTCTTTTTCTAAATTGGATTTGTCCAGTTGCTTTTCGTCCTTCTCTTCTTCGGGCTCTAGCTTAAGCAGGACCTCGGGATCAAAATTCATTTGATCCTTAGCCAATGTAATGCATATTGGATACTTTTTACTCCAATGTCTAAAAATGTGGACAAATGATTAATTTAATGACTTGCACTGGCGTTGAAATTTAAGTTAGGTCATACGGTAACATTTTCACTGATTATATATCACAGGAGTTGGAAATTGTGCTTTTTTATGGTTGCCAGTTTTGTCAATATAAGGTTTAAGGCATGAGTACCTAGACTAGAATTATGTCTTTGTTTTATCTTTGCAATGAGTTACATCATAAAATCTTTCACACATCACTTTGCTTACCTTTTCTTTGCCAACCCCTCAGGTAAGAGGTTAATTTTGGCTCCCAGCAAATTGTATATCCTGTGCTGACCAAAGTTCATTTTAATATCGAATTCGTTCCACATCGCCCTCTTCGGTACCTTACTCTTAGAATGGCTTATTCTCAGCAGATTTCCTTGGAGTTTTATGTAGACAGATTGCGTTTTAGAAATATGATAAGTACATGGGTTGTACACTTCCGGATACTCATTCGCCCACCCCTAAAAATGAACGGAATCCCAATAATTTTTTACCGTTATAGTGGGAATAAATAAAACTTTGTGGCGACTTTTGGAAAAACTACAGTACAAAATTAGTCGAATCCATTCAAAAATAGAAAGTTTAAAATATTCTTACCTCATACTTGGAAAGAGGTTGGTATTCCTTAATTGCCTGAACCTCTAATATTTTATTGGACAAAAGAGAGTTTTTTATCGGACTAACTGGCACAATTTCACTGGCGAGACTTATCTTTAAATAAATTTGAGTAAAAATATACGTAATTATGATTCCCAACGTGAGACCTGCCATAAACGGAGAGTAATGCTGTATAATAACATAGAGAGTTATGGAGAGAAACAGAACTATTATTGACCTAAAAGCGAAAGTCATCACATAAATAATTTGCGTAATTTTGCTACTTAGATTTTAACTCACATGTAATTTGAAAATGGACGAGTCTTGCTTGCAACAGGACGTAAATCTACAAAGCCGGTAGGGGCGAAAACCGTGTTGACTTTGTTGCTCTCTAGAAAAATTTCTCTCAACTCTTTGCCCGTAAGTTCCTTCACGTTAAGCACATTTTCACTATCCAGCTCCATGTTGTCAAATCTCTGAGTGAGGGATTTTAAAATATCATCACTGTTAACGATTTTCTTATCAGCTACAGTGGTTTTCAAATCTGCTTCCTCTAATGCATCGACGGCACTCTCCACATCCTCGGAATCTTCCGGCAGAGCTTGTTCGACTTTTTCCGTGTTTATGTTATAAAGCCTTGACAAACTGTTCACCTTGACGGTGCCCTCTTTTACAGTTTTGTTTTGGAAAAGGCGAAATTTTTGACTTAGTCCTGATGTAGTCGAAGACGCTTTGACTTCTTTTTTATCCTTGTCCAATGACGGCGTATCCTCGTCACTTGACATTTCCACGCCTAAAAGGAGGTAATATTGTAGTTTATGAAGCCCGAAACAAGGTATTGTTGTACTTCAGAAACACTCTGTATAATGAAAAATATATAAGAAAGTATTGTTCCAAGAATAAATATCGACATTTCAATACTTGCAAAAACGCACTATATAAACTTATATAAACGCACCTTCAGTTGTGGAAATAATTCCGCAAGTTTTTGAAATGCTGCTCTCGGACAAGTCCTCAGAATCAGATATGCTGGAATTCTCCTTGCTATCCTTGATAGTTTTCAAGTCGCCCTTAACCTTGTGATGTGGGGAGCCCTCTTCTTGGTTTCTGGTCTTGAAATCGGTAATTTTTTCCTCGACGCTTTTTGTTATCTTGCCCTATACGAGAAATAAACATTTTTATCAATTTTTCTGTCAGCTGAATCTGTGCGAAAAGTTACCTTGATGTCGGTAAAAAAACGCCACGGGTCAGATGGCGGGGAGGCATCCAAATGTTGAGCCTGAGCATCAATGCTTGTAGACCTTTTCACAAGCTTAGGCAGATACCGTAAGGGACTGCTGTCGGGCTCTCCTAGAAACCGAGGCATCGCAAAATTAAAATATTTGATTAATAAACTATTAGCACTGTAACAAGTTGTAACAACTTTACTTAAAAGTTATTTATAAACAAAAATAAACACTATAAATATAACCATATAGATTACGTGTAAATCCGTTATCTTACTGTTTGGGGTATAGATATAAATCTTTATTGGATTATTTAATATACTTATCAATGTCGGTGTGTGTTACACCATTTTTCGTAACATGATCACAACCGCTATACATTGAGGTTTTAATCTAACGGGAGTAACGGGTTGTAAAAAAATATGAAGGTCAAGCCTTAACTATATTATATGTGAAAAATAAATTATATAGGGGGCGGTCCTAAATATGATGTTTTGCCCTTAATGGGATGATTTAAAAACCTTCAGAATTATCTTGGTGTTATTTTTGTTTGACTTCTCAAAAATTATTTATCCAAATTTTGGTATTTCCGAAATTCTACAAATTTTCAGTCAATCAATGACTTTTCTATTTTCATTTGTTTCTTAAAAAAGTGATCTTGAGGACACCAGAAATGCTACAACTTTATTATTTGTAACCAAATTTATAATTTTTATATTTGACTTATTTTTTTTTATAAATTTATTTTCGCAATTTTTCGAAACTATTTTTATTCTGGGTTATCAAAAAATATACATTTTGCTACAAATAACAGAATTTCTGGCATTTATAAATTCAACGGCAATCAAAAAACCTTTTTATGAGAGAAATTAAATAGAAACATTAATTTAAGGTTTACTGGCTTTTGAAAATTTCAATTTTTTAGACAATTCGACTTTGGACTTTAAGCACTTTGCGCTTACAAGGTATTGGAGGCGTATTATCTCCCCTTAGGAAGGCATCGAATTTAAGGATCTCACCGTATATGTTTAGTCCCCCAATTCACCGCATTATTTTTATTCCATCCCGAATTAAAATGCATAAACACAGACAGGCATTTAATTTAAACTCAGGCAGCATAAACATTAATATAGGTACATACATACCATCTATGTAGTCAAATAATGATACACTGTGCTTGACATTGTTTTTATATGCTCATTATTATATCAAACGACTTTATAAGCGTACGTATTATTATTATTTATTAAATTCACTATTTACATGTAACGCATTCGGTGATAATAAAATTCTTTATTCGTTAACTAATTGTTTTAATAGAGACAGGAATTTGCTTAGGGGGGAGTGAAGCAAAAAGACAAGTAAATAAATTAGTTCTAGTGTAAACGAAGCTTTATGAACATTACACAAGTTATGCGTCATTTTACTATAAAATGATGTGATACCTGCAATTATCATTATCTATATTTATCAATTAAACAGATTTGTTTTTTTTTCTATAACATTATCGTATAAAATAAATCATCAAATCAAATATTTACAAGTAGATATAAACCTCGTTCCAAAGATCTTTTTCATACATAACAAAAGAACTTACTACCAACAAAGATCATGTAAAAAATTACATGGTCGATGAAACAAGTTGCAAATGAAAATAATTGTTTTTCAGTAAACATAAAAAAAAATGCTGATTTGTAAACTCAGTTTATTTATTTAAATATTGGGAACGTCTAAAATGTGCCAAGTTCTCACAATAAATTTACTTACCAACATTTGATGGGCTGCTAGAAGCCAAAGTTGTTTTTTCGACTTTTTCGCTACTAATATTAATTTCATCTTCGCTTGCGTATAATTCTTCGATCTGTTCAACATTTGCATGAAACTTTATGGATATCGAGGGAACGGAGGTGGTTACTGGTTTACCTGAAAGATTGTTGCGCTATGAAAAATATATCCTTAAATTAAAATGTGAAGACTAATCTAATTGTTACATAAAAAGAAACTTGCAACAGAAGATTAAGTAAATATGCGTTGACATTTTGTTGCAAAATCGTTAAAATCAATAATTTACTTGACCGTTTTTCGTGTTGTGTTACATCTTGTAATAATCACGGTTTCAGATTTACGTTGGGAATTACATTATGCGATAAGACGTCCAAAAAAGTCAAAGAAGAAGATTCTTCTGTAAAGAATATAATAACGTAGTTATCCAAGCCAGAAACCCGCAAAACAATTTTCTTTATTATTCTACAAAACTTCTAATCTATTTATTAATTATTGTAAAAACAGAAAACTATCAAACATAATAGGAGTAACGGATATACTACTTGGTACCGAGCAACGATTGTTTAGAAAATGTTTAAATGCTTGTTGGTTTAATATCGTCGATATAAATTATATGAAATAAAAGCCAGCAGTAAAATCTCTACAATCTACCTAAAAATATGCACAACACACGACATATACCTTTTACCTTTTAACATTCCCAATGTAATTTTACCATGATCTTTTTTCTTGCTCATGTTACTAGTTAGTAAGTAAACAAGAGTATTGTAGGTTTCGCACGTAAATTTTGTTAGTTAATAGATTATTCTGCAATGAACACTAGCAGGATTAAAGCACACTTATCGAAGGGGTAAAAGATTGTACAAAGTTGCTTACTTTTATTATGTTCCATTGTTCACGAAAAAGATCGTCCATTAAATAGCTTATTGATTAATATCATATCTTATTTTTATCTTTCCTGCCCGATTTCGTGGTAGGTGTATACTAATCTATCGTATCAACGATTTATGGACTATTTAGTTTAACGTGTTCACAGAGATTTCGTAGAATTTCACTTTCATAAGGTATTTAACAATTTTTTTTATATCGCTGTTGACAACTGGTTCTTCGGTTGTCAAAATTCAGGAATGCAACTGTTGTTTTGTCTATTAAGTTTGTTCGATTTTTAGAAGTTTTCAAGAACGGTGCTACGTTCGATGGATAGTTGATAGTTGAACCATTGACGTCATTTGATTTGTTATGTAATCCAAAGACACATTTCATATAAAATGTAGTG
Source organism: Rhagium mordax (assembly GCA_963680705.1). NCBI lineage: Eukaryota > Metazoa > Arthropoda > Insecta > Coleoptera > Cerambycidae > Rhagium > Rhagium mordax. The sequence continues at coordinate 5,855,972 of OY796662.1, read as the reverse complement.
AATGTTGATTGCCATCTATCAGTAAAATATATCTTACTTACTAACTGTATGAGGTATAAATAAAAATAATACAGACTTTATAGGGACAATGGCGACATAAGGTTGTCAGCGTTTTGATTGGTAGTTGGATTCACGTGGTATGTACCGCCATTAAGAGGCTAAAATTGTTTAAGCTGTCATGTATTATTATTGTGAATACTTGTGCATTTTTTGCAATTAATTGTGACTTAATAAATGTATAAAAACTATTTGTAATTATTTTATTATTGTGAAAAGACGTATTTAAAGAATATTTTAAGAAAGAAGTTTTATAGATAACTATAGGAACAAAATAACATTATGCAAAAGGAAATATATAAACTTGCACAAAACTAAGAGCTGAAAAAACACTATTCTGCTACTGTCAGAACTTTTTGCGGGATCCCCCCACTCACAAGGTTAAGCAAGCTTTTACGTCTACCCGGTCAAGTCCTCTGTGCACGAACACACGGTTACAGACTTATTTAATCATTTTATATTACATATTGAGTTCTTAAAGTACGGTCGGAAGCAAAAAAACTAGTACACCTGAAGTAGTAGTGTAATTAGATTTTTTCAAAAATCAAGATAACAATAATAATGATGACATTACATTTAAAAATATTAATTTTAATCTGTTAAAATGTCAAAATCTGCTGAGTAAACGGGCCAAACATAACCTAAAAGCAGAAAGTACTACTTACAAAGCTAATCCCAAGCAACATGGTGACGTCTTTTACACGTCCCAGTTAAGTCATTTTTGGTCAGCGACGTCATATGACTTTGTTGACGTCTGTAAGACGTCTTTGTGACGTTTTTCGAGAGACGTATTTATGACGTATATTTCTGACTTAAAACTACTGTAACAGAAGAAAATTTTCACTTGCACCAAATCCTGAGTTCTCTATTAAAGATTAAGGAAATATATTTAATAATTGACAAGAAATATCCTTAAATTATAGCTGTACATGTCCAGTTTTTAATTTTATTACAAAAAAATTGCCACAATCTTTAAATTATTCTTTAAGAAAATTTAAAAACGAATGCTGTACAACTTTAAATTTGTTGTTTTTCTGTTAAACTTCCAAACATTTCTGCTTAATCTTTAATATAAAAAATATGTTTTCTCAAAGAATTGTTCGATTTTTTGAGGTCAATAGGACCCTTAAGTGCCAATGCTGGCTGTCAAGAAAGTAGAAAGTACGTCAAACGATGGTTAAAAAGACGTCACAATTACGTCATGTAAGCACGTTTTTTTGACGTAATAGTTTGTTTTGCTCCCGACTGCATGTAAGTGTTGTTTTTAGTTTATTACTCGGCATGTCTCATTGTTTTGTTGGCTATTCGACTGCGTTTACTCATTTATTTTATTATTATTATTTAACTGAAAAAGTCTAGGAAAAAGCTGTTTTAAAAATTGTAGAAAACACATGAGAAAATTTACTCTATTGGCTAGCCTAGCGTGGATATTTAAATTTTTTTGCTAAAAACATTTTAATGAAATTTACGACTTTACCTAACCTCACACGTGCACACATTTTATATTTTTAAGAAAGTACATACATGTTTGCATATAACTAAAATAGATTTTCATTAAATCACACTAATAATTGTTATCATAATACGAGTGTTTCAATAGTCAAAGAACCCGAAGCCAAAATGCTTTTTGTTGGTTGGATTTCTAACCTATAATTAACAGTCTATTTTAAATAATCTACAATATTGAAACTTTATAAACTGCTGTCTGAGACAGTTTTTAAATGTTTCAATGGATCCAAGCTAAAACTGCAAAAATTATAATGAAAATTGAAAATAAATTTGCAAAGCTAAAAATTTAAGGTTATGTTAGTCCTGATAAATTTAGCCTCATAATGGCGGGTGGGCGTGACTTTAACTCGCTCTCTTGTCGTCACTGTCCCTATAAAGTCTCCGTAGTAATGAATATATATACTGCGATTAGCGCAGCAAAAATGTATAACAGGAACACACACATATTATTATGAAAATGGGGAAGAGTAAAGAGTGTGAAGATTCTCTTCGAACATGTGTACCACTTCTCGTTGTATGCTGACATGCTTGCCTGATGACACAAAAAATTGAAGGAAATCGGCGAATTCGACCACAATCACCAACGCAGTTCCTCCGTTTACACTGCATCTATACCTATAAAGCTATATTATTCTTTTTTTTTATCAAAATTATAGGAATCAGTATATATATGTGTCTCTAGTCGGCAGAATTTCTGTTTACCCGATTCGAAAATAATTTAAATTCGGAGCTAATAAAGACGCTGTGACATGGGAGGTCATATTTATTAATTGGTTTCGATAGGCCACGTTTACGCATAGAGCATTCATCAGTGAAAGTACGTGTGCACTGGAAGTGACTGTTGCAGAGTAGTCGTTAATGTGAACGGAAAACAGAGTGGGCACTATGGTGGATCCTTGTGGGACACATACATTTTTTATGAAATGAAAACCATAATTAACCAACTATTTAAACAGTGATCTCCTATAATCTATTCTATAGGTAGGATATAGGATAGGTATAAATATGTATAGGTACTATATATCACTCTTGGAATAATTAAAAACATCACCTCTCATCATCAGTCGCTATATTTGACATAAAATAAATAAAATGAACTGTAGTAAAACCATATAGACAGTACATCACACCACACAGGATAACGCAGTAATGACGATGATGAATTGATGACATTCATTTTAAAAAGTACACTCATCCAAAGTTGACCTTGGCAGCTAATAATTCTCATAAAAAATGATAAAGAAGTAATAAATTTAATATAATGCTTGTACCCACCAGTGGTGTCGGTACTGCCGGTTTAAGGGCAATTCCAAGCAAAACTCGAGCACTTAAAAAACACTTCAATTATGATTTAACATAAAAAAAATTAAATATTTTACTAATAATAAGTATAATGAATAAGTAATATAAGTATTTACATACTGTTATATTTTTTGTAAATCGTAAGAAATTATTATTATTATTATTATTATTATTTATTACTCCAGGCAAGAATTTGTATTTTTCCATTTTACACAGAACTTTTACAAAGGAAATACCCAACATTTATTTTTTTTGTACAGGGGATATTTCTTAATTGAATTTTAATCACGGTTATTCCACATTTACGTAGGTATAGGTTCTAGTCCCATAAATTAAAATTATACCCACTTATTATATTTACTTATATAATGAATCGATTAACAAACACTATTATTGTTACTAGTTTATAGTTTATGTATAATACCCATCCATCAATGTCGAAAAATGTGTAGAGAGTAAAAAATTCAATGAGGTGCGGATATAGGAGCAATGAAAGAATATATATATTTACTTTTATCTGCAGTTTATTATCAATGCAATGCAATGGAGAGAAATCGGCCAATTAAATTCTGCCAAAAATTAGATAAAATAATGCCCAAGGTTGTAAGCTGTCTCTGAAAGAACATTAAAAGAAACGTTTTGCTCTTATTTTTTTTAATTTTCTAAATGTTAACTTTGTTGTTTAAATTTCGCGCTGTTCCCAGATTGACAAAAAGTGGAACCAAAAAAATATACACACTAGAGGTATAAATTATAATTTTTTTTAAATTGCTGCTTTAATAAAGCGTTTGTAGGTAGAAGCATCCTGAAACTTGGCTGTTTCTTTTTATTTGGCCGAATATAGTACCAAAACCAAAATTTTAAAAAGTACTGCGGGTACTAGAAATATTTTTTTATTTATTAACGGGCGAATGTTCGGACACTTTATTAATTTTAAAACATTAAAAAATACCTGTCTGCAAATTATTGGGGAAGGCGATGACCCCCTTGCCTACCGGCTCATACGCTTCTGACTTTATTAAAATTTTATTATTAATAAACATTTCTTTTATATTTACACACCACACACCCATATATTTATAAGTAAATAAATACTTTATTGGATTAGGTGTACTTTATTGTGTGCGTATTCGGCAACGCCCGATATCAAGCGTTTTCAATTATAAACAGCGAGCGGCGAGAGGTGAGAAAGGCAATATAAAAGTGCCAACACACACAGAACAATTTTCAATGTTTAAAAGGAGGGCAAACCATAAAAGATAACTTATCTTTACCGAGATAAGATAAAATAAGGCTCACTAAATATTTCAACAATCTATTTATGAATTATATTATAGTGAGAAAACCGTACTACACGAGAAGTTAAAGTCGTATAATTAATCAATCTGTCTCAAGAGAAAAATAAAAACAATAGCTATACGTACTAAAAAATACCCATTACTTACTACATGTAATAAACAACGGGGTAAAAATCAATAATATCAGCCTGACGTGGTCTTTAAAATGTAGGTGATTAAATGTTGTCAGTGCGTTTGTTGCTTTTCACTAAACAATTTTTATATGGCAATTCCTGAATGAAACCGGCCGGGAAAATAGTGCGAATAATTGACAATTTGCAGTACTAAATTCGGTGACTGTGATTGGTTTTGCTATGGGCTATATGTTTTTCAATACCACGTGGATTTTGGCAGATATTTGGTAAGACCTTAAACTGTTTTTAATTAGTCTAATTATTATTACAATAAATTATAAATTATAGCAAAGATAGGTACGAATAAACAATTTTTTTAATACATACGTATTTATGCATGTGTATAGGGTATACCAAAAAGTTGATATTTTTATATTTAATAAAATATTATTGCCATCAATATACTGGGTGACAAATGAGCCAAGTCCAAAAAACTGGACATGTACAGCTTTAATTTAAGGATCTTTATTTTCAATTGCCTAATATATTTTCTTAATCTTTAATAGAAACTCAGGATTTGGTGAAAATTTTTTTTTGTTACAGTAGTGTTTTAAGTCAGAAATATACGTCATAAATACGTGTCTCGAGGGAGGTCACTAAGACGTCTTAAAAAATACGTCGTGCAGACGTCAACATTAGTCATATGACGTCCCTGACCAAAAATGACATAACTGGGACGTGTAAAAGACGTCATGTTGCTTGGGATTAAGTATTGTATATCAACTACATATCTCTCGTCTAAAGTTGCATAGGTTCTGCGTATATATTGATATACAAAGCCGCTTTATTTACTGAATGTCTATTGTTTTAATTTTTAAAACCCATAATACAACCAACCACACTGTGCCAAGAGCAGATTCGATCTGTCTGCCATTGCGTTTTGGTGTTTTGATGTTCTATGCAGAGATTACCGAATTGCCCTAATCTCTGGTTCTGTGGTTTTGACTGTTTTGTAAAGGTTACTTTAGTTATTAGTTAATGGTTGTTTTTATTTTATGCTACTCGTCTAATAAAACAGAATTTTTCATACTTTGGTGTACATAATTGTGGATATTAGGGTACGTAATGAAAATAATTAATATTGCGATTAAATGTCAAAACCACATTTTCTTTTTAAAGTTAGAAATTCCAACGATTCATATAATTAATAATCTATTAATTTGTAGCGTGTAGAACTGGTTATTCCATACATTGACTAAGAAAATGGGGAGGGGCTTAACTATTTGTGTTCAGTAAATAGAGTATATAGAAGCTGTACGTTGCTTCACTTACGAGTATAATCAACAGAGCGCGAGCTGTACCTCTATATACTCGGGCCGAAAAGAGTAGTCAGTAGAGCAAAAAACTCTCCGGCAATTCTTCAAAGGATTTAGCTGTTATGGAATACAGAAGCGGCAGCTCGTTTTACCATATAATCCCATATAATTCAGAGAAATATATCCAGTTTTCTCCGCCTACCAGAGATGAAAACCACAACTAGGTCATTATGTTTAATTGGTATAGTCAACCAAATATAGTACATGCTTGAACGTGCCGCCCTTATACCCAATAATTTGTTCGACTATTATAAAGGTCGTCGAGAGCGCTTAGATAGCGCATTCAGTGGCGTCACATATGCTGCAACGCAAAGGATGTGCATTGTTCAACTGCGTTGCTATACCTAATTCGTGGAGATAATGTTACCAGATGTAAGCATATTATTTAAAATTTAAGACATGGTAACTCATACTCATGCATAATTAACACAATCCGCTTTCATTTGTTCGAATTATGGAATTTATGAAATTCGTAAATCCGTACGCCCCTGGCTCTACTGACTACTCTTTTTGGCCCGAGTATAGGTATAAAAATTAAAGCATAATTAAGAAGTGAATTTCCTCTTAAACCGGATGGAAGCACCGCGTTCAGATTCTTTAAAATCTAGGGTGTTGAAAATGTCACATTTGTTGGTCATTTCCGGCTAAACCGGACGTGGGATGCGTTATTCTAATCCACATTGATCAAGCGTTATCTTGTATTAAGTCATAAAGTCCCAAAGCAACATGGTGACGTCTTTTACACGTCCCAGTTGTGCCAATGCTGGCTGTCAAGGAATTAGAAAGTACGCCAAAAAATGGTTAAAAAGACGTCACAATTACGTCATGTAAGTACGTTTTTTTGACATCATTTTGTGACGTCCCTGGGCTGTGACTTTTGGCCGTCAATTTGACGTATTTATAGACTAAAACTATGACGTCGGTAGTTCGTCAAAATTACGTCACCATGTTTCTTTAGTTGTATTAAGTATAAATTTTAGAAATCGACGTTTTTGGTCCTACTACTTTTATAACGTGTTCAACTTGTTTTTAGATTTACATTCCTCTGTCAAAATAATACCAGGCACTGCTCGGTTCAAGCTACCACCCTGTTTGGTCGAAAGGAAAAATCTTGTCGCTTGACTATACTTCGACCAATGGCCGTGACATTTAAAAATTTCTGATTATTCCGGTAAACTCGGATATGGAATACGCGTCCGATGACTCTGATGTCTGTGAACTTGTCGTGGCCATCTCCCGCACAAGTTACTTTAGGAGGAATACAGAGAGATTGTGTATATAACCTCCGGCATTTAATTATTATACACAATTATTTATTTCTACTTTCAATTCAATCCTATTTTTAGACAGCATTAATACATCACGGAGTCGGTAATCTCTGCGAATGTTTCTGTAAGCGAACAAACGAACGTGTCGAATTTATTTAAATGTTTACGTTGAAATCATGCGTGCATTGTGTGAGTCATTAAAATGAAAGAAAGATTACTCAGCAAGTTCAGCAACTAATCGCCAGTTTTCATTGTTGACATTGATTTGCTCCAGCCAGCGCATTCCAATTTCACCACCATGCAATATTTATTTCACTTTATTGCAATCCCACCAAAACTGACTTTTGATTAAAATCGAATCAATTAATATAGTACTTCACTTCTTGTATTACACTCTTGGCAGAAGAGTAGGTGCAGAATCTTCATGAATGATCGTAAACCACGTTACGTGAGAAATAGGCAACCAGATATACATTTTTCTGCTACATGTAATACCATTAAGTGTAAATATGGTTGTCTAGTTCTGGGAGCATCTGGTTTGCAATAATTTACGAAGATTCTTTTTAAGTATGCTATTTGCTAGCGGATACTATTCATACTTTTTCGTGAACACAAAAACCATAAGGTATAAAAATTCTTCTGCCGTATGGTTATCATATCATATCACGGAGTTTGATGAGTAGTAATTAACAGTGTCAATATAGGCTGTCTAACACTAAGATTTTCTCTATACTTTCCTCTATAAATTTTGAGTTCGAATAATTTTTCCAACACCTCTTTTCAAACATAATAATGTCGAATGCGAAATAAATAATAATAAAATAAATATTACCATTATGTTAATTCCATATTTTTTAAATTTACTTTAGTGTTTCGCATTTATCGAGACGACAATTAAAGATGGCGGTACCTTTGTCGGTACCAGTTTTCAAGTCGATATAGCCCTCCTAAATTTTCTGGCAGTTTGTCGATTTTTTGAAATGTCAGGCTCCGTTAACGACATATATTTTATTTTTAAACTAGCATTATTAGTATAGCCCCTTCGGGAAAAATTGTGTGTACGCCTATGTGTAATTTGTTTTAATGAAACATCATTTTATTGTGTATAGATACTAACCCCTGATTTTGAATTCCTTGAAAAACCAACACTCGGCAGTTCCTAAAATTGGGGAGAACAAAATCCCAGTCGCATGTCTGCACTTATTTTATTTTTAACTCGCTGTGTTTTCAAATCTTATCTTGGTAGAATATTTATAATAATAACATATAAAACACATCATTCTTAATCATATATTTTAATGCAAGCTAAAATATTAATTACGTATTTGTTATTGAAAATTAATAAGTTTACTGGACTTTTCTGGGTTAACATAAAAAAAACCTGTTAGATTATTTTTGTCTAATAAAGTGGATTTGTAATTAAAGTTTATATAAAGATAAAATATATTTAATATTGATGAGTATAGTAGAGTAGAAGTGGAGTGGAGTTGAGTTTCGAGAACCCTACTGGACCGCGAGTGTAATAAAATGATGCATTTTGGAGTGTGTTTCCTTGACCATAAAAAGAATAGGGTAAGTTACATAAGAGTTATTAACAGGTCCCTTATATATGCAAGTAAATAAAGTACGTAATAGTCGTATAAACAGTTGCATAACACATAACGCCCCCAACTGCGCAATTTTAACGCAAAAACCTGACTATAGCGAATAAATTGAATTAATTACAAATGAATGAAGAAAACCAATTTAGGTTAACAAGTATATATAGGTACTTAACATGACGGTTGAAAGAGTGATGTGTCAATTATTGCACACAGTTGCTTCATTTATCTCTCGCTCTAGTGATGTATATATTTATAAGGACATTTCGCTAACACGCCTACCGAACCTAACATTTTTATTTTCATCAATTACTTTGATAGAGGCAAAACGAATAATATGGAAATGAAATCTTTTACATAACTCGTTGAAAGAAACAACTGTTTCTTAATTTATTGCCGTGGTAGGGACAACCGTCCCTAATTTGTTGAAGTTGTGAATACCCCCATCAGTAGGTAAACACTTATTGCCAATTATTACCGCTAAAGGACGCTCGTGGTTAACCCAAAGGGTCGGTCAGCAATAATCCAGATTGCATATTTCAAGAGCATAACGGCCCAGATGATTACAATAAATAGGAAGTCCCGTTTAAATAGGGAAGACCTTTGTCTATTTATCTTTTCGACTGGCTCATCCTTTATAATTTCTATAAGTACTGTAATAAACTACTATTATAAAAGTATTACGTTACAAAATATGTACATGATTACAGGTGAGAAAGCGCAATCTTTCAATTTAGTCACAAGCAAGTAAACTAATTCATTTAATCCCACGTAATTAAATAATTCATTTCATTTTGATAAGATAATAAAGATAAAAGCGTCACACAATGATTATAATGTGAAAAGTTAGAACAATATATAATACTTTGTATCGAATGGAATTGATTATTATTATTAGAACAATAAGATAAAGAGTTTACGGAACAAAGATATAAATTGGTGGCGTCAGCGAATGTCATCCTTCTATTTTTAAGTAAAATTTGCTGATTCAGTTTGCTGATCTGATGAATTATATAGACCATCCATATACGTAAGGGTTAGCAACCATCACAAATGACTAATAAAAGTAGTCTGGGCAGACGTGCAAATGACAAAACTTTACCATAGGCAATGAGAAATCTCTCTCTGCATGTTTCGTTGTATCCCAAACGATAATACCTCAGCGACACGCGTTCCGTCCCAATCTATGGAGTCGTGAATTTAAATATCCGAATACGTGATATTCTCACCTAGCCGAGGAAGTATCGTGAAGTTCGACGGTCTTTCTCCCTCGGCTACATTAACCGCTAAGCTACGTCTGGTGAATCCATCGCGATGATGGGTACCGTAGCGTAGCTACGGACAGCGGGTCCCACTTCGCAGTTGCATATAATTAAAGGAAACGTCGGTCTCAAACGCCGCAGGATTTGATTTAATACATTAAAGCAGATGTTGAATCGTCACTATGGAGTCTGAGTCTCCCAGATAGAGGTTTTGGATTCCGTATTTATATGATTTTTTCCCTTGACGTATTACATATCCTACATGCAACCAACAGAGATACCCGGCGAGTTCTCTGCTCGCTGACCGATTCCAGATGTCGTGGCCGGTGTTGAATTATGACCTTAGCCTAGGTGCTACATAGCGACTAGTTTTCTGTGACGACCGATTTTAAGTGCCCTAAACTCGACATTCCTAAGCTATCGCAAAACCCTAGTAGATTATAACTAACTCAAAGCAGAAATCTAATTATAATACCATATAAAGCGTATCTGTATGTGTGTGTTGACTATCATAGTGACGTCACGCCCAAACAAATCAAGGCAGTTAGCGTTTTCGCGCGAAATTTAAAAATTCAAATTAAAAATGCCGTTTTAGACTATTTCGTTTCAAAAAAACAAAAATTCGAGTGGATCACTGCTACCATATAAACTTTTTAAGACACTTTTCGAAAAACCGTAAAATATCCTAGGTATATAGATTTGCTTAAAATTATAAATCAATTAATGTTGGCGCCTCAATTTTATTGAAATTCCTGTAAAAATATTGAATGCCTCCTTGACCGTTGGATTATTGGAACTATTTGCTAATTTCCTTGATCACTCCACCAACAATTTGAACTTTTTCTGAGGACGAGAAATAATTCTTTAGATTTTAATATAATGTATTATAAGCCGGTTCTCACTATTTTTTTTTTAATTTATTTTATTCACCGACCCTGACCCATATGTGATACAAATACTGATCTTAAAATAAATCAGATAAGATTCAACAGATCTATACCGAATTAAGTCAAATAATTCGGTGAAGATGATACAGGCAACAGATAATCAAAAAGCACGCGGAAATATTTATTTCACCGCCTTTATTGTATTACTTAGAACAAATACTAATAACGTATTTAACCCTTTGTATAGTTATGGATGTATCTGTGCTAGTGTTTTATCCACCAATCCACCAATAAATCCAAGGCCCATAGCTTAATTGTTTATAACCCTTTAACCGCCATGCGAGTCAAAATGGTCATATTGCACCTAAACTCTAAAGCCGACCCTGTTTTTGAGGCAATAACCTCTCAGCGTTCTTCTCTCTTTTTTATTTTGTTTTGGGACAAAGTAATAACGAAAATTAAGCCAAGGTTAACGTACAATACCATTACAATAATGAGAATTTTTTTATTAAAACAAAAAACACACCATTTTTCTTCAAAGACAATTTTATCAATCATCTGCCAACTATAGGCACGCCACACAATCGATCTCAGGTTATGACGTTTTAGCATTTTTGCCATTTTTCTCCATTTTATTCAGTAAAGGTTCATATGTACAGTGTGTTTCACTTCTCACATTCACACAAAATATTTTGATACAAATTTGGATTTCGACTATTTTTGTTATTCTGAGCAACTTTTTTTAATAAAATTATACCTAATATGATTTTTCGAATTTTCGTATTTATTATTGATCTCAGTATAGTAGGCTACTGGCTTGCAGTAAAATTATTCAAAAATTGTAAAAATAACCCTTTTATGGAGTAGTACAAATAACCAAAATTGGAAATCGATCCGAAAATAAATAAGAAAGTTACAGGGATGTGAAATGTGAGAAGTGAAACATACTCTGTATACAGTGTGAACCATTTTGATGGAAACACTCCTGTAAGAAATGTGTTTATTATCCGATTTTAAGGGGACTTTTTTTTAAAGATAGACCATCGAAAATGTTACTTTATGACAGAAATTTAGAGATTAATTTCAATTTTCAAGACCTGCTAAAAATTATTTTCGATGTTAAAAATGGACAAATTTGATTAGCGATTTTTTAATTAAAATTCTAACTACATATCACTGGACTGGAATTTCGTGAAAAATTATTGCATAATGACAGATTTATGACGAAATTAATGTAGGTGGCGTTTTATATAAACAAAAATAACAACACACAGTTTTTCACGAAATTTTGGATTTACCCATTATTAATAAGATGTTTCGGAATCCAGTGGTGTACTTAGATTTTTAATAAAAAAATTACTAATCAAATTTGTCAATTTGTCAAAAAATTGAAATTAATCTCTAAATTTTTGTCATAAAGTAGAGTTTTCGATGATTTATCTTTTAAAAAAAGACCCATTAAAATCGGACAATAGACATTTTTTACAGGGATGTTTCCATTCAAAATGTTATATGGGTCACACTGTATAATTAGATAATTTTCCAATATCTTGGCGATTCGCACTTTTAAAAATTCTGATCTATTTTACACTCATTATTTAAACTACGCTACGCTGATGAGGAGCAATAACTCCGAAACACGTGTTCGTAGCTGCATTGTGCTTCTTTTTCGGGGTCTTTAACTCTAGTTCAAATTTTTAAACAAATGTATCCCGATATAAAGCGCATTAATTAAATAATTAAAGTTTTATGAGTAACATGAACATTATATAACTTTTACAAAATACAACAGATATAAATAATTAGCCTTTTACGTGTTACAGTAATGCCCACTTTGCGGACATACTGTTACCTACAGCAAAAGCATTATATGTCATTGTACCACGTATTTCTAGTTTATAAATGTTCCATTCAATTAATAATTAATACTAAATACCTAAGTATGTCACGTCAGTTTTCAATGTAGGTAATTATAGGTAGTTATGTGCAGCGATATTGGAAAAATCTGTATTGGGTTTCTCGTCATCCCCTATCCTCTGAGTATTTTTGCTTATTCTTTGATAGAAATTAGAATCGTTTTTCTCGTTGAAGCTGAACGGAGATATATTTACAAAACACAAATTCTAATTTTTATTTGAAACGTTTTGTGAATAATTGGTGAAACATTTTTCAAGTCAAGAGATAATAAACGCACCAGTTTCGTCTGAAATATGATCTTGAAGATTGCCCCATGAAACAATTTTTTTTAAATATTAGCTCACTACATGAAGACATTTAGACTTATTTGGTTTTTAGAGAAAAATTATTTTTAGCAGTTTATGTTGATTATTTTAATCTAAGCAAAATATCTACTGAACACGAATTTCATTCTAGGGTGCTTCAGGGCTTGATTTTAGGACCCTTGCTGTATAATATTTATAACGCAGACTCACAAAAAATACTAAAGTTTTGTTCTACTCATATGTATGCTAATACCATTTTTACATACAATTTTACAGATCCATATATCCCTGATTTTTATAAAAAATTCTTAATCTATAAAAATTACGTTTTCAAGTGTTTTTTCATAAAAATATCGATGTGTGTATGTGTCTATATAAACACGCCATTAAATCCAAATATAACTCTTTAGTGTTACCAAAGATAATTTCATATACTAGATAGTCAAAGCCACTGTTTATTTCATCGCCCCATCTTCTCTCTCTAACACATGCAAAATTGGATGCCAAATAACAGAGAAGTATTGCCAGTATCATGAGATAAAGTGAGATGAAGCTTAAGTTGGGGTCCATTTATGAGCGATAAAATTAAACAATAGGTCTGACTATCTAGTGTATACATTATCTTTGGTGTTACGTATACTTAAACTAAAAGTTGCAACTGTCAATCGAAAAAAGAAAATATTTTTTTTATATATTTGAATTTGTCTCATTTTGTAGATTTTAAAAATGTATACTACTTAAATATTCGTTCCATTATTAATAACAAAAGTTATTTACAAAATATCGTGACAGTGCAACTTTTATTAATTGTGATCACATCGAAAGATACTATAATAACGAGATATTATATTTATATAGTACAGAGAACGTACATTTTTCGTATTAAAAAAATTTAACTGTAAAGGAAGTTTAGTTATAATTTATTTATCAAAAAACAGAACCTAAATTTAAAAAAACAGGCTGTTTTTGTGAAACTTATATGTATAGTATGTACAGAGTGACCCATTTGAAAGCGGGCCACCCCTGTAAACTTGTAAAGTGGCTATTTTTTGTCCGATTTTGACCAACTTCCTTTTAGATTGTTGCTCATGGAAAACTGCATTTTGTGTGCAAATTGATAGATGTCTATCACAAAAATCAAGGCCTACTTTGCAATTTTTTTGGAGCGAAAATTCGATAAATCATATTACCGATATTTTTACGTGAAAACTAAGTACGCCACTGAGTTCAGCGTTCCCTAAAATGGGTCTGTACCAAATTTCATCCAAAAATATCACATGTTAAAAATTGATATTATTACTTTTAAAAATTAGTTTACACAGGGGCGTACTTAGTTTTCACGTAAAAAAATCGCTATGATTTCTCGAATTTTCGGTCCAAAAAAATTGCAAAGCAGGCCTTGATTTTTGTGATAGATATCTATCAATTTGCCACAAAATGCAGTTTTCCATGAGCAACAATCTAAAAAAAAGTTGATTAAAATCGGACCAAAAATAGCCACTTTACAGGGGTGGCCCGCTTTCAAATGGGTCACTCTGTATATATTTTTTAAATAAGCTTATGGAAATTATTTCTAAATTTTGTAGTTCAAATATTTGTTTTTCAACATATTTGTGGTAGGTAATTAAAGAATATTTAAAAATATAAGTTTTACGATATTTTGTAAATAATTTTCTTTATTCTGGGATAGAAAACGGTTAAATTGCATTTTTGAAATCTACAACATCTTATCAATTTCAACTCGGATTAAAACATGTAATCTCGAAAATGTCTAAAACTTCAAATTGATAAGAAATACCAAGTGGATTATAATTTTTCCCGCCTGATGCTACAAGGTGACGATTTTTAGAAAACTGAGTTTTACCATTGAGCAAAGGCTAATAATAAAGAGGCTAAAAAGGACCTCCAAAAATTTAAAATTCACGAAATAGATTTTTTTTAAAGTGTCACCCTGTATTGTGACGACTTTTACTTACGTAACCAACTGTTTGTAACTGGACACTTACAAACAGATCTTTCTGGCTTTGTAAGACTTTTTAGACGGAAACTCGGGCGCCAGTTCCTTAGTTTTTAAGTGCAAGAAACAGCACTTGTTTGGTTCTCCGATGGTGAGAACGTTTAGGGGTAGCTAGCAGATGGAGATACGGTTATTTGTCCAGGGATCTTAAGATGATTGTCTTGTCAACTGGACAATTTCTCAAACGGGTTAATTAGAAATAAATAACTGAAATAATAACTCGTGAATTTTACCTATGTATACCAACGTATTTATTTATTAAAACATTAATGAACAAATCAATAAATAGGATATTTCAGCGACTTTGCAGTCGAGTGTGTACAAATTTGATAGCGACAAGAAATATGCGGGCTGGCAATCAAGAGTATATACGCGTGAATATGATTTTATTTCGGAAGACGGAGAGTTTTGATAACCGGTGTCTGTTTTCGCGGCTTGAAACGATTTCGGACGGCAAGCAAACGGAATTTCCAACAGGATATAGTATGAACGGCGGGCAGTCGGTTAGCTATAGATATTCTTGTCTGTACAGAGGGTTTTACAATACTGCGAACTACTGCCATAAACGTAGAGCTATTTACCAATGACTATTTTTCGTAAGTTTTCCGGTAAAACTTTATGCACTGAAGCCTTAAAGATTGCCCGAGCGAGCAAATCTAACCAGCCGATGCATATTTTATGAAACAAAAGACCAACGGAGGAATTACTAATTAGCTCTAGTTTGATTTAGTAGTATAATACTCACGAACAATAAGATAAATAAGATGAATGAATATCTATACTTAACTGAAGGCGGTACGGACGGATAGTAGCGGACCACGGTGTATTCTTACCAATATTATTTTCAAGAAAATTTATTACTATAGTTCGGAGCGGCGATTACGGACGGAAGTGGAAACGGTGACAGTTTCGGATTGATCTTGGACTGATGCGGACTGGACCGATTCGGACTGAACGCTCCTCCGGCGTTTTATTACTTTTATGACGTATCCAGACGGCGCGTTAAAGGGGCGTACTGACTTGAAACAAAGGACTCGTACTCACAACGTTACTTACTGAGGTCGAGCGTATTATGTAATTAGCAACATTGACTCGTAGCATCCATAACTGGAAATGGGTTACTTGCGATTTTTACACTATATTGCAAAAAGAGACGGATTGAAACGGACACGGATTCATATTTTAACCGGTTTTAGCAACTAGAAACGTGTCCAGAGCTCCTCATGTTTCCTTTTTGGGGTATAAGAATAAGTGGTGAAATTGTGCTTTAATTATTTTGGATTTTGTAAACGCAAATTCATTTTTAAACAATGCCAACAAGATAGAAATTTGTGTACACACTCTATATATTCTGTTTATACACCCTCAGATCAGTTGAAAAGTTTATGGGAGGAACACTTGGTATATATACCTATGTGTATATTAGATTAATCTTAACTGAAACTAATATACAAAATACCTACCTGTTCGCTTGCGATTTCTTATCCAAATGTAATTGCTTCGACTGGTATCCAATTACACATAAAATTTTATATTTCCATTGTTCAAATTTTTGTCCTGCACACATTGGTTTATTGGTTATAAAACATAAGTCATGCACGACTGTATGTATATTGCACTAGAGGAACGAAACACTGAAATCAAAACAAATATTCTGATACAGTTCGCAGTTTTTGCTGTTGAAGGCGATACTGGTACCCACTTCAAAAAACAAATCGCCGGCTCCTAATCGAAGATTCATTTTAAAATGAAAAAAGTGTCGCATGCGGAGTGCGGAGTGAGATAAACTAGCTTTTCGGTGTGTACCCCGCTTTATTTTGTGGCTGTGTGGCCTTTAAATGTGATGTGGAATTGTTTTGCGTTGTTAGAATATTTTCTAAAAAAATTGAAAGTTCTAGAATAATAAGTGAATATTCTAGAGATGTCTGTCGAGGACAAGGGGACAATGGAAGAAGTAGGTAGATACCGAACATATTTATTTATATTGAGATTAAAATATTTATATAATATACAGGGTGTCCCAAAATACCAGAATTCCCCTTAAGGTGCCGATTCTACGTGCAAATATAGTATGAAAACATCATATAAACTTTTTCCGAAAAGGCTTCCTAAAAGAGCTACGGTCCTCGGACGATGGATCACGATTTTGCATTATTGAGACTTACTTATATACACTGCTAACCAAAATTTATTTTATCCATTGATAAGGAAATGAGGGATAATTACCATTTTCTTCTATTTTTTTTTTGTTAGTTAATATATTTAATTTTTTAAGACAAAAGTAATTCAAAATCGTAAACAAAGTTTCATAAAGTTGTCCAAAAGTATTTCCGAAATAATCATTAAAAACCTAGCAGCCATCTTCAGAGGGCCTTAGCTCCTTTAGGAAGCATTTTATATGAATTAAGTTTTATTATATTTGCAGAATCAGTACCTTAAGGGGAATGCGGGTAATTTGGGACACCCTGTATAAATAAAAAAAAAACAAAACAAATTTATTATTAAAATATGATAAAAAGGAAAAAATAATTATTTTCAGGTCTTCGGCCTCAGCTGATCTGATGGCAATCTAAATGACCGTTTTAGAATTCCCTTTAGGGAGCTTGCAATATAGGGCCAATCCAATCCTGGCCTTAAACACTCATAGGATCAGACCACAATTTGGACTCATATTACTAACAATAAAAAAATGGTGCGTAAATATTGAAATGTCCCTTTTATATAAATATAAATATTTATATAAAAATATTGAAATGTCCTTTTTATATAAATATAAATATTTATATTATATAGGTATATACGTATTTTATTAGGTACTTTTTACATAAATGAAATGCACTATTATGCAAATATTATACCGAATATGCTGCGATCTGACATACTAGTTTTTCTTAAGACAGCCACTTTGGGGGTGGCCTCGGCAAAAACTAATGCCTAAGAATTATATGGACCTTATATGTTAAATGTTCCTATTAAAATACATATGCTTTTGTTTCTGATTTTATTTTCTGCATTTGCCCCCTCTTGGAAAATTTTGTAACGACGCCAGTGGTAGAAGTTAATGTTAATGTGAGCACTAAGGGAATTTTTTTGTGCACTGGCTGATCTTAAAAAATATTGTTTAACCTTTCAAATTTCTGTAGAAGTGATTGAAACTTGAAAGGATCAGATAAAGTCGACTTTCGAACATAATAAAAAGAAAACGAGAGTTTAATGTTTATATGAAAATAAATGAAATTGTTGGAAATTGGTAGGCGTTTCAATAAAAATTATTGTCAAATTTGTTGTAAGATATTCTTCTACTGAGTTTTTGACTATTATCTAATATCTAATTAAAATTATTCACGCCTTGTTTCAGTTAATCTCGTTTTTCTTGAAAGTTTGTTAAAAAGGGTAAAAACTAAAAAACGTAAAATAAAATTCCGCATGAAATGAAATAAATTATTTGAGGATCAGCCAGCGGATAAAAAAGTTCTATATAATTTTAGTGGCAAGTCACCCCCAACCCAACCAACCCCTTTGCAGTGCGCCATTAATATTAACTTACCGTTAATTAAAACTCCCCTTAATAAGTCTAAATCGCGAACCAAATTTGGTTCTTCCAAGTTAAAGAAAAAAAGTTTCTCCTATGTTTTGAAGCACCACTTTGGGGGTTTATATCTTACTACTCAACTTGATATAATTATATATTTTAAGTTCCCCTGTACGCTTCAACTCTTGTAGAGTATTCTATTAATTTTAGTTTTTCGGAAGTGTGTAATCCGAGTAGACAGTAGTTTGCTCCCGTATTTTCGTCTATTTTATTTATAATAATGAGAGCAACAATAAATTAAAATTTAATGCAGTACGGCCCAGGCCTATCGCTCCTTTGTTTATGAACCAACTGATTTGAAATATGGAACATGTATATACAGTGTGTCGCACAAGAGTGAAACACCCTAATAACTTCTTTCATTTTCATCCGATTTGAATCAAATTTTACTCAATGATAGATCCCATTCGGATCAACTCATGAGTGCAGAGCGAAATACGCGACGAATTCTTTGTTGTATTTCTATGGCAAGACTTACTAAATAATAATGCGCAGGTCGCACCCATTACTGCTGTCACTAGTTGCTGGATGATAGGATAGCACATGTTATTAGAGTACAGTGTTGGCTTCTGTCTCGTTTGTACATGCAACTATTTAATTACGTGTTAAATGCTGTTATTGGTTTAAAATGAATTGTCAATATTTAGTAACAACTGCAGTCAACATTCCATTCTCGATATCTCTCCGACTGGGGAAAGCGCAGCATGTTTTAAAGTTTTTTGCGTGATTTTTTCAACCCACTATATCGCTATACAGGGTGAACCCCAACTAATTTCATTCCTTTTAAGGGGGATCTCTGTTGATGTTTATAACACGAGTTCCGAGTAAAAAAATATAAAAAAGAAAGTTGAAGAACTGACCTATCTTACGTAAAAATCTATTGAACTTTTGAGGACCACTGCATACCTCTACCCGATCCACATACGAGATGAACAACATGCTTTGCTTATCTAAGTTTACTACAAATTGCAGAAATATAAGAAAAAACACCATAAAATCACCAACAAAGTTGTCTTAGGGCTGCATATACTTAGAATAATAGTTGGTTAGAGTCGAGGTTTACCCTACATCTCTAGATTGGATATAAAATCTGTAAATTTGCATAATTTCATTAGACCTGCAACACTGCATTTAATAGATCACATTAGAAGAAGCACAAAGGCAAAATTTGTCTCATATGTAAAAGAGGGTACCAACCCTTATCTTCTTTTTGTGTAAGTTCCTAGGAGAATTTGCTATATATAATTTTAATTATTTCCTGACGTTTCGGTTTATTTATTAACCATCTTCAGAGAAAGTACCCCACACATTTCTTATTGGAAGTGGCCCTCGGTGAAATTCGCTAGATATTCGATATATTAATGTTATTCCTCTCGAGCTCCTGATCAAAAAGTCGGAATGTCGACGGTTTTCCAGATATCGGGGGTGAAAAGTTGCTTCTCCGGGATCTTGTCGATAACAGCTGTCAGCTAGTGTAGAGCCATGGTCGTTAATCGTTAATGCGCCTTTGCTAGCGTTTCACGGGGGTTTTCTCGGTCACTGATTTGAAATCCAATTTATCCAATGTCAAAAGTGACATTTGACAGTTGGCAGCTGTCAATAGTAGACTTATTTTTTATAAAAGTAATCGTAATACATTTTTATGCTGATTTTATTAGAAATAACTGAAATAAGGCAACTTGACAATGCTTTCGTCAGCTGCCAACTGTCAAATGTCATTTTTGACATTGGATTTGGAATCAGACTGACCATAAAACCCCCCCCGGTATATATTCTGATAGATATTTTTCTCAAAAATACGGCCAGTTGACAGTGGCAAAAGACGCATTAGAGATTTGCAAATCGAAATGACCAAAGTAGACAAAAAGAACCTAATATAATAATTATATCATAAAAAATAAGTTAATGCGAGTGCACGAATCAGTTATTAGCGGGTTATAAAGTTTATAAGTATTCCGATTCCAATGAAAACCGATTTGTCAAAACCGCCAATTATATTATATACTTCGATCGAATAGGCCTAGTTGTACCTAACGTTTTTCATTTTGTTATGCATCTGCATCATCAGGTTCTACAACCTACAATATTTCTTTTAGAATTAACTTGTTTTTATTAATAACTTGATTCCTTTTTGCTTTTCATTAAATATTCGCGAAAATCACGGAGTGGGCGACATCTATATTTTTAGGCGCAATCTCAATATGATGAGTCATTCATAGTGAACAACAAACCGCTGTCACTACTGTCACTGTCAGTTCGCGGGTTTCTTAAATTTATCTTGTGATTTTTAAAATTAAAAGTGCGTTTAAAGTGCTTGTTACTATATTTAACTAGTTTATAAACTAGCGCGCAATCAATTAATAAAACGGTTGACACGATACTTTAATAAAAAAAGATTGTTACTGGAATTAACCTCTAAATTTATCGTAAATGTCAAAACACTGTCAAAGGTTAGTTGTTCACCACTTGGTTCATACACACACTACATTTTCAGCGCCATCTTGCGGTACGTGATTTTCGCGAATACCTAACTACCTCTGCTGAAAAAATTTCCCGCTTTAATTTTGAATGTCCCGCATTTTTAATTAAAAAATTCCCTCCAAATACTTACAAATTTGCACCTGCATATTACAAATTAAATTATATAAAATATAAATATAATAAATAGGTACTTCTAAAATATCAGAGTTGACTGATTACTGATTCAGTGATTCACAGACTGTACAAAACAATAATTTTATAACATAAACAATAATGTTTTCATCATAAACAAAATCGACAATTTAAACTACTTCCCTACGATTAAAATTTAAAATTACATTCATACATACCAACAATAAGCGTACGGTTGCTCTGACACAGGTATCACAAAAATGTTATTATTGTTTACAGTATTTATTTATTAGGCATCGACATTAATAATAGTCATTTTAAATCACCCTGATCTATTGGAAGCACTAATACACGATTGAAACAGTTTAAATTTGCGATATTGTAATTGTTTTCCTTTGCGCCACCGTGTAACGGAAACAGAGTAGTTCAAATTACCGGTAGGCTATACACACCACTATTTACTACTTTTAGTAGAGAAAATGTTCATTTATGAAAAATCCGCGTCTTTTCTATAAAACTGGCTGTAACTAGTTAGGGGGTGAGCTTGCAATTGGTTGAAAAATTGAGAAATTTTTTAGTTCTCCAATCACGAGAGGCAATATTCAGTTAAAACTAAAACTGGATTCAGTCAGGCTATTTGCTATTTGGAATGAGCGTCGTCTGACTCGTCTGAAATAAATTTGTGTGGCATAAAATATGCACGTTCTTTGATTAAGCGAAAACCAAATGTTTTCCACAGGTAAGCAATTATTGTAATTATTGTTCCTGTTTTAGAGTAGAGTATTAATTATTGATATTAAACCGTAGTTGGCTTGTGCATTAGTGTTTTTAGTTCAGACTAGCTTTGTAAAGGGTAGTTAACTTTCCATTTTCCATGTTTTTTTGCTTGGTACAATTTGGATATTTAGCACCTGCTACCTAGTAAGTTCTTTGATGTGTGATATATGATATAAGTTATGATTTTTCTACTAATTACTAAAGTATAATGCTTGCATATTTTTTCCTACTACATAATTTATTCATTAATAAGTTGCCTTTTGCTTTTTATGAGTTTAAAATATAGGCAAAACTGCCAATTGTTACCAGTCGAGGTTTTCTCGGCACATAAATTTGTAGGTATCCAAGATAAATCATGCACTTGTGTTCATCGTTTTGGCTTTGGACAGAACCAACTTAAATTGATTTATCTGTGGTATTTTTGCAAGTCTAAGAATGTAAATATTATATTACGATACATTCAGTACCCAAGTGCCTTTTACCGATCGAGAAAATTTGTTGAAATTTTTTAGATCGGTGAGCACTTACTAAGTATCGTATACTATTTTTCGTACAATCATTTTTCTCAGAGAAATATAAAAATTGGTCAAATTTATATGAAATATTGAGCGTTCAAACAGTATACAGTGTACTCTGGGATATAATGTACGATCGTTTATTTACGCAGTTTTTTGGCTTTGACTTTTTTCTGTTATAACGTACCTACTTCCGGTAATAGTGTACTCAAAAATTAGTCCCTAGTGGGTACGTTATAACCGGAGTATACTGTAATGGGTTAGGTATCGTCATGTCGGTTGCTATGCAACGATTTGTGGTAAATAGGTATATTTGTTTTTGCTATATTTAAATTTGTCGAATCCGATAATTCAAGAAATTTTTGATTGTTCAAATTGTGCTTCTAACTTTCATTTAAATAAATTCTATATTGCTTGTTTCGTTTCTCTTTTTTAGTTCATTTTAACTGTACATAATATAAGCACAAATTCCGACAAATTCACTTACTGCCCTAGTGCAGTAAGTTGCACTTACCGGCTTAGATACAGCCTGTGTACTTTGGTTGTTAAGAAAAATAATAACCGTTCAGTAAAATCAACTTGCTGTTTCTGTCAACAATGACAGTAAGTGGCAAACAAACATGATTGTGCAAAAAATTGAAACAACAAAAAAACCTTTTGGATTTATGTAAAGAAATAAAAATTGAATGATTGAACATAAGCTTCTTAGGTACAATAGGTGCTTTCCAGCTCTACGCCTGTGCAGCTCAGAGGTGCTCCTGTACGGCCCAGAACTGTTCCTGTACAGCTCCGAGTTGTATAGGCGTAGAGCCGGAAAGCACCTCTTATTAGCTACAGTTTAATGCATGCAAAAATGAATGTCAAATAACTGTGTTTTTTTTACATTATTACTTTTAAGATATTCTTGAATGTAAGAAGAATTTATCTTGTCTGACGCAGACGTTGGTATATAAGCAATTATTAAAATTAGAGAAAACCAGCGAGTTTTAACTTCAGCTTCACTTTTATTAACAAATTGTGTTGCTATCTGTCGATGTATGTAATATTTTGCATGCAAACTAATACGAGATCTTAAGTTTATTTAAGTGGCTAATTTCTTCCAAAATTAGTATTTTGATCGGTTTTAATTGGCTATTGGCTACAATAGTCTTGTTTTTGCCATTTTGGCAGTTAAAATAAATATGATTCATTAGCAAAAGAGGAATAAGTTTATTTCTCTGTTAAAAAAATAGTATATTATAGATAGTAATAAAAATATTGACCTCTCGAATGAATGAAAGTTGAAATATCATCATAGTTATCGCTTGTACTTAAACCGAGGCTGAAACATTTAAGGTAGGTTATATTATCTCAGACGCCTATAATGTAAAATGTTTCGTTGCTATGCTAAGAATTGTAAATTTTAAATTGTCTTAGATATTCTACTGGTAGGTAATACCGTAAGCAGCAATTTTCCCTTCAGAATTCAATACCTATTAATTCTCAATACTAGATTTACTTTTTATCAAGGGTCCATACAATACCGTCTTTTTGAATGGTAAAATTTTTACAACCAATATTAACTTTCAAAAATAAAAAACCACTTATAAATCGGATTGACTGGAAAATTTTTCTAAGTACATATATCTTTTACCAGATTAGTTGATATTTGGCTGGCTCTGTTTAAGTCAAAAAAAGTAAAATTTTCATCGATTTTTTTTTATACTTAAATGAATGTCATTTTAAGTCAGAAATAAAATGCATTTTATATATAGAAAAAAAAATTTTGTCTATAATAAAGAACAACGTTGACCACCTTAACTTGTTTATTTATTTATCTACATATTTTTGAAAAGTCTTCAATAAGAAAAGTTTAGAATATTTGCTGTAGATTTCAAATAGGTATTTAAACAGAAAAATAATTGAACTTCTCATCTCACTAAAGAGTGATTCAATAAATCCAATGACATTAAATGACGAGCACATAAAGAACGTATTTAGGGCCTCAGTCTTCGGAGGGCCCCCCGTAAGTGAAATGTGATGGCTTGCATCAAACACAGGATATGCAATGAGCCTCCTTTGTTTCATCTAGGGCTACAAAATGTCTTGATATGGGCGCCCTAATGTCTTGCTCTGTCATTTTTTTATAAACAAACTGCCTTATATATTTTTTAATCGATAATTTTTTTGGAATTCCAAAATATGTATATAAATTCTACATATTTTCTCTGACAGTTTTTTTGATGTATCTTGTACTATTCTCGGGTTGCATTAACAATTACAAGCAGCTGGTCATACTAAAAATTGGAGAAATAATTTTTTCTAATTTATATTTAAAGTGTCATTTCAAAGACTGGATTTTGAAAACAACACTTTTTATGATTATTTAATTAAGGAAATAAAACTCGGGTAATTTGACACCTTTACTAAATTGTTTGAGATATTTGTGACGTTTGCAAATTAGTGACCGGTAAGTAATTACTTACCGATCAGTAGGCGGTAAGTAAACTAATAAATATAGAAATTTAAAAATCAATTTTTAATGAAGACAAAATTAAAATTACAATTTGAACAATTATTAAAATTTATTGGCGCAATAGAATTCATAACACAAGAAGCTTAAGTTGTCGCAAAAATCTTATCTTGGAGAAATTTCTAATGACAGCAGATGTCACTTGATAATAAATATTCGGTCTCATAGTAACCAAAGCGAAAACTTTTTTCATGTACGAATTGTTTGATTTACATATTTGTAAAATATTAAATTTTTTAGTTTTAATTAAATTTATTCAATATTTGAGCGTGCAAAAAACGTCATAAGCACTGCGGCCATTAAGAGTCTTATTGGTTTCGGATGTTTTGGAGATCTCGATTTCATCTTGATCCAACCAGTAAAGAACACTTACTGACCTTAATACTTAATATACTATACTCGTCAAAATTTGCTTTGGGACACCTTAAAATTGACCAAGATTTATAACGCTGTAAAACTGGCAAAAATGTATGGATTTGTGCTGGGTTTTTAGCTTTTCAAGGGAAATTTAATTGGCTTTCATCTTACCTATTTAACTCTAAGATAAAGTTACAAAAACATGTTTATACAGGGTGTCAAACGAATGTCTGTTTTTTCAGTCAATTTTTATCTTGAGCACAGCGTTAACCAAACACCCTGTATAATAGAATTTTATAAAATTTGTTTGTCTTCTGTGTCTGCTTTAAAACATTTTTTGAATTTTGCTCCTATCTTTTTTGTAGAAAATACAGAAGTTTTAATAAAATGTTACATTTTTTATTTTATTGTGAAAATGTAACATTTTATTAAAACCTCTGTATCTTTTTCTACAAAAAAGATTGGAGCAAAATTCAAAAAATGTTTTAAAGCAGACACATAAGACAAACAAATTTTATAAAATACTAATATACAGGGTGTTTGGTTAACGGCCGCTGTGCTCAAGATAAAAATTTACTGAAAAAACAGGTATTCGTTTGACACCCTGTATAAACATGTTTTTGTAACTTTATCTAAGAGTTAAATAGGTAAGATGAAAGCTAATTAAATTTCCCTTGAAACTCTAAAAACCCGGCACAAATCCATACATTTTTGACAGTTTTACAGCGTTGTAAATCTAGGTCAATTTTAAGGTGTCCCGAAGCAAATTTTGACGGAGTATACTTCATCATACCTACCTCGTAAGTATACATTGCATTGTTTTGTCGATTGTAAGTGATGCTTTACGTACTAAATACTTAACGGGTCGTTATTTTTCATAACGTACCTAGGGAAATAAAGTAAATTTGGGAGAATTTTCTCTTTTATATGACAAGCATTGAATTAAATTTTTTATGATGAATATAAATAATAGTAATGCAAGGAAGCCAGTTAAAACATTATTTTCAAAAATGTTTAGCGCTGTTAGGTATATGATTTAATTTACCTTGACAGTAGTTGTAATTTGAATAGAAGCCGCAAAATGTATTTATACTGACGGTTGCCACGGATATTCCAAACATTTCTATTTACTACTTAGCAAATATGAAATTTTTCGTTGCATTGCAAATATGCTTACACCTTAGTGACTATGTAATATTTCAAAAAAAAATATATATATATATATATATATATAGAAATGCATCCGCAAAGGTATTTACACCCTCAATAAAACTGTAAGTGGGTGGAAGGGTGTCAAAATATAAATGAGGAAACTTTATTGTGTCCTTTCGGAATATATTTTTCTTTTCAGGAATCGCCGTATTAGAGCAAGGAATGAAATTAAATTAATTCATTAACTGACGTTTCGACTTTAATTAATTAAGTCTTCTTGAGAGTTCTACAACAATAACAAAATGTGATGACAAAAAGAAATACAATACGTATTGAAAAAGTTTGAAATATTCATGTATAAAATGACTTTATTAAGATTATTGAGTGAAACCGTCAGTTTGTTTCTCTGATCCCTGAAGACTCATTAAATGTCTCAATAATTATACATCTATGTTTTGCGTCATAATTGCAAACTTACTCATTGGAAAATATTGCCATTATTAAGTTACCTATGTAACACATGCACTTTTTTGCCTAGGTCTAATATTGTTAAAAAACTGCTTGTTAATCATATGCTCATCATTATTTTATCAGTGTATTTATGCAACGTACCAAAAAACAATGGCACGACAAGATATTTTTTTCAAGTTATCGTTTTCTTTTTATCAATAATAAAAGAATTTTAAATTGTTCTGGTTATCAGCCTCATTCCAATGCTGGTCATAGGTGGGGACCCATTTCATAAATGCAGATGGAATATTAGTCCTAACACTTACAGACACCAGCTAGAATCAGTGTGTTTGTGCTTCTATGCATTAACAGTGCCTTTTAATGATCATTGGAATTCTTTCAGTAAAAAACTGCATTTCGTTTGATGGGTGTGGTAACAAAAAAATCACCTTTACTCAATTCATGTAAATTCAAATAAATCAAATATATCCTCTTAAAGTAACATTTTAAAATACCTAGTTTGTCAGTAATATAGTAATTGCTTTTAAGAAAATCCATTCTTTCATATTGTGTACTTATTTGCAATTTTAATTCCTTTTATTTTTTTTTACCTCTACAAAACGTTGCGTTAAGTTGAACTGGATTTAAAAAAGTATTTCTTTGATCTACTCTTAATAGACACCATACTAGATTTCTCGTACACATTGTTCTATGCAGGTAGTTTGAAGATTTTCAAGATTTTCCTTTTGGGTTATTTTTTTCTTGTTTCCATTCCTTTGTAAAAATGTCTTAAATGCTTTGTCGCTTGGTTTTGACGTTTGTAAACAATTTTTTCTTTTCACCTACTATACAGGGTGTCCCACTTATCGTACTCACCGTGGGCATCTTGGAAATTGTAAGAGATACAAGGCAAGTTAATGATAACAAATGTACAGCTTATCAAGGCTTACTATTATGTCCAAAAATATTTTAGCAAAATCAACTCGTTTTTGTTTCATAAGCAAAAAACTTATTTTTGTCATTTTCATTTTTTCTTTTTAACTACTTTATTTATGAAAATATTTAAATGCGGTTTTTTCTTTTATTATAATTTTTTTGCTAACTTAGATTTTGACATCGGCTTAGTTAAAACCCAATGTTTATTCTCTTTAAAATGATACATTACAACAATGGTTTATTTTCAAAAATAATGGAGTTATAATTGTTCTGATGAAATAAAACAAAAAAAACACTCAAAACATATTTTGATTTTTTGATTAAAAAAAATTTATGAGGTTCCTATGTATCGTTCAAATACAGAGTGAATACCAATAACTCATTTAATGGTGAGGCCATATACCAAAAATAAAAAATATATACCCTGTAGTTTAGTTTTCGAGAAACAAAATAAATTAAAATACGTCAACAATTTCAGAACTTCGTAACTTACCTATCTCAACAGAAAATAAATCACGATAGGTCTTTGCCTCTAGCATTCACCTTATTTTTTGCAAACATAAATTCACTAGTTTTTGCTGTCACTGTCAATTAACTTGTCTCCGACCGCAAATTTATGAAAGACCGTCGAACGGCGGCTTAACTTTATTAAACGTTTTTTGTCACGTTTTTTACGTTAGAACTTGGAGTCTGTGACTTGGATACAAAGCATGTTGTTCACTCCATAAGTGGGTCAGTAGAGCGACGAAGTGGTACTCAAAAGTTTGCCAGAATTTTACCTAGGGTACCTAGGTCAGTTTTTCAACTTTCTTTTTCATATTTTTTTATTGGTAATTTGTGTTATAAATATCAACAGAAACCCCCTCTTAAAATTAAAATGAGTTATTGGTATTCACCCTGTATTAGGCTTTTAAAAAACTAAAAAATTAAGAATTTTTTTTAATTTCATATGTCGACACAGCCAATTTTTTCGTCATTTTTAAGAGACTGCTTCTCGGGAATGTCTTAGCCGATTTTAATAAACCAAACCAATTCTGCAAGTCTATTTCTTGTAGAATCAGCGGCGGACAAGGGCGTGCCCATGGTGGGTTTTGGGGGTAATGTTACACAGGGTGTAGAAGAATGCAATGTAAAATTGTAAAATTTTAACTCTTGGCACCTGTTGCCATAGTAATTTCAGAACTGTCATCACTCATCATCATGATATTTAGTGACTTTAGACGATATCTCGGGACGTACTTGGCGGTCTTGTGATTTTTGTCCTACAAAAAAAAGTTACAAGGTTTTTTTCAGAAAGTCCGATTTTTTTTGCAGCTCCTTTATCTCATATGGAACTCTATGAGTTATTAATGTGTGTTTCAGGACAGGACAGGACTGTATAGAAAAACTACATCGTACCGGGTGTACAAAATTATACCTAACTGTTTTATGCGTCCGAGTTTAAAGAATTCCAAAATTTTTTGACACCATTTAACATATTGATGTATCGTCACGTTTTTCTTAGGGAGCCAGAGGAGCTCAATAAAATACCACAAAGTACAAATTTAAAACAACTGGCCCATTTTTTATTTTTAAACAATACATAAAGTAACTTGTACAATAAAATGTTCATAAACAAAAAACAGGTTCATAAACAAAAAAAAAAAAGATGAACCTTTATCTTTTTTTTTTTGTTTGTTTATGAACATATTGTGCGAGTGACTTTATGTATTGTTTAAAAATAAAAAATAGGCCACTTGTTTTAAATTTGTACTTAATGGTATTTTATTGAGCTCATCTGGTCTCCTAAGAAAAACGTGACAATACATTAATAAGTTAAATGGTGTCAAAAACTGCTGAACTTCTTTAAACTCAGGCGCATACAACAGTTAATTTTATATACTTCAAATCACGAGAGATGACCGTTACGTCACAAATTAATTTCTAATCTTCAACGCCCTCTTCAAGCGTTCTTTGTTTACAAAATAGTAAAACGAGAGAGACAGGGAAAGGGAGTCCATTATATGTGACTGTTAATATACCCGACTGACGTTGTTGATAACTAACGCAGTACTGATTTGATTCTTACGAATTATAATGATGACGTAACGGTCTTCTTTCGTGATTTGAACTATACATCCGGTACAATGTGGTTTTTCTGTACGGTCCTGTTATGTCAGTTATGTGAAACACAATAATAACACATAGAGTTCCATATCAGATAAAAGAGATGAAAAAATAAAAATCGCGCTTTCTGAAAAAAACCTGTAACTTTTTTTGGTAAGACAAAAATCACAAAACCGCCAAATACGTCCCGATATATCACCCTAAGGCCCCTAAGTCACTAAATGTTATGACCAGGACAGTTCTGAACTTACCATAGCAACAGGTGCCAAGAGTTGAAATTTTACAATTTTGCATTGCATTCTTAAACATCCTGTGTAACATTAAAAAAAATTTTTATGGAAGATCACTCTCCGCAGCTGATTTTACAAGAAATTAACTTTCAGAGTTTCTTTTGTTTATTAAAATCGGCTAAAATATTCCCAAGATGAAGTCTCTTAAAAATTATCAAAAAGTTAGTTGTGCCAACTAATTCTGTGAGCAGTTTAATTGAAAATTGAGAGTTGGCGTTAGTATCTCAAAATTTAAGAGTTAACAAAAATTTTAATATTTTCAAAATCTGCATCAAATAGTGCTCTAAGAATAAAACAACCGCATTAAAATATTTTCATAAATAGTTATACATTTGGTGTCAGTTAACCTACCTCGTATTTCTTACCGTTTCCAAGATATTCAAGGTGAGTACGATAAGTGAGACACCCGTACTTTGTCAGTAACTACATACAGGGTGGTTTCGAAATAGAGACTAAAAAATAGTTAACCACCTGTTTATATTTATAATAGAAAGATGAAACATGGCCTGAGCCAGGTTTTCTCAACAATAAATTTTTTAGTTTCATTTCCAAGAACGCCCTCTATATAATTAATTTTTTGTCGTGTAATTTCTGTAGCCTTCTTTGCATTGTTTTATAAGACGTTTCCAATTTTCTTTGTTTCCTGTAAGATAATAATAAATTAGTTATTGATTTAGAGAAAATTTACATTTTTACACAAATGGGGGAAGTAAAATTAATGTAAAAAATTGTATAGGTATGCCAGGAATTTTCAAACCATAGTAAATATCTGCCCAATAAACCAGGTACATAGTAATACTAAACCACTGGCAATTTGTTTTTGAAAATTTGGGTAATTGATCAGTATTATGCATTCTACTTAAAACACACCTTAAGGAATTGTACTTAAGGATTAAGATACATTCTATAAAAAATTACAAACTTTTCTTAAACGTGTTAATTATTGCCTATTGTACAAAACCGTGATGGTATCTGATAGACAAAACACATCAGAATAGCTTATTAGAAATATTTTAGGGACATGTTCTCCTTACGATCTTATTTAAGATGTTTTATATTTTAACAAATACCTAAACGTGTGCAGACGTGGTGCTTAACATATGCAACAATATTCTTTACCTTGTGCAGGTTTAATCAACTGGTTTATGCTGAACTCAGAAAGTCATATAATTATCCTTCCCTAGATGGAAAACTATATTAAAGAAAGGAAACTTATGTAAGGTTCTTTCCTGTTAACTTATAATATAATTCTTGAACCTCAACTAAACTTTAAGCTGATATTAACCTCGGTTCAACGGAATAAATATTTGGCCGTTGATGCTTTGGATACCTTGAATTTTTTGTACACCGTTAGGAGTTCACTCCTTTGTGATTGTTCAAATAATGATTTATAAAAATTAGATTTGAATTATGTATGCATTTTAATTTAGTAATTTAGTAAATTTTCAGTAGTTAAAATCGTATCTTGCAGTAGGTAGTTGCTTTTGTTGTAGAGTAAACGTAGTTCTTGTGTGGTGCTTGGATATTGCTTGGAGTGAACCGTACATGTAGAATGCTGCATCTCATCCCAGTGTGATGACTAAATACGTTTGATGGTTTACAGTTAGTTGCACATAGCTTCCTTGTATGTGTCAAGTGGTGCAGGGCCATCGTTGACAGGGAGAGCGACGTAATATTGAAGTGCCAGTAATACAACAGGCAATATCCAAGAAACCATCTGTAGTTTGATATTTTTTCTTTTATCGAGTAAGACAAAACAATATAGTTTTATTCCATCAAACAATGGTAAAACACTGCCTGTTTCAAATTCCTTATAATAAAGCGTATTTGATATTATAGCAGTAATACACATTTGCATTTTTTATCTCACAAAAAAAATATTTCTTAAATTGTTTTATTCAATTGTAAAAAGTGCTTTGTATTTATGGGCGTCTAAACTTCTCAAGAAGTAAAATACTCAAAAATAGAGCAAAATTAACTAGTTGCATCTTATTTGATTGATTCCTGATCGAATTTGTTTTTTTTTTTTGAAAAAAGTAAATTCGGATATCGTATAAAAAATTTAAATATTAGTTTGGGTGTTGTGGTCGTTGGTATTTTGACAATTTTCAAATGCATGTCTAATGTTACCAACACACCCTGTATACAGATAAGTCCAGGATGCTTCGAACACGACAGGGATTGGGACGAATATACGAGTGACCGTCAACTCACCTCAGTTTGAAATTTCATTAGGAGAAGGGCGCGGCAGTGCGCTGTGGCCACTCACTGCTCAGCAGACTGTTGTTAGTATCTCATTAACCGTGTTGGGATGTAGAGCTCATGTCTGAAAGTAATTTGATTTACGTATTCTGGACAAACGTTTCGAAATTTTTTTAACTTCAATAATTCATCCTAGAAGGATTAATTATTGTAATTTAAAAAAAATCTCAATACACATATAAATATTTCCATTGTTTTTTCGCAACAAAAATGTGATTCTACAACATAAAATTAATTGTCGCCGCACCTCGAGTGTTGCAGGTGTAATAAAAATTATTATAAAAGAATGCAAACAAGGAACAGTAGATGCGAGAGGCATCGGCTACAGCGCAGAGATCCACGATTTCCACCACTGTGTCCGCTTGCCTACAACGGGCACAAGTAAATCGTGCAAACTAATACCCATGTTCGAACCCCCTCGGTCGGTCTTTACTACAGGGTGTGATCTAGTAAAATGGCAAAATGTCTAAATTGGTATTCGTACCGAAATGATTAACAACACTACTGTTGACTTGAAGAAAAAAATGTCGCTTATCACAAACTAAAAACCACATTTCATTTCGTCAAATTAATTTCAGCAATTTATTTGCTATTTCAGCTAGTTGAGTCAATCCTCAGGGGGCCACTCCTTACATACTAAAAATTTACTTGTCATGGTCTATAGCAGAAATTAAAATCAATTTAAAGCAGCTTTCATTCACTATAATGGAAAATAAATGTTTGGAACTTGATTAATGCAGAAATATATCATTGTTTCAACATAAAAAAAGGGAAATCATAAATGACAAAAAATTAAAATTATTTCTTATCTAGTTTGGGTTTTAAAGTTTTTGCAACACTAGTTTTTTTATCTCTATATTTTGTCTATTTTACAGTCAGTCTTAATACAAAAAATGCACATTTATGTTGAATATTCATTTAAAATTAGAATTTAGAATGTGTTGTTCTGTTATGTCGGTTTTGACTTAATTTTGTACTAGCTTAAACTATGCAGAACTTAAATAGCCCCAGAAATGTGTATGTAAAAAAATGTTATATTTGTGTAGATTACCGTGATTTATACAAGGACAGTGACGTATACCACAGTGACACTGATTCTGAGTATATTGCGCCAACCAGCGTGAGAAATAAGGAGGATCGACCATACCCCATCATTACCCGCTCAGTGTCGAGAAGAATCGCAAAAAATGCAATACTGAAGAAAATCTTTCATGGCAAGGTTAACCGATACCCACTCAGGAACCGCATGTGCTCTGAATTACAACCGAAACCAAATTATTATGAATCGGAAGACTCTGATGCTGACTTTAAAAAATTAATAAACACTCGTAAGCGGCGCAGGCATTCAGTTGGTGATATCCGGGAAACAACAAATGAGAAAAGCAGCCGAAAGTGGATTAACGATAAATGTAAAGAAAAAATCAAGTATAGAAGATACTCAGAAAACTTAGCTCTTGTCTCAGAAACACAGAGTCAGTCAGATACAGATTGTTCTGATAATGAAAATTATGTAGTTAAAGAAAAAACACGTGTTAATATTGAGAACGAGGATAAACGTAAAATAATCTGTTTTACTTGTCATCTAAGGAAGTTGCTAAATTTGCCTCAAATTGAAAATAATGCTGAAAAAACAGAACCAAAAACAAAGAAGAGAAGAAAATCGGAATCTAACTATAATTATGTAGATGATAAAGGTACACACTCTGAAGATAAAACTGATACCAAGGTACAATCTAAAAGAAAGTTGTCCGAAAGTGCAACTTCTCACATTTCAAGACTGGAATGCAGTAGAAAATCACAAGTCAAAAACCAGTTAAAAGTTGTAGACGAAAGCGAAAGACGCAATAAATTAATGAACAGACCCTCGTCAGCACCGATAAGGATCGCTCAAAAAAGAAAAAAATCCAGTGAGAAAAACGAACATGAAAATTCAGTTGACAGGGACAAAAGGGTAAATAGTACAGAGAAAACGACATCCACGTCTGAAACCAAGAAGGTTCCTCAAATAACAGTATCAGCAACTCCAACGTTGCATGTAAGCGAGATCGAAAAACCAGGACCAAAAGACTCGGTCATAAGGGCAAAAAGTATGGAGAGACCGACATCCAAATTAGAGGCCAAGAAAATCGCGCAAAGAAGAGTTTCGGCAGCTGCAAAGTTGTATGTTGGTGAGGTCCAAAAATTAGGAGAAAGTCCAAAAAACGCGGACAAAAGCCCAACAACCACATCAGAGGCCAAGAAAATTCCACAAAGAAGAATGTCTGCAGCTGCAAAGTTATGTGTATGTGAGATTGAAAAATTGGAAGATAGACCAAAAGTGATTGCCCAAAGGGCAAAAAGTATAGAAAGCCTCACATCTAAATTGGAGGCCAAGAAGATTATTCAAAGAAGAGTTTCGGCAGCTCCAACGGTGTTTGTTGGCCATGTCCAAAACGCAGGAGAAAGATCAAGAGACGTGGACAAAACCCTACCAGCCAAGAAAATCCCACAAAGAAGAATGTCTGAAGGTTCAATGTTACATACAAGTCGGGTGCACCACGAAAGATCAGAAACTAAAAAGATACCAAAAGATATGGACGGAAGGGCAAAAAGTACTGAGAGACCAACATGCGAGGTCGAGGTCAAGAAGATCTATCAAAGAAGGAAGTCGTC
Organism: Rhagium mordax; assembly: GCA_963680705.1. NCBI lineage: Eukaryota > Metazoa > Arthropoda > Insecta > Coleoptera > Cerambycidae > Rhagium > Rhagium mordax. Next base: position 5,820,846 of record OY796662.1, on the reverse strand, counting down.
GGGTCCAACATTCAACCTAAACAAGGTGGTTGACAAAAAATTAGAAGCTAAGAAACAAACGAAAGATTCTGAAAAAACGGAAAAAAGTACTGATAAGCATATAACCAATTTGACATCTAATACACCACAGAAAAACCAGCCTGACCGTCCAACCGCATCTGCGAAAAGAGAAGAATCTTCTGAGAAACCAAAAACTACAACACAGTCGGCAAATATGGAGCAAAGCAGGAAAACTTTCGAGACACCAAAATCCAAATCAACACCCCAAAAGATTTCTCAAAGAAGGAAGTCTGCAGGTCCAGCTTCACATATAAAAGAAAAGTCTGAATATATACAGAAAAGACAAAGAAGTGCTGAGAAAATACCAGTGAGTTCGGCATCTAGTAAGATAAGCCACAAAAGTAAGCCTGAAGCTACCACATCAATTTCAAAAGCGGGGAATTATGCCAACAAAAGAGAAAAAAGCACCGAGAAGCCTACTACAAAATCAGATCCGAGGCAGGCCTCACAAAATCGATGTTCTGAAAGCAGGAGTCAAAGTAGTAGAAGTAGTTCTAGTTCAAGTTCTCACTCAAAATATAGCAAGCAAACAAAAACTGTTGATAAAGTGACAAATTTGGAACCCAAAAAAATGTCTCCGAAAACACCTAAAAGTGGCACATCACATAGAACTACAGAGCCAACTTTCAAAAATTCAGACAATAGAAGAAACTCTATAGACAAGGGTGTTCATGCTTCTAATAGAGAAAAAAGCAATGAGAGACCTAGTACAAGCCACAAATCCAAAGGTGTGTCTGAAAAATACGCAACACCCGAATCTAAAAAAGTTAACCAGGGACGAACGTCAGAATGTGGATCATCTCACAATCAAAAAAAAGAATATTCTAAAAATGCAGAATCAAGAAACCATTCAAAAGAAAAAAGCAGCGAGAAACCAGTTGCAAGCTCCGAACTAAAAAAATCATCCCAAAAAAGAAAATTTGACGAGGAAAAATCATCAGCAAAGGAACATGAACACGCAAGAGATAGAAAAAAGTCTTCAGGTAAAGGACAAGAAACGCCCAAGACAGTGCATAAAAAGGTCAGTAAAGACAAGAGAAGTGCAAGTGAAGAATCATCCCACAAAGATAGAAAAATAGAACCTAAAAATGCAGAACCCAAAAAATACTCTACCCAGCATCGTGATAAAAAAGCAAGAAGCGCCGAGAGAACAAACTCATGCGCTAAAACCAATTTTGGGAAAAAAGTGTCCTTTGAAACTAAAACTGACATCACACTAAAACCAATTCTTAAAAAAGTAGCAGACAGAAGAAAATCTGAAAGCGCAGCTTCGATATCTAAGAGTGGCGGCTCAAAGGAATATACACCCAATAAAAAACAAAAGCGATCTTGTGAAGATGAACCTTTCGATTGTTTAAAATTCGAACTTAAAGATAGCCCAGATAAACAACATCATAATGAACAAATATCGAAACAAAGTGATTTTGCTAGAAGAGGAAGGAGAACATTTAACTTAAATATTACTTCACTGGAATCGAACGCGACGGATGATAGAAATAATTTGTCGCCTGTGATAAGTATTCATACTATTGCCTCCTCGGATGAAGATACGAATCCATCCAACGAAGTGTTTTTGACACCCGAAGAGCAACTGAAAGAAATCTTTCACGACACGATGGAATTTGAACAAGCCAGAGAAGAGTTAATTAGAATACTGGATACCTCCAGTGAAAATTTGGGCGCAGCCTGTGAAAAATCCCTAATTTCGGACATGGTGCAATCGTGTTTGATCTCGTATTCCTCAAGAAACGGTTCAGCAAACCAAATCGTCACAGTTGTGGATAATTGTGGAAAACACTCGACGGTTTCACACAACGATGGAAAAGAATCGGAGCTAAGAAACATCTTTACACGAGAAAGTAAGTGGATTTTTTTTTTAAACGTAAAAACTTTGTTGAAAATTTCTGACGTTCATTTTATTTGTGGTATGAATAGTTTTTTTTTTGTTATTTAATTATTAAGCTAAATATTATGAGTTTTTTCTTGAATTTGATTTGGGTTGACCTACCGTTATGTAAAATATTAAAATTGATATTAATTAAACTTCTGCACCCAAAGGAGAGAAGAGAAGTTTATTCTGGTAAATTTTTGCCTGTAACAAAATACCTTTGAAAAACATATAAACCTGCAAAACACCCGTATTTCCTCATAATAATTATTATTTTAAAATTTGACACACTACAAGCTAAAAGTAAGTGACGGCTTAATTTGCAAAAAAAAATTATTGGTAAAATGTTTTTTATAATAATATGACTCTTGCACAAACTACTCTACTTTCTTTGCTTGATACATATTGTTTACCATTTTATTTAGGTTTTTTACAGGCAAAACTATTCAAGTTGATGTATTCATATTTCATATTGATGCTCTATTCTGGAAATATATATACAGGGTGTTCCACTTTTCGTTTTTACCATGGGTATCTTAGAAACGGTAAGAGATACAAGGTAGGTTAAATAACACCAAATATAGAGCCCATCAAGGCTTACTGTTATGTGCAAAAAATATTTTAGTGAAATCAACTCGTTTTTGTTCCATAAGCAAAAAACTGATTTTTGTTATTTTAATTTTTTCTTTATAACTAGTTTATTTATGAAAATAATTTAATGCGGGTTCTTCATTCTTAGAGCATTTTTTGATGCAGGTTTTGAAAAATTTATAATATTTTTTTTTAACTCTTAGATTTTGCGGTATTAACACCAACTTTAATTTTTCAAATACAAGCCATAGCTGCATATGGCTAAGTTAAAACCCAATTTTTATTCTCTTTACAATGGTAACAATTAACAATACTTTATTTTTAGAGCTAATGAAGTTATCGCCATTATTTGATTTTTTTTATTTTGAGAAAGAAAAAACCGCATTAAAATATTTTCATAAATAAAGGAGTTATTTATAAAGAAAAAATGAAAATGAAAAAAAACAGTTTTTGCCTATGAAACAGAAACGAGGTGATTTTACTAACATATGTATCTCTTATCGTTTCCAAGTTACACATGATGAGTACAAGTGGGACACCCTGTATAAAGTCTGTTATAAAAATCGTTCATATCACTTTGGAGCGCAATTATTTTTGAATCCGTTAAAACAACTGGTTTTTAAATAGTCAAGATGTATTAACAAGAGGAGATTTGATCTTGTAAATCGTGAGCTTTTGCGTAGAAAACTAGAATCATATGGTATTAGACAACTAATAAGTAAATGGGTCAGATCCTATCTTTAACATCGATCACATAGTAAAGGTAGATCTAGAGCCAGTAATTTAACGAAGGGTGTACCGCAGGGGTCTGTGCTGGGCCCTATATTTTTCATATGATATAATAATGACATAATGCACCAGTTACATGCAAACACAAGCACAGTGATGACATGAGCTTAATTACTACCTCCAATACTAAAAATAATCTTAAAAAGTATTGTTTTTTTATTGGTAACCGAAATAAATAAATTTTGTGGTAAAATAAATATTTTTGATTTCAATATTCTTTTGCTTTTGAATGCTATAGTTTATTTCACTTAAGCTGACCCGATTTTGACAGATGACAGTACAAATGTAGTAACTTTTTATTCGATATTGTTGGTCACAATGATCTCTGACCTCGACCACCCTCGACCGCATTCAACCAATAAAATAGTTCGTCCAAATTAAATAAATTAGCAGGCAACTAACAATACAGTACTTTGATTTTATGGTTGCATATGTATGAAAACTCAGTTTAAGAATGCAGTGTTTTTATGCTTTCATTTGATTTTATTAATTATTTTATGTATATTACAGTGGCGGCTGCTGAATTTTCGATGTTTGTTATATCAATTTAGGGATATGGGACCTATACCAAATTATAGGAGGTGCTATTTGGGATTAAAATGAGAATATTGACGAACAAAAAATTTAAAAAACACTGCGAAAAAAAAATTCCGAACACCCCCCGGCCTCACCTGGAAAGTCCTGAAATTTTATATATTTGATTTTTTAAAAACGTTAGTATAATCTTCAATACAATCTAAGACAAGGTTTTTGCTTTTGAAAAAATATTAATTTTTGGAAAAGGTACCAGCATTTGAAATTTTTTTAAAGTCATTAAAAAGTAAATAAAATGCTGTGTAAATTTACTTTTTAAGCATCTAGAAAATATAGACGCTAACAGTCAATTATGTCTAACCGCTGAGAATAAGAAAAAATTTTACTTTTAAGTTTATTTCGTTAATAATCAATAAAATAATTTTCTTTTTTTTATTAGCTCAGGATAATATCATGAATTTTAATAAAACAAGAGGCATGAATATCATAAACGGTATCTGAGAATTGAAAACTAAGCTACAGTTTCAATGAGTCCAAAGGAGGAGTTGATGTAAAGTTCGGATTTCACAAGTATTATTTTCGATTCAATTGTGTTATTAGTAGAGATGCACCGAGTACTCGAGCTCTCGGTCTAATTTTGAGTATTTGGCCGAGCTTTGTATTACTCGGCCGAGCTACTCGGTCATTTTATAATATTGAAACAGCTGATTTTTTCTTCAAGATTCAAAGTTTTTTAAATTTATTTTTTTCTGTGTCCAATTAAGTACAATAAAATAAATAAAATAGTAGTCACTGTCAAGTGTTTATTAAAAAACATTCTTGGTTATACTAATAAAAAAAAAACTAAAAAACAGTTTCAAAATTAAACAAAACACGGCCATCTCTAAAAGGAACTGAATAACAAATAATGCTGATCAAATCCTGAACGAAAATAACAAATAAAAATTTAAACTATATACAGGGTGTTAAGAAAAACTAGGTCAAGCCGTTAACCACAGATTCTTTGGACGAAAATAATGCGACTTATAGTGTGATTTTTTATTTTGGCTCGTAGTTATCCTTATAGTTATACAGGGTGTTAAGTTTAAATTTTGAAAATTATTTTTATTAATAACTCGTTATTTTTTTAAGATTTTTACCTGAAATTTTGCAGATGCACTTTTTGTGTAATTTTGGTAAAAATAACCGAAGCGCACATGTGGAAAAGAGGGGTTGTGGTACCCATTAACCCCAATTTTTTCATGTGTACGTCTATTATTGTCATTAGATATTTATTTTTAGATTAAATACTTATTTCCCCAACTTTTCTAACTCTTATAAAATTTACGCTACATTGTTATTATCAAAAAGTATGCGAAAAAATAAAAATTTAGCTTTTATTTGTAATCTACTTCCCATATAACTTTTTATAATTAATTAATAATTTTTTGTAACCTTAAAAATAAGTGACTGGGGTAAAAATTATCACTACGTTCATAGATAAGCGTATAATATACGACTTGATATGCTCATTTTCTCCAAAATTTAATTTTTATTGTCTCACTCTGTTGCAGACGTGTTATTGGGATTTTTAATAATACCTTATATATGCCGCATATTTTTATCTTTTAAAGATACCTACGTCCAAGATAAGGTATCTAAACAGAGATTAGATAACAAATAAAAAAACCCAATTTATATATATATTTTTTAATGAATATTTGTCGTATAAAAATTACTCTCTTCGCAGTATGTACGCATTCTGAAGAAAATCCCGTATAGTTCACAAATGTAAGTTGAATGGATTTGCAATACTAGATTTTGTAAATGTTTTGTATATGATGCTCTATACGTTTGGGTATACGTGCTAATTAGTTTTGTTTTTGTACGTAAACTACTAAAACCTAGATAATGTGTTACCACAACTTCTGAACTCGTATTTTCTATTTTTGCTTATGTGTGGGGTGTTCGTCCCGTAGCACCCCGTATTTCGTTAACGGAACAATTTCAAGTGTTTTTAAGAGTTTTATTCAAAGTTGTGATGGATAAAACTGAATCACCCTGTATATGCAAAGTAATGTTCCTGTTCCGTTTGAGGCCGATTTATTTAATAATAATTTTAATATTTTGCAGAATAGTAGGTTGGTAACCAGTAAAATAGAAAAAAAAAACTATATTATTATAACAAGGACTTTTCCAGATTTATTGAAATTATGAATAGAACTGGAAAGAAATTTAGTTATTGTGTTTCATAACACTAATCATGGCCACGCTTATGAATGGAAGTGTATACAGAGCCACAAGTGACTTTAAGTTGTGCTAAAAAGTGGTAAACCTAACCTGAAAATCAAAATATTACTAGCGTTTACCAAATGTGCCTGTCGCTTTTTGCAAAAACACATTTAACGTCCACCGTCCTTCGATAAAAGAACCTGATGAATAATGTAAAAATTTTCAATATATGGTATCGTCTACGACTCCAAGTACTTGAGGATAGGTTGGCACAAAAAAAGTAAAAAAGTCTTATAATATTTTGTTTCAATTAAATATTTTCTAAAAATGTGATATTTTCAGGATAGTACCTATAAATTGACTGGGTCAGTAACGGCTGCCAACTAAACCAAGTTCAAGGTCGGTGTGATGGTTACGCAACAGAGTAGCCTATGGCCGAACAGCAGAAAACACAAAATGTTTCTGAGACACCGACAGAGATGGCATTTTTCTTATAATTGACAACGGCAATATTTTTGCTGTCATTTTTTAACGTAATAAGCTGGGCGGTACCTTTCAGTGGTGTTTTTTAAAGTGTCTTATTTCTATTTCTTATCAATAAAATAAACATAATAAAATGATGATATAGGTTACAAAACGACCATGAACTTGATTTAGTTGTCAGACGTTACTGACCGAGTTAATTTTTAGGTACTATCTGGCCTGAAATATTTAATTTAAGAAAAACCGTTGAAATAGGACGCAAAATTTTTACCTGTTTTGAGCTAATCTATCATCAACATATTTGTATGTATACTCCAGACAACCCTGTATTAGTTAATAAATGTATATATCGATTTAGGGCTCAGCGTTGAAACTTTCTTTTACAGGAATTACTTACTAGATTAAGGGCCTGAGATTTCTTGGATAAATCAGGTCATAGTTTTCTTGACACTATTGTACAGTGAGTCAACGGTGCGAAAAAGTCCAATATTATATAATTTCTATAAGGAAGTTGTAGGAGACCATAATGGCTACATTTTAAAATTAGTATGAAATATACGGGGTGATTCGTGAAAGCGGGGCGCTATAGATGTCAATTTTTTTAAATATATTTTTGAAAATTTGAATTCTTTCTGTGTTGGACTTCATCGCACCGTTGACTTACCCTGTACAAAGAATGTATATAACAAACTATTGCCTTACATCACTTTATCACAACTTACTAACGAACCACTAATGATTCTATATCACCACCTTCCTTAATGGTTTGTTTTTGTATTTGAAATATTCACTATCAATTGCGGAAATAATTTTTAGGTTTTGGCGAAGTATCTTATTCTATGTTTATTATTTGTTGTGTAGATTCCTAGAATTATCGGTCATATAATTAAATTAAAAATTTTTTTTAATTTTTTGACATTTCGGTTTGAATAACGTCTTCAGAGAAAACTTGTGTGTTAAGTTAAGTTACATTATAATTAATGTTATATAAATCTTATGACTGCTTATGCAGAAAATATCCAACGTTATTTTAAATATCTCTACTTGTGTTAATTATCTCGAAAAGATATTCCGATTAGTTTTCATCAGCACTTTATCTAAATAGAAGTTGCCAAATGGTTTATGACAGAAATTATATTGTGGGCAAAGAGTAATTTTCAGGTTACATATACACGGTGTCCCACTTATCGTGCTTACCATGGGTATCTTGTAAACGATAAGAGATACAAGGTAGGTTAAATGACACCAAATGTAGAGCTTATCAAGGCGTACGCGAAAAAAGTCCAAGATATCCATAGTGAGCACGATAAGAGGGACACCCTGTATAATCATTTTCAAGTAATTTTTGTAATCGACTGGTAGCTGTCGTATTTTACAGTATCGTGCCATATGCAGATTTTTTACTAGGTCAAATTGTTTGCATTTTGACTTGGTAAGCTGACCATAATACATCTATCTGAGACACAACGTAAACAATAATTAAAATGATTAATTAAAACAATAAATATGACCATTTTTATAATTACCTTTTGTTTCGCATATTTGTGAAGCACAATGGATTCTTTTATAATAATATTTCGACATAGTTGGTGAATGATTTAAAAAGTGTTTCGATCGGGGATGATGATTCTTTAGCGTTTTCCTACTGAATTTTTGTGCTGTAAAAATGTAAGAGTTCTATAGCCTCCAATATGGTCTAGATTGTCAATGTATTTAGTATTTATTTAAGATTGAGATCAATATCTCGGTGTAATTATGGTTTGGTTTGCACTAGTACAATCCCTACTAGTAGATGATCCACGAACTACTACGGTAAAGACAGCATTTGTGAATTTCGTTAGCTGCGCTACTTATTTTAAGAATGTAAGAATGTTATCATGTAAGATTAGATAGAACTCCAAATACATTTTTTAATTAGAAGTCATTTACTCAAAGGAACATACATTTTTCGTGGTTTGAAAATTTAAGATATGGTTTCCTGTTGAAATTGTTCCCAGTAATCCAAAAAGTAAGTACCTTTATAAAATACAATTTGATATCACGGAGATGAAAAATACATTTATTCATGACATATTTGTTTATAGAAAATACGTAATAGATACGTTAACCACTGTCGCCAAAATATATTTTTATTTTATTTATAATAAATTTTCAGTTTTTTTTTTCTGTAAAATCCGGAAAGTTACAGTACATAAATACTTATCTATACAAGTTACGAGCTATCAACTGCAAACAACATATGTTCAGGCAAAAATAATATACAAAATCACTTAACGCTCTTCAACTTTTGTGTTAAGATTGATCATTAGCAAGAGCTATTTTTGCAATTTTCTGTTACGAAGTGCAGGGGCTTTAATAAAAATAAAGATTCTTGTTAATAACAAGCAAAAATATAATTTCTTTTAAAGGTTTTTTTTTAACTAGTCCATTAGTTGAATAAGGATAAATTGACACTCTGTATACCTATACGAAGTCAAAACAAAACCTAAAAACAGTTTTACTGGTCTTGGATATGATGTAACCTCTGCATCAAAAGGTGCAGTGTTTAAAATAATTATATATTTGCTAAACATAAACACTGATTAAAAAGTGATGATTTTTCTTTTCTCTTAACACCTAATAAAACATCAACAAAACTTTGATTGTTCTTGGCCTGTACCTAACTTATTCGTCATTTATTAATCATATGATTACATTTTTTAAATATGATTAATAAAAATAAGAAATATAAACGTTTTCAATTTTTTCATTTGTAGTTAGTGGGCAAAGTAAGCTCATACAAGGCAGTTGATTCATTTAATAACCTCAAGAACTAAATTGACGGTATGTAGGTAGTAAACAAATTCTGATTTTTACCATTCTTCAAAACTTGGCGTGCTGTAGCTCTCAGTAAAGAAACATGTACCTTAATGTGTAGGATATCCTGCCAGTGCGTATTAGTTTCATAATTCTACGACTATTATTATAGGCGAGGAAAAAATAATTGAAAAATCGTTAAGCGGCCAAAATTGCATATACAACTTTGTCAAGTTAAATGGGCACTTACTGCATATTTCCTATCTTCCAACTATATGATTTGTTTTTAAATCCTTCATAGCGCCACCAAATAGAAAATTGATTTTTGATATTTTCAGGCTACTCGACTGACACAATACGAAATCAATTCAGTGGGACAGAGTCGGATGAAGAACAGTCCGATATGACTAAAATGGAGCATTACAAGAAACGTCTAATCCAACAGCACGAGAAACCTACTCTAATGGTCTCGCCTCCTGCCACAACCGAAGACGATGATAGTTCCTCTCAGTCGCCCCTGAATTCTAATCACCAACAGAAAAAGAAGGAAGAGGCGGTTCAAGTGAAAGTTGCGAAGAAGAGATCAGTTTGTCGCAGCAAATTTAGACATCAGAATTTGGAATTTTTTAAACTAGGCAACAGTAAGTTTTTTTTCATAACTGCATTTTTCCCGAAAATTTTTTAAATGGCAACACATTTTTTTCGCACTATGTATATAAAAGGGCACATGAATTATGTCTAGATTTATTAAGTGAAAAAAATATGCTCACGAAATTTGAATTATTTTTCATGGCAGGGGCAACATGCTTCTTTAATTAAGCATACTTTGTGACAAAAAACGGGCCCATGCGTAATCTAACTCCTACTTTCTATAAGATTCAATAATAAAATCCTGCAGGTGCGTGCTTGTGTTTTACAGTTTTTTTTTCACATTTTCGACGCCATTTTATAAACAAATGCTAATTTTTGAGGTTATCTTTCATAATAAGCAAGTTATTCCATACGCAATATTTTCGTGGCTACCCGGATATACGCTTCATTATTTACAAATTTCTTCCGTATGGATTATTTTGATTTCTTGATGCTTCCACTCACTTGTCCTCCTCACTCAAGAAGTCAACGACAAGATGATCGAAATATTAAAAATTCCAAATAATCAACGTAGAAGAGAAGCCGGAAACTTTCTTACAAAACATCGTTCCAATGTCCATCATTTCTATATGTATAAAAAGGGTGGGAATGGCGGCTCTATTTATTTTATGTCAAGATAACATAATCTTGTACATTGAACAAGAAAAACTCTCTGATATAAGCAGGACCAGTGCCAAAATTTGAAATATACAAGGTGCCTCGAATTGTACGGACTAAACTTTACAGTGCGATAGAACTTCACAAAATATGAAAAAAAGTTCCTATAAACATGGGTAGGGAAACGCTTAGTTTGCACGTTACAGGGTGTTAAAGAAACATGCGAAAAATAAATTTCAAAACAGAAAATACCAATGTTACGTTGGCATGGTATTACTGCATAATTGATTTTTGTTGCTTGAAACACTGAAATCACAACAAGGCTGCATAACAATTCGCTGGTAATTGTGAAAAAATTATTAATGTTTAAAGTTTATAGGGTTAACTTAAAATTGGATAATTTTTAAGGAAAAACACAAGAGATCTTTTTTTGTGTAAAAAAGTTCGGTTTTTAAAATTCTTGTCAAATTGATAAAAATTCTGAATTAACGGCAAACATTCATTTGTTTATCTTTGGTTGTTTCAAAATTATTAAAAAAAGTTTTCAGAATTGTAACTTCAACACCCTGTATCTCTGAAACTAAGCGTGTCCCGCCTCATTTATAGGAACTTTTTTACATATTTTGTGAGGTTCTATCGAACCATAAAGTTTGGTCTGTACAATTCGGGTCGCCCTGTATACAGGGTGTTCAGTTAGTGTTATCTCGGAAGATTGCGCAAAAACGGCTAACTTTATAAAAAAACTTTCAATGTTTTATCTCTACTACAACTTTAAATTATTTTCGATTGCGGGTGATTGACTATGGATTATCCGATTTCAACCCTCGATATCTTTGTAACCACTGGAGATATAAACAAAAATGAAAAAAGATCCTTAAATTAAATTTCATGTAGATTTCTGTTTTGTTTAAAAGGGCTCACGGCCATTCTAGATGTAATATAACACTTTCTGGTTATTCATACCGAGATTCATACATTTAAATTTATTTTTTCTAATTTTGACATATAAACTGACATATTTTGTTATTGAAACAAGTGACAAAACGTTCTACTTTATGTAACTGGTTACATAATGAAAACCATTATGTAACTGGTTACGAAAAATTCGTTATGTCACTAACTGTAAAAATAATTAACAAAATGCAACAGAAAAATATCAACATGGAGTAATGTGTCCACAGCGTAGAAGCCTTCAAATTCTTCTTACCTTCAAAATATGCCAATAGTACTTTCTCGTTGACGTGTTTTACTTTCTTCTCTTCACGCCATTTCTCAAATTTTTCATAAACCAAGTCATATGCCGCTTTGGATTTTTCAGGAATCAGTGAACATTCGGCATTTCTTGCCGCTTCTTCTATATCGCTCGGTATATCGTCAGAATCGGAATGTAAATCACACATTTTTCCTAATAAATAAGTAATAGTAACGATCAGCGTCACAAAATAGATCAGCGTCTATTAAATGTCAAGCCAAATGACAAGATAATTTAAACTGACACTGACCTACTAGATAATTGTCATTTAAATTATGCTTGTAAGTGATCAAAATTAAAAACTTGTATTTCCCATTTTTCGTCAAAATTAGAAAAAATCTTGTATGTAATACGTTATGAAACATGATTTTATGTAACTCGTGCGATATTGCGGGATCTCGCTTCGCTCGTCCCGCAAACTTACACTCGTTACATAAAATCATACTTTTCATAACTGATTACATAAATAGCTATTATTGAATAGCTCACAAATTTCTCAATTAAACATAAGTGCGTTATATATTTTTGAATTCAGAAAGAAACAATCTCCAATGGTTACTAAGATATCGAGGGTTGAAATCGTATAATCCATAGTCAATCACCCTGTAGAAGGTGTCGCAAAAACGAGTTGCAGAAGAAAGTATAATTAAATCTTTTAAATGGAACACCCTGTATATTTTGCCGCCAGTTGAACCTCCAAGAGTCCTCTATTACACCCTAAAATATTTTGCCAATCGTATGCAGCATTGCCAAGTTGCGGTTTTTCCCTGTTTTTTTTTTTTTTATTTGACAATTTACAAACATTTTTTTTGACTGCCATATCCCCGTGGAGTTATTCTTTTTTGTAAAATTGTAGGATGTTATTTGATAATGATGTATTTACTGAAAAACATTTTTTAAATAAAAGTTATTAGACTGGGTGTCCAAAACATTTGCTTACATTTGATATTTAATTGTATATTTCTCAAGTTTTTTTAAACGGAATGGCTATGTTTTTACTTGGATGAATAAAGCCTATAATTCCCCACATTTTAATATCATACGCTTTATTTTGATTTCAAACAGTTGTTGAGATATGAGATATGCTTATTTCAAATTATTTTTTGCGTAAATTAAGGTGCTCTTTATTTTAGCATTAAAATCTAATATGGCTTTGGTCTTTTGTTTTGCGTTTGTTTTTCACTTTGTGACATTTCTGTAAGATTGTAGTGATGAAATTGAATTTATTGCTAAGTAATATTTAAAAATATGAATTATAATTTGTATTGCAAGATTTAATATCTATGGTGAATGTGATGGAAACAAGTGTATAGTAAAAAATATCCCGATAGAAGGTGTCCTGATGTGATGTCTCTAAAAAATTTTAAAGAGCGCTTTGAACAGAAAGGGAAGTGTTGCATATGAAAGGAAGGCAAGACGACAAAGTGTATTAAGTGAAGAAAATGAGCTGGCTATAACTTTAGCGGTAATCGAAAATCCTGCGGCAAGCGTTCGGGAGTTAAGTAGGAATTTAGAGGTCAGTAAATCTAGTGTTTCCTATGTCTTCGCAAAAATAAGTTTCACCCCTATCGAGTACAGCTGCATCATGAGCTTTTGGATGTGGATTTAAATCGTAGATTAAATTTTTGCCAATGGGCTCTAAACCAAATTGGACAAAGTGAAGAATTTTCCAAATTTGTGTTGGTCACGGTTGAATCAATGTTTCATCGCAATGGATTTGTGAATAGGCACAATTTCCATTATTATGACAGCAAAAACCCTGATGTACAGAAAAATTATACCAGCACAACTGGAGTGTAAATGTTTGTTACTGTACTAGTCCTCACTTTTTGTAGACAAATGATCGGGTATATTCCTGATTATATTACAACAAGAAATGTAAACAAATATTTTTGATACCCGGTCTAATAATAAATTATTTTAGAAATATTTTTCAGTGAATATCATCATTATTAAATAACATCCTACATTTTTAGAAAAACAATTAACAGATCGTGGAGATATGGCAGTCAATTATTATAAATTGACAAAAAAAAAAACGGGAAAATTTATAACTTTGGCAACGCCGCATCCGATTGGCAAAATATTTTAGGGTGTAATACAGTACCCGTGGAGGCTTAACTGGCGCCAAAAAAATACAGGGTGTTCCATTTAAAGAAATTATACTCGTTTTTGTGACACCATGTATATGTAATTGAAAATAATTTTACGTTATATTAGAGATGAAACATTGAAATTTTTTTTTAAAGTTAGCCGTTTTTGCACAATCTTCCGAGGGAACAGTAACTGGACACCCTGTATATATTTCATATGGTATTAAAGGAGAAGAAACATAATAATTAATTCTAAATTTGTCAATTTGACTTGCCATTACCGAGGTCAAAATTTAAAATACCAAAATTTAGTAGGTACAACTTGCACGCTACATGTATTATACAATATTGGCATTTGTGCCTGCAAGGCCAGAGAGTAATTACATGTTTTGAAATAAATGGCACGGAGCGGATCTATCATTGAAAATCATGAGATAGTAAGAGGTTTTATTTAATTTGTTTATTTAAATTTTATTGCAAAATCTGCTGTCTAGAGTTAATATTTCTAGACCGTTGTTTATCAATAAATTTAATTCAACCAAGTATGAAATGCATTCACCCAAGACGAGAACATTAAAACGTATCGATAATAGTAATGTTGCATATGTTTATTAAGTACCTTACAGTTAACATAAGCAAGTTTATTAATTCGCATTTTGTCTACAAAATTGACCCTGATTTGTAGAAGTTATTAATGTAAGAAATTGTTCTTTAAGTTTTGAGTATTTCGATAAATGAGCAATGCCTCGAAACTACTATTAATACCTATTAAGCGATTTTAATAGTTAATGGTTTTAATAATAAATTCTTTATTTCATAAACATTGTACAATCAATTGTTTTTACTCATTCACATTTACGGCTGTTAATAAAAAAAAAATGGAAACATGGGCATGTGAATGGTTTCGTTCAGTACAGGTTATTGCATTCCACAACAGAGTTTTCTTTAGAAGCAAACACCGTTATCTTAAGGGAAGTTAAAGTAATACCATTTTATACAGGGTGTTTCCTAAACATGCGGCACAAATTTAAGGGGATATTCCTCAAGTCAAAATAAATAAAGTTCCCATAAGCATATGTCCGGAATCGCCTCATTTTCGAAATACAGGGTGTTAAAGTATTTTAAAAAAATCGTTTTTATTGCTCCTTGCTTTATTTCGTCGCTTCGTTTCTGATGAAAAAAATTAAATCCAAACTTTTGACCGTCTCTGCAGCAACTAAAAAATATAAAAATTCAACTCAAAAAATTAAAATAATGGAAATTAAGTTTCTTAATCTACAAGAATTGGTCAGGATGACACCACCACAACAATTAGGCAAATTGCAAAAATCTACTGGGCGTTATTAATTCTGTGTAAAATTCCAAACAATCTGCCTCGTGGACACGACCCTGAAATTTCTGGATCAACTCTAATATGTCTAAAAGACACCCCATAGCATTATTAAGAAACTGTGAAAATTTGAATTAAATCGGCATTTTTTAGGTAGTAACAAAATAAAAAATTATTTTTTTAAAATACTTTAACACCCTGTATTTCAGAAATGAAGCGATTTCAGACATGTTTATAGGAACTCTTTTCTTATTTTGACCCAAGGAATATCCCCTTAAATTTGTGCCGCATGTTTAGGGAACATCTTGTATAGGGAGGGGCAAGCTATAGGATGTTAAATAAAATTTTATCGAGAAAAACAATGCAAATCATAACAAACAGAAATGTAATACTTCCGATTTTAATTTAATTAAACATGTAATATCCTGCTTTGATATTAAACATTTATAGACATCCTCCGAAACCTTAGATAATTCTTATACAAATTCTATGTCAGAGGCGGCTGGTGAATTTTCGATGTTCGATTTTTTTCTATTTAGAGACATGGGGCGAGTTGCTTTATTCACTGGTGGATCCATCAGATGTGTTTTATCTCGTTCTATCTCCGAGGTTAGAACGAGATAAAACACATCTGGTGGATCAAACGGTGAATAAAGCAACTCGCCCATGGGATCTCTACCAAATTATAAGAGATTTCATTTTCGGATCAAAATGAGATCATTGACGGGGAAAAAATTGAAAAACAATTTGCAAAAAAAATTTCCGAAAATCCGTGGCCTCACCTAAAATCCAGAAATTTTATATAGGTACTCGAATTTTTTTTTAAATATTAGAATAATCTTCGAGACAAAACAAGACAATATTTATTTTTGGAAAAGTTACCAGCATTTGAAATTTTTTATGCTCGCAACTTTTCCAAAAATTAATATTTTTTCGAAAGCAAAAACCTTGTCTTAGATTGTATCGAAGATTATTCTAATATTTAAAAAAAAATTCAAGCACATATATAAAATTTCTGGAATTTCCAGGTGAGGCCCGAGATTTTCGCAAATTGTTTTCCCCCGCCAATGTTTCGTTTTGATCCCAAATAAAACCTCTTATAATTTGATAGAGGTCCCATGTCTCTAAATAGAAAAAATCGACATAAAAAATTCACCAGCCGCCACTGTTACATGTCATAGATAATAGAGAACATTCAAGGCTATGTGATTAAAAGATAACATAACTTCCTATTTCTAACAAAGCTTCTAATAAATAACTATAGCTTTGTAGAAATGGGGGAAACTGGAGCTGCAAACGGAGAAACAGGTGTACATGTTGTCCTTCATTTTAAGGCTCTCATAACCGTACATAACAATTCTAATATTAAGTAGCTTATTACACACTGCCGCCTTACTTAATGTCTAGACTTAACATATAAATTAATCAACAATCTATCTACACTACTCTTAAATTCTACTGAATTATCTCTACCAATTTGTTTTGTTAAGTAGGAGAACGGCAGATAATTGGATAAGCGCCGTACACTCTCGACTCTGAACGTATGCCCGTGCCTATGGCCTGGGGAGGCAACAACAGAGGAGTATACCGCTCTGCGGCACTACTCCTACTCTCATTTTGGTTTTATGTATATGCAGTCCATAGCGAGTCAGTCTTTAAAACATTTTTTCTTAGGAGGTTTACTGAACTTAAAATAAATCATAAGTATACAAAGGCAGATCTGAAACTCGTGTTTAAATTACATAATCTGTATAAACAAACTTATCTAATCTATTATTTATTATCATGAAATATTATTATTGCCATAAAATAAAAGTGTGATATATTTATCAATGTTGCTAGATAAGATATGACATGGAATAAAAAAATAAGCTGAGGTATTATATCAACAAGTATCAGAGAGGAATAATCGACTATCTCACTATTTACTGATAAACGATAATAATTGTATATACTGGGTGTTTTAGAGCCAAAGAGTTGAACGTTGAACCTAATCTATAGTGGCACCATTTAGTATGTGATAGAGGAATCGATATTGCGGGTTTTAGATGCATAGATAATACTTCTTAATGGTATATTCATGTAAATTTGATGATATACATTAAGGTATTTGGAGTGTTTTTAATAAAAGGTGAGGATGTTTTGGCGCAACATTTTTTTATTGACTTAAGATTTTTTAATTGCTTGATAAAAGACATTTACCACTTATAACTTAAGATTGCGATGAAAACGTTTTGGAACCGCTTCGTTACTTGAAACGCCCCGCCCCTATTGTATCAAATGGTAATTGGATTAAAGAAGCGTTGCGTTATTACAGGCAGTTGAAAAAATTATTCGAGTTAAATTTGCTTTTTGGTTAAAGAAAAGTTAAACAGTATCAATGAATTGTGTTTGACGATATATATTTAGGGTTAAAATATAACTGCATTTAAAATTCACTCTGTATGTGCCTATAATTATATGCAAGTGTTGTTTTTCTATTTACCTCAATTGGAAAAATTTTTAATTTTTATTGCTATTATAACCTCTCCAATCTTACGACTTCTCATTACTGACAACTGACATTTGTTTTTAACGTCATTTTCCGCCAAAAAAAAAGTTAAGTAGTGAGGGATAAGTGCATCCCTCTGGTGGTCAGTTGCTACTACCAGTCGAGACATCGAAGATGTCTCTGTGACCGATAGCGGCTTGCCAAGCAAGCACCAAAAGCGGCGACCTCTAGCCCTGATGGACTAAAACGTGCATGATAAATAGGATTTATAGGAAACAACTACTGGACGGGCAAAGGCCCCTACTCCCATTGAATTATACCTATAAATCCAAATTGGTAGCCAAATTTGTTATTTGTCTTTTCTCCACCAGACACAGACCGGTTTCGAACTCTTTATGTTCTCATCAGTGTGCCACAGGTAGCTGAAAAGACAAATAACAAAGGCAAACCAAACTAGTCTATGGCAGACCCAGCACAAGTAAGTAGTGAGGGATAAGTGCATCCCTCTGGTGGTCAGTTGCTACTGTCTCTGTGACCGATAGCGGCTTGCCAAGCAAGCACCAAGAGCAGCGACCTCTAGCCCTGATGAACTAAAACGTGCATGCTCTTGGTGCTTGCTTGGCAAGCCGCTATCGGTCACAGAGACATCTTCGATGTCTCGACTGGTAGTAGCAACTGACCACCAGAGGGATGCACTTATCCCTCACTACTTACTTGTGCTGGGTCTGCCATAGACTAGTTTGGTTTGCCTTTGTTATTTGTCTTTTCAGCTACCTGTGGCACACTGATGAGAACATAAAGAGTTCGAAACCGGTCTGTGTCTGGTGGAGAAAAGACAAATAACAAATTTGGCTACCAATTTGGATTTATAGGTATAATTCAATGGGAGTAGGGGCCTTTGCCCGTCCAGTAGTTGTTTCCTATAAATCCTATTTATCAAAAAAAAAGTTGACTATCTTTAAAAAAAAAAGTTTAAGAATACTGCGGTAGGCTCCCTCTATATTGTATTTAAAGCCATTTTATTTAATTTTTTGTTTTTTAAAATAGTCCATTTACTAAAGAAAGAAGTTCTAACTTCGTTGACTCAAAACCGATTTTGATATTTTTTTTTTGAAATTTCGGAAAAAGTCTAGAAAAGTTCCCCATAGGTGAGAAGGTGTGCTTTTTATTTTTTCAGTTGTGATTAACAAGTAAGTGTTTTGTTAATTAAAAAATGTAAAACTCTTTTATTTATTTAAACATTTGCCTGAAATTTGATTACATAATGTTTTCGGGGTCACAGATTGCGAATCTGGCCTCAAAATCGGTCTAAAAATAAAATAGCATCGATTAGAAATTGGACTAAAATCAGATTATAAATAATGGAGTAATGGCTTGCGGTGTTTTTTCGGAGACAGCCTGTATATATCAGATTGCGTTACTTTGATTTCTAGACTTAGCTAAGTCCAGATTAAGCACAAGAATGTAGTGAACAAATAAAAGCACCAGTAATCTTCTGTCAAAAGTAATTGACTAATATGATGAATAGGTTTGGTAAACACCGACAGTAAAATCCACATCTGCATTCCTAACATTGAATGGCCCAATTGTCGTTTTATCTCGTATTTAATATTCCATTTTATATTTTTTTAGATATTACAGATTACCTTTGGATTGGAACAGCGTTCACTATTTTTAGTCATTCACAAATATCACGTGGAAACGAGGTTTATGTATTACTATACCCAACTTGAGAACTCTTGTCAATTCACAAGTTCGTAATATTTTAGTACAGGATTTTTTTATGCAATTTAAGTAAAAATAATTACTTGAATGATTCTGTCTATCTAATATATTTGTCATGGGCAAAATAAGGCTTCTTTCTAATTAAAAGCAGAGTTTCCTGATAGTCTTACTTTTTAGTCATCGAGTATGTTTGAGCCCATACATGACTAAGATTTTTCCAGTTGGAATTGAATTTCCGAATATAAAATATAATTCAACTGCATTATTATTTTGAGAAAAACAAGATTGGGTTTATAAAAAATTTAATAGGTAATTAATTTGCCACCAAAAATGTGAGATAAAGCCGAAGATATATAATTAATATGATAATAAATACGTCTTCAATACGATTTTCTTAGGTATAAAACCTCTAGAATTTTCAAGGTGAGATTTAATAGACTTAATAATTCGACAACTTAATGCTTGCTGACGATAAAACATTGGGAAGGAGATAAGAGGCCTCCTAGCTTGGTAGAAACCATTGTACTGTTACCACCTTGTTTTCAACATCTACGTATTATTGAAATTATAATTATATTTTCTTAAAAGATATTATCTAGAAACATGACATACGGTTTTTATTGTATCAGGTGTTAAACAGCATTTGTTTGTAAATATTTACCTAGTGACTTAAGCTTACGCAATAAATATTTTGGTCCTAAATCGGATTGGTTATTTTTACATTAATTTTAATTATCCTGAATACCTGCGAGTGACACGTTGACTAACCTAAAAACTCGTTTACTTTCATTTTCTAAATGTTTATTAAGCTTCTGGGCGTAATAGATACAACTTCGTGTTTTTTTCTGCGTATAATCGTACCAGAAAGTTCTATGAGACGACTAGCGATAAAAACCGATAGGTGTAATCTGTTTTCTAATCTCAAACGGTGTGTTTACTGTGTATACAAGATAAGGTAAAGATAATAAAATGAAGCCTAAAATAGTGCGAAGTAGGTATGAAGAGAAATAATTTTGTCGCAATATTTATCTTGTAATGTAATTCTTATTAATAAATGTGGCAAATATGGTACCAAAGTGAAATGTGAAACGCTTTATGCACATAAAGCTATAACAAAATAACTAGTATTTTATTTTCACAATTCCATTATTTTCCAACCCCCTCACTGTGGGCGGATATCAGAATTATAAATCAAGAGAATACACATATAATAGTGCAAGCCATGTAAATTGAAATTGATTACGTTTTGTTTGTCTTCCATCAGTAATTCCTATTCACAAGAATGGTTCAACCGATTAAAGACCAATATCACTGGCTCCAATATTGATTCAAAACGCCATTAGAATAAATGATTGATTACTTTCAACTCGATAACCTGTTCCACCCTTGTCAATATGGTTTCATGAATAAGCATTGCACAACATTAGCAATAAACAATGTGGTCCGGATTGTTTCAGAAACTTTTGAAAACGAGAAATAAACTGCTAGTGTTTGTGATATCAAAGGCATTGGATTATGTACCACATGATATAACTTCCATCCCGATATTGTCCATCAGACGCCAATATGCTAGTTATAAGATTTACACAAACAAAAACCTGAGAATAAGTCGAGGTGTTCCACAAGGATAGGTGTTAGACCCCATACTTTTTACAATCTATATTAATGACCTTCCCAATGCAGATGATAATAGTTTAACCAATGAAATTTAGAGATTGCTGGCTTATTATTTGATGATTATGAGAGTATCACCTATTGGAGATCTATATACAGGATGTTCCACTTATCGTGTTCACCATGGGTATCTTGGAGACGGTAAGAGATACTTGGTAGGGTCTTATTTAACCTACCTTATATCTCTTACCGTTTCCAAATGGTGAGCACGATAAGTGGGACACCCTGTATATGGATTCCCAACAGGCGATTTAATATTTTTATGGAAAAAGTATCGTCACGTTTCTATAAACTTGAAAACGGGTGATTTTAATATTAAGTTCATCACCCGAGATACAAAAGCACTCCTGCTTTGTAAGTAATTTCAGTCGTACGGATTGAGACAAACACGGCTCAATAATACAAGAAAAACCTATTGTTTAGATAATGTTTTTATTGATTGCAACATACATTCAACCTTCAACAAATCACACGACTCCAGCCTCTGACCACAAAGGGATAAAAATAGAAATTACACATAAAAATAGGCTCGGCCAATTGACAATATTAATTTTACTACAGAAAGTAAATAAACACAAAAAATGTCTGGATTACATAAGTATGCCGATTTGTCTTTTCATTTATGGCCTATCAAACATATTATTGTGTACATTTAGATAAATTATTGGACCATAAGTTCCATCCTTATAGTATGGATCTTTTTGTTCAACAGGCTCTAATATGAATAACTCAAGGTGTCCCACAAGGCTCGGTGTTAGGCCCCGTACTAATGACGATTTGTATTAATATTTTGAAAATTTGCTAATTCATTCAACCACTTCCTGCCCCTCTTGCAGCAAGGGGACTAAAACAAAATATCTCGTTAAGCCACAAAAAAAGGCATAACTGGTTTGTATTGAATAGCCTAAAACTAAATAATGACAGAACACAATCGCTAACTTTTACGTTACGAAACCTAGGCTAAATAAAGCAGAATAATGCCGTTATAAAATTTCTTGGTGTTCAATTCAAATTTGTCAAAATATACAGGGTGTTCCATTTAAAAAACCTAACTTTTTGCGTACCCTGTATATTTAAAACGCTATTGCCAATCCGTGAAATCTACGTAAAAAAAGACCAGTTTTTTTTTTTTTGAATCGGTCAAAAATAAAAATGGGGGGGTTTACATTAATAAAACTAACCCGTACTTCCCCGGTCAGTTAGTTCTATATATTTTGATACCTACCTACAGCCTTTATATGTTTAGAGATATAAAAAAAATGTAGAAGCAAAAGTTGTAGATTTTGATATGACATGTATTTTTGGTGACAAGAAATAAAACAAAGGAACATCAGAAACAACCTGTCAGTAATTTCAAAAACATTTTGTTATTTTTTTTTTTTTTTTTTTCAAGGCAACCTATGTTCCATGCGGTATTATTTAGCATAATTTTCCAGAACGGATACACCTAAATATACAACATATATATATATTTTTGGAGTCAGAAAAAATTGATCTTTAAAAATATGCAAAAATGTACAAAGTGTTCCATTTAAAAAAACATAAGTTGTGTCTTTTTCTCTACTTTTTGACGCCACTTTGTTTTACTTTTTTGTAATAAAGTAAAGGTCGTCGTACTAGGTGGGTGTCGAAATATATGGTACTACCCTGTACATTCCTATTACTAACAATTCATTGCTTTTCTTTAATATTATTTATTTCTTATTCATTGTTATCTTATTTTAGGTATCCCAACGTCATTATGCAAAACGAAAGAACCCTACAATATCTGTGCAGGGAAGAACCTTCAGATGTGTAACCAAAATCAAAGCAATAAAAAATGTGACGAGAACGTAATAAAAGAGTCTATAACGGAATCTATCATAAATACCATGGAAGGAAATAAAAGAAAAGATATTTTATGGAGATCTGTGTCTCTTAACAATGAACAACAGGAGAAGAAAACCAAATCCTCGAATACTATCACCGATAGCGTAAAGAATAACAGTGGAAGACACATTTTACCTGCAATAGTACCAGAAATTCCAGACCGGAGAAAAATCAAAACTTCAAATAGTAAACCCAGCACCAACGAAAAAACTGATAAAGTAAATAAAAAAGTAGAAACAGATCTTGTAATACATAAAGCGGATCCCGTTAGTATTAATAAAAGAAAATCGGTTGTTAAAAGAAGAAAAACGGCTATTGGCATTGAAAATTCAGAAACTGATGGTCAAAGTATGGACACAGAACTGGTCTCTGATTTTTCTGACACCCCCACTCAAGAAACGAGTGCATCACCTGTATCATCCAGAAGAAAATCAGTATCAACAGAGTCAGAAATATCTGAAAATAGTCCTATTAATTTATCTTTGAAAAAGAACGAACACAGAACTCCAGAAATGAACGCCACTGTCACAGCAGTATCTGGTGAAAATCAACAGCTGTCTGTCAAACAGATTTTACTAAAATACACCCAGGCAAAGGCCGTCGCTTCCCAACCTCAACAGGGCGAACCATTTAGAATTGCTGGGCAAAGGATGCTGTTACCTGCGGTTTCGTCGCATAACAATGAAATTGAAAGAAGTTGCAATACTATGCCACAGTCCATGTCGGCCCAAAATCAAGAATCAGCGAGAAATTACATTTCTAAACCGAATGCAGACTGCACTATTAGGCCACGTACATTACAGTCTTTGTCAGATCAAAATCATGAATCAGCAGCTACCTACATGTCTATGCCGAACGGATCTACCGCTCCACAAAATTTTAAACGTCTTGAACACCACGTTAGGCCACCTACATCTCAAGCCATGTCAGCTCAAAGTCACGATTCCGCTAGGAACTACATTTCTGCGCCAAATGGACCGTCTACTACCCTACAGAATCACGAATCTACAAGAAATTACTTTGTTGGACCAAGTAAACCACCCTCTTCACTAGTTCACGAGCCGCCAAGCAATTATACCGCTGGGATGAGTAAGCCACCTGCAGCTTCGTCTCAAAATTACGAACCTGGAAGAAATTTTGCCGCAGGAACAAATCAGCCATCTGTGGCTGTATCTCAAAATCATGAAGTTATAAGAAATGGTGCGCCTACTTATTCGCATCGTAATCAGGAATCTGCCAGGAATTACTTCCCCGCACCAAGTGCTTCTAACAATGGCCCGTACTATCACAGGGGAGTCAATTTTCCGGAAATCCAGCAGCAGATGATGAGATTGGATAATACAAATGCAATAGTCCCACTTCAAAACCATCTTATGCAAAGACACGAGAAAACGATTCAACAGGATTATCGTTCAGTAAATCCTCCCATGCCCAATCACGAGGAGGTAATAAATACCATTATACAGTTGGTGAAATCAAGTATGGACCCCATTTTCTCAGTAGAAATCCTTCTGATCTTAAACAAGTGGTACATTGAGTTAAATACCTACTGCGTACAACCGGGTGTCTCAAAGAAAACTAAAACTGCCATTATGAGAACCTTGAGTGAGATTTTATTTTATATCTCGGAGAAACTATTCAATACTCCTTGTAATCTAACAACGAGGAACTATATCGAACAAATTATTCAAATCGTTTCGCCACACCACAAAGACCTTTTTAATCGCCTACTTCCAATGTTGAGCAGGAAATATAAAGACAAGCTGTGGATGAGCAATTTTTTTAAATTACTCTCCCAGTCACCACCACCTGATTCAGGGGAGCACCATAATCAACGACCCAACGTTTCTAATAACCATCAAAATCTGGCATATTCAGTACCTGTGCCCAACCACAATTTTCCTCCACCGCAACGTGCGTCACAAAATTATTGTTTCGAAAACTACCTTGAACCACCACTGCCGCCTTACCAGGGATATAATTGTCAAAATAATTCTCTGCAGGGAAACTATATACAGAATATGGAGCAGCATCAAAGAAATGGAATGTTATTGCCTTATTCGAACAATCGCTTAGAAGCCGCAATGGAAATGCAACTAAAGCAGCAGCAGAATATCCAGGCGATGTACCAAAATGCCCCGCAAAACTTTCCAAGGCCGGAGAACTACAATATGTCCGTTTCCGCACTGGCTCGACCTACGATGTACCTCGCAGATAACAGGTGGGTTAATTTACTTATAATGATAGAATAGAATAAAAAACAAATTGCGGACGATCAGAAAGGGATAAAAAATTAGTATAGCTTTTTTGGAAGCGTTATAATTGGGGGGTAAAAGGTGAACTCAGACAAGTTTATGTACATGTTTTATGCGCACACATGATATACAAGGTGTCCCACTTATCGTGCTCACCATAGGTATCTTAAAAACGGTGAGAGATACAAGGTAGGTTAAAAAAAAACCTGATTTTTATGTCTTTTTTTTTTCATTTTTCTTTTGTAACTACATACTTTTTTTATGAAAATATTTGATTGCGGTTTTTTCTTTCTTAGAGCACTTTTTTGCTATCTCTTGCATTTTGAGAGTAACAGCAACTTTCATTTTTCAAATACAAGTCGTAGCTCTGGCTATGGCTTAGTTGAAAATCCAATTTTTATTCTCTTTAAAATGATATACTACAAAGATGGTTTATTTTAAAAAAATAATGGAGTTATCGCCATTATTTAATTTTTTTATTTTCCTCCCTAATATTTGAAAAAAAAACAAAAAACACTCGAAACATATTTTGATTTATTGATTAACCCTCCCAGGACGGACCGGGGTACAAACTGTACCCCAAGTTATTGTTTTTATAAATATTTAGCAAATTAGCCGCATGCTAGATGCCCTGATTTTTTTAAGCCTATGTAAGAACCAGGTTGTTCTAATGGACAGATTAATTTCATGTTTAATTTTAATATTTTGATGTTACAAATAAAAATTGACTGTGGGGAACAATTTGTACCCCACTTCATCAATTTTGGTTGCATAAATTTTCAGGCGTGTGCGTCATTCCTCTTCAATTCTAACCTCAAAATCGTGCCATACAGTCAGTTTCGTTGCGTTCGGTTATTTTCGTACTTTGTAAGAATGTCTAAAAGACAAAAACTAGACCGCACAAATGAGCGAGACCGTCAAATAGCTCTCGAGTGGTTGGAAGAAAGTGATGATGACTTTGTTGATATAGTTATTTTCCTAACAAGTGCGGAAAGTGATACTTTTCCACACGCTACTGCAGTCGAGTGCGGAAAAGACAGTTTCCGCATGTGTTAGGAACAATATTTTTCCTAGGAGCGTGATCACATTTTCAAAATGTAATTATAACTTACCCAAAAATGCAAATAAAAATATAATTGAAAAAGAAAACAACAAAGTCTTATTCCCACAAAATTCTTTTTAATTGCAAAAATATAATTACTTTTCTGCACGCACTTTAGTTTCGAAAGTTGCACTTTTCCGCACTAGTGCGAAAAAATGTACTTTTCCGCACTACTACGGAAAAGTACAACTTTCTAAACTAAAATGTGTGCGGAAAAGTGGTATTTTCCGCACGCTCGTAGGAAAAAATTATTACATCTGATGTTTCTGAAGATGAAGATAATATTATTGATATATTGTTCATATAGCACTGCATTTGATTTCATTCAATAGAGGAAAATGATGGGGTACATATTGTACCCCAGTACGTTAACGATGTAAAAATTTGAGCTCCGTCCTGGGAGGGTTAAAAACTTAAAAGTTGGTGTTAATATCTCAAAATCTTACCGGTTCCAAGGTGCCCATGGTGAACACGATAAGTGGGACACCCTGTATATCAATTGAAAAAAATAAAAACAAAAACAAAATTGGAATCTTTTATAGAACGAGTGAGAGCCAATTTTTTTTGCCTCACACACTTGTGCAATTTTTTTAAACCTTCCTATGACGAATATTTATTGATCTAGAGAGTCTCATTTTCCATATCGCCTTGTATACAGTGTACTCTGGTTCTAACACACCCGGGATGTAACGTACATTCGGTTTTAAAGGTCGTTTACGCAGTCCAAGAATCTGGTAGTAATTTACTCGTTGAAATTAGGTATTTAAATTTGTTGTATATTTAGAGTTTTATATCTTTCGTTAATATACATATGATCATTAGGTGTGTTCCTCCAAACTATGGCCCCAACCCAAACCTGGAGCAACAAATGCTACGTCATTTGCCGGAGCAAAATAAAGTTTCGAAGTACAAGTCGAAGAAGAAGGATAGATTGGAAATAATACCCATAGCTCCAACAAACAGCCCTGTAGCGTTGGCTGCGCCAAATAATAAAGCAATTCATGAAGAAAGACCGCCAGTTACAAACAAGGAAAGTCTTAACCATGAAGATGTTAATGACCAGGGCAAGCCCAAAAGGCAAAAGAAAATTGCTGCGGCAAAAAAAGGTAGGGCGATTAGTCGGCAAAACTCAGAAACAAGCACGAGTAGCAGCAACGTTACCGATCACAACACAGCGCCAGATGTGGAGGAATTACTGCAAACTAATTTTATATACAACAAGAGCAAAACTGACAATATTGAGATTCGTAGTATACCCTCTACCACTAAAATCGTCTCTACTACTGCAGAACCCTCGGCAACCAATGTGACTGTGGGCGAAAGAACTGTTGAAAATGTCATAATTAATGTTATCAACAACTCTGATAATAATTCGTTAGAACAAGAAAAAACAAATATAACCGTCCCCGCTAATAATACTAGTGAAACTAACCACACAGTTGCAAGTACCGTAATTGTTAAGGATAAATCCATGGAAATAACTAGAGGCAACTCGTACCGAGACCTGTCTGTTATAGAATCGACGGTTGATCAGAACGTGGAAGAAATTTCAAACGATATTGTACTAGAAAAAGTAGATTTGATTGAAGATACTAACGATACATCTACTTCGTCCGATAAAAACTTACTAGACGATAAACAGGTAATCAAAGAAAACATACAATTCGAATTACACGATTTGTCTAGTAAAATGCGAGAGAAATTACTGTTGTGCGGGGACAATAATCCAGAAGTTAAATTGCGACTAATTAAAGAAGTATTTGGAGACCAATTTAAAGAGGAATACGAGGATATTATCCAAGTGTTGCTTTTCAAAAGAAAACAGGAGAAGATAGGCACGATTAAAGTTGATGATGACGTCATTATGATTGATGACGATGAAGGTAAGGTAATTCGCTTTTACTTTATGCTTTTGTTGATAGTAACTCAAATACACGGTGTCCCGATTTTAAACCGACAAACTTCGGGTACAGAAAGTTCACATGAAATTATGACATACCCCTTCTAACATTTCTTCTTTATCGAGCCTCCTAACGGAGATACAGGGTGTTGAAAATTCAATTTATTTTTTGTTTTTCTTTAATAACTTCCACAATATTAAAGATAGGGAAACCAAACTGGGTACACATAGTTAGGTTGTGAGGGTCCATCTTTGCTATGGTTCAGAGTTAAACTGAGGCGCGCCAGTGGCGTGCGTTGTGGTCACGTCGACATAATATTAAGGAAAAAAGTATGTGCACTAATTTTTTTCGCAATTCTGATCAGATTTTCGTAATTTACGGTGGATTTTCTAAAAAAACTTGCTCATGTAAAATTTTGACTGAGGCATTAGTTTTCGAGATATTTGCGTCTGAACAAAACGATGCACCAAAAACACAATTATCATGTCAGGAATAGTTCTGATGAAATCACGACATATCCTTTCTAAAATTTCTCTATAGCCATTCCTAACGGAAATACGGGGTGTTGATTTTTTTGATATTTGGATGTTGATAATTTGTTCATGCAATTTCGTAACAAATAAATTTTTCTTTTGACAGGAATAATATTGACTTGCAAAAGGCCTTAAAAACGCCTCATTGAAAAAGAAGAAAAACATTAAATTGACAGTTCAGTTCAGTATATCCACTATATCCCTTCGAAAATCAGATTGAAAATAATTTTGAAAGGGCTATCTTAATTAATTAATTGTGTTTTTGGTGCATCGTTTTGTTCAGACGCAAATATCTCGAAAACTAATGCCTCAGTCAAAATTCTACATGAGCAAGTTTTTTTAGAAAATTAAGTAAATTATGAAAATCTGATCAGAATTGCGAAAAAAAGTAGTGCACATACTTTTCTCCTTAAAATTATGTTGACGTGACGACACCGCACGCCACTGGCGCGCCTCAGTTCAACTCTAAACCATAGCAAAGATGGACCCTCACAACCTAACTGTGTGTACCAAGTTTGGTTTCCTCATCTTTAATATTGTGGAAGTTATTAAAGAAAAACTAAAAATAAATTGAATTTTCAACACCCTGTATCTCCGTTAGGAGGCTCGATAGAGAAGAAATGTTAGAAGGGGTATGTCATAATTTCATGTGAACTTTCTGTACCCGAAGTTTGTCGGTTTAAAATCGGGACACCCTGTATAAATAAGTACGTCTTGTGTTTATCATATGAACATGAAGGATTAGTATTAAAGGGCGACATTTGAATTCTAGCAAGCTAGAAACTCGCTCTTCCACTCATCCCAATTCCACCACTCGAGAAACCGTAATTTGTAATTTATAGCAAATTCAAATTGATTAAATTTAACTTGTGTTATAGTATGGAATTTATTATTTTGATTTTGACTTATAATCAATCCAAAATCACATCAAAAAAACTTTATAAAAAAAATCAAAATTTCCTAATGGATTCGAAATCTTCGACCAGTTTTCCTCTCGACACTGGAAAAAATGTTTTAAATATTTTATAAATATTTCCAAAAATATGTCGTAGTTTTTCCTTGCAAAACTTTCTTATTAACTCTTGGTCCCATGTTCCACTATTAAAATATGGCTAACCTAATTTCTACCATTTCTGTGGACAAGTTTATTTCATTTGTTTAGAATATTCTGTTTGCCTGTAATGTATATTAACTTTTGTTCTTTCTTCGATAGATATAGAAATTGAAAAACTGCCAAAAAAGGAGGAAGACGAACCTCCAAAACTGATCAGGTTGTCACCATTAAAAAGAAAAGAGGACAACAATGAGGAGAAACAACCAAACAAAAAACTGAGAACTGCACCTATTGATTCAGATAATAAGGATATAGTCATTATTGAAGACGAAGAAAAAGATGAGAAACCGGAAGATATTTTAAATTCAGATTGCAACCAAAATTTCATCACAACCGTAGACCAAAATATAAATATAAGTGAAGAGACAGGCGTGCATAAATCTGGAACAGAATCAAATCCCGTTACAACTGATTGCAATACGACTGTTGCTGAAACGATACCCCCAGCTCCTGAAAGGCCGATAGATACGTCTGTCGTTACTAATATTAATATTACAGAACTAACCGACTCTCCAATCGTTAACAAACAACCGCCTTCGTCGACCGTAGTACCAGAAACGCCACTGCTAGAAGACATTTCATCGGATGAAGACACTCGAGATCATTTTAGCCTACGCAACCATTACGAGAAAAAACTAAGTGGCACTATGTTAAACACTTTGGAGGTCTCGGAGGTAAGCCACTGTGATTTAATAAATGACACTGTAGACTCTATTGACAATGCCTCTAATCATGAATTTTTTGAGAAACCTTTAGTTTACACAAGACCAGTGACACCTAAGAAAACCAGAAAATATTCCACTGAATCCGAAACGACTACTTCGACGGTATCGAAATGCTCAAATGAACCAGAATCCGCAGTTGAAATTAGGAAATGGAACTGTTTGGCAAATATTACTCATTATGAGGAAGACGATACTTTAAGCACATCGTACGTAAGCGTCCAGCCCTCCTGGGATCAGAATTATTCCCTTCCAAAAAATGCAGAAGAAACGGATATTCTGACAACTTCTCCCTACCGAGTGCCTGTGAGCCCCTCAGTATCGACACATTTCCTGCAGGACAGTAGATATCCCAGAGTATCGCCAGTAGCTTCACCGAACAAAAGGTTTTCTCCAAATTTCAAGTTGTCAAACAGATCTGTTCCTGTGTCTCCCTCATTCTCAGTAGTTTCAACAGCATCCTCAGTAGTTCCAACAACATCCTCAGTAGTTTCGGCAACAACCCCAGTAGCTACAATAACCACGCCATTAGGTCCGACAATATCCCCAGTAATTCCAAAGACCACCCGTGTAGTTCCAATGTCTGTATCGAATAACTCCTCAGTTAACTGGCAGGACTGGTTCGCTCAGGAGAAGAGCAAAGGTTTTTTTAATTTCAGCAGATCTCAGTCTGTTGAGAGTGAAAATTTGAATAAAAGACAGTCTGAAGAAACAATTAGTAGTGATTATTGCCCGAAATTACCACTCGAGGACAATTATTGTGAAATAAAGGTAGACTCTAAAACGTATCGAATTAAGAGAAGTGTTTACGAGAGGATTCCTAAAGGCAAACTGTGTTATGTTCGCGACAACAACACTTTTATTAGGTATTTTGACGGCAGTCAAATGGAGCTGTTTATGCGTAATTTAAATGTGGGTGAGGGGAGCTCGATAGCTTCTGACCTTTTGAAACAAATTAAAGGACGCGTCGAAGGCTTAACAGACTTCGAAACGTCTCTGAGTCACTATGAAGCTTCGAGAAAAAGCGAGGTTATTACAATCACTAAAGATGTGACTTTTTCCACCGAGGACTACCTGTCAGATCCTGAATTGTACGTTGTCGAAGTGGAAAAGGTTCAACGATTTGTTCCCAAAGACTTTTATGGATTCTACAAATATGTAACAGGATATCAAATTGTTAATCATCACCCTCCCATATCATTCCAGACTTTCTTAACCATGCATAATACCAATGGCATAAGAGGACTGTTTAAAAGTTATGTAAATACTTTGATCGAAGGACATGCTATTCTGTAGTTTGTCAAAAAAGACATTTTTCCATGCAAAAGCAATGTTTTTTTACTTTTTGTATTGAAAACGTGTGAATTGTAATTCAAAGTAACGTTTTTTTGGCACTCCCCTTTATCCACATATCTTGTTTAGTAGTTATCGCCAATAAACGGAAGTTTCATGTTATAAATTTTATTATTTTTATCATTGGAATATATGTGGTTCGTGATTTCTCGGAAAATTTTATTCTGGATAAAACTTGTGTATGGTTTCAAATTAATATGTATTTGTAATGGTCCAGGTGCTCATGCCAAAAGCAAATTTTGAAACTATGAGTAAAGTGCCCTCACTTAATAAATTACATTTAGTTCATCAATTCGAAAACGGCAAAATTTCTCATTTTGCCTCCCCTCCCCCCCCCCTCCTTAAGAATTTGTTTTCGAAGGAGTGAGTAATAATTTATCTATTAAGGCACATTTATTAATTTCTGATTTTTAAATTATTTAATTATTTCCCATAAGCATTTCAACACAAAGTATAATCAATACTGAAATTGGAAATATGCGCCAACTTTTCTCTGGAGTAATATTTCTTGAGAAATCGTTAATAAAAACATTTTTACCACAGTATATGGAAAATATTGTAATGTTGATAGGCTGCCAAGAAAATTGATTGTTATATAAATGTATTAACGTTGAATTGACCCTTTTTAGTAGGTAACGTGAATAGTTGAATTCCTTTAGGTCTAATATTTTATTTATTTGATTGAGATATGGACGTAATTTTCTTTATTCTCTGTAAATGAAAGTAGCTTTCTCGGGCACTCTACCGAAATGTGGCAATAACTTATTTGATATTATGACCCAATAACGAGGAATCGGGAAGAAACATTTCGCAACCTTTAAATCGCGATTTAGAGCCAATGCCGAAACTGGCAAATGCGTTATCGTTTTGATCTGCTGTTATTACGGAGAAATAAAAAAATGTTTTTTAATTTTATGTAATTAAAGCGGTTTTCCACCTACTAATTTCAATAAAAACTGTGATTACAAAAATCTTTATGGATATATGTTTATAGTGTATCAAATTACTACTATTGCTGTTAAGTGAAACTGAAGAAATTAAATATTTTTACCGTGCCATAACTAAAAAGGGTCAAGTCATTTGATTAAAATTATTATTGGAAAAACAAAATTATTCATAATTTATTGACTTGTGTTACTTTAATATTATAAGTTCTCTTTTGTACGTTTTTTAAATAAAAAAATACTTTCAAATTTTACATTTTACCTATCCAATGAAAGTCCTCTTCCATTTCGATACAATAGCAGTTAATTTTATTAGCAAGTTTGTAGTTTATCTATATTGATAAGAAAAGTGGGGGATATAAAAACATTGTTGAAAAGAATAAAATCGTAATATTACCAGAAGCTTAGTCATCTTCGACAGTGATACAATGCAGGCCGCAGGCCTCTAGAACAATTAAATGAAGAAAATCCTCTTAATGATGGCAATTGTGGAGGTAGGTAAAAAATGTTGTTTTGTGTGGAAAAGTCGTATCGCTTGATTGAGGGGCACAGCCTGTTTTAGATCTAATGCCTTTGAGCAACATTTTTTACCGCGTTTGGTTTTCATTCGAAGATGATATTAATTACTTTTTTTTTTTAACATGCTTCTCATTGTTTTTTATCCCACTTAATTAGCTTAATTTTTTAGCGATAAATATTTAGCCTATTTATGGATGTACCATGATTTATCTCCCATGTATTATTTTTTTTTATCCCCCTTCCCTTTATATTGACAATTTTAATGTAATTTTTTATAAATCTGTACGAGGCTGATTTAAAAAATATGTCGTGGGATAATCACAAAGTGATTCTTAAAACAATATCGCTAATACCTAGCCAGAATATTTCGCTATATATTCATGTCAGTGAAAATGTGCTGTAATCAGTGTTGCCAACGCCTGTTCGCCAAATTACACCGCATTACACCCCCCCATTCAAATTACCAACGACATATATATTGATATATTACTTAATTTAAAAAGTTTTTAATCCTATTTCAAAAAGATCCCAGGAAGCAACATCGCTGCATTTGCCACTAAAGAACAACAAACATTCGCCGCCTATCATTGCTGGTGCAGAATGGGTTACGACTAATATTTCGAAAAAAAAAAATATTAATACAAAATCATTTTTTAATGATTTCTACTATTTAAGTATCCCAATTACACCCAAATTACACCGCATTAGAAAGTGTTAGAAAATTACACCAGATCTTCAAAATTACACCCAAATGGTGTAATTACACCGCAATTGGCAACACTGGCTGTAATTGTACATACTATAGTCTGCTATAGGCAATTTATATGTATAAAATTGGATTTTTCTGTGGTAAAACGAACCCTTTTGTAATGGATAAAAACTGTATTACTCACTGAACGTCCCTCTGTGTGATTGCACCGAGACAATTTGACTGAAATTGAGTTGTTTTTAGGTTGGTGCCAAAGGGTGAAATTTCAGGGTTTTTTTTACAAAAACTCTGCGTTTGCATGGAAAACTTTTAGTTCAGAATTCTCCGATTCCAAAACAGGAACTTGTAGAAATATCAGGCCGAAACATGTGGTTCAAAAATTAATTGAAAAAAATTAAAATGATTTATTCTTTGCAATTGTGTTGTAAATACAGGAATCGATTCTCTCTACTCAAATTGCCACTATCTTTCTGTCTAATTTTCAATCGATTATTTAATATTCGAACACTCATTCAATAACCGGATTGTGCCGATCATTTCAATAATTCCGTATTTTTCAAACGAATGCGCCTATGTCTATTTATATATTCTGTGATGCAAATTTTCTCAGTTGTGGTTATGACACATTCTATTCTATTATATGATTCTGTGTTTGTGTATGACAGTTGACAGTTGACGTCAGTTCCAGTTTGCAGACAGTTGATCCAAGTCAAGGCTGGTGTACAAAGTCTATAAGCCTTGGATCCAAGTATTTTAATTTTAGCCATATGTCATATGTATATATAAAATTTGATTTTTCTGTTGTAAAACAAACCTTTTCGTAATGAATAAAAGGGGTATTACTCGCTGAACGTCCCCCCATGTGAGTGCACCATGAAAATTGGATGAAATTGAGTTGCTTTTAGATTGGTACCGAAGGGCGAAATTTCAGGATTTTTTTTGCAAAAACTGTGCGTTTGCATGGAAAACTTCTTTTAGTTTGAAATTCTCCGACTCCAAAACAGGAACTTGTGAAAATATCAGGCCAAAATATGTGGTTCAAAATATGGTACATAAAATTGAAGGATGTGGAATGTGTACTATTTATTATAGTATCGAGGCCTCAATCATGACGAGGTAATTTATTAACCTGTTCTACATGTAGTCGTAGTTGTTGCAGCTCTTGTTAAGCAGATTGTAATAAAGGTTGTCGTCTTACACTTACAGATAGGAGAGGCAATGAAAACTATGGACGAGAAAGCGAATTTAATTCATGCCGATCTGTCAGAGTATAATATCCTCTGGCACAACAAACGCTGCTATTTTATTGATGTTAGTTGAGCCGTGCCCTGAAAATGACTTTCATTTTAGAGACTGCACCAATGTCATTAACGTAAGTGCAAATTTATTTCTGATACAATCAGATGTGAAAATTTCATCAACGGAATTTTGTTTAACTTGTGTAATTTGCTTTTTAGTTTTTACAAGAAAGGGACTTCCAAAAATAACCACGCCTGACGAACATGTCCTTGGCAGAGTTACAGAAACCATTTAAAATGAAACCCCATCTTGTGGATAGACCTGGCGTGGACTTTTTACACTGCTTGGGAGAAAGCCAAATCATGACAAATACCAGCAGAAATGGAGAATGTTATACCAGATGCTGATGTTGATTTGGTTGACCCATTTAAGGCTTAAAGGACCGGACAAAAAATAACAGAAATTTAACAAACACTGTTACTGTACCAGGTCAGTTATTTTCAAATATTAATAAATCATAATAGCAAACGTTTGTTTATTAATTTTCTTTACACAGCAAGTTTGCTTTTCAATAGACCACTTTGTGTGTGTAGGGTGAGTCGGTTTTTCAGGACTTCGTCACTTTATAGTAGACCTTCTGTTAAGAAGAAAAGGCCCAATAAACCTGTCATAGAGACGCCTCATTTTTGAGATGCAGGGCATTGACATACATTTTTTTCTTTTAATTTCGCTTTACTATAAAAATACCTGTTTAAAACAAAATCATGATATTGCATCAAAAACTTCTTGGGTGCAAATAGTTTAACATTAAAATCTATCGTTTAATATTCCTAGTTACATCGATAGAGCTGCAAGATACCGCTTCACCCTTTATAAAGAGGTAGCACAGCACAGGAAAGACAGATGTGTGATATAAACTGTGGAAGAACGACCAGTCTTCGCCGAATTTGTAGCACCAGACTTAAGCTTTTAAGTCTGGTGCTACAAATTCGGCGAAGACTGGTCGCTTGTGTTAGTATTTTCCACGCCAATTAATCTATTTGGAAAGTAAATTTGCTATATTAATATTAAATAAACATACGTAAATCGATTAGAGCATTCATAGTCCCCATAACAGAAGCCGTATGCTGTAAGAAATGATTGATTTTGATTTCTTATGTTATCGCTACGTAATCGATGGCAAACGTACGTGATCAGATAATTTCGTAAATAGATTTCATCGCAGATATTCGTCTAGAATGGAACGTCTGCGTTATTTTAGTTTTATGTGGTTTGCAATTGGATGGTACACTTTTATTTTTAAAAATAATCAAAATTCAAACTTGAAATGCAACAAAATAATAGAGAACAGTAAGGTTAAGTTCACAGATCGTTAGAATTTAAGATTTCTAACAGCTCTCTGCACATGTGCCAACTCTTAACGTCACGAAGACTATGAATGCATTTTCTTAAAATTATGTCACGTCTTATCGATATAGCATACAGCTTATGTTATATTCACTATGAATCCAGCTTAAACCTTCATAATAATAATATGCCAATGAAACCGTAGAGCTCACACTGTTGTTATTTAAAATTGCCACTATCACAGCTAAATGCCAGATTGTTTTGAGTTTCGTAATATTTTTAAGAGCACAAAAGTTTTGTACTTTCATGATTAGCGAAAGGTTCATGAACCATGGCAATATCACAGATTAACTATATATCAGATGCGAAAGCTTCGCGCGGTGCCTTTCATGTCCGCGACACACGTATTAGACAAAAGCCCGTCGGCTACTCGTAACGTTGCATGCTTTTTGCACCACAAGACTTTAATATTTATTTTTGTGGATGCGAGTTAGTTGCACCACTTGAGCGCTCGAGAAAGACAATAAAAATATATTATAAAATATTTTTTATTAAAACAAATATGAAATTGTATGTTTACAAATGGGATAATATTGTAAGTTTTCTATTTGTTTTATCAGGTTTTTTTGATGTTTTTAGATCTCTATTTGTATACTCGTATGACACTATTTTGACATTTAAAATCCGAACGCTCGGACTAACAATATGTCGCCGTAAACTCTGCTACACGCTGTCACGATAATAATAATAATAATAAACGACTTTATTATAAAAGTATACAGAATACTAATACAATGGGCGAAGTTTAGCCAGTTTTACCCGGCTACTCTTACACTTAACCCGGTACTAAACCCTCCGCATATATGAGGATGGAAGTAGTGGGGACCGTTGGACAGGCCGCCACGCTTACATTCGCATCTGGTATAGTTAATCTGTGGCAATATTTCATTCATGTTTGAGTGTTCCAAAATGTTTGGTTATATTTGCCAGATTTGTGGTTATGTAGTAAATTAGTTCATTTGATCATTTGTCTTTATAGATGATTGCACACCAACTTTACATATCGACTTTAACTAGTAGCTAGTAGATCGCGTTCAAGATGGGCATAATCGAATGATTTCAATAATCGGATACTTGGTATCCGAATGGTGCTAATAATCGAATGATCATTTGAAGTTTATTTAAAATTATGTATTTGGTTGTAGTTAGATTTCGCTTCGCTATCTAGAGGCTCATCACCATCACTGAAACAGTGGTCAAACTGCTGGTAGTTTATTTATATTGTATTATGTTTATGGTTATTTGTCGGATAGTTCATTTGTACTTATGGATATTTGCACACCAACTTTGCATATCCACTTTAGCTAGTAGACAGTAGATGGCACTCAAGACGGGCATAATCGAATTATTTCAATAATCGGTTATTGGACACTTTGTATTCGAATGATGCTAATAATCGAATGATCACTGGAAGTTTACTTGGTTGTTTTGATTTCTAATTCAATGGCCATTACGACACATGACTGCTGATCCGAGTATTTTAGGTTATGATAAAATTTGATATTTCTGTGGAAAAGCAAACTCTTTCGTAATGGAAGGGGTATTAGCTGGTGAATGTCCCCCTGTGTGGATGCACAGAGAAAATTGGATGGAAATGAGTTGTTTTTAGTAACACAAAATGTTGGTGCCAAAGCGTAGAATTTCAGGATTTTTTTTTGCAAAAACGGTGCGTTTGCATAGAAAACTTATTTCAGTTTCGGGTTCTCCGATTTCAAAACAGCAACTTTCAGGCCAAGATGTGTAATTGTGTAATAAGGTACATAGTTTTTTCGCTTAGCGTTACGCATCTTACATCTTATAATATTTGCATTGCTACACGGAGAGACAAATAAGGAAACCTGTTCTTATTTGCTTAAGAGGGTATGTAACTGGTGTAAACTTAGATTAAAGATATATTTAGCTGATAATGATTTGAAGCAGATAATCGCGAAATATAATACACTATCCTTCATGTTACTTTTATTTTCAGCTGGATACACTACAACTCGCACAGAGGCAGGTACAATTATCGAAGTAGGTGAACGCTAAGTTTCACTAAGTCATCATGATGTTCCGATTTTGGTAGAACCTGAGTTTGTCATAGATAAAAACTAATACCTCACATGCGGATATGTATGAAACAAATTAACAGGTTTGATTTTAAATTTACATCTTTATCTTTAGAGTACCTAGTTACAGTTAAATTGGTTAGTCTTTAATACCCCGGTATTATATGTTGTGGCTGTTTGGCGTTGTAGGCCGTGTATGCCTTGGGTCCAATGATGAAGAGAGAATGGGGTATCACAACTTGTTTGAGCTCTTCTAGCTCTCTAACTAAATTTCTCTCAGTTAATTTGACAATATACCAGTATGTACAGTATTGTCGCTTTTAAATGATCGTGGTATCAACTTTACATGTGGATTCCTGATTCTGTCGTAAGTTTAAGGTTAGGAACAAACAGGTAAGAGCAAAGCAAGGACAATTGACTTGCTCATCATCTGTTTAATTATAACATTGGGCTTACGACAGAATCAGAAATCCATTTGTTAAGTTGATATCACTATCATTTAAAAGCGACGATGCTGTACGTGTGCAGGATGCTGTGCCCTCTGGAGGTATTAAGGAAAGGACTGATTTGACCTTGTCCTCATTTAACCGAATCTCTATCGACTCTAACGGATATCGAGATCCCAATGGGGAGCATCCATTTAAAATCAGCCTTTGTATTGCTAAATATTTAATCGGTAAATTGTAGTTACTGTTTCACCCTATGATATTTGATAGCATCAAATTGGGCACTAATACTCCAACCATCGAGTAAAAGCATAATACAAATAGCCAGAACTTGGCCTATGCTGGCGGCGCACTATGTGTGGCACTCTAGCAATTTGTCCGCAAAATTTTTAGTATCACTTGTAACGTCGAGCGTTAGTCTTTCTCCATGCGAGTTTAATTACTTTATTTTGTATTTTCTATGCCGTGTGAATATATATTATACAATCATGACAACAGCATATCATGATTGTGTTAATATAAACTGTTTTAATTTAATAATAGAGTTGAAAAAACATTTTTCTTCTATCGTGCGTAAAATAAACAAGTTAAAAATTGCATATTAGAACACCTGTAACAATCACACCTTATTTTTGTTAACTTTTACATGAACAAATAAAGACATATCTATCTATCTATCTATCTATTTTAAAAAAGTGAAATATACAGTCGAACTTGGATATAACGAACACTCGGTTATAACGAACGAATTGAAAAGTCCCATCCGAAGTCCCTATTAAGCGCATGTATTTTTGTTCAGCTATAACGAACTCGAATATAACGAACACTCGGTTATAACATACCGCATTTTTATCCCGGCGGACCTCTAAACTCGGTTATAACGAATTAGCGAGTGGTTTGTTGACTCGATGTCGAACGAACGGCGCGCGACGAATTTGCAAACAAGTCTCAGCAAGTTACCTACAATTAATCTTTTGTTTGAGTGGGTGCTAAATTGCGTGTTGAATTTGCATTTGAACAATGGCTAATGTTGAAAGCAAATAGAAAATCTATTTCTTTGTCGGATAAGTTAAATATAATTCGCAAGCTGGAGAATGGCTGTGCAAATGCACAAATTCGCCATGATCACGGGCTCTCTAAGTTGAAGCTGTTTTTTTGTCGATCTTTTATAACGAACGTTCGCATGTAACGAACAGTTTTACGGGTCCCTTGGAGGTTCGCTATAGCCGAGTTCGACTGTAGTTATTTAATTTTATGTAATCAATTTATTTATTATCACAGTATATTATTATAAAATATATCTATTTCTCAGTATTCTTTAACAATAATGCTTGATTCGTTTATAATTTTGAGGTTTCATTTATATTCTTAAGATTTTGATTAGTTTGACTTGTTTAAAATTAGTGTTGATAAAATGGCCGGTTATTTATTTTTTGTCAATTGACTGCCGTTATTGACGGTCATAGGCGAACAAGTCAATTATGTTTTTTTAATTATAATTACATATGATTGGTCTTTTCCATACGAATATTTTAATACCAATAATGGATGCTCATTTTTAATCAGTGTTTTAATAAGAAATACATTTATTAATTTTGGCAATACCATATCGTTTTCTTATTTTCGAAGGGTACTTCAGACAGGTACTTATGTGCTTTCTCATACGAGCAACATGTGTCACATATTTTTTATCGCAAAAATTACATTTTGAGTGTCGCGTTTTTTTGTCGATAGTACTTGTAAAAAAATTTTATATATTTATACCGGTATATTATCAAAACACTACATAGGGACGTGTTCGACCAATCTCGTGTGGGGGGGAGATCACTGATGGTGATTTGACAACTGAAAATTGACAGTTTTGTTTGTATGGCATTGTTTATTTATTTACAAGCTCTCCTGTAGTTTTTATGTGTTTTAAACAATAATAGATGAGTTGTTAGATCGAACCATCTTTACATGCGTTTGGTCTTTGAATAAATATATTAATATCCTAAATTCATAACATTTTCGCCATTATTTAAAATATCAAGTAATAAAACGGTGCAAATAATTACGATTTTGTAATTATTAGCTGTAACATACCCAGTTCCATTTCCATAATAACCTTAATGTCAATTTTGCTTTTTGCAATGAAAAACACTTAGGTTAATACAAACGTAGAACTTGAATCGTGTTTGAAATTATTCATTTTATCGATCTCACAAATCATCGACGTCACAATTGAATGCGGTTTGAAGCAGTTAACGAACACGGTTCAGTGCATAAAAATAGCTTTGATATTACTAGAGACCACCAGTAGGAAACAACTTTGTTTTCACCAAGCTTCTCGAGTGTCCACTTGAAAAAATAAATCTATTTGCAAATTTTTATTTCCTCAATTATTTTTGTTGACAATTTATAGTTACATAAATATGTCAAGATCTGGTTCTAAATTAGTAAATTGTGGACTTTGGCAAGGAATAACTATACACTCGGTATAGCCACTTCTTGCCCAAGTCCACAATTCACTAATTTAGAACCAGCTCTTGACAATATCTACTATGGAAGATGAAAAACTAAAAATTCAAAACGAATAAATGCCCTATTATTTTATGTTACAAATAATTCCCTGGCGGCTACACTATCCCAAATTGGTGCTCGGCGCTCGCGTTTGGTAAACTGGTGAATACAAACATATATCGTTGCGAACACTGGAAATTTCGTACTCAAACTGCTGAAAGAAAAGAAAGGTAATGAAGCGTCTAGTTTCGTATTGTCTTTGATAATTTGTCTCTTGCCAGATTTGTGGTTATGTAGTAAATTAGTTCATTTGTCCTTATGGATGATTGCAGTGTATGCACGCCAATTTTACATATCCACTTTAGCTAGTAGACAATAGATGGCGCTTAAGACGGGCATAATCGAACGATTTCAATAATCGGATACTTTGTATCCGAATGATGCTAATTACCGGATGCATATTCACATCCTTTACAGTCGTACGGAAATGGCAGTATTTGGCGCAATCTCATTGGCCGTTTCAAGGCCACGACTTGGCGCGGACGCAAAATGTCACATTTAAAAACAAATTTGGCTTTAATCTAATAAGAAGAATTCCTTTATCAAGGGAATGACACACATAACTCGCAATAGACCTCATGTCATGCCTGATGCATTTAATAAAAAAAAATTCCTTTAATCTAATGAAAAAAAAATACTTTATCAGGGGAATAACACACATATCTAACCTGCCTCCGGCTATCACCTCCGGCTTCTAACTCGCAATAGACCTCATGTCATGCCTGATGCATTTAATAAAAAAAAAAAAAACAAGAACGTGTGGGATTTGAACCCGGAACCTTCTGCTTGCCAAGCCGAGCTCGTTTCCGCTAGGCCATTGCACCACTAACTAATTGCGAGTAAAGAAGGAATAAGTTCAGTTAGGTTTAGTGAAATGTGACATTTGGCCTTGAAACGGCGAATGAGATTGCGCCGAATACTGCCATTTCCGTACGACTGTAAAGAATGTTAATATGCTTACCGCATAAGCATTTGAAGTTTACTTGAATTATTTGGGTGTCTTCGATTTCGCTTAATCGTATTTATTCACATTGGCTTTGGTTAATCGCTGTGCACCGTTCTCTCCTCAGATCAAGAAAGGTTGAGATTCTCTCGGATTTTCATTTCGATTATTTTATCAATCGAACACTCGATACAATGATCGAATGACCGATTATTTTTCAATCGAATGCGCCCATGTCCATCGCTTCCTGTTTTGTTTTCCATAATCCATGGTTATGTAATTTTATTGTGAGGTTATGACGCGTGACTCGGATCCGAGTATTTTAGCCTATTTGTGGATAAAATATGATTTTTTTGTGGAAAGCAAACTTTTTCGTAATGGGTAAAAGGGGTATTACTCGCTGATCGTCGCCCTGTGTGAATGCACCCAAAAAATTGAATGGAATTGAGTTGTTTTTAGTGATACAAAATGTTGGTGCCAAAGAGTGAAATTTCGGGATTTTTTTCGCAAAAACGGTGCGTTTGCATGGTTAACTTAATTCAGTTTAGAGTTCTCCGACTTCAAAACAGGAACATTCAGGCGAAGATGTGTGGTTCATAGTAAGGTACATAGTTTTTTCGCTGAAAGTGAGGTTAGGTTTGTTTTTTGTTCCGCTTGGCGTTACGCATCTCCTTTCATCTTATATTATTTGCATTGCTACACGCAGAGACAAATAAGGAAACCTTTTCTTATTTGCATAAGAAGTTACCTTGTAGATGTTGTAAACTTAAATTAAAGTTATATTTAGCTGATTGTTTTGAAGCAGATAATCGTTCACAAAATTATAATACACTATCCTTCATGTTACTTTTATTGTTTCAGCTGGATACGCTACAACTCGCACAGAGGCAGGTGCAATTATCGAAATAGGTGGAAGCTAAGATCCATTAAGGTTCCTCTTAAGTCGTCATGATGTTCCAATTGTGGTAGAACCTGGAGTGAGTTTTTAATAGATAGAAACTAATACCTCGCATGCGGATATATACGAAACAGACTAACAGGTTTGAATTTAAATTTACATCTTTATATTAAAGTAGTTACAGTTAAATTGGTTAGTCTCCCAGTATTATACACATTGCAAAAGCACTCATCTTGACATAGGACCTAAATTTGCCGCTTAGTTTTGTTTAGTTACATTGCGTGCGTAGTCGATAAGTGAGGGACGATTTATGCTAGCGTACTTGTCTGCATATATCCATAAATCCTTTCAGGATATCCATTGTACATCCATAATGACCGTAATAGATGTACGTCCCTTTATGATGTCCATATATCCTTTCAGGATATCCATTGTACATCCATAATGAACGTAATAAATGTATGTCCCTTTATGATGTCCATATGTCCTTTCAGGATATACATTGTATATCCATAATGAACGTAATAAATGTACGTCCCTTTATGATGTCCATATGACATCCATAATGAACGTAATAAAATGTATGCCCCATTAGGATGTCCATATGACATCCACAACGGAATTAATAAAATTTACGTTCACTTCGGATGTCATATGACGTCCGTCGACGTCCCTGGATGATTCGGACCTTGTCTGGACGTCCATTGGACATTTAATGCTACTAGGGATACAGTCGATGCAGATAACCAATACCAGCAGTACCATAACGACCACCACGACAACGGCAACAACAACTCGCCACACACACATAATAATCGCCACAACGACGATATCTCTAATGGATAATCCGTGTAATCAACGATCTGAAGACACGACCGACCGAAGTCGTTGGGC
Source organism: Rhagium mordax (assembly GCA_963680705.1). Taxonomy (NCBI): domain Eukaryota; kingdom Metazoa; phylum Arthropoda; class Insecta; order Coleoptera; family Cerambycidae; genus Rhagium; species Rhagium mordax. The sequence continues at coordinate 5,776,223 of OY796662.1, read as the reverse complement.
AATTTGTATTTTTAAATTGAGTTGTCCTTGGACTTCGGACTTTTGTGCTTTTGTGAATATATCGTTGACCGTATAAGGTGAAGAAGAATGGATATGGATGCAAATGTTTAAAACAATCCTACAACATGGTGAGTTAAAAATTTAATTTTCAAATTCCATACGCATGAGAAGTATGCTAAAATAAGAAAAATATGTGGCAACGACAAACGTCTGTTTCAATGTGTACACCTTAATTATTAGCTGATATTTTTTAGTACCGCCCATAAGGGAGCTTACCTAAGTATAGTTAGAATAAAACAGTAAAATATAACTTCATAATTCTAGAAAGATAGTTTTATGTTTGTCCGAAAGGTGGCGCCACTTTCTAAATCGCCGGCATATGTTTGCCCAAAATGTATAACTACCACAGCAAATCCATACGTTCTTCAATAACTCCGTTGCATTGTAGGAATTACATTCTAGCAGGTAATTGGGGGGAGTCCACCATGTCCCCCTAAATTCAGGAAGGACCGTCATTAGTGGTGACGTCATGCGAGTCCATGGCGTGGTCCTGGGGAGCTACCGCGAATGCGTTTGCAGTCCAAACCGTTTGCTAAAGCCGCCTTTTTACCATCTCGAGACATAAATTCTGTCTGCGAGTTTGGGCATATATCGCCCTCTCCAAAGGTTTATCCATCGTGTGTGTACCCCAGTTTCACTGGGGCAGAATTTATCTGCAAGCTGGGCATAACGCCATCTCCGCGAGTACTGGTTGTACTACAAAATTCCTTGGGTGTGTTGTGTAATACCATCTATACTATAATATACGGTACCCACATGATAATACGCAATTGCAGGGCATCGTGTATAGCAGCCTCTGGTGCTTGGCACCACACGAGGGCCAAATCCGTAGGCTACCACCACCACCACCAGTACTCTCGAGCAGCGTGTGGTGTACCGTGTACCCCTACGTCGCCGCCCGTGAGATTCGGTGTGCAACAAAAATCATGGGGGTTAAACACACCCATCGATCACCTGGCAACTTTTGTATTGAAATCAGCTGGCGTCTGTTGCGAGGCACAATCCTTGTTCCATCGTGTACCTATAACCGAGGCAGAATTTGTCTGCGAGCTGGAGAATCCGCCATCTCGGGAGTATACGGGTGTACTACAAAAATCCATGCGTGTGCGTGTGTACACGTATATCGGATACACAAATATTGATTGATGCGCAACATTTGCATATAAGCAAGCCATGCGCTGGCGCGTCTGTGCGAGGCACAAATCCTTTTTGGTTTACCCACCGTGGAGCATCGTGTACCTATATAACGAGGCAGGATTTGTCCGCGAGCTGGACATACTGCCATCTCGTGAGAGATAGGTGTACTACAAAATTCCATGAGGTGTATTGTATATCGTCATCGATCTACAAATTGATGGGCAACAATTTTGCAAGCCATGTGTGCTGGCGTCTGTGCGTGGCACAATCCTTTTTGGTTTACTTACCCACCGTGGAGCATCGTGTACCTATATAGCCGAGGCAGAATTTGTCCGCGAGCTGGACGTACCGCCATCTCGTGAGAGTACAGTGTACTACAAAAATACATAGGACAAACTATTGCAAAGCAACATTTGCAGATTTAAGACATGCAGCTGCTTAGTGGTGGCCTCAGTGCGAGGCACAAATCCTTTGGTTTATTCACCGTACCTTTGTACCTATATAACTGAGACAGAATTTGTCTGCGAGCTGGACATATCGCCATCTCTTGAGGGATACTTACTGATTTACCCGCCCTACAATATACACACATGACAGTCAGTTTCATGCTGGAATACTCGGTGCGAGTGTTGAAAAGAGAAACATAATAGCCCAAAATCAAAAGACACCTTTTCTAATAAACAAGATGCCAATTGACTTCAGTCAATCGTGTTTTCTGCATTGCACGAGTGGCGCTGGTACCGCAAAACATAGAAAGAAGCAAGTGTAACAAGTTGATCACCTAAATTTGAAATTGATCCAGTTTTTAATTCCTGAGATACGAAGGCGCACGCATGAAAATTGAAACACCCTGTATATAGATAGATAGGTTTTACCTTCTGACATTTTCGAACAAAGCCATTCATGCTTCATTTCTTTAAATTTTGTTTTTATAATTATCATCTTTTGAAATTGGCTACAAAATATGCCAGCCGAAACGTCGGGACGCTAATAATCTCGGACTCGGTTCAACCCGAGAATCCAGTAATTTTAATTATTAGTAAAGTTAATCTATACATTTTTACCTTTTATATTGATGTCCTTGAGGTTTCGATACGCAACGCACTATCAATGCCATTCGCCGCTCGCCAATTTGCGTAAATTTAATGTTAAGCAAGACATCAGTTTTACTTTCATATTCCTATTGTGGGCCTTGAATGCTCAAGGAAATACTTTCGCAAAATAGGTTTCCTTATTTGTCACTGCGTGTAGCAATGCAAATAATATAAGACGAAAGGAGATGCGTAACGCCAAGCGAAACAAAAAGCCTAACCTAACCTCATTTTCAGCGAAAAAACCATGTATGTACCTTACTTATGAACCACACATCTTCGCCTGAACGTTCCTGTTTTGAAGTCGGAGAACTCTAAACTGAAATAAGTTTTCCATGCTAACGCACCGTTTTTGCGAAAAAAATCCCGAAATTTCACTCTTTGGCACCAACATTTTGTATAACTAAAAACAACTCAATTCCATCCAATTTTTTCGGTGCATTCACACAGGGGGACGATCAGCGAGTAATACCCCTTTACCCATTACGAAAAGTTTGCTTTCCACAAAAAAATCAAATTTTATCCACAAATAGGCTAAATTGGCTAAAATATTCGGATCTGAGTCACGCGTCATAACCTCACAATAAAATAACATAACCATGGATTATGGAAAACAAAACAGGAAGCGATGGACATGGGCGCATTCGAATGAAAAATAATCGATCATTCGATTATTGTATCGAGTGTTCGATCGATAAAATTATCGAATGAAAATCCGAGAGAACCACGACCTTTCTTGATCTGAGGAGAGAACGGTGCACAGCGATTAACCAAAGCCAAAGAGAATAAATACGATTAAGCGAAATCGAAGACAACCAAATAATTCAAGTAAACTTCAAATGTTTATTCGGTAATTAGCATCATTCGAATACAAAGTATCCGATTATTGAAATCGTTCGATTATGCCCGTCTTAAGCGCCATCTATTGTCTACTAGCTAAAGTGGATATGTAAAATTGGCGTGCAATCACTGCAATCATCCATAAGGACAAATGAACTAATTTACTACATAACCACAAATCTGGCAAATTATCAAAGACAATACGAAACTAGACGCTTCATTACCTTTCTCTTCTTTCAGCAGTTTAAGTACGAAATTTCCAGTGTTCGCAACGATATAAGTTTGTTTTCACCAGCTTACCAAACGCGAGTACAAATTTGGGGTAGTAGCCGCCAGGGAATTATTTTTAACATAAAATAAAATGGCATTTATTCGTTTTGAACTTTTAGTTTTTCATCCTCCGTAGTAGATATTGTCAAGGGTTGGTTCTAAATTAGCGAATTGAGGACTTGGGCAAGAAATGGCTATACCGAGTGTATAGTTATTCCTTGCCAAAGTCCACAATTTACTAATTCAGAACTTGACACATTTATGATCTCGACAGATCTTGACACATTTATGTAACTATAAATTGTCAACAAGAATAATTGAGGAAATAAAAATTTGCAAATAAATCTACTTTTTTAGGTGCACACCCGAGAAGCTTGGTGAAAACAAAGTCCCATTTCCTACAGTAAATTGACTGACAGCAGGCGGTTTCTAGTAATATCAAAGCTGTTTTTATGAACCGAACCGTGTTCGTCAACTGTATCAAACCGCATTCAATTGTGACGTCAGTGATTTGTGAAATCGGTAAAATGAGTACTTGAATAGAATGACTGTATAAAATATTCACACGGCACAGAAAATATAAAATAAAGTAATTAAACTCGCATGGAGAAAGACTAACTCTCGACGTTACAAGTCATACTAAAAATTTTGCGGGCAAATTGCTAGAGCGCCACCCATAGTTCACCGCCAGCATATGCCATATTCTAGCTATTTGTATTATGCTTTACTCGATGGTTGGAGTATTAGTGCCCAATTTGATGCTATCAAATATCATAGGGTGAAACAGTAACTACAATTTACCGATTATATATTTAGCAATACAAAGGCTGATTTAAAATAGATGCTCCCCATTGGGATCTCGAAATCCGTTAGAGATAGAGATTCGGTTAAATGACAAGGTTGCGCAAAAAAAATTCCTTATGCCATATTATTGGTGAACCACCAAGTTGAATCGGCCTGTATACTAGTCAAATCAGTCCTTTCCATAATACCTCCAGCATCGTCGCTCTTAAATGATAGTGATATCTACTTAACATGTAGATTTCTGATTCTGTCGTAAACTCAACGTTATAATTAAACAGATGATGAGCAAGTCAATTGTCCTTGCTTTGCTCTTACCTGTTTGTTTATAACCTTGAACTTACGACAGAATCAGGAATCCACATGTAAAGTTGATACCGCGATCATTTAAAAGCGACAATACTGTACATACTGGTATTTTGTCAAATTAACTGAGGGAAATTTAGTTAGAGAGCTAGAAGAGCTCAAACAAGTTGTTATACCCGTTCTCTCTTCATCATTGGACCCAAGGCATACACGGCCTACAACGCCAAACAGCCACAACATATAATACCGGGGTATTAAAGACTAACCAATTTAACTGTAACTACTCTAAAGATAAAGATGTAAATTTAAAATCAAACCTGTTAATTTGTTTCATACATATCCGCATGTGAGGTATTAGTTTTTATCTATTTACAAACTCAGGTTCTACCACAATCGGAACATCATGATGACTTAGTGGAACTTAGCGTCCACCTACTTCGATAATTGTACCTGCCTCTATGCGAGTTGTAGTGTATCCAGCTGAAAATAAAAGTAACATGAAGGATAGTGTATTAATGGCTGACGGGTCACCCAAAGCCAAAAAGGGGAAAAAAATATATAAAGTATATATATTTTGTGAACGATTATCTGCTTCAAATCATTATCAGCTAAATATATCTTTAATCTAAGTTTACACCAGTTACATATCCTCTTAAGCAAATAAGAACAGGTTTCCTTATTTGTCTCTCCGTGTAGCAATGCAAATATTATAAGATGTAAGATGCGTAACCACAGGCGTAACGCTAAGCGAAAAAACTATGTACCTTATTACACAATTACACATCTTGGCCTGAAAGTTGCTGTTTTGAAATCGGAGAACTCGAAACTGAAATAAGTTTTCTATGCAAACGCACCGTTTTTGCAAAAAAAAAAAATCCTGAAATTCTACGCTTTGGCACCAACATTTTGTGTTACTAAAAACAACTCATTTCCATCCAATTTTCTCTGTGCATCCACACAGGGGGACATTCACCGGCTAATACCCCTTCCATTACGAAAGAGTTTGCTTTTCCACAGAAATATCAAATTTTATCATAACCTAAAATACTCGGATCAGCTGTCATGTGTCGTAATGGCCATTGAATTAGAAATCAAAAAAACCAAGTAAACTTTCAGTGATCATTCGATTATTAGCATCATTCGAATACAAAGTGTCCAATAACCGATTATTGAAATAATTCGATTATGCCCGTCTTGAGTGCCATCTACTGTCTACTAGCTAAAGTGGATATGCAAATATCCATAAGGACAAATGAACTATCCGACAAATAACCATAAACATAATACAATATAAATAAACCACCAGCAGTTTGACCAGTTTACTAATAGTATACAATCCTAAGCAAATTGGTAAAATTCTATGTTCAAGAACAGAACAGAAGTAAAAACATTTTATATACAATTTTTGTTTGCATTAGATAAATCGTTCGGCAGTTTTTAGCCTAAAACCTATGACATGTGGCCCAATTTGGCAAAACTATTTTTAATTCAGCCTTTAACAAGTGAATTAATTTTCTTAATCAATTATACAGGGTAGTTATTATAACCGCTTGCTGCTCCTCATTGAACGAACTAAAAATTGGTCTGTGAGCATTTTGGAATGTAAGAAGTACCCTCATACCCTCATTAATTGGTCTTTGAGGGAGGCATACTTAGAGCGTACTAGCATCATCCATCGTCCGATTGAATTTTTATCATCCCCCCCCCCCCCCCCCCAACGTGACATTTAATAAAGTGATTTTTGGGCTTATAAATAGAAATCAATCTGCACGAGGTAAATTTAAAAAATATATTGTGGGTTAACCACAAAGCGATTCATAAAACAAGTATCCTTAATACCTACCCATAATATTTCCCCTAGTACACTACATACATATATTTATTCTTGAATAACAAAATTTGTAAAGTTACAATATATATCTTTCACTTAAGATTATTAGAGTTTAGCTTGGCCTTGTTTCTTTGAACTATCAATGAGTTTATTCAGTAGCGTATGTGCTTCATCATAGTAAGGGTTGCATTCATTTCTTACTTTTTCAATCCAGGTTTCCAATATCGGTCGACCCACTCTAGGTTCATAATTTGCTAATCCTAAAATAAACAAAATGGTTAACTAAAATTATTGTTTTCTTCTAAAAATGTTATTTTTAAAGGCCACAGGGTTCATACTTCAAAATTTAGAGTATCAACAAATATGAGAGCATTCCTCCATGTCTACAGTCCACCAAAAGACTTTCGTGGTAATTTCTAGAACAGTAAAATACTTACGTAATTGTTCGATTTCGCAGGCCGCCAGTAAATCTGCAACAGATACTTTAGTAGCTCCATTAATAAAAGGTCCAGTTGATAGAAAATATTCCACAAAGCGGTCCAAGTTGTTCACCACATCGCTTTCACATTTTTGCAATTCCTTAGGACTAGGTTGCTTCCCTGTTATTAATGGATTCAACCACTAAAATAAAATTAGGGATTTCTAAGTTTATAATAATATGATCCATTCGAAGCTGATGCTCATTAGTAATGAAACTTAAAAATACACAAAGATCATAAATGTAACGTAATTTTATGAGAGTAGGAAAGTAAATTGACATTAGCTAACTTTAATACATAAGAGTTGCCGATGTCTTAAAAATACCTACCACAGCTTACTACTCCCACCTCTTCGACATTTGGCATGCTTCGAAACAGTCGTCGTAACCTCGGAAAATACGGACAACTTTTAAAGCAACCCGGAATACATAGAATTTTTAAATGAACTCCGATAATAGTAACTCAAGTAACTAGGACTCTACCTTATTAGAGTGGCATATGTGACAATCAAATTTATTAATAAATAAAAATTTACCCACTTTTGTTCGGAAATATGTGGTACAAAAAAGTCTTGTGTTGAGGTGCTGCCATTCTAAATATTCATCTACTTTTGCTTGCTGCCGACTTTCTTTTGGGTACCAATGATCATCTACGGGATATTCTCTACTAAGGTAACGAGCAACTGCAACACTAAAAAAATGTTTTTTTCATCTAAAATGATTTAACGTCATTAATTTTAAATACCTTTCTCCTAATCTAAAATCACCATCATGGATAAAAGGGACTTTTTGAAACTTTGAATATTTTTCTTTAAAATTCTCAGTTAAATGTTCTCCTAGAAAGTAAGCTAAAGTGTAAAACTTAAAAACAAAACAATGTTTTACCTTTCCTCAATGCTACAGGGCACGCCTCAAATGGTATTTTAGTAATTTTTAAGAAAATGTACAAAGCCCTAGAAGGTTGCGACATTAAATCAAAGTAAAATTTTAAGACCATTTTTATCCCAGGTATAGCAAGATCTCCTTTATTTTATATATTCTGTTAAAAACTTGATACCCGATTTGGGAAGTTCTACACAATAAAAAAAATGTATTCAAAACGAAAACTCACAGGTCTCAAAGTCCAGTTCAATATAATATTTATTATCTCTATAGTCCAGCGTCAAGCTATTTATAATTTGTAAACATTTGTAAAGTTAAAACCACAGAATTATGTTAAACCTGTGGTTAAACAGCAGAGAAAGTGTGGTTATGTCTCTATTTTCTGTGCTGTCAAAGCTTCCTCCGACAACATAGGCGTACACAATTATAGGTATAAGCATTGAATAATGGAATTTTATTCAATGGTATATCAACAACAAACAAATTTGTGGAAGAGTAATGACTAATGAGTATACTCACCCAGTGTATTAGCTCCATAACACATTAGGCAGTTGAATTGAACTGACCGTTTAATGCGCGAAAGAACGAACCATACTATAAAAACGAATCGTAATTGTTCTGTTTTAAGATGTTCTATGAAACGTGACAGGTGACCAAGGCTTGTAGACGTACAGGGTTACATCAATGAGCAGCATTAGGGCGAGGAAAATGCGGGTTGCGGCAGGGCTGGCGACCGCGGTCTGTCATTTATTTCACATACTAAAAAGAGACACTAAACACTGCTCTGCTGTTGTAGAACAGAGATGGATATACCGACGGTCGCCTAGTGACGTATGATATATTGAGATAGGTCAGGTTCAGATTGGGTAACCTTTAGAGTTTACCAGCCTTGACAGGTGACACCCTAAGCCGGCTTCATGCAAGGCTGGTAGGCTTCATGCACTCGCGAATTGCGAATCATGTTGCTATTGGTTCATTTTACTTTAAAATTTCGAATTGACCAATAGCAACACGTTTCGCATTTCGCTTTTCGCAACGGAGTGCATGAACCCGGCTAATTTAAGCGTGGGATTTAGTGACACTTAACAGAGAAAACAGAAATATATATTGTTCTGTGGAATTTTGAGTAAAAAAAAATCACCTTTAACACGAGTAACATTTTGTCAAGGCATATTTGGTTCAACCGGTTTATTTCATTTTATTTCTAGTATCTACAGTATCTCCTTTTTGGCCGATTAGTTTTGGGACACCCTATATAAACACTGATAAATGAAGGAAAATATGAAATTGTATATTATAGATAGGCAACCATCACTACAACTAGCAACGTTGGTTGGTTGTAGCAGTAGAATCTTTATTACATGTTTACAATTTAAATTGACATTAATTTTCCATAAAAAAATTCTCTCTGACCCTGTGCTAATACAAGTGTTGTGAATTGATACCAATTTAATTATCTTATATCGTACGTATTAATACATGATATGACGTCTACCATAACCTAAAATTCGAATGTCAGTTTCTTGCTTATCTATTTTTAATTTAATATTACTAACTATTCAGCAACTGTTTAATATGCTTGCAAAGACTGGTTTACTGGTAGTGTCTAACCCTAAACAAATTGGCAAAATCCTGACAAGTGTTGAAAAACAAGTAAAAAATACACTTTATATACAATTTTTGTCTGCGTTAGGTGAACCGTTTGGCAGTTTTTACCCTAAAACCTACAACACATGGCCCAAATTTAGCAAAACTGTATTTAACGTTTATTCTCAGGTAACACATTCAGCAGTATTAATGTATCAAGTGCTTATTTTAATATTTTTAGGCTGCGACCGACTGCTGCAACTTGGATGTAAAAGTTTTATTATCAGGTATTAAATATAATATACCAAAAATCCAAACACAGAAACCTATAGATTTGATAATTTTTGATAGACAACACAGTCAAGTGGACATAGATAATTTTATAAAAACCAGAATACAGAATATCACAAAAGAGTACAATGTCGTAACAATAGATACAGGTAACTTCGAAGTTATGGAGGAAAGTACTGTTATCGATAAGTCTGTTTCTAAGCATACAGTATTAGGTGGAACTTTTGATAGGCTTCATGTAGCTCATAAACTTCTCTTGAGTGAAGCAGTTTTACGGGCGAATGCGAAAGTTACAGTAGGAATTACTGACGAGAGTATGTTACAAAGTAAAATCTTATGGGAACTTATAGAAGATATAGATACAAGAGTTAAGAACGTGACCGAGTTTTTAAATGATATTTGTCCCGAGTTGGAGTATAAGATCGTACCGATTTCCGATCCTTTTGGTCCTGCAATTGTAGACCCCAGCATGGAGCTTATTATAGTGAGCAAAGAAACAATTAAAGGCGGTGAGAAAATTAATGAACGTAAGTAATTTTATGAAAATATAACTTTCATTTGTCTTCAATATTTGATTAAGACGTGTTTTTGATATTCGCCGTGGCTTTTAGTTAGGCAGCAGAAAAATTTGAACCCCTTGATAATAGTACCAATAGAACTAGTTGATGAACCTAATCCGAACCCCTTTGAGGAAACCAAAATTAGTTCCAGCACAACTCGTATGAGACTATTAGGAACAGTTTTAAGACCAGTTAAGACTAATAATGATATTCCTAGAACACCTTATGTTATTGGTTTAACAGGTAAGTTTTCCATTATTTTATGTTGGTATTTGCATTATAGGAATACAAAAATATAATTATCGGACTGTTTAAATTTATCCACATATTCGTATTTGATGGATATAATGACCGGATCATTAAATTTTTGTTTTATGTATGTATTTCTATATAAATGAGTTTTCTCATGGATGGGGCAAACAATTACCATGAATGAATGTTATTTTATTAAAAATCTAAATCTTTAAGTTAATCATACTTAGAGAAGTTTAGCAGTCATTAATTTTAAGGTGGAATCGCCAGCGGCAAATCTGGAGTAGCGAAATGGCTCGATGAATTAGATGCGCTAGTAATTAACTGTGATATTGTTGGTCATAACTTGTACAAGCCTGGAATGCCATGCCATAAGTTAATTGTTGCACATTACGGTGATAAAGTATTGGCAGAGAATGGCGAGATTGATAGGAAGGTGTTGGGAGGAATCGTTTTTGGAAATCCGGTAAGAAATATGAAATATTATCTTGTCAGTTGTATATTTTTGTCAAATGAAGGAATCTATTTCGTTTTTGATATACAAACCAGCTTTCAGCTCTGTATGATTTACTTAACATTTAAAGGAAATTTTCAGTTTAATATTTAAAAATTTTATAATCATACCACAAGAAATTAAACTACTTGAATTAAACCAGTTTAAAAAGAACACATTGTTATAACTGTTTATTATATAATTCAAGTTTCTGCTTTATACAATATCATGTTGATAATAAATTTTACGCAACATCTCTAAAAAAATATTTATTTTTGTACTAGTTATTTTATTCTTTAGTTCTCTAGCTCTCATATATTTACTTATCTTATCTATATAAATATATTAACTTATACTCGTAATTACCTTTAACAATGCATTATATGTTTTTTTTTAGTAGAGCAGCTATTCACCTGAACTCTACAGTTTAACACCGACTATATTGTATTTTTTTCTTTTGTTTATTCAAGATTAAAGGCATTATCATTATCATTATTTTATTGAATAGTAAATGAATCCGATCATGTATACTTCTGACAAGAATAACCTACACATATTATTTTTAGGAACAATTAAAAAAATTGAATTCAATAGTATGGCCAGCCATAGCCGAGGAAGTTAATAAAATCATCAGAAACACTGACAAAAAGGTAGTTGTCGTTGAAGCTGCAGTCCTCTTGATGGCTGGATGGGAAAAATACTGTCATGAGGTTAGAATACCTTTAAAAATGTGTGGCAACACACAAAATTCTACATAATAATTTATTTTTAGGTTTGGACGACAATAGTGCCCAGAGATGAAGCTATAAAAAGGATCAAAATAAGAAACGGTCTCACTGAAGAACAAGCCAAGGATAGAATTAATGCCCAACCAACAAACACGTATTACATAAATTGTGCCAATGTCGTCTTCAGCCCATATTGGCCGCCAGAACATACTAAAGAACAAGTTGATAGGGCCTGGGGACTGTTACAGAAGCGACTGCTGTCTTAACATTCTAAGAAATTAATAATTAGTGTAATTATATTAGGGGGTAGATGTTATTTTTATACAAAAGAAATTAAGTTAGGTTATTAAATGCATACATAGTTTTTTTTTTGGTGCCTTGGTGATTATACAATTTATTATTTTTTTCAAATGTACTTTTATGTGGGATATAGTTGACTGTTTATAATTATTGAATTTATGATGTTTTTTTTTACTTCAAACTGATTTTGTATCTTGGAAAATGGAATTTATAGGTAAATTATTTATTCTCAAATATATTATGAATTAAAACAATTAAAGAGGGAATCTTTCGCAAATAAAAATTGTTAAAACCTTACCGATTTTGAAAAAACTGGAGTTTGAACTGTATGAACTTGACTTTCAGGTAATGTATCACATTACCTGACCACACGTACATAATCTGCGAGTTCTCAAATACTTGTCGGTTTTTCCTCAGCAGATCCAGTGAGACATACGGCATTGTCTGGCTCCCCCAGTAAATTTCCACAAAATTCTTGTATTCTTCAGTTGAGCAAAATAAATTATTGCTGCAGTGTATTACGAAATAATTTGATATTATCGACTCATCGCAATGGAAATATTGCCTAGACCGACATAATATTTAACTGTTTTTTCATTTTATAATAAATTCAGTTTTAGAAAAGCAACATTTTATTCAAACAAGAAAATTATAAGTAACAAAAAAAATGAAATAATAAAGACTAACCTAATTATATTTATACGTACATTTATATAAAATAACACAGCAAGTTGGTTTTACATACTTTAGGCATATAAATATCACGTCCTAATTTGTAAAAATACAATATTAAAATAATAAAAATAGTAAGTTTAACAATTGATTAGATAACTTTTCAAAGATGAGTTGGAAACAACGAATTAAACTTAGTTTCATTACAGAGAAAGTAAAAATGTTTTGAGTAAGCTTTCACCGGCCTCATGTGATCAAGTTTTATTTCCAAAATATATTTGTTAACATGGTAGTTAAAATCTCGGAAGTATTGGAAACTATACTGAGCAAAACGGCTCCGTAAAATTGTTACGGGATTCACTATGAAACCAAAATGTCCCTTACTACTTAACCAAACCTAAAATATTATCAAGTTCTAATTGAAATCCTAAGTTTACTTCATGTCTTCCAAATCACACTTTGCTATATTATTACATCACTAGAAATATATCAATATTATAATAATATTAGAGATTATATCAAGACGATTAGCTTTCTCAGTACATTTTTTTGTTTTAACAAGTAAAAAATTGACAAAATACCGTAGAGATATGTCCACAAACCACCATATTCTAATTTCACAGATACTTCTGATCAGGAAATAAGTCCCAAAGCTAGGGGAAGTACCGAACCCAAATACTTTCTGTGTAAAACGACAATTTTTTACTGTTTTTATTTTTGTTTTTTTTTACCTTATTTGTGTTAAACTTGAAATAAGAGTTTCTGTTTTTAAACATCAGATTGAGAACTGTCCATTGACAAAGTCTGAGTAAAGAACTAGTAAAATAGGGTGCATCTTTAAAAAGATGTTTGTACTAAGGGCAAAAATTAAATTACCAACTCCGCAAAGTTCTAGTAAAGATGTACAGGGTTTTCTCATATTTGGACACCCAGCTACAAAGTTTATTTCAACAAATATGGAAAATATTAAAAATGCATAGTTTTTGGTGGTTTTTTTTTTCAGCAGTTATTACAAAACAATTTGCATTAGAAATAATAATAATAATAATAAAACGTTTTTATTAAGTAAATATATATATATTTTTTTTATAAACTTTGGTTATTTTAAATGAAACACCCTATATAATAGTTTAGACACGAATTCCAAACTATTGGCCCCAGGAGATGCTGGAGGTGTAATTATACTCGTACGTTCCAGTTTAAGAAACAAAAGTTTATACAAGATTTCACATTTCTGATGCTCATTTGTTTCTTTGCAATAAATGTTGGCAGTTCAGGAAAACCGTTAAAAGCCATGTATTTATAATTTTTTTTACATTCCGTTGAAACTTGTCTCAACATTAAAAATAATTTCAACGATAAACGATAGTGCAGGTAGTAAATATAAGCTATACATGATTGGACTCTTATCAGATGACGCAGATAAAGTATGCTCCTTAATCATGGTCAGTGATAAACGGATACTATTGTTTCGCCTTGAATGTGGTTCAGGTGAGCGTTAAAGTTTTATATTTTCAAGCAGAGCAGTGGTGGCTATTCGGGTGAAGTCGGCGAAGTGTCTCTTAATTGCAGCATTGCTTTCAAGCAAAAAAATAATATTTGGAATAAAGAAGGATTTGCTAAATAAATGCGATCTATATACAAACAAAAATGATCCGGCTTAACATCTGAAATGCAAATTGCGGTAAAAATTAAAAAATATAGGAATACATTTACTGACGCTTAAGAAAAATGCAAGACATTATTGTGCCGCTGTTTATGGAAATAAACTACTAAGTATCGTGTTTATGTTTAATCTGATTTTAGAATAATAGAATTGTACAAGGAATGTGAAATAGCCCAGTGAGAGCCAAATGTCTATGCGAGCAAATTTTGTAAAAATATTTGGTAAAGTATGTTTTGCGTTTGATAGTATTTCTAAATTGCGAGTTTGAAAGTTTTTTTTTTTTAAATTTTCAATTTCCAGAGGTTACTGCTTCTTCTTCATCCTTATAGCTCTGAGCATTTCTATTACCTATTTTAAAACTCACCAGCCACCACTGTTATAGACGTTACAGAATGAAAATGCCAGGGGCGTCGATTCTCGAGTCATAGGAAAAGAAATATGAGAAAAGTAGGCAGGGTTTTATGAGAAGCGTTGAAAGATAGATACAGAGGTTACGCATCATTTTTTTAGAAATATGCAGTACGCCAGTGGATATTTTTCAAAAAATGCTAAACTTCTAAAATTGCTCATGGAGTTCTAAAGAAAATTTTCTTGAAAATTCCATGAGCAATTTAGTAGGTTGGTATTTTTTCAAAAATATCCAGTGGCATATTGCACATTTCTAGAAAAACTGTATGCAACGTCAATGAAATTCTGTTACTATTTTTTACTTGAACTTTACAGGCCGATTTCATGGACAATTTAGTACTTTAGTATTTTTTTTTGGAAAATATGCAATTATATATTTGTAGAAAAAGGATAATAGATACGGGGGTTGTATAAATAATGCCAAATGTAGAGCTTATCAACGCTTACTATTAAGTGCAAAAATATTTTAGTAAAATCAAATCGTTTTGTTTCATAGGAATAGATTTTTGCCATTTTTTTCTTTATAATTCCTTTATTTATGAAAATATTTTAAAGTTGTTTTTTCTTTCTTGGAGCACTTTTTGATGCAGATTTTGAAAAAATTATAATATTTTTACTAACTCTTTTAGATTTTGAAATATTAACACCAACTTGAATTTGGCTTAGTTAAAACCCAATTTTTATTTTTAAAATAATATATCACAACAATACTTTATTTTTAGAAATGATGGAGTTATCGCCATTATTTGATTTTTTAAATTTTCCTCCCTAATTTTTGTGATATAAAACAAAAGACACTCAAAACATATTTTGATTTATTAATTAAAAACTTATTAGGTGCCTTCAAATAATATTTTGAGTGCTTTTTGTTTTATTTCATAAAAATTAAGGAGGAAAATACAAAAAATCAAATAATATAACTCCATTATTATTTTTGGAAATAACCCAGTTGTAATATATCATTTTAAAGAGAAAAAATTGGGTTTTAGCTAAACCATAGCCAGCCATAACTTGTATTTGAAAAATGAAAGTTCGTGTTAATATCTCAAAAATATAAATTTGCACAAAATCTGCATCAAAAAGTGCTCTAAGAAAGAGAAAACTGCATTAAAATATTTTCATAAATAAAGCAGTTTTAAATGATAATGACAAAAATAAGTTTTTTGCTTATGAAACAAACATGAGTTGATTTTACTAAAATATTTTTATACATACATAATCGTAAGCCTTGATAAGTTCTACATTTGGCATCATTTAACCTACCATGTATCTTTTACCGTTTCCAAGATACCCATTGTGAGCACGATAAGTGGGACACCCTGTATTCATATTCGCAAATTGAAACTTGTCTGAAAACTCTCCAAAAAAATTTCAGTAATAAACTTTGGTTAGTTTTTACTTTGAAAACATTCAAGAATGGATGCTGAAGAAGCTATAACTATAAAATGAAATGAGAAACAAGAAGTTGGAGAAAATGGAAATTGGAAAATTTATAAAGCTTTTTGGGCTTATTAAAGACGTTTGGTAATTGAAACAATTAAAAAGTAGGCATTACACCCTTTCATAGATCAAATGTTTATAAGAAGTTTTAACAGTTTACTTCTCTCATGTGATAGTTTATAAATTCGAGAATCGACGACAATGGTACATTAAGTTAACTAACGATATTCCCCTAAGCCCTTTAGGAAACTCAGAAAAAAACACAAGATAACCGTAAAAGTATTAATTTTAGCGAGTATTTTAGTCGGAAAGAGATTAACCCAATAGGAAATGCAAAAGAGTCAAATTACCAAAGTAAACATAATTGTAGTAATAAACGTGGAATGTCATTTTTGTGAACGTTATCCATCCACCAAATGGAATTAATAATTATCTTCTGGAATACTTAATAAAAGCTGACAATAACCTAGCTTCCCTTGCTTCAAAGTTGTGAATTAGGTATTGAACAAATGCACCAGCTCATATATCACAATAAGCCATATTTCAAATTTGAATATAAACTTTTGTCGCATTAGTACATTCTACCTACTTTACTAGTCTGGTTTGGCATCCTGTTGTAGTTAAAAAAATACAAAAGTATAAAACTGTGTCAAAATCTGTAGTCTGTTAAGAAACAAAAGAAAATTTACATCAACATGTACACCGAAAGTATGTGTCTAAAATTACAGATTCCAATACTGCATAATGCGTTCATCTTTGGCCAATGAAGCGCCATTAGGTGTTGCAAATTGTAGGACTATTAGTTTACTGAATTTTTTTATTTCTTTGTCAAAAATATCGTCACCGGTGTTATTTAAAATTTTACTAAGATCCCACTCTACACTCGGTAGGGGAGTATTGATAAACCTAGCTGCGGTGGCAACGCTTGGGAGGACGTGATGTTGCAATGTTTGCAGTTCCCAAAGCGAACTGTTGATGGCATTGGATTTTGTAGGATCTCTCTCTTCCATGATATATGGATCGGTGCTGGCTGTGCTACAATCTGAATTGTTCAGAAGACATTTTAACCCAGGATGCCTAAAAACATATTTTTGATGAAATCGTTCACGTACAGCTGGCACTCTAATGTTAATAAATTCAAGGCAAAAGGAAGCAGAAACATACCATATTAGCATTTTTAAGCAATTACTAAAATTTAACCTTTAATATTAACTTTAACTAAAAGAACACATTACGGCTTGGATAAGAGTCTAAAGCCGTGAACCGTTCAACGACTCAAAAATAGCAGTTCTTACCTTAATATCAAGTTCCCGATAAAATTACAAATGATTATTACATCTTCAGAGGGCGCTATTAGAGCTAGCCTGGCCAATCTTTTAGCGAACGCAGCCACCAACATTTCCGGCAAATGTGTGGAACTCAAAAACAAGTCAGACAAATAAAAGAGCCTGGTCTTGTACTTTGTATGGAATATTTCTGGCTCGAACATGGAGTATAATTTGCCAAAAATGTGCGGGTAGTCCAGATTGTACGATTGGATCATCGTAAAAATGCCTTGCAGAGCCAGGAGGCTGACTGGACCACCCATGTCTAAGGAGTCCATTAAAAAATCAGTTAAAAGAAGAGGTTTCTCTAAATGCGTTAATACTCTTTCGAGAAGAACTATTAATAGCTGCTTGTGAGTTTGAGGCGTGTGCTCCCACAGCATGACGCAGTGCCAGATTTTGTTCAGGCTTTTGATTGTCACCGTTTCTTCATACGTAAAAAATGATCCTAAAAAAAATTTAAATTAAGATGTCTCAGACAAGCGTGATAATTTGGACCGTGTTGCACGGTCACGATCACGTTGTTTGCTTTCTCAACGGCATCTAACCCTTCAGAAATTTGAACTACTATTAAGAAGTACCTAATACAAAACATGCTGCAATTGTTTCTTTCCATGAAAAAAATACTTCGATGGTTTTATCGGGAAAATCCCATTTTTTAATCCATGTGATAAAATAAAAATAAATAAGACAATAACTATATAAATACGTCTGGCCTCTCAGTTGTTTCGGATGCAGTTCAGTAAGTTGCACACATCTCCCCTATCAATTTCGAATCGACGCTCCGCCTCGGACTACCGTGATTGGTTGAATAGGACACGTTTTGGGAGCACACGTATCTCGTTCCGTTTTTGTGTGCTCTGGTATTAACCAGACGGAAATTGTTGGGGGAGATTGGTGCAATATTTATATAAGTTACGGAATCGTATCAGAAACATGTAGATGACCAGATGTGTATATTTAATGCCTATAGTTAATGTAATAATAGTAGCATTTTAGAAATAATAACAGTAGCTGGTATCCTTAAATTATTTTGAACAGTTTTTTTGGGTATTAGATGACTGCTTTCTGTAGGTTAAAAAATTAATTAGATTATACTGGTGGCAGTATTCCGCAATGCGAAAGTAAGAAGTGATATCGTTCGATGATTTAAAAAACTACACAAGCCTAAATTAACTACTATAAATCTGTAAACACTTACCATTGTCATTACCACATAAAATCTTAGTCTCACTATTCTGATACACCTGCAATTTCTCCAACAAAAGCAAATAATTCAAGATATACACGTCATTTGGATTAGATTTTGCTGTTATCGACGGCAACAATTTCCAGGTAAAAAACAGAATATCGTCAAAGAGGAGATATTCAGTGTATTTATTGATCAACTGAGTATTATTCTGTTTATTCGAAAGGATCTTCATAAGCACTGATTTAAGTTTAGATAGAGGAACGTAATTATCTAAAGATCCCTTTGGTTCAAGTGGAAATTTGCCTTCGTGGGATAAAATGTTCATTGCAGTAGAAAGCCCTAAAACAAGACAACAAAGAGTGCATTAGATGAGGGTTTTATGATACACGATATGTTTACAATGTATCAGCGCTATCAAACATCAATGACCACATCGTAACAAAATTTGATTAAGTCAACTGAATTATTTTATGTGACCCTAGGGCGTAGGGTGTAGACTCATCGATTTCAATTTTTGCCACTACTATATTCTGTACAACTCATTTAATTTTTTCCACTTTCATATTATCTCCATATTAAACATGTAATGACAGAATTATGAAAATTTAACATTTAAATCTCTAATTTCTGTGGTGAGTTTATGTTTAAATCATAGAAATGAGTTGGAAGATCTCAACTTAATATTTGAGGTTAGAACATATCCTGTCTCCTGTCCTGTTAGATGATTTCATAGAGCACCGAGCACCCTATGCTGTGTATAATTATCTGCCAGATTATTAAACTTGTTCTGTACACATCTAATTGACCTCAGAAATATTGAAATATCAATATGAAAACTTTTAATCTATTTTTATTTTAATCAATTATTGCCTTTAACAATAACAATAAAGGCATTGTGATATAATTTGTAACAATATTTATATATTCAACTCCCATGAGATCTCCCAGTGTCGGAGAATAGAATACTTTTACGTTAAACGAACCAATGGAAATGTTTTGCACGTTGAGACTTTTGCATGGAAGGACCGGAAAGTGCGGTATTGTATTCGGCAATTTAAAGGAGAAAGGTATTATCTGTATGTACATTATCCATCAAATTGTAATAGGGGGATACCGGTTTTATGTCAGATTCTGAATTTTGCTTAGGAAATATATTTAAAAGGGCACGACTAGCCCTTGCATATCTCTCGAGTTTCAATGCCAACTGTAGGAGATAGCAATGTTGAAAGTATTGTTTGTGTGTCTGTGTATATACCCTAGTTGAGTAGTACATAGCTGCGTCAGGACGTTAATATAGATTAGCTGTAAATAACACTATATATTTTGTCTATCAATGTTTTGGTATTAAAAAATGGAGAATAAAAAAAGTTTTTACCAATATTTATCCGCCTAGTTAAGAAAGTAAAGCATGCCGATATGTTATCTGATATTATATTTACCTTGGATTTGAACCCTATGGGACCCATTTTCTAGGCTCTGCAAAATTTTTGTGTAACACTCCTCATAGGCATTCTTCAACCATTCCTTATACTGATTTTCCGGCGTCTTTTCCACCGGTTTTAGCGGCACTACATCGATTAACATCTGTTTTTCTTTCAAAAGGGTAGTGAATATCAATTCCAGTGCTAGTAAACATGAAGGCTGATCTGCCCCACACTCGAAATGCCTCACAATTTCTGCCAAGCATTCCGAATTCTTTTTGGATGTTAAAAATTCTTGTGCCTTTAATCTTAATTGCTTCGAAATCTTCATCGGTTTTTCGAGTTGAGACATTTTTACTACCGAAAAAGCGCAATAAAAGACTGACCTCCACGAAGTGAGGTTATGAACGAAAAGAGGGATATTTTATATTCTTATTCTTACGGTTGGCAGCAATACATCACTATTAACCACAGATCCGTTCTGTGGACAGAACATAATTTGAACTTTCGAGCAAAGACACTCCGTAGGAAATTTCGGTATTTACTGTCGGAAGGCCGATAAATTTTATAGGTTGGATTCATTGAGATATTCTATCTCAATGGTTGGATTTTAAAATTTGATTTTCAAATTAATGACAAAACCAGAGTTGAATCCAACAGACAATAGATCTTACATCTATAATAATTGGATAGTTTCGAACGAGCTGACTTAGCTGCTGATGATGTATATGATCAAGAAGAAACGCATGCGGATCATCAAAATGTCACAAAGTATAATTTCATAAATGTTTCCCCCCTTTTTTTTTACATAATAACTGAAATTGTAAGATGGTGTTTCCATTTTGTTATTGATTGGGAATAAGGAGTTACTTAACTGTGCTTACAGTAGCTTACAAAGCATTCATCTACTTTTCTGGTAACCATAACATAACACAACTCACTCATGGTTGAATGTTGAAAATAACAACCATGAACACACTGTACCAACTTTTATTGAACATTCCAGGGTCAGGGTAGATATCGAACGAAATGCACGCATTTCTGATCCGTTCTGATCATATCAAGAGTAAAATAAACGCACTAAACAGGTGTACCAACAAGATAATAATGATTTACCTATTTTTAAGTTAAGTCGTTCCAAGTTTGTGGCGGACATTATTAAGTACGGTCTATACATTTAACTAATCTAAATTTTCAAATTAATAATAATAATAGTAATAAATAAGCTCATAACTCAAATAAAACTAACATGTGTGACACTGTGCACTGGCTAATTTATGATTGTTATTCCCGATTCCTGAACCCGCAGAGACCTGCTATAGACGTAAGTTGAATCAGTAATTTTAAAATATTTATTACTTCAGCAGTCGAACAGACTGTGACTTGAATACAATGCACATCAAAAACTAAAATGCGACTTTGAGGTATTGGATTATCCGAACACAAAAAACAAAATGTTTAAAACATAAAAACTGTATTTATGTAGGAAGATCTTTACAACAAACATTATTAAATCTGAAAGAACTCAAACAAAGAGAGAATATTATATATTAATTCATTTAATGCAAAAATTACAATAATATTTATTGGCATCAAACTCTAAGGTTACGTTAGATTTCTAACTTAATACATGAGCACATACAGAAACATTTTTGGTTTCATACTATTTACAAATTGTTAATACAGATTATTTGGAATATAACAGAAAATACTTGTATAAATAGTGTTTACCTAATACATAGAAAATAACATGCCTTACGCTAGTTTTTAGAAAAAGTTCAAATTTTAAGCACTTTAATTCACATAAATAAGTAAGCTAGTGATTTAATAAAAAAATATATAGTTAACAAAGTAGTGGAAACTTTAATCTTACAATCTTCCACAAAGGAAAATTCAAACAACTCATTTTATTTTAATAACACTAAAAATTCTTTTATTAGTAGTGTACAACACTTTGTAGTTTAAAATTTAAACAGTTTGTACAAAACATAGTCTTAAGTCTAATTTTTTAAGCTGGTAACTGCAGTTTCTTCCCTTTCAGAACTGGAAAAAAATTGAGATATTTATTTATTTAAAATTAAGAAAACAAAATTAATTTGCAAATGTTAAAGTTATATGGTAAAAATTGTATTTTTGGCGGTATTGTTTTGTTCTCGCACTACATTTAAAATAGATAGAAAAATTCTCAGCTTACCTCTAGTTATATATAAATAGAAGAAGTCGCAATACAAAACCGTCTGTACGATACCGGCTACAATAGCGATAAGGTCATAGTGATTTTCGGTAACGTAACGGTAAATCCAGTTGAAGATATACAATGCCCTGTAGGATCCTAGGGCGAATAAATAATGGGAAGTAATACTTTCCGCTTCGCCCGTCTTACTGACCATGAATAACTGTGGTAGTATGGCTACCGACTCCAAATAAATACTAAATGTCCATAGAACCTGAAATAAAAATCGAATAAAGTATTATTTTTGTTACATGCATATAAATTATTATAATCAGTTTGTTAATTGAAAATATTAAGACGAGGGTTTATTCAGATTTGGGATAAATGAATGAAAGGGCGTTAAAACATTAATATTCGCACAAAATTTCATCAACGTATCTTTTCCCGTTTTGGAAATATTTAGAAAAAAACCATCCTCAGAAGTGCAGAAATAACTTTGTATTTATCCAAGCCAGTTATTGATGTTCTCACGTGTATGTACAACGTGTAATGTCGATTTTTTAATTTGTGGTGTTGCTCTGTTACACCCTCTATAAATTAATATTTCAAGGGGTGGTTTCCTTATGTCTTTAATTTTTTAATATAATTATGTACACTTACCCTAATTACTACACATTATAGGCAATAAAATCCAATAAACTGTTAAACTGCAGCAGTAGGCGTAAACAAGTAAGTTTTATTACTTCATAAAATGTCCAATTAAAATACTGATTAAAACAACACTTAAAATATCCAAAAGTTTGTATGTTTTTGAATAATGTCCCAACTATGAACTATACTCGTTTTAGTTAATTTTCCATTTCCCGTTTCAAATTTATCAAAATATTTAAAAAAAATGGGTGTGCGAATGCTATAAGACAAAAGTATTCGAGTAGCCATAAAATTTAAAAAGATTAATTACTGCTACACAATCCTTCTCTTAGTTTATTATAGCATTTAGAACATTAAGATAATTCTTGCAAATTTAATTTTTAGAGGTGAATTTTATGCTTGTGAAATGCATTTTAAAATTTTTCGTTTCTTAGGGGTAAAATAAAAGAAAAGCTGTATTTGAAAGTACTGAATATAGATGATAATAATTGATTGTTAAAAATGTTAAATAACTTTCATCTCGCACTTATATGTGTACACTACACGCTGACTTTTATGTGTCTACTCTATTGTACTTTTTATCTATTATATATTTGTTCAACTGTGTTTACTGTTGATATCATAACCTTTGGGCAAAATAGATTTTAAGGTAAATAGAAATTTAAAAAATTCTTTTAAATTTTATGTGCCACTGATGTTTCATGGCTAGACTACCTAGACCTCGTGCTGATTATTAATACTAAAAGTAGCGTTCATAAAACGGCCCTTAAATAGGTACCTACATTATTGAGTTTTATATTTCAAACATTTTATGTAACAAAAGTTGTTGTTTGTCATTATCAACGTTTATACGCAATTTATATTTTTTACCTTTAACTAAAGCAAAATACCGATATATATTTCAACTGAATTCCAGTAAAAAATTAACATTAATTCCTATTTCTACAAACATCGAGAAACACCACTCACCTCTAAAAATGTAAATTCATGATTGATCAGGAGCGCCAGTACTAATGCTGGCAGCAGCAGCAAGACAATTCGAAACGTGTCCTGATTACGATCATAAGTAGCTTTGAATTTCATATATATCAAATAAATAGTTGCGTACGATGTGGCTAGGAAAACGAATTTCATGAAAGCGTTGTACAGCGACACATACGTCGTGGCCAAGTCAAGATACCTTGTAGTGTAAACCAAGGCGAATAAAAGTTGGCTCTTTCCAGAGATTCCTGTAAAAAAAAATATCCAGGTGAAAACACATCGACTTTAAAATATGTTAAAGTCAACACAGTGGTAATGAATCAATATTTAATAATTAATAAACGTTTTTTTCAGAATGAGTTGTTAATTACAGGTGCTTTTTATTGACGTGGAAGGTTATGTCTAAATTTTTTGTCGATTTAACAATTTTAAGAGAAAATTATAATATTCTAAGAAAAATTGGACAGCAAACACTACTCTACATACAACATAACAATTTAACCACTAGTCACGCTAAAATATACCACATAAATGCAGGGAAAACAGAGAAAATATTGGCATTGGCTAGAGTTCGATAACCGGTAACAAATCCGCTATTTAACAAAATTGAACTTACCTGCACACGATCTCGAATGCCATATTTTCTGCAGAAGTATTATAATAGCAATTAAGTGAGACAAATCTCCGGTAAGCCTAAAAATATTCATGATTTAAATCTTTTTGTTTGAGTTCTCTTCTCGACACCCAATTTTTGAGTGACGTGGCTGTATTCGTTTCACTGACACCAGATGGCGTCGTTATCTAATAACAATCAGTTCTGCCAACGTGTAGTGTTGAAATGTCCTATTTCAAAATAGTTTATAATAGCCAGTGACGTGCGCTTTGCTCTTACTAGGGTTATTAAAAAATAAAACATTAAAAAAAATATATTACGAAATGAATGCACATACAGTATACGTCTGACAAATACCTTTCAATAGTATTTGAAATATATTCCCATTCTTAGAGTTTCATAAGTCTTGGTGTAGGGCTGTTCGTGAGAAATTCTTTATATATTTCTAGTCTCCCATTCATCCATTAGGTGAAATTTTATTTTATGGCTGTATTGCTGGTAGGTTAGCAAGTCTTATGGCATAAATTTCCAGTAATTGTTTAAATTCATTATTTTGAGTAACATATTTTTAACTGTAACTCATCTTTTATGTTTTTTCATTATTTTTAGGCAACGAAAATTATAAATATGATTGTTTTATATTTAGAAATCGTGGTGTTAATACTCCTCCATCTAGGGATGCATACACATTCCATCCATTTACAGATTGCACTAAACCACTGAGTGAAAGAACCATCGTTTTTAATATACATATTATGTATAAGGCTGTATGGTTGTTTTTGTTGGATCAGTAAAAGTTTATGTTCCTCATTTTCTAGAATATTGTATGGGTATTAAGGAATCCTCTTTATCATTCTTAAAAAAATCTTTTCTTTTTATATTAATTCACAAATCTATTTACCGGAACATGTCAAGCAAAACATTTTGACTTTCCTTAACAGTTAAAATATATCGATGTTTGTTACAGTGCCTTTATAATGTTATAGCAGATATGTAAACCGTACTTTGAGAATAATCGTTTTTTAGCGTTGACCAGGTCATATGACCAACGACCTTGGTCAAATATATGTTTATTTTAGCGTTTTGGTCAAACGTTTTCTAGCCTCTTCAAAGGTCTCATTTTTTCAAGCTGGTCATGAATTGATTGAACAAGCTCTGGAGCTTGTTAAAGTATTTGGTCAAAATGCTGTCATGCTGTCACTGCTTTTAGGTTAGTCTTATATCTTCTGTATATGGCAGGGAGTGTCAAGATTTATATACATATAGAGGTACAGGGTTAGAAAATTGTGTAAAATTAGACAAATTATTCTACTGGATGAAAATAACACAAAATATACAAAAGTGGTAGATGATCATACATATAAAAGAATTTATGAAGAAAAACGTAGGTAATTTAAAACTATTTCATTATCAACGTCAAGTCTTGTAAATAAATAGGTCACGTTAGCAAAGTACTCTGCAAGGTTAATTTCGTACAGAAAATGTGAGGTTAAGGAAGACCGAAAATCACAAAATATACATTTTCGCGCTTTGGTCGTATGACCAAAACCAAACTGAAAGTGTAGTTGACCAGGCATTGACCAATAATGACCGAAACCTCTTGACCTGGTCAACGCCAAAAAACGACTATTATCAGTGATCAAATTAATAGTTATTTTTTTAACAACTTCAGTGTGTATCCGACATGAGTGTTATTAATTATTACAAAACAAGGGTTAGCGAGTTCCACTAAATTTTTTTATTTATTTTGTAAATTTTCTAGTTTACCGCCTTGGAAATATTTCTGAGGACGCCTATGCAATTACTTTTAAATATCTGTTTATATCTTTTATCTACGGACTTTGGCCTACAACAGAACACTGGAGGCACCCTAATTGGCTGATTCAAATTAAATTTAAATAATAATAATGCAAACGTGAAGTTAGTTTACAAATTAAACCACACACTTTGATACTTAATTATTATTAAGTCTATTATTTACGTTAAAGATAAAGTGCACGTAAACAATAGTAGTTTATTCTACAAGCATATAATAATGGCCTTTATTATTCACGAGAGAGAGAGGAGGTGGGTTTTGGATCACATATCTATTTCTATCAAAATGTATCCCCCTTGATATTCAAGAAAATGCCTTTTACTGCATACAATTAAATCTTGAACAGTTCTCGAGTTAATAAGAGTGGTTCATTTTCAAAAAATCACCTGATATATAGTGATAGTGTTTAATTTTTTCTGTATGACCCCCTCCGACATATTCATATAGCAAGAGTTTATATAAAATTTTATTAAAATCAACAATTACTAATTTAAGATCCTAGTATTTTAAATTATGATGAAGTGTTACATACATCAATAGTAGTAAACATATATATCTTTTGTATAAATTCACATAATTCCTGCTTGACAGTAGCGTTTCGTTGGGATGTCCCACTGATCAGAATTAGGGTTTATTCTAAACTTTTTCGACTTCTGGTCTGTTAAATTCATCACATTTCTGATTCTCTAGATGTTGATAATTGGAATCTAACTGCCCAGTCAATAATTCATTGTTGCTTATTAAGAAGATATTCCGCTTTAAAAATCTTTTGTCGTCTTTGACGATTTTAATTCCATTGAAGAGCATCTCTGCGGCTCCCATGATGTACACAAATGCGTATATAAGTCCCGCTCCATCAGTTATCATGTCAAATTGACATGTGGTAATATATGCGTATATCCAGTGGAAGATATAAAATGCCCTGTATAGTCCCATCGCCAGTAAGAAAAAGAACATGCTTCTGTCCATCTGCTTTTTCTTGTATGTCATGTAGAACTGTGGCAGAATTGCTACAGCTTCCAGATAAATGCTAAAGGTCCAGCATACCTGGAAAGAAATAAGTGAAAAAATCAATAAAAAATTTTGATGTGATATTTTGTTGCCAATGTCATTGCGATTTGGCACAGCGATAGATTCGTTATTCTGAATAAGAAAATATTTTATTATGAAAAAATTGCTTCGGTTATGACGTCATTTATTTTTTTAAAGGAACACCCTGTATATTTTTTCATTTTTAGAATCTCTACGGAAAATTTTCAAAAAGCCTATACTACTTAGGGTCTAGAAATTTTTAGCTACAAACATGTGAAAATATTATTTTTTGAAGTTAAATATGTAACTCTTGTTTTATTGTGATATTTTACAATAAAATAGCAAATGAACAGTAAATAATGTTCGTTATGGCATATATTTAATCCCTTTTTAATGATACCCCACGGTCCACATTTACTTTCAAATCAAGACTAAAAACTTAAAAAACAGAAGGAAAATTAAAGATAATTTATTTTTAAATGTTATTAGAGCGCTTTGAAAACAAACTTTAGCAAAACAAGTTTCACCAAATTAAAGCATTAAAGTAATTAAAAATATGAAAATGGTTTCAATAACACAAGTTTAACTACCTACCTAGTAAACAAATTATTTGAGTTAACTGATTTTTTAATATTAGGGTACTTTACCGTACTTTGAAACTAAATGGTAGCGTGGTAGCTAAAACAAGTGAACAGTAGTAATTATTTAACAAGTTTTTTATGTATGAAAAAATTAATAAGTCGAGCGTAGATAAAATCTTGTCTTGTATGTTATACGTGCCATATCTGTATTTTATAGCACTCGTCTGTTTACAGAACTCACCTTCGGTTCGTGCTGTAAAATTAAGACGCGTGCTATAAAATACCTCATATGGTAGGTACTTATATAATATAAATAGCGATTATATTGTATATTGTATTCATATTAAGGTAAGTGTAGGTTTAGTTTATTTCTCGTCATGCCTCATTGTTGGCCATTCGACTGTTAACTCATTTATTGTTTAACTGGAAAAGCCTATGAAAAAACTGTTTTAAAACTTGTAGAAAATACAAATTCATAGTATATTATTATTGGCTTGTAGTGAAATTAATTTTT
This sequence comes from Rhagium mordax, assembly GCA_963680705.1. NCBI lineage: Eukaryota > Metazoa > Arthropoda > Insecta > Coleoptera > Cerambycidae > Rhagium > Rhagium mordax. The sequence continues at coordinate 5,747,831 of OY796662.1, read as the reverse complement.
TTTTTGCTAAAAATATTTTACCTAATGACATTTATATCTTTACCTAACCTCACACGTGCACACATATTCTTATATTTTTAAGAAGTATATACATTTTTCCATAATAGTTAACTAAAATATTCTATAGACTTTCATTAAATTACTACTAATAATAATTATAGTATCATAATATGAGAGTTTCAATAGTCAACTAAAGAAAACCAAGCCAAAATGCTTTTTGTCGGTTGGAATTCTAACCTATAATTAGCAGTCTATTTTTAATAATCTACAATATTGAAACCTTGTAAATTTACTGTCTGAGAGAGTTATTAATGTTACAATCGATCCAACCTAAAACTACAAAAATTAAAATGAAAATAAATTTGCAAAATTAAAAATTTAAGGTTATGTTAGTCCTGATAAATTTAGCCTCATAATGGCGGATGGGCTCTATTGTTATTGGCTCTCTGTCCTTGTAAAGTCACTGTCGTCGAATAAGGTTTGTGTTTCTATTGTGAAATAGGAAATATTTTTAATATTTTCCGTATTATATTTTCTCTCTTACCTCCAGAGGTGTAAAAGTATGGTTTAACCAAATAGCCTGTACGAAACAGGGAATTATCAGGAATTCCGTTAAGAATCCGTCATCTTCATGTTCGTACGTCCTCCTGAATGCCCAGAATATCAGTAATAGTATAATGTAGGAGGAGGCGATGTACAGAATCTTCATCAAGCAATTATAGTAGGAGATGAAGGTAACCATTAAATCTAAATATCTTGTTGTGTAAGTGAGTGCGAAGAGGATTTGGGTCCTTCCGGATATACCTAGAATAGAATTAGTCAGCTATATTTTTAGTAGTAGTATAAAATATTGTACAAGTAATAATAATGATATTTTTTACTAATATAGTTAGTATAGGTAGTATAGGTATAGTATTTGAGAAGTACGTGAAAAATGCAATAAGATGATATTTTCTATTTTTTTATTACCTTATAAAATAAGGAAATTATATGGGGGGTAGCAAGTTACGTTGAACACCCTGTACTTGCTGTGTTTATTGCAAGATAAGGATATCTTTAAAGAAATTAATAGCAGGAAGTTTTAAACCTCAACTTGGGCACGACAAAAAGGAACTTAAGAAACGATAAGAGGATGCGGTCTTGTATTTGCTCGCAGGAGAAACTTTTACATGGTGAAGAAAACGTAAATATTTTAGTAATTTATTATTCAGTTTGCCATTGGATTGATGGTCCAAAACCTGTATAAATAATATGTGTAGGTAACGGTAATTAGGTACGGAAAGTGGGTTCTCATTTTTAGCAGAAACGATAGACTCATCGGGAACTCCACAGGCATGTGTTTACCAGACCTTATAATAAATTTGGTTAAACAAACTAAAGACTAAAAATAACTGCAGTATTGTAAATAGTTTTGTAACAGATTAAATGCAGCTAGCATGACTGCAATGAGAAATCAGATAAAAGAAAAATGTTAGTACCTATAAAGTTCGTTTTTTTTCTATAATTTATTTGTCAAATTTTTAGGGGAAAAGTTGCATTCTTGGAAGTCCCTAACTCTAATTATGTTGGTACAGGTTTTTTTTGGTTACTTTTTTCTTGACGTTTTTCACACTAGATAAATTCTTGTCAAAATAATAATCTAATGTCAAAATGTTGTCAATTAATGTATCGTAAATTTTTAAAACATTACATTTTCAAAAAATATATATACAATACAATGGTCCAGAACTATAAAATTTATAGGTCTTTCAACAGTAAATATCGAAATTTCCTACGGTATTAGCAGCATATTTCTACCAACTTTGCAACACTTTGACAGGTATTATCAAAAAAAAAAAAACGGACTTTATATGCCATTCACACTTTATTTAAATTGGGGTAGGCTTTGGAAAATCTGAATTCTGACAATTCTGTTGGTATGAGTGACAGTGTTAATGAGGTTATGTTGAAAAGTCAAAAATATAACCACAAATTCAAATTAGTTCTACATAGTTGCCATGTTTCGTCAAGATACGAGAATGTAACATTTTCACTAGAATTTTGTTCAAATTTTTTATTGATATATTGATAACATTGAAGGTTGAAATCATAAACATATGTCGAAATATTATGTGAACAGAAACATGTCGTTGCAGCAAGAATTACATTTGTGAGAAAATTTTTACGACATAATTCTAGTGAAAATTTTATATTCGTGTATCTTGAAGAAACATGATGAGTATAATTTGAATTTGTGGTTATATTTTTTTCTTTGCAACATAACCTCAGTAATTAAAATCGTCATTCATACCAACAGAATTCAGATTTTCCAAAGCCTACCCCAATTTAAATAGGCATATTACAGAGACTGTATAGGAACAGTGGCGACAAAGGGTTGTCAGCATTTTGATTGGTAGTTGGATTCACGTGGTATGTACCGCCATTAAGAGGCTTAAAAATAAATGCTGAAATTGTTTAAGCTGTCATATTATGCATCTTTAACAATATATATTGTAACTTATTAAACGTATAAAAACTATTTGTGATTAGTGTATTGTGAAAAGAACTATTTAAAGGCTTATTTAATAATTTTATCTACGCTCGTTATATAATGACAGTATGACACTCATTTCAATGTCATAATGACGTTGTTTATAGCACTAGAGTGCGACGTATATTTATCGCACGCATTTTATAAAACAAAGCGCGCAAACCATTGGTTGCTAAGGAGATATCAACAAACAGCTATACAGCTATTGTTATTAACTTAGTTATTACTTACTTGTAAATACTGTATGGTGTTGACAATAAATAATATTAATTGATTAGTAAGTTTTTTATGTATAAACTAATTAATAAGTCGAGCGTAGATAAAATGTCTTATATATATATTATACGTGCCATATCTGTATTTTATAGCACTCGTCTGTTTACAGAACTCACCTTCGGTTCGTGCTGTAAAATTAAGACGCGTGCTATAAAATACCTCTCATATGGTACTTATATAATATAAATATAGCTATTATATCGTATATTGTATTAATATTAAGGTAAGTGTAGGTTTAGTTTATTTCTCGTCATGCCTCATTGTTGGCCATTCGACTGTGAACTCATTTATTGTTTAACTGGAAAAGCCTCTGAAAAAACTGTTTTAAAACTTGTAGAAAATACAAATTCATAGTGTATTATTGACTTAGAGTGAAATTAATTTTTTTTTTGCTAAAAATATTTTACCTAATGACATTTATATCTTTTTACGTAACCTCACACGTGCACACATATATTCTTATATTTTTAAGAAGTATATACATTTTTGCATAATAGTTAACTAAAATATTCTATAGACTTTCATTAAATTACTACTAATATATAGTATCATAATACGAGAGTTTCAATAGTCAACTAAAGAAAACCAAGCCAAAATGCTTTTTGTCGGTTGGAATTCTAACCTATAATTAGCCAGTCTATTTTTAATAATCTATACAATATTGAAACCTTGTAAATTTACTGTCTGAGAGAGTTATTAATGTTACAATCGATCCAACCTAAAACTACAAAAATTAAAATGAAAATAAATTTGCAAAATTAAAAATTTAAGGTTACGTTAGTCCTGATAAATTTAGCCTCATAATGGCGGATGGGCTCTATTGTTATTGGCTCTCTGTCCTTGTAATGTCTCTGTAGCATATATTATGTGAGTGTTTATTTTAGTGTAAAGCGGTATTTTCTCGCGCCAAGCATTTTCTTGTCGTTTCAATAAAAATTTATTTTCGTTGCGCAGAGTTGACGTGGGTAAATAACAATTTTGGGGGATTTGCGGAGAGGTTATTTATTTTCTTTTAGCAAATTAATTTTAGTTACACCACGTGTTATTGTGCTGCTAAGAAGATGAAGATACATAGAAGCGTGAGTTAAATAAGGATACCAAATACCTACAACCGGTGGCAAAATGCAGCTGCCTATATCTATCTCTCTCGTTGCGATTCTGATAATGTGAAACGATTTAATTTTAAAATTATAAACAGAAAAGCATTTGCGCTTGAAACAATTTTACTCACCTGCACATGATTTCGTTGAAATCAATTTCCACAATAGTATTAGTATTGCAACTACGTGCAGTGCATCTCCTGTTATCCTAAAAATGTCCATACTCATAACGACGTAGACACGCGCGACGTTATCCCATGTATTTTCATGGACGAACTCTCTACTACTACAGCAACAGCACAGACCCCCTACTTTGTGTATGTACTGCAACTACGAGTGCGGTGGTCGTCCCATAACTGCCCGCTTGAAATTTCTGTTGGCAAAATCAAGGTCACGTTCTTGGAAATTAAGTTATGACGTAAGTCAATCAAATCGCATGGGTATCAACATTAAACAGTTCTTGGAATAACCGCTGAACCTATCTCTATCCTCGTTTTTTTAAATTGTTCGAAACAAGACGGAAATATAACCACAACCTAAGAGCGTGGATACACCAGAATGTATTGATACGTGGAAACGGTTTCAACATGGGATTTCCTCTTCAATTTCCTACCGACTTGTTTTATTTATATGGAATTATAGGTAGGTAACAGTTTAAGAATCATTATCAATAACCATATTAAAGGTTAAAACAAAAACGGTGAAACGGTGAAAGGATGGTCAATTTCTGCCTGGCAAACTACCTAATAATTGGGAATACGTTGTGGAACCAACCAATATCAGAGAGATGTAGGTACAAATTCAGAAGAGAAATGCAACAAAATATTGGAAATCAAAACTGAAATAGAAGCTGAATTAAGCATTAACACAAACTAACAGTGGCAGATACAAATCTGGTAGAGCGGAACAGATATGGACATGAATATATCAAAGAATAGCCATAGAAAATCTAAAACAATCAGCGATACAGGATAGATATAAAGAAGGAGTTAGAGAAGAATTGAAAAAGGGAGTTATACAAAAAACAACATGGAGTATAAAAGAAGAAGCCATCTCTGGAAAGAAAACAATAGATTCACGCAGACAAATGACCAAATGGTGGACTGAGTGAAGAAGTCAAATCGAAAGTGAAAGAAAATAAATGAGCCTACAAGAAATACATGGAAACAGGGTTGCAGGAAGAAGATAGGAATAAATACATAGAAAAAAGATATCAAACTAAACTAACAGTAAAGTAAAAGAAGCTTAGATAAAAAGCCGGGAAGAATTTGGTTCAGAGAACAAATAAGTGAGAATTATAAAGAAATTAATAGGCAATTCTGGAATGTAGTAAAAGCGTTAAAAAGTGAGAAACGCAAAGAACCAAGAGGAGTAAAGAGACACACAAAATGATCTGAAAACTAACATACTAACATAGACAAGAAATACATGGAAACAGGGTTGCAGGAAGAAGATAGGAATAAATACATAGAAAAAAAGATATCAAACTAAACTAACAGTAAAGTAAAAGAAGCTTAGATAAAAAGCCGGGAAGAATTTGGTTCAGAGAACAAATAAGTGAGAATTATAAAGAAATTAATAGGCAATTCTGGAATGTAGTAAAAGCGTTAAAAAGTGAGAAACGCAAAGAACCAAGAGGAGTAAAGAGACACACAAAATGATCTGAAAACTAACATAGAATATACTGGAAGTATGGAGAGTACACTACGAATATAAATTTAAGAACAACAGTAATGAAAGACACAACGTTGAAATTAATCAAGAATACACAGAAGAAGAAAAAATAGAAAATATAATAACACATGAAGAAGTGGAAGAAGCAGTAACGAGATTAAAACTAGGAAATGTGAGTGGTGGAAGATTAAATAGTACCAAAAAGTATTGAATGGAAGGGAGAAATAGTAAGGTAATATGTAGAAGAAAAAATGAAAGATGAACAGAAGCCTTTGGACCAAACAGAACAACAACGCAAAATATTTATATATTAAGAAATATTAAAGAAAGGGCAATAAATGAACAAAAATATACCATACATCGATCTAAGATCAGCATTTGATCTAAAAATCAATAGAAATGGGATTTGGATATGCGTCAATCAACTGGAGGCTGGTTGGAAGTATCATAACAGCTGATAGAAAATATTGAGCATGCATATACTCGTAGAACAGTGACAGGAAAAGTCCAAATCAGTTGGGAATACGTCTGATACATTTCATATGAAAAAAGGAGTAAATCAAGGAGACTCCTTGAATCCATTGCTATTCGTCATAGTAATGGACAGTCAACGAAAATTCAGATCTAAATACGCCAAAAACGCTAGTGGGCTATAGAGAACTAAACCTAGAAGTTTGATTTACGCAGATGACATAGCGCTAGTGGCCAATATAGCAGGAGAATTGCAAACATTGATAGACAACATGGACAATAGAAGTAGAAGAAATGCAAATCGAGATAAATCTAAATAAGAGCAAAGTAACGATAAACAGACATTTAGAAAGAATGAACCAGAATATTAAATGGAAGAATGAGCAATGTACTTCTAGAAGGTGGTCACTACATATGAACATTTAAGGAGCCTAATTACGAAGCATGGAGGATCACCAACGTATGTCAGCGAAACATGGACGATTCAGAAATGAAATTCCTCGGAAAAATTAAAAATGCAACAAGATCGAATTAGAAATGGAATAGAAAACAAACAACTACAATCGTATGACCATATAGAGAGAATGAGCCAAAAATAATACATGAAACGAGGATTAGCAGAAGAATGAGGAGAGTTTGGCTTAGAAAAATATGGATGAAGAGAATAGAGAAAATTGGAAACAGTAAACAGTAGGCGAGAGTCACTGGCAGAGGTGAGAATAATGGCCTTTTAGAGTGGAAGAAATGGGATAGATGGACTGCATAGTCGCTGAAATATCCTGTTTATTGATTTATTCATGACTGTTCTAATAAATAAATACGTTGTTATACATAGGTAAAATTCACGAGTTGTTATTTCAGTCGTTTATTTCTAATTAACCCGTTTGAGAAATTGTCCAAGTCCAGCTGACAAGACAATCATCTTAAGATCCCTGGATAAATAACCGTATCTCCACCTGTTATTAGCTACCCCTAAACGTTCTCACCCCCGAAGAACCAAACAAGTGCTGTTCCTTGCGCTTAAAAATAAGGAACTGGCGCCCGAGTTTCCGTCAAAAAAGTGTTACAAAGCCAGAAAGTTCTGTTTGTAAGTAGCCAGTTACAAACAGTACAGGTTACGTAAGTAGACGCCATCACACATGAAGTATTAAAGAACTGATTTTTTAAGCTACTTTCGCGAAATATTATATATGCAATTTTGATACACGAGTATTTTGTTAAGTCAAATTTGCCATTTTTTTTGCTTCTTGCAATACATTGAATTTTCGACATTCAGGTTACTCAAATTGGGCATAAAAATTTGTATTTTAAACAGGGCTAGTCGAATGTAACTTAATTTTTTTTTATTAAATGGCAGTCTTACTTTTTTATTTAATAGTCCTAATTACAGAAAGTTGAATAATAGCTCTTGATAAAATTTTGGGAATTGTTGACAATCAAACACAAAGTCTAGGATTGCTATTTAATTAAGAAAAGAAAGTTGATATTGGTTTCGACTAGCCTTGTTTAAAAATTTGTCGTGTCATTTAAAAAGTAAAAAAAAATCAGTATAACTACCGTTTTCTCGTGTCTTGTTCTTGTACGATTTATTGAAAAAAACAAAACTTCTTGAAACGCCTGTAGCTAACACCAACTTATTGCTCAAAGCACATTCCTTTCTTAAAATATCGTTAACGAATATTTTGAATATTAATAAATACGCAGATTTTTGTGTTGTAACGTGCTTCGATGTTTAACCAGAATTCATTATGATTATAATATAATGAATGCGATGCTTAAAACTTAAACCGGTTTAACTCAACTCGGGTTTATTGTTATAAAACACCGTCATTCAGGTAATTAGACTTCCAGTAACAATACGTCTCATTAATTGATTACAATGAGAATCATTAACATAAAACATAAATAGCAAAATTATTCTTTGCATTACACAATAATAATCCATTTACACGAAAACATAACTTTAATTTCCCAATAAATTATATAATTTGTTTAATTTGCATTCGATGAGGGTGCACTCGGAGCGTTGAATGCAGTAGAAAAAATTGTTATTGGCAATCGTATCAAAATGCTCTAACCTAAAATGTAAAGATTTCGCCATTTTTTCGATACAAAATAATATCTCTAAAAATAACAGAGCTATAAAAAATTCTCCAAATTGGTTCTTTAGAATTACTTATAAATCATAACGAACATGTCTTAAGAAAATCCCAAAATTTTTTTAGGGACTTGGGAGAACGATAAACTTTAACATAAATGTAAGGGCCTGGATAATCACCCTGTAGATAAGACAAACACCCACAATTTAAAAAATCTATTTACTGTGGACGGAAGCCAATGAATTGCTAACGATAAAAAAAAACCGAATCAAGATTAGTCATCTAATCCCAAAAATATTGCGGTTCAAATATTGCCCATCTTTTCCCAATATCCACTTCAATTGTGCACCAGTTTATATTGACGCTTATGGTTTTTTGCAAATAGTAAGAGAATCAACTTGAGTGACACAAAATGCACCTACCTTTAGTGACCCTACATTTCTTAATTTTTTAGATCGTTTAATGCAGGTAGGTGTGGGATATGCAGACCTTATTTCTGACCACCGATTAGTTTATTGCAAAAAAGTTCCTCAATATCATTTTAAGTAGAAATTTGTTACATGGGAATTTTGGAGATTTTAATAATTTAGGTGTTAGAAGACTTGCGTAATATTAATTGAAACCGTATATATTAAAATTACATCAACAATATTGATGAACAAGAACAAGTTTCAATTTTGACAATTTTATCAGCAAATATTTTAATGCTTAATAAGCAGGCTCGTTTTTAGACTGTAAGGGGAATAAACCAAGAGCGCCACGATGTAGGTATTAAAAATTATGATGAAAGACTCTGAAAGAGACAAGACCGTAAAATACAGTGTGTCCCCGGATGGAGTTGACAAGAGGAAAAAAATCTTTATTATTGATTGTACGACGAAAAGTCACTCTTTATAAAAAATTCTGCTTGTCGAAAAAATGAGTTTACCATATAAAAACCTTAGATAAGATGTACCGGGTGTTAATAAATTAAGAAAACATGAAAATGCCTCAAGAGAGAAGTACCATTATTTATTATTTTAGACAAAATGTTTATAAAACAAAGTTGTTTATAATCCAAAATAAAGCCTAAATACAAATTTTGAAGTCTAAATTTTGAATTGTATGTTCTTATTGTGTTTATCTTTTTAAGTAGAATTTGTGAAAATTCAAATTAAAAAACAGAGTTTGCTGTCGACAATATTGAACTGACAAACGTCATTGTTTCATTGTCATTGTGTAGAATTTTTCACATCGATATTAAAATAAATAAAAAAAAAAAATAAAAAAAAATGTAAGTTGAGATAAATTTAAAATTCAATATTTAGACTTCAAAATTTGTATTTAGGCTTTATTTTGGATTATAAACAACTTTGTTTTATAAACATTTTGTCTAAAATAATAAATAATGGTACTTCTCTCTTGAGGCTTTTCATGTTTTCTTAATTTATTAACACCCGGTACATCTTATCTAAGATTTTTATATGGTAAACTCATTTTTTCGATAAGCAGAATTTTTTATAAAGAGTGACTTTTCGTCGTACAATCAATAATAAAGATTTTTTTCCTCTTGTCAACTCCATCCGGGGACACACTGTATAATTTAGATCAAACTGATGAAAATTGGAACTTCTATAAAAATATTCGAAACTTCACATTAGCTAATAAAGGAGAAAAAGCTACATATACAAACAATTTATATGTATATGGAAAAATAAAAAACATTTTGGAAAAACATGAATATTCGATAAAACAAATTAGAAATTCCAGGTGACATCATGGGTATATCTGATGTAAACGATTTTTTTCTAATAGTGTCAAATAAACCTTTTGTGTATGATTGACTTTTATAGAAGTAACAAAATAAGTATAATTAAACTCTATTTTATCAATTTTCTTTAGTCGGTCAAAGTGAAGTGTTAAACGCATACCTATGCATTTATCAAATCAGATACTTGTGGTTAATATGTTTACAATGACGTAGCTCCTTTGTTCATGAACCAACTATTTTGTAATTTGGAACATGTATAAAAGACTTATTTTCCAATTTAGTGACGTATACAGTCAAAATGGCCGACCTCGAGTTTCCACGGAAGTGACATCAAATTTATTTTTTTAAATAAAACACTTTGTATATCTTATTATTTCTAGAATCTGCAGACCAAATTCTATCTGATCACGTTGCGAAATTAAAAATTTTTTTCAAAAATAATTTTAAAATTTTTCAATTATATAATTTTTTAATGGTAAATGGAAATAAAACTAGACATATCATATATCGTCGTATTCGAAATCTAAAGTAAAACACGTTTCATTTAAAAAAATTGACTCTTTTTGTCATAAACCAACACTTTAAAAAACTTTTCAAAAATAATAAAATATACAAGGTGTTCCATTTAAAAAATCTAATTTGATTTTGAATGCACACAAGACATGACTAAATTGGAAAATAAGTTTTAGAATGTACATGTTCCAAATTTCAAAACAGTTGGTTCATAAACAAAAGAGCTGTAAACCTGGGCCGCTTCTCGTGGCCACCCGGTATAATACGTTGTTAGGAATGTGGATATTTCCGTATTAAATGGAAAATAAAGAGAGAAAATACCTCTAAGGCATTTGACACTATTGATTATTAGCCATGAACCTCATATGTTCTGGTGTCTCACAAGGTTCTATCTTAGGGCCACTTCTATTTATTATACAGGGTCGTGCACGTGCGCTCCGGTCTTCGATTGCTGGCTTCCTATTATAGTTAGAAACTTCATCCAAATACAGGATTAACTAGAGAAAATGGGGCATTTTTGGAAATTATTTTCCAATATACGGTGTTCCAAAAAAATTCTGGGTAGTCAGGTGACATTTTCTCAAATGGAATGCCCTGTATGTTTTAATATTTTTTATGTGTTTTAATAGTGTCTGCCATTGTACCCGTTATTTTTGATGAAAAGTTAATTTTACTTTTATACCGGGTGCAATAAAAATGTTTTTTGTTTCGAAAATTCGTGTCACCCTGTGGCGTATACTAGCAACTAGTTGAAATGAAACTAGCATCATCTTTCCTTAACTTTTTCATCTTTAGTTCACTTCATTATCTCCATTATTAGAGGAGATACACCCTTTTATAGCTCAACATGTTTTTGTAAACCACAATTTTGTTTCACCCGGTATAAAAGTAAAATAAACTTTTTATCAAAAATAACAGGTACATTTACATTTTCAAGGAATCAACCTACTTTTATTTAATAGACAAAGAAAATAAACGACGAACGACGCGACGGACGTGTAAATTAACGCGCCGCCCTCTTCTAACACTCGTTTATTATTGTCTATTGCGTTGCTGATCAATTCAATTTACTTAATGTAAAACAAATGAATTTTAATTATCCATGTATCATCTTTAATTTCAAGTCAATGTCAATGTTAGTAGAATAATATTTGTTTTCCTATCATTCTAGTTTTTGTATATACCTCCGCTGCCTCATTCTAAAGTTGCAATTTAAATTTATTTGCATCAATAGATAACCCAACAAATACGAAACCGACTATAGTTCATCCGACGAAAAGTCGATAAGCAACAAAACACGAACAAGCTCATAACTGCCTACAAGAATAGTTTGATAGGGATTTAAATTCGTTGGATGGGCTATAATTATTTGTCACTTACAAGTAAGTAAATGTATTTAATATACAAGTAGGTATTTATAAAGGTAAATGTATTAGGATACGTCATACAGCTTATAATATATGACTAAGTTTCTGTCATGTAAGAATTCTAAAACTAAACTAAACTATACATTGAGTAAAAAATAATAAAGAGGCGCAACTGTCAAGGTTTCGGGATTTTAGTATTGTCAATACCTTCATGATTGTCATCAATTTTTACTGCTACGGGATGGTACTTGTAATGTGGCTGTATAGCCCTTAAAATTGAAGACAATCATGAAGCTATTGGTAAAAAAATCTCGGAACCTTGACAGTTGCGTCTCTTTATTATTTTTTCACTCAATGACTATACCCGCACATTCAAGTAAACTACTCTTAAATATCGTAGCGTATTTCATAGAATTAGGATCGAGTGTTTTCCATCGAAAACTACTACCTAATTTAGTACTCCATGACAATTTTGTAAACTTTTCCTCGGTGTCAACTTCGTGTCGGTTAGAACTTAAGATTTATTCTCGCCTTTGCCAACGTCTAATTTGGTACATGCATTGTTCTCCTCAATCTCCACACGCTCAGAATTCGAAATTAACCGTTCACTTAACGGTTCATGGTTACTTATAAAGAAAATATTCTGTTTTAAAAACGTTCCATTTTCCCTGCCGATCTTAGTCCCATTGAAGACTAACGCTATGGCGCCTATTATATACAAAAGTACGTTCAAAAATTTTGGCCCGTCAGCTGCAAGGTCGAATTCATTACTGCTGCAATAGAGGTGCGCCCAATGGAAAATGTAAAACACCCTGTAGAGTCCCAGTGCCAGTAAGTAACAGAACATGCTTTTTTCCATGTGCTTTTTTTTGTATATCATGTAGAATTGTGGCAGGATTGCTACGGCTTCTAGATAAAAGCTGAATTCCCAAAGAGTCTAAAAAAAAAAATCAAAAAATAGTACAATGAATATCTACATTGCGCGTGGAAAGTTTACATATATTTGTTTTTAATTCGGGGATTTGTAGAAGGGCCCACTACGGTTGCATAGGAAATGCCGCCATTTTGACAAATGTGTTGGTGCTTATGATGAATTAAATAATTCTGCATGCTGTGTTGAATTATATTTCCAGTGTACTAGCACAAATTGTGCCTTATTTAGATATTATCTGATCATAAAATTGAACATTAAGTGAGTGCTAAAAGGTGGTAAAGGTTTCACAATTAGCACCGGTGGTTGTGGTGTTGGTGTGAAGTTGGCACCACAGTAAATTGTTGCAACAATTATTTTAACATATTCTGTGGGTGTTAAATGCATGCTAAGTAATGATAAAGATTTCACAATTAGCACCACTCTGGTTTTTGACATTTGAAGGGTGCTAAATACTGGAAAATATTTCACAATTAGCGCCAGTTGTTGTGGTGCTGGTGTGAAATTGGCAGCAACATTATAAAACTGTTAGATGTTAATTATTTTACTCAAATTATTAACAGTTTTATAATATTGTTTTTTATTGTTGTTTTTTATATATTTGGAGGGTGCTAATTGGTGGTAAATATTTCACACTTAGCACCAGTAGTGGTAGTGCTGCTGTAAAGTTGGCAGCAACATTATAAAACTGCCAGTAAATTTAGTAAAACAATAACTAGTATCTCTGCCTTTATCACATATTTGGAAGGTGCTAACTGGTGGGAAAAGTGTCATAATTAGCACCAGTGGTTGTGGTTCTGGTGTGAAATTGGCACCAATATTATTAAACTTTAGTAAAACAATAAGCATTTCTGATTTTTAACATTTGGACGGTGCTAAATGGTGGTAAATGTTTCACAATTAGCACCAGTGATCGTAATGTTGGTGTGAAGTTGGCAACAACATTAACTGTTCGTAAATTTAGTAAAACAATTAGACTCTCTATTTTTTTCACATATTTGGATGGTGCTAATTGGTGGTAAAAGTTTCATAATTAGCACCGGTGGTTGTGATGCTGGTGTACAATTAGCACCAGTATTATAAAACTGCTAGTAACTTTAGTAGAACAACGAGCATCTCTGATTTATGACATATTTGGAGGGTGCTAAATGGTGGTAAATATTTCACAATTAGCACCAGTGGTTGTGATGCTGATGTGAAGTTGGCACCAACGTTATTATTATATTGTTTTTTCACATATTTGGAAGGTGCTAAATTGGTGCTAAAAACTGTTCATCAATTTAAATATATTTTTAAGTCTCCTGGATGATCCTGAAGATCTTTATGATATAGGTATTTTTCTATTATAATTCCTGTCTTACCTCGATAGGTGTATAATGTTGATTTAAACAAGTGGCCAGCATTACACAGGGAACTATCAACAACTCCGTGAGAAATCCATCCTCTTTGTGTTCGTAAGTTTTTCTGAATGTGCATAACATCAAACATACTGTAGTGTACGAGAAGACCGTGTATAGTATCTTCAAGTAAGCATTATACAAGCAATCGCAGGTGATGAACAAGTCTAAACATCTGGCCGTGTAGAAAAAAGCGAAGAGAATTTGGCTCCTTCCGGATATACCTAGAATCATGATTAGTTAAGTGTATTTTTCGCCTTCTAATGATTTATTTTAATTGATCAAAATCAATGTTATCACTAGCAAATTTTCCAAATAATGCAAGTAAGTGGTTTCCTTTATTTCGTCACGGTGATGCCATTTAATTATTTGCTCTCTTTCTTGAAAATGTCAAACTTCCATTCTTTTAGGGACAAATTTTGGGTTTGTAAAACTCCGTATCATTTCCCAGAGCAAAATGAGTAATTGCGCTGTACGCTTGCGAGGGGTTCATATTTCGACTTGACCCCTACCAACGAATGAAAGTCACCTGGATTTTCTTATTTAGACGGGCCGATCTGGCTGTTTAATTTAATTTAATCTATTTAATCAAAAAAATTTACCTGATAATTTGAAATGAAACTAAAATGACTAATAAATTGATGACTTTCAATAAATGCATCATCATACTTTGTTTAAAACTGCATTACTCGATAAGCCATTGTTTAAGTGGTAAATGTGTTAATTAATTATCATGTTAATTACCCCACTTGCATGTGAATAGCAAAAGTTAGAAAATACACCAGATTACAGATTTTTTTTTATACTCTAGGTAAGCCAGCTTATAGGATATTGACTGTAAATAAATAAGGAACTAATTCGTTAAAGGTATTTTATTGTTTCATAATAATATGTTCAATTAATTGTACCCGAAAAATGATAAATCCTTAAAGTGCTATTAAATTTTGGCTTGGATTTTTGAGAACGGAGTAAATTTGTACACTTTATTGTTACCTACATAAGTTTTTCTTAATTATATAATATATAGATATATATATTTATATGATATGTAAAAAACAATTATAAAACAATAACTTATCTTAACAGAACGTTTCGAACCAAAGTCTAGGTCCTTTTTCAACTGTGATTACAAAAAATGGACTTGTCAAAAAAGATCACTTTGACACCTGACACTGATTATTAATTAATGCATAGATCACTAGATAAAGAATTCTAATTTATTTTGATATTTCCGTCACGTGAAGTACGTGACGAATCGGTAGCCAGACTTCGTCTAGCAACACCGAACTAGTAGAGACGCAGTCGGTACTATTTAGTTGAATACAGGCACTCTCTTTAAGTTTTCGTTTATTACAATGTGTCTCCGTTTGAATTATTTTTGCCTGTGTCCAACTAAATCTGTGGCCATTACTCCAAGCATGTTGTTGCCAGTATAGATTTATCAACTTGGTAATTTTTAACGTTATTTTTGTGTTCAGATATTCTAACTTCTAATGGTCTAGACGTCTCACCTATATATAGCTTTCCACACTCGCATGGAATGCTATAAATACAATTTTTTGATTTTTGAACACTGTTAAAAGGTTTGGTTTTTGTTAAGAATGATCTGATGGTATTGCAAGTTTTAAAGGTGGTTCTTATATTGAACTTATTACCAAGTCGTCTAAGTCTATCAGAAAAACCAAAAATATATGGAATGGTCATTGTGGTTACCGGTTGTTCTCTCAAAATTCTCTGTTGTTGCTGATTTTGTCTATTCTCAATTTCAAGAAATGATTTCTCAACAAAATCCTGTGGATAATTATTTTCTTTTAAGACAGTTTTTATAAAAAGTTTTTCGTTATCAAAAATTTCATTTGTTGAAGAGATTATTTTAGCTCTTTCATACAAACATATTTAATTACACCTTTTTTAACATTTAGGTGGTGGTTGGAGTTAAAATTCAAATATCTATTTGTATGAGCCTTTTTTCTATATACATTAGTTTCCAAAATATCTGTCTTATTAATTATTAATACATCTAAAAAAGTTAATTTATTATCATTCTCAATCTCTAAGGTGAATTTAATAGTTGTTTCTTTATTATTGATAAAATTTAGAAAACCGTTTAATTCCTCTTGGTCATGGGGCCATATTGAAAATATATCATCCACATATCTCCACCATATTTTTGGTTTGTTAATAAAATTTTTTACATAATTATCTTCAAAATATTCCATAAAAATATTGCTCATGATGGGAGATAGAGGAGATCCCATTGCCATTCCAAAATCTTGTTGAAAAAATTCATCTCCTAGCTGAAAATAGGTAGTCTTTATACTTTGGTTCGAAACGTTCTGTTAAGATAAGTTATTGTTTTATAATTGTTTTTTACATATCATATAAATATATATATCTATATATTATATAATATACATTTTGTTGTATTTTCTAGTGTAAAATACTAGAAAACCACTGATACGAATTTTAGATAACAATATTGTATTTATATTCATTTAGAACTATATACAGTGGTTTTCTTGGGCAAACTGTTGAGGTTTGCCTTTGATACTACACTTTTATCTTGACATATTTTGGCAATTTTCTTATTTCTATTTTTTATTTTTTAGAATTTGGCGTGATTCCCAGAATTAAGTTCAATGAATATTAACTATCCGCCACAAATAAACACAAACAATATAAAGCATTGTTATTAAATATTCTCATTGCGGTTCTGATAATGAGCGCCAATTAATCATAATTTAGCTTTAACAGTGAAGCTAGAAACATATCTCTCTGCTAGAATTGCTAGAAATAATTTACTTACCTGCGCACGATTTTGTTGTAATCAATTTTACCAACAGTATTGTTATTGCAGATGAATGGAATATATTTGCTATCAGCATAAAAACGTTGTGGCCCATGTTAACGAGGCACACTATCTAAAATTTAAAAATAACGTTATCGCTTATGTGTTCACCGGCCAACTGCCTGTGTTATTGCAGTTTGCAACGCTCGCATTGCTGATCAATCCGATCATAGCAAGGTCACACTAGTAATGGAAAGAATAAGCAAATGCTATTTTAGATTTAATTTATAATATTTATTGATATTAAAATCAGAGAGTAGAAGCCGCATGCTCCTTCTTTGAAATCCACCATCCGACATGTTTTTGAAAGAATATTGTTTTAATACAAATTTGCCTATAGGTAGAAATTGTTTTGCTAAGCCAACTTGTGAGCGGCATATAACTCTTTACAAAAATTCATAAATTTTGTATAACCTTGAGTAGTACAATATCTACCATAAATCTCAGTGGCGGCTCGTCCAAATTAGTTTCCACATTCTCGTCGATTGCATCTAAATCTTCTGTGTCGTTTAGATCCTCGATAATTTTATCCATGTATGAATTTAGACATTGTACTCCCTGATTGTACTACCAGACAATTTCCGTAAATTTGTAAGCATCTTAAACCTGCTTTTCTGTTGCGGTTGCAGGAGATAAGTTGCAATATTAATTCTGGTGTTGGCAGAAACTTTTCTTGAGGGAGGTATACGATTACTGAATTTTGCCTAAATTTGTTTTTCATGTAGTTTAATATACCTCACACAAATGTCTTCATAAGTTTTGTTTGTCTGCCTTATGACTCGATCGATGCAATAAAAATACACCTTCAATAATTACATAAATAATAAATGTAGAGTTACAAAGACTTCGCAATTTTCTTGCTTATTTTATGAATTTCGGTACATTTTGCTTGTACTGTAACCGTGTGACATATCGTTGGATCAGGCATTGAGAGAGGAGTCGAACATACATATTATTTTGCTTTATTTCAAATCACCCCTGGCTTTGTAAATTGCGAAAAACGAGAAAATTTTAAGTTACATATGGTTTTCGGCTATACATATTCGGACGACACAAAATGAAATAAACTGTTCGACGTGCTCTCTTCTTATTTTGATAAACTACTCTTTTCTCCTTGCGGGTCTCTGGGGAAGCGTTTCATTAAAATGCCCTTTTTTGCAGAGTTACTGCAATTTATTCCTGCACAATAAGGCATTTCGCCCCGAACTCTAAAAAGCAATAAAATCCGTTCGCATGGTATTTTTACAGTTTTAGAATTTCTACAGTTTTAGAATTCCATTTCATCAATGTTTTGCTTTATTCTCAATATTTTTCGTCCATTTTTAATACATTATTTGCGACTAAATAACGGTGCGTACAAAAATTCAGCTGGCCAGAACTTTTTCCGCAAAAAAATGATTGGATTAGGTATTGATTGTCCGACGCCTTGTTCTCCAGTCAACAAAGTGGAACTAACTAAGAAATAAAAAACACAGCTTCGATAATATAATACAATTTTTTTATAATTAAAAATGAGAGTAATAGCGATTACAAAATATTAACAAAGTATTAACAATATAATTGTAGTTCAGACTTACAATCACTGGTCCGCGTTTTAAACAATCATTTTGTATATACACATTTTCCAGTAGATATATACAATAATATACACATTGCTCTTGCTGCAACTTGGAATTTGGTACAATTTCGCCGACCCACTTTTAATGATAAACGCGGATAACCCGTAAATCTGAACCTTTTAGGTATAGGCAGTGAATAAGAAGACACTATTTTTTGTTAAGATAACAGGTAATATATACAATAACATTATTACAGTATGGTTATAGTGGTTCGTACAGAGGCGCACGCAGAAAAATCTGCACGGGGGACATGAATAATTCTATTTAAGTAGGTAGTTCAGCAGAACTTGCAGGTCTCTGTGCGCGCTTCCGATGGTAACAGCGTCAAAATTTCTGTCTACAAACAAACTAACCTTAACTAATTTAAAAAATCACTTCCTATGTTAAAAATGTACATATACTCTTTCTAAAATATGCTTAAACTAGTTTAAATTATACATTAATCAACAGGTAAAAATATTTTTTCAATAGAATTAAGGAGATCTTTTATTGGTTTTCTGTAAAAAATCTACCGCAAATTGGTTTAGAGATAATTTTTTTGAGAGGATGTCGCATTATCATAATTATTTTTTTGAAACGGAAAAACACACCTACGATTATAGGTATAGTCAAGAAAATTCGTATAGGTACGTATTTGTAGAAGAGTCTTTAGGTTTGTGTTAAATTCTTGAAAGTTGCCTTGTCATCTTCTTCTCAAGCGAAGAAGAAGAAGATCACGACGTTGAAACATCAAAAGGACTCAAAATAATCAATTTAAAAACTCCTCTACAAATAAGTGTGGGTATTTTCAGTTTTAAAAGCATTTGACATTTGATCTACTTCCAAAATGGCGACAGAATTAAACGTAGCAATAAAAATGGACCTTATTAGTGTGACGTCACATAATTATGCAACCGCACGTACTACTGTCATGACAACTTAATTTTATCAATTAAATTGAGTTTTGTTCCTCTTCCAACGTATATTTTTTGACCAATATAAACTGGCATACTCGATGATAATGTGACATCCTGTATTTGAGACGGTCATCTAAAAGCAGATACAAAATTCGTCGCCTTGAAAATAAAAAAAAACTAAATAAATATGACAACTTGTTTAGACTAGGAATTTTATATTAACCCGAATGAGGGGCGTCCAAACCTAACATACGAAACCAAAACGGACTCATCGGAGCCATTCTGTACTTTATCCGTAAGTAGGTATTTTTCTATTACACAATTTCTTGATTTTTCGGTTCCTTCATCTAATTCACCAGCAGTCTTTACAAACTAGACATTTTTCTCAATCACTTCGATATGAAGGGTGATAAATCTGGAAATTTAAATCCACCGAAAGGTTCGAAGGAGGTAGTTGAGTATCTGGAGGATTTTTGGTGACCAGCACGCACGTTTCTCAGCGGAGGCGGGTTCAACTCAGTATGCAAAGAAGAGGCGGAAGCCGTTGAGCCTCTTAGAAGAAAACCGCATTGGGCTGTGCAAACTTCGTCCCGCAGAATTGCTTCTTTCGTCCATTCTCGGAGCAATTGCCTGCAGTCGGTCACCCTCAGAGAAGCGCAGTTACCCTGTAAAACAATTTCAATAAGTAATCATTATGTTGTAGCAAATCGGGGGTATACGTTTTATAATAGAAGGGAAATAGCTATTAATAATGTAAAAATTTATATTTTAATTTGCGCCACGGGGTATATAAGAAGTAATTGGTTGAGTTTTTGTTATGTCTGCTGCAACGGAAATCATGTTTAGATAAAATTATCTTATCGCCGGGAGTTAAGAAAATGCGATGGGAGAGGACCATACGAATCGGTTCCCAAGGAAATCGCTGGTAGACGATATTGCGTGAGTGGACTCGCTTGAACGTATATTGGGAGAAATCGAGGTGAAAAAGGGCCGATTCAGCGGTTCACCGGGAGGGGTACCGTTCAGACGAACCACTAATGCGGAGCGACAGGGAGAGACACAGGGGCGTGTGTGGTAGAAAAATCATCCATAATACTTACTCCTTCTTCTGTACACACGCAGCTAGTGCAAGGGCTGG
This sequence comes from Rhagium mordax, assembly GCA_963680705.1. Classification (NCBI taxonomy): domain Eukaryota; kingdom Metazoa; phylum Arthropoda; class Insecta; order Coleoptera; family Cerambycidae; genus Rhagium; species Rhagium mordax. Next base: position 5,727,222 of record OY796662.1, on the reverse strand, counting down.
GGAAAGCAGACTCTCCCACTTGAACTTGCCTATTACCAATAATACATCCGTGTCCGGATCCGGAGTCCTTCCATGCGTTAAAGTTCAGCGACGGTAAGGATTGGCAGGGCACTCTTGGGTTCAAGAAACTGGATGGTAGGTCGAACGCCGCCCTTTGCATGTCACCTATGACGTCCAAATTGTCGCAAATTATCTTGGCCAAGGTTATCTTGCGAACCTCCGCCAGTTGTGGTTCGGTAAATCGGACGACGGGGTCCTCGTTTTCGTACCTTCAAAGAATATATTAATATTAAAAAACATTTTTATTATTATTATTTAAACTTACCAAAATCTGTCACATTTCCTTAGCTGCCTGAACTGAATAGCGATAATGCAAGCAAACGTAGGCCCTATTAGTCCCCCTTGTAGAGGCCTTTCGCTCATTCCTCCAGGGAAAAGATCTATGTCATCAACGCTAGCGTACAACCTCTTCAATCTCGAGATAATTTCGGTGGGAATTTCCCGCGCGAGATCCTCGAAACTTGTCGCTCTCTTGAGGTTACACAATGCCCTGTAGTTGTTATAAGACGGCACACCGTGGTCTCTAGCTCGCTGTAGGTTCAAAGCTACCAAATCTATCCCGGAGAAGGGAATCTTCCTGTCTTCGAAGAGATGATTTGTCACCTCACCAGTAATAAACTGATCCAGCGTCTCCATAGGAGTTGAAACCAGACCTCTAGCGATTTCATCTACCATGTTTTCTCTCGTCATGATGTCAGTCTTGAAGAAACCGTCTCTGAGCAAAAGTGGAGGATCGATGATTTGGTAATCGGGACTCAACCTTGGTATGTGAGGTCTCAAGAGGGAGTGCCCAAATCTAAAAGCGGCACACGCGAATTCATTGATGATGGAAGGGTTGCAGGTAGAACTGTATTCTTTATAGTAGCCCTGGGGCAGTAATTTCAAGCCGTAGAGATTCATAGCGTTCCATCCCAACAGCCTTGGTAGAAACTCGTTAAAAGTAATGTGCTGGTTGGCCGCAATAATTATTTTCCTGGAGTTTTCGAAGAGTTTGTCCTCGTCCCAGTGCGGATTTACGCGACGCAGACCATCTGAAACTCTGTTGTGTTCTCGAAGGAAAATGGTGTGGATAGCTGTTAAGCCTGGCTGTTCTGACGCTCTGCCATCACCTAACAGAAAATATGTGCTTCAGAAGAAAACCACGACAAGATTGTCGAATTCAAAATAATCTACGCGGAAGAGAAAAACGTTTAATCAGTAGTTCAACTTACCAGCAATAAAGCAGAAGCCAGAAGCCGATTTACATTCCGGATGCTTGTCACTTTGAGGCAGCAAATCTTTTCCTTTAACAGGATGAGTGGTGAAGTTCATTTTACCGCGTTGCCCCTTTAGTTCTCTCAGTACGCAATGATTTTCCCCATAAATTTGACTTCCGTCCAAGAATCCGGTGTTTTGATTGACCTGTTCCCTCGGTCCTAGCTTTTGTTGGCCAGGTAAGGATCGCATGAACGGGAAACACATCCTCTCCCCTGAGGTGATATTAATTTCGGGGTAATAATTGTCGCCTTGAGGTACCGGGAACGGATTGCACTCGGGATGGACGGTCCTTGGGCTGTCGCAGGATCTACAGTTGGGAATGGACTCGTGGAAACCTTTGTGGATTGGCGTCATGGTTAAATCGTGGTCCAGGAACTGGGCAAATTGCATAGTCATGAGGGTGTACCTCCCGTGCAGGTTGCTAATGTCTGGATGGATCACTCTGGATACTATTCTTGGGTTTGGTAGTTCAGAGCCTGTTACTCCGATCGATCTAGGTTTCGAAATGCCTGCAATTTGAACGTAAAATTTCAATAACATTTTTGCATACTTAAGAATAAATTCTCACCATCATCATAAACGCTGGGTAGAAGCCTGTTGAAGGTCGTTAGACTCTTTGCATAATTAGGGTGTCTCAGATTGTTACAGTGTCCAGTGTACGTCCTCCAAGGAAAATTGGGATCGCATGGGCCCGAGTCGTCACACTGAAGGTCCACGTCAAATGTCTGCGCCGGTATTAACGCACTAATATCCACTTGTTGCAGTCCGTCAGAAATGTCGTCTCTAAAGATGGAGGCAACAACGTGGTTATCGAAAAGTTGACGCCTCCTTCTGCGGTGCAAAAGAGAGTTCACTATTTCGTTTGATGCGAATTCAAAGAGCAGGGAGGAGTTGGCTAGCTTCAAAGCGTTTTTGTTGGCTTTACTGAAGGAGGCGGCTGTTCCTTGCGGCGATTTGGGGTTAACTCCTCCAACTGGAAAAAATAAAATTAATTTGTGCAAAGCTGTGTAAGAATATCAACTAAGTAGCTACCTGTACTCCATACAGTGTATTCCATCTTTCTCCTCTCCAGGAGTTCATGCTCTGCTTTGGCTAAAGCATCCATTAGCATGTCTTCGGATAAGTCGGTTATGCGATCCATTTCTAACCATTCGGTCATTTGGGGCAGAGGATGCTGATCGCAGGATATTCTAGCGTTCAAAAATGTATCTTCTTGAACGAATGCCTTAGGTTGGATCCTGTCTAGATCGTCCGTGTTGGCGCAAAGTAGACCAGCAACTGTTACCTTTTTGATCTCCTTCAGTTGTCCTGTCGTCAAAGAGCTGGGAGGGAGGTCGTTCTCGTACCAGAATCTATCTGTTTCTTTAAGTAGCTGGAATTGCTGCTTCAGAAGACAGTTAAATGTAGGTCCGATCACTGTGCCGGGAACGGGATTTTCTAATAGAGCTCCGACTAGTAAGTCAATATCGTCTGGACTGTTGTACATATACTTCAGAGCTTTGATGTATTCGTCTTTTATGCCGGTCGACTTTAAGCTATCAAAATTGAGGCGCAGTGCGTGGGTAACGTTGCTACAGTATTGTATGTACTGGGGATAGGATGGTAGTCCGTGGTCTCTGCCCATGTGGATGAACAGTGACGCGGTGTCCCAGTCGTTTCTGAGTGGCACCATCATATGCAAGCTGGGCGATTGAGCAGGCGTTCGTATCAAGACGTCTACCATTTCAGCGAAGGATTCCACGGTTTCGTTCATCTAAAATCGAAAACGACGCTCGTTACAGATTCAAATCCATATTTTTGGTATACTTACCAAACTGTTTGGTAACATGGATAATAATGCTGGTAGTGCGGCCATGGCTACTTCATTGTACACGCCAGCTCTTCTAGCGCTAGAATATTTTGAAAAGCGTCCGTGTGTTTTCAGCTCCAATTCGGAGTGCACGATGGCTTCCTAAATAATAAATGGATTAGATTTAAAATGACTCTACTGGGTCAATGCTTTTTATAGAATTTTTCCTCACCTCTCCTAAGACGATGGGCAGATACTCGTTGTAGGTGATATGTTGTATTTCGGCAGTGACGATTCTCTTACTTTCTAAGAACAGCACGTCGTCAGGCCAGTGCCTGTTCAGTTGAGCAAGGTTGATGGCAACTCTGTTGTGCTCTTTTAGAATGGCAGAATAGAGCGCGTTCGTCTGACAAGAAGAGCAGGCGGAAACGTTCACCAGGCCAGCGTCGTACGTCCTGAGTTTTTCGACCTGTTGCTCAGTGTTTCCGTATATCGCTGATGCGTCTAGGTAGGAAGTGGCGAGGTTCATTTGGTTGCGGAAAGCTGGAAGTTCAGGAACAACAAATCAGTAATAGGATTTGGTTAATCATTCGTAGACTAATTTTGGATTTAACATTTGCTTTGAGCTGATTATAGTTGGAGGGGGTTTTTGTTAATTTATAATTGACTTTAATTCCAATGGCTAGATCAGTCTCCAATATTGGAGTTGTAAGGATTATTGGTATCCTATCTAAGGAATATTGTCTTAAGATTTTTATATTGTTTGCTAAAAGTTTGTGCTAAGTGGCTCAAACTCAAATATTTTCTAAATAAGAAAGTTTTCACAGCCACCAACTTAACCTTTATGCGAACAATGCTTGACGACTATAAATGTTACATCTTCTGTCGCTTCTGAGTTTGTGTTGTACACATAATTGAGTAGATCAATTTCACTTATGTCTCATAAATAGTAAAATGTTAATTCTGCATTCGTATTGCTCCATTTGGCATTTCAGTCCAGTTTTGCGAAATCAAATGTGGGTGATTTTGAAGGTAATTCGTTAGATATATTCGCATTACGCAATTAATAGAAGCAAAGGCTTGTTTTATTCAAATATTTGAACATCATAATATACGTGTGTCAGTATAACTAACGAGTGTTTTATTGGATGCTTCTGATATAAAAAAAGATCAAGTATTAATATTATTATTATTATAGAAAAGAATGGACTATCGACGAAAAGTTTCAAAATGGCCGATTCTTTAAAATGCAAGATGGCGGCCGCGTTTGAAAATAACCCTTTCTTTGGTAGATCCTGAAGATACCTAATGTCCGCCATTTTTATAAAATTATTTTTTAACTAATTATCTACAAGTGTTTATAGGGAAATAATAAATAAAAAATAATTTTTTTTGGGCTCTAGGAGTTTTACCCCTTGGGGCCCTTGGATATGTCCATCTCTTGACGTTGCCACTGCCTTTCTCGAGCACATCCTAAACAATTTTCAAACGCGGACGCCATATTGCATTTAAAAAAATCGGCCATATCGATATTTTTCGTCGATAGTCCATTCATTTCTGTAGGCAACGATACCTAGCTCGTTAATAAACAAAAAAGTTATGGACAAACGTAAAAGGTGCAAAATTTTTTGGCCCACCCGGTATATATCATACAAATATTTATAAATGATTTTCCATAAAATTTTATTTTATATTAAAGAGAGTGGTGCTAAAAATATTTTTTAAATATATATACAGGGTGTCCCGATTTTAAACCGACAAACTTCGGGTACAGGAAGTTCACATGAAATTATGACATACCCCTTCTAACATTTCTTCTCTATCGAGCCTCCTAACGGAGATACAGGGTGTTGAAAATTCAATTAATTTTTTGTTTTTCTTTAATAACTTCCACAATATTAAAGATAGGGAAACCAAACTTGGTACACATAGTTAGGTTGTGAGGGTCCATCTTTGCTATGGTTCAGAGTTGAACTAAGGCGCGCCAGTGGCGTGCGGTGTGGTCACGTCGACATAATTTTAAGGAAAATAGTATGTGCACTAATTTTTTTCGCAATTCTGATAAGATTTTCATAATTTACGGTTAATTTTCTAAAAAAACTTGCTCTTGTAAAATTTTGACTGAGGCATTAGTTTTCGAGATATTTGCGTCTGAACAAAACGATGCACCAAAAACACAATTAATTAATTAAGATAGCCCTTTCAAAATTATTTTCAATCTGATTTTCGAAGGGATATACTGAACTGAACTGTCAATTTAATGTTTTTAATGTTTTTCTTCTTTTGAAATGAGGCGTTTTTAAGGCCTTTTGCAAGTCAATATTATTTCTGTCAAAAGAAAAATTTGTTTGTTACGAAATTACATAAACAAATTATCAACATCCAAATAAAAAAAAAAAGTCAACACACCCCGTATTTCCGTTAGGAATGGCTATAGAGAAATTTTAGAAGGGATATATCGTGATTTCATCAGAACTATTCCCGACATGATAATTGTGTTTTTGGTGCATCGTTTTGTTCAGACGCAAATATCTCGAAAACTAATGCCTCAATCAAAATTTTACAAGAGCAAGTTTTTTTAGAAAATCAACCGTCAATTATGAAAATCTGATCAGAATTGCGAAAAAAATTAGTGCACATACTATTTTCCTTAAAATTATGTCGACGTGACCACACCGCACGCCACTGGCGCGCCTCAGTTCAACTCCTACAATATATTCGATTATTCCTTATCGCTACTTTTTTCAAATTAATCTAACTCTTGGCAACGGTATAGGCACATATATGTATTGTGTATTGCATATACATTCAGGAGTATCTAACTCAGTACCTAATATAAGATATACGAACGGATATAAATTTTCTTTAAACTTTTATTGTCTACGTTTATTTTAGAACATCACCATTACTTTATATCTTTCGTCTGCGTACCGCTGTTAAATATACCTGTCTCGTGATAAGAAACACTGTGTACTGGTCCAGACGAGAATAGCCGCTTAAAGGGTAGCGTAAACCCTTGTCTCTTTATTTCAGGGCGTTCCTGGTACACAATGTTTTGGTGAATTTACCTTTGTTACTGAATTTTAATTAATTGTTGTTATATTTACCACTATATACCAATTTATTTAGTTCACAGTGATCTTCCTGGTGAAGAGACTGTGTGTTTAATTTGTCAAGGAAATAATAATTTTTATCTACTCTTATTAGGTTAGGTATACAGGATGTTTCATGACGAACTGTACATACTTCTAAAAATGATAGAGTTTCTCTTGACTATTCACGAATGGGTATAGAATTTTGTCTGTTGCGCTAATTACTGAGATACAGGGTGATAAACTACTTATGACCAATATTTCTTTTGGCCAGAACTTCCTTACTGTTTATCACAATTTGTTCAAATTTTATACAATTTGTGTACTTGTCACAGTTGATATAATGCCGTTTTTAATATTAAAAAATTCCAGGACCGGACTTTTCTAATTCAAGTTTTTTATTTCTGTATTGAAAATCACCCTGTATAATATTTTTTTCAAATTATATGGGAAATTATAAAAGCCCATACATCAGTAAACAAAAGCATGTGAACATATTTTGTGTGCCACCTTTATTGATTTTTTTACAAGCGATTGAATTTGGAGAAATGGGGATATGAGAGATAAAAAATTATAATTTGCTTAACTAAAATATATCGTTGGAATCATGATGAAAAATACTAATAAATTAAGGAAAAACAATATCAGGTCCGTAATTGCAGGATGCCAGGATTAACCTCTATTCACCTTGGTAGTGTTTTGAAACTGATTTAATTTGAGTTTACTGAATTTTTTCTCAATTTTTCAGGAGCGAAACGGAGCTTTTCTTACCAGCTTGGACGTTTAGGCTTCACTGTTTGTATTCCACCTCACCGGTTACCTGGTTACCCGAATTTCCGGATTCCAAAGCTGTCTAGACAAATTTGTTTTCAAACTTGTAAGTATTTGACTAATATCCTAATTATTTTATACCTTTCTGGAAAACTATTATCATTTTTGGATTCCTCGATTTTCATTCTCCGAACAAGGCACTGATTTTAACGTTCACAGTGAAATTACTTATATGACTAAGTTTACATATTGGTTAGACTTTATTTCTATTCGTTATTGAAATTTATAATGTGTTTTGTAGCGAAGTGATTTTTCTCCGTCAAGGCTTGCCTGTCTTATTTTAATATTTCCGTCACTTGGATACACCCTGTAACTCTGTTAGTATTTAAGTTATGTTTAAAGTAACAATGAATTGGAAACTCAGCTGGTAAACAAGCCGTAAATTAATTGATTAATTTTTGATAGTCCCCTGTATAGCTAAAATCCGAGAATTGTTCAAAAATAATGTTCAAGCCGGAAGTAAAAATCATTAGTTACGAAAACTTGTTAAAATATTAATACGTGTCTGTTTTAAGCCGGTTCCTTTTGCGATATAAGTAGTTTAAAAATTGTAAACAATGCAACTCCGTTTTCAGTTAGCCCGGTTGAATATGGCAAGTTACATATCACGATCGGACTTAGTAAACCGCGTTCTTAGTTAGAGCCACCTGTCCGAATTCCACCAATTCACCGGGAACGGCCAAATCAACATCAATCGAATTATCGATACCCTGGCACCAACAACGAAAACCGACCCGAAATATTTTCTTTATCTTGGTAAGAACAATAGTAGTCCGCCGTTATCCAGCCGTACCGCCTTCGAATAGGCACCGAGATTCGCCATTGGTTGCATCGTGTACCGACGTCTTGTAGAACTACTTAATTAAATCATAGCTCGTTTTAAATTTTCCGTTTAGTCGTATTTAATGTTATATCACACATTCACCGGTTGAGCCTTACAATGTTCTGCTCAGATGGTAAGACCTAGCCACCAGTGAATGTATTTCAAAATGTGGATTTATCATACACAGGCAAAACAATTCGGTAACCTGTTCATGGTAGTTTGTGGCCCCAGTATATGATTTAAATCTTTATTTTCCGGTAAGGAAGGAAATAACTTCCTTGTTAGCATAGCTCTGTATTTGAGGCAGTAGGAATCCGCGTTTGTTAAGTAGTATCCGAAACCGAAATAAAAATAATCTCTGTGGCTTATTCATAGCGCTCCGATATTTTGGTGTCATACTTGCTAGCCTCAGCCGTTCGATTTCTCCGCGTGGGTATAGCTCGATCCGTTCGCACTTCGAGTCCACCGCTGGCCGCAATTAAATTATTTCCACACACGTACTTTTGTTTGCCAGCTTGCATATGATCGTTTTAAAAATTGTACATAACCGACAGCAAAGTAAATCGCTGCATTAACCGGTCCAGTTTTACCTTACTTGTTCATGATTGTTTTCTTATAAATAAATACATTGGTATGCTAGGTAAAATTTACGAGTTATTACTTCCGTTGTCTATTTCTAATTAACCTGTTTGAGAAATTGTCCAGTCCAGTTGACAAGACAAGCATCTTTCGACTCTCTGGACAAACAACCGTATCTTCACTGTTTTAGCTACCCCGCAAGCGTTCTCACTCCGGTGAGCCAGGCAAGTGCTGTTCCTTGCACTTAAAAATAAAGAACTGGCGCCCGAGTTTCCGTCCGAAAAGTGTCAAAACGCCAGCGAGTCCTGTTTGTAGGTAGCCAGTTACAAACAGGACAGGTTGCGCAATTAAAAGGCCATTACAGTTTTTATTTCCTGTTTATCTCTTTAAGATTTTATGTGAAATGGCGTTTTGCCATTTCACTGAGGAAAATTGGTCTCTGTGTTTATCGCTCTGCTCTAACATTAAACTAGCATGCAGTCGATATTTTTTACATTAATTAAGTTGATTGGATGATATTTAGTGTGTTACTTGGTGTTTCAAGTAAGATATTTAATTTTCAATGGGCTTTTAACCTGAAATAAATTACTGGCGAAGAGATTTCTTTGGATATATGTTAATTGTATTTTATTCTTAAAAATGGATCACGAGTAGGTACTAAAAAAATGAGAATATTTACATTGTTACATAACATGACACACCAGACAGTATTTGTTCTGCTTTAAAATGCAAAGTTCTGTAATAATAATTTTATTGCGCATACATTAATATTTACTGAAAAAATAGAAAGTTTTAGGTACTTAATTTACTTTCACGCTAAACTGTTTATTTAAGATAAATAGAAGAAACGGAAAGTTATACTAATTAAAGTGTGGACAATGACTGAGAATTAAATTTGCTATCGAAATGGCACACTAAAAAGTCAAAAAACTTGTTTTCAACAAAAAACTATTTACAATAAAACCGAATTTTTTTTTTAGTTTTTGTGTATAACTTTTTTCTGGGTGGATACAGTCGTTCAAAGTTACCTACTTTTTTACGATTTTACCACTTTTTACCTTTATACCATGTTACTTTTAATTTTTACACGCAAGAATTATTTTTATTTAACACGAAAATTATTTTCGGTTTATCAATGACAATGATAAAGGTATTTTTAGATACAGCTTTGAGCCTTCCTTTAATCGGGCATGTTTTTCTAAACATTTGGGTGTGCTATTCTTACCGAAATTGCACGCGTCCATATCAATGGCCGGCAGCGTCCTCATGTACTCCCTGCACTGTCCATGTCCCACCATCCCGTAGCATTCCTCGTTGTTCTTGGCGTTTTCGCTGCAGCAATCCTGGCTCTTCAGATTCCCGGTGCTGGCCAAGTCGTGCAGTAGCAGCTCGCTCCATGCACCCAAGAGGGCCGTCACCGATTCGTGCGTTTTGGCCGGATTGTTCTGGAGGGTCGAAGCCACGTCCAAGGGGCTGGGCAAGCGGCTTGAAGATACAGATCTCTTTGGCTGAGATTTACCTAAAGACACAAAAAAGACCCTATATTGCAGAATTGAATTTTATGTGGGACAAACATATACTCGGCTACTAATTGTATGCTCTTATCAATTTACGAAGGTGAAAGAGCTGTTAACAAACTGTTTTTAATTACCACAAGGCGGCGTGGCGTGGTTACTTAATAAAAAAGAGAAAAAAAAGCGTGAATATAAACCGGTTCCTGCGAAATACTCTTTTACTTTCTGAACAAACGAATGAGGAAATGAACTTGGCTGGTAAAAAGTAATGGAATAATATTGTAATTTCTCCGAGGAGACTGCTGAGCCTAGAGAAAGTGAACCTCACAACTCACGCGGCCGGCATTCCAACTGTGACGTCGATTGTTGTTTTGTTTATTTTACGAGCTATCGAAAAGCAATCGCGACAAATAAACCAAAAGGGTACAGTTGCAAGATGTTTAAGACTTTAAAGGGGCGTGTATGGAGGCAAATTATAAGACAACATCCCCCCAAATCAGCTAACATACATATTTAGAAAGCAAAACTATCTACTGACATAATTTTGAATTTCTCATTTCAAGATAAATATCTATAACTTGATTTGAGCGTCCAACATAAATTAAAAAGTGCCATATACACCAAATGAAGGAACAGATGCAGATGCGGACACCGATGTTTCGTAATTATTGGTCCACATAGCAGGAATATATTTTTCAGAGCAACACCAATTGGTTCCCATTTTCTTACCATCAGCATAACTAGGTGGCAAGAGCCTGAGGAACGGCGCCCCTCGGTTGCCCCATTTCGCGTGTCTCACGTTGTTGCACTCCCCGGACGGTTTCCTGAATTTCATCGGCGGACAAGATATGAGTTCGTCGGGCGTGCAAGGCACACTAGATCTAGCGTTTGGATGGGTGGCTTCTAGTTCCACTTTTAAGGCTCGTCTTACGATGGGCCTTATTTCTTCGGGCAAGGACCTGGTGTATGAGCTTATGCTGTGCTCGTAAGGGTTTAAGCTGTGGCAGGTGTGTGTGAGACAGACGAGGATGAGGGCTATGCTGAACGAGATTCTGAAACAAAAACAGAAAAGAGGTTAGATTTTATGACAGGTTTTTTAGTTGATTAAATACTTCGAAGTCATCTTTTAATTTTATAGTTTAGGTACTTTATTCTTATTCATAAAGACTGGTAGCGATATAAGTTTGATGATATAAAAGCAAAAATATTTTAGTTTCTAAAATAAAGCCCTTTCGAAAATATTTATTTTTTGCTTGTTGGGCGCCAATTTTTTTTAAGATGTCTTATAAAGAAGTAGCATTATTTTACGTCGAATTTTTTAAATAAATAAAGGTTTTTGCACCCTAAGAATAATTTATCGCTAGGATATAACGATGAAAACTGTTTATAAGAAAACTTAGATTTTGTTTTGTTTTGGCAGGAATCTGTTGTTGATAATAGCTGTCAACTGTCAAAAATGTTATTCAATTTCAAATTTGTGTTCAATGCTGACGAAATACCTTAAAATTATAAAATACCCGTCTAAATTACTTATTTTCAACGGCCCTAAAAACAAACGAATTGATAGAATTTTATTAAAGACGAATATACTAATGAAATTGACAAACTTAACTATAACTGTCAATTGTCAAAAATCTTATTCGACTCCAAATTTGTGTTCATTGAAGACAAAATTCATTAAAATTAAAAAAAACTCATCTAAATTGCTTATTTTTATCAAATTGACAGCTATAGTGACAGCCAACTGTCAGAAGTCTTTTTGACATTAAATTTATATGTAACGACCCTAAGAACGAATAGATTGATAGAATATTATTAAAAACTGATGTATTAATCAATCAAATTGAAACTTAATAATGGCTGTCATCTGTCAAAAATCTTAATCTATTTCAATTTTGTATTTAGTGATGACAAAATCCATTAAAATGATAAGTATTCTGTTTAAATTGCTTATCTAATCTAAATTACCCTATAATGACAACTGTCAACTGTCAAAAGTCCTTTTTGACATCAGACTTGTACTCAACGACCCTAAAGACAAATATATTGATAGAATTTTATTAAAAAGGAATATATTAATATATTAATCAAATTGCTAAACTTAATAATGACTGTCAATTGTCAAAAATCTTATTCGACTTCAAATTTGTGTTCAGTGACGACAGAATCCATTCAAATTATAAAAAATCCACCTAAATTGCTTATTTTTATCAAACTGTCAGCTATAATGACCGCTGTCAACTGTCAGAAGTCTTTTTTGACATCAAATTTGTATTCAACGACCCTAAAAACAAATACTTACATTGATAAAAGTTTATTAAAAACGAATATATTAATTAAATTGACAAACTGAATAATGACTGTCAGTTGTTAAAAATCTTATTCAATTTCAAATTCGTATTTGGTGATGACGAAATTCATGAAAATGATAAAAATTCTATCTAAATTGGTTATTTAACTCAAATTGACAGTTATAATGACAGCTGTCAACTGTCAGAAGTAATGACATAAAATTTATATTTAGCCACCTTAAAATAAATAAATAGTTCAACTTCATTAGAAAATTCTTAAATTAATCAAATTGACAAACTTAATGACAGCTGTCAACTGTCAAAAATCTTTTCGGTTTTAAATTCGTGGTTAGTGATGAAACAATCATATAAAATGATCAAAATTCAGTCTAAATTACTTCATCAAATTTGTAGTCAACATTCAACAACCTTAAAAACAAATAGATCCATAGAATTTTATTAAAAAATGAACATATTACTGAAATTGACACTTAATTGCTGTCAACTGTCAAAAATCTTTTCGATTTCAAATTCGTATTTACTAATAACAATATCCGTTAAAATTATAAAAACTCTGTCTAAATTGCTTATTTACATCAAATTGACAGCTATAATGACAGCTGTCAACTCTCAGAAATAATTTTGTACCTCAAATTTGTATTCAACGGACTTAACACCAAATAGATTAATAAAATTTTATTCATGAATTCTTAAATTTCAAATTGACAAACTTACTGATAGTATTTATAATGACAGCTGTCAATTGTCACAAATCATTTTTGACATCAAACTCTTTTCAGCAATCCCAAAAATCGTAAAATACAATATTTCAAGTTAAAACAATAGGAATTAAAACTTAAAAGTAATGCCATTTAAAATACATTGAAAAATTAATCCATTTACAGGAACGGGTTAGGTTAGGTTAGGTTAGGCAGTTTTTAGGCTTCGATTTTTTGCGTATATTATTTTTTTGCATTTATTAATACTTTTGGAAGAGGTTATAAAATTTTACCTTTAACAAAATAACGACCAAAGTGGTGGTCGTTATTTTGTTTGCGTTGCTTGAAATTAATCAGTCAGTCAGTAATTAAGTCAAGAAAATAATATTGTGCCACACGTAAATAATTATAGACAATATATTTTTGCGTCTGTTTCTTAACTAGTAATTGTAAAGCTTGTTATTTGTTTTTCAAGCACCCAGTGATGAAATCCCATTATTTTCATAACAAAATCAAAATTTTAACTAAACCTCTAGTCATGACCTATTGCTTAAGAAACTCAATTGAAAAATTTAATATTAGATTAAAGCAACAGATAATAGGCTATGCTTAATTCAATTACGTTGCGTAATAAAATGTTTAAAATATGCCAACGGTGAATAAAATCACGTTTGATGCACCAATACATGATGAACAGCAGCGGTGCCTTATTTTACTTATTTTACACAAGAATCTTAATCTTAAGAAAAAACACAAGATTAGGTTAGCTACTCAAAATATTAATTCTGACTTTGACACGACGCGATATATTTTTTAACTCCAAGACATAACAAGACCTATGCAAGCCTCTGGGAATACTCTCCTGGTTATTATGATTCGAAAAGGAAATGATTCTCAAATAATACCACAGCGAGGCGTGTTATGCCCCAATCTATAGAGTTGTAATTTGTCCTCACCCAGTCCCCGCATTCCCTAAACAGTTCTTCATTGCAGTTCACACCAGATAGCGGTGTCGTGGCGCCGTGCAACGTCCAGCAGGCTACGCTTCGTAGACGCATGGAATTATGCACGGTCGTCGCACAATGGGTTAGAACAAAAAATACTGTTCAAAAATCGCTGTAGACCTATTTTTTTAAGTGTTCTTTTCAAAATTCGTCATCAATCTCTCAAGCCAGATTTCTTATTTTTAGCTATCATTTTTTATAACTTCGATCTAAAATTGATTTTTTACCATAAAATATCGTTATTTTCAATTAAAATGAGTCTACAGGTCTACTTTTTTAATCCTTGATAGCTGTCAAAATCACTGTCAAATTTAAGAATTGAAAAGTATGTCTTTCGTAATTTTGAAAACAATGTGATTTTTCGTAAAAGAAGAGATATAGGAAAGTATTTTAAATTTTTCTATTTTTACAATTGAAATTAAAATAACATTTTCACTTTTGACAGCTGTCAAATTTTCTGTCGACTGAATATAAATGCCATTTAATAATTATCTCCACAAAATAAATGACTTTAGTACCGAAAAATACATTTTCTATATGTTTTAAAGGTACCGAATACGAAATTAATTTCATAAAATTGTTGTTTGTTGGTAGCTGCCAAAAATGCTGTCAAATTTTAAACTATGCAAGTTTGTCTTCCACAATTTCATAAACAATGCAATTTCTATAGAAGGGAAATCAAGTGTTTTTTTTAATTTGCTAGTTCCACAATTGACATTAAAATACAGTTTTTTGACAGCTGTCAAAATTTCTGTCAACTTAATGAAAATGCCATTTAATAATTATTTCAACAAATTAAAGTACTAAGCACACATTTCTCTATAAGCTTTGGAGGAACTGAATACGAAATTGTAAAGAATTATTAAATTTGTTGGTAGCTGTTAAAACTGCTGTCAAATTTTAAAAAATCCTTTCGTAATTTTGAAAATAACTTGAATTCCCATAGAAGTGCTTTTAAGTGTTTTGAAATTTGCTAGTTTCACAATAGATAATAAAATAAAGTTTCCAATTTTGGCAGCTGTCAACATTTTTTCAACTTAATGAAAATGACATTTTGTAATTATTTGAACAAATAAATGTTCTTAACAACGTTCTTAACAAACAAGTTTTGGAGGTACTGAATACGAAATTGATGCCCAGAAAATATTATGTAGGTTGGCAGATGACAAAATTGCTGTCAAATTAAAAAAATACAAATATATTTCATAATTTTGAAAATAATGTTGATTTCCATAGAAAAAGATACATACAATGTAAAAGTTTCTAGTTCAGTAGTTGATACCTATTAAAATAAAGTTGACAGCTGTCAAAATTTCTGTCAAATTAATAAAAATGACATTTTATTATTATTTCAACAAATTAAAGTACTTAACAAACATTTTTCCGTAGATTTTGGAGGTACTGATGAAAGTAATACGAAAAAGATATACTTGCATATTTTTAAATTTAGCAGCAGTTTTGGCAGCTACCAAATAACATAATACTTTTTTGACATCATTTTCGTATTTAATACCTGTCAAAAGTAGAATATGTATTTTAATATCAATTATGGAACTAGCAAATTTAAAAAAAAATTCTTTACATCCTTTATTCAACGGAAATGTTTCCAAAGTTAAGGAAGACAAATTTGCATATTTTTAAATTTGACAGCAATTTTGGTAGCTACCAACAAACATAATATTTCCTTTAAATTAATTTCGTATTCAACATCTACAAAACTCGAAACTTACTAATACAAAATTGTCTGCTTTATACACTGCGCGTCATATAAATGTGGTACACTGTAAATCTGGCTCAACTTGTCATACTTATAACATGAACTGGAGTGGAGACTGGAGAGTTTGCAATTTTGACGTCTCTGATCTGTTCATAACCTACAAAGCTCCTTAATGACAGTCACGCTCAGGAAGATCACCTTACACAACTAAAAAAAAATCTGATTTTTAGGTTACAACTGTTGCATCACATTTATATGCCGCTCAGTGTACTTTCATTTGTTCAAATAATTATTAAATGGCATTTTCATTAAGTTGACAGAAAATTTGACAGCTGCCAAAAGCGAAAACTTTAATTTAACTTTAATTATAAAATAAGAAAGATTTAAAGAATTTTATATCTTTTTTTCTATAAAACATTGTTTTCAAAATTGCAAAGAACAAATTTTAAATTTGACATACCTAGATTTTGACAGCTGTCATGAATAAATAAATAAATGCAAATTCTATTTTGGCAGATCTATTATCTACTTTTAAAGTAGATATAAAACTAAATTGGGCGAATCTTTATAATGTTTGTGACCTGTAGACTCATTTTAATTAAAAATTACAATTTTAGTAAAAAATCAACTTTGGATCTAAATTATAACTTAAAATCAAAAATTCGGCTCGAGAGATTAATGAAGAATTTAAAAACGAACATTTTTCTTTTAAATAAGTTGATCCAATAAGTTCTGAGGTTTACAGCAATTTTAGAACGTTATTTTTTTTACACCCCACGGTGCGTCGGCCAGGAAAGGTGCGAAGTTTGATTTTATACAGAAACATAGACGTGAGTCAGTGTCGTTGAGTCCCTACAGAGTAGCGTCTCGAATCATCGGCGTTGGTGAGTTCCTACAGAGTAGCATCTCTTTGGAGTCTGAAGTCAGTCTCCCCAGAGCTGTTTTGGTTCAGTAGGTATTTATGTGATTATTTCATCATTCCTAAGCTCAAATTTTATATTCTTTAGAATTCAGATCGAACGAATAATCTAAAATGTTCTAGAAATCACCGAAATCTCTTAAGCAACTTTAATTTCAATAAGCAGCTCTTTTTTCGCAAAAGGTTCCAAAAAAAAATCTGTTTCCTTCTCGACCAAGCAATCACATCAGTAAGATTTGAGGCCTTTTTTCTGTGCAATATAATAGTTAATTGTAGACCCATTAGCAAATGCGTGCCACTTCATGTTATCTCTAAATCTTCATTTTATGGCGAAGACGGGCATTGTATGCAAATCCGCCTTGATAGCGCATTGCAAAACACTTGACGAATATGATTTAATAATCAAGGATGATGAATCCCACAGTTACTATACAGGGCGATTTGGAAAGTGGGACTTTATCTAATTCATATTAAGATAGGCTTTTGGATAAATTATGCATGACTTAGTTTGGATTTCAGTTCCTCTCGGCCAATTTTTTCCGTTCCAGCTTGAATTAAACACAAATAATCGTGTCGAAACCACGCCGCAATTTTAAGACAAACATTTTCGACATAAATCCTTCATATTTAATTGAGCTCTTCTCTACAACGGATTCGAAATTGGATAATGATTGCTAAATTTCCGTAATCAAAATGCCGACAATAATAAAATGAACTATAATTATGTAGAATAATTCTGATGGCGGTGCCAGCATTTTATGGTTTTTGTGCATTGCGGAAATCCCAGTTCGTAGCTTGTGCAACTGTTACGATACGCAAATCGTACACTGAACTAGTTTTTATGTACAAAATTTGTTTTTTAATCTAATATATCTTTGTCGTTTCTTTAAACATATCTGCAGCCCAGGGCGAAAAATGCCAACAAGCGATTTTTTTTTCAGCCGTCGAATTTAAAAACCATCAGGCACTCCTATAATACCTCTTTTTACAATCAGTGGCGCCACGCATCTAGAAAACCATTATTCTTCACCGCCACCTTCTGTTACGACACGCGTTACCTTAGCTATAAGTTATATTTATGTTAATAATAGAACATGTCATTGACATCAAATTGTCTATTGTTGTTTTAACGTACGACTGTCATTTTCTCTAATCGTTGTGCAGTTTATAACGTCGGTATTGAGGTTTCGTATAAAGATGTTCGATTATGTCACAAAAACGCATATATAGCTAATATTTATTATGCGACTCGCGTGCAGTTGAATAATACATGATTAGAAACACGTTGCACCCAAGCTCATTCAGTAATAGGTAGTGAGATCACGAGGAAGGTTATTTTAAACTAAATCAAACGCTTGAAAAAAATATCGAAGTTTTTTAAATTAATATATGGAAAATCTGTAAGATTTGGGGCAGTTGTTGCCCTTAGAAAAGGGATGAATAAGGTCCAATGTGGCTGGACATTTTTATTACGAATAATTATTTATTACACGGCGCCGTCGATAGCAGCTGAACGTAAAGCATCTAATAGGACGTGGTCAATTAGTCAAACCCTACGCGTACGTCGTAAGTGCATAATCATACAATAAAATTGTGTCACTGCAATTCTGCCTTCACCTATCAGCTAATATATATTATTTAATTGCATTGTTTATTAAATAATGCCTGCTGGATATAAACTGGTCATTAGTAGCAGTTAGAGTATACTTATAAATCATTACGACCTTAAGCAGAAAGAAACTGAAATAATGTGATTATTAATATTTTGAAGGAGTTACCCAGTAGGTCATTTTCTATGGATTTCAACTTGAAATAAGTTGAAATAAGAGATCTGAAAGACGGCTTCGGTATAAAATAATATCGCTAAATAATAATGGGATCAGTTATGTACCCGACATGGCGTTTTTAATTTATCTAATCTTAATAAATAAAAAAAATATCGGTTATATGCATGTGATCAATCCAATTATGAGGAAATTTCACGAAAAAAGGGTTCTAAGCATTTTTTCGCAGCTATAACGACAACAATTTCAACAGTATCAGTTTCATAATGATACTTGATTGAGTATTGTGTTGTGATCATATTTGAATGATAATTGATCATATTAGGTTGACTTGATCATATTTGGATGAGCAGATTGGGTTTCATGCTAAAGCATCCAAGTGATTATACCTGAATATGCGCTGTAATCGTATTTGAATAAAGTTCATCATATTTGTAGGTTGTAGGGCTTGATCATATTTAGTTGATATCATATTTTGATCATATTTGTAAATTTTTTCAACAGTGGATTTTTTGCTAAAACATCCAGACAAGTAATGATCTTGATTGAGCATTGTGGTCGTATTTGAATGGTATTTATTCGAATTAGGATGACCTGATCATATTTGGATGATCAGTATGGGTTTTATGCTGAAACATCCAAATATATAAGTCATATTAGGGTGACTTAATCATATTTGGATGATCAGTATGGGTTTCACGCTAAAGAATCCAAACGTACAAGTAATGATACTTGAATAAACATGTATTTGTAATCGTATTTGAATAACGGTTGATCATATTTGTATGGCTTAATCATATTTAGTTGACTTGATCATATTTGGAATTTTTTTTAATAGTATGAGTTTTATGCATTCGTACAAGTAATGATACTTGATAAAGCATTGTAATTGTATTTGAATGATAATTGATCATATTAGGTTGACTTGATCATATTTGAATGATCATATTTAGTTGATATCGTATTTTATTGACTAGATCATATTAGAATTTTTTTACAGTATAGGTTTCATGCAAAAACATTCATAAGTACAAGTAATGATACTTGATTGAGCATTGTGATCGTATTTACAAAATCGATCACAATAGATGATCATATTTTGATGATTTGATACATGTGGTTGATTTGATAGTATTTGGAAAAATATTCTTAATATACTTGATACTTGATTGAGCGATAATATCGTATTTGAATGGAATGTATTCATATTAGGATGACCTGATCATATTTGGATGTTCAGTAAGGGTTTCATGCTAAAACACCCAAATATATGTCATATTAGGGTGACTAATCATATTTGGATGATCAGTATGGGTTTTATGCTAAAGCATTCAAACGTACAAGTAATGATAATCGTATTTGAATAACGGTTGATCGTATTTGAATGGCTTAATCATATTTAGTTGACTTGATCATATTTGGAAATTTTCTTCAATAGTATGGGTTTTATGCATTCTTACAAGTAATGATACTTGATAGAGCACTGTAATCGTATTTGTATGATAATTGATCATATTATGTTGACTTGATTATATTTGTATAATCATATTTAGTTGATATCGTAGTAGATATTGATTTGATCAATGTGGCTGATTGGTATTTGGAAAATATTCTAAATATACTTGATATTTGATTGCGCGTTAATATAGTATTTGAATAGCATTTATTCATATTAGGATGAGCTGATCATATTTGGATGATCAGTATGGGTTTCATGCTAAAACATCCAAATATACAAGTGGTCGTACTAGAATAAGCATTGTAATTCGATTACATTTGAATATCAGTTGATTTTCAAATATTTGGTTCACTTGATCATATTTGGAAAAATTTTTCAACAGTATGGGTTTTATTCTAAAGCATCCATGCAAGCAATGATTCTTGAATACGCGTTGTAATCATATTTGAATAACAGTTCTAATTTGTATGGCTTGATCATATTTGGAAAACAAATTCAACAGTATGGGTTTCGTGCTAAAGCATTCGTGCAAGTATTGATACTTGATTGAGCATGAGCATTGTATCATTTTTGAATTATAATTGATCATATTAGGGTGACGATCATATTTTGACGATTTGATCACATGTAGTAGAATTGATGGTATATATTTGGAAAACTATTTTCAACAGCATTCGTCCTAATACATGCAAATATACAGCGATATTTAATTAAGCGTTGTGATTGTAGTTGAATGGCAATTAATCATATTAGGATGACTTGATCATATTTTGATGATCAATATGGGTTGCATGCCAAAGAATCGAAACGTACAAGTAATGATATTTGAATAAGCCTTGTAATTGTATTTTAATAACAGTTGATCATATTTGAATGACTTAATCATATTTAGTTGACTTGATCATATTTGGAAATTCTTTTCAATAGTATGAGTTTCCTGCATTCTTACAAGTAATGATACTTGACAGAGAATTGTAATCGTAATTGAATGATAATTGATCATATTATGTTGACTTGATCATATTTGTACGATCATATTTAGTTGATATCATATTTTATTAACAAGATCATATTAGAATTTTTTTACAGTATAGGTTTCATGCAAAAACATTCATACAAGTAACGATACTTGATTGAGCATTGTGATCGTATTTACATAATCAATCACAATAAATGATCATATTTTGATGATTTGATCACATGTGGTTGATTTGATATTTATTTGGAAAAATATTCTTAATATACTTGATATTTGTTTGAGCGATAATGTCGTATTTGATTGGTATTTATTCATATTAGAATGACCTGATCATATGTGGATGATCAGTATGGGTTCCATGCTAAAACAACCAAATATGGAAGTGGCCGTACATGAATAAGCATTTTAATCGTTTTTGAATAAGCATCGTAATTATATTTGTATGACTTAATCATAAATATTTGGTAACAATATAGTTTTCATTTTAAAGCATCCACACAAGTGCTGATGCTTGATTGGGCATTGTGATCATATTTAAATAACACTTGATCATATTTGGAAGATCAGTATGGGTTTAATGCCAAAGCATCCAAACCTACAAGTAATGATACTTGCATAAACGTTGTAATCGTATTTGAACAGTTGATCCAGTTTCTATGACTTGATCATATTTAGAAGATAAATATCATATTTGGTTGACTTGATCATATTTGGAAAACAAATTCAACAGCATGGGTTTCACGCTGAAGCATTTGGACACGTATTGATACTTGTTTAAGTATTGTGATAATGTTTTAATAATAATTGAACATATTTTGAAGCTTTGATCACATTTCGTAAAATTGATAGTACTTATTTGGATTTTCAGTAGCATTCGCACTAAAACATGCAAACGTTATAATCGTAGTTGAATTTTAATTAATCATATTAGAAAGATTTGATCATATTTGGATGATCAGTATGGAATTCATGCTCAAGCATCCAACCGTACAAGTAATCATACTTGAATAAGCGTTGTAATCGTATTTGAATAACAATTGATCATATTTGAATAGCTTAATCATGTTTAGATATATTTAGTTGAAATGATCATGTTTGAAGAAATAAAGATTCAACAGTATCAGTTTCATGCATTCGTATAAGTAATGATACTTGATTGAGTTTTGTGATCGTATTTAAATGATAATTGATCATATTAGTTTGACTTGATCATATTTGGATGATCAGATTGGGTTTCATGCTAAATTATCTAAACGTATAAAAGTAATGATACTTGAATAAGCGTTGCAATCGTATTTGGATAACTGTTGATCCAATGTCTATGATTTGATCATATTTGGTTGATTTGATCATGTTTGGAAAAAAATCAGCAATATGGATTTCATGCTAAAGCGTTTATACAAGTATTGATACTTGAGTATTGTGCCTATTTTTGAAAAATAATTGATCATATTTTGTAAATTTGATCACATGTGGTAGAATTAATCATATTTGGAAAATTTCTTCAACAGTATGAGTCATGTATTCGTACAAGCAATGACTTAATTGAGCATCGTGATCGTATTTGAATGATAATTGATCATATTAGTTTGACGTGATCATATTTGGATGATCAGTATGGGTTTCATGCTAAAGCATTCAAACTTACTTGTACATTAATGATACTTGAATAAGAGCTGTAATCATATTTGAATAACAGTTTTGTATCACGTAATCAAATTTAGTTGATATCATATTAACTAACTTGATCATATTTGGAAATTTTGAATCCCGATTATATTGGTGAGCTCACGATAATGCAAAAGACGTAAAGAAATGTCAGATCTTTAGTTTTGTGTAATATAGAAGGGTTATGGAAACGCGATCTTCTTGAGAAAGAAATTTGGGTTCACTTATGCTAGAAATATATTGAGAAATGTATTTAATAGTTACCTATTGGGTTAGATTAAAGGTACAGTAGCCTGTCTCAAAGTCCCCTTGAATTCAGCTAAGCGAGCATAATTTCTGAACAACAATAAAAAGAAAGGAACAAAATTATGCAATTAAAACCACACACCATAACGTTATGGTGTCTATCGTAATGTAGTTTAAGTTTAACGAAAGCAAGAGTTGTTTGTGATTCAGTAACCGTTACGGTGTTATCAGACCTCCATGGCACAGATGGTCTAGTTTGCAGTCTATGGCGGACTGAAACTAAAAGTGTGTATGTCGTTATTTTATGGTCCTACGAGAAAGTGCGACTTTATTTCATGAACGGTAAATACCATTGCGATGAATGGTTTCGATTTCAGAATCGCTCAGTCGTGAAGAGCCGGCATATTATTATTACACGAGATGATTTTATCTAGTCGTAAACCTCATTGTGGGCATAGTTGAAAATAATACATTTATATAGGCCATGAAAGATTGCGGTATTGTTTAGAAACCAAATTGTCAAAAACGACTTTTTGTTTCTATCGCACGCAAATAATAAATAAATTGGAAATACAATTCCTTCCGGAGTTATTCCTTGCGCATGCACCAGAAACGTGAATGCCGTTCACGCACATCAGAACACTGTCGTGTGTGACAGTGTCTGGCGAAATGTCTGTGTATATTCTGATCGCATGAGTACTGGACGGCATTCCTGTCTTATTAATAAACAATGCTGTTTGCTTGAAATACAATGATAAAATAATTGCTGAGTTGAATTTTTGCTCTCTATATGGGAAAGGCTTAACTGTTCATCGAAAAATGAATGAAAATGATAATTTTTTCTATCTAGAATGTCAAAATCAGCGGCAGTGCAATTTTTTTCACATATAACTGTAATTATTGTGAAATCATTTTATAAACTGTATTATAAATTTTTTCGCAGTAAAATTTAGCAACCGTTGTTGCCAAAAGTAGGTAATAAGTATGTCTGAATAATTGCAGTAAACAATACCTTCCCAAATAATTATGCACGATATTAAAATTGGCTAATTAGATGAAACTGACACAATATATGTGAATAATTATTTTTTTGCATATAGTGATTAGTGTTATACTCACGGCCTTGCGAAGATTGTGAAAAGATGCCCCAGTCTTGGGTTGCCACATTACGCGCATTTTTGATAAATTTATCGTATTTTATTTAATTTGCGGTAATTATAGTTATACCTAGTAGATTACCTACCCCACATATAATTGTAATTATTGTGAAATGATTTTATAAACTATTATAAAATTTTTCGCAATAAAATTTGGCAAACGAAGTTGCCAAAAGTAGGTCTAAACAAATGTAGCAAAACAATACATTCCCAAATAATTATGTGCCTAATTAGATGAAACTGACATAATGTGCAAGCCAGTAATTATTCTTTTGTATATACTGATTAGTCCTATATTCTCGATCTTATTATAAACTGTTTTGAAAAATATTTAATTATGGTGAAGTAAATATAATAATGCTAGGGAAGAATTTGCCCTTTGCACTTGCGCTGACGCCGGACCTGCTCTTTTCTTCCAAATTGTTAAAACACCGAGTGGCCTGCCAGTCTCATCTAAAATTATTGTATTTTTTTGAATTCAGTTTGTAATAATTAACCGCAACGATTTATAATAATATAATCGCAGCCTCTGTCCGCGTAATTATAAACCGCTATTGATGGCAGCTAACAAGAAAAAAAAATCAATGAATGTGATATAACGACATTCCTTTATTTGTAATTATTTTATGTAACTCGCTGTTATTTACAACGAAATTAATATTCATACTGGCTGAGAAGTGACATTATTTATGGAATAAATTGTTTTAGGATTTATTTATAACTGAGGAAACCGCAACAGTATCGGCACAGGTATCGGTACAAAATCTCCATTTAACATAAGTTGCATCTTCATTCTTGCTAATTAGTTATGTACATACGATTTAAAAATGTAAGACACGTGCATCTTTTTTTATGGTTTTTCCAGGGTCGCCTGCAGAACGATTTGTAGGTTACATGGACACAATATAAACTGCCCAACTCGAAATGGCACACGTGAATTTAATTGCGTAAACAGGTTTAACTCTCATAATGAAATTGGTAATGCAAACAAAAATGAAAGAGTCGGCTGCATAAATTCGCCTTACTAGTTACTAATTATTGTAATAAAAATTGAAAAGATTTTAACAATAAAATTCGATTATAGGACCTTTTCCCTATATCACTTGACAGCTGTTTGCTTTTCAGAGTCACTGAACTTTACTGCTACTTTATTACTGACCAAGTTTTCAAATGTAGCAGGTGTGCGTTAACAAAAAATAGCGCGAAAGAACAAACAAACGATGGTGATCTGGAGCCAGATATTGCCATATACGAGCCAGTTCGAGATTGATGTTGGGGGTACCGACTAGAAGTTTCTAGTTTTTATCATTTAGGTTCTCCTGGAAGAGAAAAGCCGTGCGTGGATTTTATTGTGATTGTGTATGACATTTTCTTTTAGCGAAATTTAAAGTGTATGCACTGTGTTTTTGTTTAAACTAAAGTGGTTTTTGTTTAAACTAAATTATTTTATTATCAGATATCCTTAAAATAAGAAATAAAAAAATTGTAAGAAGTAAAACAAACAAAAAAATTACTATCATTGCACAATATACAAAAAAACCTAAAAATTTAAAACAAAATATTCGCTTGTTATGTATACAGTGTGTGGCACTTAAGAGTGAAACACCCTTATAACTTTTTTCATTTTTATCCGATTTAAACCAAATTTAACTCAACGATAGAGTACATTAGGATCAACTTATGGCCCAAGAGCCATTTGCCCCTTACTAATGCAAAGCCACCTACGATATCAAAATATACGGGGAAAATAAAAAAAACATATTAGGCATTTTTTTATCAAAAATTAATGAAAGTTGTTCAGAATTGTTCAAAAACCTTAAGTCCAAAATTTTATCAAAATCAAAAAATATTAATATTTTGTTTTAAAAAATTTTTAAATCTGAAAATATAATAAATTGTAATGGTTTATTGTATTGTAATATTTTATTTTTTATAAAAACAAAACTAAAGAAATACTCTGCAACTAAATACGAATAATAATTGATATTGTAAAATTATATTTTCGGAAATTTTTTAAATCAAAATATAAATATTTTTTAATTTTGATGAGAGTTTGGATTTCAGGTTTTTAGACAATTCTGAACAACTTTCATTAGTAAGATTTCCGATAAAAAAATGCCTAATATGTTTTTTTGATTTTTTACGTTTATTTTGGTATCGCAGGTGGCTTTGCATTAGAAGAGGACGAATGGTTTTTTGGCCATGAGTTGATCCTAATGGGATCTATCATTGAGTAAAATTTGGTTCAAATCGGATAAAAATGAAAAAAGTTATAAGGGTGTTTCACTCTTAAGTGCGACACACTGTATGTAATAACCAAAATTTACGAGCAAGTCAAATTTTTTTAAATGCGTTTTGCATTTGTTTTAATATAAATTTTTAACTGATGTTTGGCCTTTTAAATGTAATCATAAAAAGTTTTTTTTTGTCAAAATTTCATTAAAATCTATTAATTATTAGTACAGTTATAAAAAAATAAAAAAATAGAAGTTTTTAAAAATTTACGTATGCGAGCCTGTATGACAGTTTCAACCTACACAGTTGTACAGAAAAATTAACAACGAAGAAAAACATTTATTTTTATTTTTTCAATCCGACCAGTAGAACCAGAGATATTCCTTAAATGTAAACAAAAGGATATTCTTTAAAAAGAGTGTCCATGGTTTTGAGTTTTGAATAAGTAAAAAATTTAGATACATGTTCCTGATGATACTCAGAATATATATTTTTAAATCTTTCCAGTTCCGTATGTCCGAAAATTCAGCTTATCCACTATACCAATTAAGCATTTAAGGTTCTGGGTATCATCAGGAAGATGCTACTAAATTCTTAAATTTTCTACATTTTAAAACCTTAGAAATTCTTTTTTATTAATAAAATTATTCCTTTTTTGTACCTTGAACACTTTAAGTAATTTAAATACAAATAAAAAATATATTTCTCTTTTTATTTAAAAAATCAGAGAATTAAAAAATTAATATCTCTGATACTAATTAATTTTTTAAAAATTGTTTTCGTTTTTAATTTTTGTTTGTTTTTAAATGTGGTAACGTTATTTTATTTTTATATAAAATTTATTTCGAAAATGGAAAAATTGTAGGAAAAAAAATTAAAAAATTGTAAAAAAATTAAAAATCACAAAAAATAAGTCGAAAACAAACAAAAATTACCATTATTGTAGATTTTATAAATACGAAAAATTTGACAAAATCAAAAATCAATTGTTTTTAAATCGCGTTTTGCAGCTATTCTAATGGAAGTTTTTAATTGTTGCTTGGTCCAATTAAACATAATCAGAAATAGATTCTTTTCCAAAATTTTATTAAAATCTATTAATTATTTGCAAAGTTATCAAATTTTTTTTAAAAAATCAGTAATTTTTTAGTTTATTTTTATTTATTTTATTTTATTTCAAATATACAATTCAACAGTAGTTATATACCAATTAAAGAATGAAAATACAAGCATGAAAAACAAACACTATATGTACGATAAATTAAAGTAATAAATTTGCAAAATTTTAACCTAACAGCAGGGATATTAATAACGAAGAGAATAAAGATCTTTTTCTCTCCCTAAAATGTATAAAAAATTAACTTTCTTTAAAAAAAGTGTTCCGTAGGTCTTAATATGTAGAAAATTTAGGTACATGTTCGTGATGATACTCAGAACATATTTTTAAAAAATCTCTCTTTCCTTCCACTTCCATTTTCGAAGATTCAGCTTATACAGGGTGTTTCATGACGAACTGTACATACTTCTAAGGATGACAGAGGATCCCTTAACTATTCACCAATGGGTATAGAAATTTGTCTGTTGCGCTTAATTACTGAGATACAGGGTGATAAACTACTTATGGCCAATATTTCCTTTGGCCAGAATTTCCTTACTATTTATCACAATTTGTTCAAATTTTATACAATTTTTGATATAATGCCGTTTTTAATATTTAAAAATTCCAGGACCGGACTTTTTTAATTCAAGTTTATTTATTTCTGTAGAGAAAATCACCCTGTATAATATTTTTTTCAAATTATATGGGAAATTATAAAAGTCCATACATCAGTAAACAAAATCATGTGATCAGATTTTTTGACGCACCTTTATTGATTTTTTTACAAGCGATTGAATTTGACGAAATGGGGAAATGAAAGATAAAAAATTATAATTTGCTTAACTAAATTATGTAAATGAGTATAACCTTAGTATCTATATATTTATTACCTAAAATAAATCTAATAATAAAAAAATCCAGTGCCGGATTTTTTTAAATCAAGTTTTTTTATTTCTGTATTGAAAATCACCCTGTATAATATTTTTTTCAAGTTATATGGGAAATTATAAAAGTCCATACATCTGTAAACAAAATCATGTGAACAGATTTTTTGTGGCACCTTTATTTAATTTTTTACAAGCAATTTTTGGTACATTTTGATTTTACATCCAGCAGGAGCTAAATCCGGAACATTATCACCCAGTTGAAACATATTTGATCATTGACACCTATTCATGGACACACTTGTAGCCTGTAGAATAATAAAAGTTGCTATTATCATCTGATTTGTTGTTTTAAACCAGTAACGCGGAACTTTCTACGGGTATAATTATTTACATACCCACCTACGCAAAAACGGCTTACGAGTGCAGCCAACTTCCGTTACCGTAACGCCTCGAAATTTTAACTGTATTGTGTACCTCGAACAAAACGACAGATTAAATACAGCGATTTAAAATAAATAAACAAAGAACTTTTATATTTTCTTACGACACTTTCTCTAATTGTTGTTTAAAACAATTGTCAAATTATTATGTTATTGTCATATTTCTTTCGCATCTAAAATATTGTTATCTGCTGTTGTCGTTTAAAATTATTGTAAAACTCGCAAAAAAATGGTTATTACTGTTAAAAATGGTTTCATTTTTCGCTTTCACCTCGTTGAGGGAAAAAAAATCTGGTGCACAATGCCGAGGTTTCCTGTAAGAACTGTTTTAAAATTTGGCACATAATCTGCGAATAATGAGTGTTTCAGAAATGGCCATTTTTATCAAAAATAGGCAAAGTATTTGTTATTGTACGAACTTTCTATCATTACGGTTTGGCCGAAAAAAAAAAACTAAATTTCGTAGCCATCTTCATATTGGATAATTTGGAACTTGGTGGCTCTACCGAATTTTTACAAAATATCTGAAAGTTTCCTTAAGTTATGACAGGCCGAGGCTAGTAAGGCTCTAGAAAAAAAATAAGAGTAGGTAGTAGTTTTAGAAATAAAATTTTAGTTTTCAGAAATGAACGAAGGTAGAAACGTAGAAAATTTATTGAATTAAAAAATTTAAATTAATGTTATTATTGAAATATTTCGGTATAATTTATGAAACAAGAAATTTTTGTTTTTGTTAGGAGCCTACCTCATATAGTATATAATGACTAGAATTTCAAGCAGTTAACTACTCCTACATGTTTTAAAAATAAAACGTTTATTATCGATAAATCATATTCTCCAATTAGCGAATATCTTGAAAACTTAATTATATACTTAATTTATATTTAATAATATACCCAATCCCACATGCAATAAATATATTTATTCTTATTTATTATATTTACTAGTTTCGTTTCGTTACATAAATTTATTCATGCCCGTTCAAGACATATTAATGAGCGTGACTTTGGCTAATTGCCTTTAACTGCATGAAGGCTCAAATAATTTTGCCTCAATTATTCCAGAAAATAACAAACTTATTGCTTTTAAAATATTTATTTCACATGCCAAAGTTGCCAATGTATATCATTTTTCTTGTATGCAAAAAAATTTTTTAGAATACAATTATTGAGATAATCAATAATAATTGTGTGTACATAAAAAGGTCTAACGCATAAGCAGTGTTATTTTAAAACTTATTAAACAGTATTTAAAACTCTACAGAAACATAACCGCTCGCGTGTTCTTCTAACAAGGACGAAGGACGTATCTTAATGCGACCTATAATATCATGGAAGTTGTCGCGCGACCCTGCATCCTAGAGATGCCCAGGTACCTTTGTCGATGACAAATAATGTCACCCGGCTCCAACAAAGTACTCAATTAACCACAATTAAATACCCAAACATGGAATTGTACATAACATTTGAGCATTAAGGAATTCAAATCACGTAGCCACATTTGCAGACCCCCCAAGCTAATCCGTAACATAATGATCGCACACATCCGCGTTTTTTTTTTCGCCTGCCGCAATACAAACAAAGATGTAGAATCTGCACATCTGCTTAAGTACCCTGGTAATTATAGTAATTTTAATCCTACAAGGAACTCGCCTCTACAAGGTGGTATTTGGACGAGGACGTTCTCGTTTAATTTACTACTTTTACAGCACATAATCCTGTTAATTGCTATTTAATATTTCTATTAACGAGCACTGTACAGTGTACAGGGGGTGGCATTGAAAGATGCTAGGCTTTATTATGCCAGGAAGCACTCTGAACTTTTTTAAAATCGTTTACCTGCTGTCGTTTGCCTATATAAATTTTCAAAAGTCATTGCATTTTGTACCTGGAAAATGCTGCCATCTATTGGTACCACTACGAACTACGAGTTTTATGAGCAGGTACAATCCCTTCCGCAAGTATAATATCGAATAATGTCTTAGACATTATTTCGCCGGCGTATGATAAGTCCACGTTAAAGGCATTCACTGAGGCTGTGCCGACCACCCAAGCGGGAAATGTCGACTCAGCCGGTGAATGTTTTATACAGCAAAATTCAAACAGCGAAGTGAATTACGAAGTCTGATTAGGTTTAGTGGTACATAACTTTAGTACTTACAAATGCGGCGGTTAATTTATAGATGCTGGCGGTTTCTTTTATGCGAAAGTGTCGACAAAGTGTCAGGTTCGACTAATACATCAGACAGTTCCTTTTCTGGATGATTGAATTTGAACGCATGGTTCGTACTAGAGAAGTCCGAGCGTGTTACGTAATTTGCAACAGTTACTCGGAGCATCTGTAAATGAAATCAAATCTCATTTAATTCGATGAAGTACTTAGCAAAAATTATATAAAACTATAAAACGTGTATCCCATTTTATAGCCCGCCATTTTGATCTTTTTGTTATTATGGAAGGGAAGAACTTAAATTTTGGCAGCTTATATCACTATAGAAAAAGAAAGTAATACTAGTATTAGCTCTGTGTTGGCGAACGATTTCAAATGTTTCATCAAAAAATGTTTATTCATTAAATATTTATTTTTAGAAAAACGCTGACTTAAACTAGATACTCGTTATAAAATTTGGCACAAATTAAAAAGTCCATTTGAACTAACGGCACAAAACATTTGCATCACAAGTACACAATTCAGCCATTAAAAATGTGTAAGAGAAAGTATCAATATTTGTATACCATAATATATGATGATTTACAAAAAGAAAGAGGTTGAGACTGAATAATGAGCTACAGAATAGAAACAGTTGCAGCGTATTTGTAAGTATGCTATTAGTAATGACATAAGTGGAAAGAAAACGTAATTGAAGCTAGAAAACAAGATCAGAGTGTATGGAAATAGTAAATGCAGTAAAGGACCTCCTAGTCCTATTAAACAAGAGGAATGACTAAATAATACTCACAATGACATCCCATAAGAGTTTCAGTATCATTATTTGGGGCAGAATAAAAGCGAATCGAAACTCCTGACTTACTACGTAATGGATTAACTTGGAACGAAGCTGTGTAAAGAGGCCAAGGAAGAGGATAAGCCTATCTCTTGGTATTGACCAAAAGATTTTTGGAGAGCATATGCGAATCAATAGATAGTCAGGCGACACTAAAGGCATCAGCGTTAATAAGATTACATCAAAACTGGTATACTATGAGGAACTCAATCAGGCAATGAGAAACTTGCCAGGTAAAGATCAGCTAATATCATTATTGGCCAGCAGGATTCCTGCTGTTATTTAATAAAAATATATCTACACAAAATGAGGAAGTGGTCTAAATTGCAAATTATATGAAAAGGAATCATCATTGGTTCGTAAGAGAAATAACATAACAGAACCGAAGACTATGAAAATCCATCCAGTCGATGATCTGTATCATTTGGTCAGAGGAACTGGAGGTTTAATGGAGGAATAAATGCAGACAGGGAGAGAACAATAAAGTGAAGGAGGCTTCAATGCTTTCAGAGCTTCTACAGACAAGATCTTGAAAGGGAAGGAGAAGCAATCATTGATTCGAACAATCTTCTCTCTTTTAATCTTTGTTGATCAAATGTTAAAAAAAGTCAACTTGTCTCGAAGTAATAGTATATCCTCGACTAAAGAAGGCAATCGAACACACTCTCCACCTTACATGATAAATATCAACGCGCATAAAATATGCATAAACATGTACGTCTTCCTATGTCGGTTGTTCTTTTATAATCATTGTTTGTTGTTTTATTTATTGTATAGACTAATGCTAATTATTAATTATTAAGTAGCCTTTTACACTACCCTTTACACTTTTACTTTTATTTATTTCTATTATATTTAAGTAAAATTATCTATCACTGACCTGCTACAAATGTACAAAAAGTATGTAAAGTAGTCAAATAAATAATCTAATCTAATCTAATCTAATCTAATCAATCAAGTGAACAGATGAAACCAAGGACAGGAATCTTGTTGTCATTCTTAAAAAACATCTATACACAATGGGAAAGTTTGATGGTCAGTCCAGATAGACTGTTAATTATATGGAAAAGAATCAGAGACAGAATCGAAGACTATAAAAATTTATCCAGCCGTAGATCTTGAATTGGTGGAGTAAATTCACACACACGGAAAGAACAATACGTCCAAGAGGCTGTAGTGCTTTCGAAGTTATTACAAACGAGCCCTTGGAAGGGGAAGAATCACGTGGAAGGTGATTGGAAGAAATTTTCCTCTCAATTTTAATGATATGCCACTCAAATGTTTAAAAAATCAACT
Organism: Rhagium mordax; assembly: GCA_963680705.1. Lineage (NCBI taxonomy): Eukaryota > Metazoa > Arthropoda > Insecta > Coleoptera > Cerambycidae > Rhagium > Rhagium mordax. Next base: position 5,694,373 of record OY796662.1, on the reverse strand, counting down.
TGCCTTAAAGTGTAGTAGATGTCCATTGTCCAACCAAAGGGGGCTAGTGTAGATCCTGTGTAGATTTAATTTTAAGCCAATTTTTACGTAGAAACACTATAGGGGTGGATACAAGGATTATTATTATTGTTTAAATGTTATTTGTGGCATTTGATAAATTATTTCTCTTCTTTTTCTTTTTTGGGATTTATTACCACATTCCTTGAGATTCCTATCCAAAAAAATTCGATTTATCTAAAAAATATTCAAATTAACCAGTTTAAAACTGGGAAATAACCTCTACACTACACCTTTGACGTAATGTCAGAGGATCAGTTAGAGGGTGTTTTTTGACAACTAATAGGAATTAAATTAATACAAAAATACTGCGCTGACGTTTCGGAAACTATATCCGTTTCCTTTTTCAAAGTTTAGGCTTTAGATTTTTATGTAACGTGTAGAATAACACGGCATAAAATAAAAATTGTTTATATCATTTCCATAGATACTTACCATAGAAATGTTGAAAAATATACTAAATAATATTAATTTTATTGAGTTCTTCTCTCAACATTGGTAACCAAGTTGAACAAAATTCTACCGAACAATTTGATACGCATTTATCTTCATTAAGTAAAATTATTGCAGATTCTTTGATTTTTCTTTTCTTGTTGTCTGTTTCTTTGGTCAACATTTTTGCTGAATCCCATTTTATCCTGTGGTCGTTTTCCCAAGCATGTTCACAAATTTTAGATTTTTCAATATCACCTTTTCTAATATAACTTTTGTGCTCGCCCAATCGTACATTAAGTGGTCTAGATGATTCACCCACATAATGTTTATTACACTCGCGCGGGATATTGTATATACAATTTTTTGAATTTTGTTCAGGATTTAATGGTTTCGTTTTTGTCAATATGGATCTTAAAGTATTATTTGTTTGAAAAATTGTCCTAACGCCAAATTTTTTACCGACACGACGTAATTTCTCAGATAAACCTTTTATATATGGAATTAATGTCGAATAATGATATTCTGGTTTTGGTTGCACCGGATTAACTCTATTTTCAATGTTCATGAAATTCTTATCAACAAATTCTTTCGGGTATTCATTATTAATTAAAATTTCCCTGACAAATTGCCTTTCATGTTTGAATATTTCATCATTAGAAGAAATTATTTTTGTCCTATCATACAAACATTTTATAACACCTCTTTTAACGTCCAAAGACTGGTTTGAGTTAAAATTTAAATATCTGTTAGTGTGAGTCTTTTTTGGGTAAACGCTAGTTTGAAAATTATTATTGACTTTTTTAATTAAAACATCTAAAAATGGTAATTCATTATTATTTTCTATTTCTAGAGTGAATTTGATAGATGGTTCTTTATTATTAATATTTTTCAAAAAATTGTTTAATAAATCTATTCCATGAGGCCAAATTGCAAAAATACCTCATTCGACATTAATTCCATATATAAAAGGTTTATCTGAGAAATTACGTCGTGTCGGTAAAAAATTTGGCGTTAGAACAATTTTTCAAACAAATAATACTTTAAGATCCATATTGACAAAAACGAAACCATTAAATCCTGAACAAAATTCAAAAAATTGTATATACAGTATCCCGTGCGAGTGTAATAAACATTATGTGGGTGAATCATCTAGACCACTTAATGTACGATTGGGCGAGCACAAAAGTTATATTAGAAAAGGTGATATTGAAAAATCTAAAATTTGTGAACATGCTTGGGAAAACGATCACAGGATAAAATGGGATTCAGCAGAAATTTTGACCAAAGAAGCACACAACAAAAAAAGAAAAATCAAAGAATCTGCAATAGTTTTACTTAATGAAGATAAATGCGTATCAAATTGTTCGGTAGAATTTTGTTCAACTTGGTTACCAATGTTGAGAGAAGAACTCAATAAAATTAATATTATTTAGTATATTTTTCAACATTTCTATGGTAAGTATCTATGGAAATGATATAAACAATTTTTATTTTATGCCGTGTTATTCTACACGTTACATACAAATCTAAAGCCTAAACTTTGAAAAAGGAAACGGATATAGTTTCCGAAACGTCAGCGCAGTATTTTTGTATTAATTTAATTCCTATTAGTTGTCAAAATACACCCTCTAACTGATCCTCTGACATTACGTCAAAGGCGCAGAGGTTATTTCCCAGTTTTAAACTGGTTAATTTGAATATTTTTTAGATAAATCGAATTTTTTTGGATAGGAATCTCAAGGAATGTGGTAATAAATCCCAAAAAAGAAAAAGAAGAGAAAGGATTATTATTGCTCCAGGAAAACTGCATGGATTCAGTAGTATAGAAGATTGTATTCTAGCAGCCACCAATTTTACCAGACCTCAGCCCGTTTAATTAGCTTCAGCGCGAAATATTTTTACAGATATAAGGAATCACTTGCATTATTCTAATATAATAAATAATATAATAAAATAATTATCAGTTAATTAATTTTTAAATATTTTTTATTAATTAATCCATTAATCAATCAAGTAATTAGTTAATTACTTAATTACCTGCCATAATATTAATATTAATTAAACTGATTAATTAGTTAATTAGAGGACTACTTTGTTAGAAATCTGAATTTACAGAGTGAAGAAAAATTTTGGATATTTTTAACTAATACCTGAAAACGCCAGAATTTGTAGGCGTACTCCGATTGGCGGTATTTTGCTCGTAGGCGCAAACCAGACAATCTTATCCACTCTGTACACATTTGCTTAAAAATCTCGGCTGATTTACTCGCAAATTGTAAGTTAATGCGTGTACGTTGACCTTTACATAATTAACAGATGTTTTTTTTTGTTATAAACGTTTTATTATTTTATAAACAGAAGTTGGAAGCTTCACGTGCCGAGAAGGATTACATCATGTATGTATTAATTTCCTTGAGAGTCTTAATTATTTACTTGGAGGTCAGTAGCGCGCTAATAGGGTGTCGACAGTTCCAGTGTCAAATTTTGATTGCAATGCTGGAATCAATCATTCTCGTTAATAGCGATGTCTGTAATTATCTAATCTAAAAATTACGTGTGTTTATTTAAGGACCAATACTTGTGTAAACATTTAAATGGGGGTTTATAAAAACAGAAAATTAAATTTTTACGGTAATCTTTTTTTATATCTCAGTATATTTTGAAGAATTTTGATTGAAAATTTGGGGGCGAGGAGAGTACTCGATTATAAAGAAAGTCAAATCTGTAGTAGAATATAATTTTAACAAGTACCTACCCATTTTTTCCTTAATTTTAAAAACAATTATTGTAAGTACAAGTTTTTGTGGTTTTTGTTTGTAGCTACAAATATGTATATCTCAATTTTCATTATCCTTTCGTCAAAGGGATTATTTTCGGGTGCGTGCTACGCCTCTGATGGGGCTTAGAAACGTCTTTTATCTACGTCAACATCTACATCACTTACTTTGTACGAGCACAATGAAGAAATTTTTAATTATGGTTCTCTTAAGCATGTCAAGTTCTCTGCGTTGCTTAATAAGTAACAATGTTAATCTTTCGAGAATAATTTATAATACGTAAAGGTAAATTAGAAGAACGGCATTTTTGAAATTGCTTCGCAATTCTTTCGTCTTTATATTGTTTTGAAATAAGCTAAATGGTGTCTAATTAATTGTTTATTTTTATATTGTTATCGGATTTGTTTTGAGAATTTTAACAGTAAAAAAAATCACAGTCCTTTGCAAAGATCCTTTATTTTCTGCTTGTTTATCTGTGAATATATTCTGCAAAATGAAAATAGTACATAATTATTGTGTATAAGTGAGGATTTTCGAGTAGATTAAAATTTTATATTATATTGAATGAAACATACTTTCTATCTAAAGAAGATCGGAATCGATAGCATCCATCTCATGGACGCTATCTTCCAAATTAGTTTCCGCATTCTCGTCGATTGCGTCTAAATCTTCTGCGTCGTTTAGATCCTCGATAATTTTATTCATGTGTGAACTTAGACATTGCACTCCCTGACAATTTCCGTAAATTAGTGAGCATCTTAAACCTGCTTTTCTGTTGCGGTTGCAGGGGATAAGTTGTAATATTACAAACCAGATATATCTACAACCTGGCAGAACAACCCCGGTCCTAAATCCACCCTTATGATTTTTCAAATTGCAAGAAATTGACAAAATTGAAAAAATGCAAAAACACGAAAACTTCAAACAGGTTTCCAAACGAAAAAACGCCGCCGAAAGGCCGTTCTGGTAAGAAATCCAAGGTAGAGGGTCGAACTTAGAACTACATCGTGAATTACACGGTCACGCTCTGATTTTAAGCTCAGGAGAATTGAACGAAAAAGAGTAATTTTGACGTCTATCGTTCTGAAATTTCATTCTGCCTACGTCATGCTTCATAATATGCAACATGAAACTGCGAAACCAGAAACATTTTCCAATGTTAAAACCATGCAAATCATGATTCAAGACATTTCAACTGAAATTAATATTGCAAATGAAAAAAGTTTTTTTAAAGCAATTCTTATATGGTACTGCAGTGTTACAATTTTAATAGTGTAAAAAATGGTTACAAAATGAGTCAAATATTCTCCATCCTATTAAATTGACAGTTGTATAATAATAATATTTTACCAACACATTTTTTTTGCGTGTGCCACAATATTGTCACCTTAGGAAATCATGTCTCATAATAACATTTAAAACTAAGATAGCAATCTACTCTAGACCAAAAAAAAACAGTAGTCGATTAAATCAATCGTTGCACTGCTCTTATTATATAAAAACCGTGGAATTTAGCCATATAAAATTTATGTTCGAGCTAACATTGATGTTACGCGATAATATGTAATTTATTCGAACGACTTGACCGCTCACGTCGCTTTTTTATGAAACTTTCACCGCGTATTACTTTCATTCGACATTCTTCTTATTAATTTAATCTTTAACGTTGACATATGACTTTGAACGGAACGTCAAGTCCCGAGACGTTGCCTTCTCCAGCCGATTATTAATAGCTGATGTGTAGATAATCTAATAGTTCATTTCTAAATTAATAGGGCTTGTGTTTCTTTTTGTGGCACACATAGGCCAGTTCACAAGAGTACAAATAGAGTTATTTTTCTGATTTGGAGTGATTTTTCTTTAAATCTTTCATGTCCTTAACTCCTTTATTAATACAAAATTCATTCATTTTATTTATGAATGGCTGTGGTGAGTTAAAAAAAATATATAATAATTTGTTTTTAGACGCTTTGAATTTTATAATTTTTAATCCAATATTCATAATGTATTAAAGAAAGTCCAATGAATTTAATAATAGCAAACATCAATATAAGTATATCAATTTGGATATGTTTGTTATCATTATGCTTGTATAAAGCCTAAACAAAGTCATTTATAAATAATGCATATCAAGCAAAGAGAATTGGAAAAAAAAACAGAATTTTGTTTGATAAATGGGCGGTGTTATTATTTAAAAGGAAAGGTTCAGAACAGAGAATTTTAATACAGTGAAAATTAATAGAAAATATATGAATTATTTTTTAAATCTAAACCGAGTTGTGTCAACAATTTTTCATGAAAGTTTTTCTCAAAGAAAATAGAGACGATGAGAAACAACAACGAGCCAAAATGTGGGCTTGATATCTTCATACTATTGAGAAATAAAAAAAATTGTTTATGTTATATAAAAAATAATGTCCTGCACGTCATTATTTCATATTTCAATTTGTAAACTAATCAAAAACAAGTATTTTTACCGGTCAGCAGGATGCAGGAGCCAAAATCTGTGCTTCCTCACATCACACGGTTGAGAATGTCTGTCTGTCTCCTAAAGTGATTTATTGACATTTACTAGGATCCTGTGTATAACTAGCAAATTTTCAGAAAAACAATCGAGCATCAATTATGAAATGTCATGGTCACTGCCAACTATAATCATTTATTTTATTTATAGTGACAGTTTTTAAATTGTTTTGTCGTTTCAGTGTTGGACTAGCCAAAAGCATAGTTTGCGGATTTCATTCTGTCCCTTGGAATAAATTGGGGTTTATGAGAAATTATACGATGTTGGAAAAAGGGTAATTTTTACGACGTTATTAATCTAACGCAGATACCGCTGAAATATATTTTTTTACTTTTTCCTTTAATTTTTTACATTAAAAAAATTATTGCGAGGATTTGTAGTTTACTTTCTGTTAATTTCCTTTTAAAAGCTTTTTTCCCACTGTAAGTACAGGGTGATCATTTTAAGTGCCTCACTCGATTTTCCTGCTTTATTCTTCACCTAGGAAAAAAATTCAAAAACCATACTTGTATACTTTTTTCCGAGGAATCCGATTCCGAAAAGATAAAAACAATTGAATGCCAAAGAAAAGAGTTATGGATGAAAAACTGAAAAAGAAAAAAATATACACCCTGTATATTAATGCGGAAATGAATATGTGACATTTCACTGATTGTAAATGCTGATCAGATACATATTTTTCACTTCCGGTTTGACCGGAAATTGCTTTAATTTTTTTATTTTAGGTGATACACCCTGTATATTGAGCTCAGTTTAAAGAACATTTCTTTCTGAATTCAGCAATATATAATCATATTTAATAAGATATTGGGGTTTAAATTTAAAATATATGTTATGAAATAAAATCATCCATGAAAACAAACAAAAGCATTTAAATTATTTTTTATTTATTTCAAAAACTAAAGAATATAAGTTATTATGCTATATCTTCTTTTGTTTTTGAAATAAATAAATAATTTAAATGCTTTGGTTTGTTTTCATGGATGACTTTATTTCATAACATATATTTGTGTTATTTTAAATTAAAACCCCAATATCTTATTAAATATGAAAGACAATGATGATATGTTATATATTGCTGAATTCAGAAAGAAAAGTTCTTTAAACTGAGCTCAATATACAGAGTGTATCACCTAAAATAAAAAAATTAAAGCAATTTCCGGTCAAACCGGAAGTGAAAAATATGTATCTGATACACATTTACAATCAGTGAAATGTCACATATCCATTTCCGCATTAATGTACAGGGTGTATATTTTTTTCTTTTTCAGTTTTTCGGCCATAACTTTTTTCTTTTACATTCAATTGTTTTTATCTTTTCGGAATCGGATTCTTCGGAAAAAAGTACACAAGTATGGTTTCTCAATTTTTTTCCTAGGTGAAGAATAAAGCAGGAAAATCGAGTGAGGCACTTAAAATGATCACCCTGTACAGGATCATCACGTGAAAATGTTAGATTCTACTGTAACTTTGTTGCGTTTGAATATATCGGAAAAGTAAAAATTGCTGTACTAACTAATTTTTTGCCAGGAATTAAAATTTTAATAGAAAAAAACAATCGAGCATCGCAGTACAGAGATATAGCTATCAACTTTGTGTTTTCTTATGTAACATCTTATTATTATACTTATTAACAAAAATAATTTTCAAAATTTAAACTTTAAAATCACATCATAAAAGTCGCATTATTTTCGTTCAAAGAATCTTGACCTACTTTTTCTTAACACCCTGTATACCTACAGATATGCCTTCTAGAAAAATCCAGGTGTTCCTCTAGAAGATTTCACAATAATTCTCTAGTTTCCTAATTTCTTTTCGTACCACTGACGTAATCTCTTGAAGGACTGTTGAACCAATAAATAGCCTACCAACTGACATGCTTCAGAACACAAAATTTTTTAGATATTTTTTTACAGATATAATCTACATGACTTTTAAAATTAAAATTGCAGGCAACAATATCCCCAGATATTGGTTTTCTAAAACCAATGGCGGATTTTCTGTCTGAAGGTTGAATGACATGTTTGAACGGGTTGAAATTTTGTTGATTACTTATAAACATACTTTTTGTTGAAATATTATGTTTTAATTTATTTGTTTCCAACCATTTAGAAACCAGGTTTAATTCTTTATTTATTTTGCCAACCAACTCTCTAGGATCATTTTAATCAAGGTATATTATTATAGTATCATCCGCAAAGAAGTGATAAGAATAAGTTTATTTACAGCAAAGAAAGAAATATACAAATTGTATGAATATGATATTTACAATGTTTAAATATTTTCGACATAATATTATCATTAATATACGGTACAAACAATAGAGGCTCAAGTATACTCCCCTGGGGCACTCCCATATATCCAGGGTGAGTCAGGTTGTATGGTAAAAAATTAATATGTGATTAGGACATGAAAAAACAGTATTGACTTGTCTTAGGATTTTGCTATACAGGGTGAATCTTAGAGTGGGGGCCATATTTATAGGAGGCGACACCGTTCACTATGGGAACACAAAAATACAATTTTTTTTTTTTAACGCGCTATGAAAAATGGTTATTGTTTAAACCCTTTTTATTTGAATTTGGGTACCCCGCCATTGGAATGCGCTAGCGAGAGTTTTATATCATCTACACTTGGCAATACTGTCGACCGGTAACACGTAATGCAGTAAGTGCTTGCCCAGCGGCGCCGGAATTAGAGGAAACTTGAATCGCGAATTTTTTTTAAAAATTCATAACTCGGCCATTTTACAACCTACAAAAAAAAAATTCGGATTCATGTTCATGACTAGTACTATTAACCCCAAAAATATGGCCGCCACTCTAAGATTCACCCTGTATGTATAACCCTTAATTTTTTTTATACAAGGTGTTAAAGTTGAAAATTTTTAGTTGAATTTTTTAAAAATATTTTAATTAAAAACGTGAACGTGTCGGTGAAATTTGGTTGGTTTATATTTTTCATAGGGCGCTAGTAACTGGAGATGTTAGTTTTTTAAAACTAGTCCAGTGGCGTGCGTTTACACATTTTTTTCTGATAAGAATGCCGATAACTGTGCGCCACTGAGTTTTTTCATAATATTTCGGAGTTGAAAACCTAATGTAATAATAATAAAATACTCTAAGGAAAAAAATCTCCAATAACGAAAATTTAAAAACAACAGCGACCTAATTAATATTTTCAAAACGGAGTCCATCATTAACCTCAATGTACTTTCAGGCTCGCAAGGAAATTTCATTTTGTATATCCCTCAGTTTATGCACATCTACCTTGACGTGAAAAATGTACTAATCGGTCAACTAGTACTTGTTGATTGATTAATTTTTATAGTGCATTGGGGTTAATGTACCTACTTCATTTTGAAAATTTATTGTAAAAAGTATTTAGTAATTAAGTCGCTGTTGCTTTTAAATTTTTGTTATTAAAGATTTCGTTTCTTTAGAGCACTTTATCATTATTACATTAGGTTTTCAACTTCGAAATTGTATGAAAAAATGCAGCGGCGCAATTATCGGAATTCTTATTAGAAAAAAGAATAATTTTGAAAAACTGATATCGCCAGTTGATAGCGCCCTAGACACCGCAAGATATTTAACAAATTAACGAAAAATTTGTATTTTTGTTTTCGACATGAAATTCTGATTACAGTGATACGTCGCACGTTAGTTGGCATTTGTTTAAAAAATGGCGTCGAAAACGTCAAACAACTGAAAGACAAAAGAGATTTTATTTTTGATTTAAGTAGGCGTTGGATTTGACACATGAGTTTTTTTTGTGACTCCCTGTACGCAAAATTCTTAATAATATAATTAGACTGTAATGTCCTTGCAACACAGTTGTATTTTAAAAATAAACAAATTAACACAATGCTATTTAAAGAAATACTTTTTTATTAATAGGTAGGTATAGGTATATAATGCAAAATATATCGGTTAGTAAACAAATAAGTGAGGTCTGTTTAAAACAATTGAACATACTGCGGTTTTGTGGTTGGTAACATGTCGCTAATAATAAAGACAAACATAAAACTGTCTTTATTACATCAGCGACTTCAGAATCTAAGGCCGGGTCCACACCAAGATAGAACGACAAATAACTTTTCTGACAAAAATCGAAAGTTTTCAGCTTCCAAGTTGGCAGCTTCGTCACATATAGAAAGTAGAAAATAAAAAAAATATATTTTTTTTAAAACTTGCTTTTCTTAAAAAAATCTAGTGAAGTACTAAAAAGTAAAAAAATGATTTCTTTTTTGGCAAAGAATTTTATGTACGACTGCAAGAAAAGCAAGGCGTGTATGATTGTACGCATATGATTGTATGAAAGGGGTGGGAATTGGGGGTGCGCACGCCTTGCTTTTCTTGCAGTCGCACATGAAATTCATTTTTAAAACAAATTATTTTTTACTTTTTAGTACGACTTTCTTAAGAAAGCAAGTTTTAAAAATTTTTTTTAATTTTATTTATTTTATTTTATTTTATTAGACTAATTTTATATCGTTTCTAAGGTTTGGAAACACGTGTGTTTTTTATACTAATAATTGATAATCATCTATCAGTAGGTGTAACAAAAATTTAGGTATTTTATTTACCATTTCTTGTATCGACAATTAAAAGTTTCCACAAGTTACACAACTCCGGTATGCAACATTAGCAGTTAATAATAAGCATTACATTAAATTTATAACACATTTAAATGTGGCGTAATACGAGAAATGTTTGCCTTACTGGGTTAATGCATTTCTATTATTTATTTATTGTTATTTTGTTAATATATTGCTTACTAACCTGACATTAGTTAACTTTTCCCGGTAAAAGTGTTTCATGTATTAGCCTAAATGGTTTTTATCGCATGGACGGTGGCTTTCGCCAAACTAGATTTTAAACTTTGTTCCGGTAGGCATTAGCGCATATTTTTTCCTATATGTCGGTTATTATTGACGCTATGAGTTAAGTTAAAAAAGTCAGTTGTAGCATTATTGATATTTCGATTGCAACCTTTTGGCATTTACGTCAGGTAACCAAATTTGCAGACCGAAAACGATATTTATTTATTTATTTAATAATTTGACTTGGATTTAAATTTTTTAAAACTCATGTTTTTATTTGATTCAAATTTTTTGCAACTTAATTTCTCCAGCGGTTTATTTTCCATCCTTGCATCTTTATTTTTTTAAATTTTGAGACACCCTGTACATATGGGCCGCTTCCAAGTGTGTCACCTCGCCCAGATCCATTCATCTTGGTCGGCGCGATAGGTCAGTACCAGTAATGATGTTGTAAAGTCTATTTGAGGTACAAGCCGTAACTCAACTTGTTACCAGCTACCATATCTAAGGACAGTTTATTATTAACCTACCTAAACGAATTAGCATACAATCGCTACGTGCGGGTCACTACGTTAGACGATAATTTAATTTAATTTGTACGGAGCGCATGTGAAGTCATCAAGGCCGTGTTTTATTGCACCATTAATTCGCATCAGCTGTTCGTCATTCTTCTATTTTGGTTACAGCATGTGGACATCGTTGAAAACTGCATCTGGTAGTACGCGGAGTTTTACCGGGTGAGTCAGGGAGTGTGCTAGAGCCAGTATTACTTAGAAAGTTAAAGTTTGAAGGGCGGTTATAGAGGCAATTTTCCATTTTAAACAAAAAATTAATTCCTTTATCTTTTTTACCCCGAACGACAAAGTAATGGAATTCCTCACCCGACTTTGCCCTCCCTGATATTAATTCTTCTCATCAGGTCTTTTAAGACCAGAGTATAGGTATGTAGGTAATTTCTCCCAACCTCTCACTGTGCCAGCGTGGTGTAATGGGCCTTCTTTTCATGAAATATTCAATAAAACAAATGAATATCTAATGAGTTCGAAACATATAAAGTGCAGAATAATAATATCAAACAGGTAAAATCATGAAAGTCAAGTAATCTATGTAATAAATTGATATACTGTGGAGACTTTAACGATAGCATAGTAAACAAACCTTAGCTATCCGATGTGACAATTTTTAAGCGCGCTTTCGTGCCAGTGATTCAACTATTTTGTAACGTGTTTATGTAGAACTAAACTAGGTACTGTGCAAAACTTCCGAGATACCTAAAAAAAAAACACGAAGTGTAAAGGGCGAATACCAATAACTCATTTTAATTTTAAGGGATGGTATAGGTCCCTTAATCGTAAGGCCATATACCAAAAATAAAAAATATAGGTATACCCCGTAGTTCTCGAGAAAGAAAATAAATTAAAATACGTCAACATTTTCAGAACTTCGTAACTTACCTATCTCAACAAAAAATAAATCAGGATGGGTCTTTGCCTCTGGCATTCGCCTTGTTTTTTGCAATCATAAATTCACTAGTTCTTGCTGTCACTGTAATTAACTTGTCTCCGACCGCAAATTTATGAAAGACCGTCGAACGGCGGCTTAACTTTATTAGACGTTTTTTGTCACGTTTTTTACGTTAGAAGTTGGAGTCTGTGACTTGATACAAGGCATGTTGTTCACCCCATAAGTGGGTCAATAGAGCGACAAAGCGGTACTCAAAAGTTTACCAGAATTTTACGTAGGGTAGGTCAGTTTTCAACTTTCTTTTTTATATTTTTTTATTGGTAATTTGTATTATAAATATCAACAGTAAACCCCTCTTAAAATTAAAATGGGTTATTGGTATATTCACCCTGTATTAAAACAAGCTGTCTAACTTTAACATTATTTTGTCGATCCAAAATATTGACCTAGTATCGTAAAGCCCCATCCTTGGCCTCTTCGCCATTGACATTGAGTAATTTTTTGCGGTTTTTTTCTTGTTTGTACAGGGTGTGAGTTTAGGGTCTTGCAAAAAATCCTTTTTTTGACCAATAATGTATCAAATCTGAGAGACCCTAGACCCCTAATAATTTTGAACTTTTTCATAGTATTATGAAATCATGTCACCATAAATAAAAGCACATTTATTATTCTATTTTACAATGTGTGTGAAAAGATAAATAATAACAATCTGGATTAATATTTCCTTCTATTAATACTTGTATCGAAGCGTGCGTATTAGACTAGTATTTAACATATTCAGCTGCAAAATGTGACATTGTGATATTATACAAGGAAGTAAAAAATATCACAAGGATACTTTTAGCACTCCTTCTTGCACACCTAGGTTTCTGAAGGTTACGGTTTATTAGTTATTTTTTTCGCCAGTAAAAACTCTTACCATCGAAATATAAGTGATCAGAAATCGTGATAAATGTTAACATATTTGCCGGTACTATTTTTTCCTTGAGACATGTCGGCAATTTGTCCAAACTGATGCCAGGAATGTCTGGCTTGTTATCAGGGTCCTGCAACAGTGCGTCAGGCTTCCATAGCTCCTATACCATACAAGTTAGGAAATTAATTCGAGTACAGTTCTTAACTAAATGTGAAGGAGCACCGCAGGAAAATATTTTCGAACGTCCAGGGTGTCACAAAAAATTGTGACGCCTGTCAGGCAAGTTTTTTTGAATGAAACCCTATATATTTTACCATATTTTAGACGGCCTTAATGTTCCTCATTCACGCCTAAAATATGAGAACATTCTAATGCTTCACTTGGTATTAAAAAATTAAAAATGAAGTATAAAGCAATTTACATCGCACTCGAATTTTTCGAGTACCCTGTACATGATGGAACACAAACAATTTTAGATACGGTATCCTACGACCTTTATCAAAAAGTTTTGAACCTTGTTTTGTTTTCAAATATCCGTTCGGAAAAATGAAGAGCGATTTTCTTTAGCGATGTAATTTTTTACTTCCAAGTGAAACATTAGAATGTTGTCATATTTTAGTTGTGAATGAGGAACATTAAGGCCGTCTGAAATATGGTAAAATATATAGGGTGTTTCATTTAAAAAAACTTACCTGACAGGCTTCACAATTTTTTGTGACATCCTGATGGAAGGTTCGAAAATATTTTCCTGCGGTGCTCCTTCGAATGAATTTCCTAACTTGTATGGTATAGGAGCTATGGAAGCCCGACGCACTGTTGCAGGACCCTGTATATTAAACCTTTAACATATTATAACCACATTACAAAATAATTAAACCACTGACACGAAACTGCTTTTGGGAATTTTTATATCCAATAGTTAATGTTTGTTTATTGTGCTATCATTGAAGTCTCCAAAGTAAATCAGTTTACTGCTACTTTACTACTGACCTAGTTTTCGAATGAAGCAGGTGTGCGTTAAAAAAATAGCACAAAAGAGCGTAAATAACAAACGATGCGGTTATTCGGGAGCTGCCGCCGCCGTACATGAGCCAGTTTTTATTATTTAGGTTCTTCTGGAAGACAATAAGCCAATGAGCGCGCGTAGATTTGCGATAGGTCTATTGTGATTGTGTATAATCAACATCTCTATTTGATTTACTATTTTATTTGATTCGTGAAATTTGGCAACAACAGACAGTTCAGTAATCCTACGCGGTCGCCTCAGCTATTAGTCATTAGCGCATTCCACTGGCGGGGTATACCCAAAATGAAAAGGATTTAAACAAAACGTTTTAAAAACATGTAGTTTTTGTTGCTACATAGTTGAAAGAGTCATCCCTATAAATATGACCTCCACTTAAAGATTCACCCTGTATATTACAAAATAATAAAATTACTTACGAGAAAATATATCAATGGTTAAGGTTTGTTCATCATGCTATCGTTGAAGTCTCCAAAATATATCAATTTAAAACCGCGAGATTATTTAACTTTCATAAATTTACCTGCTTGATATTCCTATTATTCAGCATCTCACAAATTGTAGACTCATCGAGACATTCATTCCAAACATCGATATATGTTTTTTATGATAACACGCCCTCTTATTTTCGAATGGTTTGTGTAGGAAATTCATTTTACGTTTCTTCCCTTTTGTTCGTCGCATGATATTTTGGTGGAGCCACTCTTCGTACTCTTCACTGTAATGTCCAAAATTTTCGGGAAAATCGTCGATGCGACTGGAGGAAATACAATTTGAGATTCATCAAACATTCCAGTTGATCAAAGTTGACAATCATCAGCAACGATCTTCTTGTAATTTAGACTTTTACTGTTTCTTACATAATTTTCAACAACCTTTTGGAACCAGCCTTGCAGCTTACTTGTTGTCATTCATTATGTCTGTCGAAAATTTTATATGATAGGTATAGTTTAAGTATGAACCTTTCTTATTCAAAGGTTTCATAAACTACTTCATCAAATCGAATATAATGTGGGTGGAGAAGTGGAATAATTTTTTATGGATGCCGTCTACTTACGTAACCTGTAATTTTTGTAACTGGCTACTTAACAAACAGAACTTTCTGGCTTTGTGACACTTTTTAGACGGAAACTCGGGCGCCAGTTCCTTAATTTTTAGATGCAAGGAACGGCACTTGTTTGGTTCTCCGGGGTGAGAACGTTTAGGGGGTAGCTAGCAGATGGAGATACGGTTATTTGTCCAGGGATCTTAAGATGATTGCCTTGTCAACTGGGCTTGGACAATTTCTCAAACGGGTTAATTAGAAATTAATAACTGAAATAATAACTCGTGAATTTTACCTATGTAGACCAACGTATTTATTTATTAAAACTGTAATGAACAAATCAATAAATAGGATATTTCAGCGACTTTGCAGTCGAGTATGTACAAATTTGATACGATAAGAAATAGGCGGGCTGGCAATCAAGAGTATATACGCGTGAATACGATTTTATTTCGGAAGACGGCGAATTTGGATAACCGGTGTCTGTTGTCGCGGCTGAAACTATTTCGGACGGCAAGCAAACGGAATTTCCAACAGGATATGTATGAACGGCGGGCAAATTTAAAACAAATTGATGTAAAATCATGAATATCTATAGTGTTTTTTTCTAACCTTTCACTTCAAGGAGTAGGTAATATCATTCCCGAAAACTCTTACCTCCTACAAATAGGTATTTTAATTTATTTCTTATTGATGCGACGCGTACGAAATTAAATTACCAAAAACATACTAAAACATGATTTAAAAAAGTAGATTACTGTTTCATTCCCACCAGAAGTAGGTTAAGGGTATCGTACAACGAAAGTAGGAGTCATTAAATTACTATCTTGTATGTATGTATAATCCTAATTATGTGGTACAAGCGTAGCTTCCAATTGATACAAACTTTTGCGCACCAAATGCCTTGTAGGTATACTATCCAAATTATCCTTATTGAAATCTCTAATAAGCAAACAAGGATTACTGTTTTTCATTACTATCTCTTATTATTATATTATGTTCCATTCACCATTCCCTTATGGAGCTTAGTTGAATTAAGTGTACCTGATGAAAGTACGTCGAACTTGACTCTTGAGCTAAATGATTATAATTAGCAAGCGGTATAAGTATATACTCAATAAGCTAGTAAGCAACAGGTGAATGTTAAGTCATTAAGGTATACCCAGCAGTTTCTATTATAAAAACTAATGCGACAGTATTGATGTTAAAAAAAACGTGCTAGATTGTACAGATTACAGTCACGAGGGGAAAGAAGACAATAGTGTAAAAATATGTGGCACCTCGCTCTGCCGTTCACATTTCATTTACTTTTCCTTCACATTCACTATATGTTATTTTGCTGAATTAAATGTTTAGTAGATTCAACAACAGGTAATGGATTCTGAGATCGTGACGTTATTGCACAAGCTAAAGTCAGATTTTGAACTACACTTCAGTTGTTGAGCCACTGAAGAAGTTCATGTAGACTTCGATTTTTCTGTTCTAAGTCTAGTAGACTTAGAACAGAAAAATCGTGTAGTCACTAAAATTGAATATCATTATAATCATATCATATTCTTGATTTTTGTTTCGTCTGGACTGACAAATTTTGTATCAATTGTACTTTTCAATTTTTTTGTTTTTGCATGATTTTATTTACCTACGTAGGTATATAAAAATGGTGACAATGATTGTTGTATCTCATTTGGTTAGGTAGAAAGGGACCCACGAAAGGTCTTTGAATCTAATGAACTTGCTTTCGAGAACCGTTTAAAGCGAAATTTATAAAGTAAATGCAGGCACCTTATAATAAGTAAATTATTTTATTTTATTCTTGTACGTTTTGAAAAAAATATATAGGTACTACGTGTTTGATATTTTTATAAGGAGAGGGTCGAAAATCTAAATAGTCTAATTTTTTTTTGAAATTTTTGAAATCACAATTTTTTTTTACATTTTTCGATTCAATTTCTTTTTTGACATTTTTCAATTCAATTTTTTTCAAAATTTTTGAATTCAAATTTTTTCTTCATTTTTGAAAACATTTTTTTGGATATTTTTCATTTCAAATTTCTTTTTCTATGTCGATAAAGAAGGATAACATTTACCGTCATTCTGTAGATGGCATATGCTTAACCTGTAAAATTATTTTTATTTTATCCTGATTATCCTGGTAAGGACATTAGGACAAAGTTATAAAATTATTATATTGTCATCGATCCTTGATAAGTGTGCAAAGTTTAAGTTTAATCTGACGTTTTGAAGTGGGTGAAAATCTCGTTGAAAGATTCCGTTACATACAAACAAACATACAGATGAAGCTAATAAAAAAAGCGTGTTAAAAAGAATAAATCTATCTGGATAAAAACATATAGGATGTTCCATTTAAAAAAAAATATGTTATGATCATATCTGAGAAAAAAAATCGACATGCATTTGTTTTCTTATTATTGCCAAATCAAAATTTATAGCCCAGGGTCGATCCAGTCAAACCTTGAACAAATTAGAGACAAGCTGAAATTTGGTATATAAGTTTGTATTGGGGTTCTTAAAAATCCACCAAACCCCACCGGTAATCCGCCGTGCCTGTCACCCCTAAACAACCCCCGAAAGGGGTGAAAATCGGACTTTTTCTAGTTATTTGGCAATATCTTAAAAACAAAGCTATATACGAAAAAATATAAAGATAGAAAAATTAAAGCAGATATATTTTGCTTTACCAGTGGCGGAGTTATGATATTTTTAATAATTTGGTATTTTGTAAAAATATTCTCTAGCCCTTACTTATTGGATTTTGACATTAAATGTACATAACAAGTATATGGATATTTTGGTAAATACATTTAATACATTCTTACATCAATAAATTAGAAATAAAAAACATACCAGTGGAGTACTATATTCTAATTTCATACATTATTTTGTATTAGTTAATAGAACTTTTAACATTTTACGTGCCTATTAAATGTAACAAAATAGTTATTTTAAATATCCGTAAATTTCTGTTACGAATTGAGAGGAATTATTTTTATATTAATAATATTAAGCACATATACCGCATGTCAAGGCAACTGAGTAGTATTCCGCATCGCCATTCGCTCCTGTATGTATGCTCTCTTCGTATATTCTCGATAGGACTCCATTACGCTAAACAAAATTTGAATATGCTACGCCCAGGAAGAAGTTCGAAACCAAATAAAATTACTAATACTTCAAAGTTGCAGCATAAGTTCGGACCTCTAATAAATGTTAAATAAATAAATAAATAAATAAAGTGTAAGAATAGTATTTTGTACTAAACTTCGCCCATCAATAAAGACGTTTATTATTATTATTATTATTGCCATGCACGCCATTTCCGGATGTGATACTACATCTGGCCTGTTTACCAGGGGAAAAATTAATTTGGTCAATACTGTGAAAAAGAAGAAGTTGGTTGACCTTCTTGAAGAATTTTACAATCCAAATATATCCAAAGACAGATTGAGGACCTTTATTTCGACATTTTTTATTTCCGTATACGTCCAAAATAGAACAAGTACCGATTTGAATAACGTCGATACATTCTCTACCAGCAGTATGTAGCAAAGCAAAGTTTAAATAAAGATTTTAATCTGGCTTCACTTCCACCGATCATAAATGCAGCTCAGTAGGACATTTCATCCAGCAACTCTACATACATATTTTATTTACATGTATGATTAACTTTTAGGCTCAAGCATGGTTCAATAATAGCTTATCACTCCAGGACTGGGGATGGATTTCTAGTGATTCCGGAATCTCTCCAGTTCAGATGGATCAGGATATAGACCCCAAAGGGTTCCTTAAACAAATTTTTTGCAACTGTTCATCAGGTGGTTGCAAAAGTGGATGCTCATGTCGTAACCTGTTTTAATAGGGCAGTTGAGGATTTACAGGTGGAAGACGACATCTCAACATGAAGATAAAATATATTGGATAATAAGTAATTAAAAACATACATTACATTCATTTACTTAAACATAACCTGTAAGTATTTTAGTTTATTTAATAAAAAGCAACTGTGCTACTTACTACATAAAAAACTCATATTTTATATATTATTATAGTTTTAATCTGTTTTGGTGTAAAAGACGTAAAATATATTAATGTAACATAATTATTTTGTGGGAAATGTGTATTTTGTTAAAATATACTGGAATTTACAATACAATAACTCCACCACTGGTAAAGCAAAATATATCTGCTAAACGTAACTTTATAGGAAATTGTATGCTCTTTAATTTTTCTGTCTTCATATTTTTTCGTATACCTATAGCTTTATTTTTAAGATATTGCCAAAAAACTAAAAAAAGTCCGATTTTCACCCCTTTTGGGGGTTGTTTAGGGGTGACAGGCACGGCAGATTACCGGTGGGGTTTGGTGGTATTTTAAGGACCCCAATACAAACTTATATAACCAAATTTCAGCTTGTCTCTAATTTGTTCATGGTTTTCTATATAAAGCTTCAGATCGACCCTGGGCTATGCGGTATTATGTCCTAAATATTATTAATATAAAAATAATTCCTCTCAATTTCTAACAGAAATTCCACGGATATTTAAAATAATTATTTTGCTACATTTAATAGGAACGTAAAAGTTCTATTAGCTAATACAAAATAATGTATGAAATTAGAAATATAGTACCTACTCCACTGGTATGCTTTTTATTTCTAATTTATTGACGTAAGGATGTATTAAATGTATTTACCAAAATACCCATATATATTGTTATGTATATTTAATGTCAAAATCCAATAAGTAATGGCTAGGGAATATTTTTACAAAATACCCAGTTATTAAAAATATCATAACTCCGCCACTGGTAAAGCAAAATATATCTGCTAAACGTAATTTTATAGGAAATTTTATACTCTTTAATTTTTCTATCTTCATATTTTTTCGTATATAGCTTTGTTTTTAAAATATCGCCAAAAAACTAAAAAAAGTCCGATTTTCACCCCTTTCGGGGGTTGTTTAGGGGTGACAGGCACGGCGGATTACCGGTGGGGTTTGGTGGTATTTTAAGGACTCCAATACAAACTTATATACCAAATTTCAGCTTGTCTCTAATTTGTTCAAGGTTTCCTATATAAATCTTCAGATCGACCCTGGGCTATCAGGAAATATCCTGCAACTTTTGTATAAAATATTTTTTCTAATTTCTACAATAAACTCTGAATTCTGATTAAAATGTGTACCAAACAAAATGATAACACTGTACAAAATTCTTTTGGTTCTTATGTCTCTTAGCCTGTCGATCTGTCTGTCGGTCTGTCAGTCTGTTTGTCCCAAAAGTACCCGAATCCTTCGTCTGATATTCATGAAATTCACACTAATGAAAGATATTCACAAGGAAACGAAAACGAAAAAGGAAATTTGTCAGCCAACCGACAACTAGCATTTGAAAATTTTCATAAAAACTATTATGCTTAAAAAACGTCTCAACGTCTCAAAATATGTCACTTGACTAGCTCTAAAAAAATATAATGAAGTCCATTCGAAAAAAGTTAGAGAAAAGTGGACTTTTTCAAGAAAACTGCTTCTTTGGGAAATCGTATACGTAATTTTGAAAACGTTTTTCGATTAAGATGAAACTTAGTTGAACGGTCTATAAATGAATTCTATTATTGACCTTTGATTTTCGAAAAAGTTGTGATCTCCCTGATTGTTTTATGACGTTTTAATTCTTGGAAAGGAGTCCCTATATATGTTTTTAAAATCTCTTAATTCTAATCTAAATGTAAATTGACGATTTTGACAGTTGACAGCTGCCAACCAGTTGTCAAATTAACAATTCAAAAATTTGAAATAATCTGTAATAGGTAATGATCTTGAAAAACGATGTTATATTTTTCTGGTTGCTGTATTTAAATCTGACGTCAGATTAAGTATTTGACAGTTGACAGCTGTCAAAATAATGTCAAATTATCTTAAATTATTAAAAACTTAAAATAATTTTATAACTAGAAAAATACAATACTTATCATTATTATAGATTGTGTCAAGTTTTTGAATTGTTAATATTGACTAATTACAGCTGGTTGGCAGCTGTCAACTGTCAAAATCGTCAATTTACTATTAGATTAGAATTGAGAGATTTCAAAAACATACAGTGTGACCCATTTGAAAGCTGGACACCTCTGTAAAGTGACTATTTTTGGTCCGATTTTGATAATTTTTTTTTTTATTGTTGCTCATAGAAAACTGCATTTTGTGACAAATCGATAGATTTCTATCATATTTATCATTTTTCAAAATGTTCTGTTTTTAGTCAGTTCAAATAATTACAAAAAAGCCTCTCAGATTGCATCAGGACTTGTTTTATTTTATTTATTAAACGCCTTATTTATATTAACATTAACAGTTATTCCACATAACCAACCCGTGGGACATTTTAAGCAATTCTCTCACAACCTTGATCTACACTGTATGACCATATCGGTTAGTTTTCTTGTTTGTTACCTACATTAACTGAAAAATATTTAGTTGATTCTTGTTAATAATAAATTTTTAACCTGATTTTGTAATTTAATATCAAACCTGTAAGAATGTCTTGTTCGAAATCTTTAGCAGTCTTACCTGGAACAAAAGAGAAAATAAATTAATTTGAATGGAAATACAAAGAAGAAAGTACTAAAATTAAGTATCAATTTTTGCATTATAAATACCTAAATGGTGGATAAATACATAATTCATTTAAATTGTCAATTCAATGGATTTGATGAACTCTGCAATTTTTACAAATTATTCTACTTTCTTTATTTGATATTTATTGTTTACAACTTTATTAGGTTTTATACAAACGTAATAATAGCCAATATCCAATTTGATATATTTATATTGATGTTCTACTTTTAAACATACAAATATAATCTGTTGAAACCGCTTTGGAACGCAATTATTGTCAATTTCGTTAAAACAGCTACTTTTCATAACATGTTATGAAAATTGGAAAATTTCATAATTGTAATGAATACAGTGTTTTCTTCCTAGATTTTTACAAACTCTCTGTTAATAAATCATTTTGATATTCATGCTTATTGTCATTTAAAAGTTCAATTACGTAAGTGAATAGACTACAGTGTTAGCAAAACCTAATCGTCATACTTTAAGGACGAAAATAGAGCCGCTGTACCTTTCATTTCGCTGAGCCACTATAGCAGTCAAATCTGACGTTATTCCAACCCATTGATAGATCCTTGTAAAATATAAACTGTTAAGTTGTTTCGCTTAGATTTTACCAAATATCAAAGTGGGAACTTGTTAATTTAACCATTTTTGCGTGTGATCTTTACGTCGGATTTTAGCATAGATAATCCTTCGACTTTGTCCTTTTTAAGATTAAGCTTGAATTAATGTATACAAAACGATTTTTTGCTGAAAATGCGTAGCAGGATTATTTTATTTTTTTTTTGCATGTGGATATCCTCGATTAATCACAACCAAACAAATTTCTACCAAAACACGTTAATTATCGTTATTAACTATAATTATTGATATTCGGTTGGCAACAGAGAATCAACGTTGTCCTTCAACTTCATAGTTGAAACATTGACATTTAGTCAAGGATTTAATGAAGCGAAAACAATATTTCGTTACATCCTCGTGGAGGAATGTGATCCCGCTTCCTTGGCTGCACGAAATATTTGGCTACAACTAGACAGTTGATACGCGTTTGTTTCTGCCAAGAGTCATTATTGCCTTTCTAAAGTTATGAAGCTCCATTGCGAGCAATTTTAAACTAGATAATCGTACGTGTTGTAAATCATAAATCACATCATCTGTTCGTCCCCTCATTTGGTTTTTACAGATCTGATAAACTGCTTTGCAAAATTCAAGGTTGAGACGCGGTTCGAGGTTTTGACAAAAACTCATTAAGGATTGAAACAGAATTGGTATACTAGGATGTGCAAGCCCATTTTTAGACGATTTTTTTTTAAATTTGTTTGAAAATAAACTGGTGCACAATTGAAGTGAATATTGGAAAAATATGGGCAATCTTTGAACCTCAATATTTTTGGAATTAGATGATTAATCTTGATGCGGTTTTTTGTGATCGTTAGCAAAATTTATTGAACACAAAAACCTGTGCATATTATGCCATAAACTTCAGGAACATCCGCTGATCATAATTTCCAGATCATTAATTTTTCATCTGCATTACCAGCGCACTTAGATATTATTTTCTCTACTCTTGCAACTGAGTTAAATTATCGTAGTTTTTTATTACATAATATACACAGAAAATGTTACCATTCTCTTCGTTTAGACAGTTAAACAATTCGTTCAGCATAACGTTTCTTTTATTCGGTGTGAAGGACATGGTTTACAGCAAAATGTTAACCTAGTATTATTTTTTTTATGAATTTTGATATCTAAAGAATCGATTGACTGGGCACCGGTAAAAATTAATTAATTATTATCAATACTATTATTTATGAAATGGAGTAAAATATTCTAACAAGCAGCTGTTAGAAAGAAAAGTGGCAAGTTTATATACTGCGAATATTATACTATACAAAAGTTTTTTTTTAATGTTACCACTAATTTCACCTAATTAATATTCCAAAGTGTAAATGACTGTAGTAGCCTGTTATGTATTTTTTCTTTGGATTTAGGTAGGGTTGAGAATAATAATGAAGCCGAAGTTTCGAAATAATTTATTTCATCTTCAGGATAATTTAAAATAGATAATAAATAATTATTAAAACTGGATGATAAGCATCCTCCTTTATGAGGACATCTAGAGCCTTTTCAACATTCACATTATTGTTGGACAATAGCAGATCTAATAAGCAGACATTTTGACATTTTCTTCATTATTACCTCAAAGGTTATTTTTTTAATGACAATATAGATAGTTCTTAGAATTTGCTGAAAAATGGTATTCATCTTATTCCAAAAATGTATTATAAACGTGTGGTTGCACAAATAATTACAATAATTATTATTGAAAGATTTTACTTTGAACTAAGGAATACATTTTTTATGATAAAATATTAAAAATGTCACCCAATTGTTTTGCAACGGAGATAGAAACCCAAAAATATGAAAATATGCTTTTTAAAATAATTGTTCTTATGATACATTTTTAAAGTTACAAAAATAATCGCTGAAAATACCAAAAAAATCTCTATTGTTATTTAAAAATCCCTTATTTTTTTACTATTAGTAAAGAAACTCAAAATACTGCAAAAACAACTACTCTTTATAACTACATGTAAAACATTGGATTAAATTATAGAATTCACAACATTCAAAGCAAACAAATTATGGAAATCAAAAGAATATTGAACTTACCAAAAATTCATTAACATATCCTAGTTTTACTTTGACGTCAAAAATTAACATAACCTAGTTTAGACTTTAAATTTTTTTTAAGTTGAATATTTTTTTCAATTTAATAATTTTTTTGCTTTAATTTTTTTATTTACATAAGTGAATCGTTAATTCGTACTGTCCTCTTGTTTTCAATAAGAATGAAAGAGCATGTACAGGATGTCCCCGTATATTTTGCACCACCTCTGGAGCCTTTATTTTTGGAGCTAGAAAAAAGCTTCTTAAATAAAAGTTAAAGGATTTTTCCTAAACCATCAAAATATGTTGTACGATCAAACAAATAAACATCACAAAGTTAGGAAAAAAGACAAATTTATGTTCCTTTAATGGGATGTCCTGTAAATTATGTTTTTTTCTGTTCTGTAAAATCTAATCCAATATTTTATTGCAATATCGTAGAAAAAATAGCATTTCCTACTCGAGATGAAATACGTTTTTTTTGTTCGAGAGATTTTGACAACTCGCTTCGCTCGTGGACAAATTCTCATCTCACGAAAAAAACAGTATTTTTAGTCCGTCTTTTTTCCTAACTTTGCGATGTTTATTTATTTTATCTAGTTTTATATATTTTATTGTAAAATTTTCCCAATGATAATTTTCCGTTATTTAAATTTGGCGCCAATTTGCACAATGTAGCGCCAATTTTGCAAATCAAATGTGAAATGAAAACATAACCTAATCAAAATGTGACAATGCAAGTTTGTAATTTAATTTCTGTGTAAAGTGTAGAATGAGTTTCTATGTGAATTATATGATAGATAATACACGAAAATTTAAAAAATGAAGTCTGAATGTGCCATAATATGGCAATTTTTTAACTTGCTTTTTATTTATTATGCTGTGAATAAATCGTATTTTTTTTATTTCTTGCAAGCCTATATATTTTCTTTATTAGTTACATTTTCAAGTAACAAAAAATGCTAGCTAACCTTTTAAAATCCATGAAAAATATAGTACCTATATATATTATTACTATTATTAGTATAGTTTAAAAACAGTATGACCTCGAAATATTCTTTGGAAGATTTTCGGAAATTTTCCATAATTTTGTGGTGAGTTAAATTTGCCACCAACTTTCTTGAAAATGAAAACACCCTATATGTTTTCATTTTCTTGTTCGACATGAAATTCTAATTTCAGTGATATGTCACAAGTTGGCATTTGTTAAAAAAAAATGTCATCGAAAATATAAAAAAAAACTGAAAAACGCTTATCAAAATTTTTGTAGATATTTAATTTTGGGAGAAAGTAGGCGTTGTATTTGACGCATTGGGTTGTTTTTTGTCACTCCATGTACGCAAAATTATTTTTATTTAAAAAAACTTGTTGCCCTGTGAATTTTGTAATTTAATCTAATATTTTATAAAAGTTTGTAGTGGAAAATAATCAACCAGGAAAAATATCGAATAATTTTCCAAAATTAATACATTGACTTGGATCTTATAAGATTTTAACTCATAGCACTATATTTTATTATTGCTATCGATTAGCTACCGTTACAAATTCACTTAATACGAGGCAATTTATTCAGCTTGACTTAATTATTGTAATTTCAAGTTTATTTTTTTGTTACCAGACTCCAAATATTAATATTCAAATTATTAGTTGTCCATTCTACTACCACTCTAAATATTTATTGCATCATAAAACACGAGTAATAGAAGGTCGCTCGATATAAATTGAAATCAATACTTGATAATAACGAAATTGTTGATTCAGGACCGAATTTGAAATGAGATCATAATTTTTTTCACTAGAATAATACTTTCAGGTTTCATTTAATGAATTGCCTAGATTTTGATATACCCAAGTATTCATAAAATCGAATTCTTCTGATAGATAACACAACAAGAATCAAACTTTATTAAATTTTTTTTATTATACACGTCGCGTGTGAAATATTTGCTCTTTTGGAGCCCAGTGGAAACTGCTCCAGAGTTGTTTTGCGTTTCCTAGATTTGTTGAATAACAAATGAAAGTGTACCTATATATATATAAAATTTATGAAGATTGGATACTTTAAATTCTGCATTTACTCCTTTTCGCATGCATATTCATTACACTTATGAAATAGATAGATAAATAATTAGCATGGCCACTTTCTAGGAAGGTAAACAAAGTGTGCATGGCTGTAACACACCAATTCGCAATCAATTATAGCATCGATGTTTTGTATTCAGCTAGGATGATTCCAATAAATGATGGTCTACTTTCTTTTAGATTCTCCTCTCTTTATTGACCTTTCATGCTCGTCTGATGATATCATTAATTTGTCTAAATGAAAAATTATTGATCGGCTTATAACAATCGATTAATGATAATGTAAATCGACAGAACCTTCTCTCTTACAATGATTGCTTTTAATAATGATTTATTAGCTTAGATAGTCTTCCTTCCAGAGAGTTAATTTAAGGTTGTCCCTCCAGTAATAGCAAATATATGCATAGGTATCTAAAATAGTTAACCGCATATCGGATTGTTCTTTTTTTATACAGTACTTATTTATGCTAATATGTATTTCTGCTTACTAATTTTACGTACAATTAACATGTCTTAACATCACAAATCTGTGTTTGTCTATAGCTTACTCGTGTACTTTTAGTTTTTATGTATACCTATTATGTTTTTACCTGAATTAATTGTAGTAAACAATACGCTCCTTAATGGCCAGGTTTTTCTTGAGAAATTATCATTTTTATACACGGAACTAAATGGCATTGTATGATTTTTTTTTTCCGGCTCAATGACAAATTTTATTAGGATTGTAGTATCTTACTAGGAAATACATATTTATGAGCCAGTCAGTGGTTTGCTAAAGTTCTGGCCATAACAAACTATGCATACGTGCTTATGTTTCGTCGATTTTTATGATAGGCACCTCCTACTAAATGTAACTTAGAGATATCTGGTCATAATACCACAGGCCCACAACAACAAAAAAATGTTCTGTCCTAGAGATCAAATCAAATGTTTCCCATTTATTTTGACGCGCTGAAACCGAATTTAGCAAAAAAATTTTTTGACGGGTCAATTTTTTTCTACGGCCCCCCATAACCCTCGATAATCCCCTAAGGGGGAATTTTTTTGAAGAAATGTTTATAATAATTTTGCATGATTTTTTGGGTCACTGATAACGAAACTCACTGGTGTCAAAAATGAATTTTGACACAATGACAGATGTCAACGAGCTGTCAATTTTCATAAAATATGTAAACAATCAATGTTTGGAGCATATTTTTAATAATATGCTCCAAATATTGACTTCGTTCATTTTTCAGGAAAGTTGACAGCTGTCATTATGTCAAAATTTATTTTTTGCCTTCAGATTCGTCATCAACAGCCCAAGAAACTTAATAATTTGCTCTAAATATCGACTTTTAATATTTTTTGCTTGTTGACAGCTGTCATTATGTCAAAATTCATTTTTGACTTCTGATTTATGATCAGCAGCCTAAATAACTTAATAATACGCTCCAAATACTGAATTTTTACATTTTTCAGAAAAATTGACAGCTTGTTGACAGCTGCCATTATGTCAAAATTCATTTTTGTATTCCGATTCGTGATCAACAGCCCAGGAAACTTAATAATTTTCTCCAAGTATCGACTTTGTACATTTTTTAGGAAAATGACATCTCGTTGACAGCTGTCATTATGTCAAAATTCATTTTTGTATGCAGATTCATCATCAACAGCCCAAGAAACTTAATAATTTTCTCCAAATATCGACTTTGTACATTTCTCAGGAAAATGACAGCTCATTGACAGCTGTCATTATGTCAAAATTTATTTTTGACTGCAGATTCGTGATCAGCAGCCCAAAAAACTTAATAATTTGCTCTAAATATCGACTTTTAATATTGTTTGCTCGTTGACAGCTGTCATTATGTCAAAATTCGTTTTTTGACTTCTGAATCATGATCAGCAGTCCAAAAAACTTAATAAAATGCTCCAAATGTACATTTTTCAGGAAAGTTGACAGCTGTCATTATGTTAAAATTTCTTTTTGACTTTAGATTCATCAACAGCCTAAGACACTTAATAATTTTCTCCAAATATCGACTTTGTACATTTTTTAGGAAAATGACTGCTCGTTGACAGCTGTCATTATGTCAAAATTCATTTTTGACTGCAGATTCGCCATCAACAGCCCAAGAAACTTAATAATTTTCTCCAAATATCGACTTTGTACATTTTTCAGGAAAATGACAGCTCGTTGACAGCTGTCATTATGTCAAAATTTATTTTTGACTTCAGATTCATCATCAACAGCCCAAGAAACTTAATAATTTTCTCCAAATATCGACTTTGTACATTTTTCAGGAAAATGACAGCTCGTTGACAGCTGTCATTATGTCAAAATTCATTTTTGACTGCAGAGTCATCATGAACAGCCCAAGAAACTTAGTAATTTTCTCCAAATATCGACTTTGTACATTTCTCAGGAAAATGACAGCTCGTTGACAGCTGTCATTATGTCAAAATTCATTTTTGTCTGCAGATTCGTGACAGCAGCCCAAAAAACTTAATAATTTGCTATAAATATCGACTTTTAATATTGTTTGCTCGTTGACAGCTGTCATTATGTCAAAATTCGTTTTTTGACTTCTGATTCATGATCAGCAGTCCAAAAAACTTAATAAAATGCTCCAAATATTGACTTTGTACATTTTTCAGGAAGGTTGACAGCTGTCATTATGTTAAAATTTCTTTTTGACTTTAGATTCATCATCAACAGCCCAAGAAACTTAATAATTTTCTCCAAATATCGACTTTGTACATTTTTTGGAAAATGACAGCTCGTTGACAGCTGTCATTATGTCAAAATTCATTTTTGACTGCAGATTCGTGATCAGCAGCCCAAAAAACTTCATAATTTGCTCTAAATATCGACTTTTAATATTGTTTGCTCGTTGACAGTGTCATTATGTCAAAATTCGTTTTTTGACTTCTGATTCATGATCAGCAGTCCAAAAAACTTAATAAAATGCTCCAAATATTTACTTTGTACAATTTTCAGGAAAGTTGACAGCTGTCATTATGTTAAAATTTCTTTTTGACTTTAGATTCATCATCAACAGCCCAAGACACTTAATAATTTTCTCCAAATATCGAATTTGTACATTTTTTAGGAAAATGACAGCTCGTTGACAGCTGTCATTATGTCAAAATTCATTTTTGACTGCAGATTCATCATCAACAGCCCAAGAAACTTAATAATTTTCTCCAAATATTGAGTTTGTACATTTTTCAGGAAAATGACAGCTCGTTGACAGCTGTCATTATGTCAAAATTCATTTTTGACTGCAGATTCGTGATCAGCAGCCCAAAAAACTTCATAATTTGCTCTAAATATCGACGTTTAATATTGTTTGCTCGTTGACAGTGTCATTATGTCAAAATTCGTTTTTTGACTTCTGATTCATGATCAGCAGTCCAAAAAACTTAATAAAATGCTCCAAATATTTACTTTGTACAATTTTCAGGAAAGTTGACAGCTGTCATTATGTTAAAATTTCTTTTTGACTTTAGATTCATCATCAACAGCCCAAGACACTTAATAATTTTCTCCAAATATCGAATTTGTACATTTTTTAGGAAAATCACAGCTCGTTGACAGCTGTCATTATGTCAAAATTCATTTTTGACTGCAGATTCATCATCAACTGCCCAAGAAACTTAATAATTTTCTCCAAATATCGACTTTGTACATTTTTAGGAAAATGACAGCTCGTTGACAGCTGTCATTATGTCAAAATTCATTTTTGACTGCAGATTCGTGATCAGCAGCCCAAAAAACTTCATAATTTGCTCTAAATATCGACTTTTAATATTGTTTGCTCGTTGACAGTGTCATTATGTCAAAATTCGTTTTTTGACTTCTGATTCATGATCAGCAGTCCAAAAAACTTAATAAAATGCTCCAAATATTTACTTTGTACAATTTTCAGGAAAGTTGACAGCTGTCATTATGTTAAAATTTCTTTTTGACTTTAGATTCATCATCAACAGCCCAAGACACTTAATAATTTTCTCCAAATATCGAATTTGTACATTTTTTAGGAAAATGACAGCTCGTTGACAGCTGTCATTATGTCAAAATTCATTTTTGACTGCAGATTCATCATCAACAGCCCAAGAAACTTAATAATTTTCTCCAAATATTGAGTTTGTACATTTTTCAGGAAAATGACAGCTCGTTGACAGCTGTCATTATGTCAAAATTCATTTTTGACTGCAGATTCGTGATCAGCAGCCCAAAAAACTTCATAATTTGCTCTAAATATCGACGTTTAATATTGTTTGCTCGTTGACAGTGTCATTATGTCAAAATTCGTTTTTTGACTTCTGATTCATGATCAGCAGTCCAAGAAACTTAATAAAATGCTCCAAATATTTACTTTGTACAATTTTCAGGAAAGTTGACAGCTGTCATTATGTTAAAATTTCTTTTTGACTTTAGATTCATCATCAACAGCCCAAGACACTTAATAATTTTCTCCAAATATCGAATTTGTACATTTTTTAGGAAAATGACAGCTCGTTGACAGCTGTCATTATGTCAAAATTCATTTTTGACTGCAGATTCATCATCAACAGCCCAAGAAACTTAATAATTTTCTCCAAATATTGAGTTTGTACATTTTTCAGGAAAATGACAGCTCGTTGACAGCTGTCATTATGTCAAAATTCATTTTTGACTGCAGATTCGTGATCAGCAGCCCAAAAAACTTCATAATTTGCTCTAAATATCGACGTTTAATATTGTTTGCTCGTTGACAGTGTCATTATGTCAAAATTCGTTTTTTGACTTCTGATTCATGATCAGCAGTCCAAAAAACTTAATAAAATGCTCCAAATATTGACTTTGAACAGTTTTCAGGAAAGTTGACAGCTTTTAACATTTTTTGCTTGTTGACAGCTGTCGTTATGTCAACGTTCATTTTTGCCTTCTGATTCATCATCGGCAGCCCAAAAAACTTAATAAAGTGCTCTAAAATATTGACTTTTACATTTTTCATGAAAATTGACAGCTTGTTGACAGCTGTCACTATGTCAAAATTCATTTTTGACTTTAGATTCGTGATCAGTGACCGCACAGAACATTTTTTTGTTGTAGGTCTGTGAATCAGTTGTTTCACTCATGTCTACAAAATTGCACACGCTTGATCAACTCGAGGGGTAAAAACAGTCATAAATTTGTTTTCTTTATTTACTTTGGTACTCTGTAGATTCGGTTAGGTTATAATTTTTAGTTTGAATTAAGTTGTAAAACCGCTGGTAAACAAGTAATAATTTAATTGAGTAGGTAACTTAAAATATATTTCAGTACTTTCGGATCGTCCCCTGTATAGTTGAAAATACGCGATTTGTTAAAAGTAATGTGGAATGAAAAATCGAGTCCGTAGTAAAAATCGTTCGTTACCAAAGAGTTATTAAAATATTAACGCGGTTGTGTAATAGTTTAGAAATTGTGAGAAAACTATTTCCTACCTCAGATATAACGAGTAACGTGTGTAAATTACGCAACGCGCTAGCACTTTTTAAATAGCTAGACGGCGAAATGATGCAAGTTATGCTGGAGCAAACTAATTCTGGGCTGGAATTCGATTTTGTTCTTTAATGAATTTCATTTTGGCGAAACATTTTCAGCAGCTCATTAGATGAATGTGATCTAACATAAATATGATCTACCTGTGTGTGGGGTTTTCTCAATTGGCTGTTTTTGGATAAGCTTTTTGTCTCATACATGCCAAGGTCCCTAGAAGCCAATCAGTTCTACCACGGCCTGCTCAGTCGCCCGATTTTAATCCTATAGAGCATGCATGGAACATACTTGAAAGACAACTTCTACAAAGCAATACCTTTTTTAGAAATTGTTTAAGCTTTAAAATAATACTTGGACTGTCATTCTACAAGAAAATCGGACCATTTAAATCGAAATGTAGTGAGGACATCCGCACAGTACTATATTCTACAGGAGGTCACGTACGTTATTAAAAAATGAGTATACTTAACAAGTTCTTTTAACTGATATTAAAAATTCCAGTTTAAATTGTTGAAACCTCTATTAGCTAATAATAATAATAATAATCTCTCCCGTGAGGTGTCGGAGGCCACGGGGAGACTGTCCAGTATCGGGTAACCGAAAAAAATAATCATAATAATAGTAAATCCACAAGTATATAATGGCCTATATTATTCACGAGGGTGAAAGTGTATGGCACGAGCCGAAGGCGAGTGTCGCAAATCACCCGAGTGAATAATAGTTAATATATGCCAGTAGAATACCCTATTTTATCCACTATCTATATGACAGGCCGTTCTGTTGACACATAACGGCCTGCTCATAAAAAAATGTTAAAAATAAATAGTACTTGTTCTTCAGTAAAAGATTTTGTCAAAAATATTTAATATTCGTGGGTAAAATAGGGTATTCTACTCGCATATAATAGCGATTATTCACGAGGGTGATTTACGACACTCGCCTTCGGCTCGTAAACTTTCACCCTCGCGAATAATTTAGGCCATTATATGCTTGTGGAATAAACTACTTTTATCCAATTAAGGTATTCTACTCGCATATAATGGCTATTATTCATTCGGGTGATTTACGATACTCGCCTTCGGCTCGTGCCGTAAACTTTCACCTTGGTGAATAATTTAGGCCATTATAATGCTTGTGGAATAAACTATTTTTATCCAAATAGGGTATTCTACTCGCATATATAATGGCTATTATTCACTCGGGTGATTTACGATACTCGCCTTCGGCTCGTGCCGTAAACTTTCACCTTGGTGAATAATTTAGGCCATTATAATGCTTGTGGAATAAACTATTTTTATCCAAATAGGGTATTCTACTCGCATATATAATGGCTATTATTCACTCGGGTGATTTACGATACTCGCCTTCGGCTCGTGCCGTAAACTTTCACCTTGGTGAATAATTTAGGCCATTAAAATGCTTGTGGAATAAACTATTTTTATCCAAATAGGGTATTCTACTCGCATATATAATGGCTATTATTCACTCGGGTGATTTACGATACTCGCCTTCGGCTCGTGCCGTAAACTTTCACCTTGGTGAATAATTTAGGCCATTATAATGCTTGTGGAATAAACTATTTTTATCCAAATAGGGTATTCTACTCGCATATATAATGGCTATTATTCACTCGGGTGATTTACGATACTCGCCTTCGGCTCGTGCCGTAAACTTTCACCTTGGTGAATAATTTAGGCCATTATAATGCTTGTGGAATAAACTATTTTTATCCAAATAGGGTATTCTACTCGCATATATAATGGCTATTATTCACTCGGGTGATTTATGACACTCACCTTCGGCTCGTCACCCTCGTGAATAAAACAGGCTATTATAAGCTTGTGGAATAAACTACTATTTTTGTATATAAGAAAAGGATGAGATATATTTAAATGCAAACACAAATTTCTACTAAACATCAAACAGAGATACCTACTTTGTGATAGGCAATCGATAATTATTATTAATTATAGAAATGTATGTTAGTTTTAACACCAAATGACATCTCATGTCAGTATAATATTTATTTTAAATTCTTAATCCGACTCGTTACTTGAATAATAATCTCCTAAATTTTTTTACGCTTTCTGTCATGTTTGTCGTATTCTCGGCAAATCGCGTGAATCTCCAGGTCCACCAAGGTGAATAATTGTCATTAATTATTATATAAATAACTTTTTTACATAAAAAGTAACAGCTGAGACAAGGCAGTTGTGTAATAATTTAAATTATTGTGATAATAAACATAGTTACAACCTGTTGTATAATGAATTAATATGCCGACATATAATTGTTGTTTTGTATACATACGGGGTATGTCTAAGTACATATATTTAATCGTATAGTATATTTCACACATAAGCCAGTGACTTATTAATTTATCCGGATGATAAATTGTCGTTGTTGGAAATGAGTGAATAAATTGTATTAGCCTATGGGTATTAGATATATCTTTTTGGGTATTTTAGAAAATGCATAAAATTGAAGATTTGACAAAAATTTAAAGTAGAAATCTTAATCAATAATAAAGTAAAGTAAAAAGCTACCATAACATTAAGCCTGTTTGGTAACCAACTTTTTTTTGTATAATAAATAAATTTAACAAAAGGATGTTTAACTGAGCCCCGTCATTTTGGAAATATTAAAAAATAAAAGTTTTGTTGCATTGTGCAATGTGCCGCTTCGCAAAATTCGTTATTATAATTTTTTTTATAGGTGAAAACGAATTTTAAAATTCGTAAAATAAATCATTTTGTTTAATATAATTTTTCTATGAATATTGTCCGGTTTTTATATTTGTAGCAGCCCCAGAACCTCCACCTATGTCAAGCAGTTTTACAACAAACACTCCTACGCAATACAAAGAATATGATACAATACCTTCTGGGTCGCAACCTCTATTTCGTATAAACTCTTGCAAAATTTGACCCGCAAGACGTCAAGCGATTTAATCGGAATTTGTTTAAAGACAAATTGCAAATCTCTGTAATTTTTTATTATAATTAGGTTCGGATGGGTTTCGTGTCTAGTTTTTTTTAGTACATCACGAAATACCAAGAGTTTTTATCATGGATACAATCAAAGCAAAAGTGAATTATTAAAAATTCTTTATGGTTGGTAAATGTTGTGATTAAAAATGATTGAGAATAATGTGCCGCACGTGATGTAAATTATGTATTTATTAAGAGGCTAATTGAACATGATTTTGGTTTAAATAATATATCAGAAGTTGCGAAATGTGTTTGAATAAATGCAACAATGTATTTCTAGATAAAATTGCGAAAATTAAATAAAATATGTCAATGCTGCGTAATTATTTAAATAGGCAATTAAATCTAACTAACATTTATAATACTGCAGAACTAATAATGTATAACGATGTCTGGAGATATCAACGAGCGTAGAGAATAGCAACCTTAAAATTTTCATATGTAGGATTTATTCTAATGAAATATGGTGCACAATTGAAGTGAATATTGGGAAAATATGATATGTATAGATATATTATACCGGGTCTAAACGAATAGTGGGCCACCCCTGTAACTTCCTCGTATTTAAAGATATCAGGATAAATTCTTGTATGGTGAAATTAGGTAAGATTTCCAACTTTTTGAGATCTATCCGCCTTATTTCTCACTTCCGGTTTCACCGGATATGGCCCCAATAGTCTTTTCTAAATGGACCACCCTGTATGTTTTTACATTTTTGAAATAAAGGTCACATTTTGGATACATTTATACTATTTTAAACAATTTATACAGGGTTGCAAGAAAAATAATTCGAATTTTAGTTGTCAATCTAGATGGCTGCGAATATGTTAAAATTATTTTTGTTCCAATGTAATTCATATAAAAAATACGAAAACGTCAATACGTCCAATAATACATTATACAGGGTGCTCTAAACTCATTAATATCACATATTTCAAAATAACTCTTTTTTTTAATATTGTGATATGGGCCACCCGGATATTCAGAAAACTCTATTTAGTAGGGGTTAAACGGTACCAAAAGTTCCGTAATGTGTAATCGTTACCGGCAGGAATGACAATTTTTCTTAAGAAATTTATAATTTATATCGAAATTCAATGAAATTTTGATCCATCCTGTATATTTGTGTTAATCAGAATGGGCTTCTGACTCATTCTTGTTGCATGTCATAAAATATTAACACAATTATACAGGGTTGATCAAAATTTAATTGAAGTTAGATATAAATCATAAATTTCTTAAGAAAAATTGTCATTCGTGCCGATAAGGATTACACATTACGGAACTTTTGGTACCGTTTAACCCCTACTAAATAGAGCTTTCTGAATATCCGTGTGGCCCATATCATAATATTTAAAAAAAAAGAGTTATATTGAAAAATGTAATATTATAATAAGTTTAGAGCACCCTGTATAATGTATTATTGGACATATGGACGTTTTCGTATTTTTTATATGAATTACATTGGAACCAAAATAATTTTAACATATTCGCAGCCATCTAGATTGACAACTAAAATTCGAATTATTTTTCGTGCAACCCTGTATAAATTGTTCAAAATAGTATAAATGTATCCAAAATGTGATCTTTATCTCAAAAATGTAAAAACGTACAGGGTGGTCCATCTAGAAAGACTATTGGGGCCATTTCCGGTGAAACCGGAAGTGACAAATATGGCGGATAGGTCTCAAAATGTTGGAAATCTTACCTAATTTCACCATACAAAATTTTATCCCGATATCTTTAAAAACGAGGAAGTTACAGGGGTGGCCCACTATTCGTTTACACCCGGTATACCGGGTGGCCACGAGTCAATGTACGCCCCCAATTTTTTGGTTGTTTTTGAATTTAAAAATTTCGTTTTTGGTATACGTGAATAAGACAAAAGTGGGCTATTTTTAGACTAACAGGAACAAAAATATCACTTCCGGTTGAACCGGAAGTGACATCAACTTTTTTTTCTTAAATGGAATGACCATGTTTTTTTTGTGGTGTTTTATAAAACATGAAATTCTAATTGCAGCAGTTTTTTCGAATTTCAAAAATTCCAAAAAATAAGTGAGATACGAACGATTTTTTATTTTGTACAAAATGGCCGCGTCAGATGAATGCGATGTAAGAAAATTACTAAGTAGGCTATGGAAATTATTAGCAAGGTAGTAAGCTTGTCTGTAAACAATAAAATAGTTATTTAAATTACTGATAGATACGACTATTTTTAGGTTTTTCTCAAAAAACGGGATTTAATTTTCATTTTCATTACCGTAGGGGTCCTATGGAAAATTTTTAAATGGGACCGTACTATTTTTTTTTTATTCGGACATAATGATTCATAAGCTTTAATTTTTTCGCCAATAATCATTTCTTAACGAGATCCTTTGTAATAATAAAAGTGTATTTAAAAGGTAAGCACAAATTAAACAAGAAATAATTTTAATGAACCTTTTAAAAACACTTTTATTATTAGAAAGGATCTCGTTAAGAAATGATTATTGGCGAAAAAAATTAAAGCTTATGAATCATTATGTCCGAATAATAAAAAAAAATAGTACGGTCCAATTTAAAAATTGTCCATAGGACCCCTACGGAAATGAAAGTGAAAATTAAATTACGTTTTTTGAGAAAAACCTAAAAATAATCGTATCTATCAGTAATTTAAATAACTATTTTATTGTTTACAGACAAACTTGTAACCTTGCTAATAATTTCCATAGCCTACTTAGTAATTTTCTTACATCGCATTCATCTGACGCGGCCATTTTGTACAAAATAAAAAATCGTTCGTATGTCACTTATTTTTTGGAATTTTTGAAATTCGAAAAAACTGCTGCAATTAGAATTTCATGTTTTATAAAACACCACAAAAAAAACATGGTTATTCCATTTAAGAAAAAAAAGTTGATGTCACTTCCGGTTCAACCGGAAGTGATATTTTCGTTCCTGTTAGTCTAAAAATAGCCCAGTGTTGTCTCATTCACGTATACCAAAAACAAAATTTTTAAATTCAAAAACAACCAAAAAATTGGGGGCGTACATTGACTCGTGGCCACCCGGTATATCATATATTTTTTTAAATATTACCTCCTGTATATTTTTTCATTTTTAAATATGAAGAGTTGATTTCAAAAACCCATAATTATGTACTTGTTCTAAATTTTATTAAATTTTATACTTACTTATTCAACTTTATGTGACAGCTCTGTAAAATCAGTTAAAGTTTTGGTTCACCTTGTTTAAAATTAGTCATTAATCCAACGATTTGCGAATATAATTTTGACTTATTACCGTCTCAGCTTTTTCAACACTTTTCGACTTTTTCTTTCTGCTGATATATTGCTATTGTTATTTCCCTTTGCCTATATGTAGGTAATAACAAGGGCAACATATTATTTAATTGCTTAATTAAAATTTAGTATTTCAAGTAAACTAATAAATCAAATTTCATATATTTATTTAAATTTTCTTTGTTTTTCACAAAATATCTTGCAAAACAAATGCATCATTGCTTATAATAAATATACCTACCTTGTTTTGTGTATATTGTTATAAATAACAACCGTCTAATATGTACACTAATTAGGTACAAATCTAAGATTTCTAGTAGAAGTAACCAGTTACAATAAATCATTTATTTTTTATTTGTCAATATTAATTATGTAGGTATTTCGTTAGTAGTCTCGTTAAATTAGAATATCGTTTGTATTATTAATTGACTTGTAATTTGAAAATGATTTATCTTAAAAGGAATACTACTAAACTTTTTCCACATTTTAACTAATTATTCTCTTCTCTAACGCTGTATTTAACCGAAAATATAGAATTACCAATAAGAAAATTGTGTATTAGTATTGTATTAACTTGTTTTTAAAGATAAAAAGTACCCATTATAGAAATAATACCTAAATATGTGTTAATATTTGGAGATCTCAATAGGCGCAGAGAAGAGTAACCTCTCTCAGATTTCATTTCGGCATTGAAAAATTCGTTTAATAGTTTTAAATTGATGTTTGAGAGTATCTGTTCTGATTTTTTAAATACATATACTGAGTGTTTAATTCCAAATGATTGTCATAATGTAGTGGGCGTTTAGCCGAATCACCGCACTTTGTCGCGCCGGATAATTCCAAAGATTTATAAATAAGATTTCTAGATCGGAAGAAGTGATTTAAAAAAATGCCCATGCATTAGGTTATATTAATGGTGGTGGGTTAATAATAACAATGTAGGTATGTACACTGTAAAAATAGCAAATACTTATAATAATTATTATTTCGTTAATCAATTCAGAATTCTAAGTAACCACAAAAAACAGTTGTTTTGATAATTAACTTAATAGTTGTTTTTTATTGACAATATGATGATTTAATTCCTGTAAGTTTAGAAATATAATTGGCGTGAGTAAATGTACTAAAAATAAAAGAATATGGTATCCGGAACCATATCGACGCCGTAAACTAATGAATAATTTGCGCGCTATTGATTGATTCTCAATTATAATGGAAGAAACCTGTATATAAGCATCGCCGTT
The DNA here is from genome assembly GCA_963680705.1 of Rhagium mordax. Lineage (NCBI taxonomy): Eukaryota > Metazoa > Arthropoda > Insecta > Coleoptera > Cerambycidae > Rhagium > Rhagium mordax. The sequence continues at coordinate 5,654,898 of OY796662.1, read as the reverse complement.
CGTTTGTGTTTTTCTGCTGATTCTGTTCCGTTGTCACTGTTATTTAATTAAGATGATTGATTCCCAATTAGAATAAAAAACTTGTGAGAGAGGTAAGCGATTATTGACGTTTCGCGTTACGTATGTTTTGATTCCGTTCCGTTATTAGCACTAAGTATGTATTTTAACTGTTGTTTATTTATAAATAGATCACTTTCCTATTGTTGTCACATTTATATTCGAAAAGTAGGCATAAATTCATCTAAATTATGATCCTCAGATTTCTGTATTTTAGCGTGGTTTTCTTAAAGCGAAACATTTTACGACAAAAGACTTGCCATTAGGAAATTATAAGGGTAGAATGACTGATTTCTATTTCACATTATTTACCAAACCAAACAGCAACAAGTGGCCTGTTTCAATACATTAGCAATAATTACACAATGCAAAATTATATTTCGGTCTGTGCGCTTTGTATAAATTTGATTGCATCAGCCAGACATAAAAGAAATCTCCTTGACCACGAAAAAGTATGTTACCGGATCGTGTTTCATTCATATCATAACGACAGAAATGAACTAATGCATACAATCTAATGGATATGTTTTCACCTGATGAGCGATTCATTGCTAAAATTACAATTTTTACACCATTCTAGTTGTGAATTTCGTATGGAACGCGTTCGACCACTTTCTACTGCAACACCTTTTAGAAACCGTCCTTTTCACTCGCATCTCATAATCCTTTTATATTGTGAGGTACTAAGATGAGATCATTGCTTTAAGTAGCACCAGAACTATTTAGACCAGTCGGTCAATTAAAATGTTTCCAAATTGCAAGCTATGTTGCTTATTTGGAGACGTTCCCATGGATTCCGATTTAATCATTAATAATGCTAAAGATTACTATATTAGGTACTTAAACTAAACTGGTGCACAATTGAAGTGGATATTGGGAAAATATGGGCAATATTTGAACCTCAATAAGTATAGTAGAATTTCTTCTCGTGTCTCGTGATGATTAAAATAAATACTTAAAATTGGGTTTTGTTTGATAATTGAAGGGGACAAGCTCATGACCTAAATATGATATTGAAAAATAATACAGAAATAAAATTCCAATACATAATTCACAAATATCTGAATTCATCCCACGCCTGACGTCACACATAGTGGGAACCTGTATACTGCTGTACTGCTCTTTCTTACTTGACCCACAATTAAAAATTAATTATTTACATCAACAAAAAAACAATATAATGAATTCATGCATTTCATTAAATTAACACAGCCGAACCATAAGCTTAAATGTAATAATAACATAGGAAACATGAAGTATTAATAATAGTCTGGGAATATTAATAACAATGGTTGGAATTAAAAAAAGGAGATTATAATGTTATATAAACAATTATTGCGTTAGGATGGTGAGAACGGCTTATTAAAACTGGAATCCGCGACCACACAGGCGCGCGTTGAAAAGTCTACTATTTTATAATAATGATTTTTATATACAGGGTGATTCACGAGGAAAGGGACAAAATGTTATGGTAGATAGAGTTCACTTAGGTGAATTAGAAATGACTATTGAAAAAAGCCTGAGCCTTTTTTTTATTGATCTACAGGGTGATTTATGAATTTTGCCCAATACTTCTTAAGGTAATATCTTTTAAACTAATCACTAGAATCAGCTCGTATTGTGGGTATATAATATACTATTAATTGTCAATTTACATGCATAATCAAAGACAGAAAATTCCAGGGCCGGCTCAACTAATTTTTATTTTTAGGGCTCCTATGAAAAAATTCACCCTGTGTACGTGATTTTTTAATTCTAATACTGAATTATGAAACTACATACAAAATCAAAAACTTGTATTTTGTTGCTTTGCCACACTTTGGGCGAATTTTAAATAAACGATCAATTTTCGCCAAAATCTGCACAAAATAAATTTATAAAATTACATTTTTCTCTCTTATTTAAACTAAAATATTTGTTATACAAAATTTTGTGATTTCATGGTTGATTAATATGAAATAAAAATAATCAAAAATAAATAATTTCAACATCAGATTAAGTAATTTTTATTTCTGAGGTTTCTGTGAAAAAAAATCAGTCTGTATACATTTTTCTCAAATTCTGATAATAAATTATGGAACTACATTTAAAAAAACCGCTGCCAATTATGGGATCAAAACTTCCTCACCGTGTGGTGGAGTTTATAACAAAAGTAATTTTTGACGTATTTTGTTTTTTGACGCATTTTGTTTTTTTTGTACGTATTTTGTTTTTTTAACGTATTTTGTGTATTTCAACATTTGGAGACAATATTATAATGAGTTGTATATCAGATCCTATTTATAATCTTTCATCACGAATAAATTTTTTTGTAAAGGTAGAAATAGAAATGTTGGGGTCCGGTAGACCCCATTCCAGTGGACCGATTTTGCTTATCAACGAACTCAATCTTTTCTTTGACCTATAGAACGTGTGTACCAAATTTGAAAGCTTTATTTCAAAAAAAGAAAATTTTTGTGTATCGTCATAATTCGTAGAGATGTCCAGAAATGCAATAAAAATTTTCAAAAATGTTTTCACGAATACATATCTTGCTCACTTTTGGTGAGGAAGTAATTAACGAAATTGATAATTTTTTTATCATAGTACATCAATAAACAGAACATTAATAATCCTGTCGTTATTAGGAAAGCCGTAGGAAATTTAATTTTACGACAAAGAAAATGTAGGGAGGCAGAAGGCTTTCATTTTGAAATTAAGTTATAAGGTTTTATGTTCTGTGCATTCGTTGTTTATAATGTTCTATTTATTGATGTATTGTGATAAAAAATAAATAATTTCGTTAATTTTTAAATATAGTTCCACAATTTATTATCAGAATTTGCGAAAAATGTATACAGACTAATTTTTCACAGAAACCTCAGAAATAAAAATTACTTAATCTGATGTTGAAATTATTTATTTTTGATTATTTATTTCATATTAATCATGCATGAAATCACAAAATTTTGTAAGTATAACAAATATTTTAGTTTGAATAAGAGAGGAAAACGTAATTTTATAAATTTATTTTGTGCAGACCTTCGATTTTGGCGAAAATTGATCGTTTATTTAAAATTCGCCCAAAGTGTGGCAAAACAACAAAATACATGTTTTCGATCACTTTTATATGTAGTTTCATAATTCAGTATTAGAATTTAAAAATCACGTACACAGGGTGAATTTTTTCATAGGAGCCCTAAAAATAAAAATTATTTGAGCCGGCCCTGGAATTTTCTGTCTTTGATTATGCATGTAAATTGCCAATTAATAGTATACTATATACCCACAATACGAGCTGATTCTGTGATTAGTTTAGAAGATATTACCTTAAGAAGTATTGGGCAAAACTCATAAATCACCCTGTAGATCAATAAAAAAAAGGCTCAGGCTTTTTTTAATAGTCATTTATAATTCACCTAAGTGAACTCTATCTACCATAACATTTTGTCCCTTTCCACGTGAATCACCCTGTATAGTGTATAGTAGATTCATGGTACATTTTTATCTTTGCTTTATTGTTTTGAGATACATTTTCAAATTTTTCCACGCGATTCTTTTTTCACTTTTAACTGTCCAAATAATTTTTGTGATCCACTCTACTTCTTGTGGACTAAAATTTTATTATAACGCCTTGTAGATTAGAAATTTGGTAGATATCTAATTTATAATTTATCCGCATTAATTTTATTCGATTAGCGTATAAAATTGTTGAGGTATGACGAAACTATGTTTGCAAAAATGAAAGGTGACTTTCATCTTATATTTATGTTTTTTAGCACAATATTGTTGCTTTATTAAGTCGGTATGATTCAAGGATGGTATATGGTTATTTTTCATTTGGTCTTCTATTCATTATCTTACTAGACAAACATTCCTAATCAAATTATATTGTTCGCCTTTTTGTCCCTTGTAATTATTAATAAATAAGAAACAAAACTGAACTGTAACCAACAGCTATTCTCTGGGTAATATACCCCGCGGAGCGCTGAAGTACAAGTCACTAGCTTGGCCGCATTTTGTATAATAATCACAAATTACCACGAAATGCCAGGATATATTGATTGCAGCAAACACCAGCCGAAAGAATTATTCCCATTAAGGAACTCAAAGTGCTTTAGAATTTGTGGGATACGAATTTATTTTCCTTTCTTTGGTAAAAACGTAAAAGCAACTTTGTATTCAACACGTGTTGAGTTCCTCATTCAGAAATAACACAATGATGAGCTCACTCGAGGGTATTTCCAACAGAACAAAGCTACAATACGCATAGATTACAACAATCCATTTTTAAGATAATTTTAAAAGATAAGGTTACTACAGGTTGTTCTGTATCTCCGATTTCTTGAAAAATCCTTTGGCGCAGGCATCTTAAATTCAAATCTCTCAGTATTTGGCGGCAATAGAGAGTACCTCAGAGTCGCCACAACGACGTTATGGATCGCTTGATTCGAAAGAGAACTCTGTGAGATATTGGAAAGTAAATTATCGCACGCAGTCATTAACCTATTCGACTTAAGGCAAAAAGGCCATTCCAATCGGATTTTAACTTCTCATAGCTAACAATACTTTTACTAATTACTCATGTTGTTACGTGGTCAAGCTGTTGGCTGGTGATCTATGCATTTGTGGGTAATGCTACCGGCACTAAAACTGGCACTCGTTCAACGCGACAGAGCATGACAATGACCCTTAATAGCTCAGACATTTTAGTTGAAATATTCATACGCGGTATGAGCCATGAAATAACATTCATAATACTAATTTTGGAAAGTACTTGCTTAGTAATGTACACACAAGAAAAATCATCTGATTCTTTGGTGTTACGAGAAACCAGAAAACGCCAGTATTGGCTGTAAGCTAAGACTCGACTCACTTGGATTCATAAAGCTTTTTCATAATTTTAAAGCTGGAATTTATTTGATTTAATCAACAACCGCTGGTTCCGGATATGACATACTCTAACTGAGTGTTTATAAGCAATAATAATAATAATTGTGAGTATATAAAATTTAAAAATTCATCATCCAGTAGCAATGAAGGAAATATGCATCCAAGTAAAGCAACACAATTGAAAAATAAGACCAAAGAACTATAGAGCTTGTCAAAGAGAAAACAGATTATACAGAGACACTGAGAAAGAAAAGACAAGACCAGAATCCAAAACGCAATCGAAGAAAATTTGAATCTGAAAATATTAAATTCTCAGCTGAAAGCTGAGATCAATAAATACAAGACAAGACGAACATGCAGTTGTAGCAGATAAAAGTGATATTATGATAGTTTTGGAAAACTTTTACAAACGTGGTACTCATCAGAGGAAGAGGAATTACAACCATCAGCATCCCTAGAACCAGATGGAAAAGCCCCAATGTAGCGGGAAGCGGAGGTGATTTCATTATTTAAAAAAGGAGACTGGAAGAATTTAGGGAACGATCCATTACACAGGTTTTCGAAAACACCATCGACCATTCTGAGTACACTAAATCAAACCAAGACACCAGACACATGTACGAAAATACATCTGACAGAGCAACAGAGTTTACGAAGAACTGTTGACCAACGCAGTTAAAACTGGAAAATGTGTTCGCCAATTTTGCCAAAACCATGGAGAGTAATTTAAAAATCTTGGAGCAGAAGAGGAAAGAAGTGAACAAAACCGGAGTCTTTCTAAGATATTTCTGCTTAACTGATGTTGTGGTACTTACCAGCAACCTCCGTTCAAAGATGGTTTTTTGATTGGAACTAGCAACAGTTTAGATCGAACAGCTGAGAGAAATGGGTAGGTCTGCAAATAATCCTGAAGAGGACCAAAGTTACATTATTGGCTTTCTACCGGCAATTCGAACACTTTTGGAAAAAAGTACCAAGTATAACGTTCCTCTATATCTTGCCTTCGTAGAATACCACAAAACGGAGTAAATTGAAAAATTTTGAGTAGAGAACGAAAGGAATGAACACAAATTGAGTTTTCTTTAGATAGTTACGCTATGCTGATGATGTGGTACTTACCAGGAACCTCCAATCAAATGTGGTTTTTGATTGGACTTGGCAACTGTTTGAATCCTTCTAGCGTGATTCACCAGTTAAGGTTTCTAAGTAGATGAATCTACAAATAAACTAGAAGAAAACCAACAACAAACCCTGAGAGGGCACCAGTGGTCTTCATTGGAATCACACTGGATACTGGCCTTGGGCATAAAATCAAATTGGGAAACGACTGAAATTTCTAAGCTTCTGAGAACGTCTTTTTTTAAATGCTTGTCTTTAAATTCTTCATCAATCTCTCTCTCTTTAATTTTAAGTTATATTTTTTTATAATTTAGATCCAAAATTGATTTTTTAGTAAAAATTATTCTTTTAAATCAGTCTACACATCACAAATATTTAAAGATTCGCTCAATTTAGTTTTAAATCTTTACTTTAAAAATAGATAATATAGATCTGCCAAAATAGAATTTTGACTTCTTTTTTATTCTTAACAGCTACCAAAATCAGTGTCAAATTTAAAGTACGTTTTTTGTAATTTTGAAAACAATGTGTTTTTATAGAAAAAGAGATATAATAGTTATTTATACCACAAGTGCGTAAGGTGAGAATTGCATACAATACTTTTTCTACTACCGAAATAAGTACTAAGAAATATATGTATAAAGTACAATTTACTTTACGCACTAGTGCGTAAAGTATTTCATTTTTTTTTCACTATAGTGCGTAAAGTGAAATAATAAGATAACAAGGCAGTTGTTGATTAATCCTGCATTCCGCTTAGACTTGTACTAGATTTTAACATCGAGAATGTTGACCATAATGTTGTCGGTTCAATTCATCGTTGAAATAGGCCAGCAAAACATTTTTTGAATATTTAGTAATTTTATTCTTCTTGCACCAATTCTTCATAAATATATCGTGTTTATACCTGTAAATGCTTGCAGGCTTTTTAGGTAACACATTTAAAGCAGTTTTTTGTGCCGAATTGGCTATATTCGACGGAGTGCATTCAAAATCTGATAAATCGACATCCATGTTGTACTTATCTCTTTGAGAAATAAGTAATTTAAAATAAAATAAAATTTAAAGTTGAAAGTTACATAAAAACAAATTTAAAGGTTTCCTTACTTAAATTTTCTAACAATAATATGGAACGCACGTCAAACTGTCAAACTTTAACCGGATACGTCAAAATTTAACAATGACAATATTGCTATGACCTACTTAATTTTAAATGAGTGACACTAATCAGTTTTGAAAATATAAATGAAACCTCTAACTTCAAAGATTATTGTTAAAGAATACTAAAAATAGGTATGTTTTATAATAATATACCGTGATATTAAATAAATGGACTTCATAAATTAAATAACCACATTTAATATTTTTAAAATAAGATATGATTATTATAGGTGCTTGTAGGTGCTCTAATATGCATTTTTTACCATTTTACTTTATGCACTAGTGCGTAACGTAAAAACGCTTTACGCACTAGTGCGTAAAGTTTAACTTTACGCACTATAAAGCGTGCGAAAAGTTAGTACTTTAAAATCGGTAGTAGAAAAAATTCTTTAAATCTACATCTTTCTATTTTTATAATTAAAATAATGTTTTCGCTTTTGGCAACTGTCAAATTTTCTCTCAACTGATTGAAAATGTCATCTAACAATTATTTGAACCGTTGAATGAGTACCAAAATTGCTGTCAAATTTAAAAATTGGCAAGTTTGTCTTCCTTGATTTTGGAAACAATGTGAATTTTCATTGAAAAAAGGACTTAAGTGGTTCTTGAATTTGCTAGTTCCATAATTGATATTAAAATAAATTTCTTACTTTTGGCAGCTGTCAACATTTCTGTTAACCTAATAAAAATGCCATTTAATAATTATTTCCACAAATTGAAGCACCTAGCAGACAATTTTCTGTAGGTTTTTCAAGTAGTAATTATGAAATTGATGTAAAAAAATATTATGTTTTTTGGTAGCTGCCAAAACTGCTGCTAAATTTCACAATATACAATAATATACATGTATATCTTTTTCGTATTACTTTCGTATTCAGTACCTCCAAAAAGTATAGGTTAATATTTGTTTAATTTGTTGAAATAATAATAAAATGGTATTTTTATTAAGTTGACAGAAATTTTGACAGGTGTCAAATGTTACAATTTTATCAATTACAATGACTGAACTATAGAACGTTTAAAAAAATATTTTTTTATCTTCCTCTATTGGAAATCAACAATATTTACAAAAATACGAAAGATACACTTGTAAATTTTTAAATTTGAAAGCAATTTTAGCATCTGCATGCCAGCCGTCATAATATTTTTTGACATCTATTTCGTATTCAGTACCTCCAAAACTTATAAAAAAGCTTGTTAAGTAGGACGTTTAATTGTTTAAATAATTATAAAATGTCATTTTTTTTAAGTTGAAACATTTTGACAGCTGCCAAAACTGAAAACTTTATATTATTACCTATTATGGAACTAGCAAATTTCAAAGCACTTCTTTTATAGGAATTCATGTTATTTTCAAAATTAAGAAAGGTACACTTGCATTTTTTTAAATTTGACAGAAGGTTTGACAGCTACCATGAAACATAATATTTTTTGCAACAATTTTATATTTGACAGCAGTCGCCGACAAATTAATATTTTTTTACAACAATTTCGTATTCAGTTCCTCCAAAGCCTATAGAGAAATCTCTGGTTGATACTTTAATTTGTTGAAATTATTACTGAATGGCATTATCATTAAGTTGCCAAAAATTTTGACAGCTCTAAAAGCAAAAACAGTATTTTGATATCAATTATAGAACTAGCAAATAAAAAAAAAACACTTGATTTCCTTTCTATGGAAATTGACATTGTTTATAAAATCATGGACGACAAATCTGCATAGTTTTAATTTTGACAGCAATTTTGGCAGCTACCAACAAACATAATTTTATGAAATAAATTTCCTATTCAGTATCTCCAAAACCTATAGAAAAATGTCTTTTTTCAACCGTCCGGAAAGTACCCACTTCCCGGATGCTTTTTCTTCGAGAAAATAGCACTTTTCCGGCCTAGTCTGGGAAGTACGTATTTCCCGGCCGGGAAGAATTACCTTTTAATATTAGCAATTGTCGATCTTCAAAAAAAATACTAATTTAAACGAGAATTAGAATGTTCCGAATTTTGTTCTACAAATAAATATTAGAAAGAAATGTACTTTATTGATTTGTTGCTCCACATGGTTGCCGAAAAAATAGTTTACGCAACACGCCCGGAAACTTTTTTTGGACTCACAAACTTCCAGAACTCGCCTACGGCTCGCCCTGGAGTCTTGCCTACTCGTCCAAAAAAAGAGTATTTTCCGAACTTACGTAAATTACTATTTAGGTACTAAAGTCATTCGTGGAAATAATTATTAAATGGCATTTTTATTCAGTTGTCCACTTTCCGGTCTAGCCCGCGAGACGTTAACTTCTGGCCGAAAAATTCTTCAGAATGGGCGTATTTCCTGGTCGGTCGAACAAAAAATACCTTATATTTATTCTTTTATAAAGTTTCGCTTTGGTTTCAAAATTACGAAAGACATACGTTTTAATTTTGAAATTTGACAGTGATTTTGACAGCTATCAAGGATGGAAAAGAAATGAATATTATATTTTGGCAGATCTATTATGTGTTTGTAACCTGTAGACTCATTTTAATTGAAAATAAGGATATTTTTTAACAAATGATCAGTTTTAGATCTTGGTTATAAAAAATAATAGCTAAAAATAAAAAATCTGGCTCGAGAGATAGATGAAGAATTTAAAAACGAAAATAAAAAAAAAATTAGAAGATTCAATAAATTCTGAGGTCTACTATAATCCTTTATGATGTAAATTAGGAAAAAATCAAACAGTTACTTCTCGAAATAGTACCGAAAGTTATTGACCTAAAACAAAGTGAAATAAAAAAATAACACCCACCTTTTGTTTACAGCCATGGTCAAAAATACTGTATTTGGATGGGGCACATGCAAGTAATTGCAAAATAAAATATTTTCATTCTTGCGAATTATTTTCATTTTGGATTAGAAACCACCTGACTGTACACTTATATTTACAAGTTAGCTTGAGCAATTATTGTCCCTGATATTAAATAGCGAATGTCACGCACCTTACACGCATATCATATTGATTTCATGAAAATAACTCCCCGCTTAGAACAATCAGATTATCCAACATCTGATTAACGTTTATTAGATGCAAGTATTCATTTGTTTTACGCGGAAGTTACGCCTGTTTATACATCCAGTGAGCTGCTTTCTATAATATCCACGGTAGATATGGTTGGATAATACGTGTACATACGTATAACTAATATCATTAGTTGATACGCTCTAGTTGCGCGGACGCCGGCAAAAATATTTGGTGGTGACACAATTGATGTTATCTCCTATAGAAATGCAAAGCCAAATGCTGGGTAATAGCAGTTTTTTCAAAATATTGCGCAATAGTTCAGGATATACTTGGGCGCCTTTAAAACTTTAATTTGCCAAATTGCTACGTTTCTGTGATAACACATTTAAAATTAAACATTGAGGTGCCTTTAAAACTTTAATTTGCCAAATTGCTACGTTTCTGTGATAACACATTTAAAATTAAACATTGAGGTAAATGGCGCCCAACGTGGGGCAGTCAGTTTTCAACACAAATCGATTTCTTATTTTATTTTTCTTGTGACTTTTGAACCAAAACGTAATTCTTCTATTCTTCTAACTAAACCAACGTGATTATTAGATTCATATAAAATAGGAACGCTAGGATATTGCGCAACACCTCAATAATTTTCCCTGCAAGAATGAGCAAATAAAATATTAATTAAAGAAAAAACAGGTAACCAGAATTTAAATTGGATACTATAGTAATTAGAAGGCATAATTATTACAAATGAAATAATCCCATGGAAAAACTAATTAAATTGGTTTTTCCATGGAGAATGTAAATATTACAGTTATTTTATTGTTACATTATCAGGAGTAATATTAAATTCTTCGTCATTACTAGAAACAAAAATCATTTTAAAAAGTCCAATTTATGAATTGTCGCAAATAAAACCAGGCGAGCTCTTCCGGTTTCTGATATACTAGGAAACTGGTAATTGTTTTCAGTAAACTTATTGCACTGTCAGTGATTTTTATATCGTTATTTAGCAAAAATTATCAATCCAAACCATGTCATGCTCGATGTCACGTAACCGCGTTATAAAATAAACTTACAGTATATAAACCTAAATAAATACCTTTTACTTTCGATTTATTTTTTTTGCAGGGACAGTAAATATAATCGAAGAATTTAACTGCATTGCGTTCCTCCGGTCGGATGGATTTGACAAATTACTTCAGTAACGCTCGTACAGCTCGCGATTATTCCTAATTTAACGCAATTATATCTTAAATTAAATTACTGCTAAAATGCCGACTGCCTATTAACGAAGAGAGCTAAAGTAGAGTTAGTAAAAGCATGGAACTAAACGGCAGAATCGATTAACAGAAGCGTGGAAAAAGTTATGTAAATTCGATTCTTCAAAGATAATTTTTTTGGCATAAGAAAATATTTTGAAAAATAATTTTATCACATATCTCCCCCATATCTTCAATCTGTAATTAAAAGATAAGGAATTCGCTAACGTTTCGATACGCCGATCCGCACCTTGTTTGTGGATACATTTAATTATTATTAATTACGGCAATTTGAATATTGCTAATTCGTTTAGTGTGTGAAGAATCGAAATGATGAGTGACATTGGAATTCTTTAAATAAATATGAATGAAATGATTCTCCACGTCGGTTATTCCATTACAACAGATATTGATATATGACGTAATGGATAGAGTAATATGCAAAGTTGTTGACAAGCTTAAAAAATCCCGACGAAACGTAATGGTAAATTCTGTACTTAGTTTGTATGGATTACTTGTTGTGAATAATCCTTTTTGTCTTTTTGTGAAATAAATATGTAGATGATATACATCCTGAAAGTGGTCGATAACTATTAATGAAAAAATATGTTATTACGTTAAAACTCTATCTCACTATTCATTGAACTTAATTCTGGGAATCACGCCAAATTCTAAAATATAAATAGTAATAAGAAAATTGCCAAAATATGTCAAGATAAAAGTGTAATATCAGTATCTTGAAATTGAGAATAGACAAAATCAGCAACAACAGAGAATTTTGAGAGAACAACCGGTAACCACAATGACCATTCCATATATTTTAAGTTTTTCTGATAGACTTAGACGACTTGGTAATAAGTTCAATATAAGAACCACCTTTAAAACTTGCAATACCATCAGATCATTCTTAACAAAAACCAAACCTTTTAACAGTGTTCAAAAATCTAAAAATTGTATTTATAGCATTCCATGCGAGTGTGGAAAGCTATATATAGGTGAGACGTCTAAACCATTAGAAGTTAGAATATCTGAACACAAAAATAACGTTAAAAATTACCAAGTTGATAAATCTACACTGGCACAACATGCTTGGAGTAATGGCCACAGATTTAGTTGGACACAGGCAAAAATAATTCAAACGGAGACACATTGTAATACACGAAAACTTAAAGAGAGTGCCTGTATTCAACTAAACAGTACCGACTGCGTCTCTACTAGTTCAGTGTTACTAGACGAAGTCTGGCTACCGATTCTCCAAAAAGAAGTACGTGACGGAAATATCAAAATAAATTAGAATTCTTTATCTAGTGATCTATGCATTAATTACTAATCAGTGTCAAGTGTCAAAGTGATCTCTTTTGACAAATAATTTTTTGTAATCACAGTTGAAAAAGGACCTAGACTTTGGTTCGAAACGTTCTGTTAAGATAAGTTATTGTTTTATAATTGTTTTTTACATATCATATAAATATATATATATCTATATATTATATAATATACATTTTGTTATTATATTTTCTAGTGTAAAATACTAGAAAACCACTGATACGAATTTTAGATAACAATATTGTATTTATATTCATTTAGAACTATATACAGTGGTTTTCTGGGGCAAACTGTTGAGGTTTGCCTTTGATACTACACTTTTATCTTGACATATTTTGGCAATTTTCTTATTTCTATTTATTTTTTAGAATTTGGCGTGATTCCCAGAATTAAGTTCAATGAATATTAACTATCCGCCACAAATAAACTACAAACAATATCTATCTCACTGAAAGGGCGATTAAAAGACGCCAACAAAATGTTGAAAGTTGCCAAACAAACTAAATATCGACGACGTACAGTGGTAACTTTTGTAAAAATAGGCGTAAAAAATCTATCACCACGCCAATTTTTTATGACAATTAAGAAAATTTGATACACCAAAGGATTTGGGTACACTAAATTTAGTTTTGCTGCCTAAATTTTGTTATTCAAAATGGCAGCTTCAACATTTCGGTCAGAATAAGGAAAAATGTGAATAATTCAATAAAATCATTGTCTAAGTTAGGAACTCAGTAAAAATGATGTCGAATTAGTAATAAAACGTTGTGTTTGGATGTATACAATCATAATATACAGGGTGGGGTAATAGTGCGTCGGACCTCGATATCTCGAGTTCTACGATAGCTAGAAATTTAAAAAAAAATTGCAAGTAAACTATATAAAAAAGTCTATAACTGGAAATTATTTTCGAACATACAGGGCGAGCCAAGACGAAATTACAGGACCAAGTGCCTTTTTTAAATGGAATGCTATGTATATCAGTACATTTTTTGAAGCCTCTTTCCATGCTCTATTCATTCCTATGTTAGCATTGAATATCTCCCAACCACTTGGATGTAATGAATTTTTTTATTGAAATAATGCAACCTGCAGATGGATATTAAAAAAATCACCATAGTCACAATTATGGGTTTTAAGAAAAATTTATGTGAATATCAGTTACGAGTCATCTAATTAATGTTTTTGAATCATTTTCATTTCCTAAACCTGTACAGGGTGGCCAAAAATTATTTTTCAATTAAGAACGTTATAAATTGAATTTTCTCAATTTTTTCAAACGGAACACCATGTATATTTTTCAACGATGTGATGGAAAAATGAAAAACGAACATTTTTTGTAAGTACTTCCCTACGGCTAATTGCAACCAATTTCGTTTTATTGAGCAATAATTACGAAATTCAAAAATAAACTTAAAAAATGAGGTTTCTTCAAATAACTCAGTAGAAAAAATTATAATAAATGTTCCACATGTTGCCCATTTTCATTGACACACATCTCTATGCGCTTTTGAAATGAGGTTCCCACTGTTCCTAAAACTGCCGGTGTGAAGATCTAAAGGCAGTTATTATTCTTTCCTTCATATTTTGTACTGTTGTTGATGTGTCTCTATAAACAATTTCCTTCACGTATCCCCATAAAAAGAAATCCATTTTTGTAAGATCTGGGGATCTAGCAGACCATTTAGTGAGTCCATTTCTTCCAATCCATTGATGAGGGTAGGTATTATTTAAGTGGTCTCTAACTGCTTTTAAATAATGTGGTGGAGCACCATCTTGCTGAAACCACATCCTATTTCGAATTCTTTCAGGGAGATTTACCAATAATTTTGGCAGATAGTTTTCCAAAAAATGAAGATAAATAGCTCCAGTCAATGTACCATCAAAGAAATGGGGCCCTATTACATGTTCTCCAATAATTCCTCCCCAAACGTTTATAGACCATCTGTGTTGGTTATCAACTTGCATAAAAAAGTGAGGATTTTCCGAAGCATAATAATGGAAATTGTGCCTATTAACAAATCCATTTTTATGAAAAGTTGCCTCATCAGTGAATAAAACATTATTGAAGAAGTTGACATCATCTTGCATTTTACCTCTGGCCCAATTACAAAATTGTAGACGCTTTTGAAAATCGTCATCAGATAATTCTTGGTGCATTTGAATATGATATGCATGCAACTTATTTGTTTTTAAGATTCGACCCACAGACCGTCTACTTATTCCTACTAATGAGCTCACTTCTCCTAGACTAACATGGGGATTCTCAACCATTGCCAGCACCACAGAAAACTCATTTTCTTCGTTCACAACACGTTTTATTCTTTCACTTTTTTTATATTCAACATTTTCAGTTTCCAGAAATCTATCGAGAAGGTTTTGGAAGCTCCTAACATCAGAAATCCTTCTTTGAGGATAACGTTGGTGATAAATTCTATTGGCAAGTAAGCAATTTCTGTCTGATTCGCCCAAAACAAAAGTCATGTCTACAAGTTCCGCTTTATTAAACTTCATATTGTAAAATTCCAAATATTTTAAATCGACCGATAAGTATGATAAATGCTCCATTGTACACGACAATTTATACCAAACTGAGGTTTTATTGCTTGTCGAATAACGAAAACAGCAAAAAAATGTACAAAAAAACATTACATTAAAGGCCCTGTTAAATACTATTTACTCAATTCAATGGATTGGAAGAAATGGTCCCACTGAATGGCCTCATTTCAAAATTGCATAAAGACGTGTGTCAATCAAAATGGAAGTGGTTTCCATTTTGACGTGGTGTCTATAAATTTTTCTAATGAATTATTTGAGGGAACCTCTTTTTTTAAGTTTATTCTTGTATTTGACACTTATTTATTTATGAAACGAAATTGGTTGCAATTAGCCATAGTGGAGTAGGTACTTACAAAAAATGTTCATTTTTCATTTCTACATCACATCTTTGAAAAATATACAGGGTGTTCCATTTGAAAAAATTGAGAAAATTAAATTTAAAAAGTTCTTAATTGAAAAATAATTTTTGGCCACCCTGTACAGTTTTAGGAAATGAAAATGATTCAAAAACATTAATTAGATGTCTCGTAACTGGTATTCACATAAGTTTGTCTTAAAACCCATAATTGTGACTGTGGTGATTTTTTTAATATCCATTTGCAGATTACATTATTTCAACAAAAAAATTCTTTACATCCAAGTGGTTGGGAGATATTCAATGCTAATACAGGAATGAATAGAGCATAGAAAGATGCTTCAAAAAATGTACTGATGTACATAGCATTCCATTAAAAAAAAGGCACTTGGTCCTGTAATTTCGTCTTGACTCGCCCTGTATGTTCGAAAATACTTTCCAGTTATAGAGTTTTTTATCTACTTTTCTTGCAATTTTTTAAAAAATTTCTAGCTATCGTAGAACTCGAGATATCGAGGTCCGACGCACTATTGCCCCACCCTGTATACGAGAGGGTTAATCTTAACATTGGTTGTGCTTATAGGGTGTAAAATTTGTGTGGTAGTAAATTACGGGACCTCTTTTTCGACTTTGGCCCTAGACAATTATTCGGTTGTTTAAAGTAAATATACATTTTACCTAATCTAATATTTAAATAACCGCAGTCCTTATTCTGACACCGGTAATGTTTAATTTTCGCTGCAAAGTTTAATTGGTTCTTATATGGAACATGTAAATAATAGTAATAAATTATACAAGCCACTTAAAAATCGTTGCACAATTTTAATAAATTAAATATTTATAATACATAATAATAACAGTACTTTAACTCGATAATACACTTTTATTGCTGGAAATCGGGCCAAATGCGTACGAGTGCTTTGCACAATTTTATGCAAAGTAAAGTTTAGTGTGTTAAAAGCATCGTGTCGGAGTAGAATAATTAAAACTGGAAAAGTTGGCGATTGCAATTAATTCTGTTTAAAAGGTGGGAGAAGAATATTCACAAATAACCATAATAATGGCACCAGAATAGTAAGTAAGCATGTCGCAATACTGGCAGAAAATCAAATAGATAATTTAAAAATAAAGAAATTAGTTTTTCCTTACTCGTCAAGAACTTAACTATTAAGTATAAATGGACTGTGTACTATAAAAAAGTGAAAATTTTAAGTATTAAATGAGCGTAAATGTGCTAAAAATGTGTTAAAATCAATGAGCCGAGTTATTAGCAAGGGAAGTTGCTTAATTGGCATTGCCCAACAAGCTTCTTACATATGCGCGTTTGTTATTACTAAAAAATAGTTAATTATATTTAATAAAATAAAGTGCTACTACAAATTTGTACATAAATTTCTGCCATACAAAAAATCGCTTCAATTACCTATATTATCCACTACGAGTCGTTTAGTCAAACGGAATCCGTGATAATCTAATTTGACACACGAGAAATTATAACAGAACACCGCTGTTTGCCGTACTAAATTGCGTATTGCCGTGACAAATTGTTTCAATCCAGAATAGTAATACCACTCTTAAATTTTACTATGGTCAGTTGTCATTCTGTTCGCTTATTGTTTAATATAAATATGCATTATATTAACCAAAACTGATTAATGTGTCCTAAAATAAATGGATATAAATGTTGAAAAAGTATGATTCTTTAAAAACATTAAAAAGAAAATGTTTACTACCGGCGCATTCGCCCAAACTGCGACGATTTTCTTAAATGCCTTTTTAAGTTGTGTTATCATTTATTGGACTAAAAATATCGTGAAACAAAACGTAATTATTTTGAATTTTAAACCTGCCTCGTAAGAAAAGTCGTTTTAGAAAATCCTCAAAAATAGAACGTCTACAAGTTATATCAGCTCTGAATGCCTCGCATCATAAAAACCAATGAAACTAAACAAAACCCTTATAAAACATCTGAACAAGTAAATTTTCCACTATGCTTTGCATCACGCATATATTTTATTCTATGTAAATAAACGGTAAAACTAATTTGATAACGATTTACAATTTTGTCTTGAAATGTCAGATTTGCCTCGCCGTCTAAACTAACTTTGCATAATAGCCCATTAAAACGTTTCACGAGCATTGTTACATAATTAGTTTGAATGTTAATGTTGAATAGAAGATATCTCAAGGAAGACATGGTTTGTTAAAAATTATGCGCTCCTCATAATAGGATTGTGTCCTTAAATAGGTCCTGATTAGTATTATAATTTGACAAAAATCGAGAAAGGATAATACCACCAAAAAAGAGATACTGAAAGTTTTGTTCTATTTTGACTCCACAATCTTCTTTCAGTCAGGATAATAACTTCGACAACAAGTTAAAATTTCTTTTGTTTTACTAATGCACTAATATATCCCACATACTATTATTCTTTTGCATAAAAACATAAAAAATATAGTGAACCTGAAAAAAATATTTGAACATTTAAGAATAGTAATAAAAGTTATTAATTAGTAAATAATATGACGTAGTCGTTTGTAAACGCAAAAAAATCGTGAAAAATGATGCCGCTAATAGGTCAACTTTTGGCACTCATTGATTGTCCATTTACTATTATGTGATTTTTAAGCGGAATAAGAAACTTGACCCCATTAATTAATATGCAAATATATTTAAACTTGTACGATATTAGGATCATAATTATACGACACAAAATAGCATAATAATAAAAAAATGGAGTACAGATGACTCGTTTGACTTGACCCGAAAAAATAAGTGTGTCAAAACTATTTTTAAGAGTATCATATTATTTATACTTTAATGAAATATCTATTGTTGATAAAAAAAACGGAGAATTATTCCATTCATACAATGGGGGAATAAATAAGGATCCCAAAATCACAATAAGACCAGTCCATCGCTTAAAATTCCGCAACGTTTGTAATAAATTAGAAGTAAAGAAACTAAAAATGTTTGGGTGTGTTGGTCCAAGTTTACGAATTCGTTATTATTATGCAAAGACATGTATTTAATTAATTTTGGTCAAGCATTCAGTAAACGACCCTGAAGGACTTATTTGGCGTATATTTTCATTCTATATAATACGTCTGTAAATTTAAATATGAATTCGACAAAACCAATCACTCGGACAGATGAACGTATAACATTTCTCTATTTTTTCGTTTATGAAAAAATGTTCGCCAAAATTTTTTTTCATGAAATAGGAATTTCATAACGTAGAATTAATCCCATGTGGGTTGTTCATATTGAAGAAGAAAAACACAAAAGGTCTTGTTCCCACAAAATTCTTTTTTATTGAAACCGGTTTCGTGATCAATATATTACATCACATCATCAGGCCACAAGACTACAAATAGGAAAACTTATGTAAAAAACTATAACAATCCAAATATTACATTTAATATAATAAGTTAAGATTTTTCTAAAATGTAGATAGTTAAATTTAATTAAACAAGTAAAACTATTACGATAATATCAGATATTGTTTTTTTATATATAAAAAATATGTTTGTAAATAAGATAAAAAAGTTATTAACAAAAGATACTAAAGAGATTAAAATCAAATGAAATTGTGAATATATAATAAGTTAAATAGAAACAATATACTTACATTTCTATAAATACCAGGTTTGTCAAAATTAGCATTAATGAAAAATTTGTCCAATTTTTTAGAAAACTAATAAATTTTATGTAAAAATACATGTAGGTACTTGAATTTATTTATTGTTATTAATTAATTTTAAATTAATCAAAATTAAAAACACAAAAGACAATGTACGAGGACAACGGATTAAAATTTAAAAATAACGTCCTTAACAACGTACATACAAAAGGAACTAAATGAAACAAATGTTCTGGAATGTAGAAATTATAAATTTTTAAACAGTTATAACGACCTCTATAGGTACATATAGAAACACAAGCATATATAGCAGATTAATAAATCGAAAACAACGTACAATCTTAATCGAAGTATGGAACCCTATTAATAGATGGCGCAAGTTATGCACAACAGAAAACTACAAATATAGAACAAGTTATTGAAGTCATATGATATATTAGACAAAAAACAGATAAACATATTTAAAATGGTTGACCAGCACATGAGAATCCAAAACGCTAATACAAATCCTAGAACAAAACTGAGAAAGTAAGTGAAGATTGAAAATTTAACTGTGAATTAAGTGAAACAGAATTAGGGTTTTTTATTTCTCTCAGAATTTCAAGACTTTCCAAATTGTTAAGCAAACTACCTCTTCCTGCTAAGTGTAAAATTTTTTAAATCATTATTATAATTATGATTATGTCTTTAAGGAACTTCATATTTTTAATTTGAGTTCGTCTTTACACTCAGGTAAGAGAAAGTTAATGGGAATCTTCCTCAGGATCTGCCGACAAGGACGCAGATCCGTCGAAAAGGAAGAACTGTTTTGTTTTCTTTCATTCATCTTGCATGTTGAAAAATTGATATAGCATGTTCCTAAGTGAAATTCGTTCCTCAAAGAGAAATACAAACACCTAAGATGCTTGTATCGTTAAAAGTTGGAGGGCTAGTTTCCAGCAGGAAAGGCAACTAGAAAATTCCCTCAAAACTTTGGAGTAAATGATCCACTACGATCCTCAGTGACAGCTGAATTTCTTCCAGCAAGACATATGTTGTGCATATCTAGATCGATTGGCCATGATAACATCTATGACTGCTCTCCCAACAAATATGCGATTCATTTTATCGCCAGACACATTTGCACGTTAACTCTTATATCTGAGTTTAAACCTTGAACATTTTACAACCGAAATAGATACCTAAGAATATTTGAAAATTATCATACATAATTTGTTTACCATTTCAACCCATAATAAATTTAACCTTGCAATATTTTACACGATTAATGGAATTTGGTAAAATCCCGATATTGTAAGATTGAGCTGAATCCGCAGTCATTATTTGTAAAATATGCTTTGTTTTTAGAATTACGATGTCTGAACAACTAGTTGGAAAATGTAAAAAGTTGCATAAATATAACCTCCAGATATATTACAGCAGATAATAATAACAAAAAACATGTAAATAATAATATTGTTAGATAATAATATTTAATTACAATAATTATTATTAAAAACATCAATCAACAATTTAGTGGACAAACAAAAGTTAAAATCACATCCACTTCTGGAAACTTATCGTAACAAGTTTCGCCTTCTGGGGCCAATTTAGACTTAATTTGTGATACCAAAATGATGTTATTGTACCATACCAAACCATACCATACCAAAATGATGTTATCAATGCCTTGATGCACTGATGTAAGAAGGGTGTGGAGGTCCTGATGTCAGCAAGGTCTCGAAGTCGCTTTACATATACGTTTATGTAACTCTATTTAGGTTCTCTAACGATTTAAGTTGCAATTCGTTACAGGTTATAGTTTCTATTTTGCGTATTATAATATGACTCCTCACAACTGAATAACTCTGTATTCGCATTTGATCGGTATGTGGTAGAAAAAATACAACAAAAACGCCACAGCGGATGAACGTTGTGAACGAGGCTCGTCCCGGGCTAAAGGGAGGGTCTTTTGCCTTTCGAATTTTACCTAGGTAAGTCATACATTTCTTGTAGTAGCTTAAATATCGCTATTCATAAAATTTGCTTATTAATTATTGCTTCAGCTTTATTGTGCTATAGTGAAAATAATAATTTGTCAAAATAATTACCGTATTTCGTATTATTTCCATATTTTGGATTATTTTCAGATAATTACCTAGTAGCACTGTTTTTTTAAGCACGTGGATGGGTATTCCCATTTCCGTTTTACCGTATCTTGTCTAAAGTAGACGTTTTCGTGGTTCAATTATTGTTAATTGACACGTTATAAGTACAATATTTAAATTTTATAAATTATCGCTGTAAGTGAAACTTGCAGATTATCGTTATTTCGTACATAGAACAATTTCTGTGTGGATTTTTATTGTTATTAGGTTCGACTGTGGTTCATATAAGCTGGAAAAAGGAAAACTACACTGGTTTTGGATAGTGAAGGAAGTCCACTTGAGACTTAGGTTTTTGCCGAATTTATTTACTGTTCAGAGCTACAGATTTATGTCTAGGAGCTTCCAAAGCAAACGGGGTAAGTGATCTATAGTATTTTTTTCTTCTCTTTGAATTAATCAATTTGTAGTACATTTGATCACTTGCGTCGGATGTGACAGAAGTCCGATTTTCTGGTTTCCTTTTTTCATCATATTCTCGCTATCACAGTTCTATATCAATTTTATTATTGACAAATTATTATTATTAGTTCATTCCTTAATTTTCGTGTAAGTTACAAGAGTGTGGATTTACCCTGGTTTTACGTATTTCCTGCCATTTTGAATTAGGCATAAGTTCATTCATTTTTGTCCGTCGGAAAGCGAAAGACATTATCGGTGTTTCATATATTAATTTTTGATATTTTTACCGTTAAACTATTTGTAAAATATTAACTTGAAATCTTTATGTGTGCTAAAATTTCTAATTTATTTCAATATTGTGATTATTGTTACCAATTATTTTGTTATTAATATTAAATATCTGAATCGTTAGAGTTATGACTTCATTAACGTTTCTAAGTTTAAATTGTCCTGTTCAAATCTGACATTAAATTATAGTCCTTTAAAAATTACAGTCTGCTCATGGTTTTCAACCTATAGGACAAATTCAATCAAGTTAGGTTATTTGTTAACGAACTGATAGTG
Source organism: Rhagium mordax (assembly GCA_963680705.1). Taxonomy (NCBI): domain Eukaryota; kingdom Metazoa; phylum Arthropoda; class Insecta; order Coleoptera; family Cerambycidae; genus Rhagium; species Rhagium mordax. The sequence continues at coordinate 5,632,437 of OY796662.1, read as the reverse complement.
AAGTTTTGCAACCTTACTAAATTCTTGTGTTCGAATTTTAGTATTATTTTGTTAAAATAATTCAATTTATTTAGTAATTGGTGTCAGATACCGTATTTTTATGTAAATTTGGTAATTTTACAAATTCTAATATCTTGTGTCGTTTTGACAACTTTTTTTTCTATGGTAATATTAAGAAATATTAATTTTGTGAATTTTATCTAGTAATTTAACTATATTGCCGGAACTTTGTTATTTTTTCATCTACCACTAGTTTAAATAATTTTCAACCTAGTTTTATTTCTCTATTTCCATTTCTCAACTGTTCTGTCTTTATTTCATGACATCTGGCTTTCCGGAAATTTGACTCACTGGAAATCGATACTGAGTTAACATCAGAAGTAAGGAGATATTGGGTGTTCCCGAAAAGTAATAAATGATTTGGTTGGAACCTGGACACTCTGGATTGAGCAAGAGTGTGGAGACAGGATCTCGCAACCTTTTCATCAACCTCGAGTACTCGCAGGATTCATCGCTACTAGGAGAACCCCTTCCGTCTCAGTTCACTCCCGTCGAGTAAGCCTTTACAACAGTAAAACAGACAGACAGAGAAATTGGTTAAATTGTAATTTTTATTCATATTTTTTGTTCATATTTTTAATATTTTTAATTATATTTAGTTCTGCGTCATTGTTTGGTGTAAAGAATTTGTAATATTAAACTTGTTAAATTCACAGCTTTCTTTTCTTTCTAGTTTATGAATAGTAAATACCTAATTGTGTTTTCGATAAACTTTGGTGTATTTAGTTATAAATACTCTGGCGCCCATATATTGCTCTCAATATTACCTCAGTACTCTAAAACAAGGCTTCACCGAATTCACAACCATGCTGTAGCTAGCTGGAGCTAATTGTTTGGCTGCACTTGAAATTGGGCCAATTCAATTCGCAAGTGTCGTTGCAGTTCTTAACAAAAATATCCAATTTGACATTCCTATTTATATTGATATTGATATTTTATTTCTGGAAATTCATTTATTTATTGAACCGTTCAATTCTTGGGCTTATGGTTAAGGTGGATCTGCCTTCTTGTTCCTTAGTTTTAGAGTTTGTTGTTAATCCTGGACGTCTTTATTATTTTTTTCCATTCTCTTCTGTCCTTCCTTTTTGTATTCCTGTCTTTTATTCTCAGTGTATTTGCGTCATCTTCCAAAAGGCATCTCTCCATCTCTCTTGGTCTTACTCTATTCCCTGGCCAAAAGAATCCATTATTGCTTTATTTTCCTGATTGTTTCATTTATCATTCTCATAATGTATCCTGCCTATTCATCGTTGTTCCTCAGTCTTACTTCTCCCTCTCTTATTAGGTTAGCTCCTAATATTGTTCTCATTATTTTTCTCTCCACAATTTTTAGGTTTTCTTATTCTTTTTTATTTATTGCTATTGTTTCCCTTGCATATTTTATTACGATATTCATTTCCTCTTTCCTCTTTTTTTCTTGTATGTTAGTGTTATTATGCTAATAATTCATAGCTTCAAAATGAAAAAAATATGAAATTAAAAAATATTTAACTTGGCATAAAATTTATCCATTGTGGTTACAAATTAAAAAACAGTTACTACCCCCATGTTCTCTTATTTTTATCATCATGCATAGGGTGCACAAATAGGTATTCCCAATTTATACCGTCTAAATTTGTCATTTTTGGCGTTTTTTTATTTTAGGTTTCACAAGGGTAAGCCCATACATTTGCTGCTCACTGTATATATATATATAATGGGATAGTTTTGGAGTGTTTTGGGACTTTTCCAAAAAAATTGGTAAGTTTATGATCTACCTATATCAGGCCAAGTTGAAGTTAAAAAAAAATTGCGAATAGAAATCCAAATTATTCAACCCCAAAAAAAACATCCGAAAAAAAAGAAAGAATTTTCTTTTAAAAACAATTGATTTAAATTCACTTGGAAAATAATTTTCTAAAATTTTCCTCGCACCAAAAATACCGTCACTTAAACTCAGTATAATAAACTAATAAATTCAAATAATCGGTTTCGCACCTGATTTATTTGTAAAACTAGTTAATTGTAATAAGGCTTTTATCATCAGATGAATGCACAAGGTTGTCGGCTTCTAAAGTTTGCAATAAATCTCGAAATCAGTGCTCACTTTCATTTTTATTTGCAACACGCGTAATGAGGATATTTTACTGGATCTAAACATTTTTATACGTATTTAACACAGGTTTTTAAATTCCTGTTATAAAAATTTACATAACTTTCAAAGATAATTTGCAGACCTTTTAACAAGGAGAAAAGATGCAGGGTGTGTTTGAAATGAGAAGCATCCTTTCAGAAGCGTATTCAGAATTTAAAAATAGGTCATAAAGGTAAAATAAACATGTGCCCGAAAAGGGCTTCTAACGTAGTTAATACAGCTCTTCAAGTTAAAAAAATAATAATAAATAAATTTAAATATTTTAGGATGAAATAGAGAAGGGCTGGAACTAATACTATTTTTATGCTTTATTTCACCTGTCAAACTTTATATGCTGCAAAATTTTTTTTTCTGAGGAACGGTAGGAAATTTTTTTTTTGACTTATTTCTATTGCCCTTACTTTAAAGATACTGTATGCAAAAAGGAGTTTAAATTAAATTGCCCCTTTTTGTTTTAGTGCTTGAATTGAAGTCAATGATTTAAAAATCAAATCAATAGAATTTGGCAAGTGAAAATAAAATACTTCTAACAATCTGACATTCTAGGTTTGCAAAAAAAGTAAATAAAGGTGCATTTAGGTAAAAATTAATTACATAAAAAATAAACATTTCAGATTCAGTAAACTATTAAACAATCCTGTTTCTGAAACATGAAACAACTGTTATCTATATATGCAAATACTGATGTAGTTGGCAAACGCACATGCTGGTTTACTTTCGCTTTTCTGAAAAATATGCCATTACCAAATTTCCTCGCGGGAGTTTTCCTCACTTAGCAATCCTTAAAAAAATAAACCCTTGCCACCAAACCAAACCCCTCAGCTTACCTAAATATCAACTCCATCGTAACCAATATATTTTAAAAAAAAAGTACAAAAATGCAACAGAGAATCCAAACACTAGCACTGCCTCCGACACATAATCATAATCACAACAGAATGAAAAAAACCGAACCCGGATCTTACGTTGTCGTGCAAAAAGCGAAATCCGCGCGATCCGTATATCTCGCGAAGGATCACCAAGTACCCCGTTTCACGCCGTGGACTCTTGTGACGGACCGACTATCTGTATGAGGAGCCTATTACCGGAGAAAGTTGAACAGTTGAACGGCTACGGGCTTCTCCGGGCGGCCCAGCGGATCTCAAACTGTTTATATGTCCGCTGAAATATTTTGAGCAAGAGGTTTTATGGGGGTAATTGCATCCCATCCAAGGAAATACGCCGGAATATCTAATGAGCAAAGTAAATAATAATATTGCGGGATTGCTTGTTCGGGTTAATAGTTGACTTTAGTTGTTAAAGGTGCTACGCGAGATGCTCTATGCAAATAATGACGTTTCTGTTTTGCTGAAAAGTCGACTCACTGTTGGATGGTTCTTTGGGTATTGGGCGATTTGTAAAATGAGCGCATGTCGCCAAACTGCTAAAAAATACTGGGTCAAGGACGTGAAATTTTTTAAAAAGGCAACACAGTGAGTGCGGAACTGTTTTTTGAGAAATTCCTCTAGAAAGAGAGATTTTATTTATTTATTTTTTTATTGTTACAGTGTATACAGGGTGTGTCACGAAGACTTTCTATTAGTCGTTTCTAGACAACTATGCTAGCTGCAATTTTGAAAATTTGCATACGGGGGTTAATCACAATGTTCTGTCAATTAAATTATTTTCGTTTACATGGGATTTCCGGTTCTACCGGAAGTTGGCATCAACTCGCTTATTTCAAACGGAATGTACTACTTTTTAATCAGCATTATAAAACAAAGGATGTTCTTTTTAAAATAAGCGAGTTATTGGACTTTAAAATAAATTGCCGGTATCTTTTCGACGCTCTGTATAACTGTCAACAAATTTCGTATATTGCAGATATTTGAATATATTTTAATATTACTCGTCTAAAATTTGAGCCTTCTAGATTAAGAACTAGAGGAGATAGAACCGAGTATGTTTTTCCCAAAATTTTTGAAAAGTCGAAATATCTCGAAAACTCTATTAAATTTTAAGGATAGGGTATGTTTATAAAACTGAGAAAAAACCCTTAATGTTGAAACAGAGTCCAAAAATAAAATAAAAAATAGTAGAGTTGATGCCAACTTCCGGTAGAACCGGAAGTTCTATCTCATGGTGCCATTTAAAAAAAATTAGTTATTCTGGAAAAACGATTTCCGGAATGTTTAAGATCTAATAACACAAATGTCATACGACATAATATCATAATTGTATTTTTTGATTAATTATTGAAGCAAAACAAAACATTTTTTTTGAGTAACGGCCGCCTAGATCAAAAATTAAATTTGATCATAAAAATATCTGTAAGTAATATTTTTATCTCAATTTGCCATAACTGTATTCAAAATGGCCTCTTGAATCCAAAAATGTAAAAATATACAGGGTGTTCCATTTAAAAAACGAAAGTTAGTGTCATTTCCGGTGAAACCGGAAGCGACAGAAAGTGATAATATGGTTGAAATAATGCATATTTAACCGTTATTTGACGTGCCCAAATTTGAAATTTATACCTAATAAAACAAAGAAGATATAAGGGCGAGCGTCATTTCGTGGTCACCCGGTATGTCAATTAAGAAAAAAAAATCGAACTAATAATTTTAATAGTAATATGTATTTAAAGTTAACTGACGACTTCTTCTTTTTCAAAGGTAGGTAAAATAATTTTAGATTTTTAATGTAGGACCTGAAAATGTTGCGTCCGAAGAAGATAATGGCAGTGAAACTGGAAGCAACAATGATGACTCATCTGACAATGAGCCACCTTGTAAAATATAATTGATATTTTATTGTTTCTTTAATATTTTTTATAAAAATAAAATAAATGCATATTAAAAAAAATTGTTTTTCAATTACTTATTTTTTAAGCAAATTCAAACTCTTTAAATAAACTGATACAATTTAATATATTTTTTAATTCACAGGAAAAAGATAACGTTCTCACCCCAATTTTTTGGTTTGTGTTTGGAAATAAAATATTAATTTAACGTAACTTCAGTTAAATAAAAGTGAGAAAAAACATGGCAATGTTTTTTTTAAATGGAATTCCCTGTATATTTTTACAATTTTAAAAAAGATTTAAATTCTCTTTCTAAAAATATAACATAACATATATTTACCTTCATATTTAGTAAAATACTGATAATTATTATTATTATTATTTCAATTTATTATCAGTAACTTACTAAATATGAAGGTAAATATATATTATGTTATGTTATATTTTTGTAAATAGAATTTAAATTGTAATATATTTAATACTACTTCAATATACTATACAGGGTGAATACCAATAACTCATTTTAATTTTAAGAGGGGGTTTCTGTTGATATTTATAACACATTAATAAAAATATAAAAAATAAAGTTGAAAAACTGACCTACTCTACGTAAAATTCTGGTAAACTTTTGAGTACCGCTTCGTCGCTCTACTGATCCACTTATGGGGTGAACAACATGCCTTGTATCCAAGTCACAGACTCCAAGTTCTAACGTAAAAAACGTGACAGAAAACGTCTAACAAAGTTAAGCCGCCGTTTGACGGTCTTTCATAAATTTGCGGTCGGAGACAAGTTAATTGACAGTAACAGCAAAAACTAGTGAATTTATGATTGCAAGAAACAAGGTGAATGCCAGAGGCAAAGACCTATCCTGATTTATTTTCTGTTTAGATAGGTAAGTTACGAAGTTCTGAAAATGTTGACGTATTTTAATTTATTTTCTTTCTCAAAAACTAGAGGGTATATATTTTTTATTTTTGGTATATGGCCTTACCATTAAGGGACCTACTATCCCTTAAAATTAAAATGAGTTATTGGTATTCACCCTGTATATTTATTAATGTAAGAAATTACAGTTTTTATATTTTAACTAAATCAATAATTATTTATTTAAACTATAAGTTACGTTAAATATTTTTATTTAATTTCCAAAGACAAACCAAAAAATTGGAGTGATAACGTTATAGGAATCACCCTGTACAAGGTAAAAGAGTAATAAGTGGGGAGGGGGGAACGGGTCGAGATACAATTTAAAAAACTACCGTCATGAATCACATTTCTGTATTTGAAATTCGCGCCATTTAGAGTCAGCTGTTTTGAATTTTTAAAGTGGGGGGGGGGCGGAAGGTGGAGTTGAGATAAAAGTGAATTATTTTAACAACCTCATAAAATTTAATATTTTTTTAAATCAAAGGAAAGGGGTTGCTGCAGTTAAAGGAGGAAGATAAAAGAAGGGGTGGGGGTACGTGGGCGGAAGTAAACATAATAAATTGAAAAATTATACACAAACCTCATTTTCTTTTACGTCATTATCAGTTAAAGTTGAAAATAACGTAAAAAGTCACATTTCTGTATTTGAAATTTTCGCCATTTAGACGCAGTCATTTTGATTTTCCAATTTTCATAACAGATTTGTAATCAGCGACCTTAAAAACTCCCGACTAAAAATTTTTCCAAGATAAACCGTACTCCAATGTTTGTTCTCTATGCAAGCATTATATGCACTTATGCATGCAATTTTGTGTCCTAAAGAGCTCTATAAATTACTTTATATGATAAGAAAATTAAATAATAATACATTTTTAACAAATCTAAACTTTTTTAAACCGTAACATTTGAAAACAACGAAATAGAAGCAAAAATTCTGAAAAATGCACTTTTTGCATAAAAGTGCATATAAATATATGCTCCCCCACTTACCAAGTGCCCGCGTTATGATTTCGTGTTTGTGTAGAACTCAATAAAAAATTCTATGCAAAAAAATCTGATGGAGAAAAGATTTCGACCCTAAATCCTATTTCGGCCGGACTATTATATAATCGAGTTTGAAATGTTGGTGAATGAAATTCATTTCCAAAATTTGAGGAGAGTCAAATTTGTAGTTATAGTTAAGCCATTTATGTAAAAATATACAGAAATTATATTTTCTAAGGGTGCTCAATTCGGATATATGAAACTTATAAAATAACTAATAAGTGTTTGGAGAACCTCTCTATAAGGGACATAAGGGTACATTCTTCACTAAAGTACAAAAAAAACCGTCTTTGAATAACTTCAATATGATTTTTGTGTGTTTTATGCAGGATTCCATGCAATCGAGGCGTATTCTAATTTGGATCTAACAAACGCATTAGCTGAAAAAAGGTGTTGGAGCTCTTAAAACTCTTAGAATTTCTTGGAATGAATCCTAGGTAACTGTCTATATGGATTTGCAGTTATTTTCAAGGTATTTGAAAGATATGATCAATGAAGGAGAAATTTGTGTCAAAAGTAACATCAAAATCCTTGAGTGGTAATGCATTTTGTTCTTGATATCATCTCCGTTGATATAATTAAAAATGTTCAGATCATCATCGTATAATGAAGAATCACAATTTAACTGGCTAATTATATCATTAACACGCATATTAAGAAGCAACGGTCCAACAACCGACCCATGAGGTATACCAGATTTTGCGTGGATTTTATATGATTCAAAGCTTCGATAGTGAACAAACCTACGCCCTTTAACCAAATAAGGTTTGAATAATTTTATTAATCGGGATATAAAGCCAAAGGATGAAAGGACTATCGAATAGCTTCAAGAAATCTGTGTAAATGATATCAACGTGACCACTATATACTTGCTGAACTGACCAGTATATTTGTAGCATGTATAGAGATTATTACAAAAAATTGATCTAAGCATAGCTGTTATCATTTGGTCTGAAATGGTGACGTTTAGTCTATTCCAAAACAAAACCCAAAGTTCGAATTATTATTTGCCATAAAAAAAATTAAAAAATATTTGTTCAATCAAAAACGCAATTCTTCTCGTATTTTTCACTTTTAGGGGATTTATTCTTCCTAATCTGAGTCATATCTCATTATAGCTGGTAAAATGTGATCAATTGGAATTTGTATGTTACTTCAACAATCAACGTGTTACAGACGCACTCCTAGTGTTGCAATACCAGTTGCTTGCTTCTATTTACGGAATTCTGTTTGGAATTAGCCCCGTGCCATTAAGCAATCCTTAACTCGAAATACGTGCCCGTGATTAACGCTTAAAGGGAAATTATTTGTTTTGCAAGACTCGGTATTCGTGACGATGATGATTCGTTTCGCGCTGCTCTTCCTCGTAAATAATCATCGGGTAATTCCATTTATTTGTAGTTTTGTTTGAAGTAAAGAATTCACATTTTTTCTCACTTAATTCAATTATTTACAAAGATCTGGTTTCCACAAATTAATAATCTTTGTTATTTATTTCCATTAACTACGGCTCCATTCATTAACGAGGGAATTCTGGAGATACCTATTCACTCTGACCCTGAAGGCCTGAGAGAAATAGGACTCTGGGAAGTCATGGTCGGGTAAGAAACTCCATAACTTGGTTGTTGGAGGTAGGAAAGATATTTGACGATCTTGCAAGTGCTGCATCACCAACCAATTTTGAAGCAATATTCCAAACTACGACGTATCTCAACAACAATTATATTTTTGTAAAGGTGAAACTATGAATATATCATAAATATTTATAAATTAGTAAACTGCGATTGTAGTTTCAAAATTTTAAGTGTTTTGGCATACAAGTGTTAAATGTATATGTCAAACTTCCTCCGACGCCACAATTGAGAATTTTGTCGTAGATATTTTTAGCTGCATCTTTAAAACATTAGCAAGAAATCTGCGTTTTTCACAGAACGGTTTTTTTCTTGAAATACTGGTTACTACACAAATTTAACAAGGTCGCATTCTTCTGTTGTTTATTATCAGGAAGTAACAATCGTCTACAAAATTTTAAATCTAGTGACATAAAAAGTTGCTAATTAAATTAATTAAATTCCCTGGTGGGTGTCTTGTTAAGCTTCAAAATATTAAACATGTGGCTGCTTCAATAAAACACGTGCTGAAGGACCAAGACTTTGTTTAATTAAAAATGATTTCCTGGGAGTTATAACACTAGGATTAATTTCACGCAATAAAAAAAATTGTAAAGGTATTTACACGGAACTTCCTCCGCCCTGACATCTGAGAATTTTGTGTAAATATAATTTTTTTGGATATCCACCCTGTATATTTTTTACTAAAAGTTTAGCAGATTTCTTCCGAATTTGTAGTTCGTAAATATTATTTTTCTGCGTCAAATACTTTGAGTTTTCGCACCAACAGATAAACTGAGAGAATCGAAAAACGTTACTTTTCGTATCCTATATCATTTGAATAAGAAAATACCAGAAATAATTTGAGTGTGCTTGCAATAGCATCGGAAACACACATTTTTATTCTTACTGCTAAGGTATTGTGCATAAAACAGCTGGCTTGTAAACAGAGCTGACACAAAAAGACGTGACATTCAAACGATACACAACGAAATTAAATCTGTAATTTCCCAAATAACTCGTATAATATTGTTTTACTACTTACCTAGCCATAAAGACAGAAGTTAAGATATTAATTGACTATTTGGAACATTCGTTTGTTTATATTTGTGCTTTTCGAACTGTCAGATGATAGTACAGAATTTCTGTCGAATTTAGTCGTAGGTTATCTGTGGCATAGAGCTGATGTTTTAAAGTATCGCCTTGAAGAGTCGTGGCGCTGTCTAATTAATGTATCGTGACGATAGTCACGGTCGGAATTTGTTAAATAATAAATATCGATGAGATGTGAGTGTCATGGAATTGTCTTTTGAATAGGAGACTTGGTTTATTCTTAATAGGCTTTGTAATATATAGTTGGCTAAATACGATTGATTTTATATAATAACCCGGTGGGTGGTTGTGTCGAGTTAACTATAGAATAGTCAACTAGTCTTCCACTAGGGAGGAAATTGCCGGGGTAATACAATCAAAGGTTGATTTGTTGATCCCAAGAAAATGTTTCTGCCTCCTTTACATATCATGTGGTGGATGAATAACTTCATCAAGGTATGAATAAGTCCGGCTAGCAGTGCACATATGGGGGAAGTTGCCCAGGATCAATAATACTAAAATCAAGAAGGATATTCGTAGAAAGATAGAGATGAAATGTTTAACGAAGTTGAAAAAACTGCAGTTGTCATTTAATTAAGAGAATTTGCAAGAGTTCTTTTAGGAAACTATCAAAAATTTCCTCAATCGAGAAAACTTGCGTCCTTGACAGTAATTTAAGCAGTTGAATTGTCGGAGACAGGACCAAAGAGCATTTTTCTTCCCCTCTTTGGTACTGTCTCCAACAATTTCTCCGCTTAAGAAATAAAAGTGTTTAATCTTCTTATTAGGAGATGCTTAAATTTTTTAGTCTTGATTTATCCGAATAACCTTGATTGGGAAGATTTTTCTCAGGTAACATTGGTAACAAAAAAATCATCTCTAGCTCATCAGTTTCTGTTTTAGAGTGTAGAAACACCACTTTTCTCTATTGGCAGGATAATAGAGGCATAGGTAGCTGCAGTGAAGAAACGATAATGCCAAGGGTCTGTATATTAACCTATAAAGAAAACTCGTGTTAAAAATATAAACAGATTTTATTCAGGATATCCTCTGGTTCTTAGTTGTTATTTGACTCAGCATGGTTATGTTTAGACTATTTTTTGATACATCCTCAGTAAGTACACTTGGCTGCGTTTTAGTTGGCTTTAATTATTTAACCTCAATTCTGCAGTTTTATCTTGAATTGTTAAATTGAGCTACAGCGTTTGAAAGGAAGGACTTTCAAGGATCGTCCTGCCGACAACAGCAAAGCTGTAGCAGAGTTTGAAGTTGGAGATAGCAAGTTGTTAATATAAAGATGGAAGAACAATAGCAGACCACCAGCATTAGTAAAAAAGGTTTCTGTGAAACTCTATCGGTTATGATTCCTAACTTGTCTGTTACATTCCCCTTTGTATGGAATAACAAGTCGTTAATATAAAGATTTAAGATTCATTTGGACATATCCTTGGAGAACTACAGAATTAGTAGAAAACACTTCTATTAAAATTTCATCGATTACTAATCCAAGTTTATCTATTGCCTTATTTCTTGTATGGAACAGCAAGTACTTAATATGACGATGGAAGAAAGTTGGACATACATACAACGGTTTCTGCTAAAATCTAGTTCATTTATTACCCTGCTCCTTGTATGGTGTAGCAAAACTTTGATGCGTAGACAGTAGAAAGTTATACAACAGATCCTTGGAGAACACCAGAATTGGTTAGATAACGTTTCTGACAGAATTCCATTGATTACGATTCTAAATTTATCAAGAGTCATTTGTTGTAGGTTAACATGGTAACGATTTTGGTGCTTAAGTTATTAAGGTACATGCGCGTGTCAGTTTTACACCCAAATTTGTTTTTATCGGAAGCTTTATGTTTGAAAAAGACCAACTACACCATAATTTAAATTATTTAGTCACACAATAATTAATAATTAATAAATAAAATTCGAATTATTTGAAGGTTTCCGACCAACTGTCGAGTACCTCCAACGACCCGCGTGACGTCATACTATTTGTTTACTTCTCGCCATAAACAAATTATCAAGGAAGTGACTGCTGCACGGTCCGAATATTTGACATTTGACATGTAGTGAATTTATTCTTGCTTTACTCACATTTCGTCTGCGGTGCGATGGCCTAGAGGCAACGAGCCGGGCTTGGCAAGGAGAAGGTTTAGGGTTCAAATCCCACACTTTATTTTTTTTTTCTATTAAATGCATCAGGCATGAGATCTATTGCGAGTTAGAAGCTGGAGGCGATAGCCGGAGGCAGGTTAGATATGTGTGTTTTTACCCTGATAAAGGAGAGCAGTTGAGGAAGAAGAAATATCCAGACCGTACAGCTATTATTTTAACGAGGACGGTCGGACTGTGCAGTAATCACCTCCAATTATCAATGCTTCGACTGTGTCTGTAATCTGTACTTCTATTGAAAACGTGCAAGAAAAGTTTATTTCAAGAGTTTCAAGCGTTCTGTATTTCTTATTAATTGGTTTAACGTATATTAATAGTTTAAAAGTGTTTTATTATTATTACAATGACTGATACTGATTTCGTAAAGGCATAAAGTGACAATTTCAGTTGTTTCTAAATAAAGTTGTCTATCTATTTGTCATTTAAATAATAATATATGTGGAACGATTTGATTTCTCAAAAATATCTTCTCACCCATTAATTTATATCGCATATATACTTTTTCATATCTTGTTCCAGCTCAAAAAAAAACAAAAAAATATGTTTTACTCAATACAGAATAGATAGACCATTAACATAGGTACCTTACCTTTTATTTATTAACAAAAATATTTCTCACTATCATATTATTTATTATTAGGTAAATAATTACATTGAAACGGTCTTCACAAACAAATTAACAAATCCTCTACTGTTTTCAGACATCTCGCATTTTCATTTCGTCTCATAGCTCGCAACCACAATTTTCTTTTTTCTTTCAGTTTAGCACTTGATCCCACTGGCAATGAAATAAATACTTTTTCCGGTGTTCTAATAGATTTGATCCACATTGTGGCACTAGGCAGTATTTAGAGCACTTTAAATCAGGTTTTTCCATAGTAAATCAAAAGTTAAAACGAATTTACGAGTAAACAGTAAACGGGCAGTAAACAATCACGCTCTTGTCGCTTTGACACCGCTATTGTCAATGTCAAAAAAGTAAACAAATAGAGTGACGTCATAACATGGCGGACGTGACGTCAAACCCGTTTTGCCGGAATAGTATTATTCAAATCCGATTTTATGCCACCAACAACATATTTCAAAAAAATTAATAATCAAAGGTGTTATTAAAACAAATAGAGAATCTAATTTTATTGATATTAAAATATGTGCATGTTCCCTATTCCAGATATTGTTGGTGGCCAAGACTTGAAAGTACAGGGTGAAGTACCGGGACGATAATTATTAATTATTTTCTTTCTGCACACGAGCATACGACTTCATTGTCCTGTCTTCGCTATAAATAATATTTGCGCACCAGCCTCTCAATACATTGTGTTACTTGTTAAAAAAATGCGTGTCTTTATTATTGTCCGTGCAATACGTTTTAAAATTCTTACGTCACAGATTTGAAGATTTCATTGTATTAGCGCTTTAACGAGAAATTTATTTTCGTCCAGAACAGGATACGGAATACGTAATCGATAAATGCAAATTAACGGATAAAATATTTAATATCTTAAAATTCAATTATCTTTTCTGAAACGTTAACACTTAATAACTGTCAGTGTTATAGACCTTAGACAAAAGTATCTGTAGTATTTTTAATGTAACTTTTTTCTTTCAGTAATAGGAATCCATTACTCAACCAAGTTTTTTAGTTGCAAGCAACAAAAACTACCCAGTACGTAGTTAAATCGAACAATCGTTTTAAAAAGGAAAGTTATGGCTTAATTAGGTTTAGATTCTGCTTCAAAATCTCTTTTGATTACGTAAAGTAATTGTGTCTTGAAGAGTTGTTGTTAAACAGAACTTTTCATTTCAACTATTTACGCGATCTATCCGTTTTTTGTTGTCGCAATTAAAAAAAAATGTGTTCATAAATTAATTTTGTTAATTAATTGAATAAATTATCGTAACACTGCAGTGTTCACAAGGTGTGCCAAAAGGACTTTCACTGCTGCGTTGTTTATAAAAGTGGCCATCAAAAAAGCAACATAATGAGCCAACGTATTTGTTGATTAGTAATGGCAGTTGATAATATGGATAACTCGTGTTTGCTGAGGAGAAAGAAATATACAGGGTGTTTTCAAAAATCCCTAATTTATTGTTAGCGTTAAATAATATTTTTTTCCCATAAATGACCGTAAGTTCTCGCAAGGATCAGTATGATCAGTATAGATCTGGAATAACAAATGGCAACCTCTTGATCAAGTGGGTCTCTATTTTTCGCTCTATCGCCGGTACTGGAAACATTGTAGCGCTTGTGTTTACAAGGGCTTCACATATAAGTGTGTTTAAAAAAAATAGCTAAGTTGCCTAGATTATAATTCGCGGTTTTGCATGTCGAGGTGAAAGTTGAAGACCTGAGATTCTGTAGCCATTACTTCTCATTTCCTTAAGAATTTCTTCATTACTCTTGTCGGTATATCATCCCACGCAGACATCTGCTCCTCTCAAGCCATTATCAAAGACGATAGTGCTGTTATTACCACCTTAAGATGTCACATTGCAAAAACATTTTTCTGTCCGCTGGAATCGATCAAAGTCAAAGAGTTGCCTTGCCTGAGGTGGGGAAACACTTTTGATCTCAACAAACATTTTTAATGTCTATTAAGGTTCATAATTGCACTGTGACGCAAATAGTTTGGGCAATACTAAGTTATGCAGTTTTATTTTTTTTGTCCTTGTTAGCACAATTACTAGTTTTAGTCGTCATTTGTTTCGCTCAATTGAGCGGAATTACTATAATTATTTTGGGTAGATGATTTACGCGCTTTTCGGGTTATTAGACTTTAATGTGATAGAGAGAAATTTGCGGATGGGGAGAATCACTATAATTAGTTTGGAAATGATTTGTGGGCTGTTAAATCATTAGGATTTAAGTGTTAGATTTGTCCTACAGGTTCAATAAAACAGCAAAAGAATTCCTTATATGGAGATTCTTCTTGCTCGGGATGGTACAATACAATGCAATGCAACATAACCTTGTTATATATTCGGATGAGGGAGTGTTCGGTGTACGCAAAGTGGAATTCGCTAAATTTTCTAAAATGTCGTGTGTAAAAATTACTACTATGTATATTTGTCAGTGGACATTGGGAATCACAAAAACCTAATTTGCACTATTAATATAGGGCCTTCAAAAAATTTGATACCAAACTTGGTAAGATTAAAACAATTAATAAAACACAAAATAGATAATAAACTTCAATAAAATATTGCCAATTAATATTTAGTTAGATGCTAGATAGAGTCATTTAAATTTTGTTAAATTATGTATGGTAAACTATATGTAAACAAATAAACTACATTTTTTAAATATATTAAGAATTATATCCTGGTCACCGCTAACTAACTGTTTAAATAAATTTTTATTTTTTATAACAAATTGTTTTTGAACCTTGAACATTCAGTCACAGGATCGATTGAAGGTATTTTATGTGCTTCGTTTTTTATATATAACGCGTTGATAGCCTCATTTATAATTTTTTTGTACGCGTTTTTTGCTAACAGATACCGTTTAATAAACATTGTTGAACACTGTCATGAAGACTAATAATTTTTTCAATCAGTGTTGTAAGAAGGCCATAAATATATTAAGCTAAGCATCACAAACGCATGACGCAAAATAAAATCATTGAGGGCAGCAGGCTCGGGTCTGTTTTTAATTATAAGATGAACGTAAAGAAGAAACAAGTAATAAATCAACAATCTTTATTATTTTGAATTATAGACAATAAAAACCAAAATAATATTGAAGCTATTAAAAAGTGGCAATTCAACAAAAAATAAAATTCGATCTTCCGAACACAAGTCAATATTATTATTGCTGATGTAATATCATCGATAAAAAGAAGTAGACGTGGTCCAAGGTTAGAACCCTGCGGGACACCTGGTGTAGCTATAAATGAATCCGAGTTGTAACCATACATATAGATTAAATTGTTTGCGTTTAAAAAGATACGATGTGATCAATACAGAAATCCGTATAGATCACATCTACTTGACCGGATTCATCAATGACATGAGAGATAAATTGGGTAAAAGTAGCCAAATTGGTTATTGAACGGTGACTCATAAGTACTTGCTGGTAAATTGATATTTGACTGTTGACGGACAAGTAGTTGCAATCATTGAAGATGATTTTAAAGACCTTTACAAATTTTAACGGAATGGAAATCGCTCTGTAATTACAAATAATAGAAGAGTCATCTGTTTTAAAGACTGGATAAAGTGAAAGATGGGAGTTCAGAAGGATGGAAGTACAGAAGGACAGAAGGAATGAAGGAAAGAAGGAAAGAAGGAAAGAAGGAAAGAAGGAAAGAAGGAAAGAAGGAAAGAAGGAAAGAAGGAAAGAAGGAAAGAAGGAAAGAAGGAAAGAAGGAAAGAAGGAAAGAAGGAAAGAAGGAAAGAAGGAAAGAAGGAAAGAAGGAAAGAAGGAAAGAAGGAAAGAAGGAAAGAAGGAAAGAAGGAAAGAAGGAAAGAAGGAAAGAAGGAAAGAAGGAAAGAAGGAAAGAAGGAAAGAAGGAATGAAGGAAAGAAGGAAAGAAGGAAAGAAGGAAAGAAGGAAAAAAGAAAGTAGAAAAGAAGGAAGAAGGAAAGAAGGAAAGAAGGAAAGAAGGAAAGAAGGAAAGAAGGAAAGAAGGAAAGAAGGAAAGAAGGAAAGAAGGAAAGAAGGAAAGAAGGAAAGAAGGAAAGAAGGAAAGAAGGAAAGAAGGAAAGAAGGAAAGAAGGAAAGAAGGAAAGAAGGAAAGAAGGAAAGAAGGAAAGAAGGAAAGAAGGAAAGAAGGAAAGAAGGAAAGAAGGAAAGAAGGAAAGAAGGAAAGAAGGAAAGAAGGAAGAAGGAAATAAGGAAAGAGGGAAAGAGGGACAGAGGGAACGAGGGATAGAGGAAAAGAGGGAAGAGGGGAAAAGGGAAAGAGGCAAAGAAGGAAAAAGGGGAAGAATAAGACAAGTAAATAATAAAAAAATGGGAGAATGAAAGATGGAAAAGTGAAACAATGAAAGAATGAAAGAATTAAGTAATGAAAGAAATAAAGTATGAAAAAACGAAATAATGAAAGAACGCATGAGTGAATGACGCAATCGAACAATGATGAAATGAAATAATAAGAGAATGAAAGAGTGAATCAATCAATCAATCAATTCATCAATCCATTAATGGATCAATGAATCAATCAATCTATACATGAACCAATTTTTGGTCCTTAAAGCCTAAGTTAAATTAATAACAAAGGTGCACTCAAAACATTGCCACAATTCTTGACATAAAAAATGGTACGCCAGAGTAATTTCATTTTTAATTTTAAATATGTCCAGAGACTTATCAAGATTGGTGTTTTAGAGAGAAAACCATTGAAGGCCACATTCTAATTACCTTAGGAGCATTTGCCTTTACAGTTAATGCTCATTTTTGCTCGACGGAAATTTGAATTTGAAAAATGTCTTCTTTTGCACATTTTGTAAAGCTAACTTTTGTTTTGAGAGTAGGGGAAACCCTTCATGGGCCCTCATTATGAGGAGCGTCAGACTTTTACTGGCATTCATGGGAACACGACGAAATCACCTCTTGGTATTACTTCGCCACGCCCTATTCAGTCCTATCTAGGCTACTGGCTACTGACCGTTCTTCTTCCTCTTTTTTCTTTCAAATGGTTGTGATCAACTCAGCAATGGCTTTTGATTTTGTTTCGCTGTCCAACCTACTCTTTATCTTTATCCGCCTTCTCAGCTACTCCCATGGGCGTCGTTTGGGGGGGGGGGGGGGGGCAAAACTAATGCCTAAGAATTATTTGGACCTTATATGTTATATGTTCCTATTAAAATACATATGTTTTTGTTTCTGATTTTATTTTTTTCTGCATTTGCTCCCTCTTGGAAAATTTGGTAACGACGCCCATGGCTACTCCTTTTATGTGTGCGCCCATATTCATTTTGTGGCATATTTGTATGCCGAGGTACTTTAAGTGCATACTAGACGCAATCTCTAAATTACCACATTTAAACATTATTTTTTTTTAGAGTTCCTCTGCCTATCAACACCACCGCTTCTGTTTTCTGAGAGACCAGCCGCAGGCCTTTATTCCTTATCCAAATTTCGATTCTCTCCATTGTCCATGCTATATGACCTTCAATTTCTTCCCAGTCTTCGTTGAAATTGAAATATCTACTATATTTTTATTTCATCATTTTTCAACATAACCTCAAAACTATTGAGAAAAACGCCAATTTCTTGATTTTTTATTTTTATCTCCCACAAAAATGATTCGATTTTAATGAAAGAAAATGTAGGTACGTTTTTG
This sequence comes from Rhagium mordax, assembly GCA_963680705.1. Lineage (NCBI taxonomy): Eukaryota > Metazoa > Arthropoda > Insecta > Coleoptera > Cerambycidae > Rhagium > Rhagium mordax. Next base: position 5,614,314 of record OY796662.1, on the reverse strand, counting down.
TGTCTCAAATAAACTGTAATTTTTTTGAAGCGAAATATTTATTTTTTGATATTATTGCGAATTTAATTTGAAAAAAGGCCTAATTTTCAATAAAAAAAGTTGCATAACGAAATTTTGATTTTTGAAAAATTTGAGGACGGAATTTTTTTCGTTGAAACCTCTACTTTAAGATGGTGTAAAAAATCATACTGTTACTATGGAAAACATTGTCAAAAATGGGTTTAATTCGTTATTACTGGGATACCCAACTTTTGGATCTTATTGTAGGTATATGTATAGCGATAAATAACTAACAATCAAAATAATATATTATAACAGGATTTTAAACTTACATCCAAATTGTTGTTTGTCTTTACACGCCCACTTATAAAATTGAAAACGCGACATTACACAATAAACGAAAGATTAATCATTTCAACAATTTTACCACAAGTTACAATAATGATGATTTCCTTATCTTCTTCTATTCCATTAACCTCGTCTTACTCAGGCATGAAAGTCGCAGAGGCGGTTCTCCCGTACAGCAAATTGCTCGTTTACACATGTTACGCTGGCCATGGCACAAAATAGGTCTTTCCATAATATAGTTATTTACTCAGTGAAACTGATGAGAATTTAAATCTAATTGAAAACTAGTAATTTTTGTTACTTATCGTGCCTAATGCATTTGTGAGAAATACCAAGCAAACGAATTTTATTGCTTTTTAGAGTTAGGAGCGAAATGCCTGGTTGGGCAGCAGTAATTGCAGTAACTCTGCAAAAAATGGCTTTTTAATGAAATGCTTCCTCTGAGACCCAGCAAGGAGACAAGATTGATTTATCAAAATAAGAAGAGATAATTGGGAACCAACAGATTACTATTGTTTATGTGAGGTAGATATATTTTACGTACCTACAGTTTTTTTTTATAATTAAATGAATATTTAAACTTTGCTCTTAGTAAGGGAAATGGGTTGCAAATTCGAAGATGAAAGGTTCCCGCCTAACGGCCGGCAAATCGAAGAGGCCATATAAATACAAAAGTTTTTTCTCTCTCGAAATTTTAACATTGAAAATGTTTTTGGTTTCCTAGTAGGGGAGCAAAAATCAGTTTCGTGTTGCATATTATGAAGCATAACATAGGCTGCATGACGATATGTCACCCGGTTACACTACAGGCCAAATGTACCGAAATTCATAAACTAATCAAGTCTTTGCACCTCTATACTTATTATTTATGTAATTATTGAGGGTGGATTTTTATTGCATCGAGTTATAAGGCAGACAAATAAAGCTTATGAAGACATTTGTCGCCAAAATCATTTTTGACTTTATTCGATTTTTTTTTAATATTTTGGAAAATGCCGCATACCCTTCCTAACAAATCCTGTTCATTGGAAGCACACTTCCGCTTATGCGTATGCAATTAAAAAAAATGAAAGTGCAATTTAACCTTTCCACAGCAAATATTGATTAATTGTTATTTTTTATAGCCGTATTTAACTCACAATAACGTTTTTAATACCAATAATTACATAATCTGTTCATCCGTTTGCAAATAAATCTCATATAATTTTTTTTAAATTACGGAACAGCCGTGGCGAATTAAACCTTATATCACGAAATAAACATAACTCTTAGAATTTGGATTTGTACGAATAAATTACTTTCATGTCATTGAAAATTATGAGGAATTTGCAAGATCATCTCTTCTGTTGATGTCTGGGACGATGAAGGGAGTGTTACAAATAAAACACCGATGAAGGTAACACAATGCTGTACAACCAACTTAAAATGTCAAAGCGATTGACAAGGTCTTGGAAACGGCATACTTAGTTGAAATAGAATCACTAGTAAGTATTTGATTCAATTCAATTCATCCAGATTTGAAGATGGGTGTTATGTATGAACTTTTGCGATTTTATGGAAATACGCAGAAAGGGAATATACAGGGTGATTCACGAGGAAAGGGACAAAATGCTATGGTAGATAGAGTCCACTTAGGTGAATTAGAAATGACTATTGAAAAAAGCCTGAGCCTTTTTTTTATTGATCTACAGGGTGATTTATGAGTTTTGACCAATACTTCTTAAGGTAATATCTTTTAAACTAATCACTAGAATCAGCTCGTATTGTGGGTATATAGTATACTATTAATTGTCAATTTACATGCATAATCAAACAGAAAATTCCAGGGCCGGCTCAACTAATTTTTATTTTTAGGGCTCCTATGAAATAATTCACCCTGTGTTCGTGATTTTTAAATTCTAATATTGAATTATGAAACTACATACAAAAGTGATCGAAAATATGTATTTTGTTGTTTTGCCACACTTTGGACGAATTTTAAATAAACGATCAATTTTCGCCAAAATCGAAGGTCTGCACAAAATAAATTTATAAAATTACATTTTCCTCTCTTATTTAAACTAAAATATTTGTTATACAAAATTTTGTGATTTCATGGTTGATTAATATGAAATAAATAATCAAAAATAAAAAATTTCAACATCAGATTAAGTAATTTTTATTTCTAAGGTGTCTGTGAAAAAAATCAGTCTGTATACATTTTTCTCAAATTCTGATAATAAATTATGGAACGACATTAAAAAAACCGCTGCCAATTATGGGATCAAAACTTCCTCACCGTGTGGTGGAGTTTATAACAAAAGTAATTTTTGAGGTATTTTGTTTTTTGACGCATTTTGTTTTTTTTGTACGTATTTTATTTTTTTGGCGTATTTTGTGTATTTCAACATTTGGACACAATATTATAATGAGTTGTATATCAGATCCTATTTATAATCTTTCATCACGAATAAATTTGTTTGTAAAGTTAGAAATAGAAATGTTGGGGTCCTGTAGACCCCATTGCAGTGGAACGATTTTGCTCATCAACGAACTCAATCTTTTCCTTGATCTCTAGAATGTGTGTACCAAATTTGAAAGCTTTATTTCAAAAAAAGAAAATTTTTGTGTATCGTCATAATTCGCCGAGAATCGTCGAGAAATGCAATAAAAATTTTCAAAATTTTTTTCACGAATACATATCTTCCTCACTTTTGGTGAGGAAGTAATTAACGAAATTGTTTATTTTTTTTATCACAGTACATTAATAAACACAGCATTAATAATCCTGTCGTTATTAGGATAGCCGTAGGAAATTTAATTTTACGACAAAGAAAATGTAGGGAGACAGAAGGCTTTCATTTTGAAAATAAGTTATAAGGTTTTATGTTCTGTGGATTTGTTGTTTATAATGTTCTGTTTATTGATGTATTGTGATAAAAAAATAAATAATTTCGTTAATTTTTAAATGCAGTTCCACAATTTATTATCAGAATTTGAGAAAAATGTATACAGACTGATTTTTCACAGAAACCTCAGAAATAAGAATTACTTAATCTGATGTTGAAATTATTTATTTTTGATTATTTATTTCATATTAATCATGCATGAAATCACAAAATTTTGTATAACAAATATTTTAGTTTGAATAAGAGAGGAAAGTGTAATTTTATAAATTTATTTTGTGCAGACCTTCGATTTTGACGAAAATTGATCGTTTATTTAAAATTCGCCCAAAGTGTGGCAAAACAACAAAATACATGTTTTCGACCATTTATGTATGTAGTTTCATAATTCAGTATTAGAATTTAAAAATCAGGTACACAGGGTGAATTTTTTCATAGGAGCCCTAAAAATAAAAATTAGTTGAGCCGGCCCTGGAATTTTCTGTCTTTGATTATGCATGTAAATTGACAATTAATAGTATACTATATACCCACAATACGAGCTGATTCTAGTGATTAGTTTAAAAGATATTACCTTAAGAAGTATTGGGCAAAACTCATAAATCACCCTGTAGATCAATAAAAAAAAGGCTCAGGCTTTTTTCAATAGTCATTTCTAATTCACCTAAGTGAACTCTATCTACCGTAACATTTTGTCCTTTTCCTCGTGAATCACCCTGTATAGGGAATAGTGACAAGAGGAACGATTTTAAACATTAACTCATCTTTTAATTTTTTTTTTAATCAATAAATGTCTCTCTTAACTTTCATAACAGCATCCCATAATTTTCGTCCAGAATTATTTTTTTATCAGCACTCTGAAAAGTTTGGTAAACTCGGCTTAGGTGGACCGGCATATGAAGAGATATCTTCTTCCCCCTTCCCCCTTAATGAGAGTAACAACTGCCAGATTAATATTGTACGCAATTGTCTGAGGAGTAAGGCTTAATTCTGTCAATCAAGCCGCACCAATGTTTATTTGTTTTGACAGATGATTGGACGACGTAATATATTTTTTAGGAAATAAAGGAGCTCAAGGTGACACAATGGAATGCAGGCCTATAATTAATTAGATTATATGCCATTAATATTAAGTTCTTGGGAAGGTTACTTAGCGGTATTACACATGGAACACATTTTGTTATCAATTAGACTGGTAAAACCGTTAATTTGAAGAAAAAAGATTAATCTCGATCATGAATTTCTGCTCCGGCAACAATAACATCCTGACCTATTAGCACATATTTTTACTTTCAGTCAGACACCTTAAAAGGCGTGGGCGAGTGAAATATACGATCGCGAGTCGATTGGCATAACCAGAGTCGGTTACAAATTAATTTGGGGAAGCATAAAAGCATATTTTAATATTTTTTTATTATATTTCTAGGAGGTGTTGATATTCAGTTTTTAAATTTTACCCTGTATTTTTTTGCAACACAAAAAACTTTTTGAGTTTTTCTATCGAACAACACCAAAAACTTACCTATAGGTTTTTCAGAGGCAAAGTTATTAGACTTCAAAATGTGTCACTACATTGTGGGCCACCCTTTATATGTTAAGTACTTATTTATCTGTAGAAAAAGTGGTTAATTTTCGAAAAATTATATATGCTTGTGGAGGCCATGGAAAACTATTGTGCGCACATTTTACTGCGCCTCTCGATGCCGGCGAAGTTAAGGGCGTGTTAGTGGCCACACGACGTTGGTCGAACAGCCTATCAAAATCAATAGTACGCATGTCTAATCACGCGACAGCGCACACCTCTCTGTGACGGCGTACGACTTCCCACGCGACATTGGTGGAGCCAGGCCACGCCTACGCCTACCAGCGTTGGATCGCAATAGCATTATTGTTAATAGCCCACTGGCTCCAAATATCTTAGGACGGCCCTGCCTGCCGTACTGTATAAAGTAATAGTTTCTAATGAAAAACAAATAGATAATAATAATGCAATAATTATGTTTTTATGTAATTTGGTTGCAACTAACAATGAGGACGTAGAACAGATTAAAATACGTAACACTAGAGAGATGCTCGCGTAGATTATCTGCTGTGATAAATTTCTCACACCGTGAACAATAAATTGCTAGTTTGTACAATCTGGCTTCGTTTCGTTATAATATTTCTCAGGTGTATAGAAAATCTTCCCATAAACTTTTTATTTCGTTACGTCGTAGCATTTAAATTCGAATTCAGTGGGTACTTACTCGACCTGTTCGAATTCGGTATTTATGATGCAATTATGAGAAATATGCCGAGCGCTTGGTTGATTTGTTCCTTTCTCGGCCCCGAAATGCCACCGTTTACGTCAAGAGCATATACGTTTCAACCGAGAACCAGAAATAATTTGATTCGACAGATATAAAAGTAACTCAAGACTCAAGAGTAATTAAAAAAAATCTTCGAGATACGTTCTGGATGTTTCGCAAATTATTTGATACAAGAGAGACAGGAAGGGTGTGTTTTCGTTTGCCAAAAGTGGACTTTTTACGCTGAGATTAATCATCCCCTTAGGAGAAAACATCTATTTCCGCCACTGTTGAACTATAAATATTTAAAAACATCCTTTTACGATATCCAAGCTTTTGCAAGTACTACACTTCTTACCCAGCCCATAAAAGATAAAGGACAATTTCTGGGAATGTTTTCATCCCCGTAAAAGCATTGTATTGTAAATTTTTCTTATCAGAACGTTTAACTTGCTGGCACTTAAACCCCTCATAAATATTTTTGCCTACATGATATTTCGTCTAAGGCACAGGCAGCAGCTATTAGGGATGGGGTGGCAATAGTCAGTTATTTTCCAGACGTCCTCCTGAATGTGTGCAAATTTCCTAAGAAAGGTTAGTAAAATTTTTAATCATAGTCAATGTATGTACCTATGTATATAAATTTTGCATCTGAATTATTTATTATACAATAACTCCGTTTTATAAGCCGATTTGACGGTATATTTTATTATTTTTTTAAATTGTCAATTTATTTCAGACCGTGTATCCGGTTTCAGAGTTTTGTCTATATTAATTATTGTTTCCCACTTATATTTTTCTCGTTTCTCAAAAATGAAATTTGGAAAAGATAAAAAAATTATTTTAGTAGATTTTCTTCTACTGGAGTCGCTTCTACAGGATATTTTATCAATCATCCCTTATCGGTAAAATTCATCACGCGAGAAATAAAAGAGATAAAGTAGGTACTTTCTAAATGAATCAAGCTTTCTAGGGCATATTTTTATGGATTAGGGTTCGGGTCCAGTGAATCCAATTTTTACATCTTTCCATCAACACAGCAAATTAATTTTAAATTATTTGAACTTAAAAATTTATGCTACTCACTCTAGTACTAAATAATCTCATAAGAGTCATAAGTTACGCCTTATCAAGGGTAACATGAACGTTCCAAACCATCAAATATTAAAGAAGTGGATATTGGGAAAATATGGGCAATATTTGAACCTGAATATTTTTGGAATTAGATGAGATTAATTTTGATGTGGCTTTTTGTGATCGTTAGCAAAATTCATTGGCTTTCGTCCGCCGTAAATATATTTTTTAAATTGTGAGTGTTTCTCTTATCTATAGGGCTCTTACATTTATGTTAAAGTTTATCGTTCTCCCAAATCCCTAAAAAGATGTTGGGATTTTTTAAGACATGTTCGTTATAATTTATAAGTAATTCTAAAGAACCAATTTGAAGATTTTTTTTATAGCTCTTTTATTTTTAGAGATATAATTTTTTATAGAAAAAATGGCGAATTCTTTATATTTTTGGTTACAACATTTTAATACGATTGCCAATAACAATTTTTTCTACGATATTCAACGCTCCCTGCACACCCTCTTCGAATGCAAATTAAACAAATTATATAACTTAATGGGAAATTAATTGACAAGAGTCAAGAATTAATTAAAAGTTTTTATATTTTTTCCAATCTTCCTATAATCGACACTTCGTCAAAAATTTGAAAATAATGTTTTATAAATTTTAATAGAATATTTCAGAATCTTGGACAATATTGCCGAAACGGTTTCAGAATTTTTTAGTTATCTCTATTATTAATCGAGATACATTTTTTTGCAAAAAAAACGTTTAATTTGTGATTAAAAGAGCCACGATTCATAAAGTAGTTTGGACCTATCATAGTCTGAGGAGATATATCAGTATGAATAAGACGGATAAATTTTTTTCTACCATTGGCGTACTAAAAATGTTTTCAAGCGAGTTAACAGTATGTGGTGGCGGCACAACTCGTGGATGATATGCTTAAGTATCGGCGTAGTGAGGAATTATAAAATTTTTTAAATGTGTGGATGAAGAAGGTGGTATGTATAATAAGGATGTGGCAAGTAATTCATTTAGGGAAGTTGCAAAAGCCTAATTTTTCTCTTTCTACAATTTTTAATAATAGTGCTATGTAATAATTTGATTATACAACAACAGAGAAACGGACTAAAACAAGACATAATAAAAATAATTGTTTCACTTCCAACTTTACAACTTAAATAAAAAACAACCACAAATATTAATTTCTACCATAAAAAAATGATTGGTAATTATGTAACTAAATACACTCCATTAGGAACAAAATTAGTTAATTAAACTTTTTTTCACGGAATTAATTAATTAAATCTGGTTTCAACCCGATGCGATGTAAAAATTAAACTTTTTATAAAAGCTTCAGTTTTTCGTTATCTTCACAACAAAAAAAGTGAATCTCTTGTTGTGCTGCCACCACAATTATTTTGACTTTTGACCCCCTTTAAAAAATTTATTTAATCAAATGACATATGACCGAGAAACCTAAGAATCTACACAGATTAATTATTGATTCAACAGTCAAGAAAAAGAAAATCACTAGATAATAGAAACAATAAAACTTTTTGATAAAATAATGAACGTAGCTGGCTTAATTAATAATTTATTTATCAATAATTTACCACAGGTTGATGACATTGAAGATTTAGCTACCGAAAAATACACGGAATTTCCAAACTCTGTAATTGTATTTACATTTTCTCCTATTAGTCCTACCGAAATAGGAAAAAAACGCCAGTAAGTTCAAATATTTTCTCCATCAAATTTTTTTGCATGGAATTCTTGTTTGAGGTCTACACAAACGGGAAATCATAACGCAGACACTTGGTAGGTGGAGGAGCATAATATATTTATATGCACTTTTATGCAAAAAAAAAACATTTTCAAAAAATAAAAAATGTAAATCTATGTAAAATTATACACAAAACACGTCAATATCAGTTCAAATAAAAAATAACGTCAACAATCAGATTTCTGTATTTGAAATTCGCGCCATTTTGAATTTTTCAATTTTCGCAACAGATTTGCAATCAGCGACCTTGAAAAACCCCGACTAAAAATTTTTCCCATGAATTTTTAGATATTAAACCGTAAACTTAATTTTGTGCCCTAAAGAGCTTTAAAATGTTTATAAATTACTTTATATGATAAGAAAAGTTTAAATAATAATAAAACAATTCATTTTTAACAAATTTAAACTGTATACATTTGAAGACATAACGAAAAAGGAGCGAAAATCACGCAAAATGCACTTTTTTGCATACAAGTGCATATACAGGGTGCGCCGCTTAAAACTCCCCAGACTCGTAACTTTCTTATTTTTTAAACGACGACCATGTTGGGCACATCCGGTAGGTATTTTTAAAACCATTAAACATGCGTACCTACACAGAGTAAAAAAAATTTGAAAAAATGTTTACAAAAAGCAACTTAATTTTCTTGCATATTGTTTTCCTCACCCTGTACATGAACTGTGTTAATGTCTTCTTATAAAGGTTTCAATTAGCTTTAATTTATGTTATTAAGTCATGTTTTTATAATTTTTTTCATTTTTATCCTTTTATCCCATTAGGATCAACTCATGGCCAAAAAATCATTCGCCCCCTGCTACTAATGCAAAGCCACCTGCGATACCAAAATAAACGCAAAAAATCAAAAGAACATATTGGGCAGTTTTTTATCGGTAAATTTTACTGATGAAAGTTGTTCAAAATTTTTTAAAACCTTAAATCCAAAATCTCATCAAATAAAAAAATATTGATCTTTTGATTTAAAAAATTTTAAGTCCGAAAATATAATTTTACAATATCAATTATCATTCGTATTTAGTTACAGAGTATTTCTTTAGTTTAAAAAAAAAAAAAAATGAAATATTACAATACAATAACCCATTAAAATTATATTTTCAAACAAAATATTAATATTTTTTGATTTTGATTAAATTTTGGACTTAAGGTTTTTGAACAACTCTGAACAACTTTCATTAACAAAATTTTTGATGAAAAAATGCCTAATATGTTTTTTTTATTTTCCCCGTTTATTTTGATATCGTAGTTGATCCTAATGGACTCTATCTTTGAGTGAAATTTGATTTAAATCGGATGAAAATGAAAAAAGTTATAAGGGTGTTTCACTCTTAAGTGCGACACACTGCATTTCCAAATTTGAGGAAACAGTTAAAAACTCAATTTTAATCTTTATCTTTGGAGTGCGTGACTCTTAATCTCCATAGGAAAATTTTTGTCATTTTAAAATCCTGAATTCGGATTTTGGTTTTGTCTAGTTAATCCTGAAACATCCTGTATACTAGGTAGAGTGGCAAAAAAACTAAAACGACAATTAATTTCTTTATTCTTACTTTTTGCAAGAATGCTGTCAAAATAACAAAAGATCATTTGAACTGGAAATGTTTTTTAATGGTTTTTAGATTTTATTAAAATAATTGATGAAGGAGCGGGTAAGTGCCTTCTTAGTTGCCAAAATTGATAATTCGATTCCATCTTGAGGCAAATTAAAAATTTATCTGTGATTTGCTTCGGCTTAGAATTCAGTGGTTCCCAAACTTTTTCCTGTGGCGTCCCCGTTTTGATATCATCAAATGTTCTCGCCTCCCTGATAATTAAGACAAAAACTTTACTGCAATAACATTTATTCATTTATTTATTTAATAAAAAAATCAAAATACAATGTGAAGGGTGGTTTGTTAACGAGAACGAATAACCTTTTCAAATTTATATAATGTGTCTACATTTTTGTTAAAAAATTGTATTTTTATCCAGGAATAAGATTTCTTTCTGTGCTCTCACACCCCCCTTAACGTTACTTCACGCCTCCCAAGGGGGGCGCGTCCCCAAGTTTGGGAATCGCCGGCTTAGATGGAGAGTTTTTGTTTTATACTGCTGAAAATAAAAAAGAAAAACACATAAAATCTTATATTTGTAATCACAACAAAAATCTATAAATTGGGAGCTTCCTATAATAATAATTATGCCTTTATGAGAATGTATAACCAATTAGTAATCTCAAAATATAAACTTTTTACAGAATATGTCAATCCAACGAAAAGTGACACTGCTGCTGTATCTGATGGCTACCGCTCTGGCGCAATCCACTGAGGTAACCTCACAAAGCAACGGAACCAATGGATCCAGTAAGGTATCTGCCAGCTCATGGCCTCACTACAACATGGCAGCCGTTGCAACTGCGGTTTTGGTGGTGGGCGTAGGTCTGGTAACTGTGGTGGCTTTCCTGTCGCCTTTGTTCTTGCCCATGATGATCTACAGAATTTGCTACGCGCTAGGCGGCTGTCAAAATACTTTGGACGGCTACGTCGACCAATTCATTGGGAACGAGTTGGGTACCGCCAGGAATATCAGAAGTAGAAATAAGAGAGCGTTGGAGAATGTGGAACCAATTTTTGAAACCTACATCAACCAGTTTATTGGAAACGAGCTGGGTACTGACAGTAGAAATAAGAGAGCTATGGAATATGTGGAACCAATTTTGGTGACGTTGGCTAAAGCGTATGAGAATTATGGGGGCGAAGATGTAAAAAAAAACTTCAAGATGGCCAGTTTCTACACAAAATAGCTGTTTTGGTGCAAATGACGCCCGTTCTAGTGAACATATTTAGAATGATATTTTTTATAATGCATGTTTTGGGCCAGTTCTATGGCCTGCTTCAGATTTTTATTGATTTGTTCAATAGGTTTTAAGTTAAGTAATTTATTTTCTAGTTGTTAAAAACAGCATTAATTAGAGTAGGTGGCACAAATACAAACAAAATTTAACAAATATTTACTTTAAAATAAGTTTAATAATTAATTAATAATAATTTACTTTAGTCGCCTATGAGTTTTTCTTTCAAATTTCTGTTGAAGTGTTAAAAAGTGTAAAAAAACTTGAACGAAATTTTTAAATGAAAATAATGAAATTATTGGAAAAGTTGATTGGTAGGAATTTCAAATTAAAAATTATTTAATGAATTTCAATAAAAACATAAAACATAATATTAAGAAAGTGTTAAAGAAATTGTTAAATGTGACAACCATTTTCTCTAAGACATGAACTTTTTCTTCGCCGAAAATTAAAGTCTACTCTGTCCAACAATTGGTGATAATTTCGTGAAGAAGAAATAAATTCCATCAAAGTTCCCCAAGTGAAACTGTCACTTGGTAAGGCCTGGGAGCGACGTGGCCAATATTAGGGACAATAATTATTTCCTCACCCTATCCATGTATTCGAAAACTGGTGGTTTAAAAAGTCTCTTATATTAACACTAAAATGTGGCGGTGCTTCATCATGCATTAACCAGATTTCATATCTTAGTTGCAATGGCAAATCTTCAAGTAAATCAGGGAGAGTATTTTGCAGAAATTTTAAATAATTTCTAAAGTGAAATCAAAATATTCATAGAACTTGGCGAATATTTGTAATTCATCTGCAAGTAAATCAAGCCTAATTAATCCTGAATAACAGTAGGTAACCATATTTATTATTCTGCTGTATATAATTTTACGTATATTCAATTCACCAATCTCAAAAGTTTTTAGTAGGTCATTACACTAGTTTAACTTTATTTATCTGTATTATATTTATCGCTCAGATCATCTTTTATAAATAAACATGTGTATTAAACCTAGATGGTTTTAAATTAGGCTCGAAATTAGATAAAACTACTTGAAAGTGAAAAGCACATTAGACCACCTGGACGCCTAGTGTTCCATTGAGACTGAATTGTTTTTCGCAATGTTTACTTTAGAGTTACTTTCATTTGAGGTCGTGTCAATATTAATAACTTTCTTCAATATACACGTAAATAAAAACAGTTTTATAATTGTTTCTCCTTAGGCTCAAACTGGAATCTAGTAGCCAAACGAAACCAAAACGTGTAAGATAAATTAATTTCGTACGTGTTACATTCCCCATAGCAAGATGCAAGATTGCAGCCGGATGTTGTAGTATATAAATGTACAGGGTGATTGGTCGAGATCGAGAATGAATCCCCCCTTTATCTCCGTTAATATTTGAGATAGGAATCTGTGGAAAAAATGAGAGTAATTTATTTGTCCTTAATTTTTTAAATGTGTCATTAATTATACAGAGGGTTTAGAGGCGGAGGGACTGCAACATGGTCTTATTTTTTTAAATGGAACACCCTGTATGCTCTCCTAAAAATAAAATCTCCAGCTTTTTCTCAACCCAATGATATAAAACTCTTTGGAGATATCTTTAACAGTTTTCGAGATTTTTCCAGTTCATGCATACGTTCGATTTTGATAAAACTTCTATCTAGTAGGCCTTGGAAATTACCACCTCAATGAAAAACAAAATGAGCATCACGTAGCTTTACGTTCGTTAACATTTCGTGGGTAAATTTGCTTCCGCAATGTATTACACAAAGGGAGAAAGATCCGAAATTTTGGATATACTGGGTGGGCCAAAAAATGTTGCACTATTTACATTTGCCCATAACTGTTTTGTTTATTAACCGATTTTGAAGATGGCGTTGCTTACAGAGAAGAATGGACTATCGGCGAAAAGTTTCAAAATGGTGGTTTCTTTAAAAATGCAAGATGGCGGCCTCGTTTAAAAACAGCCCTTTGTCTAGGTCAATTACTTTTTAAGAAAAAATGTCGAAATGACACATCTACTAGAAAAAAGCAATAAAATGGACCTTTCTCTATGTTTTAAGACCTCGATGAGAAAAATCGGCCCATAGGGAGAGGACCTATCTATACGTAATCATATAAAGCATCTTTTTGTCTATGAATGACTTTGTTTAGGCTTTCTTCAAGCATAATAATAACAGACATATCCAAATTGATATACTTATATTGATGTTTCATCTCTAAACATGCTATTATTAAATTCATTGGACTATCTTTAATACATTATGAATATTGGATTAAAAATTATAAAATTCAAAACGTCTAAAAACAAATTATTAATTTTTTTTTTTTAACTCACCACAAAATTCATTCATTATGGTCACCAATTAAAAAACGAAGTCCACAAGAAGATGTTTTGAATTTTATAATTTTTAATCCAATATTCATAATGTATTAAAGATAGTCTAATGAATTTAATAATAGCATGTTTAGAGATGAAACATCAATATAAGTATATCAATTTGGATATGTTTGTTATTATTATGCTTGTATAAAGCCTAAACAAAGTCATTTATATATCAAGCAAAGAAAGAGAATTGTAAAATAATATCTTTTTGTCATTCTTAAGCTATATTGCCGATTTTTCTCATTGAGGTCTTAGAAAAAAGGCCCATTTTATTGCTTTTTTCTATTGGATGTGTCATTTCGATATTTTTTATTAAAAAAGAATTGGCGCAAAGAAAGGGTTATTTTCAAACCCGGAATTTAAGTAATACAGCTTAAGAATGACAAAAAGACGCTTTGTATGATTACGTATAAGGGGAGGAAAGTGATTTTACATTTGAATAGTTTTGAAGTTTAATTAAGTTAAGTAATACTTGTGCCAAAAATGATTTTAATTCGGACTTGCAAAGTTATAGTATTTATTGTTGTAATCGTAGATAAAATATAGTATTCAACTCGTGGTAATGGTAAATAACTCACTTGATGAATTACAGCACTCGCCTGCGGCTCGTGCCGCAAAGGATGTTCCATAAGTAATGGTACACAGAGCAACGACAGATTCCTTACGTAAAAATATAACGATTTAACCTAACTTACCTTAGTCCAAAAGTTGAGATTAACAGGGTGTCGAAGTAAAATTTATTTTCGTTTTTTTTTAAATAACTTCTTTAAAAATTATTTAATTTGCTGTTATTTGTAGAGGGCGCCACCGACGGTAGTGTGCGTGTCGTTTACATAATATCATAATGTTTTTCGGGATTTAAAAAAAAAAATTTAAATGAAAATTCCTAATTTCTCGTCTTTTTTACGTAAAAAAGGTATACCTTCTAAATGCTCTACGAGTAACAGTTCTGGAGATATTTGATTTTAAAGTATTCAATTTAACCAATTTAAATTATGATTAAATTTTAAGTTTATTTATTTAAAATAGTCATTGTTCTTCGTACTTTTTTTGCTAGTGATGGAATGTAACAAATTTAAAAAATCTGAAAAAGAAATTATTTAAAGAAATTAATTAAAAAAAAAACAATACAATAATTTTACTTTGACACCCTGTATCTCTGTTAATATCAACTTTTGGACTAAGGTAAGTTAGGTTAAATCGCAATATTTTTACGTAAGGAATCTGCCATTGCTGTGTGTACCATTACTTATGGGACACCCTGTATAGCTTCTCTCCCCATGGACCGATTTTCCTTAAGGAGGTCTTAAGGTATAGAGAAAGGCCCATTTTATTGCTTTTTTCTATTGGAAGAGTCATTTCGACATTTTCTCTTCAAAAAGAATTGGCTCAAACAAAGGGCTATTTTCAAACGAGGCCGCCATCTTGCATTTTAAAGAATCGACCATTTTGAAACTTTTCGTCGACAGTCCATTCTTTTCTGTAAGCAACTACCCCTAGTTCATTAAATCAGTTAATAAACAAAAAAGTTTTCGGCAAACGTAAAAAGTGCAAAATTTTTTAGCCTACCCGGTATGCACAGGGTGAACTCCAACTTATTTAATACCTTTTAAAGGGAGTTTCTGTTGATTTTTGTAACACGAATTACGAACAATAAAGTATAAAAAAGACAGTTGAAAAGCTGACCTGCCTTATATAAAAGTGTCGATATTGAACTTTTGAGAACCCCTGTAAGTCTCTAGCGAGTCACTTATGATGTGAACAACATGTTTTGTTTATCTAAGTTCTTTGAAATTGCAAAGGTAATAGGTCAGTTGCTAAAGTCCTCAAAATGACGTTTTCATGATTTTTTTTTCACGAAAACCACAGTATATTTCTTTAATTTTCTGTATTCGAACTTAACATTAAGGGGTCTACCATCCCTTAAAAGGAATTAAATAAGTTGTGGTTCACCCTGTATATTAAAAATGATAAAAGAGCTCGCACCGCTGTAAGAGGTTATGGAAATAAATACCCAAATAGAACAGCTCCAAGTAAAAACGCATTTAAACGGATATAGATCCAACATAGGTTGGAAAATAAAAAAAGAACCACATGGTAAATGAGGACGAGGAATTGGAAATAATGTTATACTTATTTTCGGAAAATTAATCAAAATCCTTAGGAGACGCGTTCAGGTATTCGAATACATATATTATAAGCCACAATTATTTTTGTAAAAACACAAACCCCATGATTATAAGCCCCAAAATCAATCTAAGCATTAAATTTTTATTACCGCTAGATTATAGATGATATAAAATCAGACAAGACACAGTTTTATCAAAAGCATACTACGTGACTCATAGGAATACCAGCAATGATAATGATAATCTCGTGGCCAGAACTGGCCTCGCACTTTACCATTTGTAATGCGTATCTTCTTTACTTCTTAATCAATGATTTAGACGAAACTTGGCAAACAGGAACGTATTGGGCCACAGATGAAGCCTATTGTTGGACATTAGAATCGATCGATTAGATGTGATATTTTCAAGGCCATTTTTGAGTTTGGAGATAGTTGAATAATTCACAAATGGCTTGTTCGAATTCAAATCGAAAAGGTTGTGGAGCCGATCCTGATTTTGACGTCAAGACGTTCTCAGATCCGGTCTCTATTAATAAACTTAATATCTGACACCTGACTATTTAATTTTACTCGCTGCTTTATACCGGACATTTGCCTCAACAAAGACTTGCTCCTTTATAGTAGCTTGGCCGTTTAGTGCAAAGGTTAATTTATTTTATTTTAAATATGTCTCTGATTATCGTGCAATAAACGATGTCCTCAGACCGGAACGTAAGATTTATTTAAAGAACAAAAAAAGCAGTTTGTCAAGGTACTGGAGATTCTTTTAATTCGACTTGAATATTTGGGTACGTTGGAAAATAGAGCTTGACAAATGCTTTGTGATGCACTCGTAATAGGTACCAAAAAAACATTAAATTCATCAATCTAATTTTACGATATTAGAATTCGTTGTCCCTGCACATACCATTTTAATTTATTGAATTTAAATTGCATGAATATGCATTACGCTGGTTTAGCAGTTTAAATCGTTACAAAAAAATTACGCAAATGCTCCAAAATGATAATTCGTCCGTGAAGATTATATTCATGCGAATTTCCTGGGATTCAACCAGTGGCACAATCAGTGGCACACAAACAAGCTCGTTTCTAAATGACGTAATGAAAGTCACCTTTGAGGAACGTGAAAGCGCCTATCGCTGGCTGGTACGAGGTGGTCACGAGGTGGATTTCTAATAGTTGTGTAACAAAACAAAGTAAATGCTGCATGCCCTCTGCTCCTCATACGTCTCATCTAGGTTGCGATGTGGAGGCAAAAATAATTAAGTTTGTTAGCTATCAGGCGACAAAATAGTTAGGATTGTTAGAAAATGGCCTTGGATTATAAAAAAAGGCCGGATCTAAAAGTTGCATACTTGTCTTGAAGGCTGAAACAACGTGTTTATGCTAAACTAGTGTTTTTTCCTCTTAATCGTGAAATCCGTAAACAACGGTAGTTGTTTTATGATTTAAAAAAGTACCTAAAAAACTTCAAAAAATCTGTTGGCAAAAGGCGAAAATTCGAATTTTAACGTTGGAAAAATACGGATTGTGAATTAATTCAAAACTTAACATATTTCGTATATTTATGATAGCTTATACTGACTAAACATGGAGACGTTTACGATCTTGTTCTTATTTCGAATAATTCTGCATTCCATTAACTTGTAATGTATTGGGTGTGCTACTACCAGAGGATATATGTTAGTGCTAAAATCTTCACTTGTACCAAATAACATTGCAGATTGTTTTACTAACCATGAAAATCTATAAGACTACATGGTAATCTCATAGTGCAAGATGAAGATGTAGATGACGCTTCAGCAAATCCAAAATTTATTAAATGTCATCTTTAATCAACAGATATGTGTTGTGAAAAATGGGCTCGAGTTTTTAAACCGATTCACTTTTTACTTGTACATTAACTAGGAGGGATAGTATTTTTAAAATATAGTATTTTTATTTTATGAATGGTTTAGACTCCAAGGCCACCGAATTGTATATTCTCACAGAACCTGTGTGTGGCGTTATTAACGACCAATTGCTGGTCGACTTAGAACATAATATTATTAGTTATTAAATTGTAGTCCACGAGATTAAAAGCTATTTACTTTAGCCTTAATTTACTAGTAGTCTTAGCAAATTGTACCCGCATCTCAGATTTGTGTCGTTTCCGCCATTAAATGTGTACAGGGTGGCTCAAATTCGTATGTTTTCTGAGGTTCCTGAGAATCCGTTAAGAGATAGAGTAAGTCTGATATGCGGATCCAGAGCTCTCTTTCCTAAAAATAATAGCGCAATCCGCATCTTTCTACCTCTCATTGTTTTCGAGCTCAATTTTTGGCCAAATCGACGTAATCCTATAACACCTCTAGAGTTTCATACTAGATACTGCAAAATAGTTTAAACATCCACAGGCACATTTTTGAGATACGTTCGATAACATAAAAATAATTTTGAATTTATTTTTCGTTTTTGAGATATGAACACAATTTTTGTTTTTTTAAATACACTGTGTTCTTTTTCAATTATGAAAAGAGGAGAGACACAGCTTTCTATACAGGGTGTTATTTAAGTACGTGGCCAAACTTCAAGGGGTGATTCTTTGAGTGATTCTAAGACGAAAAGTTTATATAAACATAGGTTCGGTAATGCTTCGTTTTCAAGATGGTGTCAAAATTTGTTTGAAAAATAATTTTTTCGTAAATGTCTTATTAATCCTTTAGCTGATTTTGTTGAAATTTGGCAGTGTTATTTATGGTAGTAAGGGACTAATTTAGCCCTAACTAAATTAGAATTATTAAGTCCAGTGGCGTCCCGGAAGCCACCTGAACCAATATTTTTGACAAAAACGATGTGCGCCACTGACTTGCAATTTTTAAATTTTTTTCGCATTAAGCAACTAAAAATACAACTTTTTTCTTTCTTGCATTTTTTCGCATCTTGCTTTTTTTTGTTTGTTTTTAACTTTCCGGCGTTATTGTTATTTACGATTTTTTATTATTTTTGTAATTTTTTTAATATGTTTCCTCAGGGACATGCAATAAAGTTTTTTCAAAAACGAAGTAAAATGCGAAAAAATGCTAGAAATAAAAAAATTGTATTTTTAGTTTTTTTTTTCAAAAAATCTTGAAAACGAAGCATTGCCGAATCTATGTTTATATAAAGTTTTCGTCTTAGAATCACCCCTTGAAGTTTAGCCACGTACTTAAATAACACCCTGTATATGTATTACTTATGCTACTTTTTTATTTAAATCTGTGAAAAATTATAACAAATGTAATCTTTGGAAATGTTTTATTCTATAAAAATAAAATTCAAATATAACAAAGAACTACATTTTCACTTGGCTAACATGTCCAGAGACAGTCAAACGGCTATTAAAGAAAATTAATTTTCATTTTGGCAAATCACGGACCTTACATTGAACCCAGAAACAGAATTAACTACAAAGCTAATAGAGATGAACAAGAAATTGCTATTTTAAAATTTGTTAGGTAAATCCAAATATTTCAAATTGCCTGACTCCTACCACCATGGGTGACATTCTTAATCATAACTGGTTTGATAGTATGGAAATCCCCTCGGGTTCTGTCCATGAGCGCTCTAAATTATTTGATCACTCCTGGTATATGTTATTTTCAAATATCCCCAAAGCCTAAAATCGAGCGGCGCCAATTTTTTATGAAAATTAACAAAATTTGGTACACTAAGGGATTTGGGTACACTGGATTTCGTTTTGCTGCCTAAATTTTGTTTTCCAAAATGGTAGCTTCAATATTTCGGTCAGAATAAGGAAAAAATGTATTCATTGGTTCATGGTCGGAAAATTTAGGATTAATGGTATATAAATGGGGAAAAATCGATTGGACCCCAACAATTAACCAGAAGTAGGGTGGTAGTGGGAAAAGGGGTGTTTTTAGGGATGAAACGTTGTTTTTCACCATCCCGAACCTTAAACGGTTAATCAAAGTTCCCTTATTTGATATTACATTGAAATTACCATTTTGCAACACTCTCAACACTTCATTTCAATAAACAATGAAAAATTCTTGACATTTACGGAAAAATGTATCTTGAAAAGATCGTTGTTTTGGTTTTTCTCATTTTTGACAGTATTTTTCCATAAGTATAATGTTTTTAAACCATCTTAAAGTATTATGACATTTTCAAAAATCAAAATTTTGTTATTCAACTTTTTTTATTAAAAATTAGGCCTCAAATTAATTTCACGATAAATCAAAATATAAATATTTCGCTCCAAAAAAATTACAGCTTATTTGAGACACAAAAATGTACATTTTCACCAAATTTCATTAAAATCGAATCATTTTTGTGGGAGATAAAAGTAAAAAAACAAATTTTTGACGTATTTCCCAATAGTTTGAGGTTAGGTTAGGTTAGATTAGGTTAGCTGTCAAAACAGTGTCAAATTACCATTAATTATTAAAAACTTGAAATAATTTTATAACTTTATGGTTCTGAGGTCGCCGAATTCAAATTTTAAGCAAGATTAACGATTTTGGCAGCTGTTAACTACCTGGCTGATGAACACTGAGTCATAGACATATTTTGCATTAAATTTTTATTCTAAAAACCATGAAAAAACATAAGGAAGAAAAAAAATTTTATTACAAATTGATCTGCTTTCTCAATTTCATGAAAGCTGCTAATAGTTTTGGCAGGTGCCAAGTGCTAAAATAATTTTTTTTTATATTTGGCTGTTAGAAAATTTCTTAGCATTGATGTATTTGAAACTATTCACTTCAAGTACCATTAGGTTGAATTTGAATAAATTCAGCGACCTCAAAACCATAAAGTTATAAAATTATTTCAAGTTTTCAATAATTAATGGTAATTTAAGACACTGTTTTGACAGCTGTCAACTGTAAAAATTCTTAATTGACGTCAGATTTAAATACAGCAATCAGAAAAATATAACGTCATTTTTCAAGGTCATTGTTAAGTATAGATTCTTTCAACTTTTTGAATCGTTAATGTTGACTTGACACTTGACAGCTGGTTGGCAGCTGTCAACTGTCAAAAGTGTCATTTTTACTATTAGATTAGAATTCAGAGATTTTAAACACATATATACGGATTTCTTAAATTCAGCGTGTCCAAATCCATTAGTGTACCAAATTTTGTTAATTTTCATAAAAATTGGCGTGGTGATGGATTTTGGATGCCTATTTTTACAAAAGGATCTAACTGGTTTTCAATTATTTTACTGAGCAAAAAAATACTGAAGAAATAAATCTACCAATCCCCTTTTCCGGAAACACCTTGTTGAGATGTCCTGTAGTTTGTCTAGTACTTTGCGCAGGATCACCATCTTGCTGAAAGTATATTCTTCTATAATTTGCTAGAAGTATATTGCCTAAATATGGCGGTAAAAAAAATTCTAAGATATTTATGTAAGAAGCTGAGGTTAGGTTGCCATTAAAAAAGTGGGGACCTAATAATTGGTTGTTAATCAATCCACACCAAACACTGAACCCAAATCACCCTTGTATCTGTCTTATTTTGTGACCTGTGATGTTTGTTATAGTAACATTCATCTGTGCAGATGACAAATTTTGGGAAATCAGGGTTTTAATTGTTCCTGTAGATAAACCAGTTGCAAAATTCTACTCTTCGGTTGAAGTGATGTTAACAACTGTTACTGTGGCCCTTCACGTCCCACCCCTAGCACCGCTACTGTCTTGCAGAACGACATCTTTTCAGCATGAAGGCCTCTGAAGAAATTTATTTGATTAATTCACGGTAATGTCGGTAATGCACCTCCAACGATAATAATTACGTCGAATTCAACAATAAAATGAATCAAATTCTTTGTATCGTCAATGTATATAAATTACTTTGCATCTATCAGAATTAATTAAAGAAGATCACTTGGTACCGTGGCCTACTCATCCTTTGTGGGTTGCTCCATTTGTAATTTATTGTAATACCTCTTTGTTTTTTAATAGGTCAAATCTAACGCAAATAATTCAAGTAGAGTTATGTATCTACTGTGTGAACCAAGCATTTTTTTAATCGAATACGTGCACTAAAGGTAACCTGTTTTTCCTATCCGGTACCAACGGTAAGATGGTAGTATTGAGTAAAGGAATAATATGTTATTAAATAACTTGAGAGGATATAAATTAGTGTCATTGAAATAATTTATTTCAAAAGAATACAACAAAATGTTATTTTTAAATTTGTGCTTTATACAGGGTGGAGCAATAGTGTGTCCGACTTCGATAGTTCGAGTTCTATAATAGCTATAAATTTAAAAAAATGCAAGAAAACAAACTACTGTTCAAAACTTTCGAGACACCTATAAAAAGTACTACATTTAAGAAGCTGTAACTTTCACATTTTTTTGTGAATCTTAAATATTGACCTAGTGTCGTAAAGCCCTATCCTTGGCCTCTTTGCCATTGACGTTGAGTATTTTTTTGCAGTTTTTTCCTTGTTGTACGGGGTGTGAGTTTAGGGTCTTGCAAAAAAATCATTTTCTTGACCAGTAATGTATCAAATTTGAGAGACCCTAGAAAGATTCTTTTTTTATCGGGTTATTTCTAAGGCTCATACCTCGAGACGTTTTTTAAATTTTTTCCATATCTTGCGTTGTTATGAAAATATAGTAATTTCTATGAAATTCCTTATTTCTCTTTAAAATTGTCCTTTTGGGACAAAATTTTCCAATGCAATAACAGATTGTTTAAAACAAGAGATAAATAAATATCACATAATGAAAATCGCCAGCACCAGTGACGTGTAAAATGGGGTTTATGGACCTCAAAAAACGAAAATTCGTTAGCCAACTTCATATATTCTATAAAAGTATCAAAGGTTGCTATTCTGAAGGCACTAAAATGTAACTCGTATATTTGTCAAAGTCAGAGGCGTACAAAAGGGGTTTCACTAGTAACACCCTCATACCTAGGGACATTTTTTAAATTTTTTCGACAAGTCGCGTTTGACCTTAATTTATTCTCAGTACATCGTTAATTATTGATTTCTTTGGCTTTAGGGGTGGTTTTCACCCTCCTAAGAGTAAGAGTACCAATAATTTTTCTTGTTAGGATATAAGTTTTATGTCCTAAAATATAAAAATTTGCAAAAAAAAGTTCTGGTGTAACGAAGTGATTTTTTCAGTCAAGGAATGTCCGTTTTTGCTTTAAATATTACCGTCACTTGGGTACACCCTGCCGCCGCTTTATAGTAAGTCCTGTTTTGGTTAAGTTATTACTGAATTGTAAAAAACCCGCTGGTAAAGAAGCAGTTAACTAATTGATTGATTAATTTTCGATAATCCCCGGTATAATTAAAATCCGTGAATTATTATAAATAAAGACCGAGTCGGAAACAAAAATCATTAGTTACTAAAACCGGTCAAAATATTAATCCGTGTCCGTTTTAATCCGTTTCCTTTTGCAATATAGTCTAGAAATTGCAAGTAACCCATTTCCGGTTATGGATGCTACGAGTCAATGTTGCTAATTACATAATACGCTCGACCTCAGCAAGTAACGTTGTGAGGACGAGTCCTTCGTTTCAAGTCAGTACGCCCCTTTAACGCGCCGTCTGGATACGTCATAAAAGTAATAAAACGCCAGGAATCAGCCCAGTCCGCATCAGTTCCAGATCAGTCGAAGATCAATCCGAAGCAGTCCGCATCAATCCGAAACACTGTCACCGTTTTCACTCGAAGCAGTCCGCATCAATCCGAAACTGTCACCGTTTTCACTATCCGTCCGTACCGCCTTCAGTTTAAGTATAGATATTCAGAGATCTTATTGTTCGTGAGTACCGCTGTATTATACTACTAAATCAAACTAGAGCTAATTAGTAATTCCTCCGTTGGTCTTTTGTTTCATAAAATATGCATCGGCTGGTTAGATTTGCTCGCTCGGGTAATCTTTAAGGCTTCAGTGCATAAAGTTCTACCGGAGAACTTATCTTACGAAAAATAGTCCTTGTTAAATAGCTCTATATTTGTGGCAGTAGTTCACCGTATTGTGAAACCCTCTGTGTAGACAAGAATATCTATAGCTAACCGACTTCACGCCGTTCATACTATGTCCTGTTGGAAATTCCGTTTACTTGCCGCCCGAAATCGTTTCAGCCGCGAAAACAGACACTGGTTATCAAAACTCACCGTCTTTCGAAATAAAATCATATCCACGCGTATATACTCTTGATTACCAGCCCGCATATTTATTAGCGTTATCAAATTTGTACCCACTCGACTGCAAAGTCGCTGAAATATCCTGTTTATTTATTTATCCATTACTGTTCTAATAAATAAATACGTTGGTATACATGGGTAAAATTCAAGAGTTATTATTTCAGTTACTTATTTCTAATTAACCCGTTTGAGAAATTGTCCAAGTCCAGTTGACAAGACAATCATCTTAAGATCCCTGCACAAATTACCGCATCTCCATCTGTTAGCTACCCCTAAACGTTCTCACCACCGGAGAACCAAACAAGTGCTGTTACGTGCACTTAAAAACTAAGGAACTTGCGCCCGAGTTTCCGTCTAAAAAGTGTTACAAAGCCAAAGCCTGTTTGTAAGCAGCCAGTTACAAACATTACAGGTTACGTAAGTACACGTCGTCACACTACCTGCTGAAAACACAAAATATAGCTACCTAATTTTTCCATTGTAGTCCTATTAAATTGGCCATATTAGAGGTGCAATCGCGAATTTTAAAATTTTGACCTCAGATTCATAATCAGCGACCTCAAAATCATATAGGTACATGAATTTATTTAATATTTTTGAGTCAGTATTAAATTGTGAAATTCGGGGGTCGTTTTTACCCTCTAGGGGTAGAAGCACATCTAAGTATTCCTTTTTCTTTTTAATATTCGAAGTTGACACCCTAAAGTTTAAGAATGCGCAAAAAAAAATTTCCAAGCCGCTATAAAATTAGTCCGAAGTTTGGGTACTTTTTGACACCTAGTGACTATTTATACATACATAATTTTAAACAAAAAGTTACTCCGCATAGCTCGCGTTTTGTCTGGGTGACGTCAGACGCCCGTCACTGCGAACAAACTGCACCGATCGCGATCATTCGATTGTTGTGTCAATTGTATTTCCAAAAAACACCAACAGAAAACAGTGGAAAAGCGTGCGCTGCACGCATCGAATAGCTTCAGACAGTGAGTGGAGGGGGCTGCGATACCGCCGATTCTAGTCTGTCTAGCGTCTGTCTGGTAATAATTTTAACAAAGTGAAGTGCATCTAATGAAATAATTAATAAATTAATAATTAATGTAAGTAAATGAATTATTTGCCCAAATAAATTGTTATATTTTAACGAATATAATTAGTCTCGCGTTTCGTTCTTGGCTGTAATAATTCTCCGAAGAAGATGTTAAGGCGAAAGTACAGTTTTTTAACGTGTTATAGCAAGTAGCTAAATGTTTGTACTTGATTATTAGCCAGTAATTTTAAAAAATATGTAAAATAACTCTACGAATGTAACACTTTGCCACTTTTAACTTGATTAAACCTCAAAGTTGATCGGTTGTGGTGAAAACGGTTAATTTTAAATTTCCCTATTTTTTCAGGGGGCTACGATAAGAAAATGGTTCCGATAGAAAAACGAACAAACAATAATGTTGAATTACCACCTAAATGATGCTAGCTAGCAAAAGGACAGGTAAGTTTAATATGTAGTTATTTTAATATCTAAGTACCTTTATAATTATTATGTTCCTATTTAATGGGAAAATTGAAAAACGAAACTAGGTCAAGGTCAAGACTTTAACCTAGGGCTGTCTGCTCGGCTGTCTGGCAAAGCACAAAAATGTAACTATTTTCTATCATTTAAATATCTGCTAATTATGTTGAAATAAAACAGGTTTTAGGTATGTTTACAAGAAAAATTTTAGTTTTAAGCTTATTTCTTTGTTTTTCAAAGAGAAAAATTCTTATGTTCTTACATTATGATCCTGTCAAAGGTACCATAAAGAGAAAAAATATGCACTTTCCAGATCTGCTAGCACAAAAAATATGTTTGAGAACACCTAAGTCTGTACATACAGGGTGATTCACCAGGAGAGGGACAAAATGTTATGGTAGATAGAGTTCACTTAGGTGAATTAGAAATGACTATTAAAAAAAGCCTGAGCCTTTTTTTTATTGAACTACAGGGTGATTTATGAGTTTTGCCCAATAATACTTCTTAAGGTCATATCTTTTAGACTAATCACTAGAATCAGCTCGTATTGTGGGTATATAGTATACTATTAATTGTCAATTTACATGCATAATCAAAGACAAAAAATTCCAGGGCCGGCTCAACTAATTTTTATTTTTAGGGCTCCTGTGAAAAAATTCACCCTGTGTACGTGATTTCTAAATTCTAATACAGAATTATGAAACTACATACAAAAATGATCGAAAACATGTATTTTGTTGTTCTGCCACACTTTGGGCGAATTTTAAATAAACGATCAATTTTCGCCAAAATCGAAGGTCTGCACAAAATAAATTTATAAAATTACATGTTCCTCTCTTATTCAAACTAAAATATTTGTTATACAAAATATTGTGATTTCATGCATGATTAATATGAAATAAATAATCAAAAATAAATAATTTTAACATCAGATTAAGAAGGTAATTTTGAGGTTTCTGTGAAATATCAGTCTGCATACATTTTTCTCAAATTCTGATAATAAATTGTGGAACTACATTTAAAAATTAACGAAATTATTTATTTTTTTATCACAATACCTACATCAATAAACAGAACATTATAAACAACAAATTCGCAGAACATAAAACCTTATAACTTATTTTCAAAATGAAAGCCTTCTGCCTCCCTACATTTTCTTTGTCGTAAAATTAAATTTCCTACGGCTTTCCTAATAACGACAGGATTATTAATGTTCTGTTTATTGATGTACTGTGATAAAAAAATAAACAATTTCGTTAATTACTTCCTTACCAAAAGTGAGGAAGATAATGTATTCGTGAAATTTTTTATTGCATTTCTGGACGATTCTCGACGAATTTATACACAAAAATTTTCTGTTTTTAAAATAATTAAAGATCTCAAATTTGGTACACACGTTCTAGAGGTCAAGGAAATGATTAAGTTCGTTAATGAGCAAAATCGGGGTCTACCGGACCCCAACATTTCTATTTCTAACTTTACAAAAAAATTTATTCATGATGAAAGATTATAAATAGGATCTGATATACAACTCATTATAATATTGTGTCCAAATGTTGAAATACACAAAATACGCCAAAAAACAAAATACGTACAAAACAACAAAATGCGTCAAAAAACAAAATACGTCAAAAATTACTTTTCTTATAAACTCCACCACACGGTGAGGAAGTTTTGATCCCATAATTGGCAGCGGTTTTTTTAATGTAGTTCCATAATTTATTATCAGAATTTGAGAAAAATGTATACTGACTGATTTTTTTCACAGAAACCTCAGAAATAAAAATAACTTAATCTGATGTTGAAATTATTTATTTTTGATTATTTATTTCATATTAATCAACCATGAAATCACAAAATTTTGTATAACAAATATTTTAGTTTAAATAAGAGAGGAAAATGTAATTTTATAAATTTATTTTCTGCAGACCTTCGATTTTGGCGAAAATTGATCGTTTATTTAAAATTCGCCCAAAGTGTGGCAAAACAACAAAATACATGTTTTCGATCATTTTTGTATGTAGTTTCATAATTCAGTATTAGAATTTAAAAATCACGTACACAGGGTGAATTTTTTCATAGGAGCCCTAAAAATAAAAATTAGTTGAGCCGGCCCTGGAATTTTCTGTCTTTGATTATGCATGTAAATTGACAATTAATAATATACTATATGCCCACAATACGAGCTGATTCTAGTGATTAGTTTAAAAGATATGGCCTTAAGAAATATTGGGCAAAACTCATAAATCACCCTGTAGTTCAATAAAAAAAGGCTCAGGCTTTTTTCAATAGTCATTTCTAATTCACCTAAGTGAACTCTATCTACCATAACATTTTGTCCCTTTCCTCGTGAATCACCCTGTATATGATGAATGCTAAGCTTTTTACACATCCTATATATTTTGTGGCTATTAAACCTAAATTAAAATTAAACCATGGTCTTTTAAAACACCATGAATGAATGTTTTAAAGTTTTTCATTGGTAAATATCTCACTAACGTGAATACATTTTGCTACCTACCTGTTTGTGTTACTTTTTGTCATTATACTTACAGTGCTAATTTTTCATATTTTTTTAAGGGCGTGTGACACTTAACATGTTTTAATACAAAATTTAGTATATTTTAATGGAAAAAAAAAAAAATGTGAAAACTTAATCAAATTTTGCACAAAATGGCTTTGTCATGTATTCTACCGATCTATGTTTTAGTAAAGTTGAAATATTATAACTTGGCGTATGTGACGTTACATGCGTGTGAACTAATTCGTCAACACGCCAATGTCAGTGGTCACCAAACTGTTCTTTTTCTTAAGAAAACTCATAGCATTATCATAACCAATTTTTGCATGCCATGTCATAATTATTAATTGGCGTACCTGGTTCGAAAACAAAAATATAGGTACTTAGAGCATTTTAAAATTTTTATTTTCAATAGTAACCATATACGGGTGTCCCAGTTAAAACCATTTTCTCGGAAATTTATAGAGATATTTGATTTCTGTAAAGGGCATTCACTATAGTATA
This sequence comes from Rhagium mordax, assembly GCA_963680705.1. Classification (NCBI taxonomy): domain Eukaryota; kingdom Metazoa; phylum Arthropoda; class Insecta; order Coleoptera; family Cerambycidae; genus Rhagium; species Rhagium mordax. The sequence goes on along the minus strand of OY796662.1, from coordinate 5,585,889 downwards.
GTAAAGACGGTTTTTCTTCATGTTGATTTAAAAAAAAAGATGTCATTTAAACCAACACATTGCATGGTGTCATCGTAAATTTCGCACAGACAGACAGCCATTGGAGAAAGTTTACTAAAGCTGACCAGTACCTATATTTTAAATTTTGAAACGGGTATTAAATGGTTTGCAAGAGAAAATAAGTTCTTTCAGAATTTTTTATATTTCTCTGTCAACGAAAACAGTTATCTACTACCTATCTAGCAAGTAAAATCGTTCTAATTATTGAAGAGATGCTCCAACTGATTTGTTTTATGTTTGACTCTCAGATACGTCCAAGGACAGAGAACATCGATGAAGAATAGTCTAAATGGATCGGAGGGCAGAAAACATGGATAACAAAGACATCAAAATGGTAAGTTTATTACATGAAACCAATAAATTTGATTTATTTTAAAATGCAATATATTTCAGCTGGTGTCGCTGGTGATATACAATCAACAGATAACTCTATCGTAGAGAGTTTCGTTAAACCAGAGCCGAGATCTCGACGAGTATCTTGTCAATATCTTTGTTATTTCTAAAATAGCTGGGGTATGACAAGTGTTAAGGCTTGTAACTGTATTCGGGGATTTTTTGGGTGCATTAGTGCCCAGAAAAGCAGTTAGTAGGCTCTGGTTTTCGCGTGTGAGTGATGGATACCCAAGGACTGAACTTCTCCCTCTTATGATCTTCACACTACGTTTAAGTGGTGAGTAGTAATATTTTCTTCTTGTAGTTTCAAATAGTTGTAGACATTTTAAGTAGGTATTAATTCCAATAACCTCTTAATATCTACTCCATACTCCATTTTTCTACTTCAGTACTAATCTAGACTCTAGACTATTGGAACGTAGATTTTTAACACTTTAGCATTAATATAAAAATTTTACTAGTCTGTAACTGACGACTCTTTGCAGTATCCCTAAAAAGGGGTGGTGAATTCTGGTGTACTTTGTCTGTTTTGTTATAATTAGATGTCTAACTGTTTCTCTCAATTGTTTCAGGGTGTGCTCGTGAGGGGTTTAAATTGTGCTATTATGGGGACGGACCGCTTTAGGGAAAGGAGATAAAGGCATGTATTGGTGTATTATTAAATTTTTTCTTACTAATTTGTGTTTTTCTGTATGTAGGTAGGTTCCGAACGAGAAAGGAATGGTGAAAACATCATAAGGTAAATAGACATATCGGGTGTTTATATTCGATGTATTTTGATACTGAGAAGAACTATAAACTTTAACAAACTTGCGTTGAATAGGTACCTTCTGGAAAAATGAGAAAAACCGGATATTCTAAATTTATTAGATAAAAAATATCAGAAATGTGAATTAGTAAAAATGTTTTATGAATGATTCTTCCCATATCAAAATACAGCGCATGGTGACTATCGCTAATGATGCAGGTTAATTTTGTTTTCCTTCCTTCATTGACTTGATGCAAAATAAAGATTCATTTAATTTAATGCGATGGCATGGGTTGGTTAGTAACTACCATCTAGTAAATATTTAGAATGATCTAAAGCAAAATTGTCCAATAAACAATATTGGTGAATTTTAGTCAAACTCTATCTAAATATCTTTTTTCTTTTGTTTCAGGGTGAGTCATATATGAACCGATAGCATTTGCATTGTATCGTGGGTGAGTTAAAAGTGTTTGTTTATAAGAAAAATACATCAAAAGACAAAATCATTCCATCACGTGTTCCTTAAGAATCGGCAATATCATCCAATGGAGACAAACAGGTATTGACATGTTCTAAAACTTTGTGTACGACATGATAACGAATGTAAAGAAAAATAAATATTGTGCTGTTTCGAGTAAGTATTTATGATATACATAACATAAAATTTCGAAAATGAAATTTTCATCTTTCGGACGTTTGCAAGTTTTATCATTTCTTTAAATAACTCTTTATTTTAGATTTTTTAAATACGTTAGAAATTCTAGAGGTACAGTCATGTAAAAGAAAAACATTAGAAAAGCAAAACATGATATGCCCTTTAACACTGGCTTGGATAGTAAGTTCAAATATTCGAGTTTTTTGTTAGATGTGTACATATTTTCTCCTTAGTTCCAGGGTGACCCATGTCAAGTAACAGCGCTTAAAATGAGATGAGAAATACAATTATTCTATAGATCTTTTTACATAAAATTAATAATGCCTCCCTTAACACTTGTCTGGTTGGTAAGTCCAAAATTATTTATTAATAATTAGTGTTAATAATGCTCTACTACTTCTGAGCGTTGCCCACTATTAGATATCTAACTCTTTTCTCTTTTGTTTCAGGGCGAGTTTTGTGAAATGGTAGTGGTTAATTAGGCTACAACGTATCGCAGAAGTGATAGCAGTTAAAGGTATTTTTTGCTAGTATATCACATTTAGCAGCATTTACTAACTATTATTTTTTGGTAGGTTCAGAACGAGATAGGATATGGTGAAAACATCTCAAAAGGTAAGATTATTAACATAATCTAGATTATGAATCTTTTAAGAATATAGCCAATAATATTATTATATGAAGATATTAGCGTGTTGATTTGTTCTGCAAGTTTGTGTAAGTGAAAGAAAAATTAGTGCTGTGTACTATTGTGCAACAAGTGTCAACTGTATTGAGTTGCAAAACTAAAAATTTGAGGTTATGTTAGTCACGATAATTTTAGCCTCATAATGGCGGGTGGGCGTGACTTCGGCTCTATTGTCACCTCTGTCCCTGTAAAGTCTCTGTGGGCACGATAGCAAAAGGGATATGAACTAGGCGCCTTATTACAAATGTCAGAGAATGGAGGGAACGAAAAAAGGGGAGCATTAGAAGAATCAAGGCCTAATTGTGAGTAATGGAAGGAGGATGTAGGAAAATTAATCAATGGAATGGAATAAAGGCGACAGCTGCGCCCTCCATCCCAAAAAAAGTATCTGTGTTGCATAACGTTACATAACAGATTTTCCAGGATGGGAAAAAAATTATTCTTCTAACAGTTACACAGGGAAGTATTTACAGTCATTCTTATTTATAATATATGCATAAAAAACCCTCTGCCTGTTTCTACTGACTCCTCAGTATCATACTGGCAACCCTTTATTTTAGATTTTTTAGACATGAAAAATTTTAATAAATAATATGAAATGGTACCTGTATTGAAGAAGAGATATCCACAAAGTCGTACAAAAGAAGAAACTTATCAAACATGTCTGCTGTATCTACTTCTGGGAAATTATTTAATTCGTATATTAAACAATACATATCAATGTAACCATTTATTACTTATGTTTATACAAATAATGTTAATCGATTACAAGATAAAATTGGCCAAGTTGGAAAATATACTGTCACCAAATGGTGAAATGGTAACTTCAGAGAGATGCCAAGATGATACATACCTATACATATCCTCATTGGTCAGAGTGGTAAGTCCAAAATATTAATCTTAAACACACTTTGCCACTTTCGAGATTTATTGTTATTTATATCGATATTATACAGGCTTTTAAAAGTTACAAGTTGCAGTTTTTAGAATTATGAATATTATAAGATATAGTTATTTAATTTTATTGTTATTATTATTAAGTGTGTAAGATATATACTGTGGGAAATAAAATGTTTCTATCTATCTATCTATCTATCTATCAGGAATATTCCGTTGAGAAATTGAAACTATCTCTTGCAGTTCTCGAGATTTTTGAAAAATAGTAAAATTTTTGTTTTTAATTTTTCCCAGCGTTATTTGAAGAGATATCGAAAAACTAAAAACACTTTTTCATTGGTGTTCTTTATCCTTTATACAGGATAGCGTAAAAAAAATTTTCATGAGACGTTTCATCTATTCGCGACCATCATCAAGTACGTTATTTTAAATACGGACCTGTATTTTTTGTAGCATTTGTACCTCAGACTTCACTGATGTAGTAAAATTTTATGGTGCTAAACGTTTCGTAGCTGTAAACCATCATCAATGAAAAAAATCATATATTTTTTCAATTTAACGTTATTTTACTATTTTTCATAATTAATAATTTTTAACATTGAAACTATAAAAATGAAATTACAAGCAGGAACCCAAGTAAAGGCATAATAAATTAATTTTAACAATTAACAATAATAATGATAAATAACTAACCAAATATTGCCTAAAAGTTATTTGTGGCATCGTTCAATTTTCTTTCTTTTCTTATTAGGGATTTACAACTTTGTTGACTCAAAACCGATTTTGATTTTTTTTTTTTTTTAGTTTATATAGTTTGTACCTATAAGTTTATAGAAAAGTTCCCCATAGGTGAGAAGGTGTGCTTTTTATTTTATCAATTGTTATTAACAAATAAGTGGTTTTTTAAACAATTGCCTGAAATTTGATTACATAATATTTTTGGAATCACAGATTGCGATGGCCTCAAAATCGGTCTAAAAACAAAATGACGTCTGCAAAATGGCGTCGAATGTCTAATTTTTTATTTTCTTTTTTTATTATATTTATTAGATTTTTCAGGGTTTTTGGGGTTGCTGATTACGAATTTGGCATTAAAACTGGAATAAAATAAAAAATGGTGGATTCAAAATGCCGGAAAAGGGTCAATTTATTTTATTGGTATTTTATTTCTTTTACCGGGTGACAGCTACAATTACAAACCAAAACAAAAGCCATTTATGTGAATCACAGCCACCTAAACCAGTCTTATGATTTTCAAATGGAACATCCTCATTTTTTGACATTTTTTAAACCAGCGGATCATTTTACGTTATAATAGTGTCTTTTTGGATTTTTTGGAAATAACTATCTTTTTATTTAATTTTTAAAAACAGAATTAGGTGGCTATGATTCACATAAATGGGTTTTGTTTTGGTTTGTAATTGTAGCTGTCACCCTGTATAAGAAATAAAATCCCAATAAAATAAATTAACCCCTTTCCTCCATTTTGAATCCGCCAATTTTTATTTTTTATTTTTTTAGTTTTAATGCCAAATTCGTAATCAGCGACACACCCAGAAATCTGATAAATATAATAAGAAAAAGAAAATAAAAATTAGATTATCGACACCATTTTGTAGACGCCATTTTGTTTTTAGACCGATTTTGAGGCCAGATTCGTAATCTATGACCCCAAAAACATTCTGTAATCAAATTTTTGGCAATTGTTTATATAAATAAGAGTTATAAATTTTAAAATTAAAAGTGTATTAAAATAGTAGTTTATTCCATAAGCATATAATGGCCTATATTATTCACGAGGGTGAAAGTTTACGACACGAGCCGAAGGCGAGTGTCATAAATCACCAGAGTAAGTAATAGTCATTATATGCGAGTAGAATACCCTATTTCATCCACGATTATTAAATATTTTTGAATAAATTTTTTACTGAAAATTTTTTTACATAAGTACTATTTATTTTTAACATTTTTAATGAGCAGGTCGTTATGGTCAAAAGAACGGCCCGTCATAAATTAAATTTAAACGTCAACGTTACTTTAATGCAATTTTTAACAAATATCCGATACGTCGTCATAGAAACTTTGTTCATTATTCACTGCAGTGAATAATGAAATCATTATTCACCGCAAGGAATAATGGATAGCACTATACTTGAGGAAATACGTACATGGTGATCATTTTAAGTGCCTCACTCGATTTTCCTGCTTTATTCTTCACCTAGGAAAAAAATTCAAAAACCATGCTTGTGTACTTTTTTCCGAGGAATCCGATTCCGAAAAGATAAAAACAATTGAATGTCAAAGAAAAAGGTTATGGCCGAGAAACTGAAAAAGAAAAAAATATACACCACTTTATTTCATAACATATATTTGGGTTATTTTAAATTAAAACCTCAATATCTTATTAAATATGAAAGACAATGATGATATATTATATATTGCTGAATTCAGAAAGAAAAGTTCTTTAAACTGAGCTCAATATACAGGGTGTATCACCTATAATAAAAAAATTAAAGCAATTTCCGGTCAAACCGGAAGTGAAAAATAAGTATATGATACGCATTTACAATCAGTGAAATGTCACATATCCATTTCCGCATTAATATACAGGGTATATATATTTTTTCTTTTTCAGTTTTTCGGCCATAACTTTTTTCTTTGACATTCAATTGTTTTTGTCTTTTCGGAATCGGATTCCTCGGAAAAAAGTACACAAGTATGGTTTTGAATTTTTTTCCTAGGTGAAGAATAAAGCAGCAAAATCGAGTGAGGCACTTAAAATTATCACCCTGTACATAATGCATACATTATTTAGTAGTCGTGGATAAAAACACTTATTTGTTAATAACAATTGAAAAAATAAAAAGCACACCTTCTCACTTATGGGGAACTTTTCTATAAACTTATTCCAAAATAAAAAAAAAAAAAATTATCAAAATCGGTTTTGAGTCAACGAAGTTAGAACTTTAGCGAATTTTTAGCGTTTAATGGACTAATTGACGAAAAAGCATAACCCCTTATTTTGTTGCTATCATTGTTCATAACTATTAGACCCAGAAAAAAGTGGGGGTACAAGGGTACATACCTCACAATAAAAAAATCTATTTATTTATCTTCAGCAACATCTTCAGATCCCTCTTGGATATATATACTTAATGGTAATGTGTTTGGACTGCACATAACAATAAAACGTGCAACATAAAATATTCTTTTATTAGAAGCGGAGATAAAATTGATGCGTGTAGAGAGAGACTTCTATCAGAAAGAGCACCACGCCTTGGACGCACATGCCGCAGAAGAAAAGTGAGCAAAACAAACTCGCTCATCACTTTCTCCGGTTGTGCCCAATACCAGGGGCGTAGCCGGAAAATTTACCATTACCGCTCGATTAAAAATTGAAGAATGCAACGTTTTGTTTTACGCTTAATTACCTGCTTGAATGATATATGATAAAGTTTATAATGTATGAAGACTATAAGAACCGTTTAAATTTTCGTAAAAATCCGTGGCCCATAGCCTTTAACATTTCATTCCTATTTAAATAACTTCTTTGCACAATTAGAGGCACCAGTAGAAACAAAATCTAATCGAAATTTAACCAATATTTTAAAATTAAAAACCCAAAACACCCAAAAAAAAGTCGTCATCTTTGTCCCTATATGGAAACGTTCAGTATAGATAAGCATCCATAATTTTTAACCTCATTTTAAGAATTCTTAAGAAACTGCCAGGACTTTTTCGGTGTGTGTGTGTGTGTGTCAATAAACGCTCTTATGTAATTCAATCATTAATTTTCTACTTCGTTATGCCTAACACCCCATTCTACTTCTATGGCTATTATACCATTACAAATAAGTTAGTGGTCATCGAAATATTGCGACATCATCAATAATGTTGAACATAGCAAACATAGACAAAGTGGAAAGTGTATTCGAGTGTCAATTGCGCCTCTAGTCTGGGCGTGGAAAATTATGTCCCTGGAACTCGATAAGAAAGCTGACTGCATTTCCTGTTGTAAGACATCAAAAAACATTTTTTTTTTAATTTTCCAAGGAAATTGTGCTCTAAAATCGGTAGAATAGTTAATCCTCTAGCCCTGGCTTACTGGCTTAAACCTTTAAGTCTTAAATCTGAAAAGAAAACCAAAAAACTTTTTTGACTAAATTAATTGTCCATCAGATCCATTTATCAACTGATGCTCTATTGTTTTGACTAAAACTTATTTTGTCAGTGTCATCTCGCATGATATATTATGTACCTACTTTAAACCAACAAAAAGTGTAAAGATATATGAAAACTTGAAAACCAGAAAAAAACATAATCATACTGGTTATCCTCTTAATCGGTATCTGAAGATGACCTGGGCTGAGAATACTGCAAAACATATCATTAAGTCAATAGTGTTTACGACGAAACGCCTACAAATTATGCTCAATTATCTGTAATTATTTCTTGATAATTATCATTCGTCATGCAATTTTTTTCTATCCAACCGAAGCAACACCGATATAAAAATCCATTAATCGTGGCGAAAAGAATCGGCGTATTATTATCAAGTGCCATGCTGGTTCCGGGTTCAATCACCCAGTGAAGTATTTTATTTTTTAAGGAGTAATTTGTCTGAAATTTATTATTTCAGTGCTTCTGTCAAGCCTACAGCACATTGCTTTTAATTAAATAATTTGTTTGTTCAATTGTCCGATAAGAATAGGATGATTTATGGTTCAGTTGTGGAATTCGCCGGATTAGTAGATAATGCTCAAATTTTGTTTTTTCATGGGCATGGGTCATGGCTCTTAGCTTAGCTACGCGGTTATTAAACTAACATAGTTATGAACTTTATCAGATTTATATTTTTAATGATGTTAACCGCAGCCGAAAGAGAAACATTTAATTTACGACACTCGCCTTCGGCTCGCGCTGTAAACTTTTACTCTCGTGAATAATATAGGCAATTATATGCAAGTTAAAACTACAAAAATTAAAATTAAAATAAATTTACAAAAACTAAAGAGTTAAGGTTATGTGAGTCATATGATGCACATGATCTATATCAATGACGTCACAAAAATTAAATATATTAATTACTAGGTACGGTTTTAAAAAAATATATTTTGGCCTAAAAAGAAAAAACACGTCAGAGCTATTTTGAAAAACACTATAGTCTGGTATAATTTTGCAAAATCGAGGAAGAGCCCATTGATAGATGTTACTGTAACTACCATTCGTAAATAAAATTTTACCAGAAATCCGAGATCCCGAATTATATATCTTTTCGAAATTTTTTTATAATTCTGACGTCAAACTCCACAAATATTGATAACCAATTTTTAATAAAAATCCATCCAACTGTGGTCCTCTTATAATTTAACTTAAATAGACCTGTTTAATAGTATATCGATTAAAAACAGATATTATGATCTTTCTGTCTAACTAGAATATCCTAGTGTGGATTCAATAATTGCCCTCCCACTTGGTTCCAAACTTTTTTCTGTAAAAAGATGCATCCATTATGTGTCCCTTTTCTTTGGACAATAATTAATTAGCGCCCCATTGGAAAAATATGAGATTTTCTTTTGACCCTCCGGAAAAAAATTAATCGTCGCCTCTGTGGGAAAACAAACATTTTTGGGAAAATTTGACTCCTTTGGACACACTGCTCAATTTTAGAATTTTTTTTGATTCCAAAGCCGTGCCACTTTGTAATTTTTTTTTTTTAAGTTAAGTTTCTTGAAAACATTTTCACTGCTGTAGTTTTGGTAGTTTCTCTTCGACCCCTTTGGATTCGTGCAGTTTTAGAGATCTTTCTTTTGGACACCTAAAAACTTCTCTATCTCTTGGAAATAATTTTCACACCTTGCATTTTAAAAATTGTTTTTCACACTATACAGGATGTTCAGAAAAAGTAAGTCAAGCTGTTAACCACAGATCTTTGGACGAAAATAATGCGACTTTCATAGCGTGATATTTTATTTCGGCACGTAGTTTTTCTTATACAGGGTATTAAAGTTTAAATTTTGAAAATTATTTTTATAAAATTAGGATAGTTAAGTTATGTCATTATGTTAATTCGTGGACTGGTGGTTCGTCATCATGAGGTAGAATATTAGAAAAATGCCTTTAACTTGCTATGTAATAACTTATTATATCTTTAATGTATCTGCAGTAGTAATTTAAAAACCTTATATAGGTATAGGTATTACAGAACCTGTGGCAGTAAAAGTATAAATAATTGCTACCGCAAATTAAAAAATAAATAGATAAAATATTGTTAATGACTACACCACCAAAGAAAAACCACATCTTTCATCGGAACTGATGATGAATCCGTGTTTAAAAATTAATTATTTCCAATCAATCGTTAATGACTCCAAGAAGCTATTTCACAACTAAAGCAACTATTGTTGATTTCTTCAAATAAATTTTTCAATTGAACTGAATTACTTTGATATAATTATAATTGTTTTACTATAAAAGATATTAGCAACAAAGAAATTTAAGATTTGAAAAGTTCTTATTTATAATTTTAAGAAATTACTTCTGATGTATTTTTTTTTTTTAAATATAAGAAATGAGCTCACACAGTAGGTAGATGTTTGACCACGTTTTTCAGCTACCTATAGAATATTTGAAAAATTCGTTGTGGAGGTTTTGACAGACTTCAAATCGTCAAATCTAGGTATGTAGAAATATTTAGAATAACAAAGTTAGGATCGTTCTGGAAAAAGCGGACGTGAACATGATTGAGCAAATAAAAATAGACTTGTGCGAGAATCTTTATGAGAAGTATAGTAGCTCTTTTTCAGAATTTAAGCTTTTCGTTTCCAAGGCACTGTATAATTTAATTTAATTTTTTTAATCACCAATCTTCTAATTTTCCTCGACAAACTAATATAAAGAGAAACTCATGTTTTTCACTAATAATATTTAATTTGATCTCATTTGCTACATGCACACTTAAAGATAAATTTAACTAATTTAAATAATTACAAATTAATAAAAAATAGTAAAACAATTTAAATGGTTACTTTTTCCTTATACGTGTTAATGAAGTCATTAAAATGTTCGCACCTATTCGTAAAGTAATAAACAAATTAAGTTAGTTTCTTAAGAAAATAAGTTCAACTTTAGTTTACTTTTGGGTCCGGCCATAGCCACTTGGAATTCACCTAGCGTTTGTTAGGTATATCTAAATTAAGTACCTACCTATTAATAATACCTTGATTTGCTCTGATGAACTGCGAAGTTTAAGCCCCCTGGAAGAATTTTCGGATTCTCATTCGCGTTGAATATTTTAAATTCTTGAAATTTCGACCATCTTGCCATCTCCGCTCGGAAGATTAGGGCACCACAGTCCACAGTCTTTGCTAATTACATATTGTAGGTATGCCTTTAATCGGTCAGATTTGCATGGCTAGCAGGTTAGTCCACCCCTGTGTCAAGATACATAATCCTTGCCAGGGGCGGACTCTTTCATTCTTTAAATATGTATATTTATACTCGGGCCAAAAAGAGTAGTCAGTAGAGCCAGGGGCGTACGGATTTACGAATTTCATAAATTCCATAATTCGAACAAATGAAAGCGGATTGTGTTAATTATGCATGAATATGAGTTACCATGTCTTAAATTTTAAATAATATGCTTACATCTGGCAACATTATCCTCACGAATTAGGTATAGCAACGCAGTTGAACAATGCACATCCTTTGCGTTGCAGCATATGTGACGCCACTGAATGCGCTATCTAAGCCCTCTCGACGACCTTTCCAATAGCCGAACAAATTATTGGGTATAAGGGCGGCACGTTCAAGCATTTACTGTATTTGGTTGACTATACCAATTAAACATAATGACCTAGTTGTGGTTTTCATCTCTGGTAGGCGGAGAAAACTGGATATATTTCTCTGAATTATATGGGATTATATGGTAAAACGAGCTGCCGCTTCTGTATTCCATAACAGCTAAATCCTTTGAAGAATTGCCGGTGAGTTTTTGCTCTACTGACTACTCTTTTTGGCCCGAGTATAGTTTTATGACAAAACAAAATTTTTGGGATTAGGGTTAACTGACTGGATCGAAATTTACTTAAATTTTCTGAATTAAATTTCTTAAGTTAAAAACTTTTTTACCCACGACTCACACTGGCACCAAAGTAACTTTTTTTTCAAATCGGTAGCAATCGGAGAGTTTTTTTTGAAATCTTCGCTTTCTAATTGCCTATCGATCTGTCGAGGTAGATTTGCGATCTTTGCCTCTGATTTTTCAAAAATTACCAAAGAAATTTTAACATTTTTGAAAAGTTAGTGACAAAAATCGAAAATCTAGTTTAACAGATCGATAGGCAATCAAAAAACGAAGATTTCAAAAAAAAAAGTTTTTCGTGATTACTTAATAAGAAAGTGATAGGTATTTACACAAAAAAAACGTTTTTTTTTATGAAAATTCAAATTTCTTTGGAATATTTTGAAAAATTAGATATTTGGATAGCCCTTTTTATTCCCTTTATAAATATATATAATTGTTATATATTTCATCCTCAAATAACTGAGTTATTCAAATAAATACACCTAAATGCAAGAAAACCAAGTTTACATTTTAAACAATTTTTTAATAAAAATAACATACAAAATAAGTAAAAATGTTTTTAAAAATTCCACCATTATTTTCTAAACAATTTAAAGGTTTAACGTCTTTATGTAATTTTGTCTAAAAAAAATTTGTTTAAAAAAATAATTTAGTTTTTCTTTAAGAATATTATTTTTGAATAACTATAAGTTATTTGAAGATGAAATATATAACAATTATATAATAATAAATGTTCTTTATTAAGTATAAATACATAATATACTCAAAAGGCCATCGACCGATGTCCTTCAGCCTACAATTATATATATTTATAAAAGGGATGAAGAAGGCTATCCAAATATCTAAAAATATATAAGGTGTGCCATTAAAAAAAAATGTGACTATATGGCGCTCCCTGTATATTCATTAAGATAGATACGGGCTCGTAAGTATGTTCATTTGTGTTGATTCTAGCAGTTTAGAGCAATGTTATCTCTCTCACACTTATTTCATTTGTATTAGTTACATCTCTTGCTCCAAACAATAATAATTAAATACTGAAATGTATACTGCTCATGCTTCTTATAATATCTATTAATAATGTCTTTATTTTCTGAAACCGATAAACTATTGAACAAATCACGGATGTTATGAATCACAACAGCCTTAGATGTCTTAAAATCCTCGCTCTACGAGCTCGGATTTCAAACCGACATTTGCGGCAGTTATGATACTCATAACATTCCTAGATATGTTAATAGCTATAACTGACGTTATGTACTGAGTTACATTTGAAACTGGTTATAATATATTTTGTTCAATTTAGAAAAAATATATAATATTAATATTAGTATTAATAATTTACATCAAAAAGTAGGTGTATTTACATAAAAAACAAAATAATTTAAAGCCTAGAACCTGGAATATTTAATAAATAAATAAATGTTTAATTTTTACCCAACGTTTCTGTGCAGCTCAACTAATAGTATACTACCTGTACATTGGGCAACCAAAAATACTTCGACTTGCATAGGTAGTTGTCAAATCACAGTTCGTTTGTCCACAATATTTTGTGGTCTGAGCACATCCGAAATTTTAGGCCTGTTAGAGTGTTTTTTTTAAACTGTGCCTTTGTCATAAGTAGTGTTCAGAAGACGTAAAAACTATATGTCGTTGGCGGCAGCTGCACATCCAATATCCAAAAAAATTCAAATATTCGTGAGTGAGATTGATTTTTGTTGGTGAAATGAGCAGTTGTTATCTTCAGAATTTTCTAAATAGAATTAGACTTTATATTTAAAATTGCATATAAAAGTTTTAGAAACACATAGATGCCATTTTAGCAAATTTCACATCTTTTGCTTTAGCCTATGGTATGTAAAGGGGCAGTTTAATATTTTAAATTAAATTAAGGCCGAGACTCGCAAATTTATTACACTTAGAGCCGTGACTACCGATTTTAAGTATGTAAGATGTTCTTCCACAAACTACCTTTTCAATTCCTATAAAATCGTCATATGAAAGAAACAACTTTTCGATTAGTGATTAGCGAGTGATTAGTTTTGGCACGGATATTTTTCAGTGATCTAATACAGTTCCTCATGATTGACATCTTTGACTGAGAACTTCTCAATTCACTGCTGGCGCTATACACTACATTGGAGATACTTTGAAATAAAACAACGATTAAAACTGTAATAATTATTCTTTAAAACAGAACTAAAATTACACGAAATTTATAAACTTCCTAAACTACACGACAAAATAAAAAATGCTCAATAAAATCACAGTTAAATTCTATACCTATGTAGTCAGATATTCCACAGTTGTCAAAAAAAAAGATAGATAAATATTTGATCATTTCCTTTTTCATTTACACATAACTGCAAAATTTGCATTCAAATATTACGTGAAATAACTTATATAATAAAAAAAATACAGCTGATCAATACATATTATTGCCTCGAAGCCTACTCATTCAGAATAATGTTTTTCCTTTAAAATTATTAAATATTTATATGGTAAAACTTTGCATAAAATACCGAAGAAAAACTAACTGGTCATTTAACCGATTGGTCAATTTATTGCTTGATTAACAAATATTAATTGACGCAAAAAAAAATCGTTTAACTGACCGAAAATTGTTTTTCATCACGAAACTACAATTCTGAAACTACGGTTTCACAACATCAAACAGGTGCAAACAAATAGAAACAAAAACAATTTCGATAATTATTGCCCAAACAACGACTAAAGAGTAATTTTACATTCTAACGTAAATTACTAATATAGTACGTCTAAAAACCATAATTGTTAAACTAAAAACAAAATCAGCAAACTTGGGCACATCGATATGAATACTTAGCCTCGCAAGCAAACCATTACAAAATATGAATAATCTTTAACTCTCCATTGTACAATTTTTGTATTACTTTTTGTCATTTGTCAAAGGCACAAAAATAAACGCTAGTGCTTCCAACAAATGGCAAAAGAAAAAAGTATTAATAAACGAGAAAAACACATCGCAAAGCAGACGGTTATATCAAATTTCAAAAGAATATCCAAATAATTTTTTTTCGAGTTGGCTTCAGAAACGTTTTAGGCTAATAAGACTTACTTAGTAGACTTAGTAGAAAATATGGTACATTTTCGCTGCCATATTGAGAAAATGGCTGCCAATACTGTTATTCGAGTAAATTTTTCCATTTTATTCATAGACTATTAATTACATGACGTACTCCAAAAATTGAAAAAATAGAAATCGTACTTTCTAATGAATTTAATAAATGACCAAATAAAAACAATAGAATCTAAAACACGTGCCGTCGAGACTGATAAATTGTGTGATAAAATTATTTAGATATAATTCTGACCGTTCGGTTTTTTACAATGAAAGCCTCAAACGTCCACTCTGCCATTAAAACCAAAGAACCCAAGAACTAAACGTTCTATAATGGAGCAGCTGCCAGTCCAGAGCTAAGTACACGTCAACGTGCCCAAATTTGTGATCGATTCATAATGCGTTGGAAGAGTCATCAAGGCATCCTCTGCGGTGCGATCTTCACAGCAGTTTATAGGCTTTGCCCTGTTAGTATCGACGCATTCTATGGGCATTTTAATTGTCTCCATGTTGTAGCTGTAACCCTGTAGAGTTAATTTTATAATTGTATGTAAAGGTACATGGATGTAGGGTATTTCCTCCGGAGGTGTTTCCAAGAAATAGCCCAACACGCAACGGAGGACAGCCTGATGAGAGACGGTTAGCACGTTTGTTTCGCACTCGAGTTGAGTCAGAACGGGTACTAAGCGATTCATTACGTCTATGTAGGACTCGCCTTGAGGGTAGCGGTATTTGAGCTTCTCACGATCACGTAAGGCCAATTCTTTGGGGTAGCGCTCCTGCAGTTCTTCGTATGAAAGGCTCTCGCATTCGCCCTGGAAAGAAGCAACAATATTTAGTAATCTTGATCTAATAAATTTTTATTTAGGTGTTTCGGTGCTCTAGGAATTTTAATTTAGAAACTGGATGGGGATATGAAGCCATGACCTGCCACAGTTTTTATATTTGTTTATACCGATCATATCATACTAGGGGGCCAAGCTATTACTATGTCACACATTGTTTATACCACAATGGGTTTATCAGTTTAATACAAGTTTATGCCTATTTTTATTCTAGCTACGTAATAAATTCTTAAACTTAAAAATAAAAATAATCCCTATATAATCATCAGTTAGTGTTGTGACAGGTGCAATAAAAGACGATTAACTTTATTTTTTATAACCATTTTGTAACTCAAAATGTAAACACTTCAGTTTGCTTATCATCCAATAAAGTTTTACTATGTAGAGATGTGGTTTCGAGTGTGTTTATCTCCAATAATTCAGTTAGATTTAAAAAATGTAAACTATGTTTTCTAATTTTAGAAGCAAAATAAGGTATAAATTAAATCGTAAATTATCCTCACTTTAAACAAATCTTATTTTCTCTTTGTTTATGGAGCGGTATATAAATCTGGCGTTTCTACGAAATAAGAAAAATATATTTACATACGGTTTCTAGTAGAACCTGAATAAAATAATCAATCTTATCTAAATTAACTATAAAATGTAATCGCTTTATTAGGATAATCAAAGACTTAACTAAAACTAAGTACCGATAGGACAAGGCGTGAAAATGCACAGCCAAGTCTTGCAGTGACTAAGAATAAAATCTAAGTGTAAGTTATTGGACCGTAAATGTGCTACCCTTTAAAATTATTTTTGAGTGTACAGGGTGTACCGTAAATCCGGGACAACAAAGTCGGACTTTTTTTTAAATGGAGCACCCTGTATATTTTTTTATTTTTAGAATCTGTCTTTTATGGACTTTACAAAAATATTTAATTTTTGGGTATCAGATGCAACGTTGCCAAGTTATTCACGTTATGATCTAAGCGAGGATAGGTGGGCCATCCTGTATATTTAGACTCTTGACTATTTTAAAATTATTATGAGGGATATCCAAAGAGCGTTTACTTACCGACCAAATCTCATCTAACGCGTGCAAATGTTGCTGAGGGGCCTGTATGTTGGCACTAGTAGCTTTTGTCCTCTGGAGAGTGGAAGTCCATATTTGCAAGCTGGGCAGGTTCAGAGCGTGGATATGTTTAGCAAGGGACTGGGCATACATGCGTCCTCTTGGTGACAAGCTAGCGTCACCGCCAATCCTGCCGATCACGTTGTACTCGCTCTCGCCGTGCTGTAAATGAAAAAGGAATGTTTTTAATTTTTGTTAAAAAATTATTCATAATTATATTCCACAACTTTTGTATCTCTCTTGTATACGATAAGAGGCGGGTTTAGGGGGCCCAATTTTTTTTAAGAAATGGATAATATAAAAACGTCTGTATAATGTGAACTATTTGGATCGACTTTGTTTTAGTATCGTTAAATTGGTAACTTTCATTTTTTACCAACTTGAAAAAAGGGGGTTCTTAATTAGGCCAACATTTAGGTTATGTGATTTATTTAAATGCTAGTATTAATGATATAAATAATGTATTACTTATTATTCTTCCTAAATTAGATCATGTAAATATTAGAAAAGTTTAATATTAATCTGGAGTGTAGAGATGATCCACAATGTCAGTGGGTTGCGCTTATCTCCCTAATCCTCTACATATTTAGTAATCATAAATTTTTATGTAATTAAACCGCACAGAATTTTCCACAAGAGATAAATTTTTATCTTTCCATACACAATCATTGTTTTGAAACAAAGTGAGATCTAAAGGTATTTCCAAAAAGAAATAATAATAATAATTTTAATCTGCTAATTCGGTATAATTGTCTATTTTACGAATTTTTTTATAACATTTTTAATTAGGTATTATGATCTTTTATGTATTAATAATCGTATTATATTTTTTTACTGCCGTGACAGTGACAATAGAATTCTCTTCTACTAAAGCTTAATAAAGCATTAATATTATTTGCTACAGGAAATATTCTAGTAACTGTAATTTTTTGCTTCCCAGAAAATTAATTTTGAGTACGTAATAATTTGGTTTTGCTGCACATGCACCGACCACTTTGGAAAATTCATTCTTTCTTGGAAATGACTCATGCGGTAATACTACTCGCATCTTATATGGCAGTCTGATTTGTCCTATAACTCACAAATCTTGCACTCACCGAATCTTGAGTGCAAAATTTATGGGCTGTAGAAAAAACGCATGTTTCGCTTACCCTACTAAAATATAAGGTCTGCTGGTACGGTCTAGGTGTGGAGATGTACGCTAATATCTTGCTCTCCTTTGTACCGGACACTCCATGGGCAATAATACCACCATCGCCTCCGTCTAATATTTTCACCATGGGGCAAGGCAACTCCCAGAGGCTGCCGAGTGTAGGAGATTCATACTGGGCCTTATAATGAGCCATCTTATGTGTGAGGTCTTTTAAAGCTTCTTCAGTCGCCATATTCGTATAATCTGCGCTGTACTGCAAAATTTCCTGTGGAGAAATAAATGAGTTTTTGGGATTATTCGTATTTAAATATGTCTGTGAAGGCTTTTTTTAATAAAAAACCTTAATATTTACAATCTAATATTATATAATCGTAGATTTACAGCATAAAATAATATTTACAAAAGAAATTTCGTAATGTTTATATTTATTTAAGATTGAAAAGATCCTAAAATAACCTGAATAATATTTTCGTCTGTAAAAAATTAAGAAAATTACTGTGCTTACTTAACAAATTATAATAGGGAAAACTATAAAACTTTATAAATATTATTTCAAATGGCGGAAGGACCTCGGTCGATAGCCATTTGGTTTCTACCAATAAAGTACTTTTATTATTATTATTATTATTATTCCAAATTATTATAAAATGTTTCACTTAAAAAAATAAAATTCTGTTCTGTTGGCAACTTTTTGAAAATATTAGTAGCCCCTGGAGTCATAGAAACTCTTCATGATCAGAATTTCTTAACAATTTTTTTCCTTACTTTAAAATTACGCTCCAATAAAATGGGGTCCTCGCACACGCATTCGATGAACATAACTCTAAATCCGAGTTGACCATAGACGAGATCGTAGATTTCCTGTCTCTGGGACCGCGACACGTTGGGTCCGTCCAAGATGGCGACCTGGTGATCGGGCTGCTGGAGCCAGTCTGCCGCGTCTTCCAACGCCTCCCTGAAGCTCTGCTGGCGAATCCTCCAAGCGGGGAGATTGTCAGCCCTGAACATTTCGTGGGAGTCATATTGCTTCATGTGTTTACGGCGGTAGTCGCTGATGTCGTACACTGAGAAAAAAATATCTAGTTAGCTGTAGTGTGAGTGTAAAGTAGAGAAATATTTTTTGTTTATCATTTTAGAAGGAGTTTTCAGAGTTTTATGACATGTTTCGGGTGTTTCATTTTACCCAAAAATTTGCAACTCCTCGACCACTAGGTTTAAATTTATTTACATATTACAGATTTAATAGTCTTTAATTTAGTTTCCTTATCTTATATTTAATTGATTTTTTGTTTATCAAGTAGTGAGAAATATATAATTGACTTAAACTTATTGATGTTAGATAAACTTTATCACAAAGCGTTTTTTCAATTATCCTTAAGTTTGCAAATTTTTACATTATTTTTAGATCATGTTGCGTTAGATTATTAAATAAACAATAAATATTACGAGGTGCTTTTGGATGAAGAGGGTGAAACAAATTGACCCTAAGAATTTTCCTAAACATATTTGTTGACGTAAAGCATTTAGTAGTTATTTATTTTGCATAATAATCAATAGATAACAACTATCTGATAGTCAAACGATGAAAATAAGTGGAAAACATTGAATTTATAAAAAAATAGACCTGTTTTGATTGGTATTTATACTTTCGTTATTATTTTACCACAATCGAGATGGTTCAGAGTTTCTTGGGGTGTATGGTGAAAACACTTCCTTAAAACAATTTTCTTCCAGCAGTTTAAAATTTGAACATCTTCAACTGTTTAAATTTAAATTTTGGCCATTGCCATCATAAATAAGTGTAAACCACGTGACCACAGAATTAGGCAACCACACATATGCAAAATAATAAAATGAATACCTGGTTGCCTATTTTTGCAACTTGTGTTACGATCATTTATGACGGCTCTGTCCCCTGTGCTGAGTTATTGATATTCTCGATTACCTAAATTTTATCGAAATAATAGGGGAGAGTGTAATGTTGTGTAAACAGTTCTTTCTGTGGCTGAAATGTCTCGTGTTGGTCCATTTTTTAAACATCTTCGACTAATTATCTGTCCTTGTTGTAATGAGGTCAACTGATTGCTAATTACCCGGTCAATGGTCACTTTAGTTAATATCGAGCATGTTAGTAAGTTTTGTTTACTTCCCTGATCAAAGATAAGTTCTATGTTGTCGCATACTGAGAGGTCAATAAAAAACACGGTTATAAGGGCGAATTTTCGAACCCACGACTTTGATTAGATTATTATTATAAGTCCATTATTAGAAAACGGAATGGCATTTTTCCATTGTTATACAGAGTGTTATTTAAAATTACCAAAATTTAAATTTTGAAAATTATTTTTATTAATAATTCTGTTATTATTTCTTCTTTTCTTCTTTATTCTTACCTGAAATTTTGCACAGATTTTTATCTTATGTAGATACATTTTTTGTGCAATTTTTGTGAAAAGAGTCAATACGCAAACGGGGAAAAGGAGGGTTGTGATACCCATTAACCCTCTCAATTTTTTCATGCGTACGCCTATGGTTTCTAGATATTTATTTTTAGATTAAATATTTATTTCCTTAACTTTTCTTACTCCTATAAAATTTTAATTTAGGGCTTGGTTAACGAGATATTCCAATAAATTCAGATGTGTGGTATTAACCCGAGGGGTTTTTACTAACGAAAGTCGGTGTACAAATTTTTGACAGTGATACGAACTTCACAAAAACGTTTTTGGAATGATTTTAGTTGAAGTAATTATGTTTCTGCATAACGTTACATCTCTAAATTAGCATTAGAATTCAAGTTAAAAAATTATTTTTTATTTTTGAGGAGTGAAAGATTTTGTTTATTCGGTACCAATTTTAAATGAGCACCAATTACGAGAATGAATTGTAGAAGGTGCAAGGCACTTTAAGCAAAAATATTTTCTATAAATTTGTATTTTTAATTGCTTCTTTTCCCTACCCCAGTGGCATAGTTAAATGAAATTTATTCCTGATTTTCTAAACAAAAATGTGTACACCACTGGCTTTTAATAATTTTCGTTTTATCGAACTTTTATGCACAGCAAAAAAGGTTTCTAGCATTTTTTGCCTAAAAGTAATCGATTTTAAAATAAACCAGTGGTTACTACAGTACAAACAAAAATAATAAATAATAAATTCCGAAACAAAAATATTAAAAATAAATTAAATTTCTTGAAATATCACGTTAATCAAATCCTGAATTTAAATTTTATAAGAGTAAGAAAAAATAGAGAAAGAAGTATTAATCTAAAAATAAATATCTAGAGACCATAGGCGTACGCATAAAAAAGTTGGGGGGGGGTAATGGATTTTCCCTGTTTACGCTTTGAATTTTTTTACCAAAATTACACAAAAAATGTATCTACATAAGATAAAAGTCTGTGCAAAATTTCAGGCAAAAATTTTAAAAGCTAACAGAATTATTAATAAAAATAATTTTCAAAATTTGAACTTTTCAGAAACGAAACCGATTTTTTTTTTCGTTTTGTAAGAGGGTTGATATTTTAACGAACTGTATCCTATTTATAGGTTTGTTGGAAGCTTAAAATACAGGATTAAATATAAACATAAACAAACCACAGAAATTAGACAACCCCCAAATCCAAAGCCAAAGCTGTCCGGACACAAGGTAATCGAATTGCCTTTAATTCATATTTCTCATTTTAACACTTTCAAAAAAATCCAAAGGAATTAAATCGGGAGTTCTGGTGGGCCAAGCAACCGATGATAGTAAAAAATTTGCATCATCGGAAGATGATGCAATCTGATTTGAATCAACACCTTACAACACAATTTAAAAAAAACTGAGTATCGGGAGTATCTTATAAAATAAAAATTTATATAATAAATAGGACATATCGACTGCAAAGAAACGTAGAAAAATATACGCGGTATACCTAACCTGACGCCAGGTATGCGTGCTCTGCTATTTGAACTGAAACCCTATAGTTAAATATATTTTTTTTAAACAAAACTGGCTGGCAACACTTTATCTATATATATTTATTGGGATACATACCTCTTGTTTGGTCCCCGCTGTAGTTGAGATGTCTGGACAGACGCCTGGCCAGCAGACTCTTTCCCCGTCCGGGAAGGCCGACCATCGCCACCAGCAGGGGCCCGAACTGCCTCAGGGGCGATCTTCTAGGGGCCTGGGCACCTGTGCGATAAAAACAACTTTTCATGTCCGTGGTCAACTTACTAATAATAAAACTAAAATTAACTCGCTAATTCTTATACTAAACAAAAAGCGTGATAATTATTTTATTTGCGATAAGAGCGATAACATTTATCGTCTATTTTTTTTGCATTCATTATCACATTAAGTTGTTACCCGCTGGCTTATTTAATGAGATAATAGGCGCTTAGGCAACAAGTCATTCCGTGTTTGTACTGGATGTGTCAAAGATCAAAATTTTGAGAAATTCTCGGAATCGGAATCGCCTGTATGTTTTGGGATCTCGGGGTTACGTAAACAACGATAGTAACGCCGGTAAATTGCGTTTGCCGTTTGCCGAATGGAAAGCATGTAAAGTTGACTTCATATTTATAAGACACATAAAAACCGGCGGATTGTTTGATGCCGATAAAAACTTCAAACAAGCCGGCTCTTTTTATGTGCCCTATACATATGAACTTTACTTTATCTGGACATAATTACTTCTTGTTTACACCAACTGACGACTAATAGGGGGTGAGCAGGGTCAATCCGCGATTACCGGAGGAGACCTACCGAGTACCGACTCGTCTGTAAATTTATTGGGTATTTTTTACCAAGTTTAGCCAAGGCCTATAGCTAAGCGATTGGGGGTAATAAATGAAAGTTCCTCGTTCCTCTTGACCCTGGCCTCCGAAACTGCACAACTAAAAAGTTTCTAGAATAAACGGTTCCATTAAATATTTCACGCTTTTTTTTATTGATTGTGTCTAAAGGCATATATTTTCTCGTGACGTTTTTTTAACGAGGTATTTATTCACTCATTACCTTGTATTTGATCATGATTCATTAAATGGTAATCATAATTAAATTCTTTAATTGTTTAATCATCAGCTTTGTGTGTTTATCAAGCGGTAATTCAAGGTTTCAAGGGAAAACAATATTTAGGTAGGTAATTAAAATGGCAGATGGCAAAAAACTGAAAAATTCATATGTCGCGAAGTATTGGAAATATTTGTCAATAATTATTGTAAAAAAATATAATAATAATAATAATAATAATAATTTCTTCAAATAAATGCGATATACGATTCCAGATCAGTAATTATTAATGTCATCTTCAAACAACCACACTCTGGCTTGATTACTGGTGATGGTACGACGAAGTATCTTGAATGAGGCCAAGATCATGATTGAAACCAAACTGACAAACATTTTTGATTTTAACAATCTAAATTCAATAGAATCGAAATACCTACTGATTTTTTCCGCATACGCAGTACTATTTTTATATATACAGGATGTGTCCCACTTATCTTGGGAATGGTAAGAGATCCAAGGGAGGTTAAATGTATGAGACGCCGCCGCCGTTTAAGACATTATTAGTATTACAAATAAGTATATATAATAATTATTGAAATATATATACAGGGTGAATCTTAGAGTGGCGGCCATATTTTTGGGGTTAATAGTACTAGTCGTCATGAACATGAATCCGAATTTTTTTTTTTGTAGGTTGTAAAATGGCCGAGTTATGAATTTTTTTAAAAAATTCGCGATTCAAGTTTCCTCTAATTCCGGCGCCGCTGGGCAATAACTTACTGCATTACGTGTTACCGGTCGACAGTGTTGCCAAGTGTAGATGATATAAAACTCTCGCTAGCGCATTCCACTGGCGGGGTACCCAAATTCAAATAAAAAGGGTTTAAACAATAATCATTTTTCATAGCGCGTAAAAAAAAAAAATTGTATTTTTGTGTTCCCATAGTGAACGGTGTCGCCTCCTATAAATATGGCCCCCACTCTAAGATTCACCCTGTATATATATTTATAAAACTTATAAATATTTTAACAAAATAAATATATTTAATGAAAAAATATTTATATATTTCAATAATTATTATATATATTTGTAATACTAATAATGTCTTAAACGGCGCCTCATATAAATGACACCAAATGAATATGTATACATAAAATCAACTCGTTTTTGTTTCATAGGCAAAAATTTGATTTTTGTCATTTTCTTTTCTCCTTTATAGATTCTTTATTTGTGAAAATATTTTAATGCGGTTGTTTCTTCCTTAGTGCACTTCTTGAAACAGATTTTGATATATTTTTTAATATTTTTGCTAACTCTTAGATTTTGAGATATTAACATCAACTTTTATTTTTCAAATAAAAGTCATAGCTGGCTATGGCGTAGTTAAAACCCAATTTTTATTTTCTTTAAAATGATATATTACAACAATGGTTTATTTTCTCAAATAATCGAGTTATCGTCATTATTTGATTTTTTTTATTTTCCTCCCTAATTGTTATGAAATAAAACAAAAAACACTCAAAACATAGTTTGATTTATAAACTTATTTTTCAAAATCTGCATCAAAAAGTGCTCTAAGAAACAGATAACCACATTAAAATATTTTCATAAATAAAGGAGTTCTCGAGGAGTTATAAAGGAAAAATGAAAGTGACAAAAATCAGTTTTTTGCTCATAAAACAATAACGACTTGATTTTAATAAAATATTTTTGATAAGCTCTACATTTTTGGTGTCATTTAACCTACCCTGTATCTCTCACCGTTTCCGAGCCAAGGTGAGCATGACAAATGGGACACCCCGTATAATAATATAAAGAAGTAAACATTTAGATTAAATTCCCTGTTTGATAGACTGCAACCATTAATTCAAAATTTACACGATAAAAATATCTACTAGGTCAAAGGAAGGATGTGGCGGAATGCGGAACAAAGTCCACAAACCATGAGTTTGATTGGTTTTATGTTTTATATTTTATTTTATTACAAATCGTTCTATTTTAATTTTTACTTACATAACATTAGACAGTAAAAACCACAGGGGTGCGAACATAAGGAGTTAGTGACAGGCATTTATTTCGTCTGTTGCCTACTAATGGAGAGGGATCGCCCGTCGTCTATGGCTAGCCAGCGCATTTTTTTATTTCGGAAATAGTTGGACCTCGGACAGTTTTTATGCAAGCACGTCAAAAAAAGAAAAAAAGTTTTGCAGACAGGCTTATCCTGTATCTGAGCCCACCCAGTATGCATATGTGGCGATAGAATTAACACACGCCATTGCATGTGCTATCGAAACTGTTTACGAAAGTCAATAGTTTGCACGTTTTTGCGAGCAAAATATTTACATTAGCAAATTTAAACATTCCACCTCTTAATTTAATTCACATTATAAGTACATATTGTTGACGTTATAGACTGTTTTTATCAATACAAGTAACCGCTTCGATTATTGTCAATCACAGATAAGATAGCTTTCCAAACACGAGCCCTCCTGTTATAAATAAAAACTAATACGCTGTTTGTTTATTTTTGTTCCCTAATGGAAATTATTTTTTCCCAAACAAGACCTTGTACTATAGCAATAGCGTTTTTAAAATGGCACTGTTTACCACGCCATGACGGAACCTCGTTACATCCGAGTCGGGTCTTGAGTACGATTTTCAATAATTTTATAGGGTGGCCGAAATTGTCTTGTACTCAAAAAATTGCATTAATAACCCTGGCAATTGCAAACAAATATTTCTTTCCCATCCCCCAGACCCCCGACATCCTCCACCTCTGATACACCACCTAGAAAAAAATTCTGCCTACGCCCATGGCACCGACACGAATTTTCTAGTGTAGACCAACTTTATGTCTCAAAACTTCTGTTCTTTAATCTCTTTTCTACTTACATAATGTAGTGGTAATTTTCCAGCGTTAATACTAAAATTAATCGATAAAGATTTCAAAATAACAAAGAAAATCGAAGTTTATTTGTTGCATAATAAAATTTATTCCACGGCAATTAAGTTTTATTGGCTACATAAATTCTGTTGCACACGCAATATTGGCATCGATTTAATCAACAATAACGATACAACAGAACACATGTACAGGGTGAGTCCTAAAAGCATAGTTATATTATTTAAACAAGTGATTTTTGCTAACGAGCGAAAACAGACAACAATTTTTTAAAAATCCCACGTATACAGGGTGAATACCAATAACTGATTTTAATTTTAAGGGATGGTAGGGCCATATACCAAAAATAAAAAATATATACCCTGCAGTTTTCGAGAAAGAAAATAAATTAAAATACGTCAACATTTTCAGAACTTCGTAACTTACCTATTCAACAGAAAATCAGGATAGGTCTTTGCCTCTGGCATTCACCTTGTTTTTTGCAATCATAAATTCACTAGTTTTTGCTGTCACTGTCAATTAACTTGTCTCCGACCGCAAATTTATAACATTAGAACAGTGTCGGCCTGTGTTGTATTTATGATTTTTTTCCCTGTGTAATGTTGCAGGTGGTCGAATATGAAAGACCGTCGAACGGCGGCTTAACTTTATTAGACGTTTTTTGTCACGTTTTTTACGTTAGAACTTGGAGTCTGTGACTTGGATACAAGGCATGTTGTTCACCCCATAAGTGGGTCAGTAGAGCGACGAAGCGGTACTCAAAAGTTTACCAGAATTTTACGTCGGGTAGGT
This sequence comes from Rhagium mordax, assembly GCA_963680705.1. Taxonomy (NCBI): domain Eukaryota; kingdom Metazoa; phylum Arthropoda; class Insecta; order Coleoptera; family Cerambycidae; genus Rhagium; species Rhagium mordax. The sequence goes on along the minus strand of OY796662.1, from coordinate 5,559,456 downwards.
CAGTTTTTCAACTTTCTTTTTTATTTTTTTTTATTGGTAATTTGTTTTATAAATATCAACAGAAACCCCCTCTTAAAATTAAAATGAGTTATTGGTATTCACCCTGTATAATTGTTTAAGGTCTTTAAAAAAAATTGTTTTAAAACGGCTGGTTACCAGAAATTCATACTTTATAAGAGCAGTAGATGGTCAATCTTTACATTTAGGTCAGTCTAGCTGACAGCTGTTTACCTGTCGATTTATTTATAATTTTGTGAGTTAACTCGTTTGATACTGTAAATATTTGCATTTTACATTTATAGTTGTTCACGCTTTTCGGAGGGAGGTGTGTCCAGTTATCCAGTGCCTTTTTTTGGTGCGGAATCGCGGAGAGAAATAATGACTCTAGGACAGAATTAAAAACTCTCCAAACACATATTAGTATTTATATCGTTTATCGTGCAGACCAATAATGAAATAACATTATTTGTTTACATTTATTACAACAGTCTTTCATAACAAATCATAGTCGTGGTTTATTATCATTTGATAACAGTTTTTATTTAATTTCAAGGCTTTCAAAGTTGCTCACATCAAATATAACGAAGGTTTCATATTTTCTTGGTGGGTATATTGAAATCGGTGGTTAAAGACACGTCGCTTTGTTTTCTAGAAGTTAAAAATATGTTGCCCTACCGCCCCCTAACATGTAATTGGCAGATTTCCGATATAAATAGGGTAGATTGGGGAAAATCCAAATTTTGTTCGACGGTTTTCTGTATTAAGGTTATGTTGAAGTGAAAGTAAAAAATGTAACCGTAAGTTTGTTTTACGTTGATGCTATGCAATATCTATTATTGAAGGAAATAATTTAATCATAACTAGAAATTCCATCAATGTGAGATAATTTCAAGTTATTGTGTTTGCATAAAAACAACTTTGCGTCGTATTTTTTTAATGTCATCATATTGTGAGATATCTTGAAATTTATGAAGTACTGTATATTAATTAAATTTTATATCCACTTAAAATGTATTTTTAGCTGCTTTTATTACGTGGTAAAGTATGACACAGGGAACGCCGACTGCCAGAAATTTTACCTCTAAATAATAGACAAACGGGCGTAGGATACAACGAACGTCATTAATTATTAGTATTTGGATATACATATATGTTTATAAATTATAATTTGAATCACTGTAGAAGACAAAATACTGCTTCTTCAGCTTCTAGCACTCAATTCAATATTGCACAATAAAACCTACTAAAGTACTACCTGTCACTCTTTCTCAGATTCCGCTGGATAGAGTATACATTTAATAGTTTTAAATATTCAAAATAATGCGCATTTTTTTAAATAAATAAACAAAGCTGTTAGACCAGGGAAAATTTAAAAATATACGCCTATACTTTCAGTTAAAAACATCTAAAATAAACTATATATGCGTCTTTTAACACAGAGGTGGAGCGAAAAATTAAAAATAAGTGACGCTTAATAAACATCAGCTATTTAAAGCTTGAATGGTTCATACAAGGATGAGTAAAGGAAAAACTGAAAAAAAAACACGTGTTGGAAAAGAATAGAGTCTGTGGCGTTGCCTGCATCCTACTCACAACCTTCTTTTCTAAAACGTGATTCTTTCAATGTCTCAACAACCGCTCCTTAGAGATGCAAGTTTGAGTATCAATTCTATTTTTATTTCACGATTAATAATAATGTACGAGATGAAAAAAACAACAAACACAAATCAATTTATCAGTGGCAGTGTCAACACCGTTATCAGAAATTTTTTTCATGGGACACGCCACACGAGAATGTTGGCTTAGGTTTGATAAAGATTCACATGTCACTATCATTGTTTACGAGTAAATGACTTAACAGTACTAAATTTAACATTGACCCATCCGGCCGATGTCCTTTTACAAATCACCTCGGGAATCTCCAAAAGTCTACGCATTTAAATGCGAGGAAAATTCTAGTTTATTTTTTCTGGATCGGAATTTGGATCTGCAGCGAAGGACTGGTAAATATTTGTAGGTGACGTAAAAACAGCTTTCGTTGGGATGTTTAGTTTAGTGATTTCTCGAGGTCTAAAACTAATTTTAATTTAAATAAAAAATTAACTAAAGCAATATTTTTATATGAAAACTAAGGTGGGTGCGTTGGAGGGTTCGTTAGACTCTTCTCATTTCACACGCTCCACACGCCAAAGAGGAGACCAAATGAATCAAATATGGTGATCCTGATCGCACTGGCATTATAACTATGCGTTTATTTATTTTATTACATAATCAAATACATATAAGAAAAATGGTTTATATATTTTTTTTATTTCTATTTTAAATTGGTGAACACTAGTTCGTAATACCAAAGATCATTGGTAATACTAAGGGGTCATGGGCTACCTATTTAGGACGATGACACCTAGATATTTTGTTTACCTTTTCTTTGGGCAATTAGTTGCAAGGTGATGTAGACCATTTGCATACCGGTCATATGAATGGTTAAATTGTTTCTTCGCAGTTGGTTAACGCTAGAGACTGAAAGGTGCTGAAAGTGTATACGAAATGAATACGGAACCGCTAGTGGTAAGATGTGGCAGATTACGCCTAAAAAAAATTTTCGCTACAGTATTTTTCACGTAATTTTTTGCGAATTTGACAACTGACAATTACAATGTGACAGAATATCGAACAAACCTGTAGACCTGTATATCTTTAAACTAGCTCCACCCCGCGCACTGCTACAATTTCAACTTTCAACGACCACGCACGCTTCCAAAAATATATACTTAACCTCGTTTTGTTTTGCGATTTCTCCTGATATTACTACCTTTTCTCCATGCTTTACGTATCAACGACCTGTGGTGGGATCTATAAAAAAACAAAAGTTGGGCGTCGCGGCGCCTACAGTTGAAATGATAAAAATACAAATTTGAGAATTTTAAATAGGCACCTGAACACCATTCAACTTTTATCTAAAAATTTTTTTCTAAACCTTATCATTTGCGTGTTACTGGCATTAATTAAAAATGGCGATTTGCACTATTTTCAGGATATCTCTGAAACTATTGAACATTTTTCAAGTCTGAAAAAGGCACTTTAACAAGCTTCAAAATGCACAACTTTTCTCCAATTTAACCGACTTTCTATCTCTTACGGTTTAGGTAGACACCCTGTATATAGGGCGGTCCAGTTTCCATGGGGAAACATCAGGGTAATGATAGAACATCGAATGATACTATGAGTTTGCTTTATAAACATTGCCTCTAAAACGCACCGTTTTTGAGATACGGATACGGATACGGATATGGATAAGGAAACTTGAAGTTTTTATTTTTTTAATGATTTTTCTCAAACGAACGACAATATTAAAAAAGTATTTGGTGATGTAAAATATATCGTGAAGGACTAACATTTTCTTATTACCAAAGTTTCCGAACATCACCAGTGGCTTTCAACTGGGGGGGGGTACTGACCTTTTTTCCTACCAGAACTTCTACGCCACTGGTCCTAGCCACATATTTTTTGTACAAAAAACCTCTCTTGTAATATTTTGATAGGATGTAGGTTCAAGTAAATTGGTAAAAATCATCAACATGTCCTTGTGGTTGTAATGAAAAACGATAAAACTCCATCCAATTTCTACCGTATCTAATGTAAAATGGATTTTAGAGATTTTTTTTTTCAAATAACTCAATTTATTAATCAGAAACTTTTAAATGCTAAAGAACTAGAATAACTACTAATAACAAATTCTGACATAACTTTGACATATATATAACCCCTCCCCCCACCCCCGTTTGACGCCACTGGTGATGTTCGGAAACTTTTGTAATAGGGAAATATTATTGCTTCACGAGATATTTTACGTCAAGTATTTTCTCGATTTCTTTGATATTGTCGAGATATTTAAAAAAATTATTTAAAAAATAATTTGTAGCTAGGACCAGTGGCGTAGTTCTGTTACGGAAACAGGGTCACTCACTACCCCCTAGCGTGATATTGGAAAAGGAGATATTTTATATAACCAAGTATTTCTTTAATATTGTCGTTCGTTTCAGACATTTAAAAAAATCCTCTAAAAAATCATTTAAAAAATAAATACTTCAACACTCTGTATTTCAAAAACGGTGCGTTTTAGAGGCAATGTTTATAAAGCAAACTCATATTATTTTTCGAAGTTCTATCGTTTCAGGGAAACCGGACCACCCTGTATATATTATGGGTTTTAACTTCGGCAAAAAAATATATACAGGGTGCAACCGTTTTAATTACAGAAAATTTAGGATTCGATACATTTTTGTAAAATGAATTTTTTTTTATAGGCGCGTAGTTTCCGAGATTTGAAATTTGTATTGAGTATGTTTTTGTGACATAACTTTTGCATTTTTAAATATATTTATTTCACATTTGGCAGTCGTTTATGTTAACTGGAACATGAGGTAATGGTAAAAAATATGTGTTAAAAATATCGCCAGTGACGTAGATAGAAGTAACGGCAACACGACCCCTTTATTTCTTTACAACTTCTACGCCAATGGTGGATTATACCAAATTTAAAGTATTTTTAAATTATACACAATTCTCTACGAAAAAACATCCCTTGCAATTTTTTGATATTTTGGGTAGTTTTCCGGTAAATTAAGTTCATATTTTGTTCCATGTCTCTGTTCTGCTTATGCACAGGCAATACAGGGTGATTCCTATAACGTTCTCGCCCCATTTTTTTGGTTTGTCTTTAGAAATAAAATAAAAATATTTAACGTAGCTTATTGTATTTTTGCCAAGAATTTCAACAAAAAAACAATTGAAAGTCAATTAAAACAAAGAGATGTTTTATTAAACGGAACGCCCTGTATATTTTTACAATTTTGAAAAAGATTTAAATTTTCTTTCCAAAAATATAACATAACATACATTTTTGGAAAGAAAATTTAAATCTTTTTTCAAAATAGTAAAAATATACAGGGAATTCCATAAAAAAACATTTCCATGTTTTTTCATTTTTATTTGACTTTCAATTGTTTTTTTGTTGAAATTTTCGAAATCCTTGGAAAAAATACTATAAGTTCCGTTAAATATTTTTATTTTATTTCCAAAGGCGAACCAAAAAATTGGGTGAGAACGTTATAGGAATCACCCTGTACATTCTGTAATAGGCGACTTTAAATAGATTTAGCAATTTAGCAAATTTAAAAAATCAAAGAAAAATTAAACAAGCTACCTATTAAAGATGTACTTAAGCAGAACAGAGACATGGAACAAAATATGAAATCAATTTACCGGAAGACTCTCGGGAAGACTACTAAAATCACCAAAATATTGCAAGAGACGTTTTTTTTCGTAGAGAACTGTGGATAATTAAAAAATACTCTAAGTTGCTGCAATCGACCATTGGCGTAGAAGTTATAAAGAAATAAAGGGATCGTGTTGACTCTACCTACGCCACTGGTGATATTTTTAACACATATTTTTTGCCATTTCCTCCTCATATTACTCAAATAAAAATTTCAACACCCTGTACCTCTGCAACTACGCGCCTGTAAAAAAAAGTTCATAGCACAAAAACCACTTATTTTTCAAAAATCTTGTCGAATCCTCAATTTTCTGTACCTATTTAAAACGATTACACCCTGTATATATGAATAACAGTTATACGACGAAATGAAAGATGAGGTGCAACAAATTGGTTTTAGGCTTTTTTCCCATAGCTGTAACGGTTTTTAATTACGGACGGAGCAGTATACCCGGCTGTCGGCTCTCGAAATTGCATGCCTTCTTAAAAAAAATACCTTTTTAATTTATTTATTTAACATCAGTTATCTTCGATTCATATTACTGAATAATTAATGTGAAAATGGCGGTGTTTCTCCACATTTTCGACATTATGAAGCCTTTGTAAAGAATCTGATGACGAAATATGCAAAAATATGACAAATTTCTGATATGATTGATATGATATGATATTTCTTATCTTATCGTTCCTCTTATACAAATCTTACACTTCTTTCCAATTAATTAATCTCATTATTTAACACTTAACGCATTCAGCGTATCATATACTTCACGCGTACTGTACAAACAACGCAAAAGTTGTTCGATCGTGCCCCTTTTTTATCGAAGGTAAAAAATTGGAATCTACTTCAGCAACAAATTGAAATTGTTCCTCGTATTCAGAACTAGTAGGTGCTAGGTTTAACGAAATTTGGTTCCAAGATGGTTGCAATAGGGATTTATATCAATTAATACACCACGTTTTGCGATTATTATTATGGAAGTAAGTAACCATCTGGAACATGGGGCGGAGTGAAACGAGTTTGCTCCCACAATATGTAATGCTACAAAATGCTCAGAGACCATTTAATCTATGGGTGCGCCTTATAGCCAATACAGACACAGATCGTTTCTGTGGTAAAAATGTTATTTTCTTTTTTCGTACAACGAATTAAATTATTATTGTACTTATTATACTTTATCGTGGTATGAATCGACATATTCGTTTAGAAAATAGATAGGTAATTAACTGATAAAAAAACACTGAATGATTATGTACAACTTTTAGATGTTCTAAGTAGTTCAGATTTTAGATAGGATTTTTTCAAGAATTTCGAGTGTCGTCAGAGATATCGATTCATAATAATAGAATAGATATATATAATCTCTAACTGAAGACAATTCCATACTAACTGAAGTTTTGTGGAACATATTTTATCATGTCGACGAAAGAAAACAAATTTTTTTTTTAAATGGACAAATAAAGTTTTAAAATTAATTCTTCTCAAAACCATTAATGTGTGGTATTGATCTGCCTTTCCGTGTACCAGCCAAATATTGAACCGAAATAAATGCACAAATTAAGCAGTTGCAGATATCCATGAATATAGGAACAATAGAACCATTAGTGATCATATTTCAGTCTCTCGAGTCTCATAAACCTTTGTGGGCGGTTTTAGCCTTATATACTCTTCCATACAATTCTCTAATAGGTACTAAATCTTGTAGGTATGGAATAAAACCAGTTCTGGCCCAGGCTGGGGTCGATTATCTAAATTAACTTGTATCCTCATTCTGATTGTTTGTCTGACTGGTAGGCCCACCGAAAAGTTGGATATAACATGTATCGATATTAGATGAAATGAGAAAAATTTTTATCTAGATTGTTCTAATTATACCATTCCCTAAAGATGTATAACCGGTTCTAACCGACTGGGATAGTCGAGAGTTATTGTGACCCTGCCAAAATATTGTGGAAATGTCATTCTGATTCAACATTCAACGTGTCTTATTAAAACCTAAAACAAACGCCAAGACGAATTTAGCAAAGGGGGACTTCTAGATTCTGGCACCAGGTCCAAAGTCCGCCGTCTCATGTCCTGATTGATTACAATTATCGAATTATCTCGGAAAATAAACAGAAGATAATCAAGCACACTTAGGTATTTTAATTAGTAAACTGGATATGTCGTTAACATTTATTGTTTATTACGTTTAATTGCTTATTAGCTTGGATTAGCCGTTTTTGAAATATTTAAGTCCAAACAATTTTAAATTAAAAAGATCTAGATTGCCATGACGGAAAATTGTGTTCGAGTTTTCAAAAAAAAAAAAACTATTAGCGATTTTTTTATAGAAATTTTGACATAACTCCATGGCATAGGAAGACGTTGTCGATATTGTTCTTTTGTTTTTTCTCTCTGACAGTCTCTGACACTACTGATTAAAATTATTACATTATAATAACTTTAAGGAAATATTTTGTAACATAAATTTTAAAGGATAATATCAACGGGGCAAGGATGTAAATTTAGGTCGCCCCCTGTTAGTGACCACCCATATTTTGGGTTCAATTACAATCGAGATTACATAATATACCTATTTCCACATCTTTATAGTTTTGTGTCATTGGCATAATGTTATTAAAAAAATTAATGGTATTATGCGTCTAAATTTAAAAAAACTGGAATACATGTGGGAGAGTCGGGAGACGAGAGTTCTAGAGATTTGTAAAAATAGAGATCACACGATGGGAACGTGCGAAACTTTCCCAGTAACAAAAATAATAATACCTACCAAAAGAAAAACAACTTGAAGATATATCGTCGGAAATCGGTTGAGGCATAACAATCAAATCATTTACTAAAAATACACACCGGCTAAATGGCAGTGTGTGCGGTGGCGGTGTGTATCGCAAAATAAAATGTGACCCAAAGGATTTTCCAAAAATAGACTGATCTTTGTCCCGACCAGACTTACAGACGCCAAATGTCGTGCCACTGATGATATTTTTATAAATGTAGACACTAAAATGTGCTATTTTCACAATTTCGGCGAAATTGTTACGCACATTTTTCCGCCCGAGCGGAGTATTTTGGGCCTCCAAAATAATGTGAACCTATATCGTTTTCGTGGAAACATATTTAAAATAGATATGTAGCGAATTTTCTAGTTATCTCTCGTCCTAGATAAGTAAACCGTATATTATTTTGTGCCATATGTACAATTTCTTTTTTTTTTTTTTTTTTTTACATTTGTTTTTGCACAAGAAAATTTCAACAATAAACATAATGAATTACTAGCAAGCAAGCCGTTAGTGGATAATCTACAACTATAGATTATTAAACAATGAACATATGATGATATTGCGGGCAATGTTTACATCAATTAATGAACCTAACCTCTTTAAAGAATTGCAGATTTCTCTGACAGTTCGAACAGAAACAAAGGCATACTTTAACAAAGCCTTACCTTTACATTCTTCTTTTTCAATGGCAAATTGGGACCTTGAGGCCATTTTGTTTAATTTTCAATTAATTCTAAAGAAATAACACTTCCTGAATGAATAAACACTTTCTTTAGTTCATACACGCATTCAATTTTGAACTTTCTTACAAGGAAACGAAACAAATTAAATAGACAAAAATTTAAAAACTAGGGGAAACTGTTATTTTTTTCCTCTGAAAAATGGTCTGACGATGTGTGAATTATAAATTTCTTTAGAACAAGTCTCATTCCAATCCTATATCTGATTTCAGTCGCCAGATTTACGTCTATATGTACGTTTGTTTAATTCTCACAAAGGTAATGTCAATTACATTACCACCTCGGATGCCACTAATATTTGCACGGGATTTGTTGTTTGGTTGTATTGTATTCGAGTCAGCTGTTGTATAAATTGCTCAGCAATCACTTTAACATCTCCACGACACAACACCAAACGACAATATGCTATGCTCAAATTGTAAACACAAGGAGGGATTATATGTGCTAGATATTTTGTGCGCAAGTCAAATCGATATAGGCTATGGCAAGCCAGGTTTTCTCAAAAAGGTAAGGTCACTTCCAACGTGTACATTGGGTACAAAAGTACAAATGTAAAATGTTGATAAATACATGATTAAAATGAAACCCAAATTCAATATATACTGAACTTACATAACCCGGAAATATATATCTAGGTGTTAGAAATGAGACCTCGTGCCTGTCGACAATACGCCAAAGAAATCTAAAAATTAATCTCATAATAAATATGACCTTTACCTTCCAATTATTAAATCTAGTATGTTCTAGTCTAATGCGGTGATCATGATCCGACCAACACATTTTATTAAGCACCAAAAGAACAATTATTTTTAGTAAAAAAATTGAAAATTTATTTTTCTTACGACCCAATTTAAAGTAGTAGTTTATCACACTAGTGTTGTAATTAAACTTTATAGCACGGTGTTAATGACATATACATTTATTTAATATTTAAATAGTACCTAATAGAAAGTATGCAAGAATATTCAATAATTTTATCAAGTTTTTTGGGTATATTATCGTTTATTAATAACATTATAAACGTATTAAATGCATTTTGTGTGTAGCAAATTTGAAGACAGTTACTTTTTTAAGTAACGTAAAAACTTGATATTATTTTACTATTGCCTACGCCTATGTTGTTGGAGGAAGCTTTGACAGAAACATAACCACACTTTTTCTGAATTCACAGATAAGTTGCCTCACATATGTAGGAAATTTTAGTTATACAGGGTGGTCCAGTTTATAATAGCAGGACTGGGCTAGTCAAAAATTATTTTAATTGAAAACAAAGGTACGCCACTGTTTTTTCACAAAATCGATATGTTTGTGTTATTCCCTGTACCATTTATCGACTTTTTTGTATCTCTTGATATGTCAATTAAATGCATCGTTTTCGAGTAATTCAACTTCAAAGACGGAAAAAACTACCACCAAATGCTGACTTGTAATAAAATAATTTTAATAAAAACAATTTTTTTTATAATAAGAACTACAAAATGGACCACAAATAAATTAATTTAATACATGTTCGAAATTAGCAACATTTTGCTGAATGCATAATCGAGAGCATCATATAAATGAATTAAATCAGCATTTGGTGTTAGTTTTTTCCGTCTTTAAAGTTGAATTACTCGAAAACGATGCATTTAATTGACATATTAAGAGATACAAAAAAAATCGATAAACGGTACAGGGAATAACATAAGCACGTTGATTTTGTAAAAAAACAGTGGCGTACCTTTGTTTTCAATTAAAATAATTTTTGACTAGCCCGTATACGCACGCCCCTGTATTCTTGATAAAAAAAATTGCAACCACTATCCGATAAAGAATATAAAACAACCTCTCTATGCTAAATTTCAAGAGCTATCTTTTGTTAGTATAGAGTTATGGCTAATTATTCTAAAAAAAATTTCATCTTTAACACCCTGTAGATCTTAAACGAAGTAGAATTCGACCATAGTTTACAGGACAAAATATCTTTATTTTACGCTGAACTAGCTCCTGGTAAAGTCCTGCTATTATAAACTGGACTACCCTGTATGTACTATATGTATATCCTTCTTGTTTGTACAGGTTGTTAAGAAAAAGTAGGTCAAGCCATTAACCACAGATTTTTTGGACGAAAATAATGCGAATTTTATGGTGTGATTTTTTATCTTTTTTTTTATCTTATGCAGATACACTTTTTGTGTAATTTTGGTAAAAAAGGCACAAACGGGGAAAAGAAGTGTTATGGTACCCATTGACCCCCCCCCCTAACTTTTTGAGATTGTATAGGGTGTCTTAGGAAGCCTAGTTCAAAATTTGCAGGTAAATTCTACATAAAAAGTAAGGTTAATTTGTTAATAAATATGCTTCATTTCGGAGTTACAGGGCGTTTTAACTATCATGAAAAAAATATATGATTGGCCATATTTCCAAAAATAATCAGCCGATTTTTTTCAAATTTTATATGAGAGGTGAAACTTTCAACATCTATTACATGTCAAAATTTTAGTTTACAACGCTAGATTGCAGCTCCCATTTATAAAAAAACAGTACGTCACTGATTCTTTTCGGAAAATATGACAGTAGATAACAAAATAACCTTATTTTTTTATGTAAAATGCACATGCAAATTATGACCTAGGCTTTCTGAAACACCCTGTATATATTTTTTAGATTCCTTAACTTTTTTAATTCTTATAAAATTTTAATTTAATTGATTAACGAGAAATTTCAAAATAGATTCATTTTATATCTTCGTTTCGGAATTTATTATTTATGTTGTTGTTTGTAGTTTTAGACAAAAAATGCCAAAGACCTTTTTTGTTGTGCATAGTTAGAAAAGTTCAATAAAAGAAAAATTATAAAAACCAGTGGTGTACACATTTTTGCTTAGAAAACCTAGATTAATTCACATTTAACTATGCCACTGGCGAAGGTAAAAGAAACAATTAAAAATACTAATATAAAGAAAATACTTTTGCTTAAATTGCCTTGCACCTTCTACAATTCGTTCTCGTAATAATTGTTACTCATTCCAAACGCTTACCGAATAAACAAAATCTTTTACTACCCAAAAACTAAATATAAAAAATATTTTTTTTAACCTGAATTCTAGTGCTAATTTAGAGATGTGATGTTATGCAGGGGCGAAAAAGTAATGGCCTAGCCAAGCAACCACAACGAAAAGCTGTTATAATGTGATCTTTTCGCCCAAATTACAAACTAAAAATTCAAACCAAAAAACGCCACTTTCCCATACAATTGAATACAAAATAATTTTATTTCACAAAATAATAGAACCACCAATGTTATTTAAATATAATTCTTGTATTTTTGCACTGTCCTATGAAAAATATTGTGTGAAATTCGACTATTCAAAATAATCAACGCGGAAAAGAACTCAAAAATGTTTCTGCAAAACTTAAAAGTTGAATAAGTTCCAACATTCCTACGATAGACGGTTTCTATAATCAAACGTAATTTTACTCTATTAAACACTCCGCAAAATGTACAATAATATCACGACAAATGGAATTTAAAAAATACCATTTTGCTATCCATTTTGTGAAATGTACTATAACTTGTTTGTGAGTTGGACTATAATCAAAGATTAAAGAAATAATCATACTATGGTTGGTAATACTGAGAACAAATGACATTTGACATAAATGCTTGCTTAACCTAAAAATTCTAAATTTCTGTTGGTGTTTTGACAGTTTCAGTTGTCAAGAATTTGAACAATTTATTATATCTGAACGATTAATAGTTGTCTTGGATATGCTGCAAAACTAGAGTAATTATGGCTTATTCACCGGCTACTAAAAAGTTTTATGGGAAAGAAAAACTATCTGGGAAATGTGTTTTACTTTCCCAGGACAGATTTTGTGTCAACATTAATGGTTTCAGCGAAGATGCTATAAGTATATTTAAAACTGTTCCAACTAGGTCTTACGGTAATACTGATTTAGTGTTTATTAAACAAGTTTAAATAATGCCGTTCATCGTTTTAGATCCGAATTCTCGTATTTGGAACTTTCATATTAAAGACTATGGATTACTAATATCTAAATTGCAAAGCATACAGGCCAAACTACAAATAGAAAAACTACCAAGGTTTGTTCTCAGCTGTATACACCAAACTCAAAATGAAGTAGAGATGGATTATACTAAATTAGACCCTGTATTAAGCGGCGCTTTAATGCCTTTTCAGCTGAAAGGCTTAAGGTAACGTGAGGCAAAACCTATATTAACTTTAATAAGAACAAGAGTTGTTTTTAGTTTTGGAGTTGATAAGAAGGGCAGATGTCTAATAGCGGACGATATGGGACTTGGAAAAACATTTCAGGCTCTTGCCATCGCCAATTATTATATGGACGATTGGCCTTTATTGATAGTAACCACAGCTAGTATGAAGTACGTATTTTAGAACTTAACATTAATTAAAATAAGATGAACGTCATTCCGACTTACCGATTCGCGAAAAACAGTGCGAAACCAGAAAATGTTCAAATTATGTTTTAATTCTTTTTATGTGCAGTTTTTAACGTTGACATAGAAATATTTGTGGCATTTCATTTTCAGAGCAATATGGGAAGAAACCATAAGAGATTATCTGCCCTCAGTTTCCATCATGCACGTGCAATACATGGTATCTGGGAAAGACTACATTGGCGATGCCAAAATATTAATAGTATCCCATGATATGATGACACGTTGCCTGGATAAGCTAAAGGATAGAGGTTTCGGGATACTAATTGTTGACGAATCCCATGTCCTTAAAAGCTTTAAATCGAAATGTTTTAAATCGGCCCTCGCACTTGCTACGATAGCTAAGAGAGTGATTTTGTTAAGTGGAACACCTGCATTGTCTAGACCAAGCGAACTATTCACGCAACTCAGTTTAATAGATAATAAATTTTTTGGATCGTTTTATGAATTTAGTAAAAGGTATTGTGATGCAAAACAAACACAGTTTGGATGGGATGCGAGCGGACATTCGAATTTGCAGGAGCTGGAGATTATATTAACGAAAAAGTTTATGATCCGTAGAACAAAAGAAGACGTGCTCAAAATGCTGCCAAATAAAAAACAAGAGGTAATTAAATTGGATACAAATCTTGAACAGTTTTCAGAGGAGGATCGAGGTTGCCTGGTTGCTCTTGCAAAGAAATATAATAATCAAAAGAAATCTGTTGAGAAACATGCTTTGTTGCTGACGTTTTTTGCAGAAACTGCCAAAATAAAAATTCCGTCAGTCTGGTAAGTATTTACAAAATCCGGTTTCTAATTTATATCATATTAAGGCCTTACCTATTTTTATGAGACTCTTTAGATGAGTATGTATACTTTTTTAGTAGATAGAGAATATAAAAAAAGCGTACTCCTAAATAAGTTAATTCGGACATTTTACGGTTCACTTAATTTTCTCAGAATGTTTCCCAAATATATAATATTCTATTAAAAAATCATCTGTATTATCGACCTATGGTTTTCAGCTCCTACATATTACAAGTATTGGAGCAGAAAGTCAAGTTTCTAGTCTTCGCTCATCATCACGTTATGTTAGACGCTATTGAAAATGTAATGAAAAAGAAAAACGTAAAGTACATCAGAATAGATGGTAGTACTTCCTCAGATCAAAGAAAATACTTTATCAAGAAGTTTCAGGTAGATGATAGCCATTTGTGTGCGATTTTGTCTATTACTGCGGCTAATGCTGGCATTACACTGACTGCCGCTCAACTGGTCTTATTTGCCGAATTGCATTGGAATCCTAGCGTAAGTATCCTTAACGTTTGTTTATAAAACAAAAGAGCATCCATCATGTTTAAAATGCATGAGTTGCGAAAAAAAAAGTACCACGAGCAAAATTGTTCAGTATTTAAAAAAAATGCGATCACTTTACGTACAACTCATTTTGTTTTTTCAACAAGCAATTTTCTTGTAGATCTTGAGCCAAGCAGAAGCCAGAGCCCACCGGATCGGTCAGGAGAATACGGTAGTAGTTCGCTATCTGATAGCCCCGGAAACTGCGGACGATTCGATATGGCCTATGCTGCAAGACAAGCAGACGACCTTAAAGCGAGTTGGTTTATCGTCAAAAGACTCATTTGATGACGTGACGGTTAAAAAACAAGAAAGTAGTGTTGTGACTGAGGGACTTGATTTAAATGTTAGTGCTGTGGCTAGTACGGCAGATATACGAACTTACTTTACTCCACAGAAAAAACGAAAACATTCTGAGGATGAGGACGATATTTTTAATGATGGATTTGATGAAATTCTCTGCAAACATTCCGAACGGGAAGAAGAGGACATATTTAATGATGGGATGGATGATCTACTGTGTGATATAGATTTTTAAATTCATAATTTTTATACTTCTTTAATAATATGTTTTATTTATTTCATATGAAGCAATTTGTACCATTCAATAATAATTATCAGTTGTTTTATAATGGGTAAACTAGTCGTTCTGTCAAAAAACAGAACATTAATTTTTTTATATTACGCCAGACTTTTTGTCCCACTTACTGCTGTATCAAGAATTTTGCTATTATTTGAGTAAAAAGCATATAAAGTTTTTGTTTTTATATCCTAATTTTAAACGGATGAAAAAATTGAAAAAGATTTTAATTCAAATGAAATATAAATATGTAAATAAATTTATTTTAAATTCAGCTTTCCTTTCAATTTCGACGTCAGCACAAAAATGACCCTTTATACACCGGCCTACTTGAGAGATTATACATGGTGTCCCAATGGTAATTTTTTTAATTTAACAAATATTCGAATAGCATCTGGCTCATCAAATTTCGGCTACAAATGCCTTAATTTTGATGTATATAATGATGATTTACTGTCTTTGTCAAGTTACGTGAACATATATTAAATATTTATAAATAAGACTACATTGTGTGCGTTCAAAGTAAAAAAATAGACATAAAATAGATTTTAGGACATAATTACTTATTGCAACAAAAAATGTATTATTTTCTGATACATCGATGGCTATCTTTGCTATAAAATTTTATACTGTTGCTGTGGCAGATTAGTCCCCGCTGCTAGATTAAGCGTTTTGTCAAATTTGTTGCAAACAATAATTTTCAAATTAATTTTCGTTTTTTTATTTACATTGAGCGTTTATATTAGAAATTCATGCAATGGATCACAGATGTCGCACACAGTCTGTGTCTGACAGATCTGTAATTCGAGGGTCTCTGTATTTTAACGTTGGCAACATTGCTTTTACTTTCTCTTGTTTGTGCTTTCTGTGTCCCCATCCTGTCAAAATAGGAAAAATGTTAGTTCAGATAATTAGGTTAATTTGTTGTATCTTATGAAACTTTTAAGGAAAAGTTTTATAGTACCGATCGTTTAACCCTCATAGCTATACCACATAGATTTACAATGGAATCGAAAGAACGAATATCCACCACATCACCTACCAAAATAGTTGAGGTTCAAATAAAACAGGAGCCTATCGATTTTTGCGACTCCAGCAGCGAATGGTCTGGGACTCTACCTTTAGATAAAGTAAAAGTGGAAATAATAGAGCCTGAAAGCAACAACAAAGAAAGAGTGGTGTGTAAAACTTGCGAAGTCATATTTATTAACCATCACGAACTGAAAATACACAATATGATACACTCCGCTGATCATACGTGTTTCATTTGCAGTGAGTTCGTGAAAAATAGGTTTCAGTTTGTAGGACATGTTAGAAAACATATGTGTGCAAAGCCATTCAGGTGCCCTAATTGCGAGAGGACTTTCCCCACTTCTCGGGAAACAAAACTGCATCAAAGGGTGCACAGTGATGACAGGCCATATATGTGCACCGAATGTGGTAAAGCGTTCAAGCAGATTACTACCCTAAAGGACCACGAGGTAGTACATACCGGAGAGAAAAGGTTTAAATGCAAGGTTTGTTATTAATCATTTAAAAACCATAAATTTTTAACAAAATACTCCTACACTGAATCAAAGATAAGTTTACAAATATGTGAAATTTAGGATTTCTCTATGTTTTAGATTTGTGAAGGTGCGTTTGCAACGGCAACAAGCCTGAGACGGCATGTCCGAGTGATGCATGAGACGGTCCGCTCCTTTAAATGCCACTTCTGCAAAGAAGGCTTCACCAGCAAGCAGGCTTTAAAGCAACACATGAGTATTCATAAAGATATTGATCCTCTAAAGTGTCAGTTGTGTGGAGAAAAATTACCCAATCAAGAGGAGTATACTGCACATAAAAACAAGCATATCGAACTGAAGCAGTCAGGGAACTGTGAATATTGTGGGAACAAAACGTTTTACTTTGGATTAAAGGAACATATAGAAAAAATGCATCAACCGAGGTCCTGTGACATTTGCAACTTGGTATTTTACGATGATAAATCCATGGAGAATCACCGAAAAAGTCACCAGGAAGAGCCGTTGAGGGAAGATTTTATATGTAACATTTGCAATAAGCAGTTTGAGTTCCCACGTTATTTGAAGGCCCATATTAAGCGTCATGAGGAAAACTACAAGAAATTCAAATGTGATTTGTGTGAAAAGACATTTTCGTCAAAACGAGATCTAACCGATCATCTCAACGTACACGCTGATGTTAAAAACTACAGGTGTAAGATATGCGACAAGGCTTTTCGAACTAAACAGAGTGTAAACAAGCATATGCCTATACATTCCGATAAGAGACCTTTCCAATGCAAACTGTGTGAAAAACGTTTCAAAAAGCAGTCTATATTGAGAAAACACTCATTTACACACTCTCGTGCTCGTCCCTATCATTGTGACCTGTGTGTAAGGAGGTACAAGTCTAAGGAATCGTTGAGAGTTCACAGGCTGACACATCTAAAGACTAACCACAAGTGTAGTATTTGCGAAAGATCTTTCAAGTTTAATACAGTTTTCAAAAGTCATAAATGTTTTAAAAACAAGTTCGACATAAACAGTCGTAGATGTTCCTTCTGCAAAAGACAGTGCAAGAGCTCGGTTACGTATGCTTACCACGTTCTTGCCCACTCAAAGAAGACACTGTTTAAATGCGAAATATGTCACGCTAAGTTAAAGTACGTGTACCATTTGAAGTTACACGAAATTAAACATAGAAGTATTAGTGAAATTAAATGAAAATAGAGAGTAAGCACTTGTAAAAAATTGAAAGTAAACTATACTTGCTGCTATTTTACGCAAAAGTACTTTTAGTTAATATATTACAATATTTATTTATATTTTTGAGTACAACGTGATCGAAAATTATTGCCCGAACGTAGGAATTATGTAGATCAAGAATCTGAAAACTAAAATTTTCTGACTTACAGATTCTCCGATATTAATTTTTTTATGCCATAGCCAACTATGGTTTTCATTTAAAAAAAATGAAGCGTGGATCGTAGCGGAGAAACGTCTTCTGTCTGAGTGTGTTTATAAGAGCGACGGGTAGACAGCATGCAAATTTGGGAATCGCCTTATTATCTCAGTTTCGCCAAAAATTGATAGCGCCTTTTTTGCTGATCGCTTTAATTGCAAATTAGTTTTAAATATATAATATTTATTTGCAAATGTGCAATATCAATTATTTTCGATCACACTACAGTAAGATATCATTTATAACATTCGCTCATGACTTTTTAAAACTTTTCCGTCTCTGACCATTTACTGACTCTAGAATAGTATACACATCACAATTCATTTGTCCCTGACCGCAGAGGCAGTTGTTACATCATGGAGATTATTGAAGAATTTTGCTGTCCCTAGGAGTATTACAAATTACATCTAAATAAGCCAAATACAATAGACCCGTCGTAATTGTGTATATAAAGTAATCTGATATGTGTTATATGATTAATAAAAATATTTATAATAAGTGTTATTTTAATTGGTTATTATTCTTTTTATTGAACGATATTTCACAGGGGATATGCCTGGTGATATTCCCATATATTTGCTGTTTGCAGTGGGACAATCTATGCTTTCTATTTGACTACTGTAGGCAACAAAAGAAGCCTGATTGTAATTGTTACAAATAGTTAATACTATTACTTATTTTTAAATCCTTTTATAATTTATGCATAAGTTGTTATTTGGCCCAACCATTTTGTTTACATTGGTTTGTTTGTAAATATGCGAAACTCGCGTTTATTGTTCATAATTTCAGTATAAAATAAAGAGAGGGACATTTTACTTATTACTTATTTATTAAAAATAGTACAAGTTTAAGTACAAAATTGACTGTAGTAAAAATATAAATTCTAAGTCTATAAGTGTACAATAAAATTTCACAGCATGGGTTGGCTATAAAAACTAGAAACTTAGCCTAACTATTTGGTAAAGTTCGATATGTACAACATGACTACTTATATACAGGTAAAGGGTAATATAAATAAAGGAAAACATAATTTAAATATAAAACAAAATTAATAAATATAATAAGTTATAAAAATATAATTTTTAACGAAATGAAAACAAAATTTTTTTTGGAATGTAGAAATCCAAAACGTTTTTTATTAAATTAGAGCAAATATTTTTCTGTAAAAGGAATGTTGGCTTGAGAAAGGTTTTCCACTTAATAAACAAGAGACAGAGTAATAATAAACAAAGTTACGGTGAAGTCAAATACAAAATTTATTGTAACCGACTGGGATGATGACGAGAAATAAGGCATTTTGGTTTTGTAGCTGCATTGGATACTTCCTCTGTTTTCATACTGTTGAAAATCCGGGAGCTTTTCAATATTTTCCTTCTACAACAAAAAATCGCATAAACAAATCAACATCGTACTTCATTATTACAAATGTTTAAAAAAAGTAAGTGATCAATTTTACTTACAATTGCAAGGCTATCATCCCTCTTCCTGCAAAATGTCAAATGGAGCCCTTTATAAAAATACTCCTCCATTTTTTTCGTGAAGATAGTTTCATTATATGGAATGTGCTGAAGGTGGTCCGTGAAGGTCAGATTTCTGAACTCGGCAGGATCTTTGATAACAAGTTTGTCAAAAACACTTTGCCCACCACCATTCTGCCCTTCAATACTATATTCCTTGGCATTTCTGAGAGCCATGATGGCTCGCAAGTTCGCCTCTGGAGACATCTCATCGCCTGGTTGGTTTTCAAACGGCTTGGGAGTTGTAGTAGGTGCAGGTTCAACTTCCGTTCTAAAAGTACATACTAAATAAGCATTTCATTGCTGATTAAAATAGAGAACACAAAAAATAGAGTGTAGCAATTATTTTCTAGTAGTTCGTAGTTCACTTACTTTCCCTCGAGTAACGCTTCTTCAATTTCTGTCATGTTCTTCCCATAAAACTCACGGATACCGATTGTTTCAAAGAAGTACTTGACTGGTGGTATTGAATAGCAGCCGGCCAGCTGAGTTCGCGGGTAGTGTAGTACGAATGCTAGACACATTTCTTCTTGAGTTGAGTAGCCCCCAAGAGTAGGCCTGCGTCGAAGAACAGTAGAGTAGGTGCATTCGGTTATAAGTCCGTCACCAGGGAGGATTGGGGTATCTTGGGATAGTGAACGGGACTGCTGATAGTTGAAGTCGTAGTGGTCGTCCTAAAAAATAATAAATTAATTAGTTGTTTCTTGAAATGGGTGCAAAAAAAATACCAATTACCGTTATATAAAGAAATCAAAACGTGTTTCAGCTACCTAAATATTTGGTTTACAAAAAGGTTAAATCAAATTCATACTGTACCTCAGCTAACGGTGCCAGTTCCTTTCCCGCTCGTATGTGGCGCAGCTTCAATTTTCTTCCTGCCAAATGAGAATGTAACATAACAGATACGACGTTTATGCCATCTTTGGGAAATACCTACAACAAAAACAGAATTACAGTTACGAGACTATCAACAAAATGTGTACAGAGCCTTCATAAATGCATGGTCATAAAACATGTGACCAAAAATAGGCAACCAGATATACATTTGTCTTTTCTGCCTATTTATTGTGTATATATGATTGCCTAATTCTGTGGTCACGTGATTTACAATCAACAAAAATTCTTTACAATTACCTCTTTGGTACACCCAATGCTGCAATACCCAGCTGTCTTGTACTCCTTCTGATATGGTGGAATAAAATGTAGCGTAGACGGTGCTACTCCTGTAATGAGGATTCCTCCTTCGTTCTCCCGAAGTTCACTGGTGTAGTGCAGTCGGAGCCCTGAGGTGTCGACTGCGTCTACCATTAGGGGATTGTCGAAATGCACTTCCAGCATGTAGTAAGAGTTTGTTTTGCCGGCCAAGGGCAAGCCAACGTGATTTGGAAAATATTCACCTGAAAAAAATCAGCAGAAGGTCTTAGGGGGTTCACTTTTAAGTTTTTAAGTCACGAAAGGTGAAATCATACCTTTTGAACCAACTGCCCAAGCAACCAGTGGCGTCAAACACTTTTCCCACTCTGGAGGCATGTCGCTGTAACACATCCTTCCCTCCTCTTTGGCAAAGTTGTCCCAAATTAGGGAGTTGGCATTTTTACCCAACTCGCACTCGTGCATGATCATGTGGTGCACCATTGTGGCGTGCTTTTCTCCGATGAGGGGCTCGAAGCCAATAATGTGATGCTTATCGTTTAATGTTGGAGCTTTAAATACTTTACACCAATACATCGTGTTCATGTTATTTGGCACTTTAAACTGCAAGCGGGAAAAAATGGTATAATATAACAAGTTTTGATGTGATTTAAAAAATACCTACGTTTTTTAACGTAATGTCCCAATTTGTAGAGTGTCCGGCGGCGGCTTTAGGAATGGGCGAAGGCCCCAGTAAGTGGATGCTTTGAGAACCTCGTTTTTCACCATGGTAGACCATTTCGGCTCCGTGCTGTGGATCGCTATCGTGCAGTGCCCAAATAAGCCGCACTGTGTCCCCCTATACATTCAATACAAATTACATAATTTCTTTCATCTAATATTATTACTATACCCAATATATTACTTTGGAAAAAAAATCGTCAACAATAATAATTATTATGGAAGTGGATGTGATAAGCCAATGAAACTTGTTTAAAAAATTAATAAACCTATTGGTTTACTCACAGATAGGACATAATCATCTGGATCACACGTATCGAGAACCCTTCGGAATTCGATGATGGTGTGTGTGCCATTTTGGACACCCCTCATTAAAGTATAGTTGTCAATTCCATCCCTGACGGGGGCACTTCCTTGACTTTTGGGTACTCCATGACAGTCCTGAAACAATTATTTATGTAAATAAAAAATAATTTTTATGTTTATGATTTTTGTTTTTATAATTCTAGATACATAATATTAATTAAATTAATACAAAGAGTACCTAAGTATGATGTAGATTATATAACTGGATATGGAAAATTAGACAATCCAATATACAGGGTAGGTCAAACAGGTTTTCCAACATTTTGTGTGAAAATGAAAATACATAGATATATGGGATGCCATAGCATGAGTAACTAGACGGAAATGGATTGTGGATCGCCTTGCTGAAGGAGGTGCAGGATCATCATTCATCGGACCGTTTTGTAGGATATCCAAAAGCTACGCAATGGATGAGGTTCGAAAATGGGAAAAGGAAAGTAAATCTTTCAACTGAAACGTCGAGTGAAAGAATTATACTTTTATTCAAGGATTGGACAAAGATATTTAATGAAGTTTATAAACTCCTCGTAAAAAGAACCAAAGAGGTACACGAATTCAGTAAACCAGAACTCCAGAAAGTAAGAGGCCTGCTCACAGGACACTAGCCATTGAGATACTACCTGGAAAACTGAAAACCAGATAAATTCTAGGCTTCTTTAGAAAATGTATGAATGCATATAGATCCAGCGTTCAGGTTGCAGCGAATAGAAACTTACGAAAGCCTTAATGATCCACCTGCTAATACCCTTATACATTTTTTGTGTACATTTTCTAGAAGACAGAGAGAAAAACTGTCGGATTTCACTTTTCGTAACGCTATCACTAAGAATCTTGCCAAAATTTCGAGAGAGCAGTCAAACAATAAAATTATTTTAAAAAATTAGCACACTGTGTATATTCTCTTAAAAGTTAAATTCAAGTGTCCTGAAAAAACTAAGATGTTCATTCAGGTAACCAACAAATGCTTTAACAGTTTAGTTTTATGCAACCCTGTATAAATGAAAGTCCTCTACAGCAACAGTTTCCTACTAAACAATAAACGCAAATGCTGTATATTGGGTTGCCTAGTTTGGGGGCAGTTGAAAATAATTTTCTTATTAAAGTGGGTGTAATAAATAACACAAATATCCTTTGTTTAATAATTTGATCCGTATTATGGTTGTCTAATAATAAATACAAGATTTAATAGCATATACAGGGTGTCCATTTATAAAGCATCACATTTGACAGTTTATAACTCGAGATCGAAAAGAGCTATCGAGATGCGGTCTTCACTAAATTTCCTAGATTTTCTTCAAGTTTTTCTTGTCATTGTTGACAATTCTAAAATTTTGTCAGAAATTATCGGAAAAATAAAGACCTACTTCAATCCAAAATTATGAGCTTCCTTTAAATGGAACACCACCTATGTTACGTCCATCTTAAAGCCCGATTCTTTTCCTCGACTGTTTTTAACCAAAAGATATTTAAAAAATTCAACGAAATATTTTCAACTTTAACAACTTCATAAAAAAAAATTAAGGGTTATACAGGGTGATTCACGAGGAAAGGGACAAAATGTTATGGTAGATAGAGTTCACTTATTTTTATTTTTAGGGCTCATATGAAAAAATTCACCCTGTGTACATGATTTTTAAATTCTAATACTGAATTATGAAACTACATACAAAAATGATCGAAAACATGTATTTTGTTGTTTTGCCACACTTTGGGCGAATTTTAAATAAACGATCAATTTTCGCCAAAATCGAAGGTCTGCACAAAATAAATTTATAAAATTCCATTTTCCTCTCTTATTTAAACTAAAATATTTGTTATACAAAATTTTGTGATTTCATGGTTGATTAATATGAAATAAATAATCAAAAATAAATAATTTCAACATCAGATGAAGTAATTTTTATTTCTGAGGTTTTTGTGAAAAAATCAGTCTGTATACATTTTTCTCAAATTCTGATAATAAATTATGGAACTCTATCTACCCTCGTATCTACCATAACATGTTGTCCCTTTCCTCGTGAATCACCCTGTATAACAAAATCCTGAGACACGTCAATACTGTTTTTTTCATGCTCTATTAACTTATTAATTTTTTACCATACAACCTGACTCACCCTGTATATATGCCTTATTAAACCATCAAACAGCTGTTAGATTGCGAATATTTAACATTTGTTGTCAATTAATTTAAATTAATTAAGTGACATTCTTTATAATTTTAATATTAAAACCATAAACCGTATACAGGGTTATAAATCTATTGTGTATTTTTTAAAATTTTATATTAATGTAATTTTCATGAAAAACGCCAAAATTTGTTTAAAAATTTGGGTGGCCTCGAAATAAAAAACGATACGATAAACTTGCATCACACAAAGAACCAGCCAAAGGGTAGTCACTGCGCCGCATCAGTTTAAACAGTTTAAACAAATCAAGCACCCTTGCATCCTACATAGCATAGCAGTATGGGATCACCTTCACGTGTTTTACTTCCTGTTTCTTACATCCGCTCTTCAAGAACACCTATTAACCAACTGCAGACAGGCATAAAATTAATGTTTCCTTCCTCTAGCATCACATCACTCATCAGTCGTCGCGATTTAAATCGTTTTTAAATAATTACAGTAGTTAAAAACGTGCTTAAGCTTATTTTGTCGTTCGGAACGCAATTAAAGTAATTACTGGACCAAATAGATTTATTATAGACGTTGTGACGAACGGAAAAGGCTGAAAAAAATTAGGTACCTAATCACAATTTTTACGTCTTAATTTTTATATTCATTAATTATAATTAACTTGTTATTGGGCTCTGTATTTAGAAGAGTTAGGATAAAAAAAATAGGACTGTGTTAAAAAATTGTATTTTGTAGGAGCTTCATTGTTCTGTTTACATAGTTTGATGATTTGTGCACCACCCCACTCACCATTGGACCTTCAACTTTAAGACAAGTTATTATAGCACTGGACATAATATTTTAAGCCAAATCATTAAAATATTTTAATGTAGGTACCTATATACACATCATCTCCTCACCTCGACCGCTCGTGAAAAATTTCAAAGTATAAACATAAAGTATCTCGTAATTTATTCATGTGCGCATAATTAAATCGTATAGGTATATCGAACAACAGGAAATTACTTGGCAGTTAAGTTTTTGCCACATTAATTAACAAGTTCTCTTATGCAAAAATATGTTAATAGTGTAATGATATGAATCCTTTTTATAGCACCAGGGAGACGTAAAATATTTCTTAACAAGGATGTAAGAAACAACAATTTAACGCGCAAATAAAGAAGAGCAGTTTTTTCAGATACATCTCCAAGGAGTATTTTTATAAAATTTTATATGTTGAGTAGGTAACTTATATAAGTATTAAAATTGCAGCTGCCTTGTCTGAGAGTTAAACAACGAGAATAAAAACTTGTAGGAACATTGATGCCTACGGCAAGTGACAATTACCTGACAGCAACGTGTATGTGCTATAAAATAAAAAAAATCCCAATTAACTTTTGCGCGATTAATCCAATATACATCTGATTTTTTTTGTCTAATCACAATCTATATTAAAGAGCTCTGAAGACGTTGGCATTTTGAGCAGCGACTCAAATTGGATATAGACCAGTTCATTATACGTCAAAAAATGTTCCCAAAAAAATTTCATAGTTATAAGTTACAAGCAATATGATTTGTAGCAATATTCTCCTTAGCTTTTTGTTTGAAATTTCCCACAAAATATGCAAAAAGTGCAAATTTAGGTTCACGCCAATATAAAACTAAATAATTTTTTTCTCGAAAAGTATAGAGTGTGCCACCCTGTAATTTTTACATTATACAGGGTGAATACCAATAACTCATTTTAATTTTAAGGGGTGGTAGGCCCCTTAATGGTAAGGCCATATACCACAAATAAAAAATATATACCCTCACTGTAGTTTTCGAGAAAGAAAATAAATTAAAATACGTCAACATTTTCAGAACTTCGTAACTTACCTATCTCAACAGAAAATAAATCAGGATAGGTCTTTGCCTCTGGCATTCATCTTGTTTTTTGCAATCATAAATTCACTAGTTTTTGCTGTCACTGTCAATTAACTTGTCTCCGACCGCAAATTTATAACATTAGAACAGTGTCGGCCTGTGTTGTATTTATGATTTTTTTCCCTGTGTAATGTTGCAGGTGGTCGAATATGAAAGACCGTCGAACGGCGGCTTAACTTTATTAGACGTTTTTTGTCACGTTTTTTACATTAGAACTTGGAGTCTATGACTTGGATACCAGACATGTTGTTCACCCCATAAGTGGGTCAGTAGAGCGATGAAGCGGTACTCAAAAATTTACCAGAATTTTACGTAGGGTAGGTCAGTTTTTCAACTTTCTTTTTTATATTTTTTTTATTGGTAATTTGTGTTATAAATATCAATAGAAACCCCCTCTTAAAATTAAAATGAGTTATTGGTATTCACCCTGTATTAAAGAAAAGGAGTTCTTTCCAGTTCCGCTATCAGTTTTTCCCAATAACCCGTAGGAGTCGCGTGATATGCAAAAAATACAATTACGAGAAAAAAATTATTTAGTTTTATACCGGGTGTAAACGAATATAGTGGGTCACCCCTGTAACGTCCTCGTTTTTAAAGATATCGGGATAAAATTTTGTATGGTGAAATTAGGTAAGATTTCCAACTTTTTGAGATGTATCTGCCATATTTGTCACTTCCGGTTTCACCGGAAATGGCCCCAGTAGCCTTTTCTAAATGGACCACCCTGTATGTTTTTACATTTTTTAAATAAAGATCACATTTTGGATACATTTATACTATTTTGAACAATTTATACAGGGTTGCACGAAAAATAATTCGAATTTTAGTTATCAATCTAATTGGCTGCGAATATGTTAAAATTATTTATGTTTAATTCCACTGTTCCTATATCGACATACCAATTCGTATATCTATGTACTCCTCTGTAAAGCATAAGAAAAGCAACAATTTGACTGACGTCAAAAAACGTGCGTATTCTGCCATTAATCTTTCATCTACTTATTATTTTATTTATTATTGCACAGGCTTTCAAACCACATAAAAATAAATTATGTATGCCCTGCAGCAGATACGTGTCCCGCTTGTGAATATCATGATCATGTATTGAATTCCGCTGATTTTGTGGCCCCGTTCCTTCGTAAGGAGACATTCGCCCCATTCATTCCGTATTATAGGTAGCTTATCGAATCATTAAGTGTTATTTTGTCACGACAATTTAACCGGCGGAAAATTCTTATGCAAAATCATGCAGCAGGTGTACGAGAAAATGTCAAAAAAGTCACGACTACCGTGTGACTTCTTCAAGCTCTTAAAAACGCAATCTAATTTAACTCATTTCTCTCGCCAGCCTGTATTGT
The DNA here is from genome assembly GCA_963680705.1 of Rhagium mordax. NCBI lineage: Eukaryota > Metazoa > Arthropoda > Insecta > Coleoptera > Cerambycidae > Rhagium > Rhagium mordax. The sequence continues at coordinate 5,532,158 of OY796662.1, read as the reverse complement.
TCGTACTCATCCAGTTTATTTTTTGCGTTTTATTTCAATAATTGTTTGTAAGTTTCCGAGTCGAAGAATATTCGGTTTAAGTACCTAACTTACATCCTGTGTCCGTCACGGTTCTTAGTTTTTTAAGGCACTTAAAATTCTTTGTGATGCGATGAGAAAGCAACGTTGTGGAATCGTGCCGTAAATAAAACAGTTTTGTAATATTCATATCAACTAAAGTAGACATAAAGCAGTGGCAAATTATAGGTATTACCGAGATTTTTTTGTAGAAGTTTTTAATAGTAAATGTTTTGTTGAATGCTAAATGTGTACGTACATAGTGGGCGATTGTATTTATTCATGTGTGCGTGTTTTGTGCGGAATTAGAGAATTTGGACATATAAAACGGATTTATTATGGTTAGTTGCATATCGTGTGGTTTATTGTACAATGCAAGGAAAAGTGGCGTTACTTTTCATCGATAAGTAAATAAATATTATTAAAACTAAATAAACCAACTGTTAGTAATATTTTTATTATGTTTGATATTTACTCTTTGAGTCACACGTAAACTATTAAATAAAATTATGTTTCACAGTTAATAAAATACTGGGGCAATTTTCAAAGTATAAGGAATAAATAGTCCAAGGAAAATTTGAGTTAGAAATTGGGTACTGAATTTATATTGGAGAGAAAGCGGTAAATGTCTATCTCCTGCCTTTTGCACCGCTTACATTAAAGCGAGAAAGATGATTGTTGGCACACGCCAAGGCGGAGTTTCGTGACAGTTCAGGTCCGCACTCAGTTTCGTTACCGATTCGTAGCAGTGCCACAGCTGGATAAGTGTAATATTATAAATAAGTATTATTTTGTATCTGTTTATTTACTGGTGGTGTATTTTTAGAAATAATTTAAAGTTATCGTGTTGCAGTAAGTTGTGTAATGTATGGTGAGTGTAATATAAGTTTTTGGGCTCGCCTCGTGAGTATCGCAACTGCTGCTTTTTCGACAAGTGCAAAAAAAGGATATTTTAAAAACTGCTCTCGTGATAAAAAAAAGCACGACTTGCTTCTTACAGGCTCGTTTCGCTTCACAATAGGCGACCACCCAATATGGTTACGTAATGCCAGCTGAAATTTAGTTCTGGAAAAAGAATTTCAGCGCAGCAGCCTGCGTATAAACGTGTACACAAGACATATGCTTCGCAGTTCCCCTTGGGCTCACAGGGGCAGATGTTTTTACACCTGGCACCACGTGCCCTTCCGGCGGTTGTGTTTAAGTGTAAAGAGTTTGTGTTAATATTAACGACTATTAAAAAAGGCCGTATTTAAATAAATGATTTGGATGTGTTTGAGTATTTGCGTGGAATATTCTCACAGTTCGAGGGCAATTGTATAGAAGTAGGACTGTGGTAGGAGGCCGTAGTGTTCCTACCACGTATAAAAAATAGCAAAGTTTGATTTTACTTTTTCTATATGTATTTATTTTCGTGTATTACCATCCAACGAATTTAGATAAAACTTGAACCTAAAAGAGTTTCATTGTTTTTTTTTTTCGAACCAGAGCCCTTTCCTACCTACAGTTCCTTCTGATGTAAAAAGTTATTAACAAGGTTTTTTTTTCAAAGCATTTTGTTATTCAAAGTCTGTATACCAATTTTATTAATAATACAATGCAATCATAGTTATCACCAAACAACAATTATTGTAGACTCATTATACAGGGTGATTCACGAGGAAAGGGACAAAATGTTATGGTAGATAGAGTTCACTTAGGTGAATTAGACATGACTATTGAAAAAAGCCTGAGCCTTTTTTTTTATTGATCTACAGGGTGATTTATGAGTTTTGTCCAATACTTCTTAAGGTACCTAATATCTTTTAAACTAATCACTAGAATCAGCTCGTATTGTGGGTATATAATATACTATTTTTGTCAATTTACATGCATAATCAAAGACAGAAAATTCCAGGGCCGGCTCAACTAATTTTTATTTTTAGGGCTCCTATGAAAGAATTCACCCTGTGTACGTGATTTTTAAATTCTAATAGTGAAATATGAAACTACATACAAAAGTGATCGAAAACATGTACTTTGTTGTTTTGCCACACTTTGGGCGAATTTTAAATAAACGATCATTTTTCGCCAAAATCGAAGGTCTGCACAAAATAAATTTATAAAATTACCTTTTCCTCTCTTATTCAAACTAAAATATTTGTTATACAAAATTTTGTGATTTCATGCATGAATAATATGAAATAAATAATCAAAAATAAATAATTTCAACATCAGATTAAGTAACTTTTATTTCTGAGGTTTCTGTGGAAAATCAGTCTGTATAAATTTTTCGCAAATTCTGATAATAAATTGTGAAACTACATTTAAAAATTAACGAAATTATTTATTTTTTATCACAATACATCAATAAACAGAACATTATAAACAACAAATTCACAGAACATAAAACCTTATAACTTATTTTCAAAATGAAAGCCTTTTGCCTCCCTACATTTTCTTTGTCGTAAAATTAAATTTCCTGCGGCTTTCCTAATAACGACAGGATTTTTAATGTTCTGTTTATTGATGTACTGTGATAAAAAAAATTAACAATTTCGTTAATTACTTCCTCACCAAAAGTGAGGAAGATGTATTCGTGAAAAAAATTTTGAAAATTTTTATTGCATTTCTGGACGATTCTCGACGAATTATTACGATACACAAACATTTTCTTTTTTTGAAATAAAGCTTTCAAATTTGGTACACACGTTCTAGAGGTCAAGGAAAAGATTGAGTTCGTTGATGAGCAAAATCGGTCCCTGGAATGGGGTCTACCGGACCCCAACATTTCTATTTCTAACTTTCTAACTCTAAAAAATTTATTCGTGATGAAAGATTATAAATAGGATCTGATATACAACTCATTATAATATTGTGTCCAAATGTTGAAATACACAAATTACGCTAAACAACCAAAATACGTACAAAAAAAAACAAACTGCGTCAAAAAACAAAATACGTCAAAAATTACTTTTGTTATAAACTCCACCACACGGTGAGGAAGTATTGATCCCATAATTGGCAGCGGTTTTTTTTAATGTAGTTCCATAATTTATTATTAGAATTTGAGAAAAATGTATACAGACTGATTTTTCACAGAAACCTAAGAAATAAAAATTACTTAATCTGATGTTGAAATTATTTATTTTTGATTATTTATTTCATATTAATCAACCACGAAATCACAAAATTTTGTATAACAAATATTTTAGTTTAAATAAGATAGGAAAATGTAATTTTATAAATTTATTTTGTGCAGACCAATTTTCGCCAAAATCGATCGTTTATTTAAAATTCGCCAAAAGTGTGGCAAAACAACAAAATACATGTTTTCGATCATTTTTGTATGTAGTTTCATAATTCAGTATTAGAATAAAGATATTACCTTAAGAAGTATTGGGCAAAACTCATAAATCACCCCCATGTAGATCGATAAAAAAAAGGCTCAGGCTTTTTTCAATAGTCATTTCTAATTCACCTAAGTGAACTCTATCTACCATAACATTTTGTCCCTTTCCTCGTGAATCACCCTGTGTAGGTATGTGGATTTCAAAATTTTCACATACATTTTCCAGTCTATAATACCTCTCGTAATAATTTATTCTTTAGACACACGAAACAATATATCATACCCTTGAAAGCAAATACCATCATTGTAACACGAGACACGATCCATGTGCTCCTCAAAAACTCAGCAATATTGTAATTTGAGATACGATATACCAATAGTATATCATACCTTCAGTTGCTCATATCATAAAATTTAGTTAACGGTGAAGATGCTGAATCTATAATTATTATTTTTTAAATAATTCTTCTAAGGATGATACTTCTGCGAAAATATAGCCCCATAATCCAATGATGCCAACTTCAAACTAATTTTAAAATGTAGCCATTTTGGTCTCCTACAACTTACGTTTGTATTATCGACAATAAAGGAAATATTGGACTTTTTTGCACACAGTTTGTTTAAAGGTTTTTTTACGGATTTCATTTGTTTGCAAGTAATAACACCCAGCATACTATTGATTTTATTGGTCAATAGGTAAGAAGTTGATCCCCTTAACTATAATGACAGAAGTGTTAGTTGATGATCTCATTACTCAGGCAATAGGATTAACCGACATTCCTGGTTGACGTATCGTGGCAGGTAAAATGTAATGCGTTTATATTGGATTATGTCTCAAAGTTCCTTTAATTCTTAAATGTAATTAACCCTTTGCTACTGCCTAAAGTGCCTAACTAGACTTTTTTGTCTCTCTAAAAGACTTTTGCTTTTTTTAAATCTTGGCTGGGACCTCTCGTCTTGAAGTTGCGCCATTGAACTTTCAAACACGAAGATGTTGAACAATAAAAATATGTGGTGTCATTATTCCGTAGATAAATGGGGTAATTTAAAATCTTCACACTTAACTGGCCATATAAGACGTCGTAATCAGTCGGATAATTCGAGTAATTATATTCTTCCCACATACGGGCCTAATTAACGATGAGAAAGTACGTGCTAATTGTTGCACTTGCAGCTGTTTCCAGAAATTGTTAGCAAATTACCCAATTATTATTTGACATCATGACCAGCATTTTCTGCAATTTTGTACATTGTATATGACCTCGTATATGACCCCCTGATGGATTAGATGAGCTTCACTGTTTGAAAGGTTAATTTATATTTTTTACGCATTTTTTACTTTATAATTACCCTAAATTAAACAGCAAATCCATGAATTATGTCAAATGTAATATTGGCAATTGGTGATGCAAAATTTTTGAAACTAAGCACATCATCATTATTGCCAACGTGTGAACCTTGACCTCCATAGGTTCCTTCGTCATTCTGTCCAGTTTTGCGCAGTCCTTTTCCAAATCCTTGTGCTGATCTTATTGGGATCACCTCTTTTTTTCTTAACCAATTTAAAAAAAACACAGAATCTAGTCATTGTCTACAAAGTTGCTCCAATATCTACTTTTCTTTATATTGTGTTTATTCACTTCTATAGAGTTCCAAGAAGCGACTGTATTTAACACATCGTTAAAGTTTTCAAACAATGTTTCATTGGTCGAACCCCTTTGAACGAGCTTTTGAATGCCCTATTGTTTTTTACCATCTGGTTTAGCATTTGAAAATCGAAGACTGTTCCCCTATACAAGCGCTGAGCTGACAATGGAGCATAACTCAATCGGTTATTCACCACATATTGCTTCCGCTTTTTTACACGAATTATTCGATATTTACGAAAATATTGACTTAATTCCCCTCGTCAAGTTGAATCTATTGGCCCTAACATGTGCCGCAACAATCAGATAAAATTATTCCAAACGCCATTTAAAGTAAATAAAATATACGAGACGTTAAAAAACCGAACGATATTTAATTGTAAATCGTCCTTGAAGAAATCAATTTTTTAAAAGTGGGTATCTATTTCATAAAGAGAACAATTCACACGGCCTGAGACATTACGATGGCCAGCCCGCTTGAAAATACAAAACCACAATCTCATCTATAACTTTTACTTTGTGGTTTATTATACCACGACGTCCATTTTTCTTAAATTTTTTTGTCGTCGCCATGAAATAACACATTACGCTACTTATTGTAACGTTTTACGTGTATTAAAGGAATAATGTCGAAACCACATATTTATCTTTTGATATTTCCAATGTTAAAATGAGGTTAAGTCAGAAATCAAATCCTTAGCCAATTATATTCAAAATGATAAACTTATAAAAAATTCTTGACAGACTAATCAGTTGCAAAATATATTGGGAGGTCCTCCCAAAACTAATTTGCAACTTCCCCTGTTAATAAACTCACCATTAAAACAGCCTTGAGGGTGCGGTCGTCCACCCACGCCAAAATAATATCCGCCTTCTCCATCTTCCCATCTGGGCTAAATCCGATCCCCACGTAGCCTCTGGTTTTCGCCTCAACCCTGAACAATATCTCCTGGTGCCTGGGTTGCCACCTCAAAACCACGTGCCCGTTCCTGTCAAGGATCTCGGAATGCGTCCACTGAATATCACTGGACACTTCTCTGCGGTTACGATCACTCGATTCCTCGTCTTCCTCCACCGATTTGAGATTTCGAGTTAAATGTCCGCCTCTCGCCGGTCTTAATTTCCTACCTAGTGTCCTACTGTACCTTTGGCTTGTTTTGAAATCACTATCTAAGTTATAACCTATTCTATTTACACTGTCCACGTGTTTCACGTATTGGTCCAGCAAGTCCTCGGTGACGCTGACACTTGTTTTTATTAGAACGGCCGCGAACAGCGCGTAGACCGTCCAGTTGTGCGCCATGTTGGTGGTGGTGCGGATGCGGTCAAAATGGCTTCATCTGAAACAAAAGAAACGCGTCAATAATGGAAACAATACGCAGTGCCTTGCACGATGGCGTTTTGTATGTTTAAAAGTTAGGTTAAGAGTGTTGGTGATTGCCTATGATGACGTTAATGTTAATGGTGCAAATAACGTCGCATGGCCATGCGTCGACACCGGAACAACTACGCTTCCTTCTGACGCACAGTGTAAAAATAGGCGTCAGAAATCTTTTTTATGAACACAAAACAAAATTTGGTACACCAAAGGATTTGGGTACGCTAAATTTAGTTTTGCTGTTTAAATTTTGTTTTTCAAAATGGCAGCTTCAAAATTTCAAATTCAGGAATTCAGTAAAAATGATGTCCAATTTGCATTAAAATGTTATGCTTGGATGTATATATTCATATACCTATAAATAATTTTAGTATCTGAATTTAAAATAGCAAGTCCAATCTGTTGCCCAATATGGCCAAAGGATCAAAAATCATTGTAGGAACAATTTTTTTTCTACTATCTTAATTTTGGTATTTGAAAAGGCGTCCGTATATGTATAATTAGAAATCTCTCGATTCTAATCTAATGGTAAATTGACGATTTTGACAGTTGACAACCAGCTGTCAAGTTAACATTAACGATTCAAATATGTACTTGAAATAATCTAGAAAAATGATGCTATATTTTTCTGGTTGCTGTATATATATATCTGACGTCAGATTAAGAATTTTAACAGCTGACACCTGTCAAAATCGTTAATCTTACTTAAAATTTGAATTCAGCGACCTCAAAACCATGAAGTTATAAAATTATTTCAAGTTTTTAATAATTTAAGGTAATTTGACATTGTTTTGACAGCTGTCAACTGTCAAAATTCTTGATCTGACGTCAGATTTAAATACAGCAACCAGAAAAATATAACATCATATTTTAAGATCTTTATTATAGATTATAGGTGCGTTTTATTGGCGTCCTACTACTTCCAGAAGTTTACTTCTACCCGTTTTATTGGTTACTTATTTCTCTTCTCTTCCAACGTTTGCTACGCAGTTTGAACGTCGTAGAAAACGAAGCAGCACATGGAGGGGAGAATAAAGGCGCCAATGACGGTTCTATTTTTAACAGTTTTGAAGTTTGAAGGTTATAATGAGCGTTACATCTTCCTTGTTTTTATGTCTTGCATAGGTACTTAATTTAATAATATTCTTTAAATGGTTTGTCTTTCGTTAATTTTTAAATTATTAAAAATATTTAAAATAGGTTATGTTTCACAAATGAGTGGGGAGGATAGCTCTAGCTCTACCAGTCGTTTTAATGCAACGTTCTACTTATGCTACTGAGAAGAGACCAATAAAACACGCCTATTGAAGTGTTAGATTTAATTGATCGTCACTGTCATTTATTTTTGGCTGAATTGCCAAATTTTTTATTGATAACATTGCTGTGCTTTTTTTAGGGTCTCACTCTGGCAACTATGTAAAACCAATTTAAATTTGTGGTTATGTTTTTGACTTTTCAACATAACCTCAGTAATTAAAACAGTCATTCGTACCAACAGATTTCAGATTTTCCAAAGCCTACTCTAATGTAAATAAAATGTGAATAGCATATATAAGTTTTAGAAATCTCTCGATTCTAATCTAACGGTAAATTGACGATTTTGACAGTTGACAGCTGCCAACCAACTGTCAAGTTAACATTAACAATTCAAATACTTGAAATAATCTATAATAGTGATCTAGAAAAATGATGCTATATTTTTTCTATAAATCTGACGTCAGATTAAGAATTTTTACAGCTGACAGCTGTCAAAATCGTTAATCTTACTTAAAATTTGAATTCAGCGACCTCAAATCCATGAAGTTATAAAATTATTTCAAGTTTTTAATAATTTAAGGTAATTTGACATTGTTTTGACAGCTGTCAACTGTCAAAATTCTTGATCTGACGTCAGATTTAAATACAGCAACCAGAAAAATATAACATCATTCTTTAAGATCATTATTATAGATTATATTTTGTTTTTGAATTCTTAATGTTGACTTGACAGCTGTCAACTGTCAAAATCGGACTCCTTTCCAAGTATTTAAAAAAAATTAGGCAATAGCACAAAAATAGCATCACCGTACGAATGATTTTAACGCGTTTTGAGCCACTCTATAATAGTGATGCAACAGCTGAACTGACCGGTGTAATAAATCATTTTCAGCAATACCATACCTGGTACCAGCAAGGCGGGAGGATGGCTCGTACAGCCATTAGAGAAATGCTTGCGGGGGAATATGAAGAAACGACATTGATTGACCGGATATGACGGAATATTATTTATGAGGTTACGCAGAGTGTGGTTTTACAAACTCGGAGGAACCGGAAGAGTGTATAAGACGAGAAATAAATACTGTACCTAATTAGTGGTTTTATTAGCCACGTAGAAGAACTGGTAATCGTTTATGGGAATTTTTTTGATCTGTGGCAAAAATTACAACGCCAAGTAAACAATAATAACAGTAATACATCCTTTACCATCATCATTATCAATATCATACGAGACTTTGCTGACGCTTGACGTTTTGGTCCTGTCGTGGTCCTACAGGAGTAGGACGAACAAGAGAACTCCAACAAATTGGTCAACTTTTATTCATCAGGGGTAATCACATATTCGGAAATTCACCATTTGATGGCTAAATTTTTCAGATCCTTCCTGGTGCCATAACGTTTAATGAATAAACGAACGTCTTTATTTATCGAGGTCCCCAGTATAATGATACTAATTCCCATATAAATTACACCTTTTATACGTTTTTTTCCTGATGTGCATTCACAATGGAAGACAAATTAAGGATTCACCTCAACGCAGAGCCATGACTCAGCAGGCATTCAGTACGGTACAACTTACACGATTTGGTTTTAAATAATTAACCAGACTTCTTGGGAAACGAACAGACGAGCGAATAGTTTTATTGTATCGAGATTTTTTTGCCCGTCACCTTACAATGGGCAATGCAAGTTCAAATATTGTTAAACTGAGCGTTTCCAATTATTATTGTGCTGGTAATGGAAGACTTCCTAAAATCACCGTGTTCAGTGAGGCTAGTTTGCGTTTCAAATGATTTTCGATCTTTTTGAGCTACGTACAGTATGGCACAAATAATGATAGTGACTAATAATAACCCAAATTATCGATCTTTATTACTTATCCTTGAGTGGTGCGGATGCGCAGTAGGTGGCTTTGAGTTGTGTGGATGCGCAGTAGGTGTCCTTGAGCTTCATGAATGCTCAGCAAGGTAGTTTTGAGTTTTGTGGATGCGCAGTAGATATTTTTGAGTGGCATGTATGCGCAGTAGGTTTCTTTGAGTTGTGTGGATGCGCAGTAGATATCCTTGAGTGGTATGGATGCGCAATAAGTATTTTTGAGATTTATGGATGCGCAGTAGGTATCTTTGATCAATTTTACGTTAGGTTAGCTCTATTTTCGATTTCTACGTGAAATTTTTTTTGGTACGTAATATATCTACTATTACCCGAGAAGTGTCTTATTTTCTCGCTACTGTTAATCACTTTATTGTCACTAATAATTATCATTTTCATATTTTAAAAGTTTTAGAAACATCTGAACATATTATTTTTCAATCAATATCAAACATAAATAATGCGTCATAATTACAGTTTTATTCATATTAAATTTAACATCGTGCAACATTCCTTGATGCTATTTATGTAGTGTTGACACTTTTTATAAACCAGCTGGGGCGTTTCGTTTGAACAAGTTAGAGCTTGTTAATTACGACGTCTGGCAATGACCTAGCTACTTAATTCCCAGTTTGTAATATAAAATTATTATACACATTTTTAAAATCTGTTAAACAAGTGCTAGGCATTAACCTCCCAAAGGGAACCTACTTAAGTCGTCTAAGCACTACCATAAACATAATTTTCAGATAAATTTTTTAATAGTACGTATAAATTTAACGTTAACAAACCTATTAGGCCATATTAGAATAAATAGTAGTTATAGATTTAGGCGTGAAAACATCATATTTTAACTATCAACGAAATGATTTTTTTAAATTATTTTTAATAAACAGGATACCACCAATTTTAATTCATTTACATACCATTATGGAGACAAACTGAATATTTTATTTTCATTTCCATCGGATTTAATCGCGTAACCAGACACTTAACGAAGCTGAAGTTAAATTTAAGCAGGCATTCATTTTCGAGATTAATCTTTAATATATGTAGGGGGAACCGGGCCAGATAACCACCAAAAGAAATTTAATCAAGAAAAGAGTTGAATATCTACCTCTTGAATAATGGAAAAAAATATTTAATGTCAGCTTAATTACCTCAGGCACAAGGGAAATTATATTTTAGCAGATAAACTATCCACTGTAAACCAAGCGTTTGTATAATCCGTTGATTTGGCTAAAGATTTTGAATAAAGCAAATTAGTGAGTATAATGACAATACCTGAACGTAGTATCCCCCAAGGTACGGCGTTAGGACCTCAAATATTTAACTTTGCGTAAATGAGCGTTAACACCTTTCTTCTCAGGGAAATATTGTTAGCTGAGCCGACTACATATACTGTTCTGCCGATTCTTGAACGTAATGGAAATAAATAGTTAAAGGTTACGAAAATAACGTTAACTTCCATAGAACTCACGTCGGTAGCTGCTACCGGGGAAGAATTTAACGGTTTACTGTTTGAGCCATATCGAAACTGATGAGTAAATATCTAGGCCGTATCGAATATTGTACAAAAATTCATATCTATGATAAGCAATTTTTAAATTTTATAAATAAATATTTAACACCGGAATAACAAGGTAAAAATACCAGTAATATCACTCCTTTCCTGTCTTCTAGAGCCACGTGCTAACTGGTGATCATCAATTAGTATCACATACAGTAAAACTTTGCTTTTCTAAACTTGTTGTTTTATGTACTATTACTATTATTAGATCAAGGCAATTAAAACGTCATTAATAATATACTAAACAAGATTTTAGTTGGTAGTACAGGAACCAAGCAGAAATTTTGATAATAGCGACATAATATTCGAAAATCGTAAAAAATGCATATTTTTAAGGTTAATACTGTGACGTCACGTGCACAAACGAATTTGTTTGGCGTTTAACCAATGGCAAGACCGTTTTGACGGAAAACCGGCGGGACTTTTGAAATTGATACAACTTATTAATATTTAAAACTATTATTATATTTAATATGTATTTAACTGTGAGGTAAATTGATTAGAAGTCTTTATCTCTTCTTACTAGGTTATATATTAATCAACTGGTTTACAAAGATTAGTATTTATTGTTATAATCGTAGATAAAGTATAGTATTCAACTCGTGGTAATACTAAATAACTCACTTGATGAATTACAGCACTCGCCTTCGGCTCGCGCTGCAAAATTCATCGGCATGAGTTATTTAGTGTATTACCACTTGTCGAATAATATACTATTAATTTAAGGAAGATGTAATAGCCCATTACTGAGCGTTTGCTTTTTGATGTTCCTTTGTTTTATTTCTTATCACCAAAATAATATATTTCACATCAAAATCTACTTTTGCTTTTGCATTTTTTTCATATTTCTACAAATAAATTCAATAGGTAAGATAAGCACCAAAATTGATGAATGACAAATAAAATTATGTTTTTCCACATCTGAATAACCCATTTTAAAGTATTTGGGATTTTGCATAAAAATCTGGTGGTAAACTGTCAGAAATGTTTTGTCAGTTTTTTTTCATGGCAACCAATATTCAACGTGAACTGTTTTACACAAAGAGGTATACTGTTTTAAAAACAACTCAAGCAAATGCCAAAATTATTTATTTTTGGAATCTTTCAGAATATGAAAACATACAGGGTGTTCCATTTACAAAAACATAAGTTGCGTCTCTTTTTCTACTTTCCGATGATGCCATTTTGTTCAATATTTTTTCGTCAAAAGATATTTATTGACACCAAAATTTACAACTTTTGTATTTGCCCTTTTTCCATATCTCTAAACATAAAGGCTCTATACTCGGGCCAAAAAGAGTAGTCAGTAGAGCCAGGGGCGTACGGATTTACGAATTTCATAAATTCCATAATTCGAACAAATGAAAGCGGATTGTGTTAATTATGCATGAGTATGAGTTACCATGTCTTAAATTTTAAATAATATGCTTACATCTGGCAACATTATCTCCGCGAATTAGGTATAGCAACGCAGTTGAACAATGCACATCCTTTGCGTTGCAGCATATGTGACGCCACTGAATGCGGCATCTAAGCTCTCTGGACGACCTTTATAATAGTCGAACAAATTATTGGGTATAAGGGCGGCACGTTCAAGCATGTACTATATTTGGTTGACTATACCAATTAAACATAATGACCTAGTTGTGGTTTTCATCTCTGGTAGGCGGAGAAAACTGGATATATTTCTCTGAATTATATGGGATTATATGGTAAAACGAGCTGCCGCTTCTGTATTCCATAACAGCTAAATCCTTTGAAGAATTGCCGGTCAGTTTTTTGCTCTACTGACTACTCTTTTTGGCCCGAGTATAGGTAGGTGTCAAAATATTAGAATATTTTAAAAATGGAACTACTAAAGAAATTGAAGAGGAAAACGAAATCGTAGATGACGATAAAGATGATTAATACTGTTTAATATTCTGTTGTTTTAACAATATTTTTACTTCTAATATTTAGAAAATAAAACTAACAATTTTCATTATTATCGTTGATGTTGTTTTCCAAAAATTTCTACAAAACACATTTTTTAAATATATCGGTTTGACCCATATGTCCTTATTATGACAATTTTCACGTTGAAGCCGGTATACTAGTCATAATAAATAAATAATATAGTTAGCTAATTATCGCTAATTATACAATATACATATGAGATTTTAATTAATTTTTTTTTTTATTACGTTCTAATATCATTTCTTAAGGAAGATTAAATATATATTAAGTAACACACCGAACATGAAACCGTTAACATTCATTGTTTTGTGCCGCATATCATGGGAACCACCAATGTGCAACCTACAATATAAAATTATACAATATTATTAGTTAAAAATCGAATTATAATTTGTAGCATTGTTTGTGTTAAAATTAAGAGTATGAGAATGTAGGAACAAATTGCATCAATTTATATCGTAAGTTTAAATAAAGTGTGCCACAAGGTTCTACGTTAAGCCCCCTTTTACTGCAATGCAAACAATATACAAGTTAATCCAACTCAGTTTATTACCACGCCACTTTTGTGCTAATCTGTTTTATTCGATCACAATACCCTTCAGTCAGGTGAGAATTCATAGTAAAAAAAACTGTGGAACTTTAACTTTTGTTTGTGAAATATTTCTAGCAAGCAAAAGCATTGCCCCGTTTTCCCAAAAAGCGACTTCCTCTGAAGGTACGAGAAACTAATTCACTCATTATTAAGGACAAGACGGTTATAAACCAGTTTCAATTAACATAATAGAGGAAGTTATAATTATTGTTATCCACACAGAATGTCGCCTCAGGAATCGGATCGGATATATAAAATATATATCTACATGGATATGGAAATTACCCATTATATAATACAAGATGATCTACGAGTAGAAGTAGTCATCTTTCAAGGATCATAAGAGGTTGAAAATGGTCGATTTTCTTGGAAACTAGAAGTTATAGTTTTTAGAAATCTATCAGGATATAAGAAGATTTTGGTGGGTGAAGAGTTTAAGGGTCATTTCTTTAAAATGGAACAAGTATTTTTTCTTTCGGAATTTGAAAGGACGTTAAATTATGCGTAAAATCATTAGAAACCAGAGCCACAAAATCCGATCTAATCATTTCCCGATGATGCTCACTTGGTGGGTAAAACGCGGATCGAGTGTGAAGTATTTTGTATGGTGTCCAGTCGAAATTACTTCAGAAGCAGTGCCACTTGAAAAATTCCAATCCTGTTCTGGACTTCAGGAATTTTGTTTTGCTTCAAATATCTCAAAAACCAAACAAGACATTCTTAATTTCATCACGTCATATTATTGGAAATAAAATAACGCAACTTCGCCCACATTTAAGCAACCGTTTCCGAGATCCTAATGGTGAGCATCGAATTTGACTCACCCTGTACAGAGTAGTTCCATATATTTTGACACCTACCTGCAGCCTTTATGTTTAGAAATATGAAAAAAGTGTAGACCAAATTTCTAGATTTTGGTGTCAAATATCTATTGCAGATAAAAAATAAAACAAAAGAGCATCGGAAAGTAGTAGGGAAAAAGACACAACTTAGCGTTTTTAAATAAATGGGACACCCTGTATATTCTTGCAAAATTTGAAAGATAATTTTTAGCTGATTCCAAAAATATATATGTTTTTTTTTTGTTTGTATGTTTGTTTGTATCGAGGTTTGTATGTAACGGAATCTTTCAACGAGATTTTCACCCACTTTAAAACGTCAGATTAAACTGAAACTCTGCACACTTATCAAGGATCGATGACAATACAATAATTTTATAACTTTGTCCTAATGTCCTTTTTTAATTAAAATTTTTTTCGAAATTTTTAAATCTAATTTTTTTTTAAATTTTTGAATCCAATTTTTTTTTCGAAATTTTTTAAATCAAAATTTGACATTTTTCAATTCAAATTTTTTTCAAAATTTTTGAATTCGAATTTGTATTGTGAATGGGCCTCCCTTGTAGCAAATGGATTTTCTTCCGCCCAAATATGGAGGTCATTTTAAACAATTCAATATAAATAAAAACCGAATTACTACGAAGAAACCTTCGTAGTAATTCGGTTTTTATTTATATTCTTTAGTTATTGCGAGAGTTATTGGTGTTCTTATTGGTTGTTATTGTATCCTAAATACGGACCTGTAATTACATTTTCTAGTGGTCTGGAGGCAAGCAAATACAAACTATGTAGGTTTTAAAAGCAGACATTAAGTAATTCTCATTAATTAAAACATAATAAAATTAATAAAAATCGGTTTCATTTCATTGTGTACCCCCAAAATGCTCATAAAATACAATGTTAACTAAAAATTTTGGGGGAAATTTTTCTGGGGGAAAATAAAAAATACATGGTTGAATTGTTTTCATCCCTCTTTCAAAATATGGAAACAAATTTTTAAAATTCGGATATACAGGGTGTTGTTTTGAGGATAGAACATTTTCTAAATTTTTTGTCAAGCCGGACCTGGAGTTTCTTCATTTTTAATGTCTTTTAGTGGATTTGCCAAATTATGTAGAATACGTGTGCCAAATGTCAAAAAAATATACAGGGTGGTTTGTTAGTTATCAATCAAGGAAGAAATAGGCAAAATTGATAAAACACCCTGTATCTCAGTTATAAAGGGCGATAGACCCATTAAGTATGGGTTATTTGGAACCACCTCGGTGACCCTTATCCACAGTTAACGTATGTCCCCCTCCCAATGAAACACCCTGTAGAATTTATTTTAGAAATATGAAAAAAGAGTAAAAACAAAGGAACATCAGAAAGTAAACTGACAGTAATTATCAGAAATATTTTGTAATTTTTTTTTCATGGCAACCTATGATGGCTCCATGCAATATTGTTTTGAATAATATTTCAGAACGCTTAGAGCAAATGACAACATATATATATTTTTAGAATCAGAGAAAGAAGATCTTTCAAAATATGCAAAAATGTACAGGGTGTTCCATTTAAAAAAAGTAAGCCGTGTTTTTTCCTCTACTTTCTGACGCCATTTTGTTTTACTTTTCTTCACCAATAATAGATCACCGAGTAGATCACACTCTAGAAATAAGGGCTGTAGGTAGGTGTCAAAATATATGGAACTATTCTGTAATTAGAATATGCAACAGAAAGTTAATGGAAGCGGAAGTGTAGCCGTGGCGATTTCGCACCCTTACGGTTAATAATAATGGGTTAATTGACCGGCTGGTGGTCTGGTATTAATATTAATACAATCGGCATTATGAGAAAATAACGAGAACTTTTTGCCTTTTTACATCCTGTCCGCCAGTCCAAAAGCAGGAAGTTGTTCTAGCTAAGGCTTACTTGTGGGAACACAATACATGTTATTTAATTTTTTATAGACCTATTGTTATACATCCAGGTGGTTTCTGTATAATATAATACAGGTTAGATTCAAGATAGAACGGAATTATTCACATATGAACGACCGTTGTAAATATGGAATAATGGTCTTTGGTTAGTCGAACGATAAATTACATCCTGCTTCAGCTCTTTTTATGAAAAATGCTTTCGATATGAAAGGATAGGAATAGAAAAATTTAACCAAATTAAGTTGGATCTTGTGACAATGTTTGGTCATTCTTTATTTATTTCATTAGCTTTATTTAGACAATCAATTTTAATAAGAATGACGATAATATTGTCTTTGTTTTGTTTAAAAAAAAAGAAGTGTTTTAACCGTTTTTCAATTTTTTTTAAACAAAACAAAAACAATATTACCATTACTTCGAGGCACAATTTTCCTAGCTAATTGTTTGCTCATGCCGTTCCGTTGCATCATGATTTATTAATTGCAAAACTGACCAGAAGATGGTGGAGGTGCTGCAACGATTTTAAAAAAATAAGTTTTTGGAATCCTGGAATCGCTTAGTCACTACACTATATAAATTTTTCATTAAAACATTTCCAACCGTGTCTCAACTCCAACCAAAATATTAAGCGAGAAATAGTGACCAAAAATTACAGGTTATCCTTGAATTTTGCGCAGCAGCTTACATACCAACATAACACATAAATAAAACAAAATGGACGCACGTGTTTGGCAACTACTCTGTTTTTTCTATTTGTGTAATGTGAATTATGAAAACAACTCTGTCAGTAAATTTGAGCCGAATGCTCAAGTTCTCTTAATTAAAATACTATCTGGTATCTGGATATTTTAAAAATGAAAAAAAAAAAAATGGAAAATTTACTAACATATATTTTATTATTATTTATTATCGCATTTAAATGCCGTGTAATAGTAATGATTGATGAAACCAGGTGTATTTTTTTAATAGTAATTTTATCACGATTTTTTTTTGACAAAATTCTTGAAAACACATTCATTAACTCGAGTTAAAGATCTAGTTGTCTATTTTTGTATTTATAGGTTGAGATCTGGCTCCGCGGCGAATACACTGAAGCTCATTAAAATGATAAAGAATCTAAAATTTCGTTAAGGTAGGAATGCGAGAAATCAGCCACTAATATTTTTAACTAACCGATTACTCATTTGAAGCAGGTAGAATTTAATTAATAGCCTCTACTAACGAAACTTCGTTTGGGAACGTTTTTTTTTCGAAGAAAATACGTTGGATGTTTTGATTAGGTCCTTAAGGATTTTACCCAAAATTGATGCCAAGCTGCTGAAGAAATCATAACGAATTAAGCCAAACTTTGCACAGATTTTTTCCCATAGTTTAAAGTAACATATTAGAAAATTATCGTATACCTTCCAAAAATTTTAAAGTTACAGTCTCATTTGAAATTATTCAATTTATTACACCTCCTAGCGGTAGCAATAATTATTGGGTGTTGTATATTTATTCTGTATATCTAATTGAAAATCAGCCGGCGTAAAGTGCGTTGTACAAAACGTACAAAGAAAACCAATTTATTGTTTAAATATTTATGAAATCACAAAACTGGAGAATTTTTCGCTTTAAACCACTGGAAAGATATGTTGATCGCGTCGGCGCTGGTGGAATAATAGAGTAACCAAGTCATCATGAATAAAGATTTGTATAGGGTGTCGCAGAAAAACGCCTGTTGTAAATTTAGAAGACGTGATCGAATGAAATCGACTGTCCTTAACAAACTTCAACGTATACAGGGTGAGGTGGCAAAAGAGCGTTCAACTTCGATGTCTCGAGTTCTGTGATAGCTGGAAATTTTATTTAAAAACGTAAATGAACTAAATAAACGAGTCTATAATTGGAAATAATTTTTGATTATATAGCCAAGACGAGTGAGATATGCAAAAAAAAAAAAATAAAAACTGTAAATTTTAGTGTGAACTATCCTCGGAACTATCTATTGGCGAGTAAAGAAAGAGACACAAATTATGTTTTTTTTAATGGAATGCATATTTCGAGGCATATTTTGAAAAATTTTTTTGTTTTCGATTTCCACAAATATATAATGTCATATTTGCTCTATCCGTTCTGGAAATATTGTGCAATATAGTAGTACCGCATGGAACATAGGTTGCCATGAAGAAAAATTACAAAATATTTCTAATAATTAGTGACAGTTTACTTTCTGATGTTCCTTTGTTTTATTTCTTATATTTCGCCGAGTATTTCGCATTTAAATCTACAACTGTTTTTTTTGTTTTACACTTTTTTCATATTTCAATAAATAAATTCTATAGGTAGGTGTCAAAGTTGATGAATTTGAATGACAAATAAAATTCTAGGATTATTTTGTGTATCACTCTGTCTTATACTTAGGTCTCTCCGTTTTTGACATAACATATTTCAATTTATAAGTCAAAAATGGCGTTTGCAGACCCTAAAAGAATTATCAATTTTTCCTATAAGGAAGCCTTTATTATCTAATTTAGGTTGGATTCTTTATTTTGACAAGTATTAATACAGAGTGTTCAAAGAATAAGAATAAAAATGAAATTGAAAAAACTGTCAAAAATCAATTTTTTCAAATGGAAACCCCCAATTTTTATAATCTTATCTTATTTACCATTAAAAATAAGGGTAAGTTTGTGTATGGAAATCCGAAAATTTTTAGTTTTCGAGTATAATTTAAGCACCCCGGCATGATAATTAATACTTGTCAAATGGTAAGTGACAGCTACATACATTTGTTTAGCACCCAACGCCGTCACAGCCAACTAAGAGTAATTGAACTTAAAATCCATAGCAAAATCCCCATATCAAAATATTGAATTGGCAATATTTCGACATCCATACACAAACTTATCCTTATTTTTAATGGTAAATAAGATAAGATTATAAAAATTGGCGGGTTCCATTTGAAAAAATTGATTTTTGACAGTTTTCTCAATTTCATTTATATTCTTATTCTTTGAACACTCTGTATTAATACCGAAATTAAAAAATTGGCGGGTTCCATTTGAAAAAATTGATTTTTGACAGTTTTCTCAATTTCATTTATATTCTTATTCTTTGAACACTCTGTATTAATACCGAAATTAATACTTATCAAAATATTATAAAAACTCTATTAAAGTAGGTCTTTTTCAACTAAGAATCCAATCCAAATTAGATAATAAAGGCTTCCTTACAGGAAAAATTGATAATTCTTTTAGGGCCTGCAAACGTCATTTTTGACATAAAAATTGAAATATGTCAAAAACGGAGGAACCTAGGTATAGGACATGCTCTCGGACATGCTACACAAAATAGGCCTCGAATTTTGCGTACAATCCAAAAATGTAATAATATATAGGGTGCTGGGGTGTCCCCTCGGGTGTCCCATTTAAAATAAGCAAGTTGTTATCGACTTCCGGACCGGACCGGAAGTGCCACCATCTTGAAAATATTTAAGCCGAGTTGCCCCCATCGACATTAGTTTACTACCAAATTTTCAAAATTTTCCAATGTCTACTTTTCGAGATATCGATCGCCGCAGTTCGTCGTGGGACACCCTGTACATCAGTAACCTCTTTTCACTCCTATTATTATTATCGACTCTTTCAACCACTTGGATGTAATGATTTTTTTTGTTGAAATAATGCCATCCGCATAGATGTACGACGTAATTTTCACTTCTTATACAGGGTGACCAATAATGATTCTTAAATTTATATCGAATTGAATTTTTTTCAATTTTTTCAAATGGAATACGTATTTTCAATTATTTGATATACGTAGAACCGAGCCTAGAACTGAACAACGAACATTTTATGTACAGGGTGTCCCAAATTGCTTGATTTTGGCTGGTTTTCCTATTTCCAGACCAGGTAGAGAAAAACTGCCATATGAGTCTAGAGCTCAATTTTTGTGAAACGCCGATTGGTGAAAACCACATTTCGATATCTCTAATCGTTTCCAAGATATCGGCAAAAATTGACATTTAAAAAAACCATACTTTTTTCTGCACCTCGTATACGTTTGAAGTAGGAAAAAAAGTAATAGCATATTCAAAATCTACGGAATATTCTGTGTTAGACCGGTTTTTGAAAAATTAAAATGGGTGGTAATTGACCGAAATAAGGGGGGGTATAGTTTTATAGGAAACACCCTGTACGATTGACGCATAATTGTATAAAAGGGGTGGGAAAGGGGTCTTGCAATCGTACATGAAATTCATTGCCAAAAAAGAAATTATTTTTTACTTTTTAGTTAGGTATGACTTTTTTAAGAAAAGCAAGTTTAAAAAAATAAAAATTTTTAACTATTATTTTAGGTGTCCTGTATATTTCTGCATATTCGTAAAGTATTAACAATAGAGAAATTGTTTAAACAAAATTTTTATCTTTTTGTATTTTCTACAACATTGGCAATAATTAATTTTAGTGTAGAACAAAAGAGGAGATAATCGAGAAAAGCCTATTTTGACCGTCAGATGACGGCGTCAACGATATTTTTGGAAAAAAACGTGAATTAATGATCGTGACAACCGGAATTACTGACAGTTTGACTGTACTATAAAGATATCGATCAAAATTTCGACTTATTTTTTTACCCAAACAAAGTTCAAGGCCCCGAATTAGACGTTGTTTTAAAACTAAACGTTATTACTATCTAGGTAATCTTGAGAACTGATTCTATATTCATATGAAGTGCCCGGCGATGTTTTATCAATATTTACAACCAGGTACAGGTAGTCAGTTAATTAAAAACCAGTTTGGAAATGATCGATACCCACTAACTAATAATTTTCCAAATAATTGATGCAGCCAGTAATAAGCATGGAAGTAACGCTTTATTACTTTTGATTTGTGTCATTATAATTATTTATGATTTAGTAATTACACGTTTCGGTACTGGTCCAATAATAAAACTTATATGATGTGCTGATGATGCTCTTGAAGAAAATCCATTATAATGCAGGAGGCTCTCCGGTCTCCGAATAAGCTTGTAACGTTAAAAACTATCAATTGTAGTCCAAATAGTTTTAGTAAATTAACAACTTCATCTTCACAAGGCCCGATTATCCAATACACAAACTAGGCAAATGCCTAGAGGCGTCCAGAAACAAAAAGTCATTCGGCAGTCACATGTTTTTTTCACTACTACCTACTGTTAATAGCTAAGTAAATTAAAAGGTAATTTATGTAGTTATTTTTAATTGATGGCTGGGATTTAGGGACACCAGAAAAGTCCTAGGAAATTGGAGGAATTGAGAGGATGTTGTGGACAGTTAGAGGAAATTTTTTGAGATAATTTGTTTCGGGGGAGTTAAGGAAGATCCCTGCAAAAAGGAGGTTTAGGTAGTGTATAAAATTTTGCCCTCGTTAGAAATTATGACCAATTTCAAATTCCCTGGAGTTAAAGGATAAACTTGTAAGATTTTTTTATTAACTCGGAGGCACAAACATGTTCGGGTTGCTTTAACTCTTTTCACTCCAAGTCTACTTTGACAAAAAAAAAAATTTGGAAAGCTCATTTTTTTCTTCTAAGAATTGTATTCAAAGTTGTACCGGGACCTGGTGAGAAACAAAACCCCGCAAAATTCGCCAGTCCGCAAATATTTCCATTTTAACAGACATTTTCTCCAATATATTCCCTAACGCATCATTTTTCATCCTTTGAAATTTTTGAATCAGCAGAAAGAAATTTGCGATAAAAAATATCAATACCAATAGAAGTATTAGCTCCAGAAAAACCTCGAGAAAAACAATATCCTAATATTGATGTACATTTTTTGCAATCCAATCTTCACCTTTCTCGTTGTTTTCGTTAGTAGTTTCAATTACTTCGATTGTTAGTTACTAAATTCAACTGTTTTGTATTACTACGGACATTTTTTAAGTGGGCTTTGCTCTCGATCCCAAAACATGAGCCAGATTTGACCATTTGAATTTTTTACTCAAAACTTAAACAATAACCATTTTTGGCACTCTACTTGCCCATTTATGTTTGGACTGAAAGCATAGGAAACATGGAAATGCAAATTGACAATAGTACCATAATTAACAAAGAAAACGCTTACCGGACTGCCCGACATCAAAACTTAATCCAATTTAGCAGAGGATCTGTCGTTATCCTTAGCAAACACACCACAAAACTCACACGACCCGAAGAACCATGAATGAAGCAAACCTTGTCGATCCTCGACAAACAAGAAATTAACGAGATACCAATACAAACAGGCGCAACAAAAACACCGGTGTTCTGTTATAAATATTTATGCCAAAAGTGTACGAGTCACAGCGCCGGTATCCACATCCTGCCAGGCTCGAAACCGAACTGAGGAGCGAGAAACAAACACAGTGCCGAGCGCTGGCTGTGCCAAACAAATGCCGTCGAGACCGGTGTAGTGTGCATGTGTGCAATGGTCTGGTAGGTACCATTTGCCGGTGCCTTGGGCAAACCCTCTTCCTTCCAATCGGCAGTCAGCTACCTACAGATGGGTTGTCTTGTCTGGGTTGCGCTGTTTGGACCACGGTAGCCGCTCAGCTCGCTGAGGAAATAAATATTTGTTCTGCTCCACTGGCTTCGTTGCTACCAAATCCATAAGAAGAGTTCATTGATGAGGTTCAAGACGTCCGGAAGGACCATTGCCAAAGCTTGAGAAAAACATCAGTTAGATTAGATCGATTGACGCAATATTTTATTAATCTCCAATAGCCAGGACATTTCTAGCACACCTCAGGTCTTACTCCCAACACCTTTCTTTTAAAGAACTCCTAAAATATGTTTCAGAAAACCTATTCTCTGATCTGTTTCATACAGGAATTCTTCCACAATCCACACATATTAAATACAGTTTGGTCTGTTTATCTTCCAATGCCAAAAAAGATACCTCAGACATTGAAACAGTTTTGACAATAAAGGAGTGGAGTTGGTTCATCGATGGATCAACTCCACGTTGGAATCAACGAGAGCGTCTGTAACTAGAAGATGTCCTCAGAGGAAGGAGTTGTATGACTCCTTATGTGGCTTCTGGTTGTGGATCAATTCCTAGCACAACTGGAATAGTGTACGCAGACAATAACACTCAACAAGGCACAGCCCAGATAGTTAAAGTAGGCTGTGAACAAGGGCTAACTGAGGATCCAGGAAAGACAGCTGCATTCACAAAGATAATAAAGCTCCAGAACTTGAAGAAATTGTATCTTCGGGGAAAAGAATTACAGGCGATTTGGGACTGACCTGAGATTCCAAACGTTCCGAGAATCGGCTGTACCAAAAGCTTGTGGAACCAACATTCTTTTGATACAGTAGCATATCTAGTCTATGACACAAAGTCGAAAAAGGTGTCGTGTGCAAAGTAAATTAGTAGCAAAGAGATAACGAGAGCAAAAAGTACAATTTAGCGCCCACGTTGGGCGCCAAATTGTTGCGTTCTGTTAACTTTGTACACCAAATATTTACATTATTTCTACGTTTATGTTATGTATTTCTCTTTATATTTTACTTTCAACGTTCCGTTATTTTATTTTTATATTGCGGTGGGCGCCAAATTGTTGTTTTATTAACTTTTTACACTTTGAGCGCCAAATGGTCACATGAATTATTTGAAATTTCTTAGTCGAAATGATTTTTGAACTTATTCTTTGAAGATATTATTTATTTTGAGCAGTACAATTTGGCGCCCACGTTGGGCGTCAATTTGTTGCGTTCTATTAACTTTTTACACAAAATATGTATGTTATTCCTACGTTTATGTACTAAATTGTTATGTATTTCTCTTCATATTTTACTTTTAATGTTATTTATTTTTATATTACGTTGGGCGCCAAATTGTCGTGCTCTATTAACTTTTTACACTTTGCAAAAAGATAGTACTACTTTGTCTACATATTTAGTAGTGAAGAATGAGGGATTGCCAGGCTGAACACAATTGGATATGGGGACATATTCCAAGATACTATACCGAAAACAAGAGCTAACTAGTTATGTAATCATATAGAATCATCACAAACTTTCAGGGTACAAGTACCAAGTACGTGACAGAGATAAAGGATAATAATAGTAATAATAATAATAATAATAATAATAATAATAATAAGTGGAGACATCCGAGTGATACCATATATTTGTAGGAACAACCAGACTGTAACCTGAACTTTGGCAGCACCACATATATACATATATATATATTATTTGTTTCATGCTAGAAAACCATTGTGGGAAATGCGCTCTCTGCACTGTGTTAGTCTATTTATTTGTGGTGCAAATGTCGTAATCCGCGTTGGCTCTCCATATCCGCTTAATTCATCCCAGGCTGAGGTTGGCGGTTGTGTGAAACGTTTCAAGGTTTGAGATTGAACTTGCTCGAAAATACTACTCATTCATAACAACCGGCAATCTCTTCGTACCTACTTGTAAATACTATGATACCAGTTTAAGGAGTTTATAAAAACGCAAAATGCAATGCTGCAGTTGTTATAATTTTTAATGCAGTGCAACATTGTATACCTACTAGGTATTTCTGGTAAAAGGTGTTAGATATTCACAGATATTCACTTCATATTTCGGAGATACAAATCAAACTCGTGTTTTTTTAAACAGAACACCCTCTATATTTTTCATTTTTTTAAATTCTCGCCTTTTTCTGATTACAATAATATACAGAGTGACCCATTTGACAGAAGGCCACCCTTGTGAACATCAAGTAACTAATGAAACAAGTAAATAAAAGCAACTCATAAACAAATTATTTTATTGAGACGATTATTTGAACATTTCTGGGTATAAATTAATTTTTAAAAACTAATATCAATTTTTAACATGCGATATTTTTGGATGAAATTTGGTACAAACTCATTTTAGGGAATGCAAACACAGTGGCGTACTTAGTTTTCACGTAAAAAAATCTCTAATATGATTTCTCGAATTTTCACTCCATAATAATTGCAAAGTAGGCCTTGATTTTTGTGATAGACATTATCAATTTGCCACAAAATGCAATTTTCCAACAATCTAAAAAAAAGTTGATCAAAATCGGACCAAAAATAGCCACTTTACAGGAGTAGTCCGCTTTCAAATGGGTCACCCTGTATATAATATTTTTTATAGATATTGGTCAAACTGCCTTCCTTGCTTTTCTATACATAACCTATATCTCTTTTCCAAATTATCTATATCCTCGTAAAAAATAAAAGATAATAGGACCCCTGTGTTATATCGTAGAAATCCACAACTAACAAAGTTGCTCTATAAATTTAAAATAATACTACAATTCTATTTTATTACTGTTGCATTACTGCTCTGCAAAAGCGATTTTGTTTTATTAAAACCACCAAAGTGATTATTTAGTCTTCGCAACTAAATTGTCAAGTAAATAAATGCTAAGAATGTTCTTACAGCTAAATTATAAAACATTTTATAGAATTTGTTAAACGCTGTTTTATTAATGTTTATACAGCAATTATTATAGGATGTTTTAGCTCACGGAACAAAATTGATTTGTAATAATGACCACCGGCACTTATTAGTCAATTTGCGAACCTCTATAAAATTATTGTTTATGAGTTTAGCCAAGCATTAAAATAACAATTTTATAAGGATTTTTCTTAACACAATATTATTTCAGGGAGCATATTGCATTCGGCCGGACCTACTAAACAATTGTTATAGAAACAAAGCATCATTGCTCTCATAAATCACTTATAAAATAGTTAAAAAACTAAAAATTGTCTTCAAAGATTAATTGCGTCCCCTGTTTATTCGCCATATTGTTTTTTTTTTTTTATTTAAACAGTAAAGTCACAGGACTCAGAGTGTCACTGTGTAATATGTTGAAAGTACATTTAAGCAATTGGAAAAAAGTGAAAACAAGGGGTGGTTTTCGTAGAAAGATTGATAAATATTATAAAAAAAACTATTTGTTAGCGGCCATTTTGGACTAAAATAAAAATAAATTAAAAACAATAATTATTATGATAGGTACTAGTGGTACTACAATTTTAGCAACAATCTATTATTGTGAAATATGTTATCTACGAAATACAATTGGGTGCGCACCACAAAAAGATCGAATACAAAAATTTTATTTTCGTTTTATTTTTTAAATTTTGATAAATAATCGTTATTTTTAGGGCGCTCAAAAATTTCATTGTATATGTACCACATATTTCATGATATTTCACAGAAAAATTTCCTTCGCAGTCCAAAATCGCTTTGCTGTTGATGAAACGAAGTCTTAGTCAGTTAACTTTTATCTTATATTTCGCTAAACATGTTAGTTACGCCGCCATATATCTCACATGTCACATAGAATCTATAATACCGTTCTAATATTTTAAAACTATTTTGAGAATTATTATTCTCTACAAAAACACTTAAAAAATTAATAACTTATATTGTTATTGCCGTACATAACAAAAAAAAGTAGCAATGGAGATAATAACATAAGTATAATGCTTATAAAAAGAATTTTATAACTGTTTGCTATAAAACTATTTTATATCTATCGTATACTAATTTTTTTAATATGGTGTAAACGTTTATACAATTGTTTTATAACACCTGTGAGAGCCATAATAAAACAAATTAAAGAACTACATTGTTTTAAAAAACGTTGCCCATTTCGCGTTTATAAGTGTTGTATAAACGTTTTGGAAATGTTTATATCAACAATCTTGTTTTATAAAAAAATGTTCTGTAAACATTCTCTCAGCTTCTACAAAATATAAATTGCTAGTTGGGTCGGGAAAAAACGATGAATCAAAAGATATAATAATAGATGTTACATACGAAAAAACACAGTTGATAGCTATATCTCTGTAATGCGATGCTCGATTGTTTTTTTTTTTCTATAAAAATTTGATTTCCTGGCAAAAAATTAGTCAGTAAAGCAGTTTTTATTTTTTCGGTAATTCAAAAGCAACAAAGTTACAGTAGAATCAAACATTTTCACGTGATGACCCTGTATATACAAAAAATTTTCGTTTTTCATTTCTACATCACATCGTCGAAAAATATACAGGGTATTCCATTTAAAAAAATTGAGGCAATTCTATTCTAAAAGTTTTAAATTGAAAAATCGTTTTTCGCCACCCTTTATGTTTTGGGGTTTTGTTTAGGATATGAAAATTAGATGCCTCGTAACTCGTAACTAGCATTTACATATTTTTTTTATAATCCCATAATTATTGTACCTGTAGTGATTTTTTTAATATGCATCTGCAGATGACATTATTTCAACAACAAATATTCATTACAAGTCCAAGTGGTCGGGAGATAGTCAATAATAATATAGGAGTGAAAGGAGTCTAAAAAGAGGCTTCAAAAAATGTACTGATGATATACACAGCATTCCATTAAATAAAAGGCGCTTGATCCTGTAGTATTGTTTTTTCTCGCCCTGTATATTTGAAAATAATTTCCGATTATAGACTTTTTTATCTAGTTTACTTGAATTTTTGTTTTGATTTTTAGCTGTCATAGAACTCAAGCTATCGAAGTCCGACGCCCTATTATTGCCCCACCGTGTATAACTAAATATATTGCATGTATTCAAATTATATTATATTGTTACTGAAGAAATGGAAAGAGCTTTCAGGGAGGGCCAATATTCGTTCGACTTCAATATCTCGAGTTCTGTGTTCTGTGGTAGCTGAAAATTATATTTGAATATACAGGGCGAGCAAAAACATTTCTTTAGGGTCGGGTGTTTCTTTTATTGGAATACCATGTATATCAGTACATTTTTTAAACTTCTTTTTAGTGACCACCTAAAGAATATCTACCCACATACATGAACTACTACCTACTGGAGGACCTCAAGATATGCAATTTTTAGCATGTATAAGTATTTTAAAATATATAATACGACAATAATTCTCAAAAATGTTATCTATAAACATTAAATAAATATATTTAAATCTCGACATACATCTCTGGAGTTGTTACACAAATTTCAAGGTGTTTCCTATACAAATATCTATCATTTCTCAAGGTTAATTTTATTTACATCTAGATTTGTCCATGACAAAATAACAGCTATTCCTCCGCCCTTCAGATAGGTTCTACAATAATAATAAAAAAATTAAAATCACTGAGATGAATCGAGTTGATTAATCTTCGATTGTTCAGTTGTTTCAGCCCAGCCCAAAAATTTTGAATTTAATCATCAGGTCAATTTCCAGCGAATTTATTCCGTTTGATTTTAAGCTTTGAATATTTAGTAGGAGAACATCAGGATCAAAAATCAGTTCACTGGACCAATTCTTTGGATTAATTGGTTTTTGAAGTTATCCTCATAAATTGCTACTTTATTGTTAATAATTTCACTACATGATTCATCATGAAGTTTGGTGATTATAATGTCCTTTGATTAGTTAGATTCTTACCGTTCTTATTATTTCTTATACTTAAATATCCACTTGGGCAGTCAAGTTTACTGGGCAAGGTACGGAAAATAATCGTCTGAACATTTTAACACATAGAAAATGTGTGTATTTTACTCATTAGAAAAATCTGCCTTCCCAGCTAGGGATTGTAAGTAAAGGGCGACATAAGGTTAGGGGAGATCACCTTCTTAAACATCTGCCGCTTTGGTTAACAAAGAGTTCCGGTGGAACAGATGGAACGGCACGTGGCCCGTTCCGGTAGGGGGGAAATGAATGAAGAAACGAGATATTATAATAAATATATCGTTTTGATAAGCCTTGAATTCAGGTCTTAGGTCTTATCTCTTGATTTCTTTTCAGTCGCAATCTGCGTGAGATTGTGAAATTGTTGCTGTAAATGGAAATTTTTTAACCGGTACAACTTTAGACAAATAAAAAGTGTGTTTTAACTGGCAGTTATGACAGTTTATGGTGAAGTTAATGATGAATACAATATCTGGTGGTATAGGGATTATTTAAAATTGGCACACCGCAACAAAATTCTATTTTATTACCAGATTAACAGACCTGTATATCGATATTTATTATTCAAAAATCGATTCCTTGAATACGAATTTAATTACATAATATTTATAGATTTTTTAATCATAGAACTTCAGAAAGGTGCCCTTTTACACGAAATCTAAATGACTGAAATTTGCAATCAATTTTCCTTCTCATTTTTTCCCACAATCTTCAGATCGGGATAACTGTGCTAATAGAACCAATTTTTATTTCCACAGACTTGTATGGTAGACTTTTGTCTCGTTACATTGGCAACTTGAAAACTTCTACCTGTAACGTACTTGCTTGTTGTCTGAAAAGGGCATGAGAATTGAGAATTGGTGTATTTTCCGTGAGAAAGAACCCTCGGCCGGTATTACACACTTCATTGTTTGTATGGAGCTACTGACCGAAATGTGGTCCTCAATAAAAAAAACCCTTCCATATGCTGTTTACAGTTATAAGCCTCTTAAATTTAAATTGTACTGGGAATGGTTTTAGAAAACTATTGAAAGGTTTGCGCAACGAGGTTACATCTTCACAAAAGTTGGAATGCCTTTTAATTTGGCTCTTTTGACTTAGGTCACACATGAGAACAAAACTTCATATTCATAGTCATATTAACACATTCTTCTATTTTTTTTTTCATTATTTTTTTTATTCCAAATGATTCGGACTCCATTATAGACTATAGATTGTAGAGTTACGTTTCATCCAATCTAAAAATTTAGATTTTACTTAATTTTCAAGCAAGTCAACTCCAGTGTTACTACATTTTTTTTAAACGTGCTATGAAAAATGAATATTGTTTAAACTCTTTTTATTTTAATTTGGGTACCCCGCCAGTGGAATCCGCTAATGAGAGTAATAATTGAGGTGACCGCGCATGTCTTGTACGATTCCTGAACCGTGTGTTGTTGCCAAACTTCACGGATTCAAATAAAATACGGGGAATTTGCCTTATGTAATTCGCAGCGTTTTCTAGTCTTTTTCGTAATTCTTCAACAGATAAAAGTCGCACGGTTTTAAATCTTTACACACACACAGAATAAACCCCACTAAATTTTTATTATTACTACACAAACACAGTACTTACTCTTTAAATTTCACTAAAAACTGAAACTATTTTAAAGTCATACACAGGTCACAATACATGTATAATCCGTTTTTTTTTTGTATAATACTTTTCAAGGTCAAATTTTTAGAGGAAAAGTCCCTAATTCTAATTATGTTGGCACAGGAGTATTTTGGTTACTTTTTTCACACTAGATAAATTCTTGTCAAAATAATACTCTAATATGTCAAAATGCTGTCAATGTCAATATTGTTTATTTTTAAAATATTCTATTTCTATTCTATAAAAAAATGAATAATAAAATTTTATCAACAATGTACCCTATATTTATGTATTTGTTAATTAAAATTTATATTATTCTTAAGTTTACGACCACTGGCCGAGAACAAACGATGGAATACAAATCTCACCGTGCTGGGTATGACGTCAATCACTGGTATTTTTTTGACAGAACTTTAGAATCTTTTATGTTCGCCGTTGTGCATATATCATACTGTTTACGTGTAGATTCAATGTGCGATTTCGGTGTTACATATTAACATTTTTCACGGAAAAGTGAGCGGAATAGATTTTGTAAAAGCCCAGAGAGATAATTTGGCCAATGTTGCTCTCTTTGTTGCTGTACTACTTTTAAGTGGAAGGCGCCTTTTTCTACCAGTTTGACAATCAAAATACATGATCTTTTAAATGTATGTAACTACCCATTAATTTAAACATCATATGGTTTTCTAAATCTTCCTCTAATTGAAAAAAAAAGTAAAATACATAACCTAAAATTGTATGATTTTAAAAAGGTACAAAATCGCACTTACGTTGAAATGATCCTCACATACAACCCCTTTAGTGTTTTCTGATATATCAATTTCACTCCTTCTCATGGTACATAACCATAATTTTCGTTTTTTCTTTAATTTAGCGCTTGATCGTATATTGTATTGAGACAAATCTTTTTATGTTGTTTTTCTTGTGGACGACTGGTACTGAGGTATTTAACAGTCCATATGGAAGCTTAATATCAATAATATCCTTCTTTTCCATTGTAAAATGTTGCATTAAACGCTATTTTAACAAGTTTTACACAACATCAAACATCAAACATAAATGGAAATGCCAGTGTCTGACGTCACAATACCACAGCAGCCATTTGCACCGTCATTTTTGGGACTCTTTAAAATAATCAATTTTTGTTAATTTTTTTTGAATAATGGGTTACATTTTAGCCGTTTTTAATTATTGCTATAGCCATTTAGTAAGTTAATTCAAAAGATTACATTTAATTAAAAAATCATGCGCATACCTTACTGTCCGAAAGGTTAAATGCTCCGGCACAATACCTTAATAATGTTTATTGAATTTTAGTGGAAATAAAATTTGAAATTCCAACCTATAAAATTTATAGGCCTTCCAACAGTAAATGCCGAAATTTCCTACGGTTTAAGCAGCATTTCTGCCAACTTTGTACTTTGACAAGGTATTATAGAAAAACAGACTTTACATATCGCAAATTCATGCGCGGCTTTTGTCTTCCAGGAGAACCTAAATAATAAAAACTAGAAACTTCTAGTCGGTACCCCAACATCGATCCCGAACTGGCTCGTGTATGGCAATGTCTGGCTCCCGAATCACCATCGTTTTTTTGTTTTTTCGCGCTATTTTTTGTTAGTGTACACCAGCTGCATTTGAAAACTGCTAGGTCAGTAGTAAAGTACAAAGTTCTGAAAAGTAAACAGCTGACAAGTGATATAGGGAAAAGGCCCTATAATCGAATTCTGTTCTTAAAATCTGTTTCAGTTTGTGTTAATAATAACAATAATTAGCATAATTATAAAGGTGGGTTTATGCAGCTATTTCATTTTAATTTGCTTACCATTTTCATTATGAAAGTTAAAACTGCGTATTTCAATAAACCTGTTTATGCAATTAAATTAATTTTTCATTTTCATTACCCTTATTTCTCTTAATTGGGCATCTCTGGATTGTTAATGAAAAGTGAAAATGTAAATGTAAGCGAAAATAAAAAAGTAGACTGCATAAATCCACCTTCATTGAAGCTGAAATGCCTTTTATTTGATTATATACACTGCTTTGGTTTTATACCATCTAAGCTTTAATTAAAATGGCAACACTGTCGATTGGTCAGACGTAAAGTGCACCAAAAGCTTGCCCAGCGGCGCCGTAATTTGATTTGATCCGCGAATTAAAAAAAACAACTCGGCTATTTTACAACTTACAAAAAAAATCGGGTTAATTGTAACTAAAATGTATTGATATTACTGAACTTACTTATTAAATATATCTTTCAAAAATCTATTCCTCATCAAAAAATAGGTTATTCGACATGATTCAACTTCAATTTTGCCCAAATTCTGTAACTCAAATTTTTTTAAGTTAGGGAGGGGAGACTTTAGACGGGTAGTGTCTACTCATACACGGAGAATAAATGAAATACTAATCTTCGCCACGTCTTTGTAGTCTTCAGTCAAGGCGGTTAACGAGCTGTGTTCAAGTCGCAAAGCCCACGATTTTGCAAAATCGCATTGTAGTACGTTTTTACCTGGTTCCTTTATAGCGACGTTGCACAATGAAAGCAAGGCATTTCAGGAATGTACTGGAATTTTAATTTCTATTGAGCCCGTTTAAATTTCCTGGAAGTTATACCTTTGCCTTTATAGAAAAATATGTTCTAGTTTTCTTACCCCACACCGGCCAGTAAATTTTGTGGTGATAAAGAACAGTTAATAAATAAACGCAAAAATGTTGCACAAAAAACTGATGTAAGTAACGCCAACGCGGTTGATGCGATTTTAATAGGAGGCGCACTAATAACAATAATCTTGACAATAATCGATAGAAAAAACTGAAAAAAGTCTGTTATTATTTAACGTTTGTATAATAATTACGTAGGTATGTATCGAGGGGGTATGTTTTACAGTTGAGGGTCGTAAAACATTCGAAACCGTAAAATTTTCTAATTTCGATATGGGCCAAAAGTAATAAAGAAATTGGAATATAATATTGGCCGTTTTGAGGTGCTAGTAGTATTGTTAGTAGTAGAAAAAGAACTATTTATTAATTAATAAAAATATACATTTGATAATCATGCAGTTGCATAACAAAGAATAAACAAAAATATTTTTTCAATACATTTGCTTTTTTATGAAATAATCCGTTTCGGAAATATTAATCATTTGCCTGTGTGCCAATTTTTTAAATAATTCTCATACGTAGTATACTAGTAGTAGCATATTATATTTTTTATTTTGTATCATGCGGATGCTTGGTATAAGGAAACAGATAATAGATATTAGCTATTTTGCTTACGATGCTGATGTTCTATTTTTAGTATTTCCTCGTCATCTTTTATCATGATTTACTAGCCCACATATTTGCCAAATAAAATATTTTGGTACCTATTTTTAGTGACAATTTAACTAATCTCGTTTGACATATTACTTTAGAAAATTAAATTGAGCTATGTAAAAATACTGGCCGTAACAGCAACGTTCCGTTACTTTTCTAGCCTTCTTCAGTATTTTACACAACTTAGTACTCGTTCGTATCAAAAGCATTGGTGCGATATTTTACACACATTCTTTTTACAAAATCGATATTAGTCGTCACGGTTTTTTTTTAAATAATGCACACTTTGGGCACAAAATGCATAAGAAACGGAGCAGGGTTATAGTGGTAGTTGCTCAACACTAGGCAACATATACGACCAATATAACCATTAAATTTATTAACCTTTTTCCTCTTCCCAGGTGTACGACGTGAGACAATAAACGCAGAAATACCATAAAAGAAATTAGAAACCCGTGTTACACACTATGACGTATGCTTCTACAATAAATGGAATCCATACATAATGTTTATCTTGTATCCTAACAAACCAAAATTTAACATTTCCTTCCGATGTGTAACGCCACTGGGTTTGACGCATGCGCTGTAAGTAAGGTATCAATTTATTCAACAACTTTCGTTCATAGTATCGTGACCAGTTTATCTCCATACTTGTACTGTTGGTTGCCTACATTTATTAAAAATATTTAAAATCAATTCGTGGATCGTGGACGCAGTTTTTTTCTAAACGACAAAACATTTATTATGTAATGCATGGTTCCATATAAACCTTATTATCATTATTATTATTGTTATTATTAAATATAATTTGTGTCAAATTATTTTAAATGCTTAGGTAGTTACTACAAATACCCAAATCTAAAGATATTAAATTATTATTTGGGGAAAGGAAGACGTTATGTGACATAGGTAGGACAACCAGGGCTGGCTAAAGAACAAAAATAACAAAGAAGAACATTTTCAATTGTGCTTTAATAAACAATACAATAGTACAAAAAATACGATCGATACCAAATATAACTATTGTGTTACCTACACGAACACTTCACCCTAATAAACACTTAAAATACAGTTCTCACTTAAAAGTCACTTGTACTGGTAACATGGCACACAATCAAAGGCACACATTACGATTGCTTGGTAACTTAAAAAAAAACTATGTCATATAAACTGGTCAGAAATAATTAGGATATCCCTATTATATATATTACAGCATTGTAACAATAACAATATGCCTAAAGATTCATCTTAAGTATAAAAATTAACAAAATTGACTAGATGCTAGTAAACAAAAGAAATCTCTGAAAATAAACGCTACCGAAATACAAACTTCTTTTAATCCTATTTACAAAATGCAAAGGTACGCTAGGTCGTGTTCGTGTTGAGCACGACACCTAACTTGTCTTGTATCTGATCAAACCGTTCCACAAATTGAGCAAGAAGTTGGGGCGCTTTCAATGGCGTCATATCTTCCCTATTCAAAACATTTGACCTGAAAAAACCAACATTGCCATTTTTTGTTACCTCGAACTAATATCTAATTCCAGATAATAAAATTGTATTAGGAAGGAGGCGTTAGTAAGCACGTTCATCCAAAACATTGCATTATTTATTCGATAAATACACAGTCTTTATAGGATTATAAATCATGGTACTCAGAATTACATGTGTAGAAAATTCAGGAGTTTCCAGTTAAAAGTCAAATGCAACAAAAATTGTGTAAACATTAATAAAATAATATCAAATTAATATATTATTTTTAGTTTATTTATTAAATCTAAGGGCGAAGAGAGGAAATACTCGTAGAATAATTTGACGCTAATAGTAAATTTAAATAAATATTAATTAAATATTTGTGTGATCGGAAACAATTTTAAAGTTAATCGAAAATATTAATTATAGTGGACTCTTACGAAAAAACAACAAACCTAAAAGTTTTTATGTTACATACCCAATTCTGATCCTATTTCTATTCCTACCATCTTTGGACGGTGGGGTATTGCCAGACCAAGGCGCGTTTTCTCTACTACTAGCTGGCGATAATCTCCCGTCGTCATAGAAACCAAAAGCATTCTCCTGCACATCCTCCTGGTTTAAATTAAATGGATTCTTGGAACCTATCACTTTGAAGTGGCCGCCCGCGTTATTAGAAAACAACTGACTAGAGACAGGCTGGCCAACATGGAACTGGGTTGGGGCAGAACTTTCAGTCTTTGTATGTAAATGTTTATAGTGACGAGAATTGACTTTCTCAGCGATTCTTATGCCACTGTGCCATCTTCGAACCAGGTATTTCATTCGTAATACGGAAATCACAACAATCACAGCAGACCTAAAAAAAAAACACATTATTTAGCACCTGGCACTACCAAATTCTTGTTTTAGGTTTATGGTAAAAAGAATTACATTTTGACAAATTTTTCTTACTTAAATCGTCTACTTGGCGAGAGGCTTGATCTGTGTGCGCTTCTATACTGGATTGCATCGGGAAGCGCTTCAATCATGCAATGGTGCTGGTGGCCGTGAAGATAGTCTAGAAGGTAACGCTTCTGCCAAATTAAAGCCTTCTTGGTGCTCTCCAGCTTTAAGGTTTTCGCAAACAGATAATCACTCTACAAAATTAATTTGATTAAAGACGGATGTCATAAAAATTATCTATACATACCCTAGCTACTAGGTCATTGAAAGGTACGTTCGCCGCATTCCGTCCTTTCAATTCCATGATCTCGCTTTCCAAATTCCTTTTCTCGTTGGAAATTCTCTGGATGAGATCCACCAACTTCTTATTGTCTAAGAGGGCGTTGTTCAGTTCCCTAATTTTATTGAGCAAAACGTCAGAAACAGGAGAGGTCGGCGTGTTCTGAGGTACGTTTGATGTCTGCATTTTTATTTGCTGCATCAGTTCTTGTTTTTGTAGGTTTAAATTCGTTTTTTCCTGTTCCAATTCATTCTAAAAGCATTGTGGTTTTTATGTAAGAATAGCAAAGGTAACGTCTGATAATTTCACAATTTAAATACACACATAAATATTACTTTATTTTCCCACTTACCAGAATAACCCTGTCGTTATTGGTTTCCCGCAACTTTGCTTCCAATTCGACCTTCTTCTGTAGCAATGACTCCTGCAATTCTCTCTCGCTTCTCACCAAGTCCTGAACCCTATTCTCCAAACTCTCCACCTTCC
Organism: Rhagium mordax; assembly: GCA_963680705.1. Taxonomy (NCBI): domain Eukaryota; kingdom Metazoa; phylum Arthropoda; class Insecta; order Coleoptera; family Cerambycidae; genus Rhagium; species Rhagium mordax. The sequence goes on along the minus strand of OY796662.1, from coordinate 5,495,181 downwards.
TGCGCTCCAAACTCAACATGTCCTTTGCGTGCCTGTGATCATTTTCTACCTCGCTCTTTGCCTGCTTCAGCTGTTTAACCTCACTCGCCAACTTTTCGTTTTCCTCGAATAGTACCTCAAAGTCCTTGCGTAACTGGTTTAACTCTATGGCTTCCTTGCTTGGCAGTGTCTTGTATTCAGTCGAATCGGTTTTAGAGGCACTACTGGAACTTGTAGCCTTCTTTTTAAGCGCTTCCAACTCCTCCTGAAGCTGTTTACGAGCCACTTTTTCGTCGCCCAACAATTTACTCACAGCTTCTTCATTGTCAAGAAGCGTGTCCAGTTGAATTCTTAATTGCTCTATCAACTTTGCATCCTCAGCTTGTGTTTGATGCAAGGCTACACGTTCTCTTTCCAGGGAGCTTTGCAACTCATTGTTAAACGCTTGCAAAGAGGCACATTTGTCTTCCAGTTGGGCTACATGGTTTCTCAGCTGCTCTTGCCGATAAGCTAATTGTTTTCTGGAGGATTTTTCTTTAGCTAGAGCCTTTTTGTATATCTCGATATCCTGGCTTTCTGAAATCGAGCTGAGGCTTTGGTCGCTTACGGCACAGATTATATTGGAGTCGATTTGCGCAGAATAATCTAACTCGCGTCTAAGCTGATCGGTTATTTCATCCACGGAATTGCTCATTTCGGTGTTTTTCTTCGCCATCTCGTACTGCATCAGCTGTGCTTTCAGCTCATGGATTTCCTCAAGCAGGTCGGCTGTTCTTTTCTGTTCTTCTTTTAGCTTGCTGCCCAAGTCGATGATGTTACCGGTCTCCTTAAGTTTTGTTTGAATCGTCACCAAATTCACGTGCAACTTGTGGCTGTCTTCGGATATCTGATTGATGATTTTATCCTTTTCGTTAATCAGTTCTTGAAGGTGCAGCCTCTCCTTGCAGAGCTCATCTATCTTAGCTTCCTTGTCTTTAACGTCCTCCATGAGTCTGTCAGCTTCTAGTCGCTTCTCCCCGCCTTCCAGTTCCTTGATCTTCTCGTCTAGTAGTGCTAGGTCATTTTGGTAATTCTTCGCGTCCTCCTTTCCAATTTCGATCTCGCACTCTCGATCGGTTATTATATCCTTCTGTGTTTTCACCAGTTTGCCTAATTCCGCAAGAGACAATTCCTGCTTGCTTATAATATCCTCAAGTTCCTTTATGGCTCTCCTTTTCTTGATAACTTTCTCTTTTAGATTATTCATTTCTGTCGTAACGGTTTCTATTTGCACTGCGTTGTTTTGTAATTCTTTTTTAAGCTTGGCGTTCTCCTCATTTGCATCTTTAAGTTTTGCTTCTAGAGACTTGTGGCTCGTTTTTATTTTCTCCAATTTGTTTTGTAAATGCTCGTTTTGAGTCTGCAATGAAATCGCTTCCATGTTTTTATCCTCCAGTTCATGCCTCAAACTATCTAGCTCTTCGTTGCTGTTGCTGCTCTGCAAGGAAAGTTGTAACTTATCAATTTCACTGTTCTTCTTTTTGAGAACTTTGTCCAAGTTCTTGAAACTATCCATTTTTAACTTGTTCAGAGCTTGTTCCAAATCACGTTTCTCCCGTGTTAAGTTCGTGCACATTTCGTCCTTTCTAACAGAGTCTTGTCGCAATATTTCAATCCTTTTCTCCTTCTCTGATAGTTGAAGTTTTTTCTCGGCCAGTTCGACTCCCAAGTTCTTCTCGCTCTCACGCAGCTCCTGCTGTTCCTTTTCGAAGGTTTGCGTGGCATTCGCAAGGGCCCTTTCAGTTTCTTCCAGCGACAGCTGCAGCCTTCCGATTTTGTCTTCCAAGTTGTTCAGTAGCGTCAACCGCTCCTCGTACTCCCTAACCATAGTTTCTTTCGATTCCAACCCTTTTCTTAAGGTAACAACTTCGTTTCTTAATCGTTCGACATCTTCAGTGTCTTCAAAGTGAACTCGTTTCTCTAACGATTTATGAATCTCAGTGGAATTAGGCTTACTCAGAGGTGCCTGTACATAATAATGAAAGTTGGGAGGCCCGACTTTTTCAATACTGGATATCTCGGGGATCGAAGTGTGGCCGGTAAAAACCGTTTCATTGGGGCTTCTTTTATACATCAGGTTATCTAAAGCTATACTGTCATTTCGACTGCTGGCTTTGCGCATTTGCTCGGCATGGCTCAGCTCAAGTATGCTCAGCACTTCTTCGATAGAAGTGCCGTCGCTCTTCAAGTTTGACAGCGTTTGCAACTCTCGCCTGTCTAAGTTTAGTGATGTGTAGGACTCTAGTAGTTTTTCGGTTTCTTGTAGCTTATCCCTCAGCTTTTCTATGTCGATATTCTTGTCGGATATAATATTCTCCACTAGGTTAGGAACTATTTGAGCCTCGTTGCTGATTTTGGTCCTCAACTGCGTGTTCTCGGCACGCAACATTTCCAACTCCTTCTGCATCGTGACCAACAATTCATCCTCTTTCGTCGAACTTATTTCGTTTTCCAGCGTTTTCAAACGCTCCTGCGCCTCACTGAGCAACGTCTGATGGTGGCTGATCACTTTATCTTTGCTTTGCAGCTTGTCTCGCAGCAAAACGTTGTCATTCTGCAAATCGTAGATCTTCAATTCCAGGGATGTGTTGGTTTGTTTTTCTATATGTTCCGCCCGAATTCTTTGCTCGTCGAGCCTTATTTGGAAATCGGATATCAAAACCAGTTGCTCTTGTACTTGTTTCTTCATGTAGTCTTTCTCTCCGTTGGATTCCTAAAAAGTAGGTTTTACAAATTTGTCTAATGCTTTTTAAGAAATATTTACTTCTAATTCATTTTTCAAACTGAAAGTTTGCATTTCTAGATCTCGGATACGTTTTATCGCTGCATCCTCTGCTCTGGAATGTCGAACCAGCTTTTCTTTGAGTCTAGCCAACTGCTGCAAGGGTACCTCGCACTCGTCCATCATATCGGGGCTTGTCGGTCTTACCTAAAATTTAATACGGAGATTTTCGGACTCTTCGAATAGATTTACAAAAATGGCTTACCAGGTCCCTAGCGGAAATATCTTCGGACGGAGAACTACAATTAGTTTCCGTTGAATGTAACAGCTCCAGTTCTTTAGTCTTTTTATCCAATGAAGCCTCAAATTCAAAGAGCTACAATATACGAAAATTATTTCACATGTCAATCTACTACATAGCACCCTGTATAAGTTACACCCTATATTCAAATTTGTTCTTAACCAACCTGCGTCCTTATCTGTTTCAGGGCTCCCTCGCTGCCTGCTAGTTCCGAGTTGACCCTCGTCTGTTGCAATTCGACCTCCAGGTTGTCGATATGTCTGCGCAACTCGTGTATATCTGAAACGTCTTTAAGTGAATCGCTTTGCCTTAACTCACTAATGGACCTGTGTTGTTGGTCAACTATACATTCTAGTTTCTCGATGGCCCGCAAGCAGTCCTCGATCTCTTTGGATTTTGTTTCCGTCTGAAGTTCGAGTTCCCGAATTATTTCACGTAGGACTTTGATTTTATCCACCGCCTCGTTACGTTCCGTCTCTATTTCTTTGCATTTCCTGGACTCCTCGGCGGCTTGTCGCGTCATCTCCTGGATCTGCTGTTCCAGCTGTTCAACCTGGATCGAGATAAGAGATATTCAAAATTAATATTTTTTAGTCTCGGAAAAAAAAATTTTCTCACGGCAGCCGGTCTAAGTATCAATGAAGTTTTGCAAAACAAAAATTGAGTTTGAAATTACAGAACAGGAGATTAAAATTTTTTGATATACAATGTTTTAAAAACGTGCTCACCATGGGTATCTTGGAAACGGTAGAGCTGATCAAGGCTGATGTGGAAAAATATTTTAGTAAAATCAACTCGATTTTGTTTCGCAGGCAAAAAACTGATTCTTATTTCGATATAGATAATGAATAATATAAATCTGACCGGCCGCCACTGACCAATATATTCAAAAATTAAAAATATTCACCTAAGAATTACACTTAAAACATACGAGTTATATTTAAATAATATTGTTAGTAAAAACATAAGAAAAGAGAACACACTATTTTATTTATTTTGGCATATTAGTTGTTAAAAAACTGAAATTAGAACTATACATAAAATAGAAATAATTATTTTTAAACTGTTTCTTCTATCTTATTATATATTAAAAAACAACACATAAATTTTTCTCATAAATTTGTGGCAAGTGTGAAAAGTATTTGCAACTCACACTGTTACACAAATAAACAAATCCATTGCTAAGCTCGTGAAAGTGAATTAAACCTTGTTGAATGACACAAACTACACGAAATATTGACGTTAAAACAACAATATTAAGCAGTGATATACAGAAATAACTGTGACAAAAATAAATATCCCTGTGGTGATCGTTCACACAGAGGCAGGTCCAACAGCAAAAAGTGCAAAATAACACTTCCTGTATTCTAAATATAACCTCTCTAATTTAGGTCTATTTATGACAGGTCTCAGATGATGCATTTACTTAATCATGCCTGACAGACTGCATCTGCACAAAGTGGATTCGGTGAGGAGCGAACGGGACGGCTGATTTGCAAAAATGCAAAAATATGGGCATATTTATTTTTTATTACCTCATAATGTTTCATAAAATATTTTCTGAACTATAGTACTATGGAGTAAGAACGTTATTAGAGGGACAAAAAATAACCAGGTAACGTAAAATAATCACGAACAATTTTTTTTCAATTGATTTTTCCTTTCCTATCGTAAATATTTTACCTGATAATATAAACGATGTCTTCTTATACTGTTCATTGCGCTATTATGCTTATGTATTTATTGTTTATAGCATGTAGAATGAATCTTATTATTATTATTGTTAAGCTTATTTCCGCCCCCTAATAATCACAGAACTAAAAAAATAATTCTAGTTGTAAAAATAACGCAAATGTTATGCTTTAACCACACTTTGAGTTTAATCTGTTTTCAGAGATAATTGATAATTGATAATCAATTGTCGCATAACAGTCTGAGAAATGCCCCTTAAATAATAAAAGACAAAAACAAATGTTAGCATCTTTAAGAATTACCTGCACACTTTTGCATCTATTGTCTCTACAGCAAACACCATTTACCTGCAATATACCCAAACACATGCAAAGTGAGTAATGACGGTTAGTTTTTGGTAACATAAAAGAACTTTATTGATTATGTTTGACATCAAATTTATTTATCAACTAAACTTCTTTTACGTTCCAAGTGTATTAAAAAGTGAGGTTAAGCTATTGAAAACGTGTCAAAGTGAAAATTTGAAGCAAAACGTAAATGTTATGAAGTGGCAAGCGACCCTACTTACCTCGGCGGTAAATCTCTCGCAGTTTGTTCTGTCCCTGTCCCGCTCTCGAAGCTGGTCGTGAAGTTGATCGATTCTCTTCTGGGCCTCATCCCTCTCGAGTTCCCTTTCGGCAGCCTGCTCCTCCAGGAACTTTTGTGTGGTCCTGTATTTTTTATCAGCAACTTCGATCTACATAGAAAGCAAATGGGTAGCAAAAACAAACGGAAAAGCCCCCAGGAGTAATGACGTCTATGGGTTATATAAGCTTGTTTTGGTTAAGTGGAGGAAGACATAAGAAAAACTCGTACCATTTTTATGCAGATGAGGCAAAAAACTAGGCAAAATACCGCCAGAAGAAAATGTATGTAGATATGATCACCACTTTGAATTAAAACAAGTCTACTTATTTTAAACAAGTCGTTGAAAAAATAAGTCAACATTTTTTGCATACTACCCAAATATCACTACATATTAGAAATAGTTATAATTTGTATTTCATTTAATAAGTTTACCTTGTTTGACAGGAAAAAATTGTATTTACACCTTTTTGTGCAAAAAATAAAAAACCACTCTAAGTAGATAAAAAAGTTTATTTACTTGCAATACTTTACTTCTGTCTCTTTAATTTGTTCAAGACAACATAATATAAGCTGAGGTTTGAGGAATTTTGCGCTTTATTATACAGTGTGATCATAATAATACACTTCATACTTTTTTTACCCACTTATTCTTAATGAAAATGTTTTATGTTCAATAGTTTGGACTAGAGAAGTTTGTTAATAGGCAAAAAATATCTTTGTATTTTTAGAAGCCGGTATCTACCTACCTAAACCGCCTGATCTAAAACATTAGATTTTTCATTAACAGTAGAGTTTTTATGGTCAAGTTAAGAAAAACTTGTAAACGTGAATATACCAGAGTATACACAGATGAATTTTAAATTATCGTACATTAAGATGTGTAGGAACATTACTTAAGACGGCACAGAAGCAATGAGATTTGTTAGTTAATATTAAATGAGAGTGGAGAAGTAATAGGTGAGCAAACTCTGCTATGATCTTGGACACACAAACAGCGTTAGTTCTATAAATTTTTACTACGATTGCTAATGACAGGAAAGCCACAATTTCTATACGAAACGTATTGACTGCGAAGTAAAGTAGTGCTTTAGTTTTTATTAATTTATTGTATTTTTTTATAACACTTTTTTTATTTGTTTATTTATTTCGCTTTCTGAATCCAAATAAATTTTTTCATTTGCCTGGTTTCCTTTACATTTTTTTAAATTTGCGCGACAGTGATTTATGCATTTGAGTGAATTTTATAAGCAATTATGTTCTTTTTATGTGTTGCGCAGGAAAAACTGAATTCTACATATTTTTAAACGATTGCACCTTCATATAGATAAATGTATTTATATTTGCCTAAAGATATTAAAAGATAAAAAAATTCATAAATACGTTCTATGCAATCTTATAAACACATCCGATCACCGACTAGGAGGTAGATTGGCAAAATCGGCTGGTCGAGCCATTTTAGCATCTACTTTTCTTATCAAGTAGTCCAGGAGTTTGCTCACCTATTAATTCAATCCCCATGACGACAGGCAAGCCAGTGAACTAGGTATACACCTTCCCCACAATTCAGACAGTTATATTTATTTACCTTTACACCACTACTCGAAGGCATTCTCTCTTTTACCTAACAGAAAATCAAAGTCAGACATAAACTACTATGCGTTATGCTTACAGGATAATGCAGCACTTCTTAATTCCGGCTATTAGTTTTTCCAAAATATTTCGCAATTTTTTTCACTCGAGGAAAATGACTTTCACAAAATAAAAATCTTGTGTACAAATTAAATACGACTTAATGAAATTTTCCCATACCTGTTGTAGGAGGTCAAATCGCTCCTTTTGAGATTCTTCCTTGATTCTTTCTCCAACTCTGCACAACTCCTCGATAAGCTGTAGAAGTGTAGGATCAGCACTAGCCCGTGATTGTGCCAACATGTTTCTCGCTTTATCTTGTAATTCTGCCAAAATTGTCATTGTATCGCCTGAAAGAAAGAAAGAAATTTAAGATAATATGTATAACAGGAATAAACAGATATTCACAACAACAACACTGGTGGACCATACAGCACCATGTTTCATTGTAATTCATTTCAGTTGGTCTATGACACACTATTCTTGGTTATTAGGAACTGTATGCTCTTCAAGGACATGTAATTTTATACTACAAAAACAACCAGGGACTTAAACACAGAATATGTAAGAATCTAAAATTTAGTCAGGTCAGCAGTTCCTTATCCATATAAGTAAAGTAGTACACATTTAACATTTTGTGCAACTTTTATTTATTTACTAACATTCACTTTTGCTTAAAAAATTTGTATTATAGACAATAAAAAACTAACCATCATTTTATATAAGAAGCACATTGCACTTACTCAAAGACATAAAATGAAACATAATCTATTAACTGTTATCAAAATAAACATAATTTAGGAGGTAAACAAAATAATAGTATTTGTGTAAATAAAAATATAATTATCCTGCAATAACTTAAGGGCCATAATAGAGATTAGAAGTTTAAATTACTTACACTGACCACAAAATATACAGGGTGTCCCACTTATTGTGCTCACCATGGGTTGCTTGGAATAGGTAAGAGAGAATGGGTTTATAAAATGACGCTTTTGTTTCGACGTATCCATAAAGTGAAAATAATTCAAAAACCAATAAACCGATTATACAATAGGTGTATATATTTGTAATCAAAATGATTGGAGGAATTCAAATTTGTGGAAATATACAGGGTGCTCCATTTAAAAAAACCTAACTTTTTTGCGTACCCTGTATATTTAAAACGCTATTGCCAGTGTAAGGCTATTATTATAATTTTTTTAATCGATCAAAAATAAAAATAAAAATGGGGTCTACATTAATAAAACTAACCCTGTACATGTGTACATGTATAATGTACATGTACAAGATAACTTTGTTGGTGATTTATGGTGTTTTTTATATCTTTGGAATTTGTAAAAAACAACATTCACCTCATATGTGGATCGGTGGAGATATGCAGTGGTCCTCAAATGTTCAATAGATTTTTACGTAAGGTGGGTCAGTTTTTCAACTGTCTTTTTTATATTTTTTAAATTTTTTTACTCGTAATCCGTGTTACAAATATCAACAGAGATCCCCCCTTAAAAGGAATTAAATAAGTTGGGGTTCACCCTGTTGTATTACAACAATGGTTTATTTTCCAAAATAATGGAGTTATCGCCATTGTTTTATTTATTATTTTTATAGAAAAAAAAACAATTGAGCATTGCATTACAAATATGCAGTATGCCCACAGTTAGAGTGGACAAGAGTGAAAACATTTTTATTTTTTATTTCTCATTTTACGCGGAAAAGTTTTGCTTTTGTTAAAGTTAAAAATATGATTGCCATGGAATAAAATAATATATCATGTACAGGGTGTTCAGAAAATTGAAAAATCTGAAAATTTGCCACACCCTGTACATGACATGTACTGACTAACATTATAAAAATAATTTAAAATAAACAAACTCACCCATCTTGTGCGACTCAGTATGGCCTTCTTCGCCATAACCTTCTGAAACAGTCTCCTTGTGCCCGTTTTCAATAAGCTCTGCTATCTTATTCCTGGCCTGCATCAGATCTTGCTCCAGCATATTCTCCTTTGCGATAATTTGGTCTAAGTTATTCTCCAATCCTTCCTTTTCCTTCTCTAAAGTCTCGATATAGATCAATGCCTCGGTAAGTTCTCCCTTTAGCTTATCTTTGACCTGTGTCTCGTTGATCAGCTGCCGGGTCAAAGACGAAAGTTTTTCTTCTAACGAGGCATTTTTAGGTGAACCGTTCGTAACGGAAGGACCCTGCTTAGGATTATTAGTCGTCAGAGCTAGAATCGCGTTAGCATCCTGCCTCAATTTTTCCAAGCACACCCCCAACTCATTCTTTAAATCTAGGGATATGTCCCTCGACTCGCAATCCTCTTGCGAGTTAGTTTCAATCAGATTAATCAAGTCGTTAAAATTGGGCGTCAAGTGAACTCTAGTAACGTTGGCCAAACTGTCACCTGTCTTACTAGAGTTCGTGGCGCTGGAATCATTCAGGTTGAGTTCTTCTTCAATTTGAGATATATTTTTATCAAAGCCTTGTTTCAGTAGCTCATCAACAAGAGTGTTGTTGAGTTCATCTTCGCATTGGGTGAAATATTTTAACAGCTCTCCAAGCAGGTTTCGCAGAGACGACACCTGCTTTTTTAAATTATCTCTAAAAAAAAAAAGAAACAGGTAATGGCTCTCATGTTACAAACATTTGATTAGACTGGAATACGTATATATACGCTGGTAAATTTAAACCTACCTTTGTTTCAGGATTTCTACATCTCCCTTACTCAAACTATCTCCATCCTTTAGACTACGTCGTCTTGCTCTTTCCAGGGCGCCGTTTAACATTTTCATGTGTTCTTCCTTCAGTTTTTCTGTCTCTTTTTGGTGCTCATCCTTCAGCTGCCGTATCTCATTTTCATATCGATCGGTGAATCTATCTCGCAACTGGAGCAGCTCAGATGGCCATTCTTCATCGCCAGCCTCATTGGCCGCTAAACGCTGCAAGATATATTTATTATATTTATGAAATCGAAAAATATAAATCACATTCTCTACGAGGTCTGCTTTTTAAAATTCTCTCGTGCAAAAAAGATAGATATCAAAAAAATATGGCCATAATTAGATCTCTATATTTTTAGAAAGAATAATTCATCCAAATCTAAAAATGAGTTAATAAATCCTATTTATGTTGCTAAATCAATATTTATCCATTTCTAGACAGGAGCCACATACTTTAGCACAGATATTAAAAAACAGACCATACAAATAGTAAACACTAAGTAACATAAACGGTACCTGTATCTGACTTTCTAGAGCTGAAATAATGTCAATCTTAGCTAGAGTGACTTGTTCTTGCAATCGTCGCTCGTAGCTTTGTATGACTTCAGTGATTTCAAATTCCCCAGGACTCGCCTAGTAGCATGCAGTTAGAGAACAAACAAAACGAGATAGATTAGAACAAAAAAAACAAAAAATAGAAACACTTAAAAATAATAAACCAAAACCCAGGAATTGTATCGTTTTATAAAAAAAAAACTTACGACTTCCTGTACTGCTGAACTCATGCTAACGTTTTGCTTTTCCAATTCGTCCAACTGGCTCTTTAAATTTTCCATTTCTTCCAAATACTTGTTTTCCAAACTCTTTAACCTGTTGTCGTGTTCGACAATTAAAAGATCAACTTTGTTCTCATTGCTCTCCCTTAACACCTCCAGCTCGGCATAATACTTATTCTGCAGATCAGTTTTAATAATCGCCAGGTCATACTTGAGTAAATTGTTCAAATTGCATTTCCCAATTTCAGATTTTAAGGCACCAAAGTCGTCTTCAGTAATATTATCTAAATTGTACTTGTTCATTTTGTTTAGGATGCTGTTCAGCTCGTTCTTCAGGTTCGTTAAGTCTTTTTTGGTGATGTTAGGTTGAAGCTCGTAGCGCATGTCACCGTCAGGGCCGGGAGAATGTGAGAAAAGTATATCGGAATTCAATTCAGCTTCGGAACTGGTCGACCCTGACATCTTTCTGCTTTGTTGGCTAAAAACTTCCTCGGAATAACTAAAATAAAATATATAAGCACATATGGATTTGCAGTTATTGCTAAATTGTATTTACTTCTTTTCCAAATCTGCACATTTTTTCTCAAAGTACGTTCTGAGTTCTTCCATTTCTCTCGAGTGCTTTGCTTCCAGTTCATTCTTGAGTTCCATAATTTCAGTTGATCCGCATTTAATATTTGCCAGTAAGTCCCTCAATCGAATTATCTCAGTTTCATAATCGTCCTTTTCCAGCACAATTCTCTCCTGAAAATGCATTTTATTTAGTTTCCATAAATTTTTAATAAACAATAAATACTTTTAATTTATTTATTTCCTCTTCATATAGGCTCCTGTTTTTCATGACGTTTTGCTTTACAAATTCGTTAATCTTAATTTTTAAATCATTCAGCAAATTTTTCTGAGCCTGGTTCAAGTTCTCTTCCAAATTTGAATACTCCAAATCCAAATTTATCAGAGGTTCTGATTTCTCCGTCTTTTCTTCACGCACATTCTAAAAAACAAGAAAGAAATAGTGTACTAAAATTCTAATTAGATTAATCTTATAGGAACCTGTTCAACAAGTTGTACATTTTGCGTATCGGGAGTCACAGCCTCTTGGTTACTGCATGTATGCTCATTTACCATTCTTGTCGTTTCCTGTAGCTGCAGCTGCAGCTGTGATATCTCATCTTTGAAAAATTCAACCTGCTTTAGCAGCTCTTTCCTCTCGGAAACCGATTGATCTAAAGACTCGCTCAACTGTTGAATAAGATCGTTCTTGTAAATTATGGCACCATTGTACTCCATCAGCTATAAAAAAAATAATTTGTAAGATACAATTCTTGGCCAGTTTTTACAGAGTGAAGTTGCATCTGTATCAAAGAAAATATTTATCAATTGTTTTTTAAATATAATTATTCCGTAAGGGCTCCACGTGAAAATTTAAAAAATATCTATCAATGCAGTATTAGTGGGAGTTTGCAGGTTGACACATATATTTCAAGAGCATATTTAAACACTTACTTTGTTGTGACATTCTTCTTGGAGTTGCTTGTACTCAGTCGTGGACACCATGCTGCCAGAATTGGTGTTGCTCATTTCCCTAAAGGAATCTAGTTCTGACGTCAAAGCAGCAATTGTAGTATCCTTAATGGCTAATATTTCCTCAAAGTCTTTAATCCGTTTATCTACATCACTGTCATTCCTTACCAAGGGCAACCCGAAATTGCTACCAAACAAGTTCTTTTCGTTTAGACTAATATCACTGTTTCGAAAGTTAGTTAAACTTTTATCATCTAAAACGACGTTTGCAAAAATATCTAAGCTTTCTTCTTTGGAGTCGTTCAAAGACTCTGAGCCCGCACTGCCCGATTGAAACTGTTCATTGTTTAAAATCTCTTCTAAAATACTACGCACATTGCCACTGACTTCCATGTTGCTAATATTAATCTTATCTAAAAAGGTTAAACTTATAATACTGTTATCACTGCAGAAACTGTGTTCCAGTGAGTGAGGCTTTTCTTGAGACATATGATCAACGTGATCTTTGTCTTCATCTGAAGATGGTGGGCCAAAAAAAATATTCGAAGGCCTATTCGAAATTTCTATTTCTTGATAGGAACGATCGTTTTCTATGCTAGTACTATTAGAGGTTAGGTGCTCAGAGATACTTCCATCGGAATTTTCATTGTCTTTTTTGTTGTCTTCTGGGATTGGTGGAGTTAGGGACAATGATAAAGAATCATCTGTCTCTGCTTGATTTCTTTTTGGATTCTACAACAAATATTTACACTACTTTAGATTGAAATATATACAAAAGAGGCTCAACAAGTTCTACTACTAAACTTAAACGACAAAGCAAAATAATTCGCTGTAGTTATAACTACTTTTAGCTTTAAAAGGATTGATATTTAAGCCTTAAGCTTCTTAATTGATGCATAAGATAGAGCTAAATATAAACCTACGTTATCCGTGTCTTCCTCGGCCTTTTTATCACCAGTCTCCTCCATTTTTTCGGATTAAGAACTGTTGAAGCCCTACAAAATATTTTTATGATCACTTTGTGCATATAATTTTTCTTTAGTTTTAAGTCAATAAACCGCAATTTTCAATTTAACACCTCGTAAATAAAATGACAAACGAAAACGACGATTAAAATCTAAATTAAAATGCACTACGAGCATGCGCCCAACGGCGAGTAGTTTTTTTGTATCGAGGGGCGTAAATAAATCATTGATGGTGGGGGAGAGAATGGACCGCATTAGTGTGACGTCACATAATTATGCAACCGTACGTACTACTATCATGACAGACGGGTTGCGTTCAATCTCACTGGAAATTGACCCTTAATGCGTATGTGCTTAAGGCGACATTTTTTGGTATATAAACATGGCCTGGAGTTTTATTTTATTTCTCCTGTGGAAGAAATATATAAAAATATACAGAAGTATAAAGTATTACGAAAACTTTATTATTAATATAATAAATCAATATTAAAATAAAAGTTTACACTGCTGCTGTCGTTAGTGTCAGTGTCGCTGACGCAAACTTTATAACCTTTTATCTTGTCGTCAATAATACAATAAAAATCAATTAAACCTATTTAAAAAAATATAGGATATTAAAGAAAGCACAGGTAGGTATTTAAGCATTATTTTGTCTTTACAATTTACATATCCCCATATTTAAGAAACGATAATCAAACTAACATACACATTTTTTATTTTAATTTGGAATCCTTTGGGAAACTAAACATTTTACATCCAGTTTTATTGATAAGATCACACTCAGGTGCAAAGCACAAACCCACATTTAAAATGAAGCACAAAAACGAGTTTGTTAGAAAAAATAGTAGAATAGATTTAAAACTGAGAGAAAACTGAAGTTAAAAGTCAAGTTCATTGTCAAAATGAACGAACATGAATTAATTTTGAAGTTGAATTTTTGCATTCTTTATTCCCATTAATCTATTAAAATTATACTGCTAATTATAGGTTGGAATTCCAACCAACAAAAAGCATCTTAATTTTTTAGAGAAGGCAATAAAACTTTATTAATAATGGCACTCAGCAAGATTTCAGCTGATAGTACAGGATCCAAGCAGAAATTTTGATAAAAATTGTTGTAATATCCGAAAATTTTAGGAAATGTATATTTTTGAGGTTAGTTATGATACAAAAATTGTATCCAAAAATTGTATCATGGATCCAGGTATCTGCAAGATTTTGGATGCTCTGTGGAGACTGGAGACGGAAGGTGCGTTTTATTTGTACACAGATTTCGGCTACTTGTCCAATTTTTACTGCGAGGAAAATAGACGGTGTACACAGATTTCGGCTACTTGTCCAATTTTTACTGCGAGGAAAATAGACGGAAGTGCGAGTAGAATAAGGATAGCGTATCAAACCGGTGGTAGAACGTGGCGCAATAAAACGCACCTGTTACTCTGTGCCTGGAGAGTGGTTGTTGTTACTACAGAATATCTAAAAGAGTGTTTTGAATGTGGTTGAGCTGGAGCTGAAAATCGTGAATCTCCTTCTTCTATAATTCGCGACTCCGATACAAGATAATTTTACTCTACGTTTACTCTTTAGCAAAGCTAGCTTAATGACAGTTCCACTTAATTATCGTTCGAACTTATGACACAGAATTAATTCTGTGCTTATGACATATGTCAGTGTCAAACGTTCGCGGCCTGCGCTGTTTTTGAGATTTGTTTACCGGTCATCTTGTCCATAAGTAAAATTTGTTCTGAAAAAATAAATATTACATTAAAAAAACCGGGACAATCCCCTATTTTCTGTAGATTTAAAATAGTTCGTAGGCTAATTTGGACTCTGACAATATTTTTCAATTTAGAAGAAAATAAATTTAACATTGTGAATAATTATTGTGATACTATTTAGAGCCTAAAACAATATGAAATTTTTATTACTCTTTTTTATAACGTTCTTTATTAAGTCCGTACATGTGTATGACTTATGTGATGTGCAAGAAAATATGTGCTCGGACAGGGTTTGTATTTTCCTTTTGTCAAAAACAAAAAAAATACGCCCAAATGTAGGCAAGATCTAGGTCAATATGTATTTTTATTTGTATAAAATAATTATGTTATAATAATGTACCGAGTAGAGGTAATCTTATAAGTATGCCATTTAATTTTTTAGCATGTCTTGGACAATTGTAAAGTAAAATCGATGAATTTTGATTCTCGAGATTGTTCGCAAGTTACTTTTGCGGGAAGTGAGAAATTGAAAATTAATTTAGGGGATATAATTTTAAAAGTTCAGGACGATCTGTCTACATCACAATTATTTTTGAATATATCATTTTCAAATGTGAAATGGAAAAGTAAGTACATTGCAGATTTACCGTCTATATATATATTTTTTAACGCCTTTGTCTTTTTATTAATTAAAAGCTGTTGCGTTTATTTTTAGAGGCCTACATAAGACTTTCTGATGACAACAACAAGAATCAGAACGTTTGTAAAATGTATACTGTAGAGAAAGAAGTTAAATTACCTTTAAATGCCGACTTATATGATTCCTGTTTATGGAATACCGCAAAGAAATTGAGAGCTAAAACTTACTTGCTCGAGTTCAAGTCGGAGAGTAAACAGGATTCTATGTACAAGAAGATACTCTTTGATATGCCCAACTCAAATTACTTTGGTAAGTTGCTTATTGACTTAGTCCACGCAGCTATAGTACGTAGTCTAATTTTAATTCAGACTAGTTTGAAAATATTCAAATGAACCTAACGTTATCGGGAGTAGGATACCCCAGTATTATTTACAACTATAAACGAGCATCTAAACATTGATTAAGAAATGATAAAGTGCGAGGCCCAATTTTGGCTGCGAGATTCTCAGTAAGTTGCCTGCATTCCTGTGATTCACGTAGAATGCTTTGTTAAAACTGTGCCGTGTCTGGTTTTATATAATTTATAATCTAGTGGTAATAAAAATTGAATGTTCAAATTGATTTTAGTTTTAAAATTATGTGATTTCATTGAGTCAAAAATAATAAAGAGGCGCAACTGCCAAGGTTTCAAGATTTTAGTATTGTATTTTTTTGCCAATAACTTCAGGATTTTCAACCATTTTTAGTACTATGTAAAGGTATTTGTAATGTGGCTGTATAATCCCTTAAAATTGAAGACAATCGTGAAGCTATTGCGTAAAAAATACAACACTAAAAACTCAATAGTGACGTTTAAATATCAAACAAACGTTAAGGAAAAGCTGGCAGAGAGAACATACTACGTTAATAATTTAAAAAAAAAAATTTATCTGAACATTAAAATTTGTTCTTAATTAATATGCACGTTTAAACATTTAATAGTGCCCTAATAACACTATTTGTTGCGCAAGTATTGTCTTGAGTATGAACCTAAACTTCTAATTACCTGTTATTAAATTTGATTTGTAATTCAATTTGAAATGTGTTATCTAGAGAAGGCAACACATAAAACAACCTGTAGAGAAAAAAACTCTCAAATTCTTTTCTTTTTATATCTGTTTTTACCTCAGTTTTTACTATGAAAGAACAGTTAAGTTCCTTTGCCTAGAAGTGAGTATTTGCTGATCATCAAAGCTAAGTAGACAACGTAGACATCCTCAGAGGTTTGCATCTGTTAAACAAATGATTGATGGCAAGTAAATGTTTGTTATTTAGTTTTTGGTAATCCATATTTAAAACGTAAAATCAATTTAGCTTATAAATAATAATGAAAATGTTAATTAACAACATTGTTTTAATAACAGCAGTCACTTTTTCTTACAAGAAACCCCAAGTTCTTTTAATGATTATATAGTTTTGTCAGTTGATTTCGGAGAAATTATTTCCAAGTATCATTATGTCGAACATGAATGGGTTTGGTATATGTATTTAACGTGACGGACGACGGTTCAATATTTTTGGAACGCATAGTCGTAATATTACTCTTATTATAACAAAGAGTTTTATCGTTGATTGAAATAATAAAATTTCAATCAACGGTTTTATTAATAGCACACTAATGAATCTGTGTTTTATTTTTAGGCGAATCTGTTGCCCTCTCCAAGAGATTAATATTTTCTTATATAGACTTTACAAATAGCTACGAGCTTCTCTTAACTATACAAATGGTTCCAAGGTCCTACAATGTAAGCCATTACAAAATAGAAGTTTTTCGAGAGAGGGACAAAAAGTTCTTATTATTGGATGTACGGATACTTTCGGCGTACCGGAAAAAGGCTATCAGTTTCGAATATCTGACCTATAACGAAGAAGGACATTATTACTTTATTATTTCTGTGATAAGCGATAGGTGTCCCGAGGACACCTGCGTAAAGACCCTTTCCTCAAAAGTATATATAAGTACGTTTTTTGTGTATTTGTTATTTCGTCACAAAGTATAGTTTTTTTTTCGTTACAGGTAGGAAAGGGACGCCATTAGTAATTGGCATAGTTGGAGCGAGCTTTATTATTCCGTTTGTGTTGTTTATTTTTCATATGTGGAATCGCAGATTTAAACATCAAGGTAGGATTTTTGTTATTTTATGTATTAAAGAGTACAAATATAAAAAAAGTCGAAAGTGTAATTTTGTGTCCTAGCTAGATCATAAAAAATTATTTTAACATGAAGACCGGAAAACAATTTAAAAAATTTGTAGCCTAAATGTTTCATAAAAACTGATTTAAGAAATCCTTCATGAACGTTATATATTTTTATAAATATTATTATATTTCCATGTTATGCCTCAAGGATGAGGTGAACCACCAAAACATAATTTAAGTATTAAGTTCCACCCAGTTTTGTTTTATATATTTTTTAACACTCTTTTCATTTCATTTGTTTAGTAAAAAAATAATACAAAAAACCTTCATACTGTATCTATTTGTTTTTTATTTTTTGTATTAAGTTCCACCCAGTTTTGTTTTATATATTTTTTAACACTCTTTTCATTTCATTTGTTTAGTAAAAAAATAATACAAAAAACCTTCATACTGTATCTATTTGTTTTTTGTTTCAGGAGGTCTGCCAGATGCTGTGGACAAAATTCTTATCCTGTTTAAGCCCTCGTCAGAAAACCATAACGATGTCGTGAAAACGTTGGCAAAAACCGTTAAACATTTGACGGGGATAGAAGTTATGTTAGACCCCATTAACTCCACCAAAACTAAACCAAAGAATGCTGACAAGTGGTTTAGTGACAATTTGATCCTTGCCACCCACATCATTTACATAGCGCCGCCGCCTGACAATGATGATAATTCTTGTGAGTTCGACTATATTACGTATAACTTTCTAAAGAAGGAGACGAAAAAGGCAACGCCAGAAAAGGATATAATAATTCTTAACCTACCTTATTCCACCAAGGATGTTCCCTCTGTTTTGCTCAACTGTGTCAAATTTGAGCTTATGGATGATTTTCAAAAATTTCTTAATGTGTTCCAGCCGGCAGCATTAGATTTCAATTACGAGGATAATATAAACTATATCGAATTAATACGAAAAATTGATTTGGTGAAATTTGAGACTGAAGCAGTGGAAGCCACTTCTAGAATAGTATTCTCAGGCCAGTCTGAAAAGCCTGAAGAACCCAAGGAAATCGATGTTCTGTTGTAAAATGTAAAACTTGTGAAAAAAAAATGTTAAATTATATAAGACTGAATGATTTTTGGACTTTTGTCTAGTATGTATTTTTATTTGTTTTTATAGAATGTATGTTGGTTTTACTACATATCTTGTATTATTTTATACTTCAAATAGTGTATTAATATTTATGTTTGGTTCAATGAATATTTGAGAAATAAACAATTTTTAAGACATAAAATGTTACATATTTATTTATGGAATCTTATCATAGGAAAAACCATTTTCATTGAACTAACAATTTTTCCCAATGATTTAAAAATTAATATTTTATCCTATTAAAGGAGAGTTTAATTTTCAAATTTTCGTTCATGAACTAATAATATTTGGAAATTTAGACCTACCCGTCCCCGTACCGATAAAACATTTAAATCCTAAAACGATCATAAGGGGAAATCCTATATATTGCTCATTTTAAATTATCCCCCCCAAGAATACGAATCCTTTAGAAAAAAATAACAATTTAATATTTAAAAATATCCGTAAAAGTCACTAAAAGTATTAAATTTTCCTTAACGATATGCAACCATGATTACAATTACGAATTGCAGCAGTTATCTACACTCAAGAATTTAATAATAATAAGAATATTTTCTTCCCATAAAATATATGGATGAATATCCCATTTTGGACTCCTTAATAATCATCAAATATCTCATTCTAAACATACTTCTAGAAAATAAAAATGAAACCTCTATTTTTTATCCTTAAAAATACCCCTTTTAAATAAACGGTGTGCAAATGTTGTGAAATGTTATTTTAGGTTTTCTAATGGCATCCATTTTTTTTTTTCAGAGAGCTTACATTTTTCCAGATGGTACAAATTTTCCCCAAAAAATAGGGTGATCGTTTCCGATTAGGTTGACATGTCAATAGGTAAGTATTTTTTTTAACTGTTAAAGCTATACCTAATAATCTGCACTTTTTTCACACCCTTTAGGAAACTCCTGTACTTAGTAAAACTTACTAAAACAAACATACTAATTTGAAAAATAATTTAATAATTATTATAAAATGATTATAAAGATGGCAGCAGCTTTGTAATACAATATTTAGCTCTAATATAAATAAAATTACTTAAATTACGATATGATACCTACATTGATGGTAACTATTTAGAATTAATTTAAAAAAATCTTGGTAACAAATCGAATACCCTATTTAAATTACACGAAATACAAAAATTAAAATATAACAAAATCAGTCACACTAAATAATAAAATACATCTAATAAACATATAAACATACATATAGTTAACTTACATAGTTAGTGTAGATCTCACTTTGATTCTATCCAAAATTGTATAAATAAAATGTTATATTTAAGTATTTAAAAAAAAATCCATCATGCTTTAACATAATTTTACCAAATTGATTTTACAAAGGCGAAGGATTTCGTATAAATTTATATTCAACCCATCAGTAGAAAAAACCAAAACGAAAATTTGTAGTTGGGCAAACATGATGCAATTTTTTTTTATCTATAACTATCTTAATAATAAAAAAATGTATTGCCTTATATGCTCCGTTCATAGACCAAGTATTATATTGTTAAACAATTTGGCACTTTGCAGAATTATTAGAGGTTTAAATCTACGCAAATTTTACCAAAGTTACATATTATTAATGATAGTTTTCTGATACTCTCTAAAAAGACTGACGCATTTGCATATCTTGTATAACTTTACGAATATTCTAAACAACTAATTGGTAGCTGTAGACTTCTTTAAAATTAAATACGTACCATATAATACTAATAAAATATACATCATTTGTAGCTTTGCTATGCTATACGACGAATATGAATTCCTACAGAAATGAATTTGAGGGTAAAAATATTTTGTAAAGAAATTATCCAGGTATTGAATTACAAAATAAAAATAAGTAGTTACTGCAGTTATTTGGAGGCGACTGAAAATGAAAAATGGTGAGGTTAAACGTTAAACCTAAAACTTTTGCACAAATTCGCCTCACGTTGGGCGCCAATTTGTGATGTAAGTACATTCCTTAAAACTGCAAAAAGGGTGCCGAATCACCGATTAATATTCATAACGTTATTGAGTTCTGTAATGCAGTGAAGAACTCTATTTTTGTATATATTCTTTATTGTTTATTAAAAAAAAACAATAATTTAACGTATTAATTAAATATCGTCACATCACGTTTCTATCTTTATAAAATATCTTTAGTAACTCAACGCAAGACCACTTGCAAACTTTAAGTCTGTTAATAATTCAGTTTAAATTAATTAGAAATTGGAAAGTAAAGAATGTCTGATATGTATTGTATAATATTCCTTAATGAGTTGATATTCCCTCCGGATCCGTGAGCGTTGAGTAAAACTGACGGATTCCTAATTAACTGGGATTACATCTACAGACACAGCAGGATGGAAACAGGAACCAGTCCATAAATATGCCTTTACAGTCGTTGTCTGGGTCGTAAGACAGCAGCCGGTGCCACTTGTATTTCTGCTCGCAGCCACAGTCGCCGGCGCATCTCTTGGTGGTGCTTTTTCTAAAAATCATAAATTCAAATTATGTTCCATTTTTTGGCAATGTTTACTTTTTACATTTATACATAAAAAAATATACTCACGCACAAACTTCCTGATGAATGGCTTGTTCAAAATGTTGTGTGTTAACGATGGCTCTGACCTTTCCAGCTGAATTGACTGCCCAATACGGCGTTACGATTTCTATTTTGCTCTCGCAGGAGTCTACCCTAAAAACAATTTCGTTAGTTGTAAATAAATAAATATATTTTCAAGTAGGTGTTTACCTGGCGGTTTCCGAGCTCTGGTTGCTCCTGAAATTTTGCCTAGGACTGCGGTTCTTATTAAACAAGGATTCGGTGGTCTTAATAGGATCAGGCCCAGGATCGAAGTGCAAATCGGGAACGCCTGGCTTCGTCGATCTCTTCTTCTTTGCTCCTGGTCCGGATCGAGCGCCGTAATCCGGCATGTCGAACTCCCCGTACATTCGCTTCATCAGCGCCTTGTTCTCATCTATAAATAACTCTATTCGATCTCTGAAACACAAGACTGGGGGGTATTTTCGGGATTATATAGCTTGCTGTTACTTACAAGGGATATGAATTTCCAGCTGTTGGACAGTAGAGCTGTTGGTTCTTTTTTATGCAGGGCACCCCTCGAATGTATTCCCCGCGCAGTTCTAAGCCTAACGCCACTGATAACGCTGTCCATAATATCTGGAAAAAAAAAGTGTTTTTACCCATGATCACGTAATTTTGAAGAACTACCGATGTCATACTTTTAGTCTAAATACGTCAAAATGACACAGCCAAGGGACGTCACAAAATGACGTCAAAAAAACGTACTTACTAGTACTTTCGTAATTGTGACGTCTTTTTAACCATTTTTTGACGTACTTTCTACTTTCTTGACAGCCAGTATTGGCACGTTTAGGAGTTCTATTGAGCTAAAAATATCGAACATTTCTTTAACAAAACATATTTTTTAAATATTAAGAAGTAAAACAACAAATTTAAAGCTGTACAGTTTTTAAATTTTATTAAATAATATTTGAAGATGGTGGTAATTTTTTTTTCAATTGCCAAATACATTTCCTTAATCTTTAATAGAAAACTCAGGATTTGGTATTACTAGTGAAAATTATTTTTTGTTACAGAAGTTTTAAGTCAGAAATATACGTCATAAATACGTCTCTCAAAGGACGTCACAAAGACGTCTTAAAAAATACGTCGTACAGACGTCAAAAATTAGTCATATGACGTCGCAGACCAAAAATGACTTAATTGGGACGAAACTATGTTGCTTGGGTAGGTGGTAAATTTTGGCCAACAAATATTTGGGTTTTATAAAAATTTAAGGATAAAATGAACTTTATTATTTGTACACTGCGCAAGTATTTTGTGTTTAATAAATCAAGTGATCTTTGATATCATGATCAGGGTCAGGATTTGTCAGTTAGGGCCAGGATCAGGAATATTTAGAAACAGTAATCATGATTTCATGAGGCTAACTACTATACCTACATTTCGAAAGTACGACCCCCCCTTTTAATGCGACTTTCAAAAAAACAAAGGGGCTAAAAATTTTGAAAAAATTAGCTATTGCTTATGGATGTTTTCAAGGCAAAATAATATTATTTTTATTATAATATTATTTAGCCGATTTGTAATGGCATCAAAAGTATTTCTTAACTTAGTCGATATTTATAATTTAAAAACTGAAACAATTTAAGCGAGTTTTTGTTTTTTAGTTTACGAAAAAATTTATTTAATTTAATTGTTATGAATTAAACGAACCACATTAGCATTGCTACATCCTGTTGGTATTTTTCAGATATTTATAATTATTGTCACAAGGTATTAACCTGCTTTGTGAAATTTAATTTAAGTGGTTTTTGTCAATTATTCAACTGTTTAAGCAGATAAGTCAAGCGTGTAAACGCGTTACCTACGTAGAGATGATTTTTTTCGAAAATCGTATTTATAAAACAAAATGATATTAATAAACCAAATGTGCGTCTTTGTCGTAGCGGAAGTTGGGAAGTTGTTTTATAATACTAAATCTAGAATTTTTAATTTGCTTTAGTTTTCACTTTTTGTCTTGCAAACGTCAATAAAAATGCCCCGAGTTCGGGGAGGATCTAGATTTTTGCATTCGCCCAATTTGTTTCGTTTAACTTTTTCTCCATCTCTTGAAAAAATATTTCTTTTCAACTCGTAGACAGTGACGTACCCGGGAAGTAAATAGTTCTTTTTACATTTCAATATTTTCCTGTACCCGAGTTTGTTCTACCATAGTTTTCATTTCTATACAGAATCTTGTTACGGTACAGTAAATAATTATCAGCTTTTAATTAGCGAACAATGTTATTTTGCCCACCCCAAACTATGGTCCTGGTAACGCCACTGTTCAAAGATATTAAAAAGATACTACTAACTTAAACTACTGTACTATACGTTGTGTTCTGTATTTTACATCGTATTTTTTTAAATAAACAGCTAACAACTATTAATAGACGATACGCCTCTAAGTAGGCAGTAGCAAGATGTGTATCTTTACAAATACACATTTATTTAACAAGTGGAACAACAAACAACTTCTGTTATCATTTTTAATCGCGAATTTTAATTTAATATTTTTAGTAACTTGCAGATTTGCAACAGTGGCAGTTATTTCAGTTGAATACCTTAGTCAATTAGATATAAAAAATACAGGGTCAACCGGAAGTTTCTTTTCTTTTAAAATTCTTTCCTACGTCCTGAACACGTATGAAATATTACAATGAAACTACAGGCAGTTTATGTTTCAAGTAATACATTAATTAAATCTCCTATACAGGGTGTTAAGAGAAAGTAGGTCAAGCTTTTATTGTGTGACTTTTTTTTGTTAAAAAGAGCCTTAGTAAATCCATATATCTACGCCCATGGTTAAGTAAAGTAGTAGTTTGTTATTCTAAAATAGGCCTCTAAATTGTATGTAAAGAATTGGTAAGTTTGGATTCGATACTTCTTAGCATTCTGGAAATATAAATATAAATCCATATTTATTTTCAAACTTTAACACCCTGTATCTCGAAATATAAGCATTTCTCAACCTATATGCTATTCACATTTTATTTACATGAGGGGAGGCTATGATATGTTTTTCTTAGGTTGTCTCAGGGTTGTCTACTATTGACAAAATATTGAAGTATCAGATTTAATTGATCGTCACTGTCACTTATTTTTGGCTGAATTGCCAAATTTTTTATTGATAACATTGCTGTGCTTTCTTTAGGGTCTCACTTTGGCAACTATGTAGAACCAACTTGAATTTGTGGTTATGTTTTTGACTTTTCAACATAACCTCAGTAATTAAAACACTCATTCATACCAACAGAATTCAGATTTTCCAAAGCCTCCCCTCATATGTAAATAAAATGTGAATAGCATATATGTTTATATGAACTTCTTTTAATAATTTTCAAATGTCTATCGACTTTTAAAGTTCTGCTAGAAAAAACTGGAACACCCTGTATATTTATAAAACTTATAAATATTTTAACAAAATAAATATATTTAATGAAAAAATATATATATTTCAATAATTATTATATATATTTGTAATACTAATAATGTCTTAAACGGCGCCTCATAGATTATAATCATCTCAACGAAACCTTATGAAGAAAAAGATATGATGGAAAATTATGAAGAAATATACAGGGTATTCCATTTAAAAAAATCAACTTTTTTCACCACGCTGTAATGTATTGGCGCTAGGTAATTTTGAATATTATATTTGAAAAATTCGGTAAATGTCTGATAAGGCTACATTTTAAAATATTAAAATATCTTCACAAATAAGGAAATAGAGGGGGGGGGGGGGCAAAATTAGAGTTGACACCCTGTACATTGACATTTGACGCCACATTGTCAAATTTGATACGGGCATTTTACCTAAATTTAATCAGCATGGCGCCACCTAGCGTACGACGATAAAAGCTCATTTCTATATAAATATATGTTAGCAGAAATAATATATGTATATTTGTGAAAATATATTTATATATTCGTAAAAATATATATGTATTTTTGCAAAGATATATATATTTATAAAACTTATAAATATTTTAACAAAATAAATATATTTAATGAAAAAATATATATATATATTTCAATAATTATTATATATATTTGTAATACTAATAAACGGCGCCTCATAGAAAATTCTCACTAAGTATAATGTAAAGAGGAGGAAGAAGAAGTTAGCGACAGCGATGTCGACAATAAGGACGACGACGACGAAGAAGAAGATGAAGAAGAAACAGAAGAAGAAGAAGAAGAAGAAGAAAGTAGAGGAAGAAGACGTCTGATGAGGAGGAGGAGGAAGAAAACTGTCAAGTGACGGAAGGCAACTTATCAGGACTTCCAATTTGATTGCCAATAAACGTGAAGCACGTTAAATTGCCGATTTACTATAAGATATTAACTAAAAATACTATCGAGAACATAAATTATCCCATTATTTATCGTTTTTCAAGACAATGCCGTTACTATACGTCTGCAAGTTTTTTAATAATAATAATTCAGATGAGTGCAATGTACTCCCTGTTTTTCCACTTAATTTTTTCTATTTAATCAATGAAATATTACTACAGATATCCACAAAGATCTACTAGTTAGCGACTTATTTCATGTTGAAACCCATTTATTACAATAATTAATATTATAATAAATAAACGTAATAGCCTAATGAGCTGCGAAATAATTGTAAATAATAATAATATATGTTTATTCAGTAGTAACACGTTCAATAAGTACTAAAATAATATAATAAATATAAAATTTTAGTATCAAATAAATAAACATAATACCTAGCTGCAAAGCCCACAAAAGGATATAAGGTCCAGCGCATGGGTCACATATAACAACGTTTAATTTTTTTGTGTTAAAATAACTCCACGCAAAGAAGAGTATTTTGTTCTTATTTTTAATTTAATAAATAAAATTAATTACGATACAACACAACTCCTGATCAAGTGTTTTTTGTTTGGTGTTTAACTTAATAAATTAAAATTTTTGCATTTAAGATGGGTCATTGATTTTAAGGAATGAATAAGATACGCGACTTCAATGGTAAAGTGCGAGGCCTTTTTTGGCAGCGAGAATCCGGTAAGTTGCGAGCATTCCTGTGATTCACGTAGTATGCTTTTGATAAACCTGTGTCGTGTCTGGTTTTATATAATTTATAATCTAGTTGAAACAAAAATTTAATGTTCAGATTGATTTTAGTTTAAAATTATGTGACTGTCAAAAGTCAAACAATCGTTGAGAAATAGCTCGCAGAGAGAACATACTACGTTAATAATTTTAAATTAAAATTAATCTGAACATTAAATTTTTATTACCACTAGATTATTAATGATATAAAACCAGACACGACACAGGTTTGTCAAAAGCATACTACGTAAATCACAGAAATGCCCGCAACTTGCCGAGATCTCGCTGCCAAAAAAGGCCTCGCACTTTACCATTGAAGTCGCGTATCTTGTTCATTCCGTAATCAATGGATGGGTATAATGCATGGTTGAGATGTGAAAAGTAAAGTACATACATATTTTGGTAAACATCGACGCTGGATTCCAAACGACTTGAGAACATAAAATTACGTATATTACTACAAAATTTAGCTAATTAAATGCGTGCGTGTGAACAAATCATTCTAGCTGAATCACTGGGAAAATAAAAATATGACAGACGGAAGCTCCACACATTGCTAATTGTTATTGTTATTGGTTATTGGTAAAAATCGATTAATATATTTCTATTCACAGCATAGTTCCTTGTTATTACATACATCCTCTATATGGGTATTTATATAGTTCGCGAAAAAGTATTTTTCCACTGAAGCGTTCTTATCCTATGTTGCGGTTTTGCGATGACTAAAAGTAGTGTAAAGAACAATAATGGCCTTCTTAGAACATAACTAACTAATCTCGCCTAGACGTGGACAATCATTTGAATACCCAATTGCTTTTATTGGTTTAGGTGAACCACATTTTCATAGCAAAAACAACAATTTAATCATCCTTGGCCGAGTAGTGTAAGCTTCAATTATCGTATTTGTCCAAGACCGGTTGAAGTAAATCCGAAATCAGCGGAGTAATGAGTGAGGTACCAAGAGGTCCCTAAAGAATAATATAATAGTACAAAGAATTGTTTGGAAACCAGTGGATGGGAACCTTGAGGCCCTGTACTATGGCCTGCAAGGTCTCCTGGCCTTAGTCCATTGGATTTCTTTGCATTGGGCTTTGTCAAGGATAAATATTTAAAACGCTTCCAAAAACACAAGAAGATCTAAAGCAAACAGTAGTTTATCCCGTATCACATTTCAATATAATAAAATAATTTTAATATTGATTAACATTAACTAGTTAAATTTTATTCAGTCAGTGCTTCTTGTAATTTTAGTTTTTAGATTACTTTTATCTATTCAATTTATCTTTAAATCTTGCAAATTTCAATGCCCTTCCATATGTCATTTCATTTGAAAGGTTCTTTATTCACAATATACAGAGTAGTACAGTGGGTTGCATAACCTCTGGTATAAAGTACAGCGGCTTTATAGG
Source organism: Rhagium mordax (assembly GCA_963680705.1). NCBI lineage: Eukaryota > Metazoa > Arthropoda > Insecta > Coleoptera > Cerambycidae > Rhagium > Rhagium mordax. The sequence continues at coordinate 5,467,471 of OY796662.1, read as the reverse complement.
GACAGTGGCGACAAAGGGTTGTCAGCATTTTGATTGGTAGTTGGATTCACGTGGCATGTACCGCCATTAAGAGGCTAAAATGCTGCCATATTATACGGTGTTTGTTCATCTTTAACAGTTTATTGTGACTTATTGAACGTATAAAAACTATTTGTGTTTAGTGTATTATACTATTTAAAGACTTATTTAATAATTTTATACTGTATATTGTATTCATAAGGTAAGTGCTGGTTTCGTTTATGTCTCATCATACCTCATTGTTGGCAATTCGACTGGTTACCTACCCATTTATTATTTAACTAAAAAAGTCTAGAAAAAGCCGTTTTAAAAATTGAAGAAAATATAAATTCAACGTATTATTGGCTAGTGTGAAATTTAATTCTCTTTTGCTAAAAACATTTTAATGAATTTTACAACTTTACCTACCCTCACACGTGCATACATATTTTTATATTTTTAAGTACATACATTTTTGCATAATACATAACTAAAATATTCTAGATCTAAATTCATTGAATTTAATGATTTATAGTATCTTAGTTAACTAAAGAAAACCAAGCCAAAATGCTTTTTGTTGGTTGGAATTCTAACCTATAATTAGCAGTCTATTTTAAATAATCGGCAATATTGAAACTTTAAATCTACTGTCTGAAAGAGTTTTAAATACAATGGATGCAACCTCAAACTACAAAAATTAAAATGAAAATTGAAAATAAATTTGCAAAACTAAAAATTTAAGGTTATGTTAGTTCTGATAAATTTAGCCTCATAATGGCGGGTGGGCGTGACTTTGGCTCTGTTGTGGTCTCTGTCCCTATAAAGTCTCTGTAGTATAAAGTTGACAAATTACCATAGATCGCCCTGTGCTTATTTATTCGGAAATTAGATCGATATGTTGATATAATTTCTAAATCTACAGAGTTCCTATTTCTTCTAAATAAGTTTTGGAATGAAAACAACAAAGAAAAGAAGTCCTCCGTAGGGCAGCTAAATTCTTTACCGGAAATGGAAGACAACCAGCCATTTTTGTGTGGCATAGCGTTCAGCTGTTTTCGTAGTGGCCTACAAGATATGGAATTATATTCTATTATTTCTTCCTTATCTTCCTTATCTTCCTTATTTCTTTATAAGGGATTTCTCGTAGATTTACATTTAGTTACATAGGTATCTACACAAAACGCTAATGAAATTATTTTCATTTTAATTGATAACGAGTTAAAACGCACTATTCTTTTCATCAACAACACCCTGGGAATTGCAAAAAAAATTGCAGGTTGCTTCGAGAATCGAATCCGTGGTTTTTAAATGTCAGCAAATAAAAGATACCTATTTTCAATAAACCCTAGACAATATATGCTTAAAAATATCCTCAAGGTTGTATAAATGATTAAAATAATAATAAAATATGCGAACTAGATTGTGACATTTAGGCATTATAAATGTTGTTTTATTAGCAGTGAATCATCTCATGTCCTTTGAGAACGTACGAACATGCTCCTAGGAATTTTACCATTACCTCGGCGGAGTCGTAAATTTTTTTAATCGTCGAATTTAATTGAACGTGGTTTTTCAAATCTGGACCATTAAATAGTGATTTAATGGATCGACGTAAACAGATCTAAGATTAATTAACTCGGCTATAATTTTATATTGTATATAGATTCGTAGAAACAGTTAGGTGATATGGATATTATCGTTGAAAATAAATATATTTCTACAGGTTCCAGTTAGTAAATAATTTCTTTCAGACTTTTTTTTATTAATGTTTTTACAAATGTCACGTTTTCTGAATTAAATAGCCATAAAACTAAATTTATAGACCTGTGAAAGACGTGGGAATAAGCCAATAACCCGGAAGGACGAAAATATTCTCTAATCTAATATTAATTTCGTTCGCCTCAGACCTGATAAATTTATATGAAATCCGACACTGCTACCCCACTTTCCCCCTTTTATTTTGTTTTGGGGAATTGCATAATATACCAATACAAACGTGTAGACTTGGAGGTTTTGTTATTCCACACATTAACGTAGGTGTGGAAAAAAACCATTGTGCTAATCGTATCGTTTAGTCTATCATGTTATAGTTAATACGGCCCACAAAGTCTATTAGTTTTGTGTGAGCGGCAGCGTAATATTGAATGCATGTAAATATTGTGGAAAATAATTCCATGGGCAATGTTTAACCTTTATCGACCATCAGAATCAAAATTGAAATAAAAGGAGCTCCTGTAGATAGACAAAAATCTTTCAAAACAAAAGTTGTTGAGCAATCAACACTGCGTATTCCAAAAATATTTCTAGAGTGTTTCTTTAGGCTATAGGCAGTAACGAACTTTGTTAAGTTAAACATAACACCCTATATATTATTTCAAATTTGATTAGAGAATGTCAAGAGCTTTTCAATGAACTAACTTCTTTTGAACGATATTTGGAATATTTTAAATTTTGTCGAAATTTTGACAAATGTCATATTTTTCAAATTAGAAATAATTTAAAACTTTATTGTGGCAGCTGATTAAATTAGATACCAAATGAAGTATTGGAAAATAATAATGCATATACAGCATATATCTTATTAAATAAGGTAATATTTTTGTTAAATAATAACATTTTTATTAAATAATAATATTTTTGTTAAATAATAATATATCAAATAAGGTAAAATTTTTTATGAAGAAGAATATTTTTGTTAAATAAGGCAATAATTTTTGTTAACTTTTGCTAAATATTTTTGTTAAATAAGGTAATATTTTTGTTACACAAAGTTATATTTTTGTCAAATAAGAATAATTTTGTTAAACAAGGTAATATTTTTGTTTAATTTTGTTAAATAAGGTAATATTTTTGTTAAATAAGAATATTTTTGTTAAATGAGGTAATATTTTTGTTACATAAGGAAATATTTTTGTCAAATAAGAGTTTTTCTTGTTAAATAATATTTTTGTTACATATAAGATAATGTGTTCGTTAAATTTTTCTAAGTAAGGTAATATTGTTAAATAACATTTTTTCTAAAAATATTTTTGTCAATAAGGTACTATTTTTGTTAAATAAGATAATATTTTGTTAAATTTTGTTCAGTATGGTAATATCTTTGTTAAATAATAATATTTCTTGTTAAATAGGGTAATACTTTTGTTAAATAAAAATATATCCTGTTAAGTAAGGTAATTTTTTTGTTAAAATAAGAATATTTTGGTTAAATAAAGTAATATTTTTGTTAAATTTTGCTAAATATTGTTATGAGTAATATTTTTGTTAAATAAAATAATGTTTTTGTTAAGTAAGGTAATATTTTTGTTAAATAAGGTAATATTTTTGTTAAATAAAATAATGTTTTTGTTAAGTTTTGTTAAGTAAGGTAATATTTTTGTTTAATAAGAATATTTTTGTTAAATAAGGTAATATTTTTGATAGACAAGTTAATATTTATGTTAAATAATAATATTTTTGTAAAGTAAGGCAATATTTTTTTAAATAAGGTGAGAATACCTCTCGCCTTATTTAAAAAAATATTTTTTTTTATTTTGTTAAATAATATTTTTGTTAAACAAGGTAATATGTTGGTTAAATTTTGTTGAATAAGGTAATATTTTTGTAAAATTTTGTTGATTAAGGTAATATTTTTGTTAAATAATAACATTTTTGTTAAATAATATTTCATTTTAAATGATGTTCTTGTCAAGTAAAGTACATAAACTAATATATTTTTGTTAAATAAAAGTATTTCTTGTTAAATAAGGTAATATTTTTGTTAAATAAGGTACCTAATATATTTGTTAAATAAAATAATGTTTTTGTTAAATTTTGTTAAGTAATGTAATATTTTTGAATAAGAATATTTTTGTTAATAAATATTCTTAAAAAAGAAGCAAATTATTATTATTTAAAAAGAAACAAATTGTTTTTATCAATTTTACCTTACCTTTACTGTTATTTATTTATTAAACTCTTTGCCTCTTTCCTTATTTTTAATGTCACTAACCAAGGCAAAAATGTTATTATTTTTTACTATTATTGAATAAGACAAAACGTGTAAATAAATAAAGAATATTTGATAAAACGCTTCCATTTGTTTCTATTTTAACAAAATATTACCTTAGGTTGCTAATATCTTCAAAACTACTCAAAATAATTATCATGTCGTCAAAAAGCACTTGTAATTCTCTATTTGATTATGAAATAATATACTGGGTGTTTCATTTAAAATAAGAAAATTATTGATGTTTTTAAATCTACTTAAATTAATATTTATTTATTTAATTAATTAAATTCTAATAGATCATTTGAAAGTTCGTATCTAGCTTAATCAGCTGCCACAATAAATAGTTTAAAATTATTTTTAGTTTTAAAAATATGGCATTTCTCTTTAGGTTCTACATCTGTCAAAATTTCGACAAAATTTAGAATATTTAAAAAACCGCTCAAAACAAGTACTTATATGTTATGACAGTTCATTTGAAAGCTCTTGACATTCTCTAAACAAATTTGGAATAACATATAGGGTGTTCCATTTAACTTAACGAAGTTAGTTACTCCCAGCCTAAATGGAACACCCTATACTAGAAATATTTTTGGATTATGCAGTATTGATTGCTGAACAATTTTTGTTTTATAAGTTATGGAAGAAATATGAACTATATGTGGACACCCTGTATATTATACCTCAATGGGACATTGATGCGCCACTGCCTTGCCCCCGAACGGTATCACCGATCTAGCAGCGTGATTCCTGCAGCGTTTGAGATCCGTTTTTAATAAGATTAACATCATTAAAAAGATAATAGTATAATTCGGGCATCGTTTAACCTCATTTAGAATTAATCACTAATCAGTTTATTGTATCGCAAAACAATATGAGCTCGTTTTCAACCTTGAGGTCTAGGTCTACCTTGCAATAGTTTTGGCCGACCTTCGGTTAGTGGGTGACCGCAAAAATAGTTTTAATTTAATTTCGTGTAACTCCAGTTTGAAATACCAACGCGCGCTTTGCATTGTTGCATACATGGAAGAAATGTTTATAAATCGAGTTAATTAATTCCTTTCACAATATGTACTCACTCGTTTTAATTAAAAAAATTATTGTGTAAATGGAACGGTTAAAAACAATAATAACCACCTATGTTATTATTTATTTTTCATTATTATTTAATTTTTGCTGAAGTTGTTTATGACCATCAACAGTTATTTATGCTAGCTACCAAACAAAATATAGCAACTCATTCCATTACCTTGAAGCTCCATAAACACAATTTTTCTGCATCGAACAGCAAAGTTATGGAATTTCTTTCATGATCATGTTTTTGCTGAGGAATATTTTTCATAGGCCTTTAAGGTCAGACTAAACTCGACCGTTTCCGAAATGAAAGAGATATAAAAACAATTTCAGTGTAGGTGAAAATCTGCATTTGTTTTTTATATTTTTGACGTCCCAAGAATAAACTAAAATTTATTTTCTTTTAAATTCAACGTGTTGTACGAGATCTAAAATTATTCGCACGTAATCATTTATACAGTACTTATAGTGATTCATAAGCATATTTTTTGTTTAAATAAATCACTCTTAACAAACCTCTATTAAAATTAGGTATTACTTCAGCGTGTCCTGGAATGATTAACAATACCGAATTCAAGTATACTTAATTAAAAATGTTCACATAAATCTTAAGACCTCAAGAAAATGTACATCAGGAATTTTAATTGCAGAAATACTCAGTTTTTGCATGACTTTTTTGTTATTAAAAGCTATAATATAATAAATAATAATTATACAAATTAGCATTTGGAGTTATTAAATATGACATTTTAGGGTTTAGATGAAAGTTTATTAACAACGAATAAAATACAGGTTAATAACTGTATGTTCATGGGCGCCGTCAGGGGTGCGTACGGGCGCACTTGAACCCCCTGGCTCGAAAAATGTGGGAGAGGAAAAAGAAAAGAAAAAATTTTAAAGAATAATTGAGAAATTACCGTGAAATTGTCGAGGATATATTTTTTAGTTCGTAGTTTAATTTGTTCAAGAGAGATCCTCCTTAATAACAATATCAGTGTCGCGAAACATATGATTCCCAATATTTATACAGGGTGATCGAAAATAACATCAATAACATTGACAATCATAAACAAATTAATTCTTTGCCGTCCTCAGCTTCCACTTCTGGTGCACCATCTTGGAAAAATTTCTGCCGGCGCCCATGCGTACGTTCGCCAAATTATAATGAGAAAACGCCATTAACATGGAATATTATTCATGTTTAACCATTTAAAGACTAAGTCGAATTCGCTAACATTTATTATTTACTCTGTCTTGCTGTAGGTACATCTATAAAAAAATATTGGACGTAACGCAAAACTTGTTTTAGGAAATTATATGTTCCAATCCAAAGCAATTTAATTAACCTAAATCTCATTCACACTTATTACTTATTAATACGTGTCGAAAATATCTTTTTAAGTATAGGTATGTGATCATAAATAATATTAAAATGCTTTATTAGCGACTAATGACTGAGTGGTCTTGCCAAATTTTGCTGACGAGAACCTCCAGTAATCTTTTAAAAATCCAGCGCTTACGGTATGGACAAAATTTCATGAAAGCTTCCACTATGAGTATACCGGGTGTAAATGAAATTAGGTTCACCCCTATAACTTTTTTATTTTTTCAGATATCATTTTGAAATTTTGGTAGTTGCAATAACAAGTAAATTTGAATTAATGCATGTTAATAAAATAATTCTAGCACATCCGGTTTCACCGGAAATGACCGTAACATCGGTTATTTAAATGGAACACCTTGTATATTTTTACATTTTTGTATTCAGGGATTTATTCTGCATATACGATGGTATCAACTTCGAGGAAGAAACATAACCTCAAACATTTTTTTAGGATAATTTAAGTTGGCATCTAGGGAGCCATGACTGCTGAAAAACTTTTCTTTCTGAGCCGTTGAGTAGGTATTGGAAAAATAAAATCAGGATATTAAGTGAGCTAACTTTGCTTTTATACTTAGTCATTTAAACATCTCGGAAATGGTTTTTTCGATTTAAGAAAGAAAAAAAAAATGTTTGAGGTTATGTTTCTTCCTCGAAGTTGATACCATCGTATATGCAGAATAAATCCCTGAATACAAAAATGTAAAAATATACAGGGTGTTCCATTTAAAAAACCGATGTTACGGTCATTTCCAGTGAAACCGGAAGTGCTAGAATCATTTTATTAACATGGATTAATTCAAATTTACTTTTATTGCAACTGCCAAAATTTCAAAATGATATGTGAAAAAACAAAAAAGTTATAGGGGTGGGCCTAATTTCATTTACACCCCGTATATTCCTCTTTTAGGGCATCGCAATTGATAAGCTCAGTTAGTTGAATCGCCGTTTTCAAGCTCAAGTCATTTTTCCAGGCATAAACCTATCGTAAGTGATATTTGTACCGGAGACTTCAACGAGCGATTAGGCAGGAAAATGCGAAATACGCAACTAAAAGTTTACGTTTTTAGTAACAAAATAAGAACTAAAAAATACCATTTTTCATAATTTGAATTTCATTATCATAGAACTATTTATAATAAATAGTTAATTGGCATAAATTCTCTTCGTCTGTAAAATATGAATCCATAAGATGCCTATATACCTATACTTATTATAGGTCTAAGTATAGGTAGGTATAGGGTGCGGGGCAATCTAGGCATGCGGATTCATAAAGAAATAAGTTATACTTAGGCATGGCATATACCTACACAGACGAAGAGAATTTATGCCATTAACTCTTTATTTTTAAATAGTTACTTATATAGGGTAAGGTAGCTTATATTGGACCAGTTCCTAAATTGGACCGCTTGATTTTTTTACTGATAGAGTACACTAAGCGTCATCTCATGGTTGTGACGCAAACTACTCCTTCCAACATTACAAAGTCTCAGTCGTTCATAGATTTGTGCACATGGCGACGGCGTTCTCAAGTTCTTTTATTATTTAAGTGAACTGATACTAAATTTACAATACTTACCATAAGGACTATAAGAAGATAACAGGTGGGTAAATGCTATACTATTAATATTTAGTCGATTTTAGTATGTTTTTAAGTTGTTTCTTATACCATCACCTTTAAATAATTGTCACATGTTGTAAGTGTATTACTACAGTATATCTGTATGGAGCATCAGAGTTTCCTAAATTGGACTTATATCAGTCGCTTAAATTGAACCGGTCCAATTTAGGAAACGGTCTAATTTTGTATTATTTTTGTAGGATGTCTCAACGTGGAAAATATGGCATGTGGACCAAAGAAAATTTGGAGCATGCACTGGCAGCTTTTCGGAGTGGAAATTATGGATTAAATAATAAATAGCCATCTTCTTCTAAGGTCAAAATAGGTAAGGAGAATGTGGAGCCATCTGAATGTCATACGCAGAAAGTCATGTCTGAAAAGGAACCGCTACCTGAAGTTATGGAAACAGAAAATGAAAGCTGGTACTGTGCAATATGTGAAGAGGAGATTGTTGAAGAAATGATCCAGTATATGGGATGTAAAACTTGGCGCCACGTTAAGTGTGCAAACGATTCTAGAGGTTTAAATAAATATTTTTGCAATGACTGTAGATTAACAGAATTAATTGATACTTTTGTTACATATTTCATGTATTTATTTTTATATAATAATAATAATAATAATAATAATAATAATACATATTTATTATTCACCAAAATGTATAAATTATTTACATAAGAAAATAACAAAACTCGTTTAACATAGCACATACTTACATTAAGGCAAACAAACGGCAACTGGTTCAGTTTAACTGACAGGGTCAGACACTGCTCTTCCACCACAGCCCGAACTTTTTTAAGAACTATAAACCATGGTTTCAGCGAGAGAAAAAGAGAAGAAAAGGAAAGAGAAAAGAAGAGATATACTGTTGAGTTTTATTTTGTTAATTTTACTGTTTGTTGTTCTATTTTCTAAGTGGTCCAAATAAGGAAACTCATGGTCCAATTTGAGAAACTGGTGTCCTAAATTGGACTTTTGCACATTGTTTTGTTTTTCTTAAATAAATTATTTGTATTCATTCATAGCAGTTTTTAATATTTTTTTAAGAAATAAGTGAGAGTGGTACACTTGATTTCAAAAAAAAGTAGTACAGCTCTTAGATAAGGAAATGGGAAATGGCCTATTTCTAGTTGTCTAAATTGTTCTTTTGACAGTAAATTATTGAAATTAACTTAATAATGAAAATATAGATGGCAGTCAGTTATAATTACGTAAGTTTATACTGATAAATAAATAAATAATCCTATTTTTAATAAGTAGAAATATATTTTAAATATAACATTTTGAATAAAAATTTAAAACACAAATAAACAAATTACAACATAAATAACAGTAATTAATATTTAGTCATTGCTCCATCCCCACCTAAAATGCCTCCTAGGCATTGATAAAACTAAATCTTCTGCAATTTGGGTATTACATAAACTTTCCCATTCATCTTCAATTATGGCACGAAGTTGTTCCGCATTTTGATGACGATAGATAATAAGATAATAGTTATATGTCCATCATTACACGACTGGAAAACTTTTGCGTTAGAAAATATGACTTTTGACCAAAAGTCTTCATTGTTCAACAATAATATTATGATAGAAATGAAATCCAAAGAAGTCAGAAATCCTTAGAGGTAAATTTTTAATAGGATAAAATAGCAAAATAATTTTACTATTCAGTCTTAATCCTCTAATGTCTTAAAAAGACATAAATACTCTTTTCAGAGCTTATTTGCAAACTATCTACATTTAACTGATAAAATGGTCAGTAAACTTCATCTTGAAAAAAAATGTGACAGTTGACTTTTAGATGACATAAATATTTTTGCAAAAGTCATGTTTACATTGCTAAAATAAAGTGTACTACTTTTTTTTGAAATCAAGTGTACTATAACATAAATGCAACAGATATTATCGTTTCTTTTCGTTTTCAAATAAAAAAAATTGAAATTGAAAAGTGTTCCAAATTGGGCAACCTTACCCTATGCTAATGACATTCAAATTATGAGAAATGATATTTTTTGGTTCTATATATAATTTTGTTACCAAAAACGTAAATTTTTAGTTGTGTATTTTGCATTTTCTTGCCTAATTGCTCGTTGAAGTCTCCGGTATAAATGTCACTTACGATAGGTTTATGCCTAGATAAATGACTAGAATTTGGAAACAGTGGTATAACTAACTGAGTTTATCAATTGCGATGCCCTAAAAGAGGAATATAGAGAGGTATGCATACAATAAAATCTTTAAAGTAAAAGTTGTATAGTACCTACCTAGGTATTTATATCTTTTAAGGAAAATTGTTTGCCTTCTATAAATTGTTGTTGTAAAGCAAAAAAATTTATTTTGCAAAAAACTAAAGTTTTAAGAATTCTGTTCAAATATAAATCGGATCTACCCCCCTATGTACAGGGTGATTCCTATAACGTTCTCAATCCAATTTTTTGCTCTGGTCTTTGGTTGGAAAATACTTATAATTATTAAGTATTATTATCCAGTATTTTACTAAATATAAAGGTAAATATAGGTAGATACCTATAGGTATGATATGTTATATTTTTGGAAAGAGAATTTAAATCTTTTTTCAAAATTGTAAAAATACCTACATGGAATTCCATTTAAAAAAACATTGCCATGTTTTTTTGTCACTTTTATTTGACTTTCAATTGTTTTTTTGTTGAAATTTTCGAAATCATTGGAAATACCTAATAGGTAGGTATAGGAACTACCTATAATATGTTATGTTAAATATTTTTATTTTATTTCCACAGACAAAGCAGGAAATTGGGGTGAGAACGTTATAGGAATCACCCTGTACCTACAAGAAATCTGTACAAGAAATTATAGGTACTTAACACTATTTCTACAGTGAATCTAAAATTTAGATCTAATACGTTTTAGAAGTTTCTATAATTTTAATCAATTTTGAGGGTAGATTCAACCCTTATGCTTGAGAAAATGTTACGGCTGTCATAGACTTTAACGAACTCTATTTTTAAGCATGCATGGTGATTTGCAAATTCGATTCTAATGCAGTTCACATATTCATAAATTTCTTATTAATATGCGAGGGCGGATTCTACCCTTGTGCTGAAATATTTTTTGAAAAAAACTGTAACGGAATGAAAAAAAATCTAATTGTATGAGCTCATTAAAAAATTAATTCTGTAATCCAAGTAAGGCCTATCATTTTCCTGACAAGCTAATTAATTCAAGACAAACAAAACCAGAGTAAGAGGATATAAGTTACAAAAAGTCACTCTGTGTAGGCTTGTCCACGACATAAACAATATAAATCCGAAAGAACAGGGCGATGTCAACACTTATCGACCGGTTCAGATCAAGGAATTAATTAATTAAGGTTCAACGAAAATGCAAAAAATTGCTGTCGTCGAAGCTCCTCGCACTCAGTCGTATCCGGCACCTATAGGTGTGCCTTCCAGTGGAAAACCCAACACCTATTTTATGCTTTAGAAAAAATAGAAATAAACAAATTTGCATTATCAATGAAACGAGGCGTAACAACATATAATAATAAGTGCAATAGTTAGATTTGTTTAATTTATTTATATTTTAGCGATACTTTACGTTACATTCCTATTCCTAATTGGTTGAAAATTTGTCTGTAAAATCACAATTAATTAATGGAGAAAAATTTTAAGATGAATTTCTGATTTGTGTTCAACATTGAATGCAACTTGAACTAAAAAACCACATGAATTGATTTAAGCTCCCCTTCTTTAGCTAACAATAACCCATTGAACTCCGAAAGGTATAGTCCTGTAGTACCACTAACAAAACAACTAAATAATATGTATGAAGTGGAAGTGGATTAATGTTTAAATGGTTTGCTACATTGACATTGCTGCTTGTTAGCAAACAATGGACGGGAAATGATTGAAAATAAATAAATTAAGATAGCTAGTACAGCGATTCTATTACGTAAAAAACGCGTTACTTATTTGACATACGTAAAAAATTGATTGAAACGCTGCAGCTCAGGAAACCAAATCATTTTATTCAAAGGCCACAACTGGATCAAACCTGTCAAAGTAAATGCATAGATAAAAGTGGATTTTATCTATGTGCTTTTTTTTATCAAGGTTTGTTGTTTTACGATCAGTAGCCTGCGAGATATAATGGTGCAGTATTTACACAATATAACTTGAAAATGTGCAATTTCGAGAGATATGCCGAGGTTATGGTACCAGGTCGGTGCCGCCTGTGTGGGTGGCCCCGGGATATATATTTAATAAGGAAAACAAATTTCCCAAGGCCTCGAGATAGTAGATACATAATTCTAATCATGCACGCGCTAAATTCCCTTTTCTTTTTACTAAACGATACAATTAGATATATCGAGATTGCTAGAGTATAAATAATACAATTTTTTTTTCAATCAAATGTATGGGAAACAAACACAAATAATGAAAGTTTCGCAAATACATTGTACGTGTATAAGGCGTGTCACCGTACTATTTCTTTTGGCAAATTTTAGACTCAGATATATTCAGCATGTTTTAAATTTACTGTAAATCAAGTGTATTAAATATTTGTGTCTGACATTGATCTTCCAGGTCGTCGACGTAGAAAATTTAAGTTACCACAAGTAGGTACAAGGCAATGAAGGAAGGGGAATTGAAAACCATCTTATGAAGAAACAAAAACACCAGGAAAAGATGGAATAAGTATGAAACTGGTAAAATATGGGGGAGATCAAATTCTAGCAGCTATAATCTAAAGATTAAGAGAAACTACAAGCACAATGATAGGCGAGCACCAGTTTGGCTTCAGAAGAGGGAAGGCAATGGATGCAATATATGTATAGACTTTTGCGCCTTTTTTTAAATTTTGAGCCAAAATTATGCATTTTTAAGAGAAATTTCATGAAGTAGGCAACTAACAAAATCATTTTTAATCTATAATAATCTTTATAATACTAATAATAAAAATTAACATTGAATGAAATAAAACTTAACTGTTTTATGATTTCCACAAATCTTTTATATTTATATATTTCACAAAATATATAAACTACATAACAATTGTTTCGCCACACAGTGCGGCTTCGTCAGATGTGAGTACTAGACTGTATAGGCTAGTACTCACATCTGACGAAGCCACTGTGTGGCGAAACAATTGTTATGTAGTTTATATATTTTGTGAAATATATAAATATAAAAGATTTGTGGAAATCATAAAACAGTTAAGTTTTATTTCATTCAATGTTAACATGGATTTCCATCAAGTAAAGATCGACTCAATCAACTAAATAAAAATTAATAAAAATAATCATAATCATTACATTAAAAATATTAGATTAATTACAAAATCTTTCTCTTTTCGATAATAAGAATTCATCTTCACTAGAACTAGATACAGCATTATCGTCTACAGTATCGATCTCGTTATCATTATCATTCTCATAATTTTCATTTTCCATTGAGAGAAAATCTGGCTCAATCTCTACAAGTTCAACCTCTTCATCAAGACGATGTACATTACTAATACCGCCGGCTACATCAATCTTCTCGCAATTAGCACAATTAGTTCCTTTATATACTTTACACAATTTATTACACCGCAATCCCAATTTTCTACACGAGCATCTCTTGGTATAAAAAAGTTTACAACCACAATGCAATTTCTTGAGAAGTTCATCTGGAATCAATTCAGGGACTAAAATATCATCAGATTATGACAATACCTTTATCTTTTTCTAAAGAACTTTCCATTATTAAGCAGATTGCTTCTACTAATAATTATGATATTGCATTAATAGATAAATTACTGAATAATAAACAGAATAGAATTACTCAAAAAGCAGCTAATATTCATAACCCTTCAATTGTTGTAAATGACAGTCTTCCTTATCGTTCATTGTCTTTAATTGGTGCGGTTTCATATAAAATTTCAAAGATAAATTTCATATTTTGTTCAAATCGACACATTCTATAGAAAGACTTTTTTCAAATAACAAAGACAAAGTAGATCTATTGGATAGATGTGGAGTATACAAGTTGTCTTGTGATTCTTGCAACGCTACGTATGTAGGTTGTACGTTTAGGTGTTTTAAGACGAGACCTAAAGAGCACTTACGTTGTATACATTCATCCTCTGGTTTTTCCCATTTTGCCATAACAATGATATAAAAATTTTACACTTAGCAGGAAGAGGTAGTTTGCTTAACAATTTGGAAAGTCTTGAAATTTTGAGAGAAATAAAAAACCCTAATTCTGTTTCACTTAATTCACAATTAAATTTTCAATCATCACTTACGTTTTCAGTTTTGTTCTAGGATTTGTATTGGCGTTTTGGATTCTCATGTGCTGGTCAACCATTTTAAATATCTATCTGTTATTTGTCTTATATATCATATGACTTCAATATTGTTCCATATTTGTAGTTTTCTGTTGTGCATAACTTGCGCCATCTATTAATGGGGTTCAATGCTTCGATTGAGATTGTACGTTGTTTTCGTTTTATTATTCTGCTATATGCTTGTGTTTCTATATGTACAGGGTGAGTTTTCTAAGATGATACCCCCCCTTATCTCCGTAAATAACGAGGTGTTTTAAAAAACAAAAACGCTGTCCTATACAATTTTGTTGGATTATTGTTTAAAACGTTAATTTCATCCTCGATTTCTTCTGTTATTTTTCATTTATTGTTTATTTATTTTTTTATTTAATTTTGATTACAGAAAACGCACTAACAATATCAATAATATAGTAATGACAGCTACAATCGAATAGGCAATTTTTTCAAGCATGCCGCCTACTAGAATAATTTAAAATCTGTGTATGGGTGACGCGCACGTGACGTCACAGCTAACCTCAAAAGTATGCATTTTCTAAAATCTTCGAATATTATGTCCATTTTACAAAATTTCTGCATGGTTCCTGTACTGTCAACTAAAATTTTGTTCAGTTCATTATTAATTAAGCTTTATTTGTCACAATTTAATAAAATAAGATGCTTTTTGTTGGTTGGAATTCCAACCTATAATTAGCAATCTATTTTTAATAATCTACAATATTGAAACCTTATAAATCTACTGTCTGAGAGAGTTTTTAAATGTTATAATGGATCCAAGCTAAAACTACAAAAATTAAATTGAAAACTGAAAATAATTTTGCAAAAACTAAAAATTTAAGGTTATGTTAGCCAAATGATACACATGATCAATTTAATATTATGTATCATAAAATTTGAATTTTGTGAATTATTTCGCTTATAAAATGGCGAAACTATGATGTTTTATATATCATTGGATTCGTAATCGATAGTATTATCTGAAACAATTAAATTATACAGGGTTAATATAAAATTGCCATAAATTGTAAGCACTTCCGGCCAAACCGGAAGTTGGACACATCAATGAGTATCATGTGTATGACTATAATATGTTGCCATATCATTTTATGCAATAATATACAGGATGATTTTTTTTAAGAAAATCGTATTTTTATTATTATTATTTTAAATTGGCACTCAATTGTTTTTCTGAATACATATTCGGATTCTGCAGGACTTTCTACATGTATACATTTGAAAATAATCAAATATATTAACAGCAACCGAATTAATTACGATGAAAAGAGAGTTATGGATCACCCTGTACCTATAGAGGTCGTTACAACTGTTTTAAAAAAATTTATAATTTCTGTATTGCAGATCATTTGTTTCATTTAGTTCCTATTGTACGTTGTTAAGGACGTTATTTTTAAATTTTAATCTGGTTGTCCGCGTACATTGTCTTTTGTGTTTTTAATTTTGATTAATTTAAAATTAATTAATAACAATAAATAAATTCTAGTAGGTACATGTATTTTTACATAAAATTTATTAGTTTTCTAAAAATTTGGACAAATTTTTCAATAATGCTAATTTTGACAAACCTTTGGTATTTATAGAAATGTAAGTATATTGTTCCTATTTTAACTTATTATATATTCACAATTTCATGTGATTTTATTCTCTTTAGTAGCTTTTGTTAATAACTTTTTATCTTATTTACAAACATATTTTTTATATATAAAAAACAATATTTTTGATATTATCGTAATAGTTTTACTTGTTTAATAAATTTAACCAACTACATTTTATGAAATTCTTAACTTATTATATTAAATGTAATATTTGGTTTGTTATAGTTTTTTACATAAGTTTTCCTATTTGTAGTCTTGTGACCTGATGATGTGATGTAAGATTTAGATCACGAAACCGGTTGCAATAAAAAATAATTTTGTGGGAACAAGACCTTTGTGTTTTTCTTCTTAAAATATCATCTTCTTTTTTCCAACCGAATTCACAGGGTTCAAGAGAATTTCCTAACCAGGTTTGGCATTCGCATTGGGCATGCTTCTTTAAAGCCCCATCACTTCTTTACAATTTTGGAATAATCATACCTATAATTATTCAATGATGATAACGAAGCGGAAGGAGGAGCATTATAAAGTTTCAAAACGACAGATCTATCAACTGCGTATAATTGAGATTTGTCAACATCAGGATCATTGAATATTTTAACAGATTTTGACAGGATTCTATTGTCTTTGAATAGGTTGTAAAAGTTGTGTCATCCACAAAAGACATGGAGAAACATGGAAATATTATTTAAGTGAGGGTATTTCGAATTCTTTGCAGTATAATATTCGTATTTCTGAGATTTTCTACAAAATTTGTTGATACAGACATTACAATTTTCATGGATTGTTTTATAACATATAGTTATGTAAAGTAATTGTTTTAGCGGATTCGACAATAATTGCGTTCTAAAGTGGTTTCAATGATTTTTACGCCAACAGATTTTATATTTGCATGTTCAGAAGTAGAACACCAATATAAATATATCAAATTGGATATTGTATAAGACCTAAATAAAGTTGTTAAAAAATTTCGTGGTTTCGTAACCATTTAATAATAACTTTCTTAACATCGACCTGTTTCCACAATCAAGAATCAAGACCAAACTCATCAGCAATTCTATAAACACTGGTACCCCTGACCTCAAAATTTCGGCGCAATCTGCTCATCTGGGGGAATCACGCCGATACATACCGGGCGACTACGAAAGTGTTACCTCCGGAATAACTTAATCATAATGGAAGATTTCTTTTTGGGACGTTAATAATAAGGCCAAAATCTGACACAATTGTGCATAAAATATTACTTCCGGTCTGACCGGAAATGACACTAATTTTCTTATTTTAGCATTTGTTTGTTTGTTATGAAATTTTGAATTCTGGGATATGTCACAGGTTGGCATTTGTTTAAAAAAAGGCGGCGAAAATGTGAAGAAACTGAAAAACATATGTAGGCTCTGTGGGATTTTATTTTTAAATTTTATAGAAAGTAGGCGTTGGATTTGACGTATAATTCATGTGGCTGGTTGGTTGAGAGGCTAGGATACTAGACTCTCAGCCAGGAGTCCCGGGTTCGATTCCCGGCCGTGGCACTGGGATTTTTTCGGACAAAGAAATTAATCCTAGTATACTCGGATATTGGGTGTGTGTCCCTTGTCTCTAAATGTGTAGCCCCCTCCCGCACAAGACTTTCAGAGTCTTCAGGGATAAAGGGGGTCGTATTATCTGTGGTGTTATTTATTTATTTATTTATTTATCGTGTTTTTTGTCACTTAATGTACGTAAATTTCTTCTTCTTATATGAAGCCTTGTCTAGTGGTCAAGGTTAAAAAGTCGAAGTAGCAAAACTGGAACCACCAACACCAACAGAAATTGAAATTTTGTGTTAAACGCCCTGACAGAACGTTGCAAGTGCTCGACAAGTTCCTGAACAGCCTACGAATAAATCCAATACACGACATTGTGAGATATTAAAAAAAAATCTACGTATTACATAATAAACGTTAAAGCATTCTATATTATGTAGTTACTAGCGCTCCATTTGAATAATATAAAATATTTTGAACAACAATTACTTCCCACGCAAGAAAATAAATAGTTGTCGCTTGACCATGTAAAGTCGAAATATTCCGTAAAGTCGGTAGCCAGGAAAATCCAACAGTTTTTTTACTGCGGAGACTTTTGGCATCCGCCAGATTCGGATAGTGCGAACGTAGATTATGTTATTAAAATATTGACAAGTTAATCTGTTGGCACCCACAATGATAACGATCAGTTCGTAACCCACAAGGCATGGGCTCAACGGGAGCACAATAACAGAGACCAGTGAAGGTTTGCACAAATGAAAGTCAATGTTCCATTTACCTTGACACACCCTTCCTAGTACCGGGTTTTGCTTTCCGGTGCCAAACTCCGACGGGCGCAGGACTGTATCGCATACTTGAGAGGCCCGTAGGGCACCCCTTTATCAGCAACTTAATTCCAAATTTTCGACTCGACTTCTGAATTCCTGGCATGATTTGTGAGTCCACGAAGCCTTTGCAAGGAATACTCTTGATTACTCGCCAATATAAATTTTAAATTTAGTTATTTACTGGTTTTGGAAATCGCAGAAAAATTTACTGTAACACTTCTATTAGACATAAAACACAAACGTGGTGGGTATATTTCCTTAGAATTATCCGTAGACAGAAGATTCAGTATCATTAAAGAGGGCACTAGGCACTAATTAATTTAAATGTTTTAAACTACAATTAATACTGTACTATATTACAAAGGAATAAGGGTGTTTTTCGTTAGGGTCTCGAAGAAAAAAAAGTGTAGATTTTCGAATTCTACACCAAAGTACCCCCCTGTAACGTCATTTTTGCTTTAATACCCGCCGAGTTACAGGGGGTTGAAAATGTTGATGTATTAAGGAAATTACTCCAAAGAGGATCATATTTTCGAAGAGTTTGTCATCACAAGAGAGTTAGCTAATGAAATAACAAAAACAATCCCAAGCCCTGAAAAAGTCACGCGCTTTAAATAGTCATAAAAAAATCTTTTGACATGTACCTTGAACCAAATTTAAGCTTATTACAGTAGCTTCAAATTGACTCTTGACAAATTTTAATATCTGCTAGCTAAATCACAAATGATGCAAGGAAAATGAAGGCAAAATTTTTATTTCTTGTGTGCCCGTTTTTTGTTTCCAGTAAATTCCAAATTGAAAACAAAATTCCAAATCGTGTTTTTGGTTAGTCCTAACTATTATGAATACGCTCAAATTTTGTTGACAGTGATGGATACATTATCTAAAAGATTATAAATTTAATGTATTTTGAAGATTTTTGAAAAAATTATTTTTTTTTGGCTTAAATAACATGGCAGGGAAGAATCTTAGTTGAATATTACTAGAGACAAAAAAATTATGGCAGTAAACTAAGGAAAATGTTGCTTTTTTAATTTTTTTGATAAAGATAGTAGCTTAGGAGATAGAAGTGTTAACTCTTAACTTTTTTTTTAAATTGACGCTTTTAAGATGAATATGGAAAACCTGAGAACCTTTGTACTGTTTTGACCTACCTGACCTTAATGAGTATTAAAAGACCTTCAAAATGTTTTTTTTTCTAAGTTAAATATTGTTTAGTTTCAATATTTTTTTACTTTATGTTATTTAATTCAATGTTTTATAACATATAGTTATGAAAAGTAGTTGTTTTATTGGATTCGACCATAATTGTGTTTCAATATTTCTTGCTTAGGATCCTATGAATTCTGTTATTTAATTCAATGTTTTATAACATGTAAATATTTATGAAAAGTAGTTGTTTTAACGGATTCGACAATAATTGCATTCTGAAGTGTTTTCAATGATTTTAACGTTCAACGGATTTTATATTTGTCTGTTCAGAACATCAATATAAATATATCCAATAAAGTTGTAAGCAAAGAAAAAGTTGAATAATTTGTAAAAAACACTAAGTCGTTTCCTACAAACAACGCAAAGATGCGGGTGTGTAGCAGATAATCGAAATGGCATTTGGTTACCGGAAAAATAAACAGATTTATATCGAATCAAATATTGTTTGTATTGTGATCCTAAAATCCAAATACCAAACCACCAAAGCGTAAAATAACATTAAACTTTATCATGACTAATTATTATATCACATCATACCACACCTAACTCGTTTTCAGTCAAACAAGTTTAAAAAAAGCTGTAAATTTTATAAATAACTAACAGCATGCTAAATGAAATCGCAGGCGTTTAAAAAGAAATTAATTTAGGCTAGACACCTCTTAATGTAGCATCTTCAATGTGTATTATTCTATTTTGGGATCAGACATCATCAAGACTGACTTTACCGTTTAAAATTAGCAATTTGTATAAAACAATTATCTATGCGGAAGCCACGCATTCCACATAAAGCCTTAAGGCTATACGCCGATTGCTGGCACTTAGCGTTTAGAGTAGTGTAGTTTAGTAGATATGAAAATTAACTATTTGGATTTAATTTGCATGTCACAATTTGAATAGTTTCTATAGGTACTTATATCTATATGTATGTATGTATTGTTAGTCTAACATTTGATCTTTAACTCTCTGGTCTTAAATAAAGCGTTAAAAACACCAACATTGATTTTGCCACTGCACTCACTGCAGCCGTCGAAGCGCACAGGAATGGACTTAAAAAATTATCCAATTGGCAAATAAAAATTCTGGGGCAAACTGTTGAGGTTTGCCTTTGATACTACACTTTATTTTGACATATTTTGGGCATTTTCTTATTTCTATTTATTTTTTAGAATTTGGCGTGATTCCCAGAACTAAGTTTAATGAATAAAAATTGAATGTTTGATCAATTTTTTTTAAAATGCAATACTGATGAAATAAACAAACTATACTCCCTGTATAGACATGAATAATACATACCAATTAATAATACTGTGGGAGAATCGCTAGAGAACATTTACAACTTTATGAATCATGCATTTATTGCAATTATAACAGGTCTTGTTCAATAAACAGTTATTATATGTTTAATACTTTAATCACCAGTTATCTCGGACAACTTTCCGCTTTTCTTGGATTTATGTAATATATATTACACATAGACTGAATCTAATTTTTGATTTATGAACGTATACGCCTACTGCTCCACACAAGAGTAATGATCTTGATCAACATGACTTGTTTTTCTCCCTGATTCGTTTAATTATTCGCCACATTTTGAGCGAAATACGACAAACGTATCAATATCATCACAGTTTACCAAGCAAAATCTTGATTTTATCTGTAAACATCGTTTATTTTTGGGGCATCGTGTTTACTTCCTTAACAAATTTTCGAACGTATTTGATAATATTTATTTCGGCTCGGTGGAGCTATTAATCACGCTTTAAGTGTTTTTTAATATAACAATTAGTTCCCACACGAATCAATCTGCATAAAATCAAATCGGATATATGGTAAATATCAAAGTATGACGAATTCGATCTGGCACCGGAGAGAAAATGATAATTTAGAACTGTTCGACAACATTTCACCTTCAAGTTTACACGAAAGTGACATCAACTTTCGTATTTTTATTGACGCACTCGTTCGGTTCCTGGGCGACAAATCACTTGCGTTATCGTTACATAATGAAGCAGTTATAGAAACCGAAAACGCTTATTATAGTGAGGTGACATCCTAAATAGGGGAAATCGGAGCAATGTTTTGCTACTAGAGTCTATCCAACCGTAAGCAGTTTGTTTGTTACAAAGGATTTAGATCTTCTTATTGCCACTTCAGGTGTTCCACAAGGGTCAAATTTAGGACCACTTTTGTTTCCGCTTTTTATGAACGACTTAGCTGAGGAATTAACCTGGGAAGGAATATTTTTATGATGGAAGATATAAACGGTAGAGTTGACAATGGAAGTCAGGAGATAGCGAGATGGCTGGGACAGCAAGGAGAAGATATTAAGAACAAATATGGTCGAAGAATTTATGTATTTAAAACGACCTACAATTAAGAATAAAATAGCACAAGAAAAACAGAAAGATAAATTGTAAGAGAAAAAATTGGAAGATATAAACTAGAACCTCAAACAAGAAAGGAACATCAAAAACTATTAGATGAAGAGCTGAGCGAAATCATAACGAAGACAGTTGTAGATGAAAAGTGGGAAACTTTCAAGAAAAGCACGAAAGGAGCTGCGAAATGAAGCTACGGCGTGACAAAAATACGCAGTAAACAAACCAGAAAGTCAGCATGGTGGACCACGAGCTTCGAGAAGGCAGTAAACGAAAAGATAATAAAATGGAAAAGTACTTAACTACAAAAAACACAACAGATTACGAAAAACATGAAGAAGAACGCAAAAACGTCAACATAGTAAAGAAAAAATTTGGGTAGAATTTGGGGAGAAGATGGCCAAAAACTACAATGAAAATGAGGACCTAAACAAAACACCCCAAAAAGCATAAAAAAATGAAAGAGGTAACATAGTAACAAAGGAAGAAGAGATAATGGAAATATGGGAAAAAAAATTCCAGAATTTATTGGAGGAAGAAATGCAATAGAAGGAGCAGAAGAATTTATACAACCTAATAATGATGAATTACCAAAAAGTAGGGCTAATATTGAAGCAGAGTAAGAAATGTACGTATTGCAAAAAATAAGAAAGGCAAAGACACCAGGATCTGACGAGGTTACAAAGAAAATGCTAAAAGCACTTGGTAAAACGGGTATAAAAGTGCCCTTAAATCTGTCTAATGAGATGAAAACGAAAAAGAAAATACCTAAAGACTGGCAAATAGGAATGGTATCACCAATTTATAAAAAAGGGGATAGCCAACATTGCAAAACTACCCAGGAGTTACTTTAGGTAGCGCAACAGGAAATCCTGGAAGCTAGACTAAGAAATGAAGTGGAGCAAAGTATAGAAGATACACAGAGGGGATTCAGTAGATAAAGATGAAGAAAAGCCATTCATTCGAGTCATGGACCATGAGTGAAAGAGAAGAAAGTAGAATGAATAGTGTGGAGATAAGATTCCTGAAGAAAATCCAAGGTGAAACAAGAAGAGACCGGATCAGAAATGAGACTAAACATAAAAGTCAGCAGAAGTAATAATGCAATGGACAAATGAGACGGTTTGGATATGTTTCGCAAATGGAAGAGGACAGACTGCTTAAGGAGGTCTACGATGCGAAGGACATATGGAAGAGAAGATGAAGGGGCAGACCAAGAAAAATAAAGAATAAAAGTGTCGTTAAACCTGTTTAATGAGATCAAAACTAAAAAGAAAATACCTAGAGACTGCCAAATAGGAATAATATCACCAATTTATAAAAAGGGAGATAACCAACAATGCAAAACTACCCAGGAGTTACTTTAGGTAGAGCAACAGGAAATCCTGGAGGCTAGCCTAAGAAATGAAGTAGAGCAAAGTATAGAAGTGTGGATTCCGTAGACAAAGAGGAAGAGATGATTATCACATTCGATTGGATATGTTTTATTCTATATCCGTGAATTGTTTGAGAATATTTCTCCAATTTGAGATTTTTTTTCTCAAAAAATTCATGTAGCTGGAGACTAACAAGACGAATCAAGAACCCAAAGCGGAGGATTATATATCGATTCTTTCCATAGATATCAATTTTGAAAGTCACTAAAGTCATTTCGAAGTCAATTTTTTCTCTCTTTGTGACTTTATGTCTTCACTATCGAATGGAACATCGAGTTGCAGTTTGTCTACTCTGTATCAGTGAATTTTTAGAGAATTTTTCTGCAATTTGTGACTTTTTTAAATCGACTAGTTTTCTGTTAAAATTCTCAAAAAAATCATGAAGATAGAGAATAACAAGACAAATCGAGAGCCCAAAGCGGAGCATCATATTTTGATTGGTTCCACAGATATCAATTTTGAAAGTCACTAAAGTCATTTCGAAGTCAATTTTTTCTCTCTTTGTGGCTTCACTATCGAATGGATTTAAGACGCTTTGAATTTTAAAATAGCAGAAATTTTGCAATTATATAATTTCTAACCAAAAGATATACCTGGGAGAATAAGCGGAGTTTAAGGTGGTTGTTCTCAGCAACTAAGAAAATGTATTTAACGATAAACAAATCCTGGGAGAATTAACCAAATTATCCCGGTTTTTCCAAACTAAACGAAAACATTTTCTGAAAAACTTTGTTTCCAAGGGGGTGATATTTTAATGTAATACTAGTATATCTATCACCATCCCTCTACACAGCTACCCCGTCCAAAAATTAAAATGGCAAATGGGATCGAAACAGATTTTATAGGAAACAAAAAGCATGAACCTCAGCAATCGACCGAATGAAGCAGTAGAAGTGGCGGTTTTGGGTTATCTTCAGATAGATAATACCTGATCGATAAGGAAAGTAGCTGAGGCTTCCGGTGTGTCACGAAGCATCGAATAAATCGTTAAAAGTTAAAAAAAATACAGTTATGTAGAGAAATGAGAGACTTTTCAAAAGATGTATCACTCTATCCCTCTTGCCCTTTGAATTTTTTAGGGGAGTGGCTGTATAGGGCAGGGAGATGATGATAAATATGCAAGTTACTATATTATAAAATCTGACCAATCTCTTTCCCTCTAATTTAACTGGAATTTTTATGTACTCGGTGCCCTAAAGGCTTTTTTGATGACTAATTTTGATATACGTGCTAGGCGTTTTATTGTCAGAAAAATCCGTCGCCAAAACTTGGTAACGATCCGGTTAGATATTAAAAAGAGTATCGAGGTCACGTGACGAAATGTCTAAATTTCGTTGTTTAAAAAAACGTCAAAATTGCACATTTCGATCGCTCCTCCTGCCCCGAAAATCGCAACAGGACTGTGCTATTTACGATGTAGTTTTAAGTTGGACCCTTGGGTTTCGATTTCTTGCCAGAACGGCGGTCCGGCGGCGTTTTTTAGTTTTTAAATAGCGTTGAAGTTTTCGTGTTTTCGCAATTTTTTCAATTTCGTGTAATTTCTCAAAAACATCCCCCTTTCCGGTAACTCGCGGCTCCTTCGAGATAAACTAGTGGAGTATTTTTTTCTGAAAACTAGACAAAATTTAGAAAATCGCGGATTAAATCGTTTTTCTCGATTTTGCTTCATAAGAAAGGTATGATTTTTTGAAATGGGGCGATTTTGTCGGATATTAGCCAGCTTTATTTCTTTTTATTTTTTTAATTTTAAAGCAGCAATCCTAAATGTCTTCCTACAAAAAAGACAGCCTCGCAGGGGTCCGCTTTATTTTCGATTTTTCCTCGATTCACTTAATTAATTGGAGAGGAAAGCCCCGCAGGGGCTGTACGTTTTATTTATTTTTATTTTTTCAATTTTAAAGAAGAAACTATATTTCTCCCATCGAAAAAGAGTCCCGTAGATTTTATTTTTTTGACATTTCGACAGTTTTTGACATTTTGACATTTTTTGACATTTGACGTTTTTTGACATTTTGACATTTTTTGACATTTTAACATTTTTTTGATATTTTGACATTTTTGACATTTTAAATTTTAAAGAAGAAACCCTAAATTTTCTTTCGTTTCCTCTTTGAAAAAAGACAGCCCCGCAGGGGCTGTTCGCTTTATGTTTTTAAGTTTTTTCAATTTTAAACAAGAAACCCTATATTTTTCCCATCGAAAAAGACAGCCCCGCAGGGGCTGTCAGCTTTATTATTATTTTTTTTTCAATTTTAAAGAAGAAATCCTAAATTTTCTTTCGTTTCCTCTGCCCCGAAACCCTGTGACTTTTTTCCCGAAACCTTTAACTTTTTGCAACTAAGAAACCCCAACTTATTAAAACAACTTATGTAGAGGGACGAAAAGTAATAAAAAATAACTCATTATCATAACGACTCGCACTCAATGAATATTTGTGTCGTGGTGCTAATTATTTTTTTACTAAACTATAATATAATAAAGTAGATATAGGACCCTTTGATTGCAAACCGCTTCATCTATCACCTTGTAAAATTAATGTTGGAAGACCGTAAACATCCTGTATACTTGTGAATATTTATAATGACAGTGTAGTGTACCATATCATCTGAATTTATATTGTTTCCTGCGCTGGGTATCCTGTAGCTGGGACTTTCCGTCAGATATTGACTTTTAAATAAATGAAATTACAATGTTGAGAACAGGTGGACAAGTGACGGTTACAACACGTGCAATACTTATTTTTCAAATTTCAAATTGATTTAATTTGATGAAATCGAAACCGAAACACGAAAACTCCTGTGCTAGTACTTTGAAACTAAAATTTTCTTCACTTGTATTATTATGCCAAAACACGCTTGATTTGAAGAAGTTTCTCTTCGCCAATTTTTCATCAATTCCGTCACAACAAATAAATTTTTAATTCGGTCTGTATGGTGAAAAATGAGTATTGCACATTTTGTAACCATCCTTTGTTCACATGAATAAATGTCGTTGCAAATTTAAAAAAACCAAACTCAAAAAATCGTTTGCAACTCCTTTGTTCAGAAGGTATAGAAAACAATTTAAAAGAGTCTAGTCTAAAATATAACTTCCGGGAGTATGTTAATACTTAAAAAAATTCGACAAATTCCGAATAAAAGGGATTGACAAAAATCGACCAAATATTTTTCGAATTACGCTGCCTCACAATTGACCAACATTTTTTTCTGTCGCTATTCAAAAACCGATTTCCGCTTATTCCTTAGCTTAAAAAAAAACAGGATTAGTCATAGCATCAATAATTGTACACCTTGCATTTTAAAGGTGTATAGGATTCTTAAACGTCTACGACATACCTAGACGCGGATTTCAATTATTAATCAGTCTATTGTAAGCGGCATTCCCAAGTTACCAAATTTGGCATCAATAAAACATCATCGATCTTTAAAAGTCAACACCTTCGTCGACACTAATTAAATAAAAATATCCTTTATTTGCATTTGCATTCAATAAATCACTGGAAAACAGTTCCCGTACTTGAAAACAATTAATCGTTCGGACAACAAAAAAGTGAGCAATAATTAGCACTTATACGTAACAAAAAACTTACCAGCGATGCATTAACACTCCAAATAATCCTAACGGACAGGCACTTTTCCCACAGTGACATTTCAATAAAACACCGGGCGACAATTATTCGAAATTTTTACCGAGACCGTTTCAGTGGCAGACGCGTACTTGGAAATTACATATTTGTGTAACGTAACTGTGAGTAACACGTTAACACTAAACGAATTGATGAAATGATCAGGAATTAAAAATGACTATGCTGATGTTCAATACAAGGTCATCCTTTTGTGTGATCTTCCTTGCGTAAAGAAAATTTTAACTAGGTATTTGTAAATTACCATATTTTGTCGCTCTTACAGGGCAGCTCGGAAAAGTGCAGCGCGCATAAGTGCACCCGATAAGGGGGATTAATGGAGCATTTTTCTTCGGTATTGTTATTGCGTAGGATTATGTTCAAAAATGAAACGGCAGGGAATAAGAAAAAATAAAAAATTCAAAACAAGGTGTTTTGAAGAAGTCAAAATTTTGTTTACTAATTTACCATATTTTTCGGGTTATACGGCACTAATTTCTAATTTTTTTTACAACCGATCCTCGTGTCTTGGATAACTGACATGCAGTAATTATATAAACATTTTCTTGTTCAGTTTTATTATCATTATCGTTGTGAGGTCCTTATTTCCTTCATAAAACAGGATAAAAAAAAGTTTGCAGTAGTAGGGTACCGGCAAAATTCGATATTTATTCAATCAAATAAGTAGACATTTACAAATATAATTATCTGCAAAATTTTTCGCCTTAATGATGCAAACGCATTTAGGATTCTCACTCTTAGTTCATTTACTGTTTCTATAGTTTCTTTATAACCCTTAATTTATAAATTCCCCCATAAAAAATCGATTGGTGAGAGGTCCGGCGACCTGGCAGGCCATTCGACTACTCCATGGTTTCCAATTTATTGTCGAGGAAATTCTACATGAAGAAAATCTCTTCTGTCATTGGGTTATATGTAATAATTAGAAAATTCATTTTGTAAGATTTGGAGGTAGGCAGCTCCATTTAAATTCTCTTCATAAATAAAAGCGCCTATTATGTTGTGATCTAAAATACTCGCCCACATATTTAGACCAAAACACATTTGATTTCTGACTTGTGTGTGGATTTTCTCTAGGCCAGAAATGTTCATTACTTATTACAGTTGAATATGCCACAATTAGTAAATTTTTATTCATAAATAAAATTCAGGTCCGTATTTTAAATTTTTTTATATAAAATGAATTTTGAAAGGGAAAATATTGGAATCGAAAAGTTTCATATGTATATGTTCATTGTATTAGCTGTTAAATAAGGAAAATAAATATCCAGGTCCGTATTTAAAAAAAACTGAGTTGATGGATGAAATGTGCTTTTACGTTTTCTATTTGTTTCTTCATAATCGAATTATCAATGAAAAATAAAAACTCAAATTTTCAGTTTTTCCAGAAATCTCGAAAACAGAACAAAATTTTGCAAATTTTTGTTTTCGTCATATTACTCAGCATCCACAATTTCACCCTAATTTAACCTTATTTGTATCTCTTATGGTTTACGAGATTTTGAACAATTTTTAAAGCTAAATATTTCATTGTTTTTATAGCCATCTTAGTTAGGTACTTCTTACCTTATAATTATTGAAAGAAAACTGCATTTGCTTGTTTTCTCTTAGATGTAATTTTGATTGTATTTATCGCATATTTTAACAGGGCTTGTGAATAAATTCTTGGCACCACGATACCAATATGCTTCCATTTGAAAAAATTGTGTTTTGTCCCACAAATACAGGGTGATTCACGAGGAAAGGGACAAAATGTTATGGTAGATAGAGTTCACTTAGGTGAATTAGAAATGACTATTGAAAAAAGCTTGAGCCTTTTTTTTATTGATCTACAGGGTGATTTATGAGTTTTGCTGCCCAATACTTCTTAAGGTAATATCTTTTAAACGAATCACTAGAATCAGCTCGTATTGTGGGTATAAAGTATACTATTAATTGTCAATTTACATGCATAATCAAAAACAGAAAATTCCAGGACCGGCTCAACTAATTTTTATTTTTAGGGCTCCGATGAAAAAATTCACCCTGTGTACGTGATTTTTAAATTCTAATACTGAATTATGAAACTATATTCAAAAATGATCGAAAACATGTATTTTGTTGTTTTGCCACACTTTGGGCGAATTTTAAATAAACGATCAATTTTCGCCAAAATCGAAGGTCTGCACAAAATAAATTTATAAAATTACATTTTCCTCTCTTATTCAAACTAAAATATTTGTTATACAAAATTTTGTGATTTCATGCATGATTAATATGAAATAAATAATCAAAAATAAATAATTTTAACATCAGATTAAGTAATTTTTTTGTTAACCTCGATCGATATTAAGTCGGTGAGATGCAAATGTGGACTGTGTGGCCCTCTGGCGGAACCTATTGCAATGTGGATTGTGCCCAGACCAGGCGGATAATATAAATGAAATCCAAAGAAGTCGGAAATCTATAGAGGTAAATATTTAATAAAAATAAAATAGTAAATCGATCGATGACAGAGGAGTCCTTTTGGATCAATCCATCTGGTGGGGCTTATTGCAATATTAAATTATTTGCTTTCTACGTTCGTAGTATTTGATTTTCATCAGGTAAATGTGGAATTTGGAAATAAGCTCTGTAGAGAGTTTTATGTCTCTTTAACACGATTTTATTAGCTTCACCTGTACGTCTAATTAAACTGAAACTTTGCACACTTATCAAGAATCGATGACAATACAATAATTTTACAACTTTGTCCTAATGTCCTTACCAGGACCATCAGGATAAAATAAAAATAATTTTACAGGTTAAGCATATGCCATCTACAGAATGATGGTAAACGTTATCCTTCTTTATCGACATTGGAAAAGAAATTTGAAATGAAAAATTTTAAAAAATTTCGACATGAAAAATATCGAAAGAAATTTGTCTTCAAAAATAAAAAAAAAATTTGAATTCAAAAATGTCAAAAAAAAATTGAATTGAAAAATGTCAGAAAAAATTTTTATTTCGAAATTTCAAAAAAAATTGATTTCAAAAATTTCAAAAAAAATTTGGATTCAAAAATTTCAAAAGAAATCTAGATACAAAAAATTTGAAAACATTTTGAAAAAATTTAATTTCAAAAATATAAAAAAATTATAGTTTAAAAAGACGCGCTTTAAAGGGAAACCGAACTGAAAAGTAAAAAAATAAGAATAAAGTGATTGACAAAAAATATTATTAACTCATCTTTAATTTCAATTAATAGATATATGTGCATGTAAGTGTCTGGCTGTGTGGTTAATGACCTAATGCCACAAAAAAAAAAAAATTTCAATTTCTTCTTGTAACGAGTCCTTTGTTTTATGTTCTGGATCTAATTTCAACTTTTTAAACAGTTGATGATTAATTTGGGTTGATGGTATAAGTCCCTGAGTTATCCACGGTTTCCTTTTTTATTTATTTTTCTTTATTAGAATTTCACTTGTTGCCTGATTCTTTGAGTTATGTACGTTTGTGTCTGCTTTTACTAAATCATCATTAATAACATTAATAATAATAATAATAATAATAACAAAATATTGAGCGGGACAAAGAGAAACAAGGTACCGGCGCCGGCGTTGGGAAAAATTAAAAATACAAATTTATTCACTGTATAGAAAGCGAGAGGTGTTAACAATTAATTATAAATTAAAAAATAACTGTACAATAAAAACACATTCTTGCGCACCACGCGGATTAACTGTAATTTGCTTTGATTGTACGAGTGATGTTCTATATATTTCTGTACATTTTGTTAAAAAAAAAATCGTATAAATACATTATACGTAATAAAACACCACATCTTTGATTTTATATTTCAACAACCATCCTGTATATTGACGATATTAAAATATTTCATGTCGCTGTACGTCTATTGCCTAATAAAAAAAACCTCAATAACATCTCGCTTTAAACTGTTATATAACACAAATAAATAAATATTTTTATAGTTATTTAGCAACTTCTCACAAAATAAAAAACCGCTCGGTCCGCGAGTGTGTCAAATAAGAAATGTCTTGTATTTGCTCGCAGTCAGCATTCCATTCGAGTAAGTGACATGTTCTTGGCGTGGTATATTAAGGACAAAAGTGGTATTTCCTCAGTCTGGGCTGGTTGCACCTTACGACGAGAATATTCCATAAATCTCATTAAAATGCCGAAGCTCCTTAGTTAGATCTTGTGAAAGTAAAACGAAAAATAGAGCACCTACGAAATGAGCTACAGCAAATAAATATATTATAGAATTATTAAAAGTAGTAAAATACTGCTTTAAAAGTACAAGGTGTAAAACTTTCCAAAAGATTTATTTCATTGGTACTAAAACTACTTTTAATTTGAATGTGCAACAAAAACTGAAGTAGAATTACAAATAAGACAAATGCATTACAGATGAAGAAGAAGAAGAAGAAGAAGAGGAAGAGGAGGATGAAGAGGAGGAGGAGGAAAAAGAGGAAGAAGAAGAAGAAGAAAAAGAAGAATATCTAGACGTAGAAGAAGAATAAGATGAGGGCGATAAGAAAAAGAAGAAGAACGGGTGGAGGAGGAGGAGGAGGAGAAGGACGAAAAGAAAAAGAAAATGAAGAATGTGAAATGAAGAATACGAATGTAACCTTTTAATATTTCTATTAAGGGTCTGTATCAGGTGCAAGTCTCGATTCTACCACACCCCGCACAGGTCAGTTTGACATCGTGCAGTCAAACCGAAACTATCGCAACTGCAGGTTGCAGCAGGTTCATATGGGTTTTCGCAACTTCGTGCGAGATGGCAGCACTTTTAAGGCATAGACATGCAGTCTTTATTTTTTGTTTTTCAAAGAGTCGGGGAAAGTGAATTTAAAAGTTAGAAGCAAAAAATAATGTCGGAAAGTCAGTAAATTAGAAAATTAAGAAAACAATAACTTTCCGACATTTCATACATATTTTAGATTAATCTAAAATTCGAATCGGATAAGTTTTAAACGAGATATTCAAAAACTATGATTTAAGTGGGTATATGCATGATCCATGACTCTTTGAAAAGTTGCTGGTGCGTTTTTTTGAGTCCGAATGGCATACGGAGGTATTCATAATGGCCGTTATCGACGTCGAATGCCGTTTTTTCAATTGAATTTTGATTCATTTCAATTTGGTGAAATCCACTGGCTAAATCAAGGGTAGAAAAATACTTACATTTACCCAGTTTATCGAGGATAACGTCGATATTTGGTATAGAGTATCGGTCGTTAATTGTTTTTTCATTTATTTTTCTATAATCTACGACAATACGCCATTTATTTTTTCCACTAGCGTCAGCCTTCTTTGGAACTAACCAAATTGGACTGGACCATGGGCTTTGACTATGTCTAATTATGCCGCCCTCTAACATTTTGTTTATTTGTTTATTTACCTCTTCTTTGTGACAGAAGGGAAATCGATAGATAGATTTTTGCTTTCATCTTCCAAGATTCCATTTATTCCTCTTCAAAACCCATGTTGTGAGTGATTATCCTCTTGTATCTCAGTCTAATTTTTATGATTCTCGTAAAAACTTTTCCTGGCATGCTTGTTAAGGTAATTCCTATTCCTTTTTTCGTACAAGGGCGGGCAGTATTATACCAATATTCCTATTCTTATAATTCCTTTATAATGATGATGTAGCTCAATAAATCTCTAAATACTTCTTTTGCTCCATCTTCCATATATTTCATCGTTCTACTGTAATTTCGTCTTATCCCGGGCCTTTTCCAGCTTCAATTTGTCGATGGCTATTGTAATTTTCTCTTTTGATATCGTCTGTATACTGTTTATGTCGTGTTTTGTTGTTGAATTGTTTCCATCTTCTCATAATACCTTTTTCCTCAGTTAAAATATATATTTCTTTATCCTTTACCTATATTTAGCAATCCATTAATATTTTCAGCCAAATTACATCTGAGATATCATAATCGTTCAATGGTTCACCCTGTGAAAGTGACAAATTTGCAGTACGTGGAATTTAATAGTCATTGAACACATAATTTAAAGCAAGCAGTAAATTACTGGAAATGTCAACCGGCGTTCAGTTATCCAACAGTAGACACAGACTCCATTCTCCGGCACAAGAATCCATTACAGTAATTGCAGTTATGCGCCGATAGTTTTCTCAGGTACTTATATGCAGTACATTTAATTATCTAATCTTATAAATTGACCTCGGTCTATATAGTTTCTAGTCACAGATTCGTACAACGTTAGGAATGTTTGATTATGGACGCTTTTGTTGATTGCGGGACAAAAAATATCTATCTAAACGACGAGCAATAATTATTACTTAACTTTAATTAAGCATTTGGTAAGGACAGGTGTTGGGCATTTGGCAACCGAAAGGATTTTTCCGATTTTTTTAGGGATTTGCCTGTGTTGCAATGTCCGCCTACTGGAGCCTCACAACCTAAGCTTATAAATCAAGGCAGATCTTTTGTAATTGAGCGGTTATTGTTTTGTAGTGCTGTTCACGACTGCACAAAATTCACTTCAGTTCAAAAACAACCTTTTTATACTACCACACGAATTTATTTAAAAGGACAAACAATTAATGTCACTTAATTTACAACACTTCATAAAACCAGAAAAAAACTAGTAGGAATTTTGGGAGGGGACAGTTGGAATCAATTAAAAAAAAACTTCTCTGTTTAAATTAATAACAATTTTCTGTCATCTACTATGCATACCTTAGCTTAAAAAAATGATACCAGAACCTGATTACATCAATAACAACATATGGGAGAAAAGATGTGGATAGATTTTAGGGCGAGGGATGGCTATAATTTATTCATTCACTTATTTATTCTTAATCTTTACAAATGACAATGTTAATGCACAATACAGTGTAACGGGTATTTAAATGTCACATATGAAGATTAATAGTGAATACAAGCTTAACAGGGGTGTGTCTGTTGAAATATTTCGCAGACAGCTATTAATCGGGCTATATATGCGTACACTTGCATAAAATTTAAAAGCGTAAATATAGTATAATCATCATACAGCGGTTTTTTATTGAGGATTCTAAGACTTTAGGGAATCAACTTCAAATTAATATTAAAAAGGAATAGATGTGCTTTTACCCCTAAGAGGGTGAAGACGACCACTGCATTTCAAAATTTAATACTGGATTTCATTCCTAATATGGCCGATAAAATAGAGGTGCAATGGGAAAATTATTTTGGTTCCTTAAGTCTACGTAACGCAATTAATATCATTAATTTATTTCATACTACGATTAAGCTAGTTGTTCTTGTTTCAAACGCAATTAGTTTTTTGAATGAAGTTGACCATGGAATTTGCATTTAACTTCGGACATTATTTTATGCGGCAGGAGCTGGACACTGTTGGATACATGTCAAGGATAGTTCTGCTGATAAAACATTTTTGTGTTATGCTGGTAGATAACTGGAGTAGAGCAGCGAAAGGCTGATGTTGAGCTGATAGCAAAAACAATGCAGGAAACTGCATTAATGGCGTTAGTGGCGAACGTTATGGTGAATATTTTTTTAATGGTTTCTGTATTTATGTAAGTTTTGTTATGTTAGAAGCAACCCAAGGAGAGTTTTCTCAATTTTTTCAAAAAGAATTCCCCAGCCGCCAGACGAAAATCACTTATGCAAAAATTTTGAAAAGGGCCTCCTTAAGAAAATTTTGTCATCTTAAATGTTGAAATCAAGACATTTTCGCAAATCAAGTTTTCAGATATGTATTCAAGTACAAAAATAGTTTATTAATTTAAATCAAGTTTTGCATGTTTTCTTGTCCAGTTGTAGGAGTTTTGTACTCTTGCTCGTTAACATAGCCCCACAAGAAGAAGTCCATTTTGGTCAAATCAGGTCTTCTGGCAGGCCATGGAATTCATCTCGCCCTATCCAGCTATTTGGAAGTGACGTTTAAATATTCGTGAATAGTTAATAATAATTAACATCTTCATGTTTATGAAAAGTTGCTTCATCAACCCATTAAAACGAAGTCAAAGAAATTTCTCTTTTGTCCTATTTTTTGTTGTGCCCATTGACAAAACTGAATTCGATGTTCATATTCCTATCAATCAGTTCCTGCATTAGTTGAACGTGGTAGGGACGAAGTTTGTTTTTTCGTAGGATTTGATGGACTGAAAATCGGTTTATTTCGTTTTCTCTTGCCAATTCTCTTATACTCCGATGAGAATCTTCAGTCACGCTCAAAAGTATGACTGTTTCGTTTTCTTCATTTAGTACGTCTTTTGTTCGTTTCTTTTTCTCGTATTCCACATTTCTCGTATTATACCAATTCGCTCCTTCAACCTCTCAAATGATTTTTTAGAGGGCTGTCTTCTTTCCGGATATCGCTGCATATAAGTAAATTCGCGTTGCCAGCAAGCAATTTTTATCACTGGCATCCAAAACATAAACCATGTCAACCATTTCTTCATTACTGAACGTGAGAATTTTATACGTCCATTTTCTAAACGTTAAAAATTCGCTAAACTTTGTTGACTCAAAACCGATTTTGATGATTTTTTTTGAAATTTCGGAAAAAGTTTTTAGAAAGTTCCCCATAGTTGGGAAGATGTGCTTTTTATTCTTTCAATTGTTAGTAACAGATAAGTATTTTTTTAATACACTCTTAATAAAATAAAAAAATGTAACTCTTTTATTTATTTAAACAATTGCCTAAAATTTGATTATGTAATGTTTTTGGGTTCACAGATTACGAATCTGGCCTCAAAATCGGTCTAAAAACAAAATGGCGTCTACAAACTGGCGTCAATGTCAACTCTTTTATTTTCTTTTTCTTATTATATTTATTAGACCCCTGGGGGGAATTTGGCATTAAAACTGAAATAAAATAAAAAATGGCGGATCCAAAATGTCAATATTATTGGGAATTTATTTATTAAATCGGGTGACAGCCATAATTACAAACCAAAACACAACCCATTTATGTGGATCACAGCCACCTAATTCCATTTTTAAAAATTAAATAAAAAATAGTTACATATTTCCAAAAAAAATCCAAAAAAGGCACTATTAGGTATACGTAAAATGATTCGCTGGATTAAAATGTCAAAAAACATGATGTTCCATTTGAAAATCATAAATTCTGGTCAATTCCGGTCAAACCGGAAGTACCCAGATAAAATTTTGAAATTAGGAGGACGTGAATTAGATAATATTACACATTTTTTACGATAATTTTGGATTTCAAAGTACTTCCGGTTTGACCGGAATTGACCGGAGCTTTTGATTTTCAAGTGGAACATCCTGTCTTTTTTGACATTTTTGAGACCAGCGGATCATTTTACGTATAATAGTGCCTTTTTATATTCTTTTTTGGAACTAACTATTTTTTATTTAATTTTTAAAAACCGAATTAGGTGGCTGTGATTCACGTACATGGCTTTTGTTTTGGTTTACAATTGTAGTTGTCACACGGTATAAGAAATAAAATACCAATAAAAAAAACTGACTAAATTCCCAAATCCCAAAAACCCCTAATAAATATAATTAAAAAAAAAGAAAAAAAAATAGATATTCGTTGCCATATTGTTGACGCCATTTTGTTCTTAGATCGATTTTGAGGCCAGATTCGAAATCTGTGACCCCAAAAACATTATGTAATCAAATTTCAGCCAATTGTTTAAATAAACAAAAAGGTATACAATTTTTAATTAAGAGTGTATTATAAAACAATTATTTGTTAATAACAATTGAAAAAATAAAAAGCACACCTTCTCATCTATGCGGAACTTTTCTATAAACTTTTCAGAAATTTCAAAAAAAAAATTATCAAAATCGGTTTTGAATCAACGAAGTTAGAACTTTTTTTCTTTAGTAAATGGACTACTAATTTATAACTTAAAATAATAATAATAATAATAATAATAATAATACATTTATTCACTCCAATTTTAAAACAAATTAAACAAAAAGAAAAAGAATGATATATCAATACATGGAATGAAAAGGAATGCATTCAATGTACTGCTAAAAGCTTAGCCAATAGCAGCCAAAGATCTTCCATACATCCTTCAATTAGGGCATTTCAGAATGAAATGTTACACTTGACAAACACAAAGAAAGTAAATATATATTTTCTGTTACGCCCTATTTAGTTAAATACCACATCATACATATAGTAATAATTTAAAGAACAACATGCCGAGGAAAGAAAAATCTTTTAAAATAGTTGCTTCACTTTTTTTTTAAAACTTGACATTGGCATAAGTTTCATATTTTTATCGATCTGATTATATAACTTTACTATATTATAGGAAAAGGACTGTTGATATAAGACTGATTTGTGACGGGGCATGGAAAGCATATCTTTTTTTCTAATGTTGATATTATGTATGTCAGTGCGAAATCTGATCTTGTTGTATAAATATTGTGGTGATTTCAACAATATCAGCCTATGAAAAAAACACAAAGAATGATACTTTCTTCTATCCAACATATTAAGCCAGTTTAATTCTTTAAGTTTGTAGCTAACATGATCCCGTTTTTTTATACCGTATATAAATCTAACGCAAGAATTTCGAACTTTTTGTATTCTGTAGCAATCTTGTTTGTCAATGCAAAAACCATACAGTACGTCACAATAGTTAAATTGTGACAAAACTAGCGATTCACATAAAGATGCCCTTAATTTCCTGGTAAGCATATCCTTGCTGATATATAGTATTTTTAAATTATAATATGCCTTTCGGATCATTTCGCTTATTTGTTTTTTAAATTTTATATCCGAATCCATAATTACTCCCAGATTTTTTACTTCGTTCACTGCTGTCAATAAATTGCCCCCTACCCTTATATTAATACTATTTCTTACCTCTCCTAAAACAGTTTTTTTTACCAAATACAGTTAATGCTGATTTAGTTGAATTTATTGTTAAAGAATGTTCAGCAGCAGCTTGAGTTATGCTCAACAGATCTAAATTTATATTATCACTAGCTTGCTGAACATCACTGGCGTCAAAAGAATAATATAGCTGAGTATCATCTGCGTAGAAGTGGTATCCACAATAAGTAATATAAGAAAAAAAGTTGCAAGTATATACAGTATACAACAGAGGCCCAAGTATTGAGCCTTGGGGTACACCAGACGATACTTCAAGTATATTAGACGACTCGTTATTTATTACAACCCTTTGTCTTCTTCCTGTTAAGTAATTACTTAATAAGCTGATTGCTTTTTCAGTAAGGCCTATGAAATGTAATACTGCAATTAAGATATCGTGGTCTAAAGTGTCGAATGCCTTACTGAAATCAAGAAGAATAAGGGCTGTAATCTGGCAATTATCAGTAGATGTTATAATGTCATCACTAATATTCAGCAAAGCAGTGAGGCAGCTATGGTGTGGCCTAAAACCTGACTGGTATAATGGAATTATTTGTTTATCGTTTATATGTTCTCTAAGCTGACTTTCTATGATTTTTTCAAGTACTTTTGAGAGTACCGGCAAAATGCAAACTGGCCTTAGATCTTTATACTCAGTTACTGTATTACATTTAGGAATTGGTTTTACTATACCTATTTTCCGTTGATTTGGAAAGACACTGTTTTCCAGACAATAATTAACAATATGCGTGATAATGGGGACAATATAAGGACAACATAATAATATGAATGTAATATTAAAACCATCATCACCTGCCGCTTTAGTAGAAATATTTGATAATATTTTAGTCACACAACTGTCATCGACTGGTGAGAAACAAAAGTCACTGTTAATGTTATCTTTGGTGTTACTATTATAAAAATTAATTACATCGAACTTCTTATTGTTTTGCAACTTAGGTACTGAATTAATAAAAAAATTATTTATGTCGTCTGGGTTTTGCAGAGATTCTGGAATATTAACCTTTTTTTTATGAATTACATTAATTTTTTTTAGTTCTGCCCATGTCTGCGATATGTCACCGTTTTGTATTTTATAATTTAAATAAGCCTTTTTTTCTCTCTTTACAGCTATATTCGTAAAATTTCTTATATTTTTATAATACTCCCAGTTAGCTGCAGTTTTATTTTTATTATACTTATTTCTAGCCTTGTCTCTTTGCTTCATAATCTGTTTTAAATTATAAGTTACCCATGGCGTGTAAGGTCCCTTTATTGTACATTTTTTTTCTGGAATTTGAGTGTTGTAAAGATCACTTAAACATTCATTTAAAAAAGCAACTTTTTCTTCTAAATTTTCAATTAGAGTTACATGAAAAATTGGTAGAGAGTGTAAATGCATATTAAAATATTCATGACTAAAATTTTTATAATCTCTGTATATAATTTCTCTATTTGTAGATTTTATTGTAGCATTTATTTTACAATATACTAAATCATGATCTGAAAGATTATGCATAAAGATGACACCCTTGTCCAATATACTAGCTGGATTTGTTGTTAATATCAAGTCAATAAGTGTTGACGATGAAGCCGTCGTGCGAGTTGGTTCATGAATTATTTGTTCTATATCTAAACAGTCCATGTGAATAGTGAATACCCAACTTTGTCACAATAGTTAATAATCAAACGTCAATAAGATAACTTTCAAATGTTTTTACTTTATGTCAAAGTCATGGCTATACTAGATCAGCTAGAAATAAAAAGTATAATATTAATTTCACTGTTTTTACTGAAAAAGTGAAAATATTTCTGAAAATATCAATTTAACGTATAGGACAGTGTTAATAACAAAAGTAAAGAATTAACGCACCAAATTAAAAATACAAAAATATACAGGGTGTTCCATTTGAAAAAAATGAGAAAATGCTCATTGAAATGTACTAAATTTGTGCTTGTGTAAAAAACAATAATAATATTCATTAAACTTAATTCTGGGAATCACGCCAAATTCTAAAAAATTGATAATAATGCTCACAAGTCCATACGTCGTTGAAAAGAGAATTTGATGTTGATTTCAAAAATTTAAAAATATACAGGGTGTCTCATAAATGAAAGTAAATTTAATACCTGTGTGACAAACTTATGCGCAACCCTGTATAAACGTAGAAATCTTTATACCTCTGATTAATCTCATGTTAGTGGTTATCTTTATTTTTTAATATGGTGTTCCAGAGGAAAACTTATAATTCTATTTTTATTTTACCAAACACATAAAATCATTTAAAAATCAGAGTATTCCCATAACATTTCTCACAGATGGTAAAACTCTTGCTGGGAACCAGCACCATTTTTTAAATACAAAAACGTAAACTTTCTTCGAATATTTTCCATCTTATTTATGTATTTATGTATGTATTCAAGTCGACATTTTACATAACGAAAAAACAGAACTTTCAAAAATGTTAATACAGTCCCTACCCGATCAAACAGTAAATCCTAATGTGCTCGAAGATGTAATATGATAAATAGGTTATACACGTTATACACAATTCACAATTCACAAATTCACTTTTTTATAAAACGTAAAATTCTGTATTTTGAATTGATAACACCAAGTATTAAGATCCTTTGACTGAATAATTAAATTTATTTTTGCAAATAATTCGGACCGTCTGCATCTGCATAAAAAGTCAGTTTATTGTACAACCATTATTCACATCATTAATAAAAATAATCAAAAATAAAGGGCCTAGAATGAATCCTTGCAAGACTTTAGATAACGAATTTAAAAACACATTGACACTTATTATAAATAAGCATTAAATCCCATAATCTCTTAAGTGACATGTACGTCCATTAAATTGATTTATTTTTGCAAGCGACGTTCGCCTATTCATCATACTATTGCAATCTAGTTATCCGCTGGGAATAGCAAATATCCTTTCAAGGCGATAAATTTACTAATACTAATACGAAATTGCTAACAAACGAGACCAATATATGTATTTAATTAATTCTTACGCTATAAAGTATTGTGGCATTATCATTTTTACGCAAAACATTCTTGGAACCTCTACATCTACAACATAGATGATCCCAATTGTAATATACATTGCTTGCATCGTTAATCATCTGTAATTAATGGACGCCTGTATGGTTATTAATAATTAATGTGGCATGCATTGATGTAAAAGGGACAATGTATAGATAAATACAGCAGAAATCTGGCGCTGCATTAATATTTAAGAAAGAATTTTTGCATTCTATGAATTCTAATAGGTTATATAAAGGTCTGGTACGTAAGTATTGGTTGTAGGTAGACGTCTACAGCATTAATAGGTGTTATGTCATTAATTAGCTAGCAAGACCAAAGTATTATCGCGTCGGAGTCCATTCAGTTAAGAAAATCAAACTTATTAGATGAATCTGAATAATTCTTATTAATAAAATTTTTTCCTAAAATAATGCCTTTATTTCTTTTAATTTTGCATTGAAGATGACTTTGAGGAAGGAAAACCATTGTGGTCATAAGTAGATCTTTGTCGTTTGCAAAAATTTGCTCAATATTGTATTTTTTTAATATTTTGGATTATTCTTATCTTTTGGCAAAACAACAAGTTAGGTTGGGCAATGACGGTTTAATTCATTTGTCGTGGGTAATGAATTCCATGAAAAACGTTTCAAAATATTTGTACGTGAAGCTGATGTATAAAAGCGCTGATCTTGTCTAGATGTGAGTCAAGGAACATTTAGGTAACTTACTAATTCGGCGCAGTTGAATATGCAATGACACAATTCATGCAGAAGTTAAACCAAAAAGTGTTTCTTTCATCTGAATATTTAGTAATCGATTTGAGATCTTCTGTACAAGTTAATACAATTTTTTTGATATTTTCGTCATTTTGTGCTGAAAACTATTTTAAGAGAAATAGAAGGCGAAGTATTTGAAAAACAACATTTTTTCATAAAACAACAATCTATTCAGTCATATCGCTAACTGATTTCACTTTCCATAAAAACGACCCCAAGGTTCTTTCTTTTAATGTTTTTGTAGCTCTCACTCATTTCTGCCCTCCCTCAAAATTCAGAAATGGCTTGGCAATGGAAAAATCCACAACAGTGGGGATAGAGGAAAATTAACGGCTCCTTACGACCTGTGACAACACTTTTTGTGCCAACACCAGAATCAATATTGCAACTTATCTCCTGCAACCGCAACAGAAAAGCAGGTTTAAGATCCCCACAAATTTACCGAAATTGTCAGGGAGTACAACGTCTAAATTCATACATGGATAAAATTATTGAGGATCTAAACGACGCAGAAGATTTAAGCTAACAAACGCACTTTGATCCATACCTTGCAAATTACATTCTATTCGTAACAATTAAAAAAATTCTGCGAACAAACCAATCTGACTCTCTGTGTATATTATACGTATAATTATTTTAGTATTTTTTTGGTATAACAGCATTTATTAAAAGCATAACGCTGCAACTTTCTAAATGACGAAATTAGTGTACCATTATATTCTGCTCACAAATTAAGTAAGGTCACGAACTTTATAATTTTATGCGCAGATTAAAAACGAGATTCGAAGCCAGAAAGCAGCTTGCCCTGCTATGATTTTTCGAAACAAAACAATCTGTCGATTGCACATGGTGGGTGTTTACACATTTTTTTGCCGCGCGTATTATTTCCTCATGTCACAACAAGTTATTCGCACGCGAAAATGAAAGTATTGACCTAGCCTTAGGGAGAAAGTATAGAAACCAGTAAAAAAACTGTTCAAGGCGCTTGAAAGACCGCACGGATAGGATTGTTTATGAAATAAAAATTTTGACTAGTTACGGGGGTGGATTGAAATATGTAAAGCGCTGCATAATCCAAAATATTTTGTTCTTTCTAATCATTTGTAATAATTGCATTTATTTATTTACACTTAGTCGTGGATGAATAAAATTATTACTATTATTATTATTTATGGTGACATATTTTTATTTTCGATACAAAAATGTAAGGTTAATATTTATTTAAAGATAGAAATTAAATTCCAAAAGAACGCCGACATTTTTATTTTCTATTTACGACAATAATTTCTAGAGAAAAAAGTAAATTTTGCATTTGATTTCACAAAAGAATCTGTGTTACAACCTATTTCTCCCAGCGGGATAAAAGAGGCAAAATAGACTAATTCGATTAACTCGACAAACTTTACACTTAACTAATTCGACTAACTCAATAAACTCTACTAACTCGATTAACTTAAATAACTTTAAACGACATAATCGGTTAATTCCAATCTCCACTAACTCTATTAACTCTACCAACTCTAATAACATAACTGACTAACTCTACTAATTCGAATATAACTAATTTGCCTAAATCACTCGACTAATTCAACTCACGAAACTAATACGACGAATTCACTCTATCTAATAACACTACTAACTCTGCTAATTTGATTAACTAAAGTAATTCAACTAACACAACTAACTCGACTAAACGACTAAATCGATTAATTTCAATAACTCGATTAACTCTACTAATTTTAACAACTCGACTGACTCGAATTCCAATTACTTAACTAATTTGATTAAATCACGTAGTTCGACTAACTCGACTAATTTTACTAATTCGACTCACTAAATTAATACGACTAACTCGCCCTACTAACTTTAATAAGACAACCAACTATTACCAATTTGATTAACCAAACTAATTCGACTTAACGACTAAATCGACTAATTCCAGTAACACTATTAATTTGACTAACACGACTAACTCGATTAATTTTGTCTAAACGACTAAATCATTTATTTCCAATAACTCGATTAACTCCACTAACTTTAATAACTCGATTGACTCTGCGAATGCGACAGACTCGGCTAATTGTACTAATTCGATTAACTCGACTAACTCTGCTAATTCCAATAACTTAACTAATTTGATTAAATTCCCTAGTTTGACTAACTCGACTTATTCTACTAAACTGACTCATTGAACTTACACGACTAATTCGACTCGCTCTACTGACTTGGATAAGATGACTAAATTTGATAATTTAAAACTAAACTAATTCAATTAATACAACTATTTTAACTAAACGACTAAATCCACTAATTCCAATAACTTGATTAATTTTATTAGCTCTAATAACACAACTGACTTTACGAATGCGACAGACTCGACTAATTCTACTAATTCGATTAACTTGACTAATTTTTCGAATACTAATAATTCGATTAACTCGACTAACTCAACTAATTCGAATAACTAAACTAATTTGACCAAATCATCTAGTTAGACTAAATCGAC
The DNA here is from genome assembly GCA_963680705.1 of Rhagium mordax. NCBI lineage: Eukaryota > Metazoa > Arthropoda > Insecta > Coleoptera > Cerambycidae > Rhagium > Rhagium mordax. Next base: position 5,423,321 of record OY796662.1, on the reverse strand, counting down.
TAATTATACCAATTCTACTCACTGAACTAACACGACTTGTCTCACTACTAATTCTAATAAGACGACTTTGTTAATTTTATTAACTAAACTAATTCGACTAACACAACTAATTCGACTAAAGGACTAAATCAACTAATTCCAGTAACTCCATTAATTTGACTAACACGCCTAATTCGATTATCTCGACTAATTTTGACTAAACGACTAAATCCATTAATTCCAATAACTCGTATAAATCGACTAACTTTAACTAATTCGAATAACTTAACTAATTTGGTTAAATCATTTATTAACTCGGCTCACTCTACTTAGGTTCTTATTATTACATATTCATATTACATAATTCGTCTTGCACAACTAATTGAACTAAACGACTAATTCGAGTAATCGCCTGTATTAACTAATTCAACTAACTCAACTAACTCGCTTAACTCGACTAACTTTTGGGTTTTTTGCCTGTTTATTTTCGAAGCGCAAGTAAAAAATTATTTTATATTATACATTGCAAAAAATCCTTGTGCGTCCTTTAATTATGACTTACCATTTTAATACCTAATTATTTATTTGAAAAGAGTAAAACGTTTAATATAATTATTAAAAGTTAAATTAACCACCGACTTATTTGGTCAAGGTCGTGTAAAAAGTTCCTAATAATATTATTCAAAATCCTATCAGCAGGCATACTGAAATCGATGTCAATGGAATAGCGAAAGCGGTCATATCTTTACTTCTTTTAACTCGACCGACAATTTTCACACGCCAAAGAATTACCTGGGTACATTTTTTAACAGCAGGTATTTATGTTTGTTTTGAGGCAACTGCATGTTCATTCATAATTAAATTACCATTCAAACGTAACGACTTTGACGAGAATCAAATATTTATACAAATTTTTATCTTCATCAACTTTTCTGCATACACTTAACCTATATCTTAAAATAATTCATCACGGGGTTCTCTACCTTGCTCTTTTTATATCTACTATAGTCCGTATCTATTATAGTATTCATAATGACGCTAAAAATAAACAAGACAAAATGTTTCGCATCTTTAATGCAGTATCTACTTTGAAAGACGTTAATTGTGGTGATACAAATGTCAATGTTATATGAGTGAGGATTTAATAAATTATTAATTATGCTGTAGTAAAATAATGTTTGCTGATGATATAATTCGGCTTTTTTTAATAATAATAATAATAATAGTTATTTATTGAATCGCCCTCGTAGACTCCATCAAATGCGCAAAGAATAAATTTACATTAGTAAAACTGATTAGTTAACCATAAACAGCATTTCCAAATCAAGAACATTAAAACTGGTTGAAAACGAGAGTGAAGACGTCTTCCTTTTCTGTTGCAATATAGGAGTAAAAACGTTCATCGTGATGTGTCGATAAACATCAGCGTTTCTGCCCACAAGGATTTAAAAAAACGTGTTAATTAGTAGACTTAGTTGTTGAATCGTTAAAAGAACATTTCATCAAGCGGAAAGGATGATGGTGATGAAGCTCGGTGTAATAGAAAGTTTTATGTTAAGTATTTTAAGCCAAAAATTGGCAAGAAGGTACAATGTTCATATTTATTATTAGTGCTGACTTGCTCCCCATCGGCACATAGTGGGGTGGAAAGAAGAGATATCGTTCAAAAATCACTGTAGAACTCAGAATTTATTGGATTTTTTTTGTTCTTTTTGAAATTATTTATCAATCTCTCGAGCAATTGCTTTTTTGCTAAAAAATATAGTTTTTTCAATTAAAATGAGTCTACAGGTCACAAATACATACCTATAGATTCGCCCAATTTAGTACTAAATATTTACTCTACAAGTAGAAAATAGATCAGCCAAAATAGAATTTTCATATTTTTTTTTTTATACCTGTCAAAATGTGGTTTTTCATAAAAGGAGAGATATAGGTATTTTAAATTTTTCCATTTTTATAATTGAAATTAAAATAACGTTTTCGCTTTTGACAGCTGTCAAATTCCTGTCAACTGTCAACTGTCACAATAATTATTTCCACAAATGACAAAGTACTTAAAGACAATTTTCTATAGGCTTTGGAGGCACTGATTACTAAATTAATTTCATAAAATTATTATGTTTGTTGGTACCTAACTGCCAAAATTGCTGTCAAATTTAAAACCATGCAAGTTTGTCTTCCATAATTTCATAAACAATATGAATCATAAATAATATGAATAGAAGGGAAATCAAATGTTAATTGATATTAAAATACAGTTTTTAATTTTGACAGCTGTCAAAATTTCTGGTAACTTAATGAAAATGCCATTTAATAATTATTTCAACAAATTAAAATACCAAGTAGACATTTTTTTATAGGCCTTGTAGGAACTAAATACGAAATTGTTGTACAAAAATTATATTTGTTGGTAGCTGCCAAAACAGCTGTCAAATTAACTGTCAAAATGTTTCAAATTCATGAAAATGACATTTTATAATTATTGAAACAAATAAACGTACTTAATAAACATTTTTTATAAGCTTTGAAGGTAGTCAATATGAAATTGATGTCAAAAAAATATGGCAGATGCCACAATTGCTGTCAAATTAAAAGTTACAAGTATCTTTCGTAATTTTGAAAATAATGTTGACACATAAAATGTTTTAAAACTTTGTAGTTCAGTAATTGATTTTAATATAAAGTTGTAACCTTTGACAGCTGTCAAAATTTCTATCAACTTAATAAAAATGCCATTTTAATATTATTTCAACAAATTAAAGTACTTAACAAACATTTTTCTATAGGTTTTGGAGTACTCAATACGAAAGTAATTCGAGGAGGATATACTTGCATATTTTTTAATTTATCAGCAGTTTTGACAGCTACTAAAGAACATATTATTTTTTATATCAATTTGGTATTTAGTACCTGCAAAATCTTTACAAAATTGTCTACTCGGTACTTCAATTTGTTGAAAAAAATATTAAATGGCCTTTTCATTAGGTTGACAGAAATGTTGACAGCTGTCAAAATTAAAAAACTTAATATCGATTATGGAACTAACTAATTTAAAAAAACACTATACGTCCTTCCTTCAATGGGAATTCACATTGTTTCCAAAGTTAAGGAAGACAAATTTGCATATTTTTAAATTTGACGACAATTTTGACAGCTACCAACAATTACAAAATTTTTATTAAATTAATTTTATATTCACCATCTACGAAACCTATGGGAAAATGTCTGCTTTGTATTTTCATTTGTTCAAATAATTATTAAATAGTATTTTCATTAAGTTGACAGAATATTTGACAGCTGTCAAAAGCTAAAGCATTATTTTAATTTTAATTATAAAAATAGAAATGTTTAGATTTAAAGAATTTTATATCTCTTTTTGTATATAAACTCGTATTGTTTTCAACATTACAGAAAACATATTTGCAAAATTTTAAATTTGACACTGATTTTGATAGCTGTCAAAATTAAAAAAGTTATGAAAAGTCTATTTTGGTAGATTTATTATCTATTTAAGCCTAAGCCAGACTTCACCTTTTTAGGGAATTAAATGTCTTTTTTCTCCATATTTTAGTTAAATGAAATTACCAATATTTTTGTTTCATTTTATATTTTTAATTATTAATATTTTTTTTATTATTAGTTTCATATATATTTTTTTCTGAATAAAGACCTATTATTATTATTATTTTTAAAGTAAAGATTTAAAAAATTGGGCGAATCTTTATATATTTGTGACCTGTAGACTAATTTTAATTAAAAAAAGGATATTATAAAAATAGAAATTTTTAGATTTAAATAATTTTATATCTTTTTTTCTATAAAAACTCATATTGTTTTCAAATTTACAGGAAATATATTTGCAAAATTTTTAATTTGACACTGATTTTGACAGCTGTCAAAAGTAAAAAAGTAATGAAAATTCTATTTTGACAGATCTATTATCTGTTTAAAAGCTTAAGCTAGACTTCGCCTTATTAGGGAATTAAATGTCTTTTTTCTCCATATTTTATTTCAATGAAATTATCAATATTTTTGTTCCATTTTATATTTTTAATTATTAATATTATTTAATAATTTTTTTATTATTAGTTTTATATATTTTTTACCTAAATAAAGACCTATTATTATTATTATTATTATTATTATTATTATTTTTAAAGTAAAGATTTAAAACTAAATTAGGCGAATCTTTATATATTTGTGACCTGTAATTTTAAGTGAAAAAAATTACATTTTTTAACAAAAAATCAATTTTGGATCTAAATTATAAAAAATTGTAACTTCAATTAAAAAATTCTGCTTAAAAATTGATGAAGAATTTAAAAACGAACATCTATCACGTCTCTTTTAGTATAATCCTGTTTTTTCATTGTTGGTTTTAATAATTCAACATCAAAAGTCCCACAAGGAGCCATATTTAGACCACTGCTGTTCATTATAAATATCAATGATTTTGTTGATGTACTAGGTGTAAAGTCTCTTCAGTTAGGCTGATGATTTCAAGATGCAGCAATTATGGCCTTTATCCTTAAAGAACTTTAGATGCAAATATCTGGTGTCGATGCCTTTCCAAAATAATTGCTAGCTGATTTTTTTATAACTTACAAGACATTTTTGATCTTGTAACATTAATGGAGATAAAGATACTACTGAGAATAGACCAACCTACAAAAATACAATACAAAAAACTATTTATTAATTAAGTCGTCTACATCCTACCAAAAAGACAATCCCCATTACTCTAATTCCACCGTGCAAGATGGGAGTGACAATAACACCCAAGCGAGATGTCCTTTAAACAATTATATCACGGATTCGATGGCCACGGGTCGGCCAAAAAAATATTTGCGGTTTCTCGAAGGACAATACACGTTGGTACACTTATTCTACATTAATTTAAAGTGTAATGGGTACTGTTTTCGTTGAGATACAACAATTATTCACAAGGCCTGTGAAAGCTTAATGTGTTTGCGCAACACCGTCTGCCATCGCAATTAACATAAACTACGAGGCTGGCGAGAAAAACTGTACGATTCGGTCGTAGTAGTAGAGTCAAGATCAAAGATCCGTTTTATGGAGGAAACAGAAGATACTGGGCGTGGTGGCAGAGTGAGTAAATGTTCAAAGTGCCAACGGTTGTATCCTGAAGATGCTTGTCGATGAACCCAAAGAAATAACAAAAAGGAACTTTTGACAATGAAACTTAACAACAATAAACAAAGAACAACACAAAATAACAACAAAAGCAGCAAATTAAAAAATAACTCTTGAAATACTTCAACAACGACGCACAATTTTCTGATGAACTATCACATTAATTAATTGGAAACGTTTTGTTTTTCACCATGTTTTGCATTGCCTACTTATAGTCTAGTACCAATTTTTTTTTTCTTAGCAGTTTATGGATGGTCAGAAAATTTAGAATTAATGGTATATAAATGGGGAAAAATCGATTGGACCCCAACAAATAACCAGAAGTAGGGTAAGGGGGGGAAAGGAGCTTTTTTAGGGGTGATACGTGGTTTTTTACTATTTCCTGCAAAACTAGACCTATCGAAAAAAATAAATGCAAAAGTTGTAGATAATTGAAAGATCTACAAGTTTTATTTCAATCATTTTTCAACATAACTACAATATATTGAGAAAAACGCCAAAAATCTATTTTTTTATTTTTTATTTGTATCTCCCACAAAAATGATTCGATTTTAATGAAATTTGGTGAAAATATACATTTTTGTGTCTCAAATAAGCCGTATTATTTTTGGAGCGAAATATTAATTTTTTGATTTTATTGCGAATTTAATTTGAAAAAAGGCCTAATTTTCAATAAAAAAAGTTGAGTAACGAAATTTTGAATTTTGAAAATTTTAAGACGGAATTTTTTTCGTTGAAACCTCTACTTTAAGATGGTGAAGAAAAAATAATTCTGTTACTATGGAAAACATTGTCAAAATGGAAAAAACCAAAACAAAGATCTTTTCAAGATCAATATTATATTTTTTTTAAATATCACGAATTCTTTATTTTTTATTGAAATGACGTGTTAAGAGTGATGCAAAATGGTAATATCAATGCAATATCAAATAACGAAACTTTGATTAACCGTTTAAGGTTCGGGATGGTGAAAAACAAATTGTTTGGAATTTGAAATCAAGCAAACAATTGCTGAAAACGGATTGAAGCTAATAGCGTCTATTTATAAATGTAAAAAAAAAATATGTCTCTGAACGAATTAAGATTTCAAATGTATCAAACCGCTACGATAAAAACTTCATTCAATTTAGAAAAACTACCACCAACTGAAGGAGCAGCTGAATAACACTGCTACAGGGCCTATTTACGAATTGGGGATGAAAACAACATCTAACCGGAATAATGCCTAAATTGACAGAAAAAGAATTAATTACTGAAAGTTTGCTGAAAACTATCTGCTGCAGCTGTGAAACTGGTTGTGATAGTAAAAGATGCGGCTGTCGCAAGTATGGAATTAAATCCTCCATTTTATCCTCCAATTGTCACGGATCCGAAGACTGTTCTAACGCTGATAAACAACCATTAGATGAAATCAGCGATTCGGAGGAAATTGATGACAAAGCAACAAAAAATTTTCAAATTAATATTGGAAATAAATATGGAAATAAAGATCTTGGTGAACTGGAGGATCTTGACGAAGTCGAAGACCTTGTCGAAAACCGAAAACTATGTTGAATCTGATGATGTAGAGCAGCTTTCCATGCTTTATCTAGAGGATTAATACCGGGGTCTCCACTTTGTACCCGGTCCACAATGCTGATAACCAGGTAAATGCAGTTCAACAGGTAACTTGTTGATGAGATTAAAATAGAACTTTGTAAATTGAAAATATTTTAAATATTTGTTTTAAAAAACTCACTTTCAATTTATTTGACATTTACAGAAACACCGATCTTGAAAAGATCTTGGTTTTGGTTTTTCCCATTTTTGATGTTTTTCCATAGTAAAAGTATGATTTTTTTACACCATCTTAAAGTAAAGGTTTCAACGAAAAAAATTCCGTCCTGAAATTTTCAAAAATCAAAATTTTGTCAATCAACTTTTTTTATTGAAAATTAGGCCTTTTTTCAAATTAAATTCACAATAACATCAAAAAATAAATATTTCGCTTAAAAAAATTACAGCTTATTTGAGACACAAAAATGTATATTTTCACCAAATTTCATTAAAATCGAATCATTTTTGTGGGAGATAAAATAAAAAAATTGATTTTTGGCGTTTTTCTCAATAGTTTTGAGGTTATGTTGAAAAATGGTTGAAATAAAAGTTGTAGATCTTTCAATTATCTACAACTTTTGCTAGTTTTGCCGGAAATAATTAAAAAACACGTTTCACCCCTAAAAACACCAACATTAGATCAAAAATAATAAAAACCAAAACCAAATATAACAAGCTCTTAATAATTCACAGCTCCATTGTGTATGTGACTCAATGTTTACTATTCACTCGCGTGTTCAGCATGAAAAATTCATAAGGGCCCGGACCAGTACGTCGCGACCGTCGACAGTTCCAATTAGTGCTTTGAATTATCCAAGTGACACCAGCAAATAGACAAAGCAACAATAAAATGCCAGTGCGAAGGTCAGAAAAGCCACACAGTGAAAGGAATTAGCTTCAGAGAAAACCATTCAACAATCTAGAAGGATTTGTACCTCCGAATTTATTCCAGAATCCAGATCAGATTGATGAGTCACGCCGCGGTGCAGTTACCGGCTAAAGTATTCTTCAAATTTTCTATAAACAAAAGAACAAAGGAGTGTATCCGGTAGAGTTCTATACGAGGGCAATTGAATATGAAATCTTACAACAATGTGAATGAGCGCTCTGAAAAGGTTTGTTTTTCACTTTATGTTCCAGTAATCATTGTTTAATTTGATATACATGATGTTCCTGTTACATTGCTTCGATAGCCATCCGAATATGAGGACTGAAATGGTCCAATTGGAGTAATCGGAGCATCAATTGCTGGTTTGATTTCTGACTTGTAGGCAATTGCAAACAATCAGATTGTTGTGAAGATGCTGACCTAATGGCCCAAAGGCGATAAAAAACAGGACCTGACCAAACATATACACCTTCTGAAAGTCTATTTATAAAGCGTTAGTGGGAGTGTCAACGGTAGAATAAATAACTGAGTAAACATTAAGAATTATTTATTGTTATGACTTCTTAGATTTTTATGTATTTTTTTGTCCAATACTCTGGTTTAGGTTTTTTTGTATTCACTGGCCTTGTCTTTTCTGTTAAGATTTTATCTCTTGTTATTATGTTATTATTTTTTGCTACTAACTTCTTGCCTGCTTGTACATTTTATCTTATTTGATCAGCGTAAAAAAAGTGCGTTCAACTATCAGGAAACCACACAATTGTTTGGTTCCTGAAGACTTCTGGTTAAGGTACGATTTAATTATAAAATTGGTTTTAATAATATGTTTTCTCTTACTACCCAATCTACCAATCACTTTATATATTACCAAATGCCAAAAAGACTGTTTTATCGATACCTTTAACAGTCTTGGATTGAAGGAGTCTCTGTGCTAGGATGTCTTTATGAGGAGTAGTCTAAACAAACATCCTCTTTAAGTGGGTGTATTATTTCTCTAATTTTGACGAGGAACAGATAAATTAAACGACGGTGTGGGTTGTGATACAAACGCGTTTAAATCACAAATTTGAATATTCGATTCTGCTTTTAAATGTAAATTGGCGCCCCTGGTCGATCGCTGGTTTTTTTCCATATCTAGCACGAGCTGAATCTATTAATAAGTCGTAATTAACGAAATTACTGTTTAATGTTAAATGTTGAATTTTACATGTTAATTCAATTAAATATATTATTTTCGCGCTGTTGATTAAACAGGAAATCAAAAAAGTAAAAAACAATTTGTTGCGACTTGAACTGCTGCTCTTTCAGAGCGAGAGCGAAACTATTTTTTAAAAATTGTTGGTATTGCATAAAAATTATGTATGTCCCCGCACATCCTTAACATTGACCAACATTTTATTCAAATCTCGTTCCCCCTGTATGTAGTTCCAATATTAACATTGTGTGTCTGTGGAGGACAATATCCTCGGATAATAAACATTCTAAAAATAGTTGTTAATAGAGATTTATATTTGTTTTTAAACATTTATAAATACTACGTATTTTATCGATTGCAAATAAAAATCGATTTGGCTTTTTATGACCTTACGTCAAGTACCTCGAAACAATAATCTTATGTTAAAAATAAATCTAGCCAACAATGGGAGGTGTAAGTCCTTTAAGTGTTATTAATCTGTCGAAATTGCGTTAATAAAATTGTTTTGCATAATCTTATTTTGAGAATTTTAGTTAATAAAATTTATAAATTATACAGTGTGATTCAGTTACTATGAATAAGGTGTCATGATTTCTAATTAATATTTGATTATATGTATGTATTTGATAAATCAAATATGGAAACATTGTAACGAAGTGATTTTTCCAGTCAAGGAATGTCTGTTTTTGCTTGAAACCCTTTTCCGGTTATTGATATTCCGAGTCAATGTTGCTAATTACATAATACGCTCGACCTCCGTCAGTAATGTTGTGAGTACGAGTCCTTCGTTTCAAGTCAGTACGCCCCCTTAACGCGCCGTCTGAATACGTCATAAAAGTAATAAAACGCCGAAGATCAGTTCAGTCCGCATCAGTCCAAGATCAATCCGAAGCAGTCCGCATCAATCCGAAACTATAACTTGTAGTAATAATTTTCTCGAAAAGAATATTGGTTCGTTGTCCGCTACTATCCATCCGTACCGTCTTCAGTTAAGTATAGATATTCAGAGATCTTATTGTTCGTGAGTACCGCTGTATTATACTACTAAATCAAACTAGAGCTAATTAGTAATTCCTCCGTTTGTCTTTTGTTTCATAAAATATGCATCGGCTGGTTAGATTTGCTCGCTCGGGCAATCTTTAAGGCCTCAGTGCATAAAGTTCTACCGGAGAACTTAACTTACGAAAAATAGTCCTTGTTAAATAGCTCTACGTTTGTAGCAATAGTTCGCCGTATTGTAAAACCCTCTAAGTAGACAAGAATATCTATAGCTAACCGACTGCCCACCGCTCATACTATATCCTGTTGGAAATTCCGTTTGCTTGCCGACCGAAATCGTTTCAGCCGCGAAAACAGACACCAGTTATCAAAACTCACCGTCTTCCGAAATAAAATCCTATTCACGCGTATATACTCTTGATTGCCAGCCCGCATATTTATTGTCGTAGATTTGAGCCAATGGATTGGAGTATAGGTCTTCGATTTAGATCTTAGTAACGTGGGAGTGGGGGATATGGGCCAATGGCTGTTCGTTAAGATTTTTGCTATAAGTTATCTTATAGATACTGGATAGACAATTCTAGTTATTAGGTTTTGTATCCTGTCATTTTACGTGTTGTTTTGCATGTTTTCCAGATAGCTTAATCTGAAGCTATAATCCCGTATATGTACGAAATTGACATCGCGTACCATATTTTTTTTAACTGAGGCTTAGTGGGGATTTATAATAGGTATCTTATTTACGCGAAATTCTTTATATATTAAATCAAATAAATTAGCACAGTCAATAAAAATAATGATGATAATATAATACAGCGGGTTTAGTATAGCTACTCGTACACCTAACCCTTAGTATTGTCAGTAATGTCAATAACAAATAGCATGATTAAGTTAATTGATTAATGACTGTCTAAATTATACAGGGTGATTCACGAGGAAAGGGACAAAATGTTATGGTAGATAGAGTTCACTTGGGTGAATTAGAAATGACTATTGAAAAAAGCCTGAGCCTTTTTTTTATCGATCTACAGGGTGATTTATGAGTTTTGCCCAATACTTCTTAAGGTAATATCTTTTAAACTAATCACTAGAATTAGCTCGTATTGTGGGTATATAGTATAGTATTAATTGTCAATTTACATGCATAATCAAAGACAGAAAATTCCAGGGCCGGCTCAACTAATTTTTATTTTTAAGGCTCCTATGAAGAAATTCACCCTGTGTACGTGATTTTTAAATTCTAATACTGAATTATGAAACTACATACAAAAGTGATCGAAAACATGTACTTTGTTGTTTTGTCTCACTTTGGGCGAATTTTAAATAAACGATTAATTTCGCCAAAATCGAAGGTCTGCACAAAATAAATTTTTAAAATTACATTTTCCTCTCTTATTCAAACTAAAATATTTGTTATACAAAATTTTGTGAATTCATGCATGATTAATATGAAATAAATAATCAAAAATACATAATTTCAACATCAGATTAAGTAATTTTTATTTCTCCGGTTTCTGTGAAAATAATCAGCCTGTATACATTTTTCTCAAATTCTGATAATAAATTATGGAACTACATTGTTGAGCCCTAACCCGGGATCAACAGCGTCATTTTGGGCTTCACAATGACTGTTTATATATTGTACATTGTACGGGCTCAACAATGTCTGTTTATAACTCTAATTTTACATAACTGTATACTGTATATACATATGTGTATATTAATAAACATTTCGCCTAAATTTATCGTTAGATATTCGATCTTATCGATAATCTAGAACATGACTGGGGTAACAAGACCACTTGCATGGAACTGATAAGAGTTATCATAATCTCTCTGTATAAGAGCGAGATATATTTTTAACATAAAAATTGAGACGGACTCCCGGCGAAAGGCAATTGTTTACGTCATTAATATCTACCGGGTGGGTCAAAAAATTTTACACTCTTTACATTTGCCCATAACTTTTTTGTTTATTAACCGATTTTAATCAGCTCGGTGTCGTTGGTTAGAGAAAAGAATGGAATATCGACGAAAAGTTTCAAAACGGAAAATTCTTTAAAATGCAAGCTGGCGGCCTCGTTTGAAAATAGCCCATTGTTTGGGCCAATTCTTTTTGAACGGCTGATCCAAATACCAACTTACGATATAATAATATTTTTGAAATCAGAAAAATAGATCTTTTTTTTTTTTAAGTGTAAGTTGTACTCGTTATTCAAATTTTAACGTTATTTTTAAAATTTTTAGAATTCTCAAAAGATAATAAATGAAGAGTCCTACAATTTTTGTATTTAAGGTTTCTTTCTACCTTTAATGATAAAAGCTTTAGGTGAGGAGGGTGTCAAAATATAAACGAAAACCCTGTACAATATTTGTTAAAAAAAACTATGGGACTATGAAAATCTTTCGATTGGCATGCGATTTATTAAACAATAAAATACGCTGTTGATACAATTTAAAGAAAAAAATAATGTCAGCGACAGACAAAATTTTTTGCAATCGCGACCTCCAGATTTAAATCTGCAAAGCCATTGGTTACTTTTTAAAGACTACATCTTCGAGTGCTCAAGAACAACAGTTTTCAAAGGTTACATTCCTGACTATTAGAACAAGAGTGGATGATCGTGATTTGCTCTGAATAATTGTATCCAAAAAAAATCTCTGTGGTAAAGAGTCGTCAGACATAATTTACCAGCTTTTTTATGGTTGTAGAAAGTGAAACATCTAAAGATGTCCCAGTCCTTAACAAAATTAACAAGTACCGAGAACAAAGCTCCTATTTAAGCGCAACCTTACATAACCCATGACAACACCAAGGAATTGCGGAAAAAAAACCGTAATGTAATGCAGTGATTTATTGGAATATTTATGGAGGTGAGCGGCCTAGACCTTTTGCGAAAAGTGAAACAGTTTTTACAGTCACTTTCTCTTGAAAAGTAATTCAGTGACGGCATTGAAGTCGTTCAATTAGGGTGGAATCCGTGCTATAAGAAATAAGTCCGTTACTGCCTACACTTCTCTTGGGTATAATTGGGATGGCATTTGAAGAATTTTACCTCAATGACGATGGCGAGGAACCAGAATCACGACAATAATACACATAATTTTTTGGCTACAAGGCCCAGCTAGTGTAGAAATAACGTTATTTATCATAAAAGTTTCAACTTTTTAAAAAGATTTTTTTGATTTTGTTGGACACTAATTTTTTATGTTTTAACCATTAATACCGACATTCTTGAGGTTCTGATCACGATTTTGATGTGAAATTTCATTTTGACAGCTGTCAGCTGTCAAACTGACTATGAAAATTTCAACATTTTGAAAAGAAGTTTTCTTATATGTAAACCACCAATACATACGTTTCTGAGGTCACTTTGACATTTAATTGTATTAAGTGTACAAAGTAAATTTTGTGCTTCAAAACTTTATAAGGACTATACGTTCATTTAGTGAAAACGTAATTTGACAGGTAATTGGATGCAAACAATGTTTGAAGTTAGGAAAAGTGACAATAGTTTAATTGTATTCAATTTAAATCTAATTAAAAACTAGTCATTTTTGTTACTTATCGTACCTTATGCATTTGTGAGAAATACCATGCAAACGAATTTTATTGCTATTTGGAGTTAGGGGCGAAATGCTTGGTTGTGCAGCAGTAAATTGCAGTAACTCTGCATAAAAGGGCTTTTTAATGAAACGCTTCCCCAGAGACCCAGCAAGGAGAAAAGAATGGTTTATCAAAATGAGAAGAGATAATTGGAAAGCAACAGATTATTCTTGTTTATGTGATAAGCTGGTAGAATAGAAGAAAAGGAGGAAAAAGTAAAAGTAAAATAACATATCAGAAAGGAACTGGAATTTATATAAAAGAACTTACAAAATGGAGTCGATCAGAAAATAAAGAGGAGTTATTTTTGCATGAGTACATTTGGAATCAATAAGTTGCATATAATATTTGATTTCTAATTAATATCACCTGACGATCCAAACAATTTGTGTAATTGTTTTTTAAATCGTCATTGGAAAAACGTAGTTATTGATGGTTTACACATAAAGAAACTTCTTTTCAAAATGTTAAAATTTTCATACTGTCAGATTGACAGTTGGCAGCAGGCAAAATAAAATTCCGATGTCAAAATCGTGATCAGTGACCTCAAAAGTGTAGGCGTTGATGGTTTACCCATAAAAAACTTATTATTGAAGTTTTCATACTGTCAGTTTGACAGCTGGTAGCTGTCAAAATAAAATTCTACGTCAAAATCATGATCAGTGGTCTCAAATGTAGATAATGATGGTTTACATATAAAAAACTTCTTTTACAAATGTTGCAACTCTTATATTGTCATTTTGACAGTTGACAGGTGTCAAAATGAAATTCCGACTTCGAAATCGTGATCAGTGACATCAAAAACGTGGGTATTGATGGTTTACACATAAAAAAACTTTATCTCAAAATGTTGAAATTCTCATACTGTCAGATTGACAGTTGGTAGCTGTCAAAATAAAATTCTACGTCAAAATCATGATCAGTGGTCTCATAAATGTAGATAATGATGGTTTACATATAAAAATCTTCTTTTACAAATGTTGCAAGTTTCATACTGTCATTTTGACAGTTGACAGGTGTCAAAATGAAATTCCGACTTCGAAATCGTGATCAGTGACATCGAAAACGTGGGTATTGATGGTTTACACATAAAAAACTTCATCTCCAAATGTTGAAATTTTCATACTGTCAGTTTGACAGCTGGTAGCTGTCAAAATAAAATTCTACGTCAAAATCATGATCAGTGGTCTCATAAATGTAGATAATGATGGTTTACATATAAAAATCTTCTTTTACAAATGTTGCAAGTTTCATACTGTCATTTTGACAGTTGACAGGTGTCAAAATGAAATTCCGACTTCGAAATCGTGATCAGTGACATCGAAAACGTGGGTATTGATGGTTTACACATAAAAAACTTCATCTCCAAATGTTGAAATTTTCATACTGTCAGTTTGACAGCTGGTAGCTGTCAAAATAAAATTCTACGTCAAAATCATGATCAGTGGTCTCATAAATGTAGATAATGATGGTTTACATATAAAAATCTTCTTTTACAAATGTTGCAAGTTTCATACTGTCATTTTGACAGTTGACAGGTGTCAAAATGAAATTCCGACTTCGAAATCGTGATCAGTGACATCGAAAACGTGGGTATTGATGGTTTACACATAAAAAACTTCATCTCCAAATGTTGAAATTTTCATACTGTCAGTTTGACAGCTGGTAGCTGTCAAAATAAAATTCTACGTCAAAATCATGATCAGTGGCCTCATAAATGTAGATGGTTTACATATAAAAAACTTCTTTTACAAATGTTGCAAATCTCATACTGTCATTTTGACGGTTGACAGGTGTCAAAATGAAATTCCGACTTCGAAATCGTGATCAGTGACATCAAAAACGTGGGTATTGATGGTTTACACATAAAAAACTTCATATCAAAATGTTGAAATTCTCATACTGTCAGTTTGACAGTTGGTAGCTGTCAAAATAAAATTCTACGTCAAAATCATGATAAGTGGTCTCATAAATGTAGATAATGATGGTTTACATATAAAAAACTTCTTTTACAAATGTTGCAAATCTCAAACTGTCATTTTGACGGTTGACAGGTGTCAAAATGAAATTCCGATTTCGAAATCATGATCACTGACATCAAAAGCGTGGGCATAGATGGTTTACACATAAAAAACTGCTTCTCAAATTATTCTCAAAATTCTCATACTGTCAGTAGCTGTCAAAATAAAATGCCGACGTCAAAATCGTGATCAGTGACCTCAAAAATGTAGGTAATGATGGTTTACATATAAAAAACTTCGTTTCAAAATGTTGCCACTCTCATACTGTCAGTTTGACAGTTAGCAGTGTGAAATTTCGACTTCGAAATCGTGATCAGTGACCCTAAAAACGTGGGTATTAATGGTTTACCCATAAAAAAAACATTTTCAAAATGTTGAATTTTCATACTGTTAGTTTGACAGTTGGCAGTTGTCAAAATAAAATTCCCACATTAAAATCGTGACCAGTGACCTCAAAAATGTGGGTATTCATGGTTTAAACAAAAAAAAAAGTTTACAAGACAAAAAAAATCTTTTTAGGATATTTTCAATAAGAAAGGTGATTTCAACACTATCTGGGCCTTGCAGCGAAAAAATGATGCGAAACTAAAATTTTTAATGGACGTCAAAATACGTCGGAAAAAAGGGGTCCGGTTTATGGTAATGGACTTTTCTTGTGTCTGGTTGTGTTATTCTTTATGTAGGTCTCTTTATCCTGATATATAAATTTTGTCCCTAGGTAATTAGATCACAGCTGTGTGAAACGTTAAATAAATACAGTGGCATCGGAAGCGG
This sequence comes from Rhagium mordax, assembly GCA_963680705.1. Taxonomy (NCBI): domain Eukaryota; kingdom Metazoa; phylum Arthropoda; class Insecta; order Coleoptera; family Cerambycidae; genus Rhagium; species Rhagium mordax. Next base: position 5,407,104 of record OY796662.1, on the reverse strand, counting down.
CGGCGGAGGGAGGCGGAATTCGTTTAATTTCAAGGATATCGTCACACAGACCGGTATCAGTTAATTAAAACAAAAGTGTTTAGCTTGATTTATTAGTTTCATTATTTAAAGTATGTTGTTTTGGGAATATTTATTATTTCCTGGCGGTCGGTGAGCAAATTTTTAAAACAATCTTAATATGGAAGGACAGTTCTTATAATGAAAAAGCTTCGCCACAAGAACTAATGGAGAAAAATGTATCATCATATTTTGGCAATGTATCCTTCTAGATTGAAAAACTTAAACCAAGATTAATATTTTTGGATTGATAATGATGCACGTTTAAACTGAAGAAATTACTGTTTTGTTAAAATTAAAAATGCTGATAGAATTAAAATTAAATTTGTTCAAACAAAGTAACATAGGTTAAATTATTTTTATTTATTAGTTGCAGGCAGTCCCTAGGTGAAGTGCATATCTCCGACCCAGGTTACTATGACCCCCGTAAGTACTCCTTCTTTTTTGTTGTTATTGCCATAACAATATCTAAAAAGTTTATTTCTCCAACTCTTCTACTAGGACTTATATTCAAGTACTCACCGGAATTTGAACGAAGGTTCCGTTATTCAGCACAGGATGCGAGTAAAGCGGCACAACGGGCACCGAACCATTCTTGATGTAAATAGGTCCTTGTATCGGCGTCACTGGCGGGAAGGACCCAGGTTCCTCCTCGTCGTCGTAATCATAGTCTATTACGGCGTGCACATTTGTTTTAGTACCGTCGTCGGTCACTTTCGTGAAGGTCGGTTGGTTTTGGGGTTGTTGGGTGTGCTGTGATGGGAACGGTTGTTGGTGGTACTGATGAGGATGTGGAAACTCCTCGGCTAGAAAGGGCTTTTGAGGAGGCGGATAGGAGTAGGGACCTTGGAGCGGTGGGAGTGGGGGTAGAGGTTGAGGAGGGTGGTAATAGTTCGTCGTGGGAGGGTTCGGGGTTGCCAGGTACGGCGCACTGTAGTTGAGTATGGACATTTTTTCGCGTTACCGCCTCGCACACGTCGAATATCTCATTTTCGGGAGGTCGCGGGTTGAACAGGGGCTGCAACAAATAGAACATTTTGTTAAAAATTCTTCACTAGTACTACTACAATTGGATTAGTTTGAGATAAGCATTGACAGTTTCAAAATGGACATTCTGGTTAAGTATATTAAGAGAATTACACTTGTCACTTGTCATATAAGGATGTGTTTATTTTACTTTGAGGTTAGAATTTGTAGTTATTTTGCCAGAATATCATAAGAATATCAACACCAGTTCCAAAGTACTCGTACAGGCTAGCGAGAAATGCTCACCAGGTTGAAATAAACTATTTATATTCAGTTAAATTGATATGTATTATTTCTAACCAATGAACTCTCTTACAACCTAAATATACAACTGTTTTATAATAGTTTTATTATTTCCCTGTGAAGATTCCCAATATCTTTCATATAGCTTCAAGTAATTATACGAGCAATTTTATTTTATAATGGTTATATAAATGTTGCTTATGGAGCTATTATAAAACTTTTGCGTTTGTTATATTACCATTGTAAACGTTTATTTTTTGATAAGGATTATTAAATACCTTTCATATAATTTAAAAGCAATTATACGAACAATTCTATTTTATAATGGCTATTATTCACTCTGGTGATTTACGACACTCGCCTTCGGCTCGCACCGTAAACTTATATGCTTGTGGAATAAACTACTATTATAAACTTATTTGCCACATGTCTAGCCAAGTTGATGTAGTAGATATTTAAGTATTTTCTCATTCTTATAGTATTCTGAGTTATTAGCAATTAGCATAATTTCTGTTTTCAGCATGAACAATTATAATACTCTGCTTATGCTTCATAGAAATTAGAAAATATATTATTAACTAAAATATTGTAATTATTGTTTATGTTGTCAATTTATTGCAAAGAAGAATCTTACATTATTGCAATTTTAAATTCGACTTCCACTACCATTACCACACGCAACTAGAACTATTAGATATTTTCACGTTTCTCCGTGAGCGAACAATTTACTTGTATAACCAATCACGGGACAGGAAATTTGCATTCAACCAATCAGCATTAGTTGTTAATAACCATCTTCCGGTCGCAACGCAAAAATATGCCTCAAATCACATTTGCTTAATCGTTGGGACATATTTACAACTTTTTACTAATACAACGCACTATTGCCAAATCGGTTAGAGTAATTATCGTTTCTATACTACACATTTTAAAAAATTCCTTTTTGTGGTTCTTTTCGTAATATTTCCTTTTCTTTCTAATTACAAGTTACCTTTTTAATTAGTATTAAATTTTTTAATAAGATAAATGGTTCGTCTGGCTCACGAGAGGGTTTTATTTATAAGGGTGGTATTTAGTAAATTAAGACTTGGTGATAAGGTTTCAGCAATAACAATGTTTCTTTAACCTGACGGGCCCTGAAGGGGTAACCCTTGAGGAGTCTTGCCTCGACAACCTCAAAAACACAACTAACCTATAATAATTCCTACCGTCCCCTCAGTTGCGGTCATCAGTAGTATTTAACTTTATTGTTACGTGGACAAGATAGATTATTATTTTGGTGGTAATTTTCTACTTGTGGTTATGTTTTAATCGGCTAAAACCTACTATATTGAAAGACTTGAGGACTTTCCAGACCAATGCGTTTACATCCTGGATGCATAATTTTACGCGATTTTTTGAGCCAAATCTGAAAAGGATTTGGTATAAAAGAATCTGCTGTTGAATTGAGTCCAGTTTAAAATCTGGTAAGCGAATCTGCTGGGGCACAAGATAAAACAATTATTATAGAGATTGATTGCACTGGTGGGAAATTATTGCCTCGAGTAAGCGATTAATGCATTTTATTACGATTAGAATGCAAACCGGCATAATTATCGTAAAGGTCCTTTCAGTCACGTATATAGGATACACACATATTTGGCAATGCCTTGAATGCAGCTTCTAGTTCACGTCTAAACCGATACCTCTTCGATATCAGACATAACGTGTACTCCGCAGTCGGTTCTTCTGATGCCGATGGTAAATATCGCAAGATATTTATGACATAATTCTTGAAAGTTCAAGTTGAGGCAAATGAAAGTGAACGTTTAACCGAACACGCTGATTGAATTGGAATTAGTAACCACGTTATATTTAATTATTAAAATGTTATTATCGAAAATGGACTGCAAATGTGTGGCAGTCAAATTTTTGACTATATCATGCTTGTCAACTTTTCGTTAATTCGTTGGGTAATTTCTCTATAATTATTTTATTCCCACGTGGTGTTTTTTTGTCTGAGATGCAAAAACGGAACAAGAAAGGAACTGTTCAATATATAATAAAAACAGGAATCTATTAATATAACAATTGTTCATGAACGATATAAGTCGAAAATCACAAAGTTACGAGAGTGTTTATAATCCATTACGAGGTCACTTTGTCACGAAAATGATAAATTGCAAAAAAAATCGTTTCCTAACTCAAGTCACGGCTGTAATTTCTAAAAAATTTTCGCATTCTATCATTTGCTATAAACTGGTGCACAATTGAAGTGGATATTGGGAAAATATAGGCAATATTTGAAGCTCAATATTTTTGGAATTAGATGATTAATCTTCATGCGGATTTTTGTGATCGTTAGCAAAATTCATTTGGGAAATTTGTCAATTGATTAGAGCAGTTTTCTGTCGAAGAAATAATTGATTTACCGGGCAAAATTTGAGAAAAATGTATACAGGCTGATTTTTTTCAGAGAAACCTCAGAAATAAAAATTACTTAATCTGATGTTGAAATTATTTATTTTTGATTATTTATTTTATATTAATCATGCACGAAATCGCAAAATTTTGTATAACAAATATTTTAGTTTGAATAAGAGAGGAAAATGTAATTTTATAAATTTATTTTGTGCAGACCTTCGATTTTGGCGAAAATTGATCGTTTATTTAAAATTCGCCCAAAGTGTGGCAAAACAACAAAGTACATGTTTCGATCATTTTTGTATGTAGTTTCATATTTCAGTATTAGAATTTAAAAATCACGTACACAGGGTGAATTTTTTCATAGGAGCCCTAAAAATAAAAATTAGTTGAGCCGGCCCTGGAATTTTCTGTCTTTGATTATGCATGTAAATTGACAATTAATAGTATACTATATACCCACAATACGAGCTGATTCTAGTGATTAGTTTAAAAGATTTGACCTTAAGAAGTATTAGGCAAAACTCATGAATCACCCTGTAGATCAATAAAAAAAGCTCAGGCTTTTTTCAATAGTCATTTCTAATTCACCTAAGTGAACTCTATCTACCATAACATTTTGTCCCTTTCCTCGTGAATCACCCTGTATAGTTGATTCACGAGGCATTTAAATATCGATTTATTGCGGCTTTAAAAATCAGCCTATAAACAACATAAAAAAGAATACCGCATAAAACACTGTTCAATTATTCAACATAAATTGAGTCTTAAAACGTTTAACCAAAACGAATTATATACGGGGGTGTGTCGAAATAACGAAACTACTCCTTCCACTTAGGCTACCTCTTTTTCCCATTTAACATTGTGGTAATATAATCGATTTACTGTAAAAAAAAATTGTTAATCATTTAAACTACTCTTTCATATAGTTACTAGTCATTTTCTTACGTAATCGGTTATGTTTTTATAAATTATTTGCTTCGATATAATTATTAGGTAAATATTGTCAATTCAGGGCATTGCTGAATGAATTATACTTTCCTGAACTTTGTTGCTTAAAAGAAGGTGGGTTGGAAAATTCTACAGGCGGGCTAATCCTTTAAAAGTGTTTTGTTAATTATTGCTTTCGAAGTCACAGAAATAAATCCCTGAAAATCTAAGATTTTTCGTTGGAAAATTCAGACAAGGTCCTACAGTTTTTGGAGTCCGAGTTACGTCTCGGACAATGACAGTCTCTCCTCTCTCTAAGTTTAAGACAAATCACAAACACATTTTTATTTACTTCAGAACTAAATCAATCGTCGAACTACTTTTAGTTACCTACTTTTAGAAAAAGCATTGTCGATGTTAAGGTAACAATCTCTAATTTTTTTCTGCCGTCCTTGAGCTAAACATTTTATATAAACCATATTGCAGTATATTTCTTTTATCATTTTTTTAGTGGATTTGTGGATTTTATATACAGGGTGGCCAGTTAGTGTTCCCTCGGAAGATTGTGCAGAAACGGTCAACTTTATAAAAACACTTTCTCAACAAAACTTTCAATAGGTATTTCATCTTTACTACAACGTAAAATTATTTTTAATTATACAGGGTGTCACAAAAACGAGTTATACAAGAAAGTATAATTTTTTAAATTGGAACACCCTGTATTTTTTCGCACCAGTTAAGCCTCCAAGGGTCCTCTATTACACCCTAAAATATTTTGGCAGTCAGCGTTGCCAAGTGATGATTTTTTTTTAATTTACAAAACATTTTTTTGACTGCCATATCTCGCGGTTTATTGATTGTTTTTTCTAAAAATGTAGGATGTTATTTGTTAATGATGTATTTACTGAAAAGCATTTTTGAAATAAATTATTATTATACCGGGTGTCCAAAATATTTGTTTGCATTTCTTGATATATAATTTGATTTTAATTTATTTTTTTAAATGAAATTTTTATATAATTTTTTTACATGGATGAATAAACCTTCCATTTTCCCACGTTTTAACACATACATTTTATTTTTATTTCAAACGGTTTTTGAGATATGATTATATCAAATATTTTTTGCGTAAATTAAGGCGACCTTTATTTTAGCAATCAAATCCAGTATGGCTTTGGTCTTTTTTTTAACCAATAAAATAACAATTAATTTAGAAAAAGTTTCCAACCTGAACAGCGCCAATAAATATGCCAACCAAAATCAAAATGCGTATGTTTAACTTCGTGACAGCCGAAAAGAAGCCACACCTCTCGATGACGGCTTATGACTGACCACGCGACATTGGTGGAACCAAGCCACGCCTACGCCTATCCTGTCTCTAGTTGTTGATCAGTACGAATAATTTTGCAACTTACAAGTATGTCATGTTGCTCTCTGGCACACTCTTTACTTTTAACAGGTTATTAGGAAACCAAGAAACACAGATAATTACTGAATGAATTTGTGAATGATAAATTATCTAGACTCGAAAATAGGTTGTAAAAATGTTCAGACCACTTACAACCCATTAGTAGGTATCCTTAGTTATTATCGCTATAAATATTTCATCAATCTTGATCAAGTTATTGATACTTTTAAGTAAGGACGTCGCAATGTTGGTAATCTCAATATTAATTAAGCACAAACGCAAATAAAAACCGAAGCAAAAAACGTAGGTAGTTTGTTTTGTAATTTGTTAATTTATCGGGAATCACTTCCTGTCTGTTGCTGTAATAGTTAACGTGAATATTAATGGTTTTTGCTGGTAATTAGGTAATACGGTTTTGGCGTTTAAGTTTTTTATGCAGGGCCGTATCAAGGTAACTCAGTTAGTAAACGTAAATAGCGCGAAATCCCACAGACACATTCACCTTTCACTCAGTTGTTTCATTTGCCAAAATAGTGATGTGGTGATTATAGAACGTAGAAAGGTTACAACGGTAATTAGATTTTAATGGTGTTCCTGGGAAATACCTTGAGGAGTTACAAATATTTAAACGAAGTTTAAGCCATGGCTTTAAATGTTTTCTTCAAAAGTTCTTCTTCCACCTCTTCACATTAATCTCGGTTTCATGAAACAGTTTGTGAAAGCTTCGGATCATGAAGGAGAATGTTGGAAACATACATATAATAGAACTGAAATTTCCGCTGATTTTCTAGCACCGTTTACTGGATTTGTTTAAACCAAATAGGCCTTGGATGCAATTTTGGAATTCAACCAATCAGGTGGGTGCTTATTAATTAGGATGAATTTTACCTTAAATTGGAGTTGCTTTTCTGTTACATTTTCGTATTTTCCCTTGACTCACTCTTGGGAAGTTCTGGGTGCTTAAATTTTCAATTTATTTATTAATTTTATCAATATATTTCAGGAGCGATCTGGACGAGGGTTTGCTTCTTTTACGGCCCAATAACAACTCAATTTTGTTTGCGTTTCTAAGGAACATGCAGAAAATTTGCCAAACCAAGGATTAATTGATTCCTATCTGTCATTCATGGTTCGTATTTTTGCCTTTTTTTAACTTTATTATATAATTTTCCTATGAAATTATGTCATTTCCAGCATCCTTCTCCCCTGACGAATTTGTGGATACCCATTTGTTGATATTATGTGAGATGAAATTTTGACCTGCCGTTGACTTCGACGAAACATCACTGAACCTTTCGAATATCACTACACAACACTTCTTAGGATCTAATTTACATTGTGTCTAGTCATTTGACTTGACTGGAGGTTTCATAGGTAACTCTTATACTATTTGTTTACATTTTTAAAGAAATTTACAGAAATAAAATGCATCTTTGTTTAACTGTTGTGTTGAAAGTCGTTCAAACTTTGTTTCAAGCATGCAACTAACAGCTGCTCTGTTATTGATTATTTTAAAGAAACATAGTGCAATGCATTTACTTTATTTGCCTTTAATTTGTTTACGTTTGGTTTGTTTTAGCGTAGCTGACCCTTTGATTACGTGTGGCTCGTTGACCTCTTTTGCATCAACAGGTGTTTAGGAAGATGGTTCTCCGACATGATATCCTTTTTTTTAAACTAGTATTTATCTATTCAGTATACCATACGTAAGTTTTTCGTTATTTGTTTTATTAAGAGGATTATTTTATTTTATCCTTGTTCTACCTGAGTTTGTTTTTAATTTTATTTATTTAATAATCGGGTTTTAATTTCTTTTATTGTTTTAAATACATGACATTACTTACTATTATTTTTATTATAATATAGCATTTCATTAATTTTTTCTCTTCCTTTTCTTTCTTGGGCTTTATTGCCACATTTCTGCAAATTCCTATCCAAAAAATTGATTTATCCAAAAAATATTGAAATTAACTAGTTTAAAATTGGCAAATATCTTTGACGTGATGTCAAAGGAACAGTTAGGGGGTGTTTTTGACAACTAATAGGAATTAATGGTTATTAGTTATATAAGTGGATTAACAAGCCTTTAATCTCGAGGCGCAGCGCAACGTTTTATCCACGACCACGGCCAAATTGGGAGCGTGAAAGCCGTATGAGAGCAGGTGAAAAATTCTGATTCTGATTTTGAGAAACGTCAGTTTATTTTACTAAGAATCTTTTGATTTTGAGCGAAAAAAATAGAAGCGTGGTATTATGAATTCTAATCCACTAGTGTATTATATGGCCTTTAATTCACGGAAAACAGACGTATTAAACCTTCCTAATATGGTGGTCGTGGATAAAATAGTATAAAAACACTGCACTGACGTTTCCAAAACTTTTTTAGCTTTAGATATTTATGTAACGTGTAAAATAATTCGGGTTAAAAGAAATTGTTTATATCATTTCCATAGATACTTACCACAGAAATGTTAAAAAATATGCTAAATAATATTAATTTTATTGAGTTCTCTCAGCATTGGTAACCAAGTTGAACAAATTTGAAACGCGTTTATCTTCATGAAGTAAAATTATCGCAGATTCTCTGATTTTCCTTTTTTTGCTGTCTGCTTCTTTGGTGAAAATTTTTGCCGAATCCCATTTTATCTTGTGATCGTTTTCCCAAGCATGTTCACAAATTTTAGATTGTTCTAATTCACCTTTTCTAATATAACTTTTGTGCTCGCCCAATCGTACATTAAGTGGTCTAGATGATTCACTCACATAATGTAACATCCAAAGCCTGATTTGAGTTAAAATTTAAATATAAAGTTTAAAGGAAAAATAGGATTTTTCTCATTTTTCATCAGCTTCCCTATATAAGCCATCACTGAGCTATAATGAAAGCAGTTCGATGAACTAATAACTAATATGACGAAATTTGGCCACCGAAATATGTCCTCAACTTTCCTTGATGAAACCGGTTGAAAACAATATTTACTGTGGAGATAAAACCCCAAACATATTTATGTGACGTTACCATGGCGAAAACCCGCTAAATAAATTTCACAGATTTTAAGATTAACCCAAGAGACTGCAAATAAACTCAGCGTGACTACAATAATTATTCAAATACACGTAGGTAAATAAACCTTCTACAAAATAAAAACATTAAACAACCGTTAATGATGTTTTAAAATTCGTTACGTAAATAATTATTCCTTGACTAAATGTAAGTATTTAATTAGTAATTAATTCCATTCTGTTTTTTTAGCGTTTCCTACCTGCACATACATGGACCAGCAGAATTTCAAATATAGTTTTGAACAAACCTCGTTTCACTTTCAAAATTGTCACCTCTCAAAATTATTGTAGCAACGAAGACAAAAATTCGGCAGAGCTTTTTGTGAACAAAGTTGTGATCTTCTGAAGCGAAGTCATGATGGTTGAAATCTCAAGATTTCAGAATATCAACGGAATTTCTTCCACAAATCATCAACTTCGCCAAAGCCTTAACATAAAAAAACCGCTCCAAGAGTTGGTCGTTTTATTTCAAATAGAAGAAGGAGAAAAAATTGTAATCCAAGTGGTCTTGTTCTATCATATATTGGACTTCAAATTACACCATTGCCTCCACGATTAATGTCTTAAGTCGTCAATCAATTTTTCCAAATGGCCCAATTATCTCATTGTGGATGAAGGGAATCCTCCAGTGCATGATTTAGGTCAATAAATAATCTATCTTACTATAATTATTTCAATTAATGAATTTCCTGCTCTATACAGGGTGTTAAGGTCTTAAGTAGTTTCAGAGATTTAACAAACATTCTTTAATAAAATTGGTTACAAAATATATGATTTTTCACAGTTAAATAATCTACCCAATCTTCTTTATTATTCAAGAATCATTTGTCAATGCGGTGTTATAGGTTAACAATGTTATTATTACTATTACCATATTTCTGTAAACACTCGTTAAACAGCTGATACCAAAAATATTTATAGAACCTATAGATATTCCTAATAAAAATTCCAAATGTTTAGCAAATAGCGAATTTATAGGTTATAGGAATGTAACGTTGAAAATAGAAATTATACCTATATAACACCAGCAGAGACAATTTATTACCAATATTAAAATTTATATTTATAACCAGTCGTGTGTGTTATCGGTGCGATGAATCTAATTTGGCTCCGATAGTTTCTTGCTGGTCGAGGATTTAAAAGCAAAAAACACACGCGAGACGTCGAAAACGTCCTCTGGACTCTGGTTGGTGACCATTTCAAAAAATATATTTGCCTGTGCACTTACCTTTTCACTAACCGCAGTGTATTTCGAACTAGTTTTAAACCGGAGTGAAATATTTAGTCTGGGACACAAATTATAACTGGTTTCGAATGAAATATTAATATAGAAGTGTCGTTTCGATTTAAAATTTAGCACCACACAGTATACCGTGGTTTTGTGAAAGCGAAAATGTGACTGTCGTACATTTCAAAGCAAACTATAGAGAGTAGGTACGGGAGACCCCACTCAATGTTCATTAAACACCTACTCTTACCTTTTGCCTTACATTATGTTAATAATGCCCAAGAAATGTGTAATAGTGGAATACATACGGATATATTTAGCATGAGGAATTTGTTATAGTTAATGCGGCCTGGCGTGCCGTTCATTCATGTGAGAATTTATCCGGGTAGGTCTAGGGACGCTGTATGTCAATTTCCATGCATGGAAATCCGTGCTCATCCTGTTATTTATTTGTTCGTATTTTCAGACAAAATGAAAATATGTAATAAAAATACTGCGTAATATGGTTACCTCAGAATAACTTAAAAATAACCTGACTCTTTTATATACTCTTTATTTGGGTTCTGAAAACTATCGTTCTTAAATAACTGTAGAAGAGCAAATCCAATTCCAATCTAGAAACTCCTAGATAGTTACAGATGTCTACTCTGGTTTCCTTCTAAAGTCGTCTGCATGTAAGAGCAATGAGCATCAATATCTACATATTATTTATAAATATATTAAGCTATAAAGGGTCTAAAACAGAACCCTGAGGCACATCTGATGTAGCGAATTTAACCAAGATTCTAGATATAAGTGATTGTGATGTAAATTTAGAAAAAAGCTAAATTTTTTTATTTTTTAATAGACTGTCAGTTTATCAAAAACTTTAGATTAGTCTATTTGTATACATGAAAATAATTAGTCACTAAAACAAAATTTAAGAAAACAATTTTTGGAAAATTTTTTTAGAAATTTTCAGGTTGCTAATTCATCCAATAGTCAATTGAACAAAATTGAAGAAAAGAGTATTCGAAAAATTTCCAAGTTGCCAAGTAATTTGAACAAAATTCAAGAAAATAACTTTTTGGGAAATTTTTTTAAAATTTTCAAGTGGCTAATCCAATTGGTTTTATAAAGCTTTAGAAAATTTTATTAATAATAGTGATTGGTGAAGTTGCTAACAGTCATTCAATCAGGCAAATGAACTGAATTTAAAAAAAATTTCAAGGTGCCAATAGTCATTCAATTAGTAACTAAAACAAAATTTAAGAAAAAACTTTTTAGTCATTCAATTAATCAAATGAGCAAAATTAAGAAACAAGTATTCGAAATATTTTCAAGTTGCTAATTAGTATCCAATTGGTTTTATAAAGCTTTAGAAAATATTATTATATATATAATAGTGATTGGTGAAGTTTCTAATAGTCATTCAATTAGTCAAATGAACCAAATTTAAAGAAAAAAATTCAAGGGGCTAATAATCATCCAATTAATACGAATTAATAAAAAAAAAAATTAATTTTTAAATGAATTTTAAGTTGCTAATAGTTTTATCCAATTAGTCACAAGAACAAAATTTAAAACAACAATGTTTTTAAAAATTTTTGAAAAAAGTTGTCAAGTTATCCAATTAATTAGTAATTTGAACAAAATTTTAAAAAAAACATCATTTCTGAGAAATCTTTAAACATTTTCAAGTTGCTAATACTACATCCAATTGGTTTCATAAAACTTTAAAAAAATTTAGTTAATAATAGAATTAGTGAAATTGCTAATAGTCATCCAATTAGTCAAATGAACAAAATGTTAACAAAATTTAATAAAACAATTTTTCGAAAAATTTTGGAAAAATTTTCAAGTTGCTAATAATAGTTGGATTCATAAAGCTTTAGAAAATTTTGTTAATAACAGTGATTGGTGAAGTTGCTAATAGTCATCCAATTAGCCAAATGAACAAAATAAAAAAAAATGTAAGGTCATTCAATTAGTCAATCAAAATTTTTGGAAAAATGTTTGAAAAATTTTCATGTTGCTAAGACATCCAATTAATCAAATGAACAAAATTTAAGAAAAAAGTATTCGAAAAATTTTCAAGTTGCCAAGTCATCCAATTAATTAGTCATAAAAAAAAAATTTAAGAAAAAAATTTTTCGGGATATATTTTTAAAAATTTTCAAGTTTCAATTTTCAAAATTGGTTTTATAAAGCTTTAGAAAATGTTATTATTAATAGTGATTGGTGACGTTGCTAATAGGTATCCAATGAACAAAATTTAAAGAAAAAAATTCAAAGTGCTAATAGTATTCCAATTAAAAATTTTTTTTTTTAGTTTTTGAAAATTTTCAAGTTGCTAAGTCATCCAACTAGTCGCTAGGCCCAAATGTTTCAAAAAAAATATATTTGGGAAAAGTTGCCGTCATTCAATTAGTCATTTGAACAAAATTTAAATAAAAATTTCTGTAATTTTTAAAAAATAGTCATTAAAAATTTTATTAATAATACGTAGTTATGCGTGAAGTTGCTAATATTCTCCCAATTAGTCAAATGAACATAATAAACAAAAATAAGGTCATTCAATTAGTCACTAATACAAGATTTAAGAAAAAATTGTTCTGGAATTTTTTGAAAAATTTTCAAATTGCTAATAAGTCATCCAATTGGTTTAATAAAGCTTTAGAAAATTTTATTAACAATAGTGATTGGCGAAGTTGCTATTAAGTCATCCAATTAGTCAAATGAACAAATTCTAAAGAAAAAAATTCAAGGTACTAGTAGTCATCCAATTATAGTCATTTAAACAAAATTTTCAAAAAAATTTTGAAACATTTTCAAGTTGCTGATAGTCATCCAATTAGTCACAAGCACAACATTTAAGAAAACAAATTTTTGAAAGATTTTCATGCTGCTAAGTCATCCAATTAATCAAATGAACAAAATTTAAGAAAAAGTATTCGAAAAATTTTCAAGTTGCCAAGTCTTCCATTTAGTCATTTGAACAAAATATAAGAAAAATTTTCAATTTGCTAATAGTCATCCAATTAGTCACTAGCACATAATTTCAGAAAATTATGTTGAAAATAGTTGCCATACCGTTCAATTAGTCATTTGAACAAAATTTAAATAAAAATATCTGTAAATGTTTTAAAAATAGTCATTAAAAAATTTATTAATAATAGTGATGCGTGAAGTTGCTAATATTCATTCAATTAGTCAAATGAACATAATAAAAAAAAATAAGGTCATTTAATTAGTCACTAAAACAAAATTGAAGAAAAAATTGTTTCGAAAAATTTTTGAGAAATTTTCAAGTTGCTAATAGTCATCCAATTGGTTTCTTAAAGCTTTGGAAATTTTTGTTAATAACAGAGATTGCGGTGAAGTTGTTAATAATCATCCAGTTAGCCAAATAAACACAATTAAAAAAAATTTAAATGTGCTAATAGTCATTCAATTAGTCACTAAAACTAAATTTTTCGAATTTTTTTTTTTATAATTTTTAAGTTGGCTAAAGTTTAAGAAAATAAATTTTCTAATCGATTTCATAAAGCTTTGCACCCAGTCAGTATACAATTACTATGGCAATAGTTAAATATTGAGTTAGAAGGAAAATATTTGTTGTAGTTGACCTTCTTTTAATAAAACTTCTCAAAATATTGTTAGTAATAGTGATTGGTCGATAATTTTATATTTACTGATTAAAACGCCTTCTATAAAATGCGGTCAGTATCACCGATAGTAGTTAACTATTGGAGTTGTACAGGAAATGTTTGAAGCAGTTTATCTTTGTTTCATAAAGTCTTACAAAATATTTATTAATAATAATGATTGAATTTTCCATAGCATTAAAAAATGCATTCATAATAGCGATTAGCCGCTAATTTTATGTACAGGGTGAATCTTTAAGTGGGAGTCATATGTTTATGGGTTAATAGTCAGTCGTCAGTAAAATGGCAGAGTTATGAGTTATTTTTTAAATGTACGGTTCAAGTGTTATTCCTGTAATTTCAGCGCCATTGGACAAGTTTTCGGTGCACTTAAGTCTGACCGGCCGACAGTGTTGCCATTTTAATTAAAGCTTAGATGATATAAAACCAGTCAATTATATTTACATTTTCACTTTTCATTAACAATCCAGAGGTACCCAATCAAGAGAGAGATAAGGGCATTGAAAATGAAAAATTAAGGGGACGGCTGCATAAAGGCTTTACGAAGAAGAATATCCTAACAAACCAAAAAAAAAAAAAAAATGTTCCCGAGGCTAATTCAACATCTCAGTTTACTATCAAACTCCTCGTATTTTATTTGATTCGTGAAGCTTGGCAACAACACACTGATCAGGAATAATGCGCGATCGCCTCAGTTATTAGTCATTACTCTCATTAGCGCGTTCCACTGGCGGGGTACCCAAATTAAAATAAAAGGGTTTAATCCAACAATTATGATTTCCATTAAAGAAACAACAGAAGAAGAAGAATTGAATGACTGTTAACTTGAAACAATCAAAGTTCAGGGTTACAATGTTTAGTGGCCTTGCTAAAATAAACCATGTTTGAAAAGACGTTGGTATTTTCTTACAGAAGGAATACTGCAAAGCAGTTATAAATACTAAGGAAGAACAATGGGCAAATTTAAGAATCCAACAATAATTTCAAGGTCACGTGGGGTACAATAAATAAAATGAAGGGCAATAATAACAAATTCCGTATTATATCTATAATTAAAGATGGCGGAAAAATTCCAGATACTAAAATAACTAATAATTTTAATCAACATCTTATACATCAACTAGTAATTATGATTTAATTCCTATTTTGGGACCTGATACTTAATTAATAATTTAAAATCGTCTAATTCATAGGGATATGATAACATATCCAATAATTTAATTAAACCTAAATATAGTTGTATACAATAGTGTTCCTTGTAAGTAGATAGCTAAGGTAAGTCAAAATATAATTAAGAGCGATGGATGGTGATACCACTAGCCAAACATTCTTCTGAATGATTTACATATTTGTACGTTCTGTTAATATACTTTTTTGCTAATTGTTTGCTATATTTTTTATCAACGATGTTTGAACTTTCTGCATTGTACTTAATTGCGACAGTAATACCAGGAATAATATCAATAATAGTATCATCAAGAATGTTCTCCAAACCTTGACATTTTCGGTAAATAATGTACCAATATAGAACGAACTGCTTCTTCTTGAAGCGCACTTATACCGTGAGCCAAATAGCAAATCCTTCCATCGTCTTTGTTGTTATGAAAATACGAAAGTTTGTAATAGTCTGCATCCGCGTTTTTCACTGGAATTTTAATACGTTGTCCTTGCTGATCTTTATTGTTCATCTTTCATAGCTGAACTTCAGTTTGATACATATTTTAAATGAATCATAATTATGGGTTTATCCGATAAGGCACAATGTACGAATGCTGAAATGTTTGTCAGTTATTAACATTGGCCATAAACCCAGCAGGCATCGACCTTTATTCAATAAATGTAATTTGAAAGAAACAATCGGTCGTTTACAATTACAATTGATGGCAATTAGGAACGTCAATTACTCGAAAATAGTACATTTGTCTAATCTGAAAATGTTTGTTCAATAAGAATTTTCAAACCCAAAAGTATCCATATAATATTTATGTGAATAGCATGCAGTGTTTTTATGCAATTTTTTACCACTATTGACAAATATCTGTTAGTCATCCTGCTGTAGCTCTAGCGCAAATAATCCAGCCAATTAATTGCGTTCCAATAACTATCAGCCTCAATATCAATACCGTAAAATTTATGATACTTACTGGTTTCTTAGTTGCAGATTGCGAGTTATTTCCGAGAACAGATAAAGTGCAGAGAAATCATGTAACGGAAGTGGCAAATTTAATGGTCAACTGCAGCATAATTTAGTAGAGGAATTCTAAGTATGAACTTGAAATCATTTTATAATTGTAATAAAGAAAAAACGGAATACCTGGTGGATAAATATTTTTTGTATTATTTTAGAGCTTTGGAACTGAAAAGTTATTTCGTGCTCTTTATTAGTAATTATGGCAAGTAAGATGGAGGAAAAAGTTTTGCTAGGCTTAAGTCCGTTAACAATATTTTGCACTCTTGTGCAGGCCATAATCAAGAATGGAAAGGAAAAGTATCCACATAATGAACTAGTGGTGCTGGATAGATCAAGTTGGTTCTATAATGTGACCAATAACATCACGGACTTTAACTTTAGCTTGTTTTTTCTGGATTAATCACGAAACTAAAGAGTTCATTTTAAGAAACAGACTGAGGATTGAAAAAGCAGGAAAATTGGCATTTTTGTTCAAGTATTATAATGAGAATCAAAACTAAGTATTTCAGTTTAATATTTTTTATTTTCCATTGCAGCATTTGCTTGTGAAAGTTTGTTTCTTGTTTCTATAATTAAAAAAGACTGACTAAGTTATTTGTTTTCGTTCAATAAATCTTCTCAAAATTATCATTGGCTTTAATAAAAAAAATAGTGATATAAAAAGAAATAAGTTGATTTAAATTAACCCAAATCTGGACTAACTGTATGGCTATTCATTCGATTCTTCCTATTTTTCCTGTCCACCAGTTAGGGAAAGTCTTGTTGCTTTATATAGGAAAAAATCATAGATTTCTCTGACTGAATGAAGTATTCGAACACGTTTCATTTGTATGGGGTAATACTAATAAATCAAATCTAGATAAAAAGTATATAGCACCATAAAGGTACAGATATGCGATATATTATTAAATGGCAAACTGTTTCAGATAACAATCAACTCCCAGTTACATGTAAATATTAAACTCATTCCTCAGATATTTCAACGTAACATAAAAATGTGTGTAATATGAAATAAAAACACAAATAAAACTAAATCATACCTACTTAATGCATGGATTATTATGCAATGAGTCACATTCAAGTGAAACCGCCTAAATAATTTGCCAATTTTTATACGAATCCATTTGTGATAATACTCTTCCAATACTTGGAAAAAATATTATTTTATTCGCACTCGTACTGGGATTAAAAACTGGAAATTATAGAAATAAAAATTAATGATATCGCACGGACACGTAATTGCAATTTAGATAATAATACAAATACCACAATCAAGGGCATCCGCGAATTTTCGAACGCGTGCCTTTGACTAGACCATTACTAATGCGATTTCAATGTTATGCCGATTAAACTTGAGAAATAATAATTGCAATTACCTCTTGATCAGCTAGTTCCTCCATGTTGGGAGTAGGGACGACACTTGCTAGTATATTACACACTGAATCAGCGTAATAGGTAGCGTAAAAACTGCGAAATAAAACACGTGTCATCGCGACTGTGCTGGTTTGCTGGATATAATCAGGTTGAATAATTCGTCATGCCATTGCATCAGATGTACCATACATGTACATTGAATTTCTAGATTTGTTTTAGTTCATTTTCCGTGGGTTTCAATCTGAAATATTTCGCTAACTAAGAGATTTTTGTGGGTTCAAATAGAATTATATTCACAAAAGTTTGCACGAGTAGGAGAGCCCTCGACCACAATTTTCGACCTCGTCGTGACACGAGGATTCTATTTTTTTTTCAACAGTAGTTCATGTCAATATGGGAAAAAAATTATATTGCGACTGACGTCTATTTCATTGCTAAAGGGGTGAACAAAATTATCCAAGATGGAAAAAAAATGTGTCATAATAGTTATTCGATTATCCGAGCTCAGCCGCGGATGGATATTAAGCAACTAAATTTTCAGGGATCCGAGAGGAAGGTTGGTTCTAGCTCTCCTGAAAGATCGGTCGAAAAAGTCCTCCGTGGAGGGAAGCAAGGGCCCCCGGATAAGTCCTACATTTCTTCGGTAAAATCGACATTTTCAAAAAATTCATAACTCGTCTAATATTTGAGATGAACTTGAAGAAAAAGTGTTCTTCTCTGGATCCTCTAGATCCAAAGGGAAAGTAGCGTGTTTCTAAATGTTTAAAGATCGCTAAAATCCGACAAGATCGCCTCTTTTAAAAAATTCATAACTTCATTCATAAATCGAGAAAAACGATTACGCCCTGGGATTTTCTAAATTACATCTAGTTTTCAAAAATAAAATACGCCGCCGGTCCATCTCGAAGGAGGTGCGAGTTATTGAGCTCGGCTCGGACGCGTGTTTGGAGAAATTTGAAAAATTGAAAAAATTGCGAAAACACGAAATCTTTAAACGCTATTTCCAAATCGAAAAATAAGGTGTGTTATTATATTTTTCTACTTTTTTTACTATACATACACACAAAATTCAAAGTACCTATAGGTATATAAGCTTTAGTGCTTTTGTTTAGTCTTTCTTTTTTTACCATAATCTAGCATGTGCGAATCACAAAGTGATTCGCACATACTAGAATCCAAAATTTGCGTATACGATTCAATTGAATCAGTTTCTTGTAACGTTTGTGGCAAACAGGTATATACTGGGTGGGGCAATAGTGCGTCGGACCTCAATATCTCGAGTTCTACGATAGCTAGAAATTTTTAAAAAAATTGTAAGTAAAGTAGATAAAAAAGTCTATAACTGGAAATTATTTTCGAACATACAGGGCGAGCCAAGACAAAATTACAGGACCAAGTGCCTTTTTTTAAATGGAATGCTATGTATATCAGTACATTTTTTGAAGCCTCTTTCTATTGTCTATTCATTCCTATATTAGCATTGAATATCTCCCAACCACTTGGATGTAATGAATTTTTTTGTTAAAATAATGCAATCTGCAGATGGATATAAAAAAAAATCACCACAGTCATAATTATGGGTTTTAAGAAAAACTTATGTGAATACCAGTTACGACACATCTAATTAATGTTTTTGAATCATTTTCATTTCCTAAAACTGTACAGGGTGGCCAAAAATTATTTTTCAATTAAGAACTTTTTAAATTGAATTTTCTCAATTTTTTCAAATGGAACACCCTGTATATTTTTCAACGATGTGATGTAGAAATGAAAAACGAACATTTCTTGTAAGTACTTCCGTATGGCTAATTGCAACCAATTTCGTTTTGTAAATAAACAAGTGTCAAATTCAAGAATAAACTTGAAAAAAGAGGTTCCCTCAAAAAATTCATTAGAAAAATTTATAATAGGTGTTCGACGTGTTGCCCATTTTGATTGACATACGTCTTTATGCAATTTTGAAATGAGGCCATTTAGTGGGACCATTTCTTCCAATCCATTGAAATTAGTAAGTAGTATTTAACAGGTCCTTTACTGTAATGTTTTTTGTACATTTTTTTGCTGTTTCCGTTATTCGACAAGCAATAAAACCTCAGTTTGGTATAAACTGTCGTGTACAATGAAGCATTTATCACACTTATCGGTCGTTAGTTACAATTTGTATTGAATTTAAAATATTTGGAATTTTACAATATGAATTTTAATAATGCGGAACTTGTAGACATGACTTTTGTTTTGGGCGAGTCAGACAGAAATTGTTTACTTGCCAATAGAATTTATCACCAACGTTATCCTCAAAGAAGGATTCCTGATGTTAGGAGCTTCCAAAACCTTCTCGATAGATTTCTGGAAACTGGAAATGTCGAATATAAAAACAGTGAAAGAATAAAACGTGTTGTGAACGAAGAAAATGAGGTTTCTATGGTGCTGGCAACGGTTGAGAATCCCCATATTAGTCAAAGAGAAGTGAGCTCATTAATAGGAATAAGTAGACGGTCTGTGGGTCGAATCTTAAAAACAAATAAGTTGCATGCATATCATATTCAAATGCACCAGGAATTATCTGACGACGATTTTCAAAAGCGCCTACAATTTTGTAATTGGGCCAGAGGTAAAATGCAAGATGATGTCAACTTCTTCAATAATGTTTTATTCACTGATGAGGCAACTTTTCATAAAAATGGATTTGCTAATAGGCACAATTTCCATTATTATGCTTCGGAAAATCCTCACTTTGTATGCATGTTGATAACCAACACAGATGATCTATAAACGTTTGGAGAGGAATTATTGGAGAACATGTAATAGTGCCCCTTTTCTTTGATGGTACATTGACTGGAGCTATTTATCTTCATTTTTTGGAAAACTATCTGCCACAATTACTGGTAAATCTCCCTGAAAGAATTCGAAATAGGATGTGGTTTCAGCAAGATGGTGCTCCACCACATTATTTAAATGCAGTTAAATAATACCTACCCCCATCAATGGATTGGAAGAAATGGACCCACTAAATGACCTGCTAGATCCCCAGATCTTACAAAAATGGATTTCTTTTTATGAGGATACGTGAAGGAAATTATTTATAGAGACACACCAACTACAGTACAAAATATGAAGGAAAGAATAATAACTGCCTTTAGATCTATCACACCAGCAGTTTTAGGAACAGTAGGAACCTTATTTCAAAAGCGCATAGAGATGTGTGTCAATGAAAATGGGCAACATGTGGAACATTTATTATAATTTTTTCTACTGAGTTATTTGAAGAAACCTCTTTTTTAAGTTTATTTTTGAATTTTGTAATTATTGCTCAATAAAACGAAATTGGTTGCAATTACATAGGGAAGGACTTACAAAAAATTTTCCTGTTTCATTTCTTCATCACATCGTTGAAAAATATACGGGTGTTCCATTTGAAAAAAATTGAGAAAATTCAATTTAAAAAGTTCTTAATTGAAAAATAATTTTTGGCCACCCTGTACAGTTTTAGGAAATGAAAATGATTCAAAAACATTAATTAGATGTCTCGTAACTGGTGTTCACATAAGTTTTTCTTAAAACCCATAATTGTGACTGTGTTGATTTTTTTTTATATCCATCTGCAGATTGCATTATTTCAACAAAAAAATTCATTACATCCAAGTGGTTGGGAGATATTCAATGCTAATATAGGAATAAATAGAGCCTAGAAAGAGGCTCAAAAAATGTACTGATATACATAGCATTCCATTTAAAAAAAAGGCACTTGGTCCTGTAATTTCGTCTTGGCTCGCCCTGTATGTTCGAAAATAATTTCCAGCTATAGACATTTTTATCTACTTTACTTGCAATTTTTATAAAAATTTCTAGCCATCGTAGAACTCGAGATATCGGGTCCGACACACTATTGCTCCACCCTGTAGAAGCACAGTATTAAAATTTGTCCATGAATCTTCATAATTTAATTGAATTTCGTTTTACATACAACTCATAAAAAATCTGACAACAATGATATGAGAAAATGTCAAAAAACTGATATTAATTTTTAATTTTATTTTAATTAAAAAAGAAAAACGACATTTTAGCTTGATAAACAGATTCTGGTATATGTTCACAAAAAAGTACATAAAAAGACCTACTCTTAAAAAAAAAATTACCCTACGACCATTTTGCATTAAATAGCAAGCGTTTTAATTTTTTTCGAAAATGTTCAATTGTGACTGTAAAAATATATTTTATTTTATTTATTTAATCACGTATTTACAGCATGAAAATATATATTTTCTCCAATTTTCGTAAAGATCAGACGATTTTTACCCCACTAATTGCATTATTAGTAAAAAAATAATAAACTGAGAAACTTGGGTTTTTTGAGGTTTGGATGCACTTTTAATGTAACTATACTACAACAGTTTGATAGGTTATTCATTTACGAGTATTTTAGTTTTTTTTTTATTTTTCTACGACCAATAGAGCCGGAGATATTTAAAAAATAATGTAGCGATGCACTCGAAATGCATCGAAAATGCACTTTTATGCGCTTTTCTCGCGATTTTGATAATTTTTTCGGTTTTCGACTCATTTGCGTGTATAAAACAAAAACAAAAAAAAATCAACTTCCCGATTACATCACTTTAAAATTCCAATTTCCCTCCACTAGAAGCTCTACTTTTAATTATGGGTGGGAACAGAGCCGTAGTAATAATTTTGGCTTCCCTGACCTGATACATATGAAGCTCGTATTAAACTTATTTTACAAGTTGCAGAATTAATGAAGAACTAAACTAAAAGCTAGGGAAAATCACATCCCTTATTTAAAAAAATGTATGCAATTATAAAGTTAATTCAATGTTCCCTAGAATTTAACTTAAAATACGTTTTTTAAGATTTAATGTGTCATAATCCCTATTTTAATCAAATAACAAAAATATTTTTTTGTCTGAGATACTCCCAATAATTCCTAGACCTTTTACAGCGTCTATAAATTCCAAATCTAAATGAAACATTTTAGTACTTTGTTTACTCGCGGAGATTCGTCATTCTACATATCGTAAATCAATACGAAACATTGTTGTGATCGGAATAACAATTATTGACATACTGAGCTAATTAATTATGTTTAAATTCATCGGGACAGTCTGGGATTTCCGTACTCTTTGTATTGCAATTAACTACGGCCTACGTTTGTTTACTTTTATATAGAGCTGTTCCAAAAAGCGATCTGCGTAATTAATTATCGGCGCAAACATATCAGTGGAATTCTGATTCATCTACAGGTATACCGACTATTAAGTGCATTTTGACACGGCGAAATTAGGCGTAACATTTAAATTTACCTAGTAAAAGTAATGTGGCGGGCAAGGTCAAATAAAAAATAGGGGGTTCCTATTTTAGTTTTTATAATCGAGGGTTGTTAAGAGAAATTGCATAAAAATAAGAATCAACTGGTTGAGTATAGTAGAGGAGCCCTCGACCAGAATGTCAAAAAGAAGGAAAAATGAAGATTTTTTTTTAGGTCCATCTCCGATATTAGCCGAGATATGAATTTTTTAAAAAGGTCGATTTTGCCGCAAAACTGTACTTTTCCGGGGGCCCTTGCTCCCCTCCCCGGATTTTTTCGACCGAAATTTCGGGAGAGCTAGAACCAACCTTTCTCTCGGATAATCGAATAACTATTATGACCCATTTTTCTTACATCTACGATATTTTTTTTCACCCCTTTAGCAACGAGTGGACGTCAGTCACAATAGAATTTTTTTTTCATATTGACACGAACTGTTGAAAAAAAAATAGAATCCTCGTGTCGCGATGAGGTTGAAGATTGGTCGAGGGCTCTCCTACTATTAAACAAAAATCTGAACTTACATAGTTTCTTTTTTTGTCATCATTACATAAAACCACAAAAGAAAAGAATTAAATAAATGATACAGTTTGTAAACTGTATCAAAAATGTTGGAGATACCCCAGTCGCCAAAAAGAAGTAAATTTATAAAAATGTGTCCGCACCCTTTTGGAAACATTTCCTTAATATAGGCAACCTGTTATACACCAGTACCGATAAAGTTGTCTACTCAACAGGCAAATTAGTAACGCGAAAATTAAGATTAATTCAAATAATTAGTCAAATTTTAATACCTATTAAATTTATTGATTTTTTTATTATTTGTTATAACAAAACTTTATTAGGTTCCCAAGTACGCTGTGATTAATTGGGGGCTCTCTGGAAAACCACTGGTTTCGAAAATCCATGTACTTATAATCCAATTTTATAACTACCTATTTCACTATTTGGGGTCCTTTGTGAAATAGTTCTTTAAAATTCATGATTATAGTGAATAGTAATGCGCTTTCCTCCCTTCTCCTGGACTGGATTAACAACGAAAAAATAAAAATTTAATTCTCGTCGATCTGGCGAATGCTTGCAGGGTAATAATTCAAGCAAAATAAATAAAAAATAATACTTGTAAAAAAAACAATGGTACCTAACAAATACATATCCCAAAAATAAAAATAAATAATAAAAATGAACCTCGAAATGAACTGTTCTAGCAGCTAATTCATTTGGATTTTAAGCCATCCCTTAGGGAAGTCATAATGATTACTAATAGCAATAGCAAAAAGTTGATTTATAAAAAATTTAAGATAAATCAACTTTTTTTGGATAGGAATCGCAAGAAATGTGGTAATAAATCCCAAAAAAGTAAAGGAAGAGAAATAATTTATGAAATGCCACAATTAATATTTAAACAATAGTCATGAAACTGTTACAGCTTAACGCTATAGGGACAATATTTTGATTCCAATAGTTATTCCCTATGCGAATGATTATGGAGAAGGTTTTGTATTAATCGACGACAATGCCAGAACTCATCGGGCCCATATTGTTAACCAGACTTTGGAAGATAGGATGGATTGGCCTGCAAAGTCACCCGATCTAAATCTGATTGAAAACCTAAAATTGTTGGTAGTTTCACCTGAAACTCTAGAAGATCTGGCTCGAGCCATTGAGGAGGATTAGAAAAATGTCCCATGGATTAGGAAAATGTCCCATAAAATTATAATAATCTTGTCTTGCGTATGCCTAACAGATGTCAGAAATATCAGAGGAGGACCTAGTATTAGACTACTTCTTTTATCGACTTAAATTTGTATTTTTATTGTTGTGATGGCGTCTTCTTACGTAACCTGTACTGTTTGTAACTGGCTACTTACAAACAGAACTCTCTGGCTTTGTAACACTTTTTAGACGGAACCTCGGGCGCCAGTTCCTTAATTTTTAAGTGCAAAGAGCAGCACTTGTTTGGTTCTCCGGGGTGAAAAAGTTTAGGGCTAGCTAACAGATGGAGATACGGTTATTTATCCAGGGGTCTTAAGATGATTGTCTTGTCAACTGGACTTGGACAATTTCTCAAACGGGTTAATTAGAAATAAATAATTGAAATAATAACTCGTGAATTTTACCTATGTATACCAACGTATTTATTTATTAAAACAGTAATGAATAAATCAATAAACAGGATATTTCAGCGACTTTGCATTCGAGTGTGTACCAATTTGATAACGATAATAAATATGCGGGCTGGCAATCAAGAGTATATACGCGTGAATATGATTTTATTTCGGAAGGAGGTGAGTTTTGATAGCCAGTGTCTCTTTTCGCGGCTGAAACGATTTCTGACGGCAAGCAAACGGAATTTCCAACAGGATATAGTACGAACGGCAAGCAATCGGTTAGCTATATATATTCTTGTCTACACAGAGGGTTTTACAATACGGCGAACTACTGCCACAAACGTAGAGCTATTTAACAAGGACTATTTTTCGTAAGTTAAGTTCTCCGGTAGAACTTTATGCACTGAGGCCTTAAAGATTGCCCGACCGAGCAGCAAAACCCCGTATATTCAAAAATAAGCGAGATATAAAAAATCGGCCGAATTCGTTTTTTCTAAATGCTCCATAGATTACCCTGATATAAAAAACTTAATTCGATTTTGGTTTTCCTAAATTTTCGGTAAGAATGAAATTTTGATTTTTTGTTAAGGATTTAGTATACACCCTAGACATGCAATTTTGAGCACAATGGAAAATTGGTATTCAAGCCAGTTTTTGTCAACGAAATTTCCAAAAAAGTCCTGAAAACCGTATTTCGATATTCCAAATCGTTTAGAAGATACATGCTTTCAAAATGACCTTGGAAATTTGAATTCAGCAGTGTACTTTTACTAGCGCTTATTATTGGATGCGTCCTAGCCACCTGTGCTCAACTCCAGACAAGACTTATAGAACGTAGGATAGGTACAGGGTTAGTTTTATTAATGTAAACCCCCCATTATTATTTTTATTTTTGACCGATTCGAAAAATTAAAATACTGGCCTTACACGGTTTTTTACGCAACGTTTAATAAAATTCGAACGGAGTCCAGACCTTAATCCAGTAGATTATTTTCTTTGGGATCGCTCAAAGAAAAAATTTACAGTGAACCAGTGAAAAATTTTAAACAGTAAAAAAATCAAATTGTAAAAAATATAACTTTGCTAAATTTGGATGCAGTACTTTTTCTTCCAAAAATTCTTTCGAATTTTATTAAACGTGGTTTGCTAAAATTCTTCCGAATTTGTGACGTTGCGTAATGAAACATGCATATTATTGGAGTTCATAACATCAAGAGGTGTGGCGTAATTCCCCCAACGTTACGTGACCACTCATGTGAGCCATTGAGTTCCACGCCATCGGGAGGCGTGGCTTCATACAATTTCGCAAATACAAGCGGAATCTACAGTAAATTGAAGCCTAGATTTTTATATATTTTGGAAGAAGGTGATGCACAAAATGTAAATTTATATTGTGCTCTTTAAATTATAAACCAATCCCCTTGTCGCTTCTCTCCCCTCCATCTTATCTGCCCCGTTCTATGAACTCCAGATTCGCGACGCTGACCTGTCTAAAAAATTCCCGCTGCGATTTTTTTAATGCATTGGTAACCGTTATATCACATTCGGAGGCGCGCAGGTATTCGACTACTTGTAATACACAGGTTTGAAATAAGTATTTAACCCAAAGCAAACACAAACAAAATAACATTCCGATGTGCAGATTAAACAAATCCTCGAAACCTGTTACACACTTCTTTGATTTTTATGCCGTTGCGGATTTTCCATCCACATAGTCATTCTCATTCGGGATGCCGTTTGACTAGTTTTACAAAATAGCGAGGCAATAACAATTTTATCCATTGTGTTTCCAGTTCGTGATGGCGTTGGTGTTACTTCTTGTTTTTGTCGTTAATATTTATACAGTTTTGTGTGCATCAGGTACCATTAGCTTGGGTGAGTTTTGTTTCCTTTATTTTCGTATCGTGAAGTCAGAGATAATATATTATCAACAATTCCTTTGATATATCAGGTGGCCCAAAAAAAAACTGGAATTTTCATTTTTCTTATAACTTCTTTATTTTTTCACCGATTTTTTACTTTTTGGACTCGTTTGACAGCTAAAGCTTCCAGCTAAATGATTCTCTATCAGAAACTCATATTATGATCATAAATGTCAAGGCAGACGTATTTAAACTTGAGAAATTTTTAATAACTGCTGGAATTTTGTTGAAACGCTGTATTTACAAACGGTTTATTTTATCATCATGACTGGTCTTGTGGCAATATTTTGAGGGGTAGTTTTTAAAAATCGGTCAAAGTAAAATTGTAGAGGCGTGTTATAAACGCGTCGACAGTAATGGTAATTGATTTTTAACAGTTAGCTGTGACAGAATTGTCATCAGCTTGGTGATAATAAAAATTATTGCAATAATAGTATGAAACGAAGACAAAATTTTCTTTAAAAATTTACTGGAGTAATTAAATTAAAGTAAATTAAAGTTCCAATTTTTTTGTGACAGCTGTCAAAGTGACGTTTTCTCGAATTTTTTTTTGACAGCTGTCAAAGTGACGTTTTCTCGAAAAAAAATTTTGTAACAGCTGTCAAAGTGACGTTTTCTCTAAAAAAATATTTTTGTGACAGCTGTCGAAGTGACGTTTCCGTAAAAAAAATAATTTTTGTGACAGCTGCCAAAAAACTATCAAAGTGACGTTTCAATGTCAAAGGGAAAGGGGGCGGCCGGCGCCATCTACGAACCGAGAACGGTTTCGGGGCGCCGAAGACGTCCGGATTCCGAAACCGCGCGGTCGGTTCCGTCCCGGGACCGATATTAAGAAAAACGTCAAATTCGGACCATAACCTCAAACTTTTATCGCGACGCACTGTAGATTTCGAGAGAGACCTAAAAGCGGCACTTTGACGTTGATGTTGTAATTTTTATGTATAATTGTCAAGACCTGCGCGCGCATGGATTTTGGACGGTTCTGCGCGCGCTTCCGGCGGCCATTGGTCTCCTGTCTCTTTTTAATTTCGCAATACCAATATATTTGACAACAAACATTTTTCACTGACGTTTTCGATGAGTTTCGTGAGTTTTTTAAAGCAAAATAATACATAAGATAATAATGGAGAGTCTCGAAAGTGAAGATGATTTATTCTATACCCCACCAGAAATATCAGATGCAGTCAACTCTGTTATACCAGACGGCAGTATGAACAATAGGTATGTGACGTGCAAAATATTTTGCAACCTAGTGTGGTAACGCAAAAAAATTATGTCAATGAAAAAATGTTTCATTTTAGACACTGACGTTAATGCGCAAACATAGCCTTTTTTGACACTTGTAGAAAAAATATAAATTTTTCGGAATTTCGGCAAACTTTAGAGCACATGCGCTATCGGAAGATATGAACCTATTTTATTAATTTTTTTACCCTTTCTTAGTCGCCCCAATTAGCAATTTTTCCGTGGTATTACGACTTGAAAGAAAAAAATTTGAATTTTTACCCACCCTAATTATATTTATATTTTCTTAATAATCCGTATATTAAGTATTTGCATACCATCTGAATATTGCTGAAGGAAATTTTTACAAATAATTTTTATTATCCACGGAATAGATGTAAATGGAGACTTCTCCTCTCCTCTCCTCTCCTCTCCTCTCCTCTCCTCTCCTCTCCTCTCCTCTCCTCTCCTCTCCTCTCCTCTCCTCTCCTCTTCTCTCCTCCTACTTTTCATAACTTTATGTCCAATACATTTTATATTTGCATATGTTCACAGAAAGAGAACGTTAACTTAAATATATAAAATAATTATCAGTTTAAGTACGAAAATCCGCTTGTAGAAACTTAAATAATTAATAATTGTTAAATATAGTTTGTTGTCACCGTGACGTTATCCACATGTTAGCAAAGTGGCTCTTAAACTACTGGTACAATTTATATCAAGAGCCGTATCAGATTTGTTAAAATAGATAATTCATTGATTGATTGATGCTACTATCTGATCTTGTCATTTTCACTTGACTCTTTTTGTTATCAGCAGGTTCGTGTCATGTACCATGCTTGAACTCGTAGAATTCCCCCTTGAAAACGCGTAATTTATTAATTACGTTAATCGAGTTGAAGCTAAAACGAAATTAATGTTTTTTTTAACTTTAGACGCCCTATAACCACATACTCATACTCGTTAATATGCTTTGGTTTTCAGTTTGCTAGAGTAGAACATCTAAAGGAATAATGTATAGATTCGATTTTTCTTTAGGCTATTGACTGACTTGTGTACAATCGTCTATTAATTCTTGCTATAGTAAATAATCTTTATTTACCCTTTCCAATAATTTATTTTGTAATTTTTCTGTAAAATTATAATATTATTAATTTTTTTTAATATCCATTTATACTTATTTCAGAATACAAGCCAATAAGACCGTCTTACGCTGGAATTACAGGAGGCGGTAACTACATAAGTCAAACAATCCCACCTGGTACGCCATGGCCTTCAAAAATAGAGGACTATGAGAGTTTCACTAAACCTTCCACTAAATTCAATCCAGAAGGTACATCTTTTACCAAACCTGAATATCACAAAGAACAGGATATTACGAAAGAAACGACTGCAATATATTCATCGAAAAAGCCTAATGTGGAGGATACGATTAAAGAAACAACTTCATTGTTTTCCACAAGTGTAGGAAGTTTTAAACCTGAGGATGAGGCAACAATACCTCCACAGTTATTAAACCCAAATAGACCATCCTTTGCTGGCATTACTGGAGGACATTCTAAACCTCAAATTATTCCTCTTGGAAAACCTTGGCCTGCCAAAACTGAGGATTATGAAGGTTCTAGTTCGACATCGAACAAACCTAGTGTGGAAGATATCATTAAAGAAACAACTTCATTGTTTGCCTCAAGTGTAGGCAGTTTTAAACCTGACGATGAGGCAATAATACGTCCACAGTTACCAAACCCAAATAGACCATCTTTTGCTGGCATTACTGGAGGAAATTCTAAACCTCAAGTCATTCCACCTGGAAAACCTTGGCCTGCCAAAACCGAGGATTATGAAGGTTCTAGTTCGACATCGAAAGAACCTAGTGTGGAAGATACCATTAAAGAAACAACTTCATTGTTTGCCTCAAGTGCAGGCAGTTTTAAACCTGAGGATGAGGCAATAATATCTCCACAGGTACCAAACCCAAATAGACCATCTTTTGCTGGCATTACTGGAGGAAATTCTAAACCTCATATTATTCCACCTGGAAAACCTTGGCCTGCCAAAACCGAGGATTATGAAGGTTCTAGTTCGACATCGAACAAACCTAATGTGGAGGATACCATTAAAGAAACAACTTCATTGTTTGCCTCAAGTGCAGGCAGTTTTAAACCTGAGGATGAGGCAATAATATCTCCACAGTTACCAAACCCAAATAGACCATCTTTTGCTGGCATTACTGGAGGCAATTCTAAACCTCAAATTATTCCACCTGGAAAACCTTGGCCTGCCAAAACCGAGGATTATGAAGGTTCTAGTTCGACATCGAAAGAACCTAGTGTGGAAGATACCATTAAAGAAACAACTTCATTGTTTGCCTCAAGTGCAGGCAGTTTTAAACCTGAGGATGAGGCAATAATATCTCCACAGGTACCAAACCCAAATAGACCATCTTTTGCTGGCATTACTGGAGGCAATTCTAAACCTCATATTATTCCACCTGGAAAACCTTGGTCTGCCAAAACCGAGGATTATGAAGGTTCTAGTTCGACTTCGAAAAAACCTAGTGTGGAAGATACCATTAAAGAAACAACTTCATTGTTTGCCTCAAGTGCAGGCAGTTTTAAACCTGAGGATGAGGCAATAATATCTCCACAGTTACCAAACCCAAATAGACCATCTTTTGCTGGCATTACTGGAGGCAATTCTAAACCTCAAATTATTCCACCTGGAAAACCTTGGCCTGCCAAAACTGAGGATTATGAAGGTTCTAGTTCAACATCGAAAAAACCTAGTGTGGAAGATACCATTAAAGAAACAACTTCATTGTTTGCCTCAAGTGCAGGCAGTTTTAAACCTGAGGATGAGGCAATAATATCTCCACAGGTACCAAACCCAAATAGACCATCCTTTGCTGGAATTACAGGAGGACATTCCAAACCTCAAATTATTCCTCCTGGAAAACCTTGGCCTGCAAGTCCTGAAGATTATGAAGATTCGACATCGAAAAAACCTAGTGTGGAAGATACGATTAAAGAAACTACTACACCCTTTTCAACAAGTGTAGGCAATTTTAAACCTGAGGACGAGGCAATAATACCTCCACAGTTACCAAACCCAAATAGACCATCTTTTGCTGGCATTACTGGGGGAAATTCCAAACCTCAAGTCATTCCACCTGGAAAACCTTGGCCTGCCAAAACTGAGGATTATGAAGGTTCTAGTTCGACATCGAAAAAACCTAGTGTGGAAGATACCATTAAAGAAACAACTTCATTGTTTGCCTCAAGTGCAGGCAGTTTTAAACCTGAGGATGAGGCAATAATGTCTCCACAGGTACCAAACCCAAATAGACCATCTTTTGCTGGCATTACTGGAGGCAATTCTAAACCCCAAATTATTCCACCTGCAAAACCTTGGCCTGCCAGACCTGAGGATTATGACGGTACTAGTTCGACGTCGAAAAAACCTAATGTGGAGGATACGATTAAAGAAACAATTTCTTTGTTTGCCACAAGTGGAGGCAGTTTTAAACCTGAGGATGAGGCAATAATATCTCCACAGGTACCAAACCCAAATAGACCATCTTTTGCTGGCATTACTGGAGGAAATTCAAAACCTCAAGTCATTCCACCTGGAAAACCTTGGCCTGCCAAAACCGAAGATTATGAAGGTTCTAGTTCGACATCGAAAAAACCTAGTGTGGAAGATACCATTAAAGAAACAACTTCATTGTTTGCCTCAAGTGCAGGCAGTTTTAAACCTGAGGATGAGGCAATAATATCTCCACAGGTACCAAACCCAAATAGACCATCTTTTGCTGGCATTACTGGAGGAAATTCTAAACCTCAAGTCATTCCACCTGGAAAACCTTGGCCTGCCAAAACCGAGGATTATGAAGGTTCTAGTTCGACTTCGAAAAAACCTAGTGTGGAAGATACCATTAAAGAAACAACTTCATTGTTTGCCTCAAGTGCAGGCAGTTTTAAACCTGAGGATGGGGCAATAATATCTCCACAGTTACCAAACCCAAATAGACCATCTTTTGCTGGCATTACTGGAGGCAATTCTAAACCTCAAATTATTCCACCTGGAAAACCTTGGCCTGCCAAAACCGAGGATTATGAAGGTTCTAGTTCGACATCGAAAGAACCTAGTGTGGAAGATACCATTAAAGAAACAACTTCATTGTTTGCCTCAAGTGCAGGCAGTTTTAAACCTGAGGATGAGGCAATAATATCTCCACAGGTACCAAACCCAAATAGACCATCTTTTGCTGGCATTACTGGAGGCAATTCTAAACCTCATATTATTCCACCTGGAAAACCTTGGTCTGCCAAAACCGAGGATTATGAAGGTTCTAGTTCGACTTCGAAAAAACCTAGTGTGGAAGATACCATTAAAGAAACAACTTCATTGTTTGCCTCAAGTGCAGGCAGTTTTAAACCTGAGGATGAGGCAATAATATCTCCACAGTTACCAAACCCAAATAGACCATCTTTTGCTGGCATTACTGGAGGCAATTCTAAACCTCAAATTATTCCACCTGGAAAACCTTGGCCTGCCAAAACTGAGGATTATGAAGGTTCTAGTTCAACATCGAAAAAACCTAGTGTGGAAGATACCATTAAAGAAACAACTTCATTGTTTGCCTCAAGTGCAGGCAGTTTTAAACCTGAGGATGAGGCAATAATATCTCCACAGGTACCAAACCCAAATAGACCATCCTTTGCTGGAATTACAGGAGGACATTCCAAACCTCAAATTATTCCTCCTGGAAAACCTTGGCCTGCAAGTCCTGAAGATTATGAAGATTCGACATCGAAAAAACCTAGTGTGGAAGATACGATTAAAGAAACTACTACACCCTTTTCAACAAGTGTAGGCAATTTTAAACCTGAGGACGAGGCAATAATACCTCCACAGTTACCAAACCCAAATAGACCATCTTTTGCTGGCATTACTGGGGGAAATTCCAAACCTCAAGTCATTCCACCTGGAAAACCTTGGCCTGCCAAAACTGAGGATTATGAAGGTTCTAGTTCGACATCGAAAAAACCTAGTGTGGAAGATACCATTAAAGAAACAACTTCATTGTTTGCCTCAAGTGCAGGCAGTTTTAAACCTGAGGATGAGGCAATAATGTCTCCACAGGTACCAAACCCAAATAGACCATCTTTTGCTGGCATTACTGGAGGCAATTCTAAACCCCAAATTATTCCACCTGCAAAACCTTGGCCTGCCAGACCTGAGGATTATGACGGTACTAGTTCGACGTCGAAAAAACCTAATGTGGAGGATACGATTAAAGAAACAATTTCTTTGTTTGCCACAAGTGGAGGCAGTTTTAAACCTGAGGATGAGGCAATAATATCTCCACAGGTACCAAACCCAAATAGACCATCTTTTGCTGGCATTACTGGAGGAAATTCAAAACCTCAAGTCATTCCACCTGGAAAACCTTGGCCTGCCAAAACCGAAGATTATGAAGGTTCTAGTTCGACATCGAAAAAACCTAGTGTGGAAGATACCATTAAAGAAACAACTTCATTGTTTGCCTCAAGTGCAGGCAGTTTTAAACCTGAGGATGAGGCAATAATATCTCCACAGGTACCAAACCCAAATAGACCATCTTTTGCTGGCATTACTGGAGGAAATTCTAAACCTCAAGTCATTCCACCTGGAAAACCTTGGCCTGCCAAAACCGAGGATTATGAAGGTTCTAGTTCGACTTCGAAAAAACCTAGTGTGGAAGATACCATTAAAGAAACAACTTCATTGTTTGCCTCAAGTGCAGGCAGTTTTAAACCTGAGGATGGGGCAATAATGTCTCCACAGGTACCAAACCCAAGTAGACCATTTTTTGCTGGCATTACTGGAGGAAATTCTAAACCTCAAGTCATTCCACCTGGAAAACCTTGGCCTGCCAAAACCGAGGATTATGAAGGTTCTAGTTTGACATCGAAAGAACCTAGTGTGGAAGATACCATTAAAGAAACAACTTCATTGTTTGCCTCAAGTGCAGGCAGTTTTAAACCTGAGGATGGGGCAATAATGTCTCCACAGGTACCAAACCCAAATAGACCATCTTTTGCTGGCATTACTGGAGGAAATTCTAAGCCTCACATTATTCCACCTGGAAAACCTGGGCCTGCCAGACCTGAGGATTATGAAAGGTTTAATTCAACAGCGAAAAAACCAAGTGTGGAGGATACGATTACAGAAACAACTTCATTGTCTTCCACAAGTGCAGGCAGTTTTAAACCTGAGGATGAGGCAATAATATCTCCACAGTTACCAAACCCAAATAGACCATCTTTTGCTGGCATTACTGGAGGTAATTCTAAACCTCAAATTATTCCACCTGGAAAACCTTGGCCTGCCAAAACTGAGGATTATGAAGGTTCTAGTTCAACATCAAAGAAACCTAATATGGAGGATACTATCAAAGAAACTACTACACACTCCTCTACAAGTGTAGGCAGTTTTAAACCTGAGGATGAGGCAATAATACCTCCACAGCTACCAAACCCAAATAGACCATCCTTTGCTGGCATTACTGGAGGACATTCTAAACCTCAAATTATTCCACCTGCAAAACCTTGGCCTGCCAGACCTGAGGATTATGAAGGTTCTAGTTCGACGTCGAAAAAACCAAATGTGGAGGATACGATTAAAGAAACTACTACACACTCTTCTGCAAGTGTAGGCAATTCAAAACCAGAGGATGACATAATAATATTTCCTGAGTCACGATAAAGTAGAACCTAAATTAAAATATTTCACACAAAGTAAGAGTGCCAGTGACGAAATTAAGTTCTTTTTCTTATCAAAGTCCTAAAGATATTACTATAGTTATAGTTATTAGTTATATATATATATATATATATATATATATATATATATATATCTTAGGAATCTCAGATTCTAAGAAAGCGTAGAATTCTTGAAGCCTTTTTCGTACCTACTATGTCTGATTTTAATGTTCAGTACGTACCAGCAAGTGATAATAATTTATTGTTGCTATATAATGTAATTTATCAGATATTCAAATATATATAATTTTTTAATCCAAGAATTCCTAGAATTATTCAATTCTGTCTGTCGTCACAATAAAGTACCTGAATCCTTTGTGCAATATTTTCCAAATTCATACTAATGAAAAACTTGGAAGATCGAATGTATTCCTAACTCTAAACTTAATAACCTAATACCTCATAAATTCTAGACCTACAAATCATAAACCGATGAGCCTTAAATCCATATACCATAAATTTATAAATCTTTAACCCATAAACTCATGAACGTTAAATCCATAAACCCTAAGCCCTTAAACTTTAACCCAATCAATAACAAATCTAGACTCATAGACCCTAAACTCATAATCCCTAAACCCACAACAGTATATCCATAAAATCTACAGAGAAACCCTAAACCTATAAACCTTAAACAAATAAATCCTAAATCCATGAGCTCGAAGCCCATAAATCTTAAACACTTAAATCCAAAATCCATAAACAGTCAGCCCTAAACTACTATCTTTGTGCCCATAAACTAGAAGGTACAGATGAGATGGGCTTATGGGTTTAGGCTATATCTGTATAGGATTTATGGGTTTAGGGCTTCAAGGTTTAGCTTTGATTGGTTTGTGTGTTTATGGTTAGTGGAACTAATTTGGTTGAGGGCTTATCGAGTTTTTATTTAGAATTTATAGGCTTTGGGTTCATGGATTTAGGTTGTCCAAAATTTGGGTGACTGGGTTATTGGGTTTCGGTTATAAAGTTAACAGGTTCATGGTTGACTATTTAAGGGCTTATGGGTATTATATGCATAAGTCATTTTGCCTTTGGATTTAAGGTTCAAATTCAAAGATCCATCGCTTTTAAATCTTTGATATTTATTTAGTATTTCTTATAAATATTCAAATTTATTCATCTTTAAAAATTTATAACTCCGATAAAAGAAATCATTGATGGGCAATTGGAAACTCATTTTGAAGAGAAATGATCTGAATTGTTTTTATTTCCTATACATAACCTCAAATATAGCCAAAAAAGCCATTTCTGGGTCATTTAACTTCTCTCTCACTTGGACGAGTCCATTCATGTAAAGTGCTGGTGAGAGCTAATAGAATGCCCTGAATTTGAATTATCCTAGAATATTTGGGACCAGGTAGATACGTACCCATTATCTTGGCTTAGAAATGAAACAATGCTGACTTCCACTAAATACATATATTTGCAACAACGTGCTAGTAAAAACAGAATGCCATTATAATGTACAGGTATTTTTTATCACCTTGCGAAGATTTTAAGACATATTATTTATCTTGTATGGACACGCAGTGCGGGTTCGTCTTCTTCAGTTTTCATTCGTTTTGTATTTCTTCTAAGCGAAATTTTTGATCCTTTCATAAATGAATGTTTAGATCTCCTCGTTAGTATGCTTCTGGAACCAAATCTACACAAACTGTTGTCCACTTCTGATCCAACTTTAGATTGCTCTGAGGTTTCCGATCTCTTTTCTTCTTGGTCCAAAATTCTTTTGCACAGAAACCATGAGTTTACCATCACCATGTGCTTCACATCTATAGTTGTTTTATGAGATGAAAGCAGCATTTTCGACTAAGGATTTTACTGGTACCGAACCATACTACTGCCTAACTAATGACGGTTGCTATTTGACAAAGACACTTTTTTTCTGTGACAGTAATATTATTTTTTCTTTGTCAGCTAATCTTGTGTCTACATTGTCATGATATTCCGTTTATTTTTGTAAATGCTCGTTAGTCATTTGTTTATTCCAAGCAGAGCCATAAATCAGAAAGATATAATCTTATCAAAACAGAACGGATTGTATCTCCTTTTGCACTTTTGATATGAGCATTTCACATTGGTGATTCAATTTGTCCTGTCAATGCAATGTGGTTTTTCTCATTGTACTAAGAATCCATTTAAATAAGAAAGTCGAAAAACCAGCGGTTTGAGCTTTCGTGGTCATTAATAAAATTCCTCGTCACATCTTTGGCACCGCAAGGGTCTATTTTGGGACCTATATTGTTCATTTTGTTTATTGACGACATTGTACTATGTGAACGTCAATTATTTTCTTTATGCTGATGATCTGAAATTATTTTGTACGGTGGGTTCTGCGGATAATTGTGCGTTACTTTAAAATAATTTAAATAGTGATCTTAATTTTTTCTCGATAGTAGCCAAAGCCTTCTACTGAAATATTATCAAATTTACCTGATATTTAAAATTCGTTGGACTCTAATGTCAAACCTTTAACAAATAAAAGCAACATTTAAGTAATGCTGATATTCGATAACAAAATAACAGTCTAGGAATAATATTAAAACGATGAATGATTAATACTCAAATGAGATTAAATTAATTCCGATACAGTCTTATCAGTTACATAAGCAACAAAAATAATTTCATTATCTACAATACATCTAGTATATTTATTAGAACTAATAAAGATAATAAAGCGCGAATCTTACGTAAAATAGAAAAAAACATTTATGAATAAAAATTTTATTAAAAATAAAATATACAGTTAAAACATAACAGACACGCAATGGAATAATAAATAATAGCTGGGGTATAATGTGACTTCTGTCTTCCATTTGTCACAAGTCATTAGGTACCTATTCTTTAATTCTTCATTGTGAAGACACGTTGGCTTAACACATTTCATGTGCAAATTTCTAACATAAAAATAACATTGGTATTTGATCAATTTAGGAACACATATTGAAGCAGCAAAGTCAATAACAAACACAATAATGATACAGTATTTGCCACAGCGCCGCCCTCAGTTGTGGTAGATACTGTTGTCGTAACTGTAGTATTTGGCGAAATTGTTGTACTATTGGGAGCAATTGTCGTGATATTAGGGGCAATTGTTGTAATATTGGGAGCAATTGTCGTGATATTAGGGGCAATTGTTGTAATATTGGGAGCAATTGTCGTGATATTAGGGGCAATTGTTGTAATATTGGGAGCAATTGTTGTGGTATTAGGAGCAATTGTTGTAATATTGGGAGCAATTGTTGTAGTATTAGGGGCAATTGTTGTAGTATTAGGAGCAATTGTTGTAGTATTAGGTGCAATTGTCGTAGTATTTGGTGCAATTGTCGTGGTATTAGGAGCGACTGTAGTAGTATTTGGAGCTATTGTTGTGGTATTGGGAGCAATTGTTGTGGTATTAGGGGCAATTGTTGTAGTATTGGGGGCAATTGTTGTGATATTAGGGGCAATTGTTGTAGTATTGGGAGCAATTGTTGTGGTATTAGGGGCAATTGTTGTAGTATTAGGAGAAATTGTTGTAGTATTAGGTGCAATTGTCGTAGTATTAGGTGCAATTGTCGTAGTATTAGGTGCAATTGTCGTGGTATTAGGAGCGACTGTAGTAGTATTTGGAGCTATTGTTGTGGTATAGGGAGCAATTGTTGTGGTATTAGGAGCAATTGTTGTAGTACTAGGGGCAATTGTTGTAGTATTGGGAGCAATTGTTGTAGTATTAGGTGCAATTGTCGTAGTATTTGGTGCAATTGTCGTGGTATTAGGAGCGACTGTAGTAGTATTTGGAGCTATTGTTGTGGTATAGGGAGCAATTGTTGTGGTATTAGGAGCAATTGTTGTAGTACTGGGGGCAATTGTTGTAGTATTGGGAGCAATTGTTGTAGTATTAGGTGCAATTGTCGTAGTATTTGGTGCAATTGTCGTGGTATTAGGAGCGACTGTAGTAGTATTTGGAGCTATTGTTGTGGTATTGGGAGCAATTGTTGTAGTATTAGGGGCAATTGTTGTAGTATTGGGGGCAATTGTTGTGATATTAGGGGCAATTGTTGTAGTATTGGGAGCAATTGTTGTGGTATTAGGGGCAATTGTTGTAGTATTAGGAGCAATTGTTGTGGTATTGGGGGCAATTGTTGTAGTATTAGGAGCAATTGTTGTGATATTAGGGGCAATTGTTGTAGTATTTGGAGCAATTGTTGTGGTATTAGGGGCAATTGTTGTAGTATTGGGAGCAATTGTTGTAGTGTTGGGTGCAATTGTCGTGGTATTAGGAGCAATTGTTGTAGTATTGGGAGCAATTGTTGTAGTATTAGGAGCAATTGTTGTAGTATTAGGTGCAATTGTCGTGATATTAGGAGCGACTGTAGTAGTATTTGGAGCTATTGTTGTGGTATTGGGAGCAATTGTCGTGGAATTAGGGGCAATTGTTGTAGTATTGGGAGCAATTGTTGTAGTATTAGGAGCAATTGTTGTAGTATTAGGTGCAATTGTCGTAGTATTAGGTGCAATTGTCGTAGTATTAGGAGCGACTGTAGTAGTATTTGGAGCTATTGTTGTGGTATTGGGAGCAATTGTTGTGGTATTAGGAGCAATTGTTGTTGTATTAGGGGCAATTGTTGTAGTATTGGGAGCAATTGTTGTGGTATTAGGGGCAATTGTAGTAGTATTGGGAGCAATTGTTGTAGTGTTGGGTGCAATTGTCGTGGTATTAGGAGCAATTGTTGTAGTATTGGGAGCAATTGTTGTGGTATTAGGAGCAATTGTTGTGGTATTAGGTGCAATTGTTGTAGTATTGGGAGCAATTGTTGTAGTATTAGGTGCAATTGTCGTGGTATTAGGGGCAATTGTTGTAGTATTTGGAAGAATTGTGGTTGTATTTGGGGCTATTGTGGTGGTATTAGGAAAACTAGTGGTGTCATTATTAGCTTCTACGACCAATAATTGTCTGGTAATAGCTAATTTAGTAACGTCACATTTGAGTACGGATTCTTCATCAGCTAAAGCTTCGCAAATATTATGATCTGATAGCAGGATACACTGTTTAAGTTTCTCGAGGTGCCCATCTGAAAGAAGAAAGAAATACAATTTAACTTTTATTATGATTATTTCTTAATTATGTTTTCTTTTCAGTTTATTATTGGAGTTGCAGCGTATTCACATCGTATATATTTTTACCTTCAGTCCAGTATTCGAGATTCAAGCATCCGTAATCAACGTCTACCAAATTTTGATCTAGTTCGTACCCAATGGAGAACGGCAATTCTGGAATATCTCTGCTACATTCCACTGGCAGGTTTTCTAGTTTACAGTCTGCTCCTCTGCAGGTCACGCATTTAGTTCCGGCACCTGAAATTAAAAAAAACGTAAATTTTTGGTTTCACCATAAATCGATTTTTATGTAAATTGTATATCTTCTAAATTTCAGTGAGTCCTATTGTTAACTCAGACGTACGATTAATCATTCAAAATAGTGAATATTGGAAAGGATAGGACACAGACCTGAGCCCTGAGGCACATCCGTGTTGTTGTGAATTCAGCTAACATTATTTTTCAAAAATTCTGTTAAATAATACGAAAATAGAATAGTTTATTGTAGTGACCCAAGAATTAGGCCTAGTATAAACTATTTAACTATTATTGGGTAAGAGAAGTGGTTGATAAAACATTTGATTAATTATTTACACGTCTTGCGATATATCTAGAAAGCTACATAATCGGAGAAAGGGTTTTCCCTTACATAATTTTTGTCTTTTTACTTTAAAATGACTGAGTACATCGGTACAACAATTAGTTTATTTAGGATTAACTGGGAATATAAATGATAAACATTCTATTTTAGAATAATCTGACAGAATTATTTCGAGTGTTTTTTAAATAATTAAATATAACTACCAGAATATATTCTAATAATAGAAGCATTGTAATTTTATGTTATATTTTTACACTTTACATTTTAGCACGTATTTTGGTAATCCATTGTTTCTTTATTATCTATCATTATGAAAAAAATTGTATTTCCTTAATATAATTTTAATAGTATTTTTTTAATTAACAAATCACACCCAAATAACGAATATTTTCCAGGGGGTTTTCTATTTTTGCTTTAGTAAATTTCATCACTCTGCTCCTTAATTAATTGATAATTTTTATATAACTTTCAATTTGGAAGTTCGATGCAACTACAAGGTTTCTATAAAATATTTCGAAATGTGCTAAGGCTATCGTGACTGACAAACAGACAGACAGACGAACATATATTCTTTAGAGAGTATTTTGAAGTAATTAAGTTTGTTAAGTAAGGGCTAGGAATAATATAAATATATAATAGTTGTTCTAAAATCGAATCATTTGACAGTGATTTCCTTCAAATTTTAAGCAGTATTGTCTATTTTTCGAGATTTCGTTGCTTAATAAGTCTTGAGAAAAATGGACACAAGTATACATTTTGTATGTCCAATTTGGTCCCGTAGTAACAAATTATATTAATTTATTGTAATTTTTTTCAAAATTTTTGTTACCTAGTTTTCACACATTTTTCCGGTGGCACCCCGATTATGCTAATACGCTCTTTTATAACTTACCATAATGACATTGTTAAAAGTGTTAAGCTGTTATGATTAAACCGGTGAAAAATTCGAATTATGTTTGAATAATGATACGCCTCTATTATCCTTTCTGTTTTTGAAGATAAACATTGTGAATCCGTTATAAAAACGTTTATAGCTTTATGGCTGTATTATAAAAGTGACGGAGTCAAAAAGGATATTGTAATTCAGCTGCATTTTTTACTGCGTACACATTTTACTACCAAAATTGTACTCACAATATTTATATCTAGATAGGCTCTGTTTGCACATTCGTCTGCCGCCTGGAAATCCCCAGAAATGCCTTCCTAGGTATCCAATACTTATTTCAAAAGTTTTATGAATTTAATTCAGCAAGGCTGGATGTTTTTAGAACAATTTAATTACTTCTTTTAATATAATAATATTAATAATAAAATAATAATAGATTTTAAAGAAAGAGAAGAGAAAGAGCATGAATATTAAGTTCTTATCAAAGATAATACCCAGTTATGTTATGTTCACCATCAATTGATAAAGTGAGGTTTATCTATAACTGAAATATATGTATGTGTGCTTTAGGCATGGATTTCTATAGATTGATTACTGAATTAAATCGG
This sequence comes from Rhagium mordax, assembly GCA_963680705.1. NCBI lineage: Eukaryota > Metazoa > Arthropoda > Insecta > Coleoptera > Cerambycidae > Rhagium > Rhagium mordax. The sequence goes on along the minus strand of OY796662.1, from coordinate 5,364,977 downwards.
GAGGTTTTAAAATTAAAGCTTATTTGAGTGTCACCAGCATAAATCTTTCTTAATCCTCGACGATCGCTACGAAATATAGCCTAAAAGATTTTCCCAACACGAAGACGCTTATAACCCTTTTGACAACATCCTGGGACTTTTCTTCATAAATAAAACTTTAATGAGCAGTCTTAAGCGATCAATAAGCACGAAAGAAATATAACTTAACTATCTACGTCGAAATAAAAATGAGTGATTTAAAAAATTGCGATCCACCCTTATCCCCAGTCTATAAATTGTTGGGTTTTGGATTCACTCTTTGCTTCTGGTGCAACAACTATGAGTGTTAAATCTCAACGTTCCGAACATGCTAACTAATCTGGTTTTACTTTCTTGGAGCTAAAAGATGCCCACCTCACCCCGGGGATAGCTGAATGACACCAGGTGCAATGTTACAGTGGGACCACCGGCACCTCCAAGAATATGCAAAAAATGATACTTCATAAATCTCCCTTTTTGAATCCCCCTACGTATATCCACGCACTATTTTCTATACAAATAAAATAATTATGAAAAACAAAATTATAAAAAAGTTATACTCACTATTTAATTAAACATAAATTAAACTAAAAAATACTGTTAACTGCACTTACTTTCTCCTACAGCCACTAGAATACAAACAGCAACGAAAAATTTCATTGTAACTGAATTTCAACAATTGGTCCTTAACTACCACTAATTAGTTACTGTTGAGACACTGGGAGCAACCGATATCCCACCGCAAATATATACATGAGATAGTTTTTATCATAAAAGATGACACCTTATTTTATGATAGATAAGCTATCGGGCTAGGAATAACTAATGCAGCATCTGAAAAGATAAACCGCAATGTTTCTGCGAGTTGTTTGGCAAAGCAAACGAATTTTTTTATCAGCCACCTTGGAGCGGCAAGGTTGTATGTAGTAAGTAACCACGCTAATTTTGAAATGCAGTGTTTAAAATTTCTTAAAATCAGTGTGCCAATTAGCGTGCTTCGGTTGAGTTGTCCACTGTAGTTTCTGTAGCAATATTTAATCAATGTTGATTTTTGATGGGCTTCAACATGAAGAAAATCGCTAGTTTGGTGATCTCACTTCGGACTAATTCTATGGCAAATTTAAATTCAAATATTTTTTGAGAGTTTGATTCAAAATGGATCAAATATGAAATATTAAAAAGGAATAAGGGTGCTTTTTGTTGGGGGTGAGTTTCACCCCAACTCGGAGGTTTCGAAGAAACGGAAAAAGGGACAGTTAGAACCAGTAGATCGTTGAATTTTACCCTAAAAAAAACCTATAACGGTGTTTTTGCTTTAATACTCGACGAGTTGAAAAGTCTGATTTTTAAGCAAAAAACACTGATTTTTCAAAGGTTTCAAGCAAATTACTCAAAAATGACACATTTTCGAAAAAGTTTGTCATAACAAAAAAGTTAGCTTTTGAAATAACAAAAATAATCCATGAAATATACATACTTTTCGATGGCGTCATTTTATGATAAATCTAAGTACATTTTTATCAGAAAATACATTGCGTCATTGAATAAACGGTGTTTTTTCATATAGTTCGCGTAAATAATTTAAATCCTTATTATAACTCTAGGAAAGTGACAATAAACGAACAAACATTCAATATATTATAAGCGTTTTGTACCCGATTCCGTCGGCATAAAATAATCTAGTTTCGAATAGGAGAAAAAATGTTGCCGAAATGTCAACAAAAAAAAAAATTCCTTTAAAGTCCGTTGTAAAAAATGCTTTGGTTAAAGGAGCTACGGCCTCCGGAAAAGCACCATTTTTCAGCAAAAGCGACCTTTTTAAAAAGTTTGTAACTCGAGTAATATCGGAGATGGGGGAAAACAAAAACGAGTTCTTCATTTATGCTTCATTTTGGTCGCCATCAAGGTCCATATCCTCCAGATCAAAATAGAAAGGCCCCTAAACATTTCTAAAGGTATACCGGGTGGCCACGAGTCAATGTACGCCCCCAATTTTTTGGTTGTTTTTGAATTTAAAAATTTCGTTTTTGGTATACGTGAATAAGACAAAAGTGGGCTATTTTTAGACTAATAGGAACAAAAATATTACTTCCGGTTGAACCGGAAGTGACATCAACTTTTTTTTCTTAAATGGAATGACCGTGTTTTTTTGTGGTGTTTTATAAAACATAAAATTCTAACTGCAACAGTATTTTCCAATTTCAAAAATTCCAAAAAATAAGTGAGATACGAACGATTTTTTATTTTGTACAAAATGGCCGCGTCAGATGAATGCGATGTAAGAAAATTACTAAGTAGGCTATGGAAATTATTAGCAAGGTAGTAAGCTTGTCTATAAAGAATAAAATAGTTATTTAAATTACTGATAGATACGACTATTACTAGGTTTTTTTCAAAAAACGGAATTTAATTTTCATTTTCATTTCCGTAGGGGTCCTATGGAAAATTTTTAAATGGAACTGCACTATTTTTTTTTTATTATTCGTACATAATGATTCATAAGCTTTAATTTTTTCACCAATAATCATTTCTTAACGAGATCCTTTGTAATAATAAAAGTGTATTTAAAAGGTAAGCACAAATTAAACAAGAAATACTTTTAATGAACCTTTTAAAAACACTTTTATTATTACAAAGGATCTCGTTAAGAAATGATTATTGGTGAAAAATTAAAGCTTATGAATCATTATGTACGAATATTAAAAAAAATAGTACAGTCCCATTTAAAAATTTTCCATAGGACCCCTACGGAAATGAAAATGAAAATTAAATTCCATTTTTTGAGAAAAACCTAAAAATAGTCGTATCTATCAGTAGTTTAAATAACTATTTTACTCTTTACAGACAGGGTAGTAACCTTGCTAATAATTATCATAGCCTACTTAGTAATTTTCTTACATCGCATTCATCTTACGCGGCCATTTTGTAAAAAATAAAAAATCCTTCGTATCTCACTTATTTTTTGGAATTTATGAAATTGGAAAAAACTGTTGCAGTTAGAATTTCATGTTTTATAAAACACCACCAAAGAAACATGGTCATTCCATTTAAGAAAAAAAAGTTGATGTCACTTCCGGAAGTGATATTTTCGTTCCTGTTAGTCTAAAAATAGCCCACTTTTCTCTTATTCATGTATACCAAAAACGAAATTTTTAAATTCAAAAACAACCAAAAAATTGGGGGCGTACATTGACTCGTCGCCACCCGGTATGTCGGGAGATTCGTCAAAATCCGAGAAAATTGTGCCTTTTTTCAAAAAATCTTTCTTTGGAAACAAAATCAAGAAAAACGATTTCGCCCTACGATTTTTAAATTTTGTCTGGTTTTCAAAAAAAAAATGTTTCTTGGTTTCTTAAAATGGGCCTGTACCAAATTTTATCGAAAACTTTTAAGTAATAACCATTTTGTATTTTGTATTTGGATTTTGTAGGAATGTGGCGCTTTTTGTTCCAAGAATTTTATAGAGTGACCTGCAAACAAATGGGCCACACTGTATATATATTATTTAACTCGGACATTAGAAAATGATGAAGAATTTGTTGAAAATTAGTTAATATTTCAGCAAAATGTAAAAAAGTATTATAAAATTTATTATAAATTATTATACATTTTTGAGCAAATGAGAGCTCCTGTTAAATTGTCTTTTCCTGAACCATTTTTACAAATTTCTTGGCTTAAATAAACTTATTGGGGTTTCTAAAATTACTAAGACAGCTATAAAAGATTTATCATTAAAACAAGTAACGTGCAGGTGAAAATAAATTTATTATTCTGAGAAATGTCGTACCTGCATATCGTATTTTACTATTATCAAGATATTATGACAATTTAAATGGTTATCGGATAATTTTATTTTAGATTATAAATTTCGCTATCAAATTATTTACCAAGAACAGTTAATAATAAAATATTGTTTTCTTAAACGGAATTCGCTTATTTGCACAGGAATTAATATCTTTAACGTGTACTGTATTGCAAATACGTAATCTACAATTAATTGTTGTATATTGTGACATTTTCCTCTGCTCCCTACGTTTGTTATAATTCAGTCTAGCTAATTTTCCAAGGAATCAAATCTGCATCAATACTAATAAAACCAAATTATTTTTATGTTTCCAATTAGGGCTTTGCGTATGTAATGAAATAAAAATAAATTTGCATTGGTAAAGACTGTCACGGAAATTGCGGCTGTAAAAAATTAGGAATTAACAGCTCCATGTTCTGCAAAGAATGTATGGGCTTAAATTGTGAAAACGCTGATGTTCCAGGAGTTACGGAAGAAGATGTCCAAAACGATGTTGATGAAGATCGAAAACATTATGGGAGAAATATAATAGATGTAATTTTCAAAAGAAGAATGTTTAAAACAGCTACAAATTAGTATCTAAGATCATTATGAATAACAAAATTTTGAACAAATACCTTTACCATTATCATTGAAAACCGAAAATAATTGCAGTTAAATAAAAATTATTTTAGCGTGTAAAAATTAAAAGTAACATGATATAAATGTAAAAAGTGGTAAATTCGTAAATAAGTAGGTAACTTTGAACGACTGTATCTCAATCAAAATCAATTTTTATCAAAAATACTTTTATCAGGCACCATTTTGGCGGGACTTACGTCAGCTTCCTTTTTCGTGAACTAATACCTATATCTAATTCCACAAAGTTATACACATATATAAAAAAAAAATATGTAATTTTTCGGTTTTATTTTAAATGGTTTTTTAACTTTATTTTGTTGGAAAATCTTTGACTTTTTAAAGTGTCGTTTTGATAGGAAATTTGATTCTCTACAAATAATTGTATTATGTGTATACAGGGTGGTCCGAAATTAGTGGTCATCATTTTACCCGCGTATTCCTCGATCAAAAATAAGACTAAAAGTTCCTATAAAAATGGCCTCGAAAATGCTTCCTAGGGGAGCTACAGCCCTTTAAAGGTGCATCCTTGAAGATGGTTTTTATTTATTATCTCCGAAACTGTTCAAGTTAAAGTAATGAAATTTTGCACACCCACTAAACTTTCTAAGCCTAATAAAATTAGATAAATATCATCTTAGAATTTTTACCAAGGGTGGGTCAAGCTGTAGGGTCGGGTGTAAAAATTACCGCAACTTTTTTATTTGTAAATTTGTTTGAGTTTTGTCTTCAAATTATGAATTGTCAGAGTTTTTCACAAAGGAAATGCCCTCTTGTGCAACTTCGATCGGAGGCACCGTTTTCGAGATAAATTCATTTTAATATTCAAATGCATGCTCTAAAATGATTAGGGAAGTGGACTAATTTTTTTCTTTTCGCGTTTGGTTTGTCATTTATGAATCGGATTAGGGAAAATTTTGAATTAGTGGCAACACTCTGGTTTAGTACAAATTGGTTTTGAGTGAGAAGCTGAGAAAATGACATAGATTTAATAAATACTCTGCGTCACAATATACATTTGGAATGTACTACGAAATGACGTGTCGCTTAGTTTATATAAAAAGCATATTTGTAATGTTAATAAACTTAATATTATGGTATTTCACAAATAAAATGTTATTTAATTAACTAACCTATCTCAATTTAAACAAGCAAATACACAGTAAAGTGTGCATTGTACTGATAACATGCAACAAGCGCAATAATCAAATACATGGTGAATTTGGAAAAAAAATGGAGGCGGCTTATAAACTTACTTATGGTATAATAATATGGTGTTCAGAAAAATTCGATAGATGATAGTAGTTTAATAGAAAAAATTATTTCTGACAATAATTTAAAATGATATGAAGTTGATAGCAAAGCATCAGTCTCTGTTTAATGTGGTTTTAGAAGTAACTCCAGCATAATTTAAAATAATTTCTGAAAGATACTTTCTGTATGTTGGGTGGAAAAAATGCAGAGTTCAAGAACACTTTAGTTTACCCGATGCTATAAGTGCAAATATAAAGCAATTTACGTCGCTAAAGAAAAACGCTCTCCATTTTTCCGAACGGAGATTTGAAAACAAAACAAGATTCAAAACTTTTTGATAAAGGTCGTATCTAAAATTGTTTGTGCTCCATCATGTACAGGGCACTCGAAAAATAAATTCAAATTCTGAGTATTTTAAATTGATTTATCTGTTTTTTCAAATGGAACACCCTGTATATTTTTACGTAGTAATATGCAGAATTTGATTGAAAACATTTTTTGTATATGTGTTACTATTGGAATTTCTATCCGTTTTTGAGATAATTGGCAAATATTAAACGTGGGCTGATAGAACGACTTTCATTTAAAGAAAATTTTAATAAAACAACAGTACATTAAACTTACAACTACATGAAATGTTCAAAGTGCCTTCCGTTTTGCTGTAAACACAAATTTATTCGTTTTCGAAAAGACCTTTCCACTTCCGTTAACATTCGAGGTGAAATATTTTCAAACGCATGTATTATTCTCTCCCGCATATTTAAGAAATGTCACAAAACGAATAAGACAGTTGTCAGTCAAGCCAGCTCCCCTTTTATTTGTGTTTTTCGTACGGGAAATACTTAAAATAGGTCAGAATTTGATCCATAAAGGAAATATGACTTCCATGTAGTGAAGTAGATCGCATGCTTTCATTAAACTTTACTACTATATCCACAACAGGAATTTTAAATAACAACCAAGAGCTAATAGATGCAATTCCTCTCGTTTTTATTATTCTATAGTTACTTGCATTAAATACCGTTATCTGCTAAATATTGCTTTATAAAAATTATATTGCAGGTAAATTACCTGCACAATGTCACTTTTATTTATAGATAATTACAACAAATTGGTTTTATTCTAGAGAATTTACGGTAACATGGATAACTCGAATTCCGCGTGAATTAGAAGTGAGTCACTTCCTAAATTTTTTTTCAGACAAATTTTTGTAGGTATAGTATAATTAGATCACCCCAATAACCAGAGGGATGTTCTCGGATTTGAGGACCATACCGGCCTACCAAAAGTCAACCTAGTGGCTTTCAACAAAATGCACAAGGCACCCATCTTGAGGATACTTTGTCTAATTAAGGCACATGGTTCTGGTATCTACAGTCACTAAACCCGTGGAATATGGGGAGTGGCTGTAGCTGATGCTTTCTTCGTGAATTCATGGGCTGCAAGAAACTGTCCAGTCAGTTATGCAATAATTTGCCTAGGTTTCATTTCTCGCTGATAACAATAATGCAGTGGCTAAAGCCAAGGCAAAAAAAACAAGAGGAAGAAAACAATAATGAACTTATGAAGTATGTAAGAAAACAGTGTCAAAAATATTACATTTTATTATAGTCACAAAATAAAATACTAACAATAATAAATAAAAAACTCACACAGTTGAGCTAAACAATAATATGATGAAAAATTAAGTATATTTATGCCTTACTCCTACTTCACTTTTTCTATTACATTCTACGATACTTTTATGAAATAATAAATATTGTATGATGATTGTATACATTTTTAGAGCCCACAATTAAAAAAATCAAAAGTCCATACTTCTTAATAGCCTAAATGTGACTTGAACGATTAAACCGTAAGACACAAGAGGATTGTTAACAATGCTAATGCTGAAACTGTGTGACTGTAACTACTTAGGGTGGTTGTTTCGATTGTCGTAGTTGTTTGTGGAGTTGTAGTTGTTGGTGGAGTCGTCGTAGTTGGTGTAGTCACAGTAGTTGTTGAAGGGGTGGTTTCACCGTCAGAACCTGAAGAGGTGATATCATCGGTGGGAGGTGGAGCGGTGGATTCGTCGGTAGAAGGTGGAGCGGTGGATTCGTCGGTAGGAGGTGGAGCGGTGGATTCGTCGGTAGGAGGTGGAGCGGTGGATTCGTCGGTGGGAGGTGGAGCTGTGGATTCGTCGGTGGGAGGTGGAGCGGTGGATTCGTCGGTGGGAGGTGGAGCAGTGGATTCATCGGTGGGAGGTGGAGCGGTGGATTCGTCGGTGGGAGCTGGAGAGGATTCGGCGGTGGGAGGTGGAGCGGTGGATTCGTCAGTGGGAGCTGGAGAAGATTCGTCGGTGGGAGCTGGAGAGGATTCGGCGGTGGGAGGTGGAGCGGTGGATTCGTCAGTGGGAGCTGGAGAAGATTCGTCGGTGGGAGCTGGAGAGGATTCGTCGGTGGGAGGTGGAGCGGTGGATTCGTCGGTGGGAACTGGAGAGGATTCGGCGGTGGGAGGTGGAGCGGTGGATTCGTCAGTGGGAGCTGGAGAAGATTCGTCGGTGGGAGGTGGAGAGGATTCGGCGGTGGGAGGTGGAGCGGTGGATTCGTCAGTGGGAGCTGGAGAAGATTCGTCGGTGGGAGGTGGAGAGGATTCGTCGGTGGGAGGTGGAGCGGTGGATTCGTCGGTGGGAGCTGGAGAGGATTCGGAGGTGGAGCGGTGGATTCATCGGTGGGAGCTGCGGTGGGTTCATCGGTGGCGGCTGGAGTACTGTCGTCTTGAGCGGTTGATGTTGGAATATCTGAAACAGAAATAGTTTTATTTACAAAGCTGATCCGAAATAAGTGAAAATTAATATATACAACTAAAAGCTATTTGATATGTAGTATTGAATAATTTATATTGAAAAATAATTAATGAGAAAATAAATTATTATAGTTTTATCTAGAGTGCCCAATGCCTATGGTTGCAATATCTTGCAACGCGTTAGCCTAGTATCTATCTGACAAGCAATGTAAGAAATAATATAAACGGCCAGATTATTTGATCAAGAATTTACTAATGAAAATATGCAAAAATGTAAATTGGAAACCATGTGTTTTCCAAAATTAGTCAGGGCCGGCGGAAGGGAAATATTTAGACTGGGCAAGCATCTTTTCTGGCGCCCCTATTTACTAGGTAGGTAATTAGGTAAAAATAATACACGCAAATTAGCTGTTTACTTTTATATATAAATAATAATTGTTATGCATATTTTATAGTAAACGTACTGTTAATATATATTTTAGTTTATTTATATTTTATGTCAAGAAACAACCTTTAACTGTTCCTTTGATGTAAGTATACAGGGGTAAAGGTTGTTTAAAAAAAATCCAGATACTTCTTTGATTTTCTGGGAAATGACTAATTGCCTAATTTTAGATTGAGTTAAAAATTTTCAAATATTTTGGGCATCGATAATTATTTATAACCAAATGCCTTGTCATTTAATTAGTGGCGTGCATGAATGAAATTCATATGTAGTGACCGACAAATGTATGGACTGTCCCTTGTGAAGTCTGAAAAATTACAAAATTTGAGAAGTGCAAATTATGTGTGCATATTATGACGTCATTTTGTTTTTTCCTGCAGTGTAATAAGTGTTTACTCTGTGTTATTATTTTTTTGAAACTTTCGTTAGATATTTGCAATTTATTCCCCGTTTTCGTTAGTGTATTCTTTTAATATTTCGATTATTTCGTTTGTAATTGTCTTTTATTTTTATAATAGCCGTTTTTGTTTGTTTTATTAGATTGATCAATAAAATTCTATACTTTTCTTATATTACTTTCAGTTCGATTGTATTATAATTTAGCAAAAGTTTATCACTACGGATTATTGAATTTATTAATCCTAGTAATCTTAGTTGAGATTTCGCGAAATTTATATAAACTTGCTATTATATAATTTTGTCGCATACATATTTTATAATTTAGGTACTTCCACATCTCACTGCGCCGGAAATACTAATAATATCTTTCTACTCCAATTTTATGGTTTATAATTTTGTAAAATTTTGCACGTTAGTTGTTGAGTCGATTTTGATTTTAATGTCTTTAATTGCGGCCTCTAATAGTGACAGTAATATTGGACAAATTTTTTCCTCAGTAATTTTTACTGTAAATTTCTAAAGAGTTGCCTTAGAACGTAAGTTTGCATTAATGGCAGTTTTATGACTATCTTAAATATTAAAGTTGATTAACACTTCTTTACAGCCAATTTTTTTTCAATTTTCCTCAATCGCGCCCTCCAACAACATTTTATCTACCGCCATTTCAAGAAAGTAATACAATTATGTAGTAAGATTATAGTTAATATCCTGCAATAAATACATAAACGGTTCTTAGGCTGTAAGATAAATTCAGTTATATGATCGTAAAAGTGATTTTTAATCCTCTATCAACGAAATATTAATAAAAAAAACCGACTATTAATCTGTAATTAATACAACAAAAATATTATCAGGTTTATCAGGTTATTTCAATTTATCTCGGCATTTAAAATTTAATCATATTTAAAGCGATATACGACTGCAAAAAGGAAAAGATAAAGCTATCACGAGTAATAGGAACTACCTATTTACTCCTAAAGGACTACACATTTGATTAAATATTTAAGTACATTTGGATAAAAATAATTGTAATAATTATATTAGATATTAAAAAAATTTAAGGTTAATGAGTAAGCTTCATACTTTGGTTAAAATAATTAAAAAGGCATTTGAGAATTTACAGCCCTTTTATTTCTGTTATTATTGGAGATAATAAAAAGTTTCGTGCAGAAGTTGCAGGATAGTATATTTATTTTTTTTAATGCAATTAAAAAAATAATTCTTGCATGGGCAGGTGATTTAACAATAAAAGTTGATTTTTAAATGGAAAACGTATATTTTTAGGTGTTCTTTTAAATCTCTTTTCCCTAGTGTCAAATATACAGGGTATTCAGTAGTGTTTCGCAAAAACGGCCAACTTTATAAAAAAACTTTTAACGTTTCATCTCTAGTACAACGTAAAATTATTTTCAATTATGCAAGGTGTCACAAAAACTAGTTACACAAGAAACCGTAGTTTTTTAAATGGAACACCCTGTATTTTTTCGGCGCCAGTTAAGCCACCAAGTCAAGGTCGTCGACTCAAAACCGATTTTGATAACTTTTTTTTTAATTTCGGAAAAAATAGAAAAGTTACCCATAAGTGAGAAGGTGTGGTTTTTATTTTTTCCATTGTTTTTTTAATACACTCTTAATTAAAAAAATGTATACCTCTTTTATTTATTGAAACAATTGCCTGAAATTTGATTACATAATGTTTTTTTGGTCACAGATTACGAATCTGTCCTCAAGATCGGTCTAAAAACAAAATGACGTCGAATGTCTAATTTTTCTTTTCTTTTTTTTATTATATCTATTTATTAGATATCTGGGGATTTTGGGGTCGCTGATTACGAATTTGCCATTAAAACTGAAATAAAATTAAAAAAGCTGATCCAAAATGGCGAGGAAGCGTCAATTATTTAATTTGTATTTTATTTCTTATACCGGATGACAACTACGATTACAAACTAAAACAGAAGCCATTTATGTGAATCACCGCCACCTAATTCTGTTTTTAAAAATTAAGTAAAAAATAGTTAGCGCCAAAAAAATCCAAAAAGGCACCAAGTATTATACGTAAAATGATCCGCTGGTCTCAAAAATGTCAAAAAAAAAACAGGATGTTCCAATTAAAATTCAAAATTATCCTAAAAAATGTGTAACATTATCTAATTCGCGTCCTCCTAATTTCAAATTTTTATTCGATGTAGAAAAAACTACTGTTTTTTATTATTTAAAAAAACAGAAAAATTGAGAATTTTTATTTTAAATTCGTTCAAAAATGTCTACAAAATACATTATTTCTAGAGTTATTTACAAATTATACAAAAAAGCTCTAAAAATTCTGTAATAGACGCAAATTGAATTTTACTAAAACAGTCTTCGAAACCTACTGTAAAGTTTATCGCTAAGAATATAAACAATATTCTTATCAACAATGCGAAATGGTGTGATTCCCAGGAGAAATAGATACTTTTAATCAATTAACACTAAATTTAATTGAATACCCATCCTTTGCGCGTATTACTGCCAAAAAGGCGAACTTTAGTAGGTAAACATGCTATTGTAGCTAATAGACTAACGAGGGTAGTCTGATTGAACTATTTCCTTGATAAATTGCTCAGATCCATTTTTTGTTAATTAATATGTAATGATAAACGAAAGTTACTGAATTAGAATTTTCCCCTGTGTATTATAAAACAAGGCGTATTGAAAGCATTCAATTTGCGACCAATTCTTAAATAATATGGAAAATAAATCAGTCAATTGATTAATAAATTGTACTGATCAGTAATTAATAATACTTACTGTTTCCTACAACCGCTAAAATAAAAATCACAATTGCAAACTTCATTTTAATTGAACTTAATTAATTTTTTATCTGTATGCACTAATTATTCTTGGGGAACTGAGAGCTATCGATTTGCACTATAAATATATATAAAAATAAGATAAGTTTTTATGATGTTTTAGGATTTAAGACCATATTTTTCGATAGATAAGTTATCGGGTTAAGAACAATTAATTCAACCTATGAAAAGGTAAACCGCAATATATCTCCGAGTTGCTTGATAAAAGGCAAGAAAATCTTCCGCCTTGGCTTGGCAAGATTGTATGTGATGTGACGACGTCTACTTACGTAACCTGTAATGTTTGTAACTGGCTACTTACAAACATAACTTTCTGGCTTTGTAACACTCTTTAGACGGAAACTCGGGCGCCAGTTCCTTAATTTTTAAGTGCAAGAAACAGCACTTGTTTGGTTCTCCGAGGGGAGAACGTTTAGGGGTAGCTAACAGATGAAGATGCGGTTATTTGTCCAGGGGTCTTAAGATGATTGTCTTGTCAACTGGACTTTAGATACTTTATGACCTTAGTTCGAATTTATTTTAGTAAGCTCTGACCAAGTTAAACATTTGATATGAAATTAATCGGGAATGCCTTGAAAAAAAAAACAAATTTATTAAACTAAAATAAATTTGAACCAAGGTGTATCTTTTGTAAGTTATTTATGAACTAATGGTGAAGTGTTTATTATCGACATGTAGGTAAACAAAAACTCTATTAAAATAGCATAATGAGGTATAATGGTTCCATTTAAAAAAAAATTCTTAAATCGAAAAAACCATTTCCGAGATGTTTAAATGGCTATAAAAGCAAAGTTAGCTCACTTAATATCACGATTTTATTTTTCCCATACTCAACGGCTCAGAAAGAAAAGTTTTTCAGCAGTCATGGCTCCCTAGACGCCAAATTAAATTATCCTAAAAAATGTTTGAGGTTATGTTTCTTCCTCGAAGATGATACCATCGTATGCAGAATAAATCCGTGAATCCAAAAATGTAAAAATATACAGGGGGTTCTATTTAAAAAACAGATGTTACGGTCATTTCCGGTGAAACAGGAAGTGCTACAATTATTTTATTAACATGTATTAAGTCAAATTTACTTGTTATTGCAACTACCAAAATTTCAAAAGGATATCTGAAAAGTTTTATAAATATATATATCCTTGTAAATTATATATTTTTACGAATATATATATATTTTTTTTTCACAAATATATATTATTTCTGCTAACATATATTTATATAGAAATGAGCTTTTATCGTCGTACGCTAGGTGGCGCCATGCTGATTAAATTTAGGTAAAATGCCCGTATTAAATTTGGCAACGTGTCTGTGTGAACTCTATCTATATTGTTTTGTGATCTATTCGCCCTTCCAGTTAATATAGATCACAGAACAATGTAGATAGAGTTCTCACAGACACGTTGTCAAATTTGATACGGGCATTTTACCTAAATTTAATCAGCATGGCGCTACCTAGCGTACGACGATAAAAGCTCATTTCTATATAAATATAGCAGAATAATATATATTTGTGAAAATATATTTAGGTATATATTCGTAAAAATATATATATATATATATATATTTTTACAAAGATATATATATACAGGGTGTTTCATTTTTAAATGTCGTCCTTTAAGGAGGTGATAGAGCATCGAAAAATAAGTCGACCTACCCAAAAAAAAATATCCAGTGGCGTGGGAAATAGGGTGAGAAATAGAGGGCGTCACCCCAGTATCTACGCCACTGGTGATTTTTGACATGAGTTATTCTTATAGGATTGTAGGTATGTAGTTCAGTACTGCCTGTGCAAAATTTGGTTAAAATCGGTCGTATGGTCTAGAAGTTATGACAAAAAAACGATTTTTTTATTCCAACTTTGAAGGCCTGTAACTTCGTTATTATGCATTTTTGATATAGGTTTTTTGGGCATGTCGACTTATTTTTCGATGCTCTATCACCTCCTTAAAGGACGACATTTAAAAATGTATATTTATAAAAAATAAATATTTAACAGAATTCAGATTTTCCAAAGCCTCCCCTCATATGTAAATAAAATGTGAATAGCATGTATGTTTATATGAACTTCTTTTAATTATTTTCAAATGTCTATCGACTTTTAAAGTTCTGCTAGAAAAAACTGGAACACCCTGTATATTTATAAAACTTATAAATATTTTAACAAAATAAATATATTTAATGAAAAAATATATATATTTCAATAATTATTATATATATTTGTAATACTAATAATGTCTTAAACGGCGCCTCATACATTACTTACTGGCAATACTAATGGGCTTAGTTGTAAAAAACAGTATGGAAAATTGTATTTTATTAAAATCAGAAAATAAAACAAAGGTATAAATTAAAAACTAAAAACGAAATCTGCACTTCATCAGTTCAATCTTTGCGTTACATTTTGCACTACTTATTCACAAAATAATAAATATTCTACGATGGTAAGGCACTTTTTGGGACCACCATTTAAAAAATTAAAAGTCTCTTGTTTTTAACAGCCTAAATTTGCCTTCAACTTTTAAACCGTTAGGCAAAAGAGGATTGTTAACAGCGCCAATGCTGAAACTGTGTGAGTGTAACCACTTTGGGTGGTTGTTTTGATTGTCGACGTAGTACTTTTTTGTGTTGGAGTTGTAGTAGGCGTTGAAGCAGTTGAAGTGGTTGGGGTTGTGGTGGTTGGAGTTGTGGTGGTTGGAGTGGTAGTGGTTGGCTTGGCGGTGGTTGGAGTTGTAGTGGTTGGCTTGGTGGTGGTTGGAGTGGTGGTGGTTGGAGTTGTGGTGGTTGGAGTTGTAGTGGTTGGCTTGGTGGTGGTTGGAGTTGTAGTGGTTGGCTTGGTGGTGGTTGGAGTTGTAGTGGTTGGCTTGGTGGTGGTTGGAGTTGTAGTGGTTGGAGTGGTGGTGGTTGGGGTGGTGGTGGTTGGAGTTGTAGTGGTTGGCGTGGTGGTGGTTGGAGTTGTAGTGGTTGGAGTTGTAGTGGTTGGAGTTGTTGTAGTTGGAGTGGTAGTGGTTGGAGTTGTTGTGGTTGGAGTGGTGGTGGTTGGGGTGGTGGTGGTTGGAGTTGTAGTGGTTGGGGTTGTTGTAGTTGGAGTGGTAGTGGATGGAGAGGTAGTGGTTGGAGTTGTAGTGGTAGGCGTAGTTGGAGTGGTTGTGGTTGGAGTGGTTGGAGTTGTAGTGGTTGCAGTAGTTGTTGGTGTTGTGGTTGGAACCGTTGGTGTAGTGGTTGCTTCCGTTGGTGTTGTGGTTGGATCCGTTGGTGGATCATCGTCATCGTCACCGTCATCATACGACGTAATATCACATGATATAACTTTAAATTTATTTCTCAAATTATCACATACGTCATTATTTTTCGAAACAGAGATGCATTGCCTAGTTTTCTTCGCCATATTTTCTGAAACAAATAATTATGATGTTAATAAAAAATATTTCATTTAAAAAGTGTCTACCATTTATCTTAAATTATAACTGCATAGGGCTCTGAAATTTTTTAAATTTAGATTTTTCATTCACATATTCACTCTAATAGCAACAGAAATTTGTTGTCTATTTAATGGTGTTTGAAACACCCGATATAATACTTGAAAATTACCTTCATCCTCATATTCGAGATGCAAACATGCATAGATATTATCAATTAGGTTTGATCTTATACTGGTTGCTAAACCAAATGGCAAAATGCTGTTGTACTGGGTACAAGCTAACTCTGGTAGGTCCTTGAGATCGCATCCTGTGTCTTCACAAGAAATACATGTATAGGCCAAACCTGGAACAGAAAGAATTTCGTACAAAAGTGTGTTGATTAATAATTAATTAATGGATGAACTGTTTGGCGTGTAATAAAAAAGATGATAGTCTTATATGCAGAGAGCACCCAGTTTGTTTACTCGTCTGACCATATAGTCTGTAGAGTGGACTAAATTCAGCCTGAATTATTAAACCGCTAGGCATACAATTTAAACTCTGGGCCTATAACTAGGGCGGAGGATTCAATATGTGTTTTAGTACGTTGTTCCTTCTTCTAATTGTTGTCTCATTATGGTCGTTGTCGAGTCATTAGTTATCGATTCATCGTCATCACGTTTCGCAATGTTACATCATATAATAATAACCATATCTCCCAATTTATCACGTATGATATTAAAAAACTCATGCAAATATATTGAAATGATAAGTAATAAATTAATGGACACCGTTCGATATATTCTAAAAAAATATATTGTTCGGGATATTTTAGTAAATATTTACGAAAGATGGTGCGAAAATGTACAAGGTAAAAACATCGTCAGAATCCGTTTATCTAAATTAATCGATCAACTAGATTAGATTAGTCTGCAGGTGAGTCAAAATTGTTTGTGGTAATCCGTCAATTTTTATCATCAGAAACCTAGAATTTTGTTTAAATGTTAATTGTGGCATATCATAATTTTTCTCCTCCTTTTCTTTTTTGGGATTTATTACCAAATATTTTGAAATTCCTACAGAAAAAAGTTGATTTATCTCAAAAATATTCAAATTAACCAGCTTGAAGCTGGGAAATAACCTCTACGCCTTTGATGTGATGTCAGAGGAACAGTTATAGGGTGTTTTTTGACAACCAATAGGAATTAAAATAATACAAAAACACTGCGCTGACGTTCCGGAAACTACATCTGTTTTCTTTTTCAAAGTTTAGGGTTATCTCAATGAACAGTGTCCTTATGTTAGTAGGCCGTTGGAATTAATAAAAAAAAAGGTAATTTTTCAAGAAGTTTTATCTCCAAAAGATTTTATTGCATAGAATGCATCTTTTAGGTATAAAAACTTGAAAAATCATAGTCCGTACGCACAGAATGACGGGGGAAGTACCTAAAAATGCATAATTATGCAAAAAAGTGCATTTTTGCTGTTTTTGTGCATTTTTCAAGGTTTTTTCAAAGATATTCATTTAAGATTCATAAAAATTTGAGAAAAATGGTTTGTTTTAGTATTATACAAGCCTTAAATAACATATTGGGTCCATTAAGACCCTTTATGGGCCGATTGTAGCCATTAAACGCATCCAAAAGTGCATAATTTGCATCCGTTTAAAAAAAAATTTAATAATTGCTTTAAAATTAATAAAATATCGTCCAAATTTTATACTCGGGGGTTTTCGAGGTCCCTAATTACGAATTTGAAGAGAAAATCGGAAAATTCAAAATGGCTGACCGATAATGGCGCGAAATTCAATTTTAAAAGTACGTTCTTTTCCTTTTTAATATTTTAATATTGTAATTTTTGTTTTGTAAACTGAATATAAATTGTTTTATAAACTGATATAAATTGTAAATAAATATGTAAATTAAATAAATTTTAATTTAAAACAAAAAATTTTCTTTGCTATTTTTAAAATTTTTCAGCCATACAAAAAGTTAATTACAAAGGAAATCACATTAAAAATCAAGTATTAATTTATTTTATTCAACTTTACCAATATTACAAAAGCATTCTTCTATTTATCAGTTTTTTTATTAAATGGCAGCGCGTTAAAAAATAATATATAGGAGGGGGCAGGGGGAAATGCAAATTGAATTTCGCACCATTATTAGTCAGCCATTTTGAATTTTTAGATTTTCTCTTCAAATTCATAATTAGTGACCTCGAAAACCCCTGAGTATAAAATTTGGACGATATTTTATTAATTTTATAGCAATTATTAAAAATTTTTTTAAACAGATGCAAATTATGCATTTTTGGATGCGTTTAATGGCTACAATCGGCCCATAATTGGTCTTAAATGACCCAATATGTTACTTAAGGCTTGTATAATACTTATACAAACCATTTTTCTCAAATTTTTATGAATCTTAAATGAATATCTTTGAAAAACCCTTGAAAAATGCACAATAACAGCAAAAAATGCACTTTTTTTACATAATATGCATTTCTAGGTAATTTCCACGTCATTCTGTGCGTACGGACTATGATTTTTCAAGTTTTTATACCTAAAAGATGCATTCTATGCAATAAAATCTTTTGGAGATAAAACGTCTTGAAAATCACCATTTTTAATTAATGCCAACGGCCTATAGTGTTTGAAATCCTTAAGCCAACTCCCGCTTTTTTAAAATGTCTAAACAATGAATGTTTTTCTCAATGGCGCTCCCACTATCACTTTATCTATGCTGCAAGAAGGATTTATAGTAAAATAATAGTAAATATCCAGCAATAAATTCTCGGTTCTTAACTAGTGAGATAAATTAAGTTGTATTTTTATAAAAATGATTTCTCTTGCTTTATCAATGAAATATTAATCCAAGAAATACACTCAGGTAATCTATAATTAGTACAAAAACAAAATAATCATCAGGTTATCTGATTCTTTCAATTATCTTGTTATTTAAACTTAAATCCCAGTTTAAGAGGTCTGTGGTTACTGATAGAGAAGTTTGGCAAATAAACTAGTGGACATTTGAAGTGGCTATTGGAAAAATATGGGCAACATTTGAACATCAATATTTTTGGAATTAGATGATGAATCTTCATACGGCTTTTTGTGATCGTTAGCAAAATTCATCCATATTACCTAAATAGATTTTTAAGTTGTTTATTTATGTTAAAGTTCGTCGTTCTCCCAAATCCTTACAACAAATTTTTTTAAATTTTTTCAAAATTTCTCAAAACGCGTCCAGGCCGAGCGCCTCCTTCTAGATGGACCGGCGGCGTATTTTTTCTTGAAAACTAGATGTAATTTAGAAAATCCTGTGGCAATCGTATTTCTCGATTTTGCCTCATAAGAAACTTATGAATTTTTGGAAAGAGGCAATTTTGTCGGATTTTAGCGATTGTTCAAACATGTACCCTTTAGAAACGCGCCACAGCCTTTGCCTTTAGATCTAGAGGATCCGGACCCGGACGGTGGGCAAGAAGAAGGAAAAATGAAGAACTCCTTTTCTGTTTTTTAGATCCATCTCCGATATTAGCTGAGATACGAATTTTTGAAAGTGGTCGATTTTGCCGAAAAATTGTACTTTTCCGGAGGCCCTTGCTCCCCTTCCCGGAGGATTTTTTCGACAATTTAAAAAACTGAAGTAAACGGAAGGCGCTTGAAATTTTTAAACGAAACAACTTTGGGTAAAATAATTTAATAAAAATACGACAAAGCGCGATATTTTATCAATTAACCCTAGATTGATAACATCACAAAACAAGAGTTAAAGAAATTGTCATTTTGCGAATTCACCGGGCAAAGTTCAAGATAGTCAATAATCCCTTGATTAATCCAATACGTATATTATTTAAACAAATTGCAAAATCCCCTTGGTAGAATCTCAAAATAACGATATCAAAAAAATATCGAACAGAACGCATGCGTTGCTTTTAATGGACTTCAGTCGCTACTTCAGGATTATCACAATGGTCGGTCCTTGGTCTGCTGATTTTTATATTTATCAATGACATAGCTGAGCACTTAAATACGGTTAGTATATGGATGATCTAAAGCTATTTCCCAGAATCCATACAGTTCATTGCTTGCAGGAAAACTTAAATTAAATTATTCGCTAGAAGACATCTATATTTCAAAATATTCAACGCCAAAACCCTAAAACTTTTACAAAATTTTCAGCTCCACGAAAGCCTTGGAACCAAAACCTATAAGAACACGTTTTTCTAAAGTTCGCCGTTTCAAGTAATAAGCAGAAAAACCAATAACGCGGGTTAATGTTAAGACTAATTTCTATCAGCTTTTTTAGCCCTAATTAATTTTCAGAAAATTCCTACTTACTCAACAAAACATGATAACTAAATTTTGGAAAGAATATTCGTTTTGGAAACGGCGCCGGCGGATCATATATGGCGAAGTTTCCTAACTTCAAGTTTCATAAATTTGTCACTGCTCATATGTTGAAAAAAAAGTCGAAAATATTTGAAATCTCAAAAGGAAATCTTCTTAATTAAACCGAGATCCTTCGGCTATCAATTTTGATTAATTAGCACCGGATCTCGTCCTGATCCCCCGACTCCAACCCTAACCCAATGATAGGATATTTAAGTTACAAGAACAATACGGGAATTTCGAAATTAAATAATACAAACACATTATGTCTTAACGGGATCATCGACTTAGTACGTATCAAATTATGAATTGCTTGGGCTTAGAAACTAATCTTCTGAAACTCGATGTCGATTTTTTCCAGATCACAATATTATACAACTTCACACGGCAACCGGCTGGCCCTGGAGGAACTCCTTTAAAATTAACCGATATAAATCGTTTATTGCATTTTCTATTACGTCAATATTCCACGCACAAGTCTTGCACAAATAAATTAATATATAAAAATTGAAAAATTATATCCACTGTCCTCTTATATTAAGCTAAACAAAAGGCACTAATATATGCACTTACTTTCTCCTACAGCCACTAAAAAACAAATTGCAACTGCAAACTTCATGTTGATTAAACTTGGTTTCAACCACCAAATATTTTTAAAAGACTGGAAGCAATCGATTCTTCAATTATATATATATGAGATGAGATGAGATGTTATCATTATTATAATAAACTGTTTTACCATAGATAAGCTTTGCCAGTAGCATAACAAATTCGACATGAAAACCGTAGATTTTTTAAGTATCAATCTTATAAATACTCGTACAGAGTACTTGTTGTTCTCTTATACAAGGTGCTTCAACTAATGGTTTCTAAAAAAGCTTCCTAATTATAAATTGAAGAAAAATTAGTTTGTACCGAAAGTTGCACCAATCGTGCAATATTATTATATGGCTACCAGACGCCATTTTGAAATTCGATTTTTTTATTTAGAGTCAAACAATCGCAAATCTTTTTGGAAGGAAAAATGTATTTTGGCTACAAAGAGATTTCTAGTGACTCATAGTTTTATTCCATAAATTCTAACTCATCGATTAAATTTGCGTTTCCTTTCTAAATCTTTATCTGACCTGTCCTGTATCATTGTAAATGATCGATTGGATTAATAAATGGCTATCTATCCGTCTATCTATGTGTAATTGAATGATATTCTCCTGTTCCAAAAATAAGTTGCAGGCAACTATATGGGATACGCTGAACACTGTTAGAGTCAACTTTGGTTAAGCAACTTTGGTTAAGTAGGAAAAACAGTCAGGAAGAATTTTTTAAATTATCAGTAATGAAACAGGAAGAAAGAATAGAACAGTTAGGAAGGGTAATAAGGAAGAAGAATATCATAATAAAAGGAATCGGTGACAATGAAAACGAAAAAGACATCGAAACAGAAGAAAAAATATATACAATAATACAGAAGATAAGAGTTAACTTGCAAGAAGATAGATGGAGAAGGAGAATCGGGAAGTACACTGGTGACAGGAAAAGACCAATACTGGTAAAACTGACTAAAGAAAGTGTCAGATTTGAGATATTAAAAAATGCAAAAAAATTAAGAGATACAGATGAAGATTATCCCAAGAACACACAAGAGGAAAGAAGATCATTAATACCGCAGTTAAAAGGAGTGAGGAATAAAGGATATAGACATAGAGCAATCATTAGATATAATAAACTGCAACGACACTTGTGAATTGAATTGGCCCAATTCCAAGTGCAGCCAAACAATTAGCTCCAGCTAGTTACAGCTTGGTGGTGAATTCGGTGAAGCCTTGTTTTAGAGTACTGAGATAATATTGAGAGCAATATATGGGCGCCAGAGTATTTATAACTAAATACACAAAAGTTTATCGAAAGCACAATTACGCATTTACTACACAAACTAGAAAGAAAAGAAAGCTGTGAATTTAACAAGTTTAATCTTACAAATTCTTTACAATAAACAATGACTCAGAACTAAATATAATTAAAAATATTGAAAATATGAACAAAAAATATGAATAAAAATTACAATTTAACCAATTTCTCTGTCTGTCTGTTTTACTGTTGTAAAGGCTTACTCGACGGGAATGAACTGAGATGGAAGGGGTTCTCCTAGTAGCGATGAATCCTGCGAGTACTCGAGGTTGATGAAAAGGTTGCGAGATCCTGTCTCCACACTCTTGCTCAGTCCAGAGTGTCCAGGTTCCAACCAAATTTATTACTTTTCGGGAACACCCAATATCCCCTTACTGCGATGTTGTTACCTCAGTATCGATTTCCAGTGAGTCAAATTTCCAGAAAGCCAGATGTCATGAAATAAAGACAGAACAGTTGAGAAGAGGAAATAGAGAAATAAAACTAGGTTGAAAATTATTTCAACTAGTGGTAGATGAAAAAAAAATAATAAGGTTCCGGCAATATAGTTAAATTACTAGATAAAATTTACAAAATTAATATTTCTTAATATTACAATAGAAAAAAATTGTCAAAATGACACAACAAAATATTAGAATTTGTAAAATTACCAAATTTACATAAAAATAGGGTATCTGACACCAATTATTAAAAAAATGAATTATTAACAAAATAATACTAAAATTCGAACACAAGAATTTAGTAAGGTTGCAAAACTTCACTATCAGTTCGTTAACAAATAACCTAACTTTGAATTTGTCCTATATGTTGAAAACCATGAGGAGACTGTAATTTTTAAAGGACTATAATTTAATGTCAGATTTGTGCGGGACCATTTAAACTTAGAAACGTTAATGAAGTAATAACTCTAAAGATTCAGATATTTAATATTAATAACAAAATAATTGGTAACAATAATCACAATATTGAAATAAATTCGAAATTTTAGCATACAAAGATTTCAAGTTAATATTTTACTAATAGTTTAACGGTAAAAATAGCAAAAACTAATACATATATGAAATACCGATAATGTCTTTCGCTTTCCGATGGACAAAAATGAATGAACTTATGCCTAATTGAAAATGGCAGGAAACACGTTAAACCAAGGTAAATCTACACTCTTGTAACTTACACGAAAATTAAGAAATGAACTAATAATAATAATTTGTCAATAATAAAATCGATATAGAACTGTGATAGCGTGAATATGACGAAAAAAGGAAACCAGAAAATCGGACTTCTGTCACATCCGAAGCAAGTGATCAAATGTACTACAAATTGATAAATTCAAAGATAAGAAAAAAATACTATAGATCACTTACCCCGTATGCTTTGGAAGCTCCTGGACGGAAATCTGTAGATCTGGACAGTAAATAAATTCGGCAAAAACCTAAGTCTCAAGTGGACTTCCTTAACTATCCAAAACCAGTGTAGTTTTCCTTTTTTCCAGCTTATATGAACCACAGTCGAACCTAATAACAATAAAAATCCACACAGAAATTGTTCTATGTACGAAATAACGATAATCTGCAAGTTTCACTTACAGCGATAATTTATACAATTTAAAGGTTGTGTAACGTGTCAATTAACAATAATTGAACCACGAAAACGTCTACTTTAGACAAGAATACCCATCCACGTGCTTAAAAAACAGTGCTACTAGGTAATTATCTGATAACAATCCAAAATATTGAAATAATACGAAATACGGTAATTATTTTGACAAATTATTATTTTTACTATAGCACAATAAAGCTGAAGCAATAATTAATAAGCAAATTTTATGAATAGCGATATTTAAGCGACTACAAGAAATGTATGACTTACCTAGGTAAAATTCGAAAGGCAAAAGCCGCTCTCTCTAGCCCGGAACGAGCCTCGTTCACAACGTTCACCCGCCGTGGCGGTTTTGTTGTATTTTTTCTACCACATACCGATCAAATGCGAATACAGGGTTATTCAGTTGTGAGGAGTCATATTTTAATACGCAAAATAGAAACCATAACCTGCTGTAACGAATTGCAACTTAAATCGTTACAAACTGGTAGTGAATAATGAAATTATACAAGGCAGAGGATACTGAACAGAATGAGGGAATGGGATCCAACGAAGAGCATAAGGGAAACTCCAGCCAAAAGAGAACTGTGGATGAAAGGTCACCAGATGGAGACGGTACCGAGGAACAAATGAGAGGGAAATCTAGGATCACCTAACACCCCGGTCACACTTATCCTCGTTGATCTTAAAACAAAGGGCCAAAAAAACTAAGTAAGATAGAAAAGTGATACGATAAAGGAACAGACCAGGCGATGGAAATGGAAAAAAACGTGGAAAATGGAAAAAGACATGGTGCAAAAAACGAAAGTGATAAAGGAGCAAGAAACCAAAGACAAATTAGATAGAATTATAAATGTAGGTACATGGAATGTAAGGGGGAGGTAGAGCAATGCCAATCATAAATATTTACGCACCAACTGAAGAAAGTAAAGAAGAAGTAAAGGACACGTATTACGAAGAACTTGATGCAGTAACGGAAAGAATTTCAGAACGAAACAAACCGGATTGATTGAAGTGCTAATTCAGGAAAAGTATACAAGGCTGATAACTAATGTCAGAACTTTTAGGGGTGCAGGCTGATTCTGACCAAATAGGGGAGAGAATAGAAGCGAACAAGAGCAATACAACTGATAAATATAATATGGAAGATTGTCAAAAGAAAGTAGCGGTATCGAACTACAGGAAAAATATTAAAGAAGTATATAATAATATTGGCCTCAAACTGGAGAGGGAATAGAAGAAAGGTGGAATAAAATGGAAGGGGCCATAAAAGTAGCGATAAGAAAAAGGGGTGGAGGAATGTAAATATGAACTGAAAATAAAAACACGACTAAGACAACGTATGCTGCAGAGGAGGAAATTAAAATGTATGTGTGGAATACTGAAAACAAAATCCATGGAAGAGGAATTGAAAAATATCCTCGAATTGAAAAGTAGCCTCGAAAATTTGGTAGCATAATTTTCCTCCCAATATCAAACATTATAACTCGAGCAATTTTTCCTTGTCAATAAAATACCGGATGCGCATTCTTATTGGACCAGTAGGGTAAAGAAGCCAGCACTTGTCATTGTTTTTCTCTTAATATATTTTTAAATACTCCAAAGTTTTATTTGACTCTTCAAAAAACTAACTTGGATGTGGTTGGGAAACTCATTCTTAAATACATTTAAATTTTACGTTGATCAAAACGCGATATACTAAACTGGGAGCTTATCTTTTCTGGGAAAATATATTTATTTGAACGATCGAGTACTTGAAGATTGCCAAATTTGATACCAATTTATTGAATTAAAAGTGTTATAAAACGGTTATTCGTAAACAAAATTAAATTATTTGTACATAAATTAATATATTTAATGTTTCCTTAATTGCAGATCTGATAAAATGCAATCATGTTGTCATTATCGCGCTCTCGACATAATATGTTATAAATTATGTTGTAAAATTGAAGTAATCAAGAGGCACAATTTCATAGACATGGCATTATCAGAGAGATTAACAAAAAACACAATCAAGGGCATGTATCAACATAAGAATTTTTGGAATATGCAGTGTTGATTGCTGGACAACTTTTGTCTTAGAGACTTTTGTCTATCTACAATAGCTTATGGAAGAAATACGCACTAGGTGGACACCCTGTATAGGATGTTATTTATCGTTCGCCTCTAACTTTTAAACGAATTGTTTTACCGGAAAAATGTAAAGGAAAAAAATCTATATTATGTTAAATACATTTCCATGATTTTTAAAAAATATATTTTTGAAATATTTTAAAAAATAAGTTTTTTGAAAGAAATCAAATTTTGGTACATTTTCAAATAATTAACATTAAATTTTTCCCTGTTTTTACATAAAATCGCAGTTCGTTGAAATAAGATTAAAATAATTAGTAATAAATACAGATAATAAAATGTAATAATACCCAATATCCGAGGACACTGCAATCAATTTAATTTTTCTCTATGAAAAAATCCCAGTTCCTCCACCGGAAATCGAATATGGGACCACGTCATTAACACGTATATAAAATCAAACGTGTGACTCTAGCTGATTTCAAATATAATTTCAAAATTAATTTTTTCCTCAAATTAATTTTTTTTAACTGTTTTTTATTTTTCTAGAACTGTTAGACGTTCATTTGTTTTTTCGAAAATTCAAAAATGTAGCATGATGTAGAATTTTCATTTTTCTGCTAAAACAATTCGTTTAAAACTTACAGGCTGTAGAACGATAAATCGAACACCCAATTCTTCTTACTGCATTACCATAGAATGAAGCTCACGAATTTTTTGAATATGAAATAGTTTATTCATCAGTTAAGACTAATTGTAATTCATTATTAATTTAATAATATTTATATAGTATATATTAATTTATATTTTTTTTACTAGTTGCAATGACGAACTTCCGAATAAAACGTAAAACGAACTAAATTTTCCTTAAAATGAGGCAATTATTTATTTCCTTATGAGCCGGCGCGCGACTCGTGACACTAATTCGGGGATTCACCCCTGTGTGGGATTTCACCGAGGACTTGCAAATCCACTGTTTGTACGATATACAAAAAATAACAGATTCCCAGAAGCAAGTTTAATGAAGATTTTATTAAGATATGATAAAATAAATTTTAAGTTTAAGATAGGAAAATGTTCCTTTAAGTGGTATAGTATGTTTGAAGAAAACGCCAATGAAATGGGAAATTTAATTATTATTATTGTCTGAGTAAACAGTTTGACTAAAAATAATTTTGACATTATTTAAGAAATAAAAACTATACGAAATCTTTCCCAAGTGATACGTGACTTTTAGTTTTTAAAACACCTAACTCTGATTTTTGTTTAAAACAGTTTTTTTTAGTATTCCTGCTTTATCAGCATTTCCTGAAAGAATTTTCATTGCGGTAAATTTAAAATGGAGTGAACGAGCGGAACGATCTAATTAAAAGTGAATTAATTACCTATATGTTTTTTTTTTTTTTAATTTAAATGTTAATTGCTGTAACTTTTTTTACTTGATCAAAAGCAATACCGTTTTACTTTTTGTATTTTTTTAAATAAATGTGTCTATATATAAAATATTTGTAGTTTCAATTAAATTAAGTATTTGGTGAATGCGCTAGTACCACTAGGCTGTCCTTTAACTTCTTTATATTATTAAAAGTAGACAATCTTAATAACTACACACACAAAAAAATGACCACTTTATGTATCAATGACGGTTTATTATTAAAAAACTGCACCTGCATTCAGTATTCAGCACTCAGTATTCAGTAAACAGTATTCGGCAGAAATACACTACAAGAATCTTAACACGCAAAAAACTTATGTAATTAAAAAAAATTAAATATACCAACAATTTAATGAGTTCAATGTTCAAATTGAAGCCCATCTTGTTTCAGGTGATATCCTAAATGATGAATACATCAAAAGAAAATTTTAGAAAAGATTGGGACTTAATAAAAATGAATTCTTGAAAGACCAAAACGGAGGATCGCCACGGATTTTAATATCAATTAAAAACCCTATTTAAAAAAACAATATAAAACAGTAGGAACGCACTATTTTTATCGCCCACAATTAACAACCAAGTTAGTTCAACTACCTGCCACTGGATGGCAGGGTAAGTACCAATCTGAGATTTTTATTTTATTTTTTTATTAATTTTAAAAGCGATTATTGTCTATTTATTTTAAAGTGAAAATACAGCGTAATATTGTTCCATTTAAAAGAAGCTTCAAATACGGGTGTCACCGTGTTCTTTTCATCTTTCCATTTATGCTCCACAGCACTGATTGGCACAAGAAGCACTTTCTATAAAGAATTCAAACTCGATCGTCACAAATATGCTTGGGACATTTAATTTAATTTAACATAATCTAAATTTTATTTAGTACATAAATAAAAACAAAGTAATCTAACAAATAACACAAACTACTGGTAATATACTAATAAATAAGGGACATGATAAAAATACATGATAAAACATAAATTCATGTCGTACTGTATTCCATATCAGCCATTAATATTACAAAAAGTTACAGTTTCCGATTTTTTTATTTAGAAAAATTAAGACAACACTTTTTTATTATTGTACAGATAACAGTTGTATGCAGTAATTCGCATATTATTTATTGATTTCATTACTTCTTGATATTGTTAATGTGCTCATATCATATGGTACATCTTAGTCTTAAAGATAAATTACCTCGTAGTTTTAAAAGCTAGCTGCCTAGATGTCTCAGAGAATATAAGTCTTGCTTTTACGAGGTAGGTACGATTATAGTGAATGTCCTACAATAAATTTTTTGTGAACGACTCTTAACTAGTGAGATAACATTTTTTTAGAAATGATTTCTAATGCTTTGTCAATGAAAATATTAATCCAAAAAATACACTCTGGTAATCTATAATTAGTACAACTAAAATATTATCGTGTTATCTGATTTTTCAATTTATGTCGGTATTTAACATTTAATCCTATTTAAGCCGAGATACGGATGCAGAATTGAAGAGATACGGTTAGACAAATATATTAATTTCAGTGTTTCCCTCTTTGTTTCTTTCTATGCATTGTATATTCTTAATATTCTGCTTACTACGAAGTAAACTAAATATGTAACAAATTCTTTCAGAACATCAGAATTGGTGAAAAATATTTCTGATGAGACGTAAAGTCATCTCATGTATATGAAGTGCGTATTCTAGATTCATGCTACTTAAGTTGCTTAACTCTACCCCAAGGACTCAAATGTCAAATGTATCCTGTAGTTTCTTTTTAGAACAAAAGAGTAAGAAGTAAACGAGGGATTCTTGAAATTCTTAAAGGCTTATCTGCGGGTAAAGTAATTTAAAAAATTAACAATGCGTGATATTTTATCATTTAATGCCTAGGATGATATCACCGCGAAACAAAAATTCAAAAAATTATTCTTTTGTGATCTCAAGGGGCAAAGGTCAAGATAATGAATAAGATTTTGTTAATCCACCACTTAGATATTATTTTAATGAAAAGTCGTAAATATCCACTCGGTGTAACGTCAAAATGACGATTTCAAAGCAAATAAATTGTATTTCGGAGTTTTCTGCGCTTATTACTGAAAAACTGTAAGATGTAGATGAAAATTTGTAACGAAAATATCTTTCAAACAGAACGCAACATGTTGTTGCATTTGATGGGTTTAAGTCACTGCTTTAGGATTACCACCGGATTCTTGGACTGCTGTATTTAATAATATTTATTAATCACATTAATGATGACTTAGGCGAGGTTAGTTTGTATGTACTGTGTACGGATGACGTGGGCCTTTTCCCAGAATTAATACAGTTGATTAGGTATACACTTGCAGGAAAACTTAAATTATTCAAGACGAGATAGATGAACCGATTCGTATGGTCCTCTCCCATCGTATTTTCTTAACTCCCGGCGATAAGGTAAATTTATCTAAACATGATTTCCGTAGCAGCAGCCATAACAAAACTCAACCAATTACTTCTTATATACCCCGTGGCACAAATTAAAATTAATTTTTTATATTATTAATAGCATACCAAACACACCTAAAAGCTTGTAAGTTAATGAAATCAACAGAAATGAACGAAGAAAAGGACGGGCGGAGCGCTACTTTCGAATCGAGCTGTTGAACAACTCGAGAACCAAAAAGTGTTCGAAAACTTGTATGTATGTAGTTTTGGTAATATTAATGATTAAGAAGTGATAGTCAACCCAATCTTTCACAATTTCTAATGATTTGCTGATTTTATTCTTCAAGCTATCCAGTTGTTTCCATTGAAAAAGATTACAGTATCATCTGCAAATGAAATTATTTGACCGTCAATTTCTAAGTTTAAAAAATCATTTAAATATAAAGAAAAAAGAGTTGGTGCTAAAACTGTGCCTTGTGGCAGACCATAGAGAACAGTTTTGTGTTCACTAATTGAATTTACAATTTGAACATATTGCGTCCTTTCGTGCAAGTAGCTAGTAAGTAAGTCATGTACTGTTCCTCTAAATCCCAAGTTGTAAAGGTAGATACATTTTCACGAAAACCAAATTGATTTTTGGAAATTAAATCAAATTTCTTTATAAAAGACTCCATTCTTCTTTTCAACAGAAAAATCAAAAAAATTTCTTCAGACATAAAAAATTTTGTAGGTAAAAGTACATAGAAAATAAAGTAAAGTTTAATGGATGTATAATTCGTTTAGAAATGATTTTAAAAAATTTAAAATAATTTCAACAAAGTTCAGATTTTAGCCATTTACAAGCCGAAGTGAAATATTGAGAAAAGACCATTGGTAAAATAAATGGCTACTTGACGAACAGGACGATTCATAAATTCAGTTTCATATTTCTATGGAAAATCAGATAAAATCAGAAATAACATAAATTTATCAACGCCCCCTTATCTCAGAAAAACTAAAACTTTTAGAACATAATATGAACTTTTCTCTCACTTTCAATCACCTGAAGAAGCACCCTGTATGTCAAAACAATTTTATTCGTTACAGCAAACCAGTAGTTTATGAAGAAATTAAGTGTGTCATGTTTTTAGTCACTTTAACGTACTTACGTTTGCCACGTTATTCCCTAAAGTTAATTCCCTCTTGATTGAAACAATTTAAAAACATAACATGCGATTCTTGCACATCGAGGAATAATTTCAAAAAGAAAAACAAAATAATGTATTACTTAGTAAATATTTTAGTTAAACCCACAGTAGGTAATAAAGAATACTCAACAATTCAATTTCGCAAGTAAATAGATACCTACTGTGCAAGTAAAAAAAAATAGGCATTAAATCGTTTATTAAGCGCACGTAGAACACCGCCACCACTCGTACTATTAGTTGCACTGCTATAATATTGCGGTCACAACGAAATACGTCATATCAATTCAGCACTATTAATCCCATCATATAGCCAAGCAAGTCTCAGTGTCTCAGTAAGCGCGATAATATCATATTGAATGGCTGTAAGTAGCAAAGAAGGGAAATCACCAGTTTTCGTACGAATACCAAGTACATTCAGATAATAACAGACTGGTAGGAATGCTTGGTGATAATAAGATATATTATCATTTGACTGCTATTGTTTTACTAATACATTGGATTTAAACGTATCAAGATTTAGTATGGCTTTGGTTTTTTACATGCTATAAATTTTAGACATTTTTTAATTTCAAATAAATAATGTTTTTACACCAATTATATTTGTATAAAGTTTTATTAAGTATATTACTCGTTAACATTAGCAAAAGGGTTACAAGTAATACAAAACACAAAATTAAAAAATATTACATTTTTTTTAATTCAGAAAAAAAACGAATCAATAAATTAAAAACTCACACTTCACTCTTTCCAGTCATCCCCTTGCATTTTACACTACTTATTTACAAAATAATAAATATTCAATGATGGTTATGTACATTTTTTGGGGCCACTATTTAAAAACTTAAAAGTCTTTTGCTTTTAATAGCCCAACTATGGCTGGCATTATTAAACCGTCAGGCACAAGAGGATTGTTAACAGTGCCAATGCTGACACTGTGTGGGTGTAACCACTTAGGGTGGTTGTTTGGATTGTCGACGTAGTACTTTCTTTCGTAGTAGTTGGAGTGGTTGCACTTGTAGTAGCTGTTGAAGTCGTAATTGCTGTTGAAGTTGTAGCAGGCGTTGAAGCAGTTGAAAGAGTTGTAGAGGGGGTTGTTGGAGAGGCAGTCTCGGTGCTGGTTTCAGGACTGTTGGTATCACTGGTGGTGGTCTCAGGGGTGGTAGTCTCAGGAGTTGTGGTTTCGGGGGTGGTAGTCTCAGGAGTTGTGGTTTCAGGGGTTGTAGTCTCAGGAGTTGTGGTTTCAGGAGTGGTAGTGTCAGGAGTGGTGGTCTCAGGAGTTGTGGTTTCGGGGGTGATAGTCTCAGGAGTTGTGGTTTCAGGGGTTGTAGTCTCAGGAGTTGTGGTTTCAGGGGTGGTGGTATCAGGAGTGGTAGTCTCAGGAGTTGTGGTTTCAGGGGTTGTAGTCTCAGGAGTTGTAGTTTCAGGAGTGGTGGTTTCAGGGGTGGTAGTCTCAGGAGTTGTAGTTTCAGGAGTGGTGGTTTCAGGGGTGGTAGTCTCAGGAGTTGTGGTTTCAGGGGTTGTAGTCTCAGGAGTTGTGGTTTCAGGAGTGGTGGTCTCAGGAGTGGTGGTCTCAGGGGTGGTAGTCTCAGGAGTTGTGGTTTCAGGGGTGGTGGTATCAGGAGTGGTAGTCTCAGGAGTTGTGGTTTCAGGGGTTGTAGTCTCAGGAGTTGTGGTTTCAGGGGTTGTAGTCTCTGGAGTTGTGGTTTCAGGAGTGGTGGTCTCAGGAGTTGTAGTTTCAGGAGTTGTGGTTTCAGGGGTGGTGGTCTCAGGAGTTGTAGTTTCAGGAGTGGTGGTTTCAGGGGTGGTAGTCTCAGGAGTTGTGGTTTCAGGGGTTGTAGTCTCAGAAGTTGTGGTTTCAGGAGTGGTGGTCTCAGGGGAGGTAGTGTCAGGAGTGGTGGTTTCAGGAGTTGTAGTCTCAGGAGTTGTAGTTTCAGGGGTGGTAGTCTCAGGAGTTGTAGTTTCAGGGGTGGTAGTCTCAGGAGTTATGGTTTCAGGGGTTGTAATCTCAGGAGTTGTGGTTTCAGGAGTGGTAGTGTCAGAAGTGGTGGTCTCAGGGGTGGTAGTCTCAGGAGTTGTGGTTTCGGGGGTGGTAGTCTCAGGAGTTGTGGTTTCAGGGGTTGTAGTCTCAGGAGTTGTGGTTTCAGGAGTGGTAGTCTCAGGAGTTGTGGTTTCAGGGGTTGTAGTCTCAGGAGTTGTAGTTTCAGGAGTGGTGGTTTCAGGGGTGGTAGTCTCAGGAGTTGTAGTTTCAGGAGTGGTGGTTTCAGGGGTGGTAGTCTCAGGAGTTGTGGTTTCAGGGGTTGTAGTCTCAGGAGTTGTGGTTTCAGGAGTGGTGGTCTCAGGGGTGGTAGTGTCAGGAGTGGTGGTCTCAGGGGTGGTAGTCTCAGGAGTTGTGGTTTCAGGGGTGGTGGTATCAGGAGTGGTAGTCTCAGGAGTTGTGGTTTCAGGGGTTGTAGTCTCAGGAGTTGTGGTTTCAGGGGTTGTAGTCTCTGGAGTTGTGGTTTCAGGAGTGGTGGTCTCAGGAGTTGTAGTTTCAGGAGTTGTGGTTTCAGGGGTGGTGGTCTCAGGAGTTGTAGTTTCAGGAGTGGTGGTTTCAGGGGTGGTAGTCTCAGGAGTTGTGGTTTCAGGGGTTGTAGTCTCAGAAGTTGTGGTTTCAGGAGTGGTGGTCTCAGGGGTGGTAGTGTCAGGAGTGGTGGTTTCAGGAGTTGTAGTCTCAGGAGTTGTGGTTTCAGGGGTTGTAGTCTCAGGAGTTGTGGTTTCAGGGGTGGTGGTCTCAAGAGTTGTAGTTTCAGAAGTGGTGGTCTCAGGAGTGGTAGTCTCAGGAGTTGTGGTTTCAGGGGTTGTAGTCTCAGGAGTGGTGGTCTCTGGGATGGTTGTCTCAGGGGTGGTAGTCTCAGGAGTGCTAGTCTCAGGATCATCTTCGCCATCGGCATCGTCTTTATATGATGTAATGCTACATGATATGACTCCAATCTTCTTCTCTTTCAAATTTTTGCATACATTATAATCTTCCGAAAACGAAATACACTGGCTGTTTTTCTTCGTGACATTTTCTAGAAAAGATTTGAAGTTATGCAAAAAATATTTAATTAAAATAATAATCATATAAATATTTAACTTAAATTGTATCTGGTTCAAGGTCTCATACTTTTATTTAGATCTTTAAGTCCTGATATCTGATTACCATTCCTTTGGTTTGTTGTTTAAACAATGAAGATCTATATATTTAAACTTTAGAGAATTGAAGTTTCAAATTAGTAAAAACTAAAAACGGATGATGGCCAATATTTCAATGTAGTTGCCCATTGGAAATTTCAGCAGTTCAATAGCGAATTTCACGTTACGTTGGGGTTATTAGAGTTATGATTTGAGCCGTACATTATTTGTGAAAGGACAATTGCACCTATTGTTTAAGATTTTTTATTTTTAATTGCAGCTGGATTAAAATTTGATTAGTTTGAAACACCCGATACAATATTCGGAATATTACCTGCTTTGTCCTCATATTCGATATACAAACATGCATATATATCATCGGTTAAATTTGGCTTTATGGTGTTTGTTAAAACAGGTGGCAAATTGCTGTTATACCGGGTACAAGCTAATTCTAGTGGATCCTCGACATCGCATTCTGTATCTCTACAAAAAATACATTTATAGGCCAAACCTGAAACAGAAAATTCTGTATAGAAGTGTGTTGATAGTCATGATGGTTAATTAATCGATATGATGAAAATTGAAATGTGATAAAAATTTTAAATTTAAAAATAATGAATTGAAAAAATGAAAAATGTTGTGTTATCTAAAGAGTCCAGAGGTCCAGAGTTTGTTCACTAATTTGTCTATATATATCTTCAGTGATTATTATATATTTGATATTTGTACAGTCCATCATTCGATATTAAAAAAATAAGTGTCTGTAGTTTTTAACAATTTTTGGGTCGAATTGTTGAACTGTTAGGAACATTGCTAATAAAGCTGATATTGATTGAGTCTGAATATATCCACACAGGGTAGATGTTTCATTAGATCTTGTAATAGTATTACTTCTTTCTGTAGTACATCAGAATTGGTGTAAAATGGTTGAGACGTAATTTAGTTATTTAAATCTATTTCCAGTCGAACGTACCCTGTAGTTTTTTCTATGGAACACAATAGAAAGAAGTGAATAAGGAATTCTTGAAATTTTTAAAAGCTTATCTTTGGGTAAAGTAATTTAAGAAATTAACAATGCGCGATATGTTATCATTTGATGTTATAATCGCGAAACAAAAATTCAAAAAATTATTTTTCTGTGATATCAACGGGCGAAGTTTAAGATAATGAATAATCAATTTGTTAATCCATTACTTAGATATTATTTTGATGAAAAGTCGTAAATATCCACTCGGTGTAACGTCAATGATAATTTTTTTTTGAATAGCATAACGTGTCTTTTCGGAAAATGTAAAGAACAGAAAACCCAACTGACTATTATATATGTATATATTATATGAAAAATTAAGAGCATAAATTACAGATGTTTTTAAATTTGTAAATTACCAAAAACTTATTTATTAATTTTTTTGTTGTCAGTTGGGTTTTCTGTTCCATACTAAGTATTCAAAAAAAAATTATCATCAAGGTATCATGTTTTAATAAGAGACAAATGAGAAAAACGTATTTTTTTAAAGAAATTCAGAATTCTCGAAAAACCCGAAAACCGTAAGACTTTATACTAAGGTATATTTGGCTTAATTAAGTCTAAATGGCCTACCCTATCACCTCCCCAAGACTTTGCATCGACCTTCCAGACACCCGTATACATGCTTTGAACGAAATGGAGCCTAGATATTGAAAAAGTTTTTAAAAGAAAGTTTGAGTTGATATCTTTAATCTCTACTATTGCAGGAAAACTTAAATTAATCAAGACGGAATAGTTGAAACGTCAATAATTCGAAATATTCAATGTGGAAGAGAATCCGAAAACTCTTCCACAAATAATCAGCTTCGCGAAAGCCGTAGAAACAAAACTTTTTTTCTAAACTCCACCGTTTTTAAGCAATAAGCGCAGAAATACCAAAATTGGTTTCTAGTAGATTTTTACACCCAGTTTAAATTAACCATCAACGTATTCACTTGTACTTATTTTTCGCCAATATACCACACACGATTTTTTAATAATAAAAAAATGGTATGTCAACTGTTTTATTAACCATAAACTAAAGTCACTATTAAATGCACTTACTTTCTCCTACAACTGCTAAAATACAAATTACAATTGAAAACTTCATTTTGATAGAACTTAAGCAATTAGTTTCAACTGGCACTAATTATGTCTTAAAGAACCGCGATCAATTGATCTTTTGAATATATACATAAGATAATATTTATCACGTCTAATTAATCTACAAACTACACAATAGATAAGCTAACGCTAAATGCAATATATGTATAATGGGTTGATTTATATTATTATTAATCTTGTTTATCACAAACAATTATTTATTTTAAATACCTATCATTTAAATTTCTGGGATCTGTGCGGCCACGATCGCCAACTGGGACTTTTACCCCCAATTTGAGCAGGAGGAAATTTTCTTCATTTTAGTTGGAGGTAGTAGAAGATTTTCTTTAGCGGGTGCTCCGTTTGCTGAAAACTACTTATTATACACCTCCTTCATCTACACATTTAAAAACTTGTTTTTCATAATTCCTCACCACGCCTACACTTAAGCATATTGTCCACCAGTTGTTGTGCTGCCACCACAAATATTTAAAAAAAAAACATAACTTTTGACCCCTTGAAAATATTTTCAGTGCGCCAATGGTAGAAAAAGATTGATCAATGATCAGTCTTATTCATACCTATACAGGGAGGGGCAATAGTGCGTTAGACCTCGATATCTCGAGTTCTACGTTAGCTAGAAATTTTTTAAAAAATTGCAAGTAAACTAGATGAAAAAGTCTATAAATGGAAATTATTTTCGAACATACAGGGCGAGCCAAGACGAAATTACAGGACCTAGTGCCTTTTTTTTAAATGGAATGCTATGTAATCAGTACATTTTTTGAAGCCTCTTTCTAGGCTCTATTCATTCCTATATTAGCATTGAATATCTCCCTACCACTTGGATGTAATGAATTTTCTTGTTGAAATAATGCAATCTGCAGATGGATATTAAAAAAATCACCACAGTCACAATTATGGATTTTAAGAAAAACTTTTGTGAATACCAGTTACGAGACATCTAATTAATGTTTTTAAATCATATTCATTTCCTAAAACTGTACAGGGTGGCCAAAAATTATTTTCTAATTAAGAACTTTTTATATTGAATTTTCTCAATTTTTTCAAATGGAACACCCTGTATATTTTTCAAAGATGTGATGTAGAAATAAAAAACGAACATTTTTTGTAAGTACTTCCCTATGGCTAATTGCAACCAATTTCGTCTTATTGAGCAATAATTACAAAATTCAAAAATAAACTACAAAAAAAAGAGGTTCCTTCAAATAACTCAGTAGAAAAAATTATAATAAATGTTCCACATGTTGCCTATTTTCATTGACACACATATCTATGCGCTTTTAAAATGAGGTTCCCATACTGTTCCTAAAACTGCCGGTGTGATATATCTAAAGGCTTATTATTATTATGCTTATTATGCTTGTATAAAGCCTAAACAAAGTCATTTATAAACAATGCATATCAGGCAAAGAAAGATAATTGTAAAATAAGATCTAAAGGCAGTTATTATTCTTTCCTTCATATTTTGTACTGTTGTTGGTGTGTCTCTAATAAACAATTTCCTTCGCGTATCCCCATAAAAAGAAATCCATTTCTGTATGATCTGGGGTTCTAGCAGGCCATTTAGTGGGTCCATTTCTTCCAATCCATTGATGAGGGTAGGTATTATTTAAGTGGTCTCTAACTGCATTTAAATAATGTGGTGGAGCACCATCTTGCTGAAACCACATCCTATTTCGAATTCTTTTGGATAGATTTACCAATAATTGTGGCAGATAGTTTTCCAAAAAATGAAGATAAATAGCTCCAGTCAATGTACCATCGAAGAAATGGGGCCCTATTACATGTTCTCCAATAATTCCTCCCCAAACGTTTATAGATCATCTGTGTTGGTAATCAACTTGCATAAAAAAGTGAGGATTTTCCGAAGCATAATAATGGAAATTGTGCCTATTAGCAAATCCATTTTTATGAAAAGTTGCCTCATCAGTGAATAAAACATTATTGAAGAAGTTGACATCATCTTGCATTTTATCTCTGGCCCAATTACAAAATTGTAGGAGCTTTTGAAAATCGTCATCAGATAATTCCTGGTGCATTTGAATATGATATGCATGCAATTTATTTGTTTTTAAGATTCGACCCACAGACCGTCTACTTATTCCTACTAATGAGCTCACTTCTCTTTGCCTAACATGGGGATTCTCAACCGTTGCCAGCACTACAAAAAACTCATTTTCTTCGTTCACAACACGTTTTATTCTTTCACTTTTTTTATATTCGACATTTACAGTTTCCAGAAATCTATCGAGAAGGTTTTGGAAGCTCCTAACATCAGGAATCCTTCTTTGAGGATAACGTTGGTGATAAATTCAATTGGCAAGTAAACAATTTCTGTCTGACTCGCCCAAAACAAAAGTCATGTCTACAAGTTCCGTATTTATTAAAATTCATATCGTAAAATTCCAAATATTTTAAATTCAATACAAATTGTAACTAACGACCGAAGTGTGATAAATGCTCCGTTGTACACAACAATTTATACCAAACTGAGGTTTTATTGCTTGCCGAATAACGAAAACAGCAAAAAAATGTACAGAAAAACATTACAGTAAGGGACCTGTTAAATACTATTTACTCATTTCAATGGATTGGACTAAATGGCCTCATTTCAAAATTGCATAAAGACGTGTGTCAATCAAAATGGGCAACACGTCGAACACCTATTATAAATTTTTCTAGTGAATTATTTAAGGGAACCTCTTTTTTTAAGTTTATTCTTGAATTTGACACTTATTTATTTATAAAACGAATTGGTTGCAATTAGCCATAGGGAAGTACTTACAAAAATGTTCGTTTTTCATTTCTACATCACATCGTTGAAAAATATACAAAGTGTTCCTTTTAAAAAAATTGAGAAAATTCAATTTAAAAAGTTCTTAATTGAAAAAGAATATTTGACCACCCTGTACAGTTTTAGGAGATGAAAATGATTCAAAAACATTAATTAGATGTCTCGTAACTGGTATTCACATAAGTTTTTCTTAAAACCCATAATTGTGACTGTGGTGATTTTTTTAATGTCCATCTGCAGATTGCATTATTTCAACAAAAAAATTCATTACATCCAAATGGTTGGGAGATATTCAATGCTAATATCGAAATAAATAGAGCCTAGAAAGAGGCTTCAAAAAATGTACTGATATACATAGCATTCCATTTAAAAAAAAGGCACTTGGTCCTGTAATTTCGCCTTGGATCGCCCTGTATGTTCGAAAATAATTTCCAGTTATAGACTTTTTTATCTAGTTTACTTGCTATTTTTTTAAAAATGTCTAGCTATCGTAGAATTCGAGATATCGAGGTCCGACGCACTAATGCCCCACCCTGTATATAAAATAATATTATAAATTTTCCAAAAAACGTTCCTTAACACCCTACCCTGCATACAGTTTTTTTAATTAAATATTATTGCATTTCCATAAATGTTTATCGATATATTTACGTCAATCATTCATTGCACTATGTTTGCCACCTATAGGTTATTACTATAAATATTTTGCTTAGGATTAGGAGACGATACAGATAATTGTATTAATGCAGCGATCGATAGAGGCCACTAGTAATATTTATTTACTTTATTTAGTGGGTAAGATAGATAGATACGCTTGTTGATAACGATGAGAATTTTTTTTTAATATTTAAGTGATATGGTGCCACCTCTTGCAATTGAAAAGTGGACAGGTTTATTTCCATAGTTGTTAGGAATAAGAGTAAAAACTCATATTAACATTGGTCCCCAAATTTTCAATTAAAAAAAAATGCATTTTTTCCTCATTTTGATTTTATAGATTAAGTCATAATCATTAAGTAAATGATATCCATTTCTGTGATACATTTAAATTTTTTTTGGTAATAATCACTCACTATTCCCCATCCTAGAATTAGGCCTGCAGAAATAGAAAAAACGGTGTAACTAATTCGTTTCAGATAGCCACAGGTAAAAACAGG
The DNA here is from genome assembly GCA_963680705.1 of Rhagium mordax. Taxonomy (NCBI): domain Eukaryota; kingdom Metazoa; phylum Arthropoda; class Insecta; order Coleoptera; family Cerambycidae; genus Rhagium; species Rhagium mordax. The sequence continues at coordinate 5,325,151 of OY796662.1, read as the reverse complement.
TGTATTTAGTTATAAGGAATATACCTCTGCGATACCTCCCAAATCAAATATACAGAACATTGTTTAAAAGTCACTTTTATGTGAAAAAATCATGAAATTTGGAGATTTTTAAAAATTGCAGTAAGAGTGCAGTAGATTAATTTTTTTGAATGTTTCTGTTTACTAGGTAATTCCAAACCGGTTAATTTAAGCCCCGGTTGATTTCATTTCATTGATTATTTATTTAAATAATTGCCGAAAACCATCGAAATTTTCGAAAATTTCAAGCATTTTTTACTCTGAAAGGAAAAATGCTAGACTCTTGAAACTTTTGTTGGAATATTTGTCTCATTACCCTCAACTTACAAAAAATATTTCGTTTCAAATTGAAGACGCTCTAAAGTCACTAATTATTAAAAATTATATTTTGACCTCAAAAAGGGCTCGTTTTCAATAGGACTTGATGAATTCACAAAATTCAACATCTTATTAACAACCAGTTTCAATTTTGGCCATAAATATTAATAAGTAAACGTTTGGCGCATTAAACAATTTAAAAAATTATCTCGGCTCCTACATGTCCCAGAGCAACAATATTTTTTTTTAATTTGTAGAAAAATATCAGCAACTCAAATATGAAAGATTTGCGCAGATACGTTCATTTGTTGTAAAGTTATTTGCAAAAAACGCTGCTCCGAAAAGTAGCAATGTTGTTACGCCATTTTGACGGTCAAAATTATTGAAAATCCATACGCCATAACAGATTCGTAAAATTGACATCATGACGAAAAAAATGAGCTGTGGTTGAATTATTTTTGATAACGTTAATAGGTCAATTTTTCATTAAACATTTGGGATCTTTTTAATAAACAAATAGAATTTCTCGAAAACTAATAAACATTTTGAAACGAAATATTTTTTGTAAGTTGAGGGTAATGAGACACATATTCCACCAAAGTTTCAAGAGTCTAGCATTTTTCCTTTCAGAGTAAAAAATGCTTGAAATTTTCGAAAATTTCGATGGTTTTCGGCAATTATTTAAATAAATAATCAATGAAATGAAATCAACCGGGGCTTAAATTAACCGGTTTGGAATTACCTAGTAAACAGAAACATTCAAAAAAATTAATCTACTGCAGTCTTACTGCAATTTTTAAAAAACTTCAAATTTCATGTTCTGTTTATTTGATTTGGGAGGTATCGCAGAGGTATATTCCTTATAACTAAATACACCTGTTTTTACCTGTGGCTATCTGAAACGAATTAGTTACACCGTTTTTTCTATTTTTGCAGGCCTATTGGTTTTTTCACAGTTTAGCGTAAGACTGTTTGAATATTTTGAAATTTTTGTGGTGAATATATACCTATAAAATGAGTCTTCAGACGTAACCATATTTGATTTTAGTCACAGGCGTTCGATTCTAGGATGGAAAAAGAGGGTCGATTTTCAAAAAAAAGTATTAGTGATTTATTTAGAAAAAAAATAGTAAGAAATTCTTAATCACCTTTGGAAACCTCTTTGTGTAAGATTATATCATAATGAGGTCGGCAAAAAAAACAATTATATTTACTAAAAATAATTTTTATTTTTAAACCAGATTTTCAAATAAAAAATGTATTCTTAATTTTTTGTTCAGAATAATGTATTGCACTAGTTTGTGTTGATTTTACGAGTACAACAAAACATTAATATATTTTCGGTTCTTGTATGTAAACTAGTAGTTGACAAAACTGCTTCAGATACTAAATCTATGAAATTTATTCTACTTCCCCTCTTTTCTGTTTTCGTGAAATCACTAAAATTATTCTAAGGCATATTTTATTTATTTAACAATTGTTTAATGTAGCTGCAATATTATACAGAAAAATAATGTGGTTAAATATTTCTTCTCCACTGTAAACCCACTTTCTGCACGTGACATAAAAGGGTCATCATCTAATGTTTTCTTCGTTGTAGCAGTAGTACCACTCACAGTTGTAAATTTGGGATCCAAAGTAGGTGTGGCAGTGACAGCAGTATCGTGCTGTGTTGCATCATCTACTGTAGTAGCACTAGCATCAGCATCATCTAAAAGAGCAAAGTAAACTGAGAACTATTGCAACCAGCTTGCTATTTAGTCCGTTACAAGACTATTTTCTAAAGATCAATAATTGTAAAACAAAACTACTACGCTACACCTTATGCAGGTCGAAATAGTATCAAAATAACGTTACTTACATAAGAGTATGGCGCATCCGAGAAGTGGAAGTAAGACCGTTAACCACACCATTGTCACCGTTACTAATTGCCCCAGTAATTATTCCACCATATATATTTATTTTTTATGTATAAGTGGCTCTGTGATCACTTTTATCTGATAATAATTGCCTCATTAACAGGAACACTATTCTAATTAGTTGGAAATAGAAATTATATGTTACGCATAAGCACTGCTGACGCAAAAGATGGTTGAGGGTATATAATCTGCGTAAGTAAAATAAAGTTAGAACAAGCTTTTACCTATTGAAATAATTTTTCTGTTTCTGTTGATATGATATCGACTGAAGGGGTGGTTTTTGAGGAATTGCCTCTAAAGAGGATGGCTTGCAATGCTATTAGTGGAGGGATGTAGTCGGGAAGTTTTTTTTTTTTGTTTTTTATATGCAAAACCGATTTTTTTTATATGCAAAACCGCATTTTTCATGCATTTCCAGTGCATCGCTACACTATTTTTTAAAGGGCCGTAATCGGGATATTTTTCAAAAACAGTTGAATATCTCGGAAACGGTATTTAAGTTTTATAGGTACTATAAAATCAATTTTAAATTAACTGAGGAATCCAAAAATCCACACAAATATAGGATGTTCCATTTAAAATAACGAAATTGTGTAGCGTCCAGACGAAATGGAACACCCAGTGAGATACGAAATATTTTTCGCATATGCACCGCATGACTCGGTGCAACTTTTATTTGAAACATTTCTTTCTTAAATTTAGAGACAGTTAAGGAAGAAATCGCGTTAGTTGGAACACCCGTATACAGGGTGAATACCAATAACTCATTTTAATTTTAAGAGGGAGCTTCTGTTGATATTTATAACACAAATTACCAATAAAAAAATATAAAGAAGAAAGTTGAAAAACTGACCTACCCTACGTAAAATTCTGGTAAACTTTTGAGTACCGCTTCGTCGCTCTACTGACCCACTATGGGGTGAACAACATGCCTTGTATCCAAGTCACAGACTCCAAGTTCTAACGTAAACAACGTGACAAAAAAACGTCTAATAAAGTTAAGCCGCCGTTCGACGGTCTTTCATAAATTTGCGGTCGGAGACAAGTTAATTGACAATAACAGCAAAAACTAGTGAATTTATGATTGCAAAAAACAAGGTGAATGCCAGAGGCAAAGACCTATCCTAATTTATTTTCTGTTGAGATAGGTAAGTTACGAAGTTCTTAAAATGTTGACGTATTTTAATTTATTTTCTTTATCAAAAACTAGAGGGTATCTATTTTTTATTTTTGGTATATGGCCTTACCATTAAGGGACCTACCATCCCTTAAAATTAAAATGAGTTATTGTTATTCACCCTGTATATTTATACATTATATTTATTTTTTTAGGTAGTCTGAAACAGCGATGATTTAGACACAGATGGCATTAGCTCACAAAATGCGCATTTAAAAATAAAAATCGTCCAAGGACTATTTTCGAGGATTATCACATATATCAACCAATATACAGTATAAACTAATTACTTCAAGAAAAAATTGTTTATTCCATACTTCAGCACCATACCATATGTATGTTCTGGTCGATTATTTGATAATCATCTTTATAATTTATGTATGCAAATATCTGTGCTGTAGATATGTGGGATATCTGTTTATATGTGGCGTCATTCATACTTATTACTGGAAATTAGCCAAACTAAATATTTGAAATTACGTTTCTGTCGCCTAATTGCTGAGATATGCTTTTTGCATGAATACTGCATGTATTTTATTTTGTTACATACGTTGTAATAATAATAATAATAATAATAAAGTGTTTACTTGCCAATTCATCTTGAAAATACATGAAACAATAAAAAAAGCAAACAAACAGGAAGTGAAATATTTTGAATGGAATGTCAATGAAATTTCCACCAACGGCCGCTCGTGGTTAACCCAAAGGGTCAAATAACAGTAATAGAGAGGGTATTTTTCTTGAGGTCTGTAAAACTTACACTACGCTACACTATTTTACTTGTGATTCATTTTGAAGGGCGCCAGCAAAGTCCACCTAGATAACATATTGGATGCTCTATTTTGTAAGGAAGGAGCCTCAGGGTCGACTTTGAATATAAAAAAATTTAGATAAGTATGAAATTTCATAGTCGTCTTCTGCCAACTGCTTATTCTTCGGAGCGATAGTAAATAGTAGAGAGCGCCGGGTTACAGGTGTAATTAAAACTCTGTTGATTTATTTATTTTTTGCTGCTCACAATGTCGTTGGATGATGGCTAAGACAGAGAAATGTGACGATCTACTATTCACGAAAATATTGTATTTTAAACTAAAACCCCACTAATAAATTAATAAAATTAAAAAAATTAATTAAACTCAAACTAGGGTAAAATGAAAATTCCTCCTAATAAAACCAGAACGAGAAATTTACGTATAATATACTCATGAAATAAATACAAGTTCAAAAAAGGATATAATATCTTAAAACCATTTGTCAAATCAGCTGTGGAACACCTGTTGTGGCAAACGAGGTCAACGAGCCTTAGGTCAGCTACTCTAGAACAAACCAAAAATAAACAAATTAAAGGCGTAAATGAAATAAATACATCGTGCAATGTTTCTTTAAAATAATCAATGACTTAACAGCTGCCAGATGCATGTTTTAAACAGAGGTTGAACGATTGTCAACTACAGTTAAACAAAGATGGACTTTATTTATGTGAATTAGATTAAAATTTGTAATCAATTAATTTAAAACAAACCTGTAAAACCTCCAGTCTAGTCAAATGACCAGACTCAATGTAAATTAGTTCCTAAGAAGTGAGTGAAGTGATATTCGATACAGTTACGTAATCCCTCGTACGAGCCAACGGCAGATCTAAAATTTATCTCACGTAATATCGACACATGGGTATCCAAGGATTCATCTTCAAATACGGAAGCTAAAAATACCAAGTAAAAATACATAATAAAGTGGAAAAAGGCGAAAATACCAACCATCATGACAGTTGAAAATCTAGAAATCCATGGTTTGGCAAATTTTCTGCTCGTCCTTAGGAACGAAACAAAAAAGAGAGTTGTTATTGGGTCGTAAAAGAAGCAACCCCACGTCCAGATCGCTCCTGAAATACATAAAGAAATACGAAATTAAAAACGGAGATTTATATTTCCAGTACCTACATTTGAATAATGGTTCAAGGCCAAATACAATAAGGTACCAGAAAAACAACATCAACTTACCAGCAATAAAGGTAAAATTTATCCTAAATAATAAGCAGCCACCTGATTGGTCGAAATCCGTTTGGGGCATCCAAGGCCTATTTAGTTTATGCAGATCCAGTAAATAGGGCACTAAAGTGTAAAACTGCCAGCTACCATATCTGGACCACAAACCACAAGTGTCAAAACTTAAAAACAGGTCTGCCAATTTAAAGTAAATAACGCGACACGGTGACTTTAGTGTGCCGGGAGTAATTTGAAACAAAATTAGAAATTTTAACTTTATTAAATTTGTCACTATTCACAAGGACACTGTCCAATATTTGTTGTAAATTAAGTCCTATCTGCCTCTAGTTTACATAAAATTAAATCGATTATTTTATCTATGACGTATTTGCTCTATGGAAATATAAGCCACGAGATGATTCTAATTCAGCGATAATTATTATCGATAAAGTGTTACGTAAACAAATGCGTACTCTAATATCACATTATGTGTTACTTTAAACGACATTGCTCACTTAAAAAAATTCTTTGTTTTTAGATTGCAACATATTTACTAGTGCTAGTTAGTAGAGTAGCGTACTCATCAGTAAATAAGAACCATTTTCTTTCTTAAGATTTAAAGCACTTAGTACATAGTAATAAATTACTACAAAACACTTATCTTCCTAGCCTTGCAACTGGTTTAATAATAATTGCTCGTTAAAGAAGGTTAATCGGATTTCTTTTACATTTCTATATCGATTTCAGAGCTGCTGTGGAATCGTTGATGTATTTACAATACGGGCGGAGGCGCCGGTCATACAACGAATATACGCTGCTACGATTATTGGCCCAAGTTTGTGAGAGATTAAATAATGGCTTACCAATAATTATCTGTTGTAGTTTGCTGTATAATTGTTATACATATTTTCAAATTCAAAAATCAAATTTATTTCACTTTTAGAAAAATTACTAAAATATTAAAATATTGCTCGAAGGGAGTAACATTTCCTTAGAAGTTTTCTTATTTTTATTATTAAGTGTTGCAATATAATCGACCTTAAATTTTGATCGGATCTCTCGTATGCCTGAAAATTTCGTTGCTTAATATCCATCCGCGGCCCAGCTCGGATAATCGAAAAACTATTATGACCCATTTTTTTTACATCTTCAATAATTTTTTTCACCCCTTTAGCAACGAAATAGACGTCAGTCGCAATAGAATTTTTTTCATAGTAACATGAACTATTGAAAAAAAATAGAATCCTCGTGTCGCGATGAGATCGAAAATCCTGGCTCTCCTTCTATAAAGTGGAATGACTTTTGGAATTTTACATTTATATTTATATTTCTAAGGTATATAGACTAGGTACAAATTATGACCTACTTCTTAAAACTGAAGAAATAAGATAGCGACTCGAGTATGTTTGTCTGTTTACAATATCCCATCGATTTATGCCCACGTGAGTGGTGACGGATCATGTTTACACAAAACAAGCGTAGAAAATAATAAAAATTGCAGAAGAAACACAAATCCATATCTAGGCTGTTATCAGTAATTATGATCGCAAAATGCAACGCAACAACATATGGTAACTTTCCGATAATCGATTTACGCTGAGTTACGTGCCTGTTAGCAATTATCAGAGGATAAGAAATGGTTTAGAAATCATCACTGTCATCAGACATTCGGAATGAAGGGTTTATTATAAATAATGAGTTAAAATCACTAAGCCTCCTTCTCTTTAATCTTTCCTGCTTTGGATTAAAAGGTCAGCGTAATTAATGACGGTTAATATCATCATAAATCACGTCGGGGCTTTTCATATATCTCAGTGCAAGGATCCCTTCTTAGATCCATTTCTCGTGAAAAGCGGTGTAAATAAAGCTAAAAAAGTCTTATACAGGCTCATATAATAAATAACATTTATTTATCCAGGTTACATCAGTAAATAAATACATAAAATCTACAAAGTCTAGACTTGTAGGAAATTTATATTTTTCTTAAAGAAGAAGGATACAATATGTCTTTGCTTCCACCCTGATGATCTATACCAACACTCGTTAAGAGTTTATTTGCAAATTCAAACATGGCTTGGAAGGTATGATAAAAATCCATTGGATTTTGGTTGGAAAAAATCCGAAAGATGGCTTAACGTCAATCACAAGTAATCAATCAGCCATACCGGAACGATTGATAGAAAAAATTAAATGTTCTTGCAGAAAAGGTTGCAGAACAAATACATGCTCATGCAAATCTAAAGATAGAAATTGTAGTACTCTATGTCGTTTTTGCAAAGGCACAAATTGCGCAAATTTATGATGATGAATCCGAAAATATTGAAATGATCAGTGATGCTAATGAAGATTCTGTTTATAGTAGTACTGACAATTTTGATAGTGAAACAAGTGCAGATCATGCAAGTGAATCGGATATGCAAATTTTGGATTCTAGCATGTACGAACCAGTTTGTGAAATAGAAGAAGTTATTTATGATTCTGACGATGTAAGTGAAAATAGTGATTTAAATGAATCAAATTATCTTCAAAAAAGAAAGACTATACCCTTTCTTCAGAGGGTGCTCTAGCATAATGCTAACCCAGCTATGCTGCACATTATTTCCCCATAAAGATGTCCAAAGTATCACAATGTGCAATTTTATTTGGATAAACAATACAGTCCCTTTAGCCGACGTCGCCGCCCATGGGAAGCAAGCACGAAAAAATTATAACGCATAACCACGTCGTCGTAGAGCGACGCCAAATCGGCGCCACGACGTCTCCTTAGCAATGGCATTTAACCCCGATATAAAACAGCAATATAACTGCCTTTAAAACAGGGCTTATGCTCGCAATGCTGACCTTTGCTTTTTCTGTTCCTTGCCAAGAAATTATTATTTTCAATTTGTCCAAGTTTTACCGTCTCGTCGATTTGTTTTTACACTTTATATTGGAATACGATAGACTGCGACTGCATCAAACCAGAAAAATAACAAACAAGGCCATTACGGTCTTTATTGAGAGTAATAATATCGATTTTAAAAGTAGAATAATGTGGGGGATGTTTATTTATACAGAAACTTTGAACGGTAATCTGCTTTGTGAGATTTGTGACCAGTGTAGGTGTTATTTTATTCAACGTCAAACCACAAGGTAATAAATACATTTTGTTATCGTTTTTGTGTTCAAATTGACAAGTTATAGTAGGAGAGCCCTCGACCAGGATTTTCGACCTCATCGCGACTCGAGGATTTTATTTTTTTTTTCAATAGTTCACGTCAATATGAAAAAAAAAAATCTATTGCTACTGACGTCTATCTCGTTGCTAAAGGGGTAAAAAAAATATCGAAGATGTAAAAAAAATTTTCAGGGATCCGAGAGGAGGGTTGGTTCAACTCTCCTGAAAGTTCGGTCGAAAAAAATCTTCTTATAATTTTGAAATTCCTCAACCGACATTCGCGCAGTCTAGATATTGAATATAATCCAAATTTAAACACATTTTTCTTATTTTGTGAAAAATTAGCTTTTTAATATCTTAATTTAATTTATCTGTTAATATGTATATTGATTAACTCCTCGGCATTTTTTGATATCCCAATTAGTTAGAATATTATAGGTTCTAGAACGATAAATCAAACAAGTATCATCATTAAATGAAAATAATCGAATAAAACTTTATTACTAAGTAAGAAAAAAATATTAATAAAAACACAGCTTTTTTGTTTTCGTACCAATAATACTTGTATACAATAATTTATTAAGTTCATTACATTAACAATAGGCTTAAAAGGTATACAAAACACAAATTTAAAAAATTACATTTTATTTAATTCAAAAAAAGAACGAAGTAATAAATTAAAAACTCACACAACTAAAAACATAATGAAAATGAAATATATGCCATGCCTCCAGTTCACTCTTTCCTTTGCATTTTACACTACTTATTTACAAAATAATAAATATTCAATGATGGTTATGTGCATTTTTTGGGGCCGCCATTTAAAAAATCAAAAGTCTGTTGTTTTTAACAGCCCAACTTTGGCTTAAATTATTAAACCGTTAGGCACAAGAGGATTGTTAACAGTGCCAATGCTGAGACTGTGTGAGTGTAACCACTTTGGGTGGTTGTTTTAATTGTCGACGTAGTAATGTCTGGTGTTGTAGATGAAGAGGCTTCAGGTGTAGAGGTTGTTGAAGAGCCATCAGTTATAGAGGCTGTTGAAGAGTCATCAGGTATAGAGGCTGTTGAAGAGGCTCCAGGTGTAGTGGCTGTTGTCGGAATTGTTGGAGTTGTAGTAGGCTTCGGAGTTATTGAAGTGGTGGCTTCTGAAGTGGTGGCTTCGGAAGTGGTGGCTTCGGAAGTGGTGGCTTCGGAAGTTGTGGCTGCGGAAGTGGTGGCCTCGGATGTGGTGGCTTCTGAGGTGGTGGCTTCGGAAGTGGTGGCTTCGGAAGTGGTGGCTTCTGAAGTGGTGGCTTCTGAAGTGGTGGCTTCTGAAGTGGTGGCTTCGGAAGTCGTGGCTTCGGAAGTGGTGGCTTCTGAAGTGGTGGTCTCTGAAGTGGTGGCCTCTGAAGTGGTGGCCTCGGAAGTGGTGGCTTCGGAAGTGGTGGCTTCTGAAGTGGTGGTCTCTGAAGTGGTGGCCTCTGAAGTGGTGGCCTCGGAAGTGGTGGCTTCGGAAGTGGTGGCTTCAGAAGTGGTGGCTTCCGAAGTGCTGTCGTCTTGAGCGGCTGCTATTGGGACGTCTGAAACAAAAATGAACTTTAATAGACACCTGTATCGATGTAAGTAATAACTAATAGATACAGTGAAAAATGTTCGATATATTGTAAGTAAAATGGTGTATTAAAAAATAAATAATGTGATAGAAACAATTAGTATTATCTAGAGAGCCCAAGATTTGACTAGTTTCTATCATCTGACAAACAGTTTGAAAGCCATCACTAACGGTCAAATTATTTTTTTATAATTTTACTAAACATAATATGCAAAAGTATAAGTTCAAAGTAATCGATCAGTTAAAAAAAATTACTTAGAACCTGCAACCAGGTAAACCCAAAATGTGCTAATAATACGTAAATTTTTAAAGACCAAGATGCGTAAACAAGAAAATCCTATGCGATTTTGCAATACAAAAGTCACTCCTTTGCATTTATTCATTCCTATAGTATGTGTTCCAATCTAGGACGCAACAGTACTCGCATCATTGAAGAAATCTTTGCGATATCGAAAGACTATTATTCACTACTTTCCACTTAACATATTTATATGATTTATGAAGATTGTTTTTGCTAGGAGAATGACAGTTTTCCACTTTTCTACATGATCAGGTCCCCAGAAATTGAATCGAAAACGTTTTAGTATTTATAAGCAATTATCGTAAAGATATTGAAGTAGATACTCCACAATAAATGCTCTGTAAACAGCTCTTAGCCAGTGAGATAAATTAAGTTGTATTATCACAAAAATTATTTTTAATGCTTTTAATGAAACATCAAACCAAAGAGTACGCTTCAGAAATCTATAATTAGTACAACAAAAATATCATCATTTCAATATATCTAAATAATTTATTTATTTAAAATTAAATGCTATTTTAACCGAGGCACAAACAGGTAGACAGAGAAGTTAATTAAATCAGATTAAACTGAACGTTACGTAGTTTGACTCCTTTATTATTTAAAAGGACACATTTAAAATCTTCCTAATATTCAAACACGGCAGGAATAATGTTAGCGATCCTTGCGGCACACCAGAATTGAGGAAAGAGTTTCTCTTAAGACTTCGTCAACCGCCACGTGAAGAGAGTGGCAAGAATGTCCACAAGCAATGCCAAGCTATAAAGCAATCCTATCCTAAGACACTTCGTAATTCCAGATTTCTTGTTCACACTGTATAAACTAATTGGTTCCATTAACTCAACAATTAAAGAACCGCTGTAGCATCCACAAAATCGTTAATTGGATTGAAACGTTTGCAAAGGGGAGATGTCAAATTTTTAAGCATAAAAAATTCCAACGTTCCAACACTGGAACTGCAGTATTTTTGGTGGATGTTGGCCTATTGCAATCAAGGTGTCTTATTTGCGTTTCTGGTTGAACATCTTGAGAATAATTATGTTTATACAATTTCGTTTTCAGTTTATTCGTTGGGTTGTAAATATGTCAGTCAGGTCCTGCCTTTAAATTTCGGCACGCTTTGATAGAAGATAATCGATTTTTAGATCTCGGATGATTTTGTAAACAGGATCATTACCTCTTTGTTTGCACAGTACATTGGCATGCGTCACCCTCATTTGCGGTAAAAATGGCCGCAAATATGTTCAGGATGGCGGACACATTAAGCGGATTTTTGAGAATTTGATATATCTGATATAATCTGAAGATCGGAATTAATTTTATTTACAGCAGCGGCGTCCAGTTCTTTTACGTAAAAAGAAAATTATCTGCGTGTCATCAGCGAGTCAACAAATAAAGAGGTAGAGTGGGCGATAAAAAAATTGAAAAAATAAACTGTTTTAAAGTTTGATATATAACAGAAATTTTTCGTCAATACACTTTTTGATATCAAATGAGTTTTTTCAAAAATAAATTTTTATATACAGGGTCCTGCACTTGCGCTCCGGTCTTTGATTGCTGGCCTATTATAGCTAGAAACTTCATCCAAAAACAGGATTAAACTAGAGAAAAAGGGGCATTTTTGGAAATTATTTTCCAATATACGAGGTGTTCCAAAAAATTCTGGGTGGTCAAGTGACATTTTCTCAAATGGAACGCCCTGTATATTTTTACATGAGAGGATGCAGCATTAACCTATGAACTTTTTTTGTATTCGAGGCCCCATGGCTATCTTCAGCCGTTTTCGAGATAATCGGCAAAATTAAGTACATATTAAATTAATACCAAAAAATCAACAATATTTTTACTATAAAAATATGTAAGTACACAAATAATATAGTTTTAATAAATTACTGAAAAAATACACTAAAGAAGATGTTCAAAATGGCTTCTGTTCGATTGCAAACATAGACGTAAGCGATCTTTAAAAGAACTCTCCACCCTTGTCAGTATTTTGGGAGTGATACTTTGAAAAGGCATTCATAATGCGTTCTTGCATATTTTCTGCAGTGGTTGGTACTTCCCGGTAAATAATATCCTTAACGTGTCCCCATAAATAAAAATCAAGTTTAGTCAGATCAGGTGACCTGGGTGGCCATGGATGTGTGTGTGTTTTTTTATTTAGTTGGCAAAACAAAAACATAACAAGTAAATACTTTTTGTCCTACGTACTTGATACACTTGATATTAAAAGTTGCAGCAAACAATCAACTTCACAATTTGATCATATTTAAGAATTTTGCTGATTATCTCGAAAACAGCTGAAGATAGCCATGGCGCCTTGGATACAAAAAAAGTTCATAAGTTAATTCTGCATCCTCTCATGTAAAAATATACAAGGTGTTCCATTTAAAAAAAATTGAGAAAAATGGAATTAAAATTTTCGAAATTGCGAAATAAATTTTGACCATTCTGTATATCACAAGATTATTCAATTTAAACTACAATATTTAGTAACCTTCTGCAAGAGAAATCTCGATAATTTTTTCTTAAATATCCCATTTGTGGCTGTACCAATTTATTTAACGGCAGTAAGAAAAAGTCAAATATTAAAAAAAAAAATTATTTACGCCCGAACCGGTGTACCAGGTGCAAAAAAATCTATGTGTGGATAGACACTATTAAAACACATACAAAAATGCTAAAACATACAGGGCGTTCCATTTGAGAAAATGTCACCTGACTACCCACAATTTTTTTGGAACACCCTGTATATTGGAAAATAATGTCCAAAATTGCCCCTTTTGCCCCCTTTTTCTCTAGTTTAATCCTGTTTTTGGATGAAGTTTCTAACCATAATAGGAAGCCAGCAATCGAAAACCGGTGCGCAAGTGCAGGACCCTGTATAGTCCATTTTCTAAACGCTAAAAATTCTAGAAGTTTTAACTTCGTCGACTCAAAACCGATTTTGATGATTTTTTTTTTAATTTCGGAAAAAGTATATAGAAAAGTTCCCCATAGATGGGAAGGTGTGCTTTTCATTTTTTCAATTGTTATTAACAAATAAGTGTTTTTTTGTACACTCTTAATTAAAAAATGTATAACTCTTTTATTTATTTAAACAATTGCCTGAAATTTGATTACGTAATGTTCTTAGAGTCACAGATTACGAATCTGGCCTCAAAATCGGTCTAAAAACAACATAATGTCTACAAAATGGCGTCAAATGTCAAATTTTTTTTTAATTATATTTATCAGATTTCTTGGATTTTTGGGGTCGCTGATTACGAATTTGGCATTAAAACTAAAATAAAATAAAAAATGGCGGATCCAAAATGGCGGCAAGGGGTCAATTTGTTTTATTTGGATTTTATTTCTTATACTGGGTGACAGCTACAATTACAAACCAAAATAAAACCCATTTATGTGAATCACAGCCACCTAACTCTATATTTTAAAAATAAATAAACAGTGGTTATTTAAAAAAAAAATCGAAAAAAGGCACTATTATACGTAAAATGTGTTGAAAAAATGCCAAAAAAACAGGATGGACCTTGAAATTCAAAATTATCCTAAAAAATTGTCCAATACACGTCCCTCAAATTTAAAATTTTTATCTGAAGTAGAAATCTTCGCTCCAGCAGAGAGAGGAAGCCTGAGTGGAGATATTAATATTTGAAAATTTCCATAAAAACCGGTATAATTCAGAAACGACTCAACCAATCGAGATGCGAATAGTGACAATTTTGAAAAATGGATATTTTCAAGGCCATGCTTGATTTTGGGAAACGTTGATTAATTCAGGAATGGCAAGGCAAGTCCGATTTCGGGGAATTAATGTTCAAATGCCTTATGCAGAATTTGATGGACCTAAAAATGCCGGAAAAAATACATCTTCAAATGGCCTTGAAACTAAACAACTACCTACTGAAAATGTGATATTATCATCTAGTAGATTTCCAAAAACTGGGTAACTTCTATGCGAGCTATTTTTCTCTGAAACGGGTAGTTATCGAGATAATCGGCCTTTTGGAGAAAAGTACATTTAAATCACGTCATTTTGTTTATGCCTCCGCCATTTTGAATTTCACTTATCTTGGAAACATACCTAGGACGTCAATTACCCTAAAGTTCTGGCTATCAGCCACGTAAATAGTGAACTATTAATAAAAAAGCACAATCGTTTTTACAGCGATTTTTGCCCACTTTCTATATTTCATATTCGTGGAAATATAATCTAATGTAAAATTTCCATCTTTCACCTTCACGGTTTTAATGCCCATATTATCGGTCTGTCTGTACGTTACTCACAATAACTTTAAATTTTTGTTTTAATCCGTTTTAATTAAGATCAAAGACTTGAAAGCCTTTGTGCACCATAATGGATTGTCATAAATAAAATATTCTCCTAGGTACAAAGCGTTAAACTTTTTAAAAAATTATTTTGTTTCCTTAAATACCTTTTGACCAAATAATAATTTTAAAGCGTTGTTAAAAATTTCTTTTGTTTCCTAATATTTTATTTAAGAAAACAATAATAATAATTTCCAATTTTCCAATTTGATTTTTGTTTTTTTTTATTTAGTTAGTCGAAAAAATCATTTTTGTGCAAATTATAATTGTCATTCCAAAAATTGTAGAAACATTTTTTTCCAGTGAGTAACATAATTCTTGAAGAAAATTAACCGGTCCATTTCCACGTCATTGGTTAAAGTTAGGTCATGATTTTTTCACGGCGAATGCCATTTTATTCGGGCAAAATTCCTTAGCGGTGTCCAAACATGGAGTAACCCCAAATAGGAACAGCTACATTCCAGAGAAATATCGGTTAATCATGTAGGAAAATGAGAAAGCAATATTACCTGTATATACTGTTCGAAATTGTGCTCTTTACTCACTGTAGAAAAATTATTTTTTGATAAATGCGCAAAAAACGAAATAATCGGTTTGTACTTTTCTCAGTAACACAGAAAGAATTATTTTTATGACTTTTTCAAATTGGACACGTCACACTTTCAAGCCAATGCAATTAATAAATTTTTAAATGGAAGGAAAGGTGCGAGAAGAGCCCACAATCATTGGTTTTGCAAAATGGAAATGTTAAAAAATTTCTAGCAGACTAAATTTGTCGCATTCGTACACAACTTTTAATCTAATTTCACTTCACTGAGTTTCGTTAAACAGCCCGGCCAATTATTGCATTTAACAGATAAAAACTTTTTATAATATTTAACAACCACTTACTTTGGACAACGAGCCCTATAACAAATATCGATACTAAGAGGAACTTCATTTTCAGTCGATTTAGTTACCACGATAAATTTTCTGGTTGAACTGGAAAAATCAATTTTTATATTTGTTATATATGTTTTTTCAAGTTGATTATCATACAGTTCTTTATCTGGTGATGATTTTCTCGCATAGGATCATAATTGATAATCACCATCCAGGGACGGACTCGCTAGTAGGCAATGTCGGGTTCCATACGTAACGCTTTTTCGTGTTGTGTGACTTCTTTTAAACCGCATTAGGTTTTGTACTAAACTGGTGCACATTTAAAGTGGATATTGGGAAAATATATGGGCAATATTTAAACCTCAATATTTTTGGAATTAGTTGATTAATATTGATGCGGTTTTTTGTGATCATTAGCAAAAAATTCTTTGGCTTTCGAAAGAATTAATTTGAGGATTTTTTCATAACTTTATTTTTAGAGATATAATTTTTTATCGAAAAAATGGCGAAATCTTTACATTTTACATATTCAACACTCTCAGCTTTTCGAACGCAAATTAAACAAATTATATAAATTAATAGGAAATTAATTGACAGCCCGTACGGGGCTGGCGACCGCATTAGTTAGGCGAAGTCGGGAAAAAAATTTTTACGTTTTTTTAAGATAACATTTTTTTACACTTTTCGATGGCAGCTATCAAATTGACGTTTTCTTGGGGGAAAAAAATTGTGACAGCTGTCAAAGTGACGTTTTGTCGGGAAAAAATTTTTTTGACAGCCGTCAAAGTGAAGTTTTCTAATAAAAAGAAATTTGTGACAGCTGTCAAAGTGACGTTTAAATGTCAAAGTGGAGGGGGGAGGGGCGCCATCTACAAACCTAGAACGGGGCTGGCTATCGGATGATTAGGTTGGGGTGGCGACCGGATTAGTTAGGCGAAATCGGGGAAAAAAAATTTACATTTTTTTAAGAAAAAATTTTTTTACACTAAATTGACGTTTTCTTGGGGGAAAACATTTTTGGCAGCTGTCAAAGTGACGTTTTCTAATAAAAAAATTGTGGCAGCTGTCAAAAACTGTCAAAGTGACGTTTAAATATCGAAGTGAAGGGGGGGGGGCGCCATCTACAAACCTCGAACGGTTTCGGGGCGCCGAAGGCGTCCGGATTCCGAAACTACGATCAGTTCCGTCCTGGGACCGATATTAAGGAAACGTCAAATTCGGACATAACCTCAAACTTTTATCGCGACGCACTGTAGATTTCGAGATAACCTAAAAGCGGCATGTTGACGTTGTAATTTTTAGTATTATCAAGACCTGCGCGCGCATTGATTTCGGAGGGTACTGCGCGCGCATCCGGCGGCCATTGAATTAAATGTCGAAGAACTCATTCATTCACTTTTCCATTAACTTTTGTTTACTGTTATTTCTTGTTCCTGTTATTTGAAATTTAAATAAAAATACGAAAAATGGTTTCGTTTTTGTGGGGCAAAAATATAATAAGAAGGAGAATAACAAAGATGTAGGATTGTTTTAGAGCAGAAAGTTTTCTATGAAGCCTTGGATTGCGGTAGGTAACCTCCATAAATACGTGTAGTAGTGTAGCCTAGGGCCCCAGAAAATCACGGTCCTCCACTGACGGAGATGAGTGTTAAATATCTTGATAACATTTTTATTACCTGACGCTGTCTTATCTCAGCGAGGCCGGGGACGATTGCAGTTCGTGTTCTGTACATATTTTTTTAAGAACTTCGCTAACTTTACTGGAAAAACAAAAAACAACAAAACTAAAAAATAACTTATAATCGTTAGAAAAACTTTGAGTAAAGATAATAGCTGGTCGCTGGCGCTGGGACAAAAAATCTGTACCAAAAATTGATATAGATTATTGATATAGTAATTGTTGTAAAAATTTGTATATAAAAATAAAACAAAATAGTAAAGAAAGTAGCAACAGCACATGAATGTGCTTCGTCAAATAAAGTGTCGTTACTAAAAACTTTGTAAATTGCAATTGAAGGAAGATATGGAAAAGCGTTTAGAGCCAATGTTTGAATTGGTTGAAAAATTAACAACAGTGGGTGAGAAAGCCTCATTTAAATCATATAAAAATGTTTGCACGTGATGCTTATGTTTTTATACCTAAAGAAAAAAGAAGAAAATTTGATGTTTTAGTCTAAGACGTTAAAATTTATGGGTTATTGTCAAAAATCAAAAGCGTACAGATTGATTGATATAAAACATATAAAATTGTGATAAGCAGAAATGTAAAATTTATAGAAGACTTAAAAGAAATTAAAAAACAGTTGTGTGAACAACAGGATCTTGAAGAGGTATCTATAAATATTTTGACAAATAAAAATGAAAATAAAGTAAATACAACACATGAAGAAACAAATGAATATACTAAAGAAGAGAAAGAAAACACAGAAGGAACAAAAAGAGAAAGAAGTTGGTAAAAGTCTAAAATATGAAATGATTCAGTTTGAAACCTAGAAATTTTGAAGAAGCATTGAATATGGCAGATAAAGTGGTTCGAAACAATGAATGATGAATTAGAATCTATGAGAAAATGTCAAGCATGAGAATTAGTAGAGTGTCCTAAAACCAAAAGAATTGTTGATTGTAAATTGGTATATGAATTAAAATCTGAACCATCAAGCAAAATAGTTCGGTATAGAGCCAGGTTGGTTGAAAAAGGATTTACACATGAACACGGTGAAGATCATGACCAAATTTTCTCACCACCACGTTTTCAAAACTGTCATTCCGTTTGCAATGATGGTTATACCGATGATCAAAACTGTGCATTAAAATATAATTCTTGGGATCCTCAAATAAGTTAACAACTGATCTGCAGTTATAACGAAGCGATAAGTAGAAACTAAATATATGTATATATAAAACATTAGATTAAATATAAAAAAGGGAAATATATATAATATTTTTTGATAATCAACTTACGTTGAGTTACGTGACGTCTGTCCTGTTAGTATACTGATAATAAGAGTGGTTTATCAGAGGATGAAAGATGGTTTCGAAGTCATCAGATAATGAGTTTTATTATAAATAATTAGGTAGTTAAAATCACTAAGCCTCCTTCTTTTTAATCTTTCCTGCATTGAATTAAAAGGTCGATGTAATTAATATTGAAGGTAATATCATTTTAAATAGATAAAATGATAAATCACGTTAAATTCACTTAGAGATTTGTTTAATCTGATCTCTTATCGTAACTGGTGTAGCATACATTTTGTCCTGAAGAGGGCTGGTACCTTTGATGTGACGATAGTACCGACGTAGTTTTAGCAATTTCAAACTCAATAGTAGCAATTATTTGCAGTTATGTAAACAACAGTATTGAAAAATATTATATTTTATTAAAATCAGAAGGTAAAACATAGGAATAAATTGAAAACTAAAAACGAAATCTGCAATCTATTAGTTCATTCTTTCCGTTACATTTGACACTACTTATTTAC
The DNA here is from genome assembly GCA_963680705.1 of Rhagium mordax. Lineage (NCBI taxonomy): Eukaryota > Metazoa > Arthropoda > Insecta > Coleoptera > Cerambycidae > Rhagium > Rhagium mordax. The sequence continues at coordinate 5,305,989 of OY796662.1, read as the reverse complement.
AAAATAATAAATATTCCACGATAATAATATGCATTTATTGGGGCCGCCATTTGAGAAATTAAGTCTTTTGTTTTTAACAGCCCAACTTTGGCTTCAATTATTAAACCTCTAGGCACAAGAGGATTGTTAACAGTGCTAATACTGAAACTGTGTGACTGTAACCACTTTGGGTGGTTGTTTTAATTGTCGGCGTGGTGACTTTCTTTGTAGTAGTTGATGGAGTAGTTGGAGTGGTCGGAGTTTTAGTGCTTGGATCGGTTGGTGTTTTGGTTGGATCCGTTGGTGTTTTGGTTGGATCCGTTGGTGTTTTGCTTGGATCGGTTGGTGTTTTGGTTGGATCGGTTGGATCGGTTGGTGTTTTGGTTGGATCCGTTGGTGTTTTGGTTGTATCCGTTTTTGTTGTGGTTGAATCCGTTGGTGTTTTGGTTGGATCCGTTGGTGTTTTGGTTGGATCCGTTGGTGCAGTGGTTGTTGTGGTTGGATCCGTTGCTGCAGTGGTTGTTGTGGTTGGATCCGTTGATGCGGTGGTTGTTATGGTTGTATCTGTTGGTGCAGTGGTTGTTGTGGTTGGATCCGTTGGTGCAGTGGTTGTTGTGGTTGGATCCGTTGCTGCAGTGGTTGTTGTGGTTGGATCCGTTGATGCGGTGGTTGTTATGGTTGTATCTGTTGGTGCAGTGGTTGTTGTGGTTGTATCCGTTGGTGCAGTGGTTGTTGTGGTTGGATCCGTTGGTGCAGTGGTTGTTGTGGTTGTATCCGTTGGTGCAGTGGTTGTTGTGGTTGGATCCGTTGGTGGATCATCGCCATCGTCATCATACGACGTAATGCTACATGATATAACTTTAAATTTATTTCTCAAATCCTCACATCCATCATTATCTCTCGAAACAGAGATGCATTGCCTAGTTTTCTTCGCCATATTTTCTGAAACAAATAATTATAAAGTTAATAAAAAATATTTCATTTAAGAAGTGTCTACATCTTTATCTCAAATTATAGTTGAATGTGGTTCTCAAATTTTTTAAGTTTAGATTTTTCTTTCTCACATTCTCTAAGGGCAACAGAAATTTGTTGTCTGGCTAATGAGAAAATAAAAAAATAAATTTAATGTGTTTGAAATATTACCTTCTTCATCCTCATATTCGAGATGCAAACATGCATAGATATTATCTGTTGGGTTTGAGCTTATAGTGTTTCCTAAATCAAATGGCAAAATGCTGTTGTCCCGGGTACAAGCTAACTCTTGTAAGTCTTTGAGATCGCATTCTGTATCTCTACAAGAAATGCATTTGTAGGCCAAACCTGAAACAGAAAGAATTTCGTGCAAAAATGTGTTGACATAAGTAATAATAACTATTTAATGGGTGGGCTGATAATCTTTGACATATAATAAAAAGGTTTAAAAAATCATAGAGAACCATCAGTTTGATTACTCGTCTTGCCATACATTTTCTGTGATCAATAGTCTGTAGTTTTGAGTAGACAAAATTTGACTTGAATTATTACTGTTAGGCACAAACGATCAAAATACTTTAAGAAATATTTACGAAAAATAGTATGAAAATGTACAAGGTGTAAACCTTGTCAGAATCCCGTTCCTTAAAATAATCGATCAACTAGATTAGATTAGATTGCTAAGGCTGGAAGATTATTTGTGGTAATCCTGGATATATGGGCATCCGTCAATTTTTAGACTTCTTAAACACCTAGAATTTTCCTGTAAACATTGTCCCAAACATTTCTCAACAGTTTCTTCTTGAAAAAAAATCCTTATCCACTTAATTGACTTTTTGTAATAATGACACACACATGAGATACTTGCAATGCCACAAACCTTATGAATATTTTGTAGTATCTTATAATTTATCAAATAGCTACAAAATATGGATAGCCCGAAAAATTAAAAATTCTCATTTTGTGCTGTTAAATGTAAATCGAATTATTTTAAGTTCATCTGCCAGTAGCAACACTTTACAATAAAATTCACAATTTCATAATGGACCAAACTCAAAAAAATCGCGCAAACCTTATTAAAAAATTGAGAAAATAGGTGGAATCAGGAAAAATTACAAAACGCTAATTTTTATTATTCGTATTCTTAAAATTCGCCACATATCGATTTTGAAGTGATTCGCAACAAAACTTTAGCACATGAAACATTTTTCACCCCCTACCCCCCGCAATCGCATGCCAAATTATTAAAAATTACAGTCGACCCGTAAAAAGCCTCAAAACACTGAATTTTTATAAAAATATCGATTTTCCCCCAAACAATATCCGGTATTCTTTTAAAATCGACCTGTAAAAAGTTTCAAAACACCGAATTTCACACAAAAATCGAATTCCAGCTTTTCCGATAACTATAACTTTTTCCCCTATTTCAACCCCCAAATTCAACTCGGCCAGAAAATTCTTAATAATCTACAAAAAGTCTCAAAACATCGAATTTTACACAAATATAAATTTTCAAGTGTTTTCTGATACGCAGTATTTCTCTCGCCGTTTAGCCCAAATTTTTCTTCGCTGACTTTTATAAACTTAAGATTTTTTGCATATGTTTGCACAAGACGTAACTAAATAAAAACTACTTACTTTGACCAACAAGCCCTACTAACAAAATCGTTACCAATACGAACTTCATCTTCAAAAACACTTATAGTAACCACAACCAATACGGTTAAACTGAAAGTGATCAATTTTAGAGTTGGAATATATATACCACTACTAGTTGATCAGTATTGTTCTTTATCTAACTACTTTTTCCCTGTATATTATCTAACGATTTTTCCGTTTATATTTTATCTAACTATTTTTTCGCCTTCTATATCAGTCGATGACAATCGGTACCCTAATGGGTTTCGAATTGGAGCAAGTGGATAAATTGTAATTCATATTGTGGAAATAAAGAATAATACTCATGTATTGTCAATACATGTAAAAGAGCCTAAGATGGCTAACTAACAATTATGACAGTTTTGAAAATTATTTTTATCCTAATAAAAATTAAATTGGAAAATGTGACAAAAACAAGGATAAGGTAGCTACAATTGAAAATAGCATTTACTGCGTTTTTATACATAAAGGAACAGGAGCAAACGAGATTGTAGATACCGAAGAAAAAAGACAGAAGAAATTTATCTGATACTGAAGACAACAAAGAAAATCCTGATGACAAAGCAAAAAATGATGGGGAAGGAATTAAGCAAAGAGAAGACACAATGAAGAAGAGAAAAAGCAAAGCAAAACATAAGTCCAGATTGGAAAATAGTGATGATAAAATAAATAAAGATAAATAAAGTTGCCACATGAGCTTCACAACTCATTTTAAAGTCGAACGTTAAACCCAAATTTCTAGCCTGATCAACAAGAAGTAGATTTTCACCATTTATAGAGATTTGAAGATTTAATTTTATCTATTCCCTTGCTTTACTTGGCGCGAAGCACAACACTGCACTTTTGGCAGCGTTAAGTTTTAAATTATTCTGCTTGGAATAATTATAAATAGAATCTAAGTCGGCATTAATTAAATCACATGAAAGTTTAGTATCTTGAGGAGGAAAACTATAAAATAACTGAGTATCATCAGCGAAAGATTGAGCATTGCCGTAAATGATATGTTGGAAAATGTCAATGGTATGAATGAAGAACAACACAGTGCCTAAAACGGATCCTTGTGGCACTCCTGACGTAATTTGACTTATATTTCTCATTCTCTGCAATACATTGGGATCTGTTTGCTAGATACGATCTAAAAAGATTTAAGGTAATTTGATCAAAACCATAATACGCAAGTTTGGCACAAAGTAAATCATGATCCAGCGTATCAAAAGCCTTAGAAAAATCAAGAAGAATTAGCGACGCGGCGTTACCTTTGTCTAGAGCAGATAAAATATCTTGAGAAATATTAGGTCGAGCAGATGTTGTACTATAGCATTTTCTAAAACCAGATTGTGAGTTAGATATAATTTTATTTTTTTAAATGTATTCGTATATTTGGACATTTACTAATTTTTCTAAGACTTTTGAGAACGATGGAATAATAGTTATCGGCCTTAGATCATTATAATCTTGCGGATTATTGACCTTAGGTAGTGGTTTAACTATGGAAAGTTTCCAACTACTGGGAAAATAACCTGCCTCCAAACAACAATTGGTAACATGTGAAATTATCAAATCCTGTAAATGGAGATCGTACATTCAAGTGGCCAATTTTTAAAGATATGTTGTTGTTTCTATTGTCTATAAGTAATTTTCAATTTAAGTTGCTCAATTTTGTATTAAAAAGCCATAATTAAAATCATTGGGAGTGTGATCTGTTGACATATTAGATTTATATTTAGCATTGAAATTTGCACAAGTCTTGACATTGGATCTGCAGTCTTTTTTCTCATGAGGCTGTGAACAAATTGGACATACAACATCGGTGCTTCGGCACCTGTTTAAATAATGTCCAAATTTGCAGCACTTGAAACAACGCGGTAAACTAAAGTGTTTTTTTAGTCCACCCGATATAGAGAAATCCTTGCTTGAGCAATTTTTGAAAAAGCGAAGGTATTACTTCCAACACAACATTAAACCCAGATTTGTTGGCAAATTTTGTAATAATTATGTTGCATGTAAATTAAACTACGTACCTACCACAGCAATTATTGTATTTAACAAAAAGGATACAATACAGTAATTTATTTATTTTAGTTAAAATAGCCCACTTTCTTCGTAACGTAATGGTCATTCCAAGTACTCGCAACAGTTTTGTGAGGTTGACAACCACTGTATTACTAAAATAAAGTATAGCAGTATAGATTAATCCATAGTCTGAAGTATTTTCCTCAAAATACCAGAAATAATCTGATGTATTATATTGACCATTGGCTTTCCATTCGACACAAGGCATTCTTCATCTCAGTATTACAATATTTAAGAAATCCTAGGCACCTTTTTTATTCTTACTGCTAAGGTATTGTGCATAAAACAGCTGGCTTGTAAACAAAGCTGAAACAAAAAGACATGACCTTCAGACGATACAGACGAAATTAAATCGAGATTTCCCAAATAACTCGTATAATATTGTTTTACTGCTTACCTAGCCATTGGAACATTCGTTTGTTTATATTTGTGCTTTCCGAAATATCAGTTGTTGATAGTACAGAATTTCTGTCAAATTTAGCCGTAGGTTATCTGTGGCATAGAGCTGAGGTTTTGAAGTATCGCCTTGGAGAATCGTGGCGCTGTCTAATTAATGTATCGTGACGTTAGTCACGGTCGGAAATTGTTAGATAATAAATATCGGCGAGATGTGAGCGTCATGGAATTGTCTTTTGCATAAGAGACTTGGTTTATTCTTAATAGGGATTGTAATTTATCGTTGGCTAAATACGATTGATTTTATATAATAACCCGGTGGTTGGTTGTGTCGAGTTAACTCGTGAAAACACTGCTTGGAGTCACGGACAGTTCCACTTGATTATTTTCAAAATTTTTGCAATAGTCCAGAAATTTACTTTTTAAATTGTACAGAGACTTTAACAAGGATTGCCGTGGAAACAATAAAAAATACTCAAAATCAGTTTATTGTGAAATAATTCAAAAGCTTAACCCTAAATGCAGCAAATTTTACTACAGTATTTAAATTCCCATAGTTTGTCTAAGTAAACTCTAGAAAAATATAATTTTTTAATGGGCGCAGTATGTTGGTGTGACATTTGAAAATATATTGAAAATCGATAAAAGATGCCCCTTGATGAGTTTCATAGCTGAGAAAAATTTGAAATCAATATCAACGTGGCTGTTAAAGGACCCAGTATAAGCAGCCAAGGTTATTTTGTCAGAATAACCAACAAACAATGTTTTTCTGACGTTATTTGAAAACAAATTTCAAAACGAATAACACTACGTCATTGCCAATTTTTATCCTCTACAAGATAGCGTTGTCAAATTTGAAATACGACGTTTCGTCTTCCTGACTTATTTTTTTAAAATACGGACCTGGATTTTTTTAATTTATTTTTTGTTACCTTTGGACTACCTAAAAGCTGTGGCCTATCCACAAATTTTGATTTTCAAACGTTTCGATGACAAAAACTGATATTTTCGGTATTTTTTTTAAATATTTAATGCGACACTGTTTTTAAAACAAATTATTTTTTCAATATTCTAGTCCAATGGAGGCATTGTTTCGGAGAGTTTCATTGCAAATTTTGTTAAAAGTAAATGTTTTCACATACTTAACAAAACCCATTCATAAATTGCCTTTCAGCTCCGTAATAGAAATTCTCTTTCGGCAATCGATCACTTATATCTTCAGGTCACGGCTGTTCGCGGTCGGTGACCCATTGTGAAATATTACAAAGTTATGTAGCATATTTTATAGCACATATTATTCTCACCTGTGACTTGCAAGTTGTGATTATTTCAAAAAAATTGTCAGTCGCTGAGGGGGGCTGCAGCCCCTTAGCCCCCCCCCCCTCTGGATTCGCCACAGAAACACAATGTTGTTACGCTAAATAATTAAGTTGGAAACTAAATCAAACCCGTTTGAAGAGACGATTTCCAAAGAAATTGTATAAATTGTAAATGCAGTTCAATGTTGGATTTTTCAAAAAGAAATGCCGACTGCTCCTCGGAGTCTATTCTATCAACGATACTACTCCCCCCTATCAGAACAGCGTGATTTCAGTACAAAAGTTTTTCTGCTTCATAGTAAATTTTTATTTTCGTAGATCTTACCGAAGTTTGCAGTACCAGTGTTAAATTGACAACGATTCTGTCGAATAAATATACATTTTGTCTTTATCAAAATGAGATTAAGCTGACCTAGGTCAATGACGTTATTATCTTTCGCAAAACTTTATCGGAATAAAAATAACGTAGCCTAAACATTAGGATCAAATAAAACAGAAGGAACACATCCAAAAATAATAAATATATTTTATGGCAGTTCGATAATAACCATTAAAAATTATTTTTGAACCAGTAATTGCAAACGGATAATATTTATAGGATATTTAACAGGTATTCACTCTGAGTGCTGAGGCATTTACAACATAAAGTTTGTATCATTATATTTTTTAACAAATTTTTTAAGTTTTATACCGGCCTCACCGCTTCCACTATATTTCAAATGATTTTCAACTTGACATCAAAATATCTAGTCATCCTATTTTCATTACTGAGGCAATCACCGACAGGTGGCGAGCTCGACAGAGCACCTTCTGGTTTACATCTCCTCCGGTGAATGGTATATCACCTACATATCTCTCACCTAAAGTTGCATATCTTCTTCAGTATCAAATAAGAGTACGGTCAAGACAGCTGGATTCCTAGTTAGTTATTGGATTCTCCAGCAATAGCAACTCGAAAATTGGGTCTTGTATTTTGCGTTTGGGTTTACTTTACTCAAATTGAGTATCTGGCATTTGATGTAATTTTAAAGCGATATTTTTGTAAATATTTAAAGCCATATCATCCTCGTTAGTAGGTGTATATTTAGAAACCTTTCAACATACAGCACGGGACATGAATGGGTTTTAAATCGTACAATGTAAGGTAGTTTAAACCGATTAGAGCATCGATCGTTCATTTTCTTTACGTTGGGCATTCGACATAGGCGGGCTAAAACAAGTAATTCCAAATGGGTCAGTTATGTTGACTAGAGGTTATCGCGAAGTTTTTTTTTTGATAATACCAGTAGACGTTTTGGAAATAAATTTTTACCATCTTCGGATACATCACTTTGCTTATTTTAAGGTTTTACCTTTTTCCTTGAGTAATATAGCTGTTTCTACATTTTCGAAATTAAACTGGTAATAACTTTTGTACTCCAAAAGTAAGAGTTTAATGAGAAAAGGAATTTTCCTCCAAATTAAACTCAGACACCAAAAATCACCTGAATAAGCAGTGGTATAACATTTCAGTAAAAAAATTGTCTGTCCTTATGCCGTAGGTTCATGGGAACCTTTCTCTTTTCTTCTCTTCTCAGTGCCAAAATTACTTTCCTTAGAATATTATAAGGAAACTTTTCGGGTTCTCATCCCCATTAAATATTCCGAATTCTTAATGTTTATAATCATTTTGTCGTGATTTTCTTCTGCAGAGTGGCCCAAATTCCACATACACCCTCCCCTTCTTAAAACCGAGTCAGAAATATACAAAATATGAGAATATATTCACTTACTAATCATTGTATTAAATTGCACCATTCTAAAATTTTATTACTATTATGGTGACGTGCTTAGTTTCCAATTATTATTTTAATTTAATCGCTAGATTAAGTATACTTTACTCTCAGTACCAAGAAGTGTGCAGTGATTGAGGTTGATCTTATCTAATCATTATTTTACTCATTATTTGTTTTGATCTTGATTTAAATCTAATATTAAAGGTGTTTGCCGTTTGGTGATTTGTTACTCATCCAGTTCGAGTTTTTCCTCACTTTTGCTCTCAAAATTCAAATTTTAGACCTGATTGCGAAAGTTTTTTTGTCCCTATTTAGACGGACCAATATGCATATTGTTTATTTGCTCGCCTTTTTTGTTCAAAGGACAACCATACCTTTTTGGTCAGTATTCCGATGGAGATCAAAAAACTGAACAAGCACTGTAGAATTTTCAGTATGACTGACAAATGGCAGAGATGTAAGCGATTGCTTAACTCCAAGTAGGCCTTGACATTATTTATTTTCGAAAATGTGAAAGTAAATCCGTACTATTTTGATCTGGTTATCCGGCATTTGTTTTAGTTTGAGTTTGTTTGGTTAGCCGATACATATATTTATTTTAGCCTGGTTATCCGGCACTTATAATTGTGCCTGATCATTCGATACTTATTTACATTTATTTTAGCTTGGGTATCCAGCACATATAATTGCATGACTCCGCGCCTGGTTATGCAACACATATTTATTTTGGCTTGGTTAGCTTCCTCCTTAGCTTGGTTAATTCGGCACTTATAATTGTGTGATTTTGCTGATGATCCGACACATATCTGATACTTATTTATTTTAGCCTAGTTATCCGGCACTTATTTTATTACTTGAATACTTAGTTTTGTTTGATTTTCCCTGGTTAGCTAATGCGTTTGTGAATTTATCTTAGCTTGGTTAATCCTGCACTTATAATTATTATGTAATTTTGGCATGGTTATCTGATACATATTTATATTTATTTTAACTTGGATACTAATTTTTGTTTAATTTTGTCAGATTACTTAGTAAATTTTCATATTTATTTTAGCTTGATTATTCGGCACTTATAATTATGAACTTTACCTAGTTGTCCGGTACATATTTATATTTATTCTTGCCTAGTTATTCGTTAGGTTTTGCCTGGTTATTATAATTATGTTTATTTATTTTCGTCTGGTTGTCCGGCACTTATTTTACTCCGAGTTTGTCCTTCTTAGCTTGGTTAATTCGGCACTTATAATTTTTCCCGATTATCAGACACATATTTTAGCCTACTTATCCGGTACTTATTTTAGTTTGGCTTTGCTATTTATATTTATTTTATCCTGGTTATCCGGTACTTGTTTTAGTCCGATTCTGGTTAGCTGCAACATAATTATATTTATTTTAGCTTGGTTATCAGGTACTTACGTTTGTTTAAAATTAACTGATTATTCGGTTAATTTTTTACATTAATTTTAACACGTTTATTGAGCACTTATAATTTTGCTTAGTTATTCGACACATGTCTATATTTATTTTAGTCAGTTATCCGGTATTTATTTTAGTTTGATTTTGCCTGGTTATTCAGTAGTTCGGTTATCCAGCACATATTTACAGTTATTTTCGCCCAGTTATCCGGCATTTAATTTACTTCGAGTTTATCTGATTAACCAGCACATATTTATTTTAGCTTGGTTAGCTTCTTAACTTGGTTATTTCGGCACTTATAATTGTGTGATTTTTGCCTGACCATCCGGCATATATTTATTCTAGCTTAGTTATCCGGTACTTATTTTAGTTTGGTTTTGCCTGGTTATTATATTTTTATTTATTTTAGCCTGATTATCCGGTACTTATTTTAGTCCGAATTTGTCTGGTTAGCCGCCACATATTTGGATTTATTTTGGCTTGGTTATCAGGTACTTATTTTTGCTTAAATTTAAGTAGTTAGCACTTATAATTTTGCTTAGTTATCCGACACATATTCATATTTATTTTGGTCTAGTTAGCCGGAATTTTGATTTTGCCTGGTTGGCCAGTAGGTACATATTCTGTCTGGTTTGCCTACACATATTTATTTTAGCTTGGTTAGCTTCTTTCTTCGCTTGGTTATTTCGGCACTTATAAAAGTGTGATTTTGAATGACTATCCGACACATACTTATATTTATTTTAGCCTAGTTATCCGGTATTCATTTTAGTTTGGTTTTGTTCGGTTATTGTATTTATATTCATTTTGGCCTGGTTATCTGGCACTTATTTTATTTCGAATTTGTCTGGTTAGCCGGCACATATTCATATTAACTTTAGCTTAGTTATCAAGTACTCATTCTTGTTTTTATATTTATTTTAATCTGCTTATCCAGCGCTTATAATTTTGCCTGGTTATTCGACACATATTTATATTTATTTTACTCTAGTTGTTTAGTATTTATTTTAGTGTGATTTTGCCTGATTATCCAGCACATATTTGCTTTTATTTTGACTCGCTTATCTGGCATTTAATTTATCTGATAAGCCAGCACATATTTATTTTAGCTTGGTTAGCTTCTTCCTAGCTTGGTTAATTCGTCGCTTATAATTGTGTGATTTTTGCCTGATTATCCCGCACATATTTACATTTATTTTAGGTTAGTTATCCGGTACCTACTTATTTTAGTTTGATTTTGCCTGGTTAATGTATTTATTTTGGCCTGATTATCCGGTACTTATTTTAATCCAAATTTGTCTGGTTAGCCACCACATATTTGTATTTATTTCGGCTTGGTTATCAGGTATACAGGCTTTACATTCAACTGGTTTTCTTCAATTAATTTTTATATTTATTATATCCTGCTTATCCAGCACTTATAATTTTGCTTAGTTATCCGGCACATAATTATATTTATTTCAGTCTCGTATTTGGTATTTATTTTCGTTTGATTTTGCCTGGTTAACCAGCACATATTTATATTTATTTTGGCGCGGTTATCTGGTTAGCCAAAATATTTATTTTAGCTTGGTTAGCTTATTTCTTAGCTTGGTTAATTCGTCACTTGTTACTTATTATATATTTATTTTAGCCTAGTTATCTGGCACTTATTTTAGTTTGGTTTTGCCTGGTTATTATAATTATATTTATATTTGTTTTGATCTGGTTATCCGGCACTTAGTTTAGTACAAGTTAGTTTAGTTAGCCGTCTCATATTTATGTTTATCTTGGCTTGGTTATCAGGTACTTATTTTTGTTTAAATTTAACTGGTTATCCGGTTAATTTTTCTATTTATTTTATCCTGTTTATGCAGCACTTATAATTTTGCTTAGTTGTCCGACACATGTTATTTTTGTTTTAGTCTAGTTAACCGGAATCTATTTTAGTTTGATTTTGCCTAGTTGGTCAGTAGATGCATATTTATATTTATTTTAGCTCTGTTAGCTTTGTTAATTGGGCACTTATAATTGTTTGATTTTGCCTGACACATATTTTTATTTATTTTAGCCTAGTTATCCGATACTTATTTTGACCTGGATATCTGGCACTTATTTTATTTCGAATTTGCCTGATTAACCGGCACATATTCATATTAACTTTAGCTTGGTTATCAAGTACTTATTCTTGTTTAAATTTAACTGGTTATCCGGTTAGTTATATTTATTTTAGCCTGCTTATCCAGCGCTTATAATTTTGCCTGGTTATTCAACACATATTTATTTTACTCTAGTTGTCTGGTATATATTTTAGTTTGATATTGCCTGATTATCCAGCACATTTATTTTGGACCGTTTATCTGGCATTTAATTTACTTCGAGTTTATCTGGTTAGCCAACATATTTATTTTAGCTTGGTTAACTTCTTTCTTAGCTTGGTTATTTCGGCACTTATAATTGTGTGATTTTGCCTGATTATCCGGCACTTATATTTATTCTAGCTTAATTATCCAATACTTATTTTAATTCGGTTTTGCCTGGTTATTATAATTATATTTATATTTGTTTTGGTCTGGTTATCCGGCGCTTATTTTAGTACGAATTAGTCTGGTTAGCCGTCTCATACTTGTACTTATTTTGGCTTGGTTATGAGGTACTTATTTTTGTTTAAATTTAACTGGTTATCCGGTTAATTTTTATATTTTTTAGCCTGCTTATCCTGCATTTATTTTGCTTAGTTGTCCGAGGTTAATTGGGCACTTATAATTGTTTGATTTTGCCTGATTATCCGGCACATATTTATATTTATTTTACCCTAGTTATCCGGCACTTATTTTAGTTCGATTTTGGCTGGCTGGCGGGCATATTTTTATATTAAAATATAATTTAATAGTGGCATTCTTAATAGCATACTTTTGGTGTTACCATTGAAGTTAACAAAAAACCAATAAGGAAACAAAATTTGCCACCTCACATACTTTTGCGTTACATTATCTAATCGAAATCTGTCAAACCTTTAATTGCATCCGCCGTGGAGAAAATCAATTTAATTACTTATTAAATTAAGATATAACGGCTCGACGTTCGTTAATATTAATTAGCTTTTCCAATATGACACGTACCGCTCACATAGATAAGCATATCAAGTAAACAGCAAAATATTTCGTTTCCGTCAAAAATGTAAACACTTTAGGTTCTAATTATATTTATTTAGCTATAAGACGCCAATTTATAATAAAGTAAATAGCTTAAAACAAACTAATAAATAAGTGCAATAAATAAATAACCCAGGAGATAATAGCTTCATAATTATGCTGCAATAATTAGTAGAATTGAAGGAAAAACCGACTAAACATAAAATGGCCGTCCATAAAATAATTAAGTTTGATAAGGTTGTTATATATAATATTTAAATAAATTTAGGAGTAATTGTCACCAACTACGGTCCTGGATGCCGAATTTAGTCAACGCTCGTAGGGATCTCAGTTAATAGTAATAATAATAATAAAATTTCTGCTAAAAGTAATAATAATAATAATAAATTGACTTTATTGATATACAGTAAAGACCGAGAAGGTTCGAACATGAGTATTAGTTTGCGTAATTTACTTGTGCCCGTTGGTTGTAGCGGGCACAGTGGTGGGAATCGTGGATCTCCGCGCTGTAGCCGATGCCTCTCGCGTCTACTGTTCCTTGTTTGGATTCTTTTATAATAATTTTTATTACACCTGCAACACTCGAGTTGCAGCGACAATTAATTTTATGTTGTAGAATCACATTTTTGTTGCGAAAAAACTAACAATGGAAATATTTAAATGCGTTTTGAGATTTTTTAAAAATTACAATAATTAATCCTATCTAGGATGAATTATTAAAGTTAGAAACATTTCCAGAATACGTAAATCAAATTTATTTCAGACATGAGTTCTACATCCCAACACAGTTAATAAGATACTAACAACAGTCTGCTGACTGCTGAGCAGTGAGTGGGCACAGCACATTGCCGCGCCCTTCTCCTAATGTACAAATTTCGAACTGAGGCGAGTTGTCGGCCACTCGTATATTCGTCCCAATCCCTGTCGTGTTCGAAGCATCCTGGACTTATCTGTATACCTGCTAATACAACCAGAACAATTATAATTATTCAAGCATTTGCTTAAATATTATGGCGATAAAATAAGCCACTTATATACCTATTTACTCTCCCTTGCGTTGCCTCAATTCTAACAAAGTTGACCTTAACACTCGCTCAATCAACAACTTCTAAATTTATCGGCTGTCCCAAAACGCGTTGGAAATTAATTGAAGTCGTGCCTCGTAACAGTTCGCATCCCGGCGTACGTCCATGCTCCCGGTGTCATTGGCCATAACATGGGAGAAGCAAATGTCTCAACTCTCCCCCAGGACAGGGAACAGGCGCCAGATATCCTTGGCGTCCTCATTCCGCCCAATACATCGCATTTAGTGAACTGACTGCTGCGCACTTTGTTTACGAACTTCTTTTACTCTGATTCTGATTGAAACCTCGCAGTGGTCAAGTTTTGGTTTGCCGCGTCATGATATACCAAGTGTACGTTGGTGCGCTTATATTGCTGATATTTAATATACAGAAAGGTAAGGGAGTAGCTTTTGCTTTGGGGCTTTGGTGGCTTTTGTTTAGAACTTACGCTGATTGTGTTAAAAAGCGCGATGTGGATAATTTGTGGCCGGAACAAGCACGTACTGCGGTTGTCAAAATAGTAATAACAGTTGGGTTTAGTTTAATCAAAGGTTAAACCTGTTTTGTTTTGAACAAACGCTTCAAAAAATGGATATAGCACTCAACAAGTGCAGAAATTCTTTCCTAAACGTAGTAGATATTCTATACAACCTGAGTATAATTTTCGTTTTGTTTACTACTTTTACGCGACACCTCGCCAACGCGGCGAGGTTGGGTTGGGAAAAAGGGCGGTTGGTTTTGTAGACTCTACAAAATTAATGTTCTAATTTTTTATGTCTAGCTTGAATTTGTTTTGACTCGTGTTAGTACTCTTGGTGATCTCATTTCGGCCTAATTCTACAGCAGATTTGAATTCAAATATTTTTACATAGTGTGACTCAAAATGGGCCAAATATTAAAAAGGAATAAGGGTGTTTTTGCGTTCGGAGGTTTCGAAAAAAAAAAGTGATCTTGGAACGTGCAGATCGTCGAATTCTACCCCAAGAAAACCCCCCTATAGCATTATTTTTGCTTTAATACCCGCCGAGTTACAGGAGGTCGAAAGCTTTGATTTTTAAGCAAAAAACACTGATTTTCAAAGGTTTTAAGCAAATTACTCAAAGAGGATCACGTTTTCGAAAAAGTTTGTCATAACAAAAAAGTTAGCTAATAAAATAACAAAAATAAATAATGAAATAAAAATTTGTTTCGGCTCATCGTTGCAGAGTTACAGATCATACACTCGTAACTCCGGTTTAAAAAACTTTTTGACATATACCTTGAACTAAATTAAAACTTATTGCAGTAGCTTAAAATTGTCTAGGCAAATTTTGATATCTGCTAAATCAAAATGATACAAGAAAAATAAAGCAAAATTTTGATTTTACAAAAAAGTGTCCGTTTTTTGGTTCCAAATGGTAGAAGAAAACTTCCAAATCTCGATTTTTCTTAGTCCTAACTATTATGAATACGCTTACATTTTTTTGACCATGATAGATTACATCTATCTAACTATAGCACACGACAAAGACATGACTATTGACTATCTAGTTCCACAAAGTTCCAAAAAGCATACAAATAATAAATAGTATATCGTTGTTTAAAAGAAAATTAAAATTTCATACATTAGCGAATCCTAGAACAACATTTAATAATTATATTGACCTTAAAAATACTTAAATAACAAAATTTATAAATTACTTCCTCGTTGTGGTGCGATGAGTGTTTTACTTTTATCATTACTGCTCTTTATCCCTTATGTATTGAATATTATTTATTCAATATTGTTTTGTATATGTACTGAATATTGTTTTGTAACTTATATGGTATTATAATTCAATGTTATATACAGGGTGTTCCAGTTTTTTGTAGCAGGACAGTCGATATACAATTGAAAATTATTAAAAAAAGTTCCTATAAACATAGGTTGAAAAATGCTTAGTTTTCGAGATACAGGGTGTTAAAGTTTGAAAATAAATACGGATTTATATTAATATTTCCAGAATGCTAAGAAGTATCGAATCCAAACTTGCCAATTTTTTACATTTAATTTATAGGCCTATTTTAGAATAACAAACTACTACTTTACTTAACCATGGGCGTAGATATATGGGTTTACTAAGGCTCTTTTTTACAAAAAAGTAGTACGCCACTGATTTTTTCCCATGTTTTCAGTTTAATTCAATAAAGCAAGAAAAAACAAAAATTTAATGTCTCTTGGCACTTTTTGATATGACAAGCCGTTTTCCAGAAAATTTACATTTAATCATTTGATGCACGCATCTGGACGAATTTTAGACAAACTTGAAGTCGCTCAGAATTTCACCAAATTTGATGGTACGAAAAGTCTTTCAAAAAGAAAGAATGAAACATCGTTAATGATGCTTGTAATGAAGTAAGACACTTTTACATGTTGCTAGCTTTTGTGTTTGTGTTTCTAATAATTTATTTTAGTTCGACCGTTGCATTTTAATACATTTGTGTTATAAAAATTTTGATTTACATGATAATAAACTTTTACAATAAATATTTTAAATGTTTCATTCTTTATTTTTAAGAGACTTTTCGCACCATCAAATTTGGTGAAATTCTGAGCGACTTCAAGTTTGTCTAAAATTCGTCCAGATGCGTGCATCAAATGATTAAATGTAAATTTTCTGGAAAACGGCTTGTCATATCAAAAAGTGCCAAGAGACATTAAATTTTTGTTTTTTCTTGCTTTATTGAATTAAATGGAAAACATGGGAAAATATCAGTGGCGTACTACTTTTTTGTAAAAAAGAGCCTTAGTAAATCCATATATCTACGCCCATGGTTAAGTAAAGTAGTAGTTTGTTATTCTAAAATAGGCCTCTAAATTAAATGTAAAGAATTGGCAAGTTTGGATTCGATACTTCTTAGCATTCTGGAAATATTAATATAAATCCGTATTTATTTTCAAACTTTAACACCCTGTATCTCGAAAACTAAGCATTTTTCAACCTATGTTTATAGGAACTTTTTTAATAATTTTCAATTGTCTATCGACTGTTAAAGTCCTGCTACAAAAAACTGGAACACCCTGTATATACAGGGTGTTCTGAAAAACACTAGCAAAAATTCAGGAGCTGATAGAATTTCAAAAAATATTACAATTTGTTCCTATGAACCATGGGCGTATCTCTTTCCGTTTTCAAGATACAGGGCGTATAAAAAAAAAATTTTTAAATCTAGTTTCGGTCCTATCTTCCACAAAATTCGACCAAATGAGCTGAAATTTTGCTGTGTGGGGTTTCTGGGGATGCTAAATGCTCTGGTATTATTAATTTTTGGCTATATCATACAGGGCGTTCAGTACAGTACTCCGTGAGAACATTTTAGGTCCTAACTTTTTTGAGATTAATCTTTTTTCCCCTTTTGTCACTTGCTCTTATGGCAAATTTTATTCTAAACAAAAAATGTGCTCTTGTAAGAAGTGCTAAAATTTGCCCGTTTTCGAGAAAAACCGGGTATAGTGCACCAAAGTCAAGCAGCTGGTATCCCAAATTGTTGGTTTTTATTTCAAGTAGGCTTTGCCTAGTTGTTATTACTATTAGTTTCATTAATAAAACTCAAAATCAAAGTTATTATTTGAATGGCAATGATAAAAAGTAGTAAAAAATAATTTTTCTTAAATTTTAATTTTCTGTTAGTAATAATTAGTTATTCTTTTTTTCAATTGTATTCAGTATGTGTTAAACTTTTCCAGAAATAAACTACTTAACTATTACTTAAAAAAAAAAACTAGGTGCCAAAGCCTACTTGAAATTAAAAAACCCAACAATTTGGGATACCAGCTGCTTGACTTTGGTGCACTATACCCGGTTTTTCTCGAAAACGGGCAAATTTTAGCACTTCTTACAAGAGCACCTTTTTTGTTTAGAATAAAATTTTCCATAAGAGCAAGTGACAAAAGGAGCAAAAAGATTAATCTCAAAAAAGTTAGGACCTAAAATGTTCCCACGGAGTACTGTACTGAACGCCCTGTATGATATAGCCAAAAATTAATAACACCAGAGCATTTAACATCCCCAGAAACCCCACACAGTAAAATTTCAGATCATTTGGTCGAATTTTGTGGAAGATAGGATCGAAACTAGATTTAAAAATTTTTTTTTAACGCCCTGTATCTTGAAAACGGAAAGAGATACACCCATGGTTCATAGGAACAAATTGTAATATTTTTTGAAATTCTATCAGCTCCTGAATTTTTGTCAGTGTTGTTCAGAACACCCTGTATATATGTATTCATTGAACTTAATTCTGGGAATCACGCCAAATTCTAAAAAATAAATAGAAATAAAAAAAATTGCCAAAATATGTAAAGATAAAAGTGTAGTATCAAAGGCAAACCTCAACAGTTTGCCCCAGAAAACCACTGTATATAATAATATAGTTCTAAATGAATATAAATACAATATTGTTATCTAAAATTCGTATCAGTGGTTTTCTAGTATTTTACACTAGAAAATATAACAAAATGTATATTATATATATGTATATAATATATATTATATATATTTTCTTATTTCTATTTATTTTTTAGAATTTGGCGTGATTCCCAGAATTAAGTTCAATGAATATTAATTATCCGCCACAAATAAACTACAAACAATATATTGATATGATATCTTGTTAGTCGTGTAAAGATTTGAATTAAATATTTGTATTATATTTATTTTATAATAGAAATAGGAGAATAGAAAGTTAATAATAAAATTCAATTGGCAGTAAATAAAAATTATAGTAATATAGTATTAAATTTTAATATTGTATACAAGAGTTGTTATATGATTTTAAATGAAGAGAACATGAAGTTTTATGTAGAACATAGTTTTGTTGTAAATAATAGATAATATAAAAGGTACAGAACAAATTTTGAAGTTTCTCACAAGATGTGAAAGACATGGTAAAAGTATATAGTAAAAGGTTTGGAAAGTAAATATAATGTATCAAAAATTGTTCTGTGTTGATTAAAGAAATGATATAGAGTAAATTAATTGTAATATAAACAATGTTAAAAATGTTATATATAAAATAGTGAGGTGACATCTAAAATTTTTAATATGGAAAGTAAGCAGATAAAAGGCATATCAAAAGGAAGCTTAGAAAACAAGGATTTAGAACATAATATTAGAAAAGAGGTTTAACTTACCAGAAAGTAAAATTTTGAAAATGATTGAATGAATTGTCAGAAAAATACTAGTTTGACATATCCGCATTAATAAATAATAATAATAAATAACACCACATGTAATTACGACCCCCTTTATCCCAGAAGGCTCTAGAAGAGCCTTGTGCGGAAGGGGGCTACACATTTAAAGACAAGGGACACACACATCCAATATCCGTGTATAATGGAAAATCCCACTCACAGTATTTTCCATTGCCACGACCGGGAATCGAACCCGGAACTTTTGGGTGAGAGGCAGGTACGCTACCATCTCGACCATCAGTCATTTATTATATTGTTTCAATAAATATCAAAGCCTACTTTTGTTGAATTATTGTTGTACGATCGATTTTATGTAATAATATAAAATAATTATTTTTTAATATCGTATAAGCATGTTTAATGTGATTCCAGGTCATCATATAGGTATTTTATTGGGATATACGTAACAACATTTTTAATTTAATTTTATAAGCTAGCACTAAATTGAAATCGATACTACGTCACGAGGATATATAGATTGTCATTTATCCTTTCAAATATAACTTCGAGAATAACCTACTTTTAAAAATGCTCTGTTTACAAAAGCTTTCAGCGACTTGTCCCGCAGTGCGATGCAAAAAAGCCATATCCATTATCTGGGATTCGTTTTCACCCGTTTGTTTCTTTTTAGGTAATGGCATAATGTGTTACAGCTGCTCCTCTAAAACTAATGAATCTTGTATACATCCTTACAGAAACGGTCTGTCTAGGGTGAATTGTAACATGAACGCTTTGGAAGCGACCAGGTTAAACGCCAGAGAGCTGCACGAGAGCTACAACAAAATCTTCGAGGTGGACCCCTTGGGCTTTGCAGGAATTGTTTCGTTGAGTTGCCTGAAACTGGGGGTTAAAGGTATGAGTATGGTATTGATGCTTTTGATTTCTTGTGTAAAAATTGCAGGTATTCAGTAAGTCCGCATCTTGCATCTCTTGGTCGTGATTAATAATTGATGACTGAATCAAAATTCATTCATTTAAAAACAAAAAGCAAGTCCCGAATCTATAAAAATTGGGCAAGATTTGCCCACTTATTCCCTATTAAAAAATGTTACAAAAGTGTGTTTTTAAATGTTGTTGGAAGTAATACAGGAAATAAAGCGACCTCACCTGGTACACCGCTTATGATATATACTGCTTCTTTATTGACTGGTAAATCGCAAAATTACTTGCACTTTGTAACTTTGCAACATATATTACACTTAGCTGTCGCATGAAAAGCAACCTAATCTAATATATTTATCACAAAAGACTTAAATGTAGTTCCTTCCGAGGTTAATACGTTTGTGTGATTCTAAATCACCTTACATTTACATTATAAAGTGCACCTTATCCGTATTTAAATACAACTTTGGATAGTAGCCAAGAGATAATTTTATACAAGTCCATGGATATTGAGTACAGGCAAGGAAGTGGTCTCGCGTATCAAAGGTTAGATGACGCTAGATTTTATGACAGGATGCCAAATAAATAACGTTTTTAATTAGTAAACTGTTTAATTAATATTTATTGTCCCTCCATATGACCATCATCTTTTTTGGCTATGTAATTGAATAAGGAATTAATTCGTTAAAGGTCTTTCATTGCTTCATATGTTCAAATGAACCCGAAAAATGATAAATCCACAAAGTGCTATTAAATTTAGGTTTAGATTTTTGAGAACGGAGCAAATCTATCCACTTTATAGTTTTTTAACTACCTATAACTCAAAAACTATGCATTTTTAGTATTGTATACACATACTACGATTTTTTGTAAAGAATCAAATTTCCTATCGAAATAGCACTTTAGAAAGTCAAAAAACTTTTTTTTCAACAAAATAAGTCAAAAAACTATTTAACATAAAACCATAAAATTATTATTATTTTTTTTATTTTGATGTATAACTTTTTTCTGAGTGGATTTAGGTTTATAAACGGTTCGTGGGATAAAATCACAAAAAGCTGGCCAAAAGTCCAAAAATAGAGTACTCGTTGCGACATTTTGTGCTCAGGGGTTTTCGGGGTCGCTAATAACGAATTTGATATTAATTTTCAAAGAAACAAAATGGCGAATTCAATATGGCGACTAAGAATATATAAAATAGTGCATCGATGCAAGTGAAATTTTGTGCTCGGGGGTTTTCGGGTCGCTGATAACGAATTTGATATTAATTTTCAAAGAAACAAAATGTCGGATTCAATATGACGACCAAGAATATATAAAAGTGCATCAATTCAAGTGAAATTTTGTGCTCGGGCGTTTTCGGGGTCGCTAATAACGAATTTGATATTAATTTTCAAAGAAACAAAATGGCGGATTCAATATGGCGACCAAGAACATATAAAAGTGCATCGATGCAAGTGAAATTTTGTGCTCGGGGGTTTTCGGGGTCGCTGATAACGAATTTGATATTAATTTTCAAAGAAATAAAATGGCGGATTCAATATGGCGACTAAGAATATATAAAAGTGCATCGATGCAAGTGAAATTTTGTGCTCGGGGGTTTTCGGGGTCGCTGATAACGAATTTGATATTAATTTTCAAAGAAACAAAATGTCGGATTCAATATGGCGACCAAGAATATATAAAAGTGCATCAATTCAAGCGAAATTTTGTGCTCGGGCGTTTTCGGGGTCGCTAATAACGAATTTGATATTAATTTTCAAAGAAACAAAATGGCGGATTCAATATGGTGACCAAGAACATATAAAAGTGCATCGATGCAAGTGAAATTTTGTGCTCGGGGGTTTTCGGGGTCGCTGATAACGAATTTGATATTAATTTTCAAAGAAATAAAATGGCGGATTCAATATGGCGACTAAGAATATATAAAAGTGCATCGATGCAAGTGAAATTTTGTGCTCGGGGGTTTTCGGGGTCGCTGATAACGAATTTGATATTAATTTTCAAAGAAACAAAATGTCGGATTCAATATGGCGACCAAGAATATATAAAAGTGCATCAATTCAAGTGAAATTTTGTGCTCGGGCGTTTTCGGGGTCGCTAATAACGAATTTGATATTAATTTTCAAAGAAACAAAATGGCGGATTCAATATGGCGACCAAGAACATATAAAAGCGCATCAATTCAAGTGAAATTTTGTGCTCGGGGGTTTTCGGGGTCGCTGATAACGAATTTGATATTAATTTTCAAAGAAACAAAATGGCGGATTCAATATGGCGACCAAGAACATATAAAAGCGCATCAATTCAAGTGAAATTTTGTG
Organism: Rhagium mordax; assembly: GCA_963680705.1. Lineage (NCBI taxonomy): Eukaryota > Metazoa > Arthropoda > Insecta > Coleoptera > Cerambycidae > Rhagium > Rhagium mordax. The sequence continues at coordinate 5,283,784 of OY796662.1, read as the reverse complement.
CTCGGGCGTTTTCGGGGTCGCTAATAACGAATTTGATATTAATTTTCAAAGAAACAAAATGGCGGATTCAATATGGCGACCAAGAACATATAAAAGTGCATCGATGCAAGTGAAATTTTGTGCTCGGGGGTTTTCGGGTCGCTGATAACGAATTTGATATTAATTTTCAAAGAAACAAAATGTCGGATTCAATATGGCGACCAAGAATATATAAAAGTGCATCAATTCAAGCGAAATTTTGTGCTCGGGCGTTTTCGGGGTCGCTAATAACGAATTTGATATTAATTTTCAAAGAAACAAAATGGCGGATTCAATATGGCGACCAAGAACATATAAAAGCGCATCAATTCAAGTGAAATTTTGTGCTCGGGGGTTTTCGGGGTCGCTGATAACGAATTTGATATTAATTTTCAAAGAAACAAAATGTCGGATTCAATATGGCGACCAAGAATATATAAAAGTGCATCAAATCAAGTGAAATTTTGTGCTCGGGGGTTTTCGGGTCGCTGATAACGAATTTGATATTAATTTTCAAAGAAACAAAATGTCGGATTCAATATGGCGACCAAGAATATATAAAAGTGCATCAAATCAAGTGAAATTTTGTGCTCGGGGGTTTTCGGGTCGCTGATAACGAATTTGATATTAATTTTCAAAGAAACAAAATGTCGAATTCAATATGGCGACCAAGAATATATAAAAGCGCATCAAATCAAGTGAAATTTTGTGCTCGGGGGTTTTCGGGTCGCTGATAACGAATTTGATATTAATTTTCAAAGAAACAAAATGTCGGATTCAATATGGCAACCAAGAATATATGAAAGTGCATCAATTCAAGTGAAATTTTGTGCTCGGGGGTTTTCGGGGTCGCTAATAACGAATTTGATATTAATTTTCAAAGAAACAAAATGGCGGATTCAATATGGCGACCAAGAACATATAAAAGTGCATCGATGCAAGTGAAATTTTGTGCTCGGGGGTTTTCGGGGTCGCTGATAACGAATTTGATATTAATTTTCAAAGAAATAAAATGGCGGATTCAATATGGCGACTAAGAATATATAAAAGTGCATCGATGCAAGTGAAATTTTGTGCTCGGGGGTTTTCGGGGTCGCTGATAACGAATTTGATATTAATTTTCAAAGAAACAAAATGTCGGATTCAATATGGCGACCAAGAATATATAAAAGTGCATCAATTCAAGTGAAATTTTGTGCTCGGGCGTTTTCGGGGTCGCTAATAACGAATTTGATATTAATTTTCAAAGAAACAAAATGGCGGATTCAATATGGCGACCAAGAACATATAAAAGCGCATCAATTCAAGTGAAATTTTGTGCTCGGGGGTTTTCGGGGTCGCTGATAACGAATTTGATATTAATTTTCAAAGAAACAAAATGGCGGATTCAATATGGCGACCAAGAACATATAAAAGCGCATCAATTCAAGTGAAATTTTGTGCTCGGGGGTTTTCGGGGTCGCTGATAACGAATTTGATATTAATTTTGAAAGAAACAAAATGGCGGATTCAATATGGCGACCAAGAATATATAAAAGCGCATCAATTCAAGTGAAATTTTGTGCTCGGGGGTTTTCGGGGTCGCTAATAACGAATTTGATATTAATTTTCAAAGAAACAAAATGGCGGATTCAATATGGCGACTAAGAATATATAAAAGTGCATCGATGCAAGTGAAATTTTGTGCTCGGGGGTTTTCGGGTCGCTGATAACGAATTTGATATTAATTTTCAAAGAAACAAAATGGCGGATACAATATGGCGACCAAGAATATATAAAAGTGCATCAATTCAAGTGAAATTTTGTGCTCGGGCGTTTTCGGGGTCGCTAATAACGAATTTGATATTAATTTTCAAAGAAACAAAATGGCGGATTCAATATGGCGACCAAGAACATATAAAAGTGCATCGATGCATAGAAATTTTGTGCTCGGGGGTTTTCGGGGTCGCTGATAACGAATTTGATATTAATTTTCAAAAAAATAAAATGGCGGATTCAATATGGCGACTAAGAATATATAAAAGTGCATCGAAGCAAGTGAAATTTTGTGCTCGGGGGTTTTCGGGGTCGCTGACAACGAATTTGATATTAATTTTCAAAGAAACAAAATGGCGGATTCAATATGTCGACCAAGAATATATAAAAGCGCATCAATTCAAGTGAAATTTTGTGCTCGGGGGTTTTCGGGGTCGCTGATAACGAATTTGATATTAATTTTGAAAGAAACAAAATGGCGGATTCAATATGACGACCAAGAATGTATAAAAGCGCATCGATTCAAGTGAAATTTTGTGCTCGGGGGTTTTCGGGGTCGCTGATAACGAATTTGATATTAATTTTCAAAAAAATAAAATGGCGGATTCAATATGGCGACTAAGAATATATAAAAGTGCATCGATGCAAGTGAAATTTTGTGCTCGGGGGTTTTCGGGGTCGCTGACAACGAATTTGATATTAATTTTCAAAGAAACAAAATGGCGGATTCAATATGTCGACCAAGAATATATAAAAGCGCATCAATTCAAGTGAAATTTTGTGCTCGGGGGTTTTCGGGGTCGCTGATAACGAATTTGATATTAATTTTGAAAGAAACAAAATGGCGGATTCAATATGACGACCAAGAATGTATAAAAGCGCATCGATTCAAGTGAAATTTTGTGCTCGGGGGTTTTCGGGGTCGCTGATAACGAATTTGATATTAATTTTCAAAAAAATAAAATGGCGGATTCAATATGGCGACTAAGAATATATAAAGGTGCATCGATGCAAGTGAAATTTTGTGCTCGGGGGTTTTCGGGGTCGCTGACAACGAATTTGATATTAATTTTCAAAGAAACAAAATGGCGGATTCAATATGGCGACCAAGAATATATAAAAGCGCATCGATTCAAGTGAAATTTTGTGCTCGGGGGTTTTCGGGGTCACTGATAACGAATTTGATATTAATTTTGAAAGAAAAAATATGGCGGATAAAATATGGCGCCCAAGAACATATAAAAGTGCATCGATTCAAGAAAAAAATTGTGCTCTGGGGTTTTCGGGGTCACTGATAAATATATCTATTAATAACAAATTTACCTAACATTTAAAGCAAAATTTGTCGTGAACAGCGCGAAACTAATAACTATTTTTTGCAGGTTACAAAAAAACTACTTGCATTACAGCATCAATAACTATATATACAATTAACATTACAAAAATTGATTTACAGTAATCAATTACACATACAATCAGGAGAGGAATCCAGAGGAATTCTGCGCAGATGTTACTCGCGCAACGGTCACGTTTGAAATGCTGCTACGCGTCGAGTAAAGTGACTCCAGGTAGTAGGGCAGCTGTTCTCTATTCCTTGGGCCTCCTACCCTACTATATATTCCGCGAAAAAAGAGTTACACTTTAAAACATTAACTTTTGGACTTTTGTCCTGCTTTTTGGGATTTTGTCCCACTGTGCGGCTTAAGGACGTACCATCAAATTCAACAGTGGAAAGGAAATATTTTAAATCTTTTTCAGTGGGGTAAGAATAAATCTAAAAATGGATTAATGCCAATTAGCACAACAAACAATAGGAATTAGCTGCTCCATGTTCTGCAAAGAATGTATGGGCGTAAATTGTGAAAACGCTGATGTCGCTGAAGTTACGGAAGAAGATGTCCAAAACGATGTTGATGAAGATATTGATATTCCATTCAAAAACATTATGGGAGAAATATAATAGATAATATGTAATTTTCAAAAGAAGAAACAGCAATAAATTGGTACATTACAGTTTTTTATATCTAAGATCATATGAATAACAAAATTTTTAACAAATACCTCATATATAGCCCACCCCATATAAAACTATGACAACAAAAATTGCAATGACATCAGCAAGCCTTGATGCCTTGCCTCCTACTCAGATGCAACAAATCTCGATTTCCATTTTATTTGCTTCGTGGCGACCACTATTATGATGGATATCTGCACCTCATTGAAAATTTTGGACTCGATTCAGGAATCGAATACAAAGGTTGACGACCTAGCTCAACCCGGTAAACTCGTGCCAATAAGTCAAGCAGAACTGTCCTGTCATGGTAATATATCTTGGATTTCAGCAGCCCAGTAAACAAAGCTCATACTTCAAAGAAACTAATATACGATATGTATAATACATGAGTTGGTTTAGTCAAAGTATGATATATCAATTATTTTTTTAATTCTCGCATATTAAACTAATGAACCCCGCGAGAGTTAACCTTGGATACCAATGGATTTTCAAATGATATAAACCTCAAGTGGTCACAAGTGTGTGGTCTAATATTGTCTGTCACGGCTTTCATTTATCCCAATCCTTGACTGACGGCTAACTGGCGTCACAAAAATTATGATTAAACAAAACTTGAAATAGATATAAAATACAAACGTCCAGATAACTTTGGTAATTATAAAATATTAAGGAACTTTATTTTCTGGTTTGTCTTGACTTATGGTGGTTGTCATACTTCTCAATTCTTCAAAAAAAAAAAAAAATAATAATAATAATAGTAATAATAATAAAAATCTCTATTGTCCAAGATGATCACTTACCAGCGATATTAAACTAGTCAAAAATAAGACACAATTCTCCGTTAAACTTAAATCTAGCCCTGAAGTAGTTTTCCACTAACACCAAAACACTGCATTGGGTACTCGACGTACGATTCGTCAACCTAGTTGGCACCATCTGGAGATGATTAAAACAGCTTTAATCATATCCAAAAAAATTACATCATCTAAACATTAGAGTAGTTATTTCTCTCCTTTTCTTTTTTGGGATTTATTATTATTAGAGTAGTGAAGCGGCTACCCGAGGACAGTCAAAGATATTTACTACATATAGTTATATTTTTTTGCAGACGGCAACAAGAGATACATTTTGAGAGGCTGCCAACTTGCTGAGCAGCTCAACCTGGACATCTGCAGGAAACTTGAGGAGCACGACACAGGAGTAGTCAAGATGGTGCACTGTTCCAAATGTAATATCGATGACTGCAATTCCTCGCCTGCGACGTTCGGGATTAATCATGTTTTGCTGGCTTTTGTACTTTGTAAATTGTTTTATAATCTGTAGTTCCGAGACTGCGCTTAAAAAATAGTTAAAATTGCAATAACATGGAAGTAAATTAATATTTAAATGAATTTTCTGTATTTAACTCGTTTAGGTAACATGCCGGAGTTAAGCACCTGAGAATTGTCGTTTGAGTAGGGTGTTCAAGTTACGAAAGGTAACGAAAGTAATGTTTTTTACAAATCTACCGCCTAAAATTGTTATATTTGATTTAATGTTTGTAAATAATTTGGATATTAAAGATTTGTTCGTTATTTTTATGATTATTGTATGTATTGACACGAATGATTCTGAGCCTTAGCAAGAAGCTCGGATTCTGATAAGTAATCTCAAAATTTTTAAATTCTTATTATTTTCTTTAAGTTTAACAAGCGTAAAAAGAGTAAAATATTACACTTTTGAACCAAAATTTTAACTAATAGTGAGTATAAAATATCTTGAAATGTACAGGCTCGAAGAATATCATCAGAGAGGAGTGGGATAGTAAATTAAATTCCTTGTTATTTATTTCCACGTCACACCAAATTCTTTTACAAAAAAATGCTACAAAATTAGGGTTGATGGTCGAACTTTTATAACCTCAACTAGACTGCAACGGATTATGGCGCCTGCATTGCCCTATTGGGACCATTACTGTTTATACAGACAACGCAGAAGTTCCTCGAGCATAGGAAAATCGAGCATTACTCAAGAGGCCCATGCGCCAATTGAGTGCTTCCCCTTTTTCTTTTCACTTTAGATAAAATGCTAACACGTACTTTATTGACGAAGCAGATACAATCTGGTTTTTGGGAACTCACATAGATAAGAAATCTGAATAGAAAAAATTATATTACACCCACAGAAAGCAATAAAATATTAAGAATTATTTCATTACTAATAAAACACTCACAACACGCAAGGAGGATAATTTCAATTCCGACATTCTTACGGAGACATTTTATTGGCTAAATCTACTGTGGGGTAGACAAACTTTATTTACGTCGTTATTGAAATTTATAATGTGTTATTATTTCCTTTTTATTTATTTAAAGTTTTATTGTTATTTCCTGGCGTTTTGCCATTTTCTAATTATTCTCCCTAGACCCCTGAATTTACCGTGTCTTCACTGTAGCTACCTGTGTAGTGGTATTTCTATACTACAAATAAAAACTGGCACCGGAGTAAGTTATAACTTTGGTTTCTGGATTCTAAATAGTTTTTGAGGATAAAGGCAAAATTCCTCAAGAAGGTATAGAAGGACGAGTCGAATCGAATGGCGCAATCTGGCCTCAAAATCGGTATAAAAACGAAATGGCGTCTACAAAATGGCGTCGAATGTCTAATTTTTTATTTTCTTTTTCTTATTATATCTGGAGATTTTTGGGATTGCTGATTACGAATTTGGCACTAAAACTAAAATAAAAAAAAAATGGCGGATACAAAATGGTGGAAAGGGTCAATTTATTTCATTAGGATTTTCTTTCTTATACCGCCCAACTAGCAATTTATGTTTTGTAGAACTCGAGAGAATGTTTACAGAACATTTTTTATAAAACAAGATTGTTGATATGAACATTTCCAAAACGTTTACACATCGCTTATAAACGCGAAATGGGCACAGTTTGTAAAAGAATGTAGCTCTTTAATTTGTTTTATTATGGCAGGTGTTATAAAATAATTGTATAAACGTTTACACAATATTAAAAAAATTAGTATACGATAGTTATAAAATAGTTTTATAGCAAACAGTTATAAAATTCTCTTTATAAGCGTTGTGTTATTATCTTCATTGCTACTTTTTTGTTATGTACGGCAATAACAATATAAGTTATTAATTTTTTAAGTGTTTTTGTAGAGAATAATAATTCTCAAAATAGTTTTGAAATATTAGAAAGTTAGTTATAGATTCTATGTGACATGTGAGATATATGGCGGCGTAACTAACATGCTTAGCGAAATATAAGATACAAGCTAACTGACTAAGACTTCGTTTCCTCAACAGCAAAGCGATTTTGGACTGAAATTTTTCTGTGAAATATGTGGTATATACAGGGTGTCCCGATTTTAAACCGACAAACTTCGGGTACAGAAAGTTCACATGAAATTATGACATACCCCTTCTAACATTTCTTCTCTATCGAGCCTCCTAACGGAGATACAGGGTGTTGAAAATTCAATTTATTTTTTGTTTTTCTTTAATAACTTCCACAATATTAAAGATAGGGAAACCAAACTTGGTACACATAGTTAGGTTGTGAGGGTCCATCTTTGCTATGGTTCAGAGTTGAACTGAGGCGCGCCAGTGGCGTGCGGTGTGGTCACGTCGACATAATTTTAAGGAAAAAAGTATGTGCACTAATTTTTTTCGCAATTCTGATCAGATTTTCATAATTTACGGTTAATTTTCTAAAAAAACTTGCTCATGTAAAATTTTGACTGAGGCATTAGTTTTCGAGATATTTGCGTCTGAACAAAACGATGCACCAAAAACACAATTAATTAATTAAGATAGCCCTTTCAAAATTATTTTCAATCTGATTTTCGAAGGGATATACTGAACTGAACTGTCAATTTAATGTTTTTAATGTTTTTCTTCTTATGCAATGAGGCGTTTTTAGAGCCTTTTGCAAGTCAATATTATTTATGTCAAAAGAAAAATTTGTTTGTTACGAAATTACATAAACAAATTATCAACATCCAAATATAAAAGAAATCAACACCCCACCCCGTATTTCCGTTAGGAATGGCTATAGAGAAATTTTAGAATGGATATGTCGTGATTTCACCAGAAATTATTGTTTTTAATTTATTCTTATTTTAGTCCAAAATGGCCGCTAACAAATAGTTTTTTTTATAATATTTATCAATCTTTCTACGAAAACCACCCCCTGTTTTCACTTTTTTCCAATTGCTTAAATGTACTTTCGACGTATTACACAGTGACACTCTGAGTCCTGTGACTTTACTTTTTAAATAAAAAAACAATATGGCGGTAGGGGACGTAATTAGTCTTTGAAGACAATTTTTAGTTTTTTAACTATTTTATAAGTGATTTATGAGAGCAATGATGCTTCGTTTATATAACAATTGTTTAGTAGATCCGGCCGAATACAATATGCTCCCTGAAATAATATTGTGTTAAGAAAAATCCTTATAAAATTGTTTTTTTAATGTTTGGCTAAACTCTTAAACAATAATTTTATAGAGGTTCGCAAATTGACTAATAAGTGCCGGTGGTCATTATTACAAATCAATTTTGTTCCGTGAGCTAAAACATCCTGTAATAATTGCTGTATAAACGTTTATAAAACAGCGTATAACAAATTCTATAAAATATTTTATAATTTAGCTGTAAGAACATTCTTAGCATTTATTTATATGACAATTTAGTTGCAAAGACTAAATAATCACTTTGGCGGTTTTAATAAAACCAAATAGCTTTTGCAGAGCAGTAATGCAACAGTAGGTAATAAAATAAAATTGAAGTTTTATTTTAAATTTATAGAGCAACTTTGTTAGTTGGGCGGTCGACAGCTACAACTACAAACCAAAACAAAACCCATGTATGTGAATCACAGCCACCTAACTCCATTTTTAAAAATTAAATAAAAAGTAGTAATTTCCAAAAAAAATCAGAAAAAGACACAATGATCTGTTGGTATAATAAATGACAAAAATACAGAATGTTTCATTTAAAATTCATAAGTTCTGATCAATTCCGGTCAAACCGGAAGTACCTTGAAATTCAAAATTATCCTAAAAAATGTATAATATTGTCTAATTCACATCCCTCAAATTTAAAAATTTTATCTGAAGTAGAAAAGAAATCACTTTTCCGCCATTTTGGATCCGCCATTTTTTATTTTATTTTAGTTTTAATGCCAAATTCTTAATCAGCGACCCCAAAAACCCTCATATATCTGAAAAATATAATAAAAAAAAAGAAAATAAAAAAATTAGACATTCGACGACATTTTGTAGACGCCATTTTGTTTTCAGGCCGATTTTGAGGCCAGATTCGTAATCTGTGACCCCAAAAGCATTATGTCAAATTTCAGGCAATTGTTTAAATAAATAAAACAGTTATACATTATTTAATTAAGAGTGTATAAAAAAACACACTTTTTCCGAAATTTCAAAAAAAGATGCTCAAAATAGGTTTTGAGTCAACGAAATCAGAACTTTTTTCTTTAGTAAATGGACTCTACTTACTCATATTGTGGGTTTTTTAAATATAATTTTTTCAGCATTGTAAGGGAAAAAACGTGTATTTAAATATTGTTTAAAAACAAGCTAGAAGTTCGAAAGCATTTCAATTAGCAAAATTTTAGGGTACTTAAGTCTTAGGTAAAATAACCGCTGATAAGAGACATCAGATTGGCATCAGAATGTATAATTTACGCGTAATAATAGCGCGATATAAATAACAATGTTTACGAAATCGATTTGGAACTTGTACTACATCAAATATTATCAATGAATTGTATACTTCACGGATTGTATTTTGTTTCAACGAATTTCGCAATAAGCACTGATGATGAAATATGTACCTCAGTTTTCCTGTTGCATTTTATTGTCAAAGTCACGTAGCGATACCGGAAAATATTTTGAAAGCAAAAATATTTGAAAAGGTTTGAGTGGGTTAAGTTGGCCGTTTCACTAGCTTTCTTTGAACTTTTCACGTTGTTAAAGAATAATTAATTTTAATAAGCTCTGATGATGTTGATGGTTCATCCATTCCATCAAACTGGACTGGAAATAGGTTATTTTAAAAAAATACTTTTTTCTTCTTCTTGCTTTATTCCATTATAGATATTTATTGGTTATGTCACGAATTCGGAGGCATGCTTTGACGAATTGAAAGACAATAAAGTGAAATATCATTATTCAATATTTCCTATTCCTGTTTTTCTAAAATCAGTCAGTACTTATTCAGATACCCACATCTGGTATTCGAGGCAAGTACTCTCAAGCTATGCAAACAAATGTAAATGAATTAGAGTTGCATTTTTAACTAATTTTAAAATACTCTACCTTACGTATAAGTGTGCGCTATTTACGTGCTCTAGATTAATCACGGTTTATCAGTTTCGTAAATATATAAATGGGCAAAACAATATTAGATTAGGTAATGTCACTAATTTCTTAGAATGGCTGATTGAAAGTGCTATCTATTGTAATTCAATTAGACGGTACTTAAGATTAACACCTGGAGGGTACCCACTTCCTTCCAAACGGCAGATATCAATTATTGTGATAATAAAAGAAATAAATGTCATGGTCTAATCACTCACGTGTGTCTCTTAACTATCTTCTCGGTTTATACATATAAGTATTCCGCTAAAGTACGAGTAGAGGAGATCAGTGACTTACATCCTGCTACATCAGCAGAAACAAAGTTTTCCTTCCTTCAAGTTTTCTATCACGTGTGAGCCGAAACTTTCGGCGTGTTACCAAAGCAATTTCACAAACAGTACTTTTCCTCCAATAGCGACGTCATCGATAGATAAGACAAATATATTTTCTTTGAGCAGCTCAGCACTAGATTCCACCAGAAATAACGTCCGCTGACGCTAAATACCACGAATGGTGGCACTTAACAACCCGATTAAAAAACACTGTTTGCATGATCTTGATATATAATAATCTTATTTTATTAATAGCTCCTAATAGTCTAGTCTCCATGGCCAAGACTGATAAATACATTTAACACTGCTCATTCAGATAAAATCATTGTTGTTCTGTAATTGAAACCTGTGAACGTAGATGACCTAATCAAAGCTATTGAAATGATGAAATCAAATGCACCTGGTTTTTATTTGGCTCTAAATATACATACTGAAAGTTTGTTTACCTTTTCCATTGGCGCCAATAACCAGTATCAAAAACTTTTGTCAATTGTTGTTACAAATGTTAGATGTTATTAATGAAGTTCCTCAAGGATCAATATGAGGCCCTACACCTAGTGTTTGTCTTGCGCGACCGCGCAGGAACGAAGACACGCCTCTTTGTGACAGCGCATGGTTGACCACGTGTCATTGGTGGAACTAAGTCACGCCTACGTCTATCAACGACCTGCATCATAATGGCACCCTCCTACTAAACGCGCAATTAAAGAACAGCTCTTCCTTAGTTTGTGAACAATATAGACGCTGAGTGAAGAAATATAAAATTAGACTTAAATATCGCTATCATAAATAGAAAAAATGTTCCCCATTTCGCCAAATTCAACCGCTTTTAAAAAAATCAATAAAGGTGCGACAAAAAATCTGTTCACATGCTTTTGTTGACTGATGTATGGACTTTAATAATTTCCCATATAATTTGAAAAAAATATGATACAGGGTGATTTTCTCTACAGAAATAAAAAAACTTAAATTAAAAAAGTCCGGTCCTGGAATTTTTAAATATTAAAAACGGCATTATATCAACTGTGATAAGTACACAAATTGTATAAAATTTGAACAAATTGTGATAAATAGTAAGGATATTTTGGCCAAAGGAAATATCGGCCATACATAGTTTATCACCCTGTATCTCATCCTCTACCATCCTTAGAAGTATGTATAGTTCGTCATGAAACGCCCTGTATATTATATTATTCTTGCCGAAGTATGTTTACAAAAAATCGTCTACAAGACACAAAATAACTGTTGCAGATTTATATTCAGTTTGAAAGGTATGATCACAATCACGAAAAATTATAGTAAAAGTATTTTAAAAACACTTTTCTGCATTAAAATCGAAAACATTTTTTTATAAAATATTAGTTATCTTTGTACACAAATTATTATTGACCTCATCGCCACCTTATCTCCGCGAACAACTCTTTTTGATTTAATCATGACAACGTCAATCTGAGATTTATTAATAATCTCAGATTACCTAAATTGCACTACTCTTTTTTTACAAATACTATGAACATATTTATACCCAAAAACAGTCTAATAATTAGATGATTACATGGAAATTTTTCAAAAATTGTTCAAATTACTAAATTTTCCTTAAATTTTGTCTAAATGACTAATTGGATGAACATGAGATTTTTCCAAAATTTTTCGGAAAATGTGTTTTGTTCAAATTGAAAATTTTTCAAAATTTTTTTTAAATTTTGTTAAAATGATTAATTAGACGGCTATTAGCAACTTGAAAATTTAAAAAAGAAAAATTTTTTAAAAATTTTTATTTTGTTTAAATGAATTTTTCAAATATGTTTCAAATTTTTTCCTTAAATTTTGTTCAAATGGTTTAGACGACTATTAGCAACCTGAAAATAAAAAATAATTCTATTTTTTTTTGTTCAAATTAATTAATAACAATTAGCAGATTGAAAATTTTTCAAACTATGCTATGCTAATTGTGTTCAAATAACTAACTGGATGAACATTAGAATTTTCAAAAAATTTTCGAAAAATGTTTTCCTTAAATTGCAACTTGAAAATTTTCCTAGAACTTTTTAAATTTTGTTCAGATGATTAATTAAACGGCTATTAGCGAGGCTACTAGCAACTTGAAAATTAAAAAAAAAACAATTTTTTAAATTTTGTTTAAATGATTAATTAGATGACAATAATTAACAACTTAAAAATTTATTTTCCTTAAATTTTGCTCAAATAATTAATTAGATGATAATTAGCAACTTTAAAATTTTTCAAAAATTTCTTAAACACAATCATGCACATAGAGAATCAAAAGACCTTTAAAATGAGGGGTCACTCGACCGCCTTACCGTAATTTTTGTTCTTGTTGGGGGTTGTTGGGGCTAGGGGGTTGACATGACAAAGTCAAACTTGACATCAACATGTGCCGTTCAAAAGATAAAAGGGTACGTGTTTCAGGATTTTTTTCCCAAACCACACCATTACCTTATTATATAAAATCAAGCGCATTTAACCAAAGATATATTCAAAGCCTATTAAGAATAAACCAAGTCCCCTATTCAAAAGACAATTCCATGACACTCACATCTCATCGATATTTATTATTTAACAAATTCCGACCGTGACTAACGTCACTATCATTAGATGGCGCCACGACTCTCCAAGGCGATACTTCAGAACATCAGCTATGCCACAGATAACCAACGACTAAATTCTACAGAAATTCTGTAACTGACAGTTCGAAGAGCACAAATATAAACAAACGAATGTTCCAAATATTCAATTACTATCTTAACTTCTGTCTTTATGGCTAGGTAAGTAGTAAAACAATATTATACGAGTTATTTGTTATATGACTGATGGTCGAGATGGTAGAGTACCTGCCTCTCACCCAAAAGTCCCGGGTTCGAATCCCGGTCGTGGCAATGGAAAATACTGTGAGAGGGATTTTTCCATTATACACGGATATTGGATGTGTGTCCCTTGTCTTTAAATGTGTAGCCCCCTCCCGCACAAGGCTCGGCCTTCTGGGATAAAGGGGGTCGTAATTACATGTGGTGTATTTATTATTTATTATTTATTTAGGAAATTACCGATTTAATTTCGTTGTGTATCGTCTGAAGGTCATGTCTTTTTGTTTCCGCTTTGTTTACAAGCCAGCTGTTTTATGCACAATAGTGATAACCTTGAACAAAATTGGACCGAGAAGGTTTTCTTGGGGAATGCCAGAAAAACATGCGGATCTCTAGAAAAATATGGGTATTACCGGTTTTATATAGCGCCTAAAATTACTAACGCCATTTTCACTTATCCCATTACAGAAAACTCATACAAAATGTTTTGTGTTGTTTTTTAAAATAAAACACCGCGGAGATAAATTATAACGCGTATTGACCTTTCGTAATGCCGAGAGAAAACCGAATTCCGGTCGTATGTCCTAAAACGAAATGTTAATGAGCTGTCCCACATTTAACTGCCCTATTTATCGGAATTACATATCTAAGCTGACATTCCGTGGAAACTGTTCGAAATCACGCACGTTGATTTGAATATGCCTAATGTTTACGTATAAACGTTAATAACAAAGTAAGTCGGCGATAAATTTAGTCCAAAATAGCCTAAAGTGGCTGCTTTTATTCGTTTTGGTCCAAATAAAAGTTTTTACAACGTTGCAGATATGGAAGTCTGCATTGAGCTACTTAGATTTTTTTTTATGAAGCTTGATATTATTTATTTTTTTTAATTGGTTAATTTAATTGATTTATTCACTAGCAGACCTAAATCTGATATTGCTAGCTTTCATTACCCTGTGGTCGCCCGGTAAGGAAAACTGTGATTCACCCTTTATCCTTATGGCTTTAATTTCGCTCGTCCTCCAATATAAAACTGATTATTATGACAAACGTTATTGCATGATAAACAGATAATAAAGATAAGTACAAATTATATTCTGGCGTTTATTATTTTTCTAGGTTTCACCTTTATGAATATATAAATATATCGGGCCAATAAAAGTAAGTCATTAAAGGCTGCAAACAAAATATAAAAAGTAAAAAACAGCTTGTATAATTATTATTGGTTTTATCGACGACGCTATTCTGTTTGAGGAATTGCAAGCGTCCGAGAAACACTGGCAACTCGTCCTCTTGATAAAATCTGTGTCGCCTTTTTTGCAATAGTCCGCATGAGTGTTGTTTTTGAGCCAACCGCAACTTCTGATTGTTCTTTCATCAATCTCTTCATCCAAAACTGAAACAAAAATACATAATATGTATTAATAAAACTAATACAACTCGCCTCAGTTCGAAATTTGTACATTAGGAGAAGAGCGCGGCAGTGTGCTGTGCCCACTCACTACTCAGCAGTCAGCAGACTGTTGTTAGTATCTCATTAACCGTGTTGGGATGTAGAACTCATATCTGAAAGAAATGTGATTTACGTATTCTGGACCAACGTTTCGAAATTTTTATAACTTCAATAATTCATCCTAGATAGGATTAATTACTGTAATTTAAAAAAAATCTCAAAACACATAAATATTTCCATTGTTTGTTTTTTCGCAACAAAAATGAGAGTCTACAACATAAAATTAATTGTCGCTGCACCTCGAGTGTTGCAGGTGTAATAAAAATTATTATAAAAGAATCCAAAAAAGGAATAGTAGACGCGAGAGCCATCGGCTACTGACAGCGTGGAGATCCACGCCCACAAATACTCTTTTCTTAACTACATTCAAAATAATTCATATAAAAATAATTCATATACACTTGTCCATATTAACGTCATCTGATATTCTCAGAATAATTTGGTTTAGGATTCTGATTCTATTGTAAGCAAATTCCTGTCATTGAATTTAAAAAAGTAGAGATAATCTTCAGCGCTTCCTGTGTAAAATGTCTATTTTTGGGCGAAGACTAATATGTCGGCATATTTATCATTGCAAAAGTGTAGATTTTCAATAGATAATTGAATCACTGATAAGAGCTGCTTCAAAAGCAAATACTTTTGTTTGTTTCATGCCAAAAATTGTTTCGAACTGATTCCTCTATTCCAATTAAGTGATAAACAGTTTGTTTTGTCATGATTCATTGTTTAAAACAACGAGATTTAACGGGAAACAATAATCTCTGATAATTCTAGCAATAACAATAATGTGCATGCTTTAAATTCCTTACGAATTAGTATTTGATTGAATGGCTCTTCATGGGGCACAAACCTTTTACACCGATCGGTAAAATCAAGTCATATTGGACAAGAACGGTGCAATCTGGACGAGCTGAATTTTAACATGCTATCCCTATAGACCTCATCCTTCTGTTTCACGATTGTGAATAGTTAAAAATGCCTGTTTTCCTCATCCTGTTTAACTTCAAGCAGTTCTTCTTCTTTATCCTTTGTATCTGTTTCAGTTTCCTGCTCGACATCAGAATCTATATTTTCTAATAGAAAATTCACTGAAAGTAGAAATCACCTTCAAAAAGGCGAGTTACTACATTCTAGCAGCTAACAGCACGAGTACAATTTGTAAGTTTGCTGAAGAAACGCTGGAGGATTGAGGTTGCCAACATTATGGCGAGGTCCCAAGCAAAAACTGCGTCGCCATCCATTCAAATGTTTCGATTTTCTAAACTCAAAGCTTTTGGAGGAGTTTCTGGTTCAGAAGCTCAACTGTTCTGACCAGAACGAATTTAGAACACATGGACTCCGCTTCAAGGCAATAAAAATAATATTTTATAAAGTCCATGATAAATTTTATACACCGCAATTTTTATCTAATGACTTCATTTATTGCGAGCAATAACTCCGGGCCAAGGACTCGTGTAAGTACAAATGCATAATCTGATATTATAGATGCTGATTAATGAGTTAAGTATGGCCATATTTCTAGATTACTCCAACAAGTAGGTACCTTAATAACGATTCATCACAATCATCTGTTTTTGATCTTGCATTATGAGGGATTCCTTATAATGTACGTGCATGGATATAATGGCATTATGAGTTCTGAAAACAACAAGTATCACAAGTAGGTTGTTATGGTCAGAACCAAATCTTCTCCAGTTACAAAGTATTATTGGATATCCTGGTGAGTTGATTGATTATGGATTAAACCAATTGAGTCTACATATATAATCAACTCATGAAACTGTGTCATTTAGAAAATTTAAGATAAAATCCACCATATAATGTCCGTCGATTTCGGCAGAATTGCATAAAGTATCACCAAAAACAGAAGCTCTTGCAGAAGAAATTGAAGCCCAACCCATAGAATTGAAATTTTCTTTGGTCGCATGTCAGTAAAGCATTATTATTTCTCAGGTAACCACGTATTGAAAGATAATTGAACTAACGTAGTTTATGGAGCATGTATAGATAATCTTAGCAAAGTGAAAGATTTAGAGCGCATAAGAAAACTACCCAAAAATAAAAGTTCCTTTAAATAAGCAACAAAAAGATTATACCTGCAAAAATGTATTTGTCAAGGAATGGGCCTAATTTTTTGCCCCACTCGAAAAGTTCAACAAAGGCCTTTCCCGTTATTATTTATTCTTCCTTCTTCCTTCTTCCTTCTTCCTTCTTCCTTCTTCCTTCTTCCTTCTTCCTTCTTCCTTCTTCCTTCTTCCTTCTTCCTTCTTCCTTCTTCCTTCCTCCCTCCTCCTTCCTCCTTCCTCCTTCCTCCTTCCTCCTTCCTCCTTCCTCCTTCCTCCTTCTTCGTTCTTCGTTCTTGACCATTGTGGTAGAAAAGTGTGGGAGGTAAATTCTTGCATCCACCAATTATTTTTAAATTATCGTTAGCGTTATGTTTATCGTTTCCATTTTTGTCGTCTAACATATTTGTTTATTATTATACCATCCCGTTAATAATATCATTGTGATTATCCTCGTAAGCTTTGTCAACAAAAATTGTTTTCTTTAGACAATAATTTATATTTTCTTAAGGCAATAAGGTATATATTGATTGATTGATCGATTAAATAATAAACGAGGTATATATCTAACTCCCTAATCATCGCATAACTTTAATACTGGAGCTTAATTTAATCCGCAAACTTAGTAAGTACGTTAACCGTTGGATTAAACGGCTCAATGTTTAAAAGTGGGATTTTCTTTGAATTATTGGATATGATACAAGTGATTTTGTGATTTACTTTCCTTCTCGTTTGGATAAAAGAATGCAGTTTTCTAAAGGTAAAAATAATTATCATTGTTCTGCAAAAGGCTGCGATGTTCATTGAATAAGGACTACAAGATTATGTTTGAGCAATTTTCCCTACATGCTCCAGCTGGAAACGCGCCACAGCCTTTCCCTTTGGGTCTAGAGGATTGGGACCCAGACGGCGCGCCGTCTGGGTCCCGATCTTCTAGACCCAAAGGGAAAGGCTGTGGCGCGTTTCCAGCTGGAGCATGGCGGGCAAATAGATGAAGAAAAATCCAATCCAATTGGATCAATCCAATCGGACCAATCCAATCGACATTAGAATTTTGAAATTTACTTAAGTTTACTTACTTTTCTGTGATATTTTCCTACAGAACGGTACTTTACCATCATAGCTTCCATTACATTCTTTGAAATATGGGCTAGTTGTATCGTTTACAGACAAATCGTGACATCCCTTGTGCTCAGCGGAATTGCACTGAAAACATTTGATGCACAAACCTGAAAATAATTAAATGAATCAGTCGATGTTCAAGAGAGTTTGTATTGCTTGTTTGAGTTTCTTTAAGAAATGGCACCAACAGAAGTTTTTTAAAATAAATAATAATAATAATAATAATAAATCAGTTTTACTTTTTGTGGAGTAGATAATTATGTTTGGAATGCTAATTTTAAACTTTTTCTTCTAACAAACTCCTCTGTATTTCCCAATTTGATAAAAAAAATGTCCTAGCAACTCAACATTTTTAGAGCGCCCGAGTATTTGGTTAACTATTTCTAACAATTTTTATCAATAGATATTTTTGAAAAAATCGCTGCTTATTAAGTTACACATAAATTCCTCACTTTTGCATATTCCCTAAGGACTCATTCATTCTGATGTTAGATTTTAACACTATTAAATGATGGTTATTAATTTTTGTTTGTTTCCAGAACGGGCATATTTTTGAGAAACTTACCTATCGAGACAATGGAGGCAAGAACTAAAGCTGTCTGGCATACTTTGGCAGTGAACATTTTATATCTGAAAGAAATATGCAAAGTTTATTACGCAAATACTTCATAACAATTAAATTCTGTTATTTCTTTTATTTGATTGGTCAGTCGACACGTCGAATAATAGGATGTGTATTAGATTACACCTACACTAAATATAAGAGTTACAGCGAATCAATTTCACACTCCCTCACGCCTTTCACGCCCTAAAATGACAACCGACGCATTTGAAACTTGGTAGAAAATTAGTCTCGGTTTGTTGTAACCAAATTTGTTCTAGTCAAATGTTACAGCGAAATCCGTTTGGCCAAGTCAATTTTACATTTTCCCACTATGACAGCTGATCAATTTGAAACTTGTTGGAAAATTACTACTTAGATTGTTTGAAATTATTTTAAATTCGTAGAATTTGTTCTGGTCAATTATAAGAGTTACTCCAAAGTACGTTTGATCAAATCAATTTCACGCTTCCCATCATGACAATAGATCAATTGGAAACTTGTTATAAGATGAGTTCTCAGTTTATTTAACATGTCTCAGATTTTGACTGATCAAATATAAGAGTTACAGTGAACTATGTTTGGCCAAAGCAATTTCACACCACCTTATCATAACAACTAATAAATCTTCTAATTTCTTATAATGTATTCCAGATTAACAAGAATTTGTTCTAGTCAAATATAAGAGTTACAGTATATTCTCAATTCATTTTAACTTGTTCCAAATTAGTGGAATTTGTTTGGATCAAATATAAGAGTTACAACGAAGACCGTTTAACCAAATCAATTTCAGGCTTCCCTTCCATAATAATTAATCGATTTGAAACTTGGTAGAGAATTAGTTATAACTTTGTTTTAATGTATTTCAGATAAGCAGGATTTGTTATGGTCAATATAAGAGTTACAGTAAAGTCTGTTTGACCGAATCAATTTCACGCTTCCCTATCATGGCAATCAATTGATTAGAAACTTGGTAATAAAGAAATTCTCAGTTTATTCTAACTTGTTCCTGATTAACAAAATTTCTTCTAGTCAAATATAAGAGTTACAGCGTACTTCGTTTGGCCAGGTCAATTTTACATTTTCCCACCATGACAGATGATCAATTTGAAACTTATTGGGAAATTAGCACTTAGATTGTTTGGAGTTGTTTTAAATTCGTAGAATTTGTTCTGGTCAAATATAAGAGTTACAGCGCTGTCCATTTGCCCAAATTAATTTCACGCTTGTCTATAATGACAACCGACCGATTTGAAACTGGGTAAAAAATTACTTCTCAGCTTATTCTAACAAGTTCCAGATTAGTAGAATTTGTTCTGGTCAATTATAAGAGTTACTCCAAAGTACGTTTGATCAAATCAATTTCACGCTTCCCATCATGACAATAGATCAATTGGAAACTTATTATAAGATGAGTTAGTAGAGTAGTAATGGCGGAGCTGGGTCTCCCCCCACCCTTTTTTTTTTTTTGTGGTGGGGGGTAACTAGGGTAATTAGAGTAATGTAGGTAATTAGACTGATGTAATTGCAATAGAGGTAATTAGAGTATTGTCGGTAATTAGCCTGATGTAGTTGCAATAGAGGTAAGTAGAGTAATGTGCAGTAATTAGACTGATGTAATTGCAATAGAGGTAATTGGAGTGGTGCAATGCAATTGTAGTTGTAATTAGTGTATGTACCAATATGTGTATGAGTACTCCAAGTAGTGGTGGTGGGGTAGCTCAGCTAGACTGCTATAAAGAAGATGTAGTCGCAACACAAAATCATTTCTATCGTGTTCTATCGTGAACCATCTACAGCTAACAAATCAGCCTAGTGCAGTCAGTGACTTCAGTTATTTCAAGTGAGCAATATCTTATATTACTCTTTATAATTCTTTCATTATATTCATTTTAAATATGGCAATTTCCGAAGTTGACTTATTAGCACTTAATGAGCTAATAAATCAAGATATGCAGGTTTTAGAGCAAAGATCCATTTCAGCGTTAATTTTAAATAAACCTTATATCATAAAAAAAATATCTTTGGTTAATACAAGATTTGGAAAATCAATCATAGTAACTTTGTTTGAGGAAAGTTCAATTACGACTTTTAAATCATTTTTACCGAAACGGTTTGTGGAAATTATATGTGAGAACACTATCGATAAAATAAATTCGTCAAATGGTAAAGTTACATTGACATATTTAGGACAAAGTTCTCCAGCTTATCCTGGAGCAAAATCTAGTCCATTAATAAGTTTCGGTGTTTAATTCTCAAACAAAAATAATCGTAAAGTATTTAAGTTAGCTAAGTTTAAGTATTAAGTAGAAATGGAATATTGTGGAAGAATGCTAGGAGTATTATAGAATAGTATCACTTGTTAGCCTATAAAGATTCTGATATATCTAAATTGACATTTGTACAACATATTTTTACTTCGTGTACACCAATAGCTCAAACGTAAGTCCATTTAGTGCTGTTTTTTATGTATTTTTTTACATTTCATTTTTTATTTGTAGGTACGCAGCAAAGATGTGGATGCAATATTCAACCCAAACATGGACCCCTGCAGAAGACATTAAATCTGCCATTGAGAGATTGTCTTGTAAACTAGATGACTTAATAAGGGATGCATTGGTTTCATTAAATTATGATATGAATATCTGCTTCGACGCTGAAGAAGTTCGACGGGTTAAAGAAGCTTCTAAAGCGTATAGCATTGGTGTAAATCTATGTGGTAGATATTCCCGTGGCTTCTTAAATTTGGATGAGTTTTGTGAGCATATGGACAGAGTGGAACTAAAACATTTTCTATACGAGATAATGGAGTACCTACCTAAGAATATTATTGAAAAATATCAACTCGACCAGTCTGATGTAGAAGATAACAATGTAGATACATAAATAATATTCATCTTCTATTGTCATATTTATTACACCAAATATTGTATGTATCTGTAGTAAACAATATTCTGTATTTTATATTATATTATAAAACTGAATAAATAAAATACACATTAAAAGATTACATTCATTTTATTTCATATTTCTTATTACACAACAAAAAATACAATCATAGTATAATTAGAACAGTTTTTATTTTAATTTTATATTTAATTCTACAATTACATTCTGAGAAAATAAACAGTTGCAAGTACATCATGATTATTGTTGATAAAATTATCCAGATATCTTGATAGAAATAGGTTGCACTACTTAATTCCACAATAATAAATATTTTCTTTTTTTACTTGACATCGAGAAAACCATTCTGAACCGAGCCATCTAATGCGTTATAACTTAAATATGTATCATGAAGTATAAGTGCATACACTCGAGTTTGTTCCGGAAATTTCGCTTTTCGTGTTTCAAATTCTATTTTTATGTCGACAGTAGATGATTTCACTGCAACAGGTTGGTGTGAACAATCAATGACAAACAAAGGATTCTTCCTGAATTCCCCAAGATCCATCATGGGTTCGCTCATATCTTTATCATAGTAACTACGTTGGAAGTTCTCATAAGCATAATATGCTGCAGAATCGAGCTTCTTATCGAAATCTAAATTCCAACGTTCATATGGATATACTTCAGAGTTTAGAAATAGTCGAATATTATTTATGTCTGCGTGTTTGAACTGTGTAACATCCTTTGTTCTATCATTGGCCTGATCAGTGCCTTGAAAGCCAAGAAGGATGAAAAGTGGACTTTCAAGACGGGTGGAGAGTTTAAGAGCCCATATGTCATAGGTAGTATCGCGTAGACAGGGAAGCTCATAAAAATCCCACGCACGGTAGACCATCTTAACTTTGGTATTATTACCACTTTTATTAATTCGATTCAATAATTTTAACTTTTGTCGATCTTCAGGTACAATGTGCCTTATCTTCCACTCAATTTTGCTGATTTCCAACTCTGCATCAACCTCACCGATATAGGAGTCTTTAAATGAGCGTGCAATTATCATAATTAATTCTTGCTTCACATTCAGAATGCCTTTGGTATAATCTTCTGCAAAACCCATAAGGAACTTAAGGGGTAGTTTGCCACTGAACACGTGACTGGTGGTATCTAAAATATCTTGTCTCTTTTCAGTGAGACCCCAACCTGTTGTTATTAATGAGCGTGCATGCGTTTGCCCATACGACACCATAGTTTTCATTGTGGTAGTAATACCAGGTCTTCTAACTACTGCTACTTGTTCACCACCCATTTCCAGTCGTATCTCTTCAAAGAGAAATGCTAGTGCATTATTGGATAAATAACAACGCTTTGTGGTGTCGCTAGGAGTAAATTTTCCCTCTATGTATATATAACTTTCTGAAATGTCGAGTATAACATCTTGAAAATTGATGGGAATACGTATTTCATCAGAGTTTCTGTAATATGGGGATCCATATGGTTTATATGTATGCTCATGTAGGCTAACTAGGGAATGATCTAACACAGGTTCATCAAACACCTCAAGTTTGTCACTAGTTGCAGTAGCCACCATTATTATGACCAATTTTTTCGCAGTTTTAATCCAATAGATTTTAAAAAGGCTTGATCCTCAGCTGACAATCTATGTCTTAACTGTTTAAGGTATAGACTTTGAATGAATTGCTTTCCACATCTCCCTTTCTTTTTATCCATACTGTTGTTCGCTACAGTATCATACTGATGGTGATGTACTTGCTGTCGCTGTTTATATCGAAAACCCATTTGGTTGGTGATATCCGACTTTCTTCAATTCTAGCCTTACAATAATTTTCTCACCTCGAAAATCGATCAAATCACCGTTGTCGTCCAGTATGCGTAGTGTGATGTTGTCTATTAACTGACGCCCTTTAGGTCTAACAGGTAAATATATGATATTTTTGGGTTCTCTAGTAAGTTTGTAGCCAGGCTCAACGTCTATGTCAAATTCAAAGAGAGTGTGTGACTCTTCTGCATTCAGATAAGCTCCAGAAATAATATTGCAATCTACGCGTATCATCCTTACTTTCATAATATCAACAGGCTGTGTTGATTCGTAATTTTTATTTGGTTGTAAATATATTGGTCCAAATCCCAACAGACTTCCTATTGAATTTGGTTGTCTAAAATCTATTTCATACTTTGACAAAATCTCGCACTTTAAGGTATTGTTGTTTGCCCTTAAAGTGAATATTTGCGTGTAATCCTTTCCATCAATATTCATAGCTTTCAACATTGCAGCATAGATTTCATCAATTTCATAAGCCCCCAGAGGTATGTGAACAGTAGTGAATGTATCTTTAGCACTAACCCTATATTGGAAGATGTTATTTGTTTCATCCACATTGTATATGGAGTTGTAAGAGTAGAATCCAATTAAACCTAACCCATGACGACTGCTCCTATCCAGTTCAATGGGTGGATCAAAGTTGACACTTAGCTCACTTAAGCGGCTCGTGTTGACACTTAGCTCACTTAAGCGGCTCGTTAGTGTGAACGTGTACGACATGACTGATATAATTAAATTGTGTTACCCAATTTATTGTGGATTACAGCAATAATGGTATAATTTCCTCTTCTTAGAAGTGGATGGTAATATATTTACATTGTTATTGGATGCCACATTTACATCGTTTACCTTACAATAGCAGCAAAACATTTTTCTAGGTGTTGGACCATCATTTACGTCAACATTGCTTTCATAATCATTAAGGTAATGTTCTGTGCAATATTGATATTTTAATATATCGATATCATTCTGAAGATGTGTAGGTAGCTTATCCCATACTAATGCAATTTCATGTGAAGCAAGCCCAATCATCACTTCTTTGGGCATATTTGCAAGTTGTTGTTTGCTCATTTTCAACAGACTACGCAAACGGGAGAATGCAATTAGTGAGTGACCCATTCGCTTGATACTTTCTCGATCCATTGCTGGGGTTATAGATTTCAGCTCCATGGCGTTTTATATTTGTTTTGTAGAGAGAAACTTTAAACACAAATGTCCACACCACACTGTGTTAAAATTCTGTACACGTTTGTAGTTATAGAATATTTGGTTGGCCCTCCTTGAATCGTTATTGAAATATGTAACTAATTCTATAGGTGGGGGTAAATCACCAAAACTATCAAAGTAATTTACTAAACCACCTCGTTTTTTATATGCCACCCAATGTGTCCCAGGACCATATATACTATCCAAATTGATTATTGAAGATTCATTGTAATGTGGCCCATGTCTTGGTAGTGAGTCGCGCATAAACACACCTCGAAAGTATGCTACCTTCATTTTCTTAGCATAATATTTAAGATCAATGTCGGTAAGAGGTCTCCGAGGTAGGGAGTCTATTAGTTTTTTGAATTCTGTTTTAGATAAAGACCCATTCCCTTTCGATATGGCTTCATAAACATCCCCTTGCCACTTTTCATAGCGATTGCTTCCATACTTCTGTTGTGTCGATTTGCTTCAGCTAATTCTTCTCTACCCTTTTTCACATCATTTACAGCTTTAGCAATACCAGCAGCCGTACCAGCCAAACTACCCAATGCAGATAATCCAGCAAAAATGGGTATTAGAGGTAAAATACCACCAACTTTTGGAATTGGTATAATTCGAGGTGTTTGAATATTGCGTTTTCCACCGGCCTGTTTTATATATCGACGTGCAGCTTTTAGAGCAATTTCAGTCACCTTCTTTTGGTCTTTTACTCTTTTGCCTCCAGCATTTCGCAGTGTGTCACGCACTTTTCGTACTATCCCAGATCCAAACGCTGTCTTTTTAACATTCTTCTTACCTTTCTTTGTTTTCTTGATGATTCGTTTCCTTATTGGATTGCGAGATATTGTTGAATTACATCCCATACCAAGACGTTGTTTTCCCTTCATTATAGTTGTGACTAACCAAGCAGCTGCCTTTTCTCCACGTCCTGCGTCTTTAGATTTCACTCGTTTCCACGCAGCCTGTTCAAGCTGATAGTCTGCTTTATGGCGGGCTGCTTGATTACTGCTATTTTTGTCGTACGCAATATCGTGTTGCTTACACGCTTTATCGAGCTGATTTATGCCAGAATCACCTCGTGCTAACCTTTTATTTAAATCTGTGCCTGGACCACAAAATTGATAACCTGGCAAATGCAATTCAAAGGGGAGCTTATTAATCAGGGAATTAACTAATCCTCCACCGCGCTTCGTACGTTTTTCACGTGTGTATCGTATCGTAGAAACCATTTAAATAAGAGTTGTAAATCACACATCTACTTATATAACATTTAGCCGCGGTACAATGCACATTGTGAAACAGAAACAAACGCTTTCTATAGATAATTTGGATGAAAAAGTTGGGCGTGGGTTAAGTGCTGATAATCGCCATGGACCACTACTACCTTCAACTGTACGTGCCCTCATAATAGGACCCTCGAATTGTGGGAAAACAAATGTCTTAATATCTTTGATCACGCATCGTTTAGGTTTACGTTTTTTAAATATTTACCTATACTCAAAGTCTATAAATCAACCCAAGTATGAGTATCTACGTAATGTATTAGCGCCGATTGAGGGGTTAGGATTTTATACATTTAGTAATGGTACGCAAATAGTGGAACCATCCGAGGCAAAGCCAGAGTCTGTGTTTATATTTGACGATGTAATATGTGAGAAACAAGATGTTATAAGGGGATATTTCAGTATGGGCCGACATAGAAATGTGGATTGTTTTTATCTTGGCCAGACATACTCTCGAATCCCGAAGCAGCTAATAAGAGACAATAGTAATTTAATTGTTGTCTTTAAACAGGACGACATGAATCTGCATCACATCTTTTCCGATCATGTGTCACCTGATGTAACGTTTACAGTATTTCAAAATATGTGTGCAAAGTGCTGGAATGACAAATATGGATTTCTAGTGATTGATAAGGATAGAGAAGTACAAGGTGGGCGATATAGAAAAGGGTTTGATAGCTTCATATATCCATAATGCATTTTATTAAAAACTTCACTTGAATTACATACGTCGTTAGGATTACTTCGTTTACGTATGCGCTAAGATGAAGGTTACCAAAGATAATAAAAAATATAACAATCTTGCACATCCCAGTAGCGAAATAACACTCAAGCGACAGCTGATTGAGGCAACAGATGCTGTGCGGAAGAAGTTTAACTATATCAAGAACAAAGATATGGAGATGCACGTAACACTTGAAAAGATCTACCAACCGATAACTGAACCTTTAAATGTTATATCTTCAGCAGCAGAGAACAAATCTCATATCCAACAATTACATTCAAAACCATCATCATCAAGGGTGTCCACCCAGAGGGCTGTATCATGGGAGAGTGCTTCTGAAGAAGGATCCGATAAGTATGTAGGTGGTGATGATGTTCCACATTATATCCCCATTATGGAAACACCACCATCGTCAATAAGAACAACCCCTGTATCCGAAACTTCTCCAGCTAGTAAACTAGAAAAAAGACATGAGGTTGTAAAAAGACATATACAAAATTTAAAATCTGGTGATTCCAAGTATGATAGTTTATATGGAGTGCGTGTAGATCCCAAGACAGGCAAACTGCTGATGGGCAATGCCGAAATACGTTTTTCCCATGGAAATATTACGCTATGGTATGGCAATAAGAAACTTGGCGTGTATCTAGGTAGTCCTAAATTGTACGATCTAATATTTCTAAAACGCCCAACAATTTTAGATGATAATAGAGAGGGTGTTCTCGATGATGAATGGAGTAAGATATATGGAGAAATACTAAGAAAAACAAAGGCACCTTACAAAAAATTCGATGTAGCGAATGGCTATAACACTACTAAGCGTGGAAAATTTCACAAAATTATCAAACCATTAACATCTTCTACAATTGCGACACGATCGTCAACAAGTGGTCACGGCTTAAAACGTGTACCTACCCACAAATTGTACAGAAATAAAGATAAAGAATATATTTTTTGGAATAAACCCAGCGAACTCGTGGATCGTCTACGTCTACTATGGAGTTCGAAAATAGCGGGAAATAACAACCACGACAATGAAATAATAGAAATAATATCAGAACTTAGGGAAGAAAAAATAGTGTATTAAAGATGAAATAAAACATAGTATCATTATACTTAATAAGTATTATATAGTCTGAAATTTTATAAACTGGATCAGATGCAGTCAGAAATGTCTACTGTAAACACTATCGACAAATTTGGACGCAGCAAAAGAATTAGTGCGAGTAAGTTAATAGCCCATCGTGGATTACCTGGCGTGGGTTTTAAACTTACCAGAGATAATCACTATGATATTGAAAATAAGCGTTTAAAAAATTTAGGGGAACCTGTCGATGATCAAGATGGTGCAACATGTAATTACGTTAACAAGCGTCTACAAACAAATGATGAAAATGCTGCCAAAGCTATTTTTGATACAACCGATGTAATTATTGGGGAAATGAAAAAATATGTTGATGTGGGACTTATAAGAAGTGGAGAAGAAAATCGCGCTATTTTCAATAAACAAAATAATGAGATGATGCAGAAAATGAAAATAGAAATGAGGAAATATGTTGATAAAGCAATTTCTGAAGTTAAACGTTCGGCCATAAACAATCGCAATACTTTAATCACTAGAATCTCTAAATTAGAGCATATTGCCACCGAACTCCAACCAAAGAAGGTGCAATCCGGAGGCCTAGCATTTCCACCAGAACTAATGCCTGAAGTTGATATATAGCTGAAGACAATTTTATAATGGAGGTTAGCAGCGAAAAATTACAAGTTGTTAACGAGTTACATAGAAATGCTCGACGAAATTTTCGTAGAAGGCGAACCATAATTAAGGGGTTTGGTGATTTGTGGCAAGCAGACCTAGCTGAAATGCAGCCATACGCTGATAAAAATAGAGGGTATCGTTATATTCTTGTAGTGATTGACTGCTATTCCAAGTACGTATGGACCAAACCTATTAAAAATAAAGCAGCTGTAGAAGTTACCAAGGCTATGCAGACTATTATTCAAGAAGCAAATTATTCACCGAGAAATTTACAGACCGATAATGGTACTGAATTCTATAACAGAAAGTTCTCCGCATTAATGAAGCGGCACGAAATTAATCATTATTCTACGTATAGCACAAAAAAAGCAGCAATTGTTGAGCGAGTAATCCGCACATTAAAAAATTGGTTGTATAAAGAATTCTCAGCTATGGGTAAATATAAATGGCTCGATATCCTACCAAACGTTACAAAAAGTTACAATGACAAAGTCCATCGTACAACTGGCAGAAAGCCCATTGATGTCAAACCAACTACACATTTAAACGTATATAATTATATTAAGATTGCTCTGAAACCGAAATTTCATCTCGGTGATATAGTTCGTATTAGCAAGTATAAAGGTGTATTTGATAAAGGGTTTACACCGAACTTTTCAACAGAACTTTTTAAAATTACCAAAATAAACATAACAAATCCCACAACTTACCTGATAGAAGACTTGTTTGGACACCCAATCAAGGGATGTTTTTATGAAATGGAGCTACTAAAAGCAAAATACCCCGATGTGTATCTAGTTGAAAATGTATTAAAGAAGAAAGGAAATAAAGTGCTGGTAAAGTGGTTGGGGCTATCTGTAGAACACAATTCGTGGGTTGATATAGCTTCTATTGTTTAAAATTGTCATTAACTAGAAAAATATATTAATGTATCATTATATAGTTATGTCGATTGAAATATTTTAATATGTGTCACAAATGAATAATAAAATGAATATACTTTATTAATATTTATTTAATTTATTTCCTTCATTTTAAATTGTAAAAAAATTAAAAATAATCATTTTTTTTTTTTTTTTTTTTTTTTTTTTTTTTATGTTGTTATTAACCTATTAAACTCTTTATTTATTTAAATTAATTAACCTTTACATTATGTGTTTATTCATGTCAAACATGTACTCATAATATGCACAATTAATTAATTACATGTGGTGTATTTATTTTATTAACTAATTAATTTTTTTATCATTTTTTATTCACTTTTTAAAATTTGTTTTAAACTTTTTTATATTTATTTTTAACAATATATTCTTACATAATAATACACAGTAATTTATTTTTTATAATTTTTTTGTAATTATTTGTCATTTATTTTTTTGACAAACTTTTTAATTTTTTTTAATATTTTTTTATTAATAATATATTTTAAACCTAATTAACAATCTTATCTGACTAACAATATTCTTAAATAACTTAAAAATCTAACTTAATTAATTTGCCTTTATTTGTATGCTCTTTTAATTATTTTTGTCATTTATTTTTTTTGACAAATTTTTATTTTTTTTGGGGCATTTATTTTTTTAATTATTTTTGTCATTTATTTTTTTTGACAAACATTTTAAATTTTTTTTTTTGCATTTATTTTTTTAATGTTTTTTTATTAATACTATATTTTAAACCTAATTAACAATAATCTTATCTAACTAACAATATTCTTAACTAACTTAAAATCTAACTTAAAATAACTTTCCGCCGCGTGTGCGCAAGTGCTCAGCCACCCATTTGATCCGAAATAAACCTCATCTGCTTTGCAGTTTTGTCGAGAGCCTCCCTTTGTCTCTTTACGTCGGCCTCTAATTTTGCGGCTCTTTCCCGCATATCAGCAGCACGACGCAAGATTTTCGGATGATCCCGACAAAGCCTCAAATTTAAATCATGTGTTCTCTTAAGTTGACCGTATATTTTAAAAAATTGTTTAACAGATGTTTTGGTGTCAACTTGCGAGAACACCTCCGATTCAGAATCAGAGTCCGCTTGTGCTGGGAGCGGATTCTCATTAACAATCGGAGCTACCTCTGGCGGCGGTGGCAACACCGCATTAGAGCAACCCGGTTGTTCTAATGCGTCATTGCGTGGTGGTGGCAACACCGCATTAGAACAGCTTGGCTGTTGTAATGCGCTATTGCCAGGTAGAGGTACAGCCACAAACGACGCAGACGGTTTTACCTGCCCTTTACCTGCCGAAACCTTATTTTTTTTTGGTGAAGCAGGTAGCGGACTTAGAGGGGCAGGTACAACTGTCTGCGCGAAATCCATTATCTCGTCCCATAAAGTCGCGTCACAGTCTATGGATTGTGTTTCTGTACGTCTACCTTTACCTTTTGATGGCGCCGACGACGACTTTGTGTTTTTATTGTTGTTTACATTACTAGGCAAAAAGTCGTCATCGGAGTCATGTGCCACCAGAGACATAGATGATTTGCGCGGATGAGATGCGCGTACATCCTGACACCCTGAAGTAGATGGTGTGACTTTAAATTTTTTGTTTAAAGCCAAACCATGTAATTTCGGGGTATGAACGGCTTTACCTGCATTACTCCTGGATACGGTGACATTGACGGTATTGCCGAGGTCACCATCTTCAAGGTGCAAAACAGGTAAATCTGCGCCAGGATGTATATTGCCGTGCATCTGCTGATGGTGCCCATGATACGCTAGCTGACTACCGCCTTCGTTAGAACACGAAGCGCCCCCAACGTCAGCAGCAATACCATCTTTAACAATAATGTTGTTTAAAACATTAACCCTGCCAGAGGATGGATTTTTTATTGCTGACTTCACAGCACCGCCATTAATGGCGGAACCTGACGCCGTAGATGCGTCAGGTGATGGTTTAAACGTAGCCAAATACGTCATTAAAGTCAAGGGCGGTAAAGTTGGTGGCGGTGTCGACGAGCGCCTTTTACGCCCACCAGCAGATGATACATTTTTAACGGTTCTTACCATTTTGTTCACAAAAACTGAGCAATGAAATTCACGAGAGCACACTTGCACACACTAGCACAGGCGAAGACGGAAAGAATCTTGTAAGCGTCCTCAAACCCAAGCCAAGCTAACTTCCCCCTCCAACGGTAGGGAGTGGGTGACCACTCTCGTCTCTCATTGGTTGGACGACATCACGTGATTTATGCAAGCCAAGCTTTCACCCCACTGTTGATTTTCTTTGTCTCAACAGAATCCCGCTACAAAGTGACGTCAAACTTTTCTAAATGTCATGCGCACATCGAATAACTGACGCAACAACTTTCTATTTGAAATGACATCACATTCCTGACTGCAGCATAAAACGACATTTTAGTTTTAGCAACGTCACCTACTCTTACATTGTAAAACTGTATCATTACACACACCTCTTCAAGTCACTACCTACATTATTTATAATTTACGATTTAACCTAATCGATATTTAACTTATTTTGGGAGAAAGGTTTACTAATAACAACACTGTGATTTTTATTTAGATATTTTTATTCTATTATTTGAAAGTACTTAAAATTATCACAATAATTTTGTATTATAATGTTACAATTAAATATTGGTGAAATTTTGTAGTTTGAATTTTCCAGTTTAGTAGTTCATGTATTCGAATTTTCGACCTTTACGTTAGAAGATGAAATAAA
Source organism: Rhagium mordax (assembly GCA_963680705.1). Taxonomy (NCBI): domain Eukaryota; kingdom Metazoa; phylum Arthropoda; class Insecta; order Coleoptera; family Cerambycidae; genus Rhagium; species Rhagium mordax. Next base: position 5,251,777 of record OY796662.1, on the reverse strand, counting down.
AATTTTAAATTAATTATTGGCTTAAATCAGCTATTGCTGCAAGTAAAGCGTCCAAGTTTTCATTTTTTTTCTCCATATTATTTATGGCAACTATCAGTCGTTCTATATTTTGTTCTTGTTCGCTCTGAAAAAATGATATGTCACGGTGCCCCCACGGTAATGTTTTAGTAGTATTAGGAATAACAAAACGTTTGTCATCGTGTTGGGACAAGGCCACTTTGTTCTTTATTTCTGTGTAAATGTCATGCAAGCAACTCCGAAACGTATTCATTTTTCTAAATATTAAACCTCCCCGCTCAACGATTTTCTTATAGTCATCTATTGACAGCTGCTTTCTAATAACAGATTTCTTCACACCTTTAGCTTTTTTGAGTTCATTATCCACCGATTGTATATAATAAGCTTTCGCACCCGTACCATAAAAACTAATAATGGGATCAGAGGGGAACTCGTCTTTCATTTTACCTAACACCGACAAGCCCTTATGAATATTAAATTTATTTATTTCTTCGTAGTTAGATGTATCGAATTTGTCTGGATTCTGTATTATGAAATTATAAAAGTTATCTGTAAATGTTTTTATAATCAACGAATCCGTATCTGTATACAGCAAAGAAGCATTATCGCCGAAATGTTTTTTGATAACGTCGTAGAAAAAGTTGTATAATACTGTCTTAGACAACTCCAAGATACAAAAACCAACGTAAATTGGTTTGTTGTAGACTACCTTTAGTTTACCCATATGGATGGCTACAAAATCATCAGTAAATATTGAGCATGATTTAAAGTTAGGGCGTGTTATTAATGCATTTGCACCCATACTCCGCCTAACGCTCTCCCAGTGGGTAACTAATTTTATATCCATTCTATTATCAACATTTTCCATTGTCTTACCGAATACTGCGTTATTTAATAATTTATACTGATCTTTTTCAAATTTATTCTTAGCCTTATTTCTCATATCGGTGTTTAGGTCAATATATTTTTTAAGCCAAGGTGATTGTTTGAATTTAAGTATTCTATGTGTTTTTATAACCATTAACCCGTTATCTAGCGCTTGTTTCAAATTTATATAATGCACAATATATCTCCTCTTATCGTTTAAATTTGGTATCAGTTTTGTCAATTTCGATTTTGATTTTGGTGGAATAATATTTTCTACTAAAAAGGGTAGGTCTGAGTGTAAGTCGTGTAAATCTTGTGGATAATGTATGTCTACTTCGAGAACATACCCATGGGTGCTTTCATCTGAAATGCTCGTAATATCTAAATTCATGATTTCTTCTTCGGACAGCCACACGAATCCACCTGTCGGCAATTGTTGCGACATACTATGCCCATATAGGTTCGTGGCATCTAGATATGTGATGAATGAAGAAGGTTCTTTGGGGTCGTAGTTAGGGAGAAATTTGTTATTCGCAATATGTTTCCTTTCCGTACACTGGCTTACTCCACCACGTATTCCCTTTTTAAAAAAATGGATCATATCAATGTCCGTTAATAATTCCAACTCCACTTTGGTTAGTTTTAACATAGCGTCCCACGAGAGACCCGGACAAGTGTAATACTGAGCAGGATCAAGTTTATATTTTTCCAAACAAATTTTACGAAAATTTTCAAATACGTCACACAAAAGGAGTACGTCTGATTTTAAATAAAGATCTGAGTAATCGCCCAAATTCTGACAATCAAACAAGTTCCACACATCGTTAGCCCTCTGATAATCTTTATCTGTTATATGTTCTTCATTTAGGTTATCGTAAAATTCATCTTTCGAGGGTAACTCTACATTATTTAGTTTCTCTAAACTATCCATAAAACTATATGGAAATACACCCTTTTGCCTCATTAAATTAAATTTTTCCTTATCTGTATAGAAACTTCCCGTAACAAACAATTGGTTATCAGTTAAGTTGCCCCCTAAATTTTGCAACGATGTTGATAAGAACTTAAAACTATCGATGAATCGTAGTTGTATAAATTTCCGTTTTTTCTCCCCTTTCTTATTGACGTAATCATGCATATAAAGGTGTTTCGTGAAAGATATATATTTTTCTTTATTTTGTGCTATAACATCAACTCTGTCCTTATGTGCACAGAGCTGTTTTATAAATAGGTGACTGTCGTAGCCACTCATATTGTGAAATATGATAGGTACAAAATTTGGTAATTTGTAATTTAAGTTACATACAGAGTGTGCGGCACCAAATCTTACTTTACCAGTTATATGACAATGATCTCTAACTTTTACATCCTCTACTTTAAATGGTTTCTCACATATACCGCATACGGTCGCATTCAGAAAGTCTTGTCTTTCTTGTGCTGTGAGTTTAGCCATTGGGACTATATCTTTCATATATCTGTTATAGATTTCCCTTACATCGGCTTCAATACGCGATACAAAAACTTTGGCTACATCAGATCCTCGATAGAGTTCAAATTTTGATAAAGAATTGTCAAAAGAACATTTTATGAAATATGCGAAGGAGTAAGGTTCGTGTATAAAAGTTTTATTTGTATAAGAACGTTCGGGGTTCGGTTCACAAGTATGAATAGGTTTCAGAATTGATTCAAAGTCTGCATACACTACAAATGGTACTTGCATTTGTCTTTCAAAGTTTTCAAATTTTAATATATTTTCAGGTACTTGTTTACCATATTTATCAATCCGAAATTGTGTCGATGGTGTTGTTGTATAAACATGATTACAGTCATTTCTCTGATGCTGGAATAACTGACGCTCATTATTAAAATATAGTAAGCAACCATCACAAAAGTACTTTTTATGATCATGAGCTGAAATTTGAGCGGAAACTAGCTTAGACAAGTTTTTTATCCAACAATAGTGATTATTAGCGCAATCTTTCTTACAGTGATGATTTACACCACATTCACCGGAAAGTAGTAACAAATTTACATGCATAAATAGTTTTTTTTCAGAATAACGTAAAGGCCCAACAACTTCATACTTTATTCTATTATTCTCAAATTTTTCTTCTAACCCGTACACGTTAATTGAAATATTATTCATCTCCTCAAATTTTGAAATATCCCGCAATTTTACTGGAAAATTCATACCTGATAAATTTAAAACTCTTGAAAAATGTGGATATGATGAGGTCTCAGATGTGCAGCCATTTGCAGGATACAACGCTGAAGTTACAGCCCAAGCAAAACAATACTGATCCTGGTTTTTTACATTTACCACTGCCTTCTTGTTTTCTATGGATTTTGGCAACTTGACATATGATGAACCACCCAGAGGACTATATTTATTCACATTGATTTCAACAAAAGCAATTCGTTCGAGGGCCCATCCTAAAATTAAATTATAATTAGTCATTTTCTTTCCACCTTAATGTATGTTTAAATACCTGAATCACGTTCCAGGAACTCCGTAGTTTGTGTAATCATAGCATCCACAAAGGTGTCCAAAGTATTGTTCAAATCCATAGCTTGATCCAAGATTTTGTTGGAAGTGTTAAATGATTTCATTTCAGATAGTTCCTGTGTCTGTAATACGTACGTAGCAAACGTTTCCATATTTACTTTTACTGTATTATGAATACGTAACACTTCCTCGAAGAGATTTAATATTTTTGATCTAATTTCATTGAAGAACATTACATAGTCTTGGTGATTATTTTCGCTATATACTCGATAGGTTACAATCCTGTATTTGAAAGCGCTCTGCACAATTTCTACACCTTCTATAAACGGAACACATGAATTTGTCCTATGCTGCAATGTCCTTCTATGGGAATTCATTTGGGTTGTGCTTAGAGTCACATTACAGCAATTACAAGTTTCCATATTTGTAGATGTTGAAGGATTACATTCCAGTTTAGGATATTTTGCTTGCGGACCACTATCATGTATCTTCTTACAAGATTGCCTCTGATGTCTTCGCAAATTGTCACCACGTGTAAAACTTACACCACAAGAAGTACAAATATACATTTTATGTCTTTACTCTGGGAGACTAGCACCACAAATGGCTGTGTGCTCCTCATCCTCATTTATATACACGGAGTGAAGCTGCCCCACCACCTCTACTTGAAATACTCATACACATATCAGTACATACACTAATTACAACTACAATTGCATTGCACCACTCCAATTACCTCTATTGCAATTACATCAGTCTAATTACTGCACATTACTCTACTTACCTCTATTGCAACTACATCAGGCTAATTACCTGCAATACTCTAATTACCTCTATTGCAATTACATCAGTCTAATTACCTACATTACTCGAATTACCCTAGTTACCCCCCACCACAAAAAAAAAAGGGTGGGGGGAGACCCAGCTCCGCCATTACTACTCTACTTGAGTTCTCAGTTTATTTAACATGTCTCAGATTTTGACTGATCAAATATAAGAGTTACAGTGAACTATGTTTGGCCAAAGCAATTTCACACCACCTTATCATAACAACTAATAAATCTTCTAATTTCTTATAATGTATTCCAGATTAACAAGAATTTGTTCTAGTCAAATATAAGAGTTACAGTATATTCTCAATTCATTTTAACTTGTTCCAAATTAGTGGAATTTGTTTGGATCAAATATAAGAGTTACAACGAAGACCGTTTGACCAAATCAATTTCAGGCTTCCCTTCCATAATAATTAATCGATTTGAAACTTGGTAGAGAATTAGTTATAACTTTGTTTTAATGTATTTCAGAGAAGCAGGATTTGTTATGGTCAATATAAGAGTTACAGTAAAGTCTGTTTGACCGAATCAATTTCACGCTTCCCTATCATGGCAATCAATTGATTAGAAACTTGGTAATAAAGAAATTCTCAGTTTATTCTAACTTGTTCCTGATTAACAAAATTTCTTCTAGTCAAATATAAGAGTTACAGCGTACTTCGTTTGGCCAGGTCAATTTTACATTTTCCCACCATGACAGATGATCAATTTGAAACTTATTGGGAAATTAGCACTTAGATTGTTTGGAGTTGTTTTAAATTCGTAGAATTTGTTCTGGTCAAATATAAGAGTTACAGCGCTGTCCATTTGCCCAAATTAATTTCACGCTTGTCTATAATGACAACCGACCGATTTGAAACTGGGTAAAAAATTACTTCTCAGCTTATTCTAACAAGTTCCAGATTAGTAGAATTTGTTCTGGTCAATTATAAGAGTTACTCCAAAGTACGTTTGATCAAATCAATTTCACGCTTCCCATCATGACAATAGATCAATTGGAAACTTATTATAAGATGAGTTCTCAGTTTATTTAACATGTCTCAGATTTTGACTGATCAAATATAAGAGTTACAGTGAACTATGTTTGGCCAAAGCAATTTCACACCACCTTATCATAACAACTAATAAATCTTCTAATTTCTTATAATGTATTCCAGATTAACAAGAATTTGTTCTAGTCAAATATAAGAGTTACAGTATATTCTCAATTCATTTTAACTTGTTCCAAATTAGTGGAATTTGTTTGGATCAAATATAAGAGTTACAACGAAGACCGTTTGACCAAATCAATTTCAGGCTTCCCTTCCATAATAATTAATCGATTTGAAACTTGGTAGAGAATTAGTTATAACTTTGTTTTAATGTATTTCAGAGAAGCAGGATTTGTTATGGTCAATATAAGAGTTACAGTAAAGTCTGTTTGACCGAATCAATTTCACGCTTCCCTATCATGGCAATGAATTGATTAGAAACTTGGTAAAAAAGAAATTCTCAGTTTATTCTAACTTGTTCCTGATTAACAAAATTTTACATTTTCCCACCATAACAGATGATCAATTTGAATCTTATTGGGAAATTAGCACTTAGATTGTTTGGAGTTGTTTTAAATTCGTAGAATTTGTTCTGGTCAAATATAAGAGTTACACCGCCATTCCATTCGACCAAATTAATTTCACGCTTGTCTATAATGACAACGAATCGATTTGAAACTGGGTAAAAAATTACTTCTCAGCTTATTCTAACATGTTCCAGATTAGTAGAATTTGTTTTGGTCAATAATAAGAGTTACTCCAAAGAATGTTTGACAAAATCAATTTCATGCTTCTCATCATGGCATCCGCTCAATTTGGAGCTTACTAGAAAATTAGTTCTTGGTTTATTTAATTGGCTTTTAATTTTTTATAATGTATTCGCCAGATTAGCAAGAATATGTTCTAGTCAAATATAAGAGTTACAGTATAATATGTATGACCAAGTCAATTTGACGTTTCCATACCATGACAACCCACTCTTTCATACTTGGTAAAAAATATATTCTCAGTTTATTCTAATTTGTTTCAAATTAGTAGATCTGATCAAATATAAGAGTTACAACGAAGTCTGTGTGACCAAATCAATTTCATGCTTCCTTTCCATGATAACTGATCGATTGGAAACTTGGTAGAGAATTAGTTACCACTTTGTTTTAATGTATTTCAGATAAGTAGGATTTGTTCTGGTCAAATATAAGAGTTACAGTAAAGTCTGTTTGACCAAAACAATTTCAAGCTTTCCTATCATGACGATCAATTGATTTGAAACTTGATCATTTATTTTCATACACATAATGAAATTACGACTAGCGAAGTTATAACAAAGTAGAAACTACAACCCTACGAGAGATGTAACCGACAATGCTGCAATCAATTAATAAAAACGCCGATAAGTTTGACACGATAAGGATAACGGCGCGTTTATTCTGGGTTCTTTGTAAATCGTAATTCGTGCACACAAATAATAATCCGTAGTAGGTACGCATATTTATTAGGTCTTGTAGTATTAAAATATACGACGAATTTACAACACCAACAGGTCCAGATTTAGGTCGACTTTATCATCAATAATATTTTTATTATGAATGTATAAATAAATTATTATTATTATTAATACACTGGTATTAACGAAAAAGCATTGCAACACTTTACCTATATATATCTGCTTGTCTAGTTTCCTAAATGGTTCAGAACTTTACTGCAGAAAATTAGGCTCCAAATGGTGGTGATTTTTTAACAAAAGAAGTCGGTAAAATGTTATACTTATACTAGTTAAAATGACATAAAATGACGCGTATTTTTGCCCAGAATTCCGTGATAATTGAAACATTCAGATAAACAATTGTGCTATGCAATATCGTATCTATTTTGACGACAATTCTCCATACAATGAGTGGCATTGATTTTTCCCTATATGACCTTTCGCCATAATATGTCAGTGTATATAATTTGTTGCACTATTTTTAACAAATTATTTATTTAGAGATAATAACGCAGACAATCTAATCTATAAAATTAGCTAAAATCAATAATTGTATTTGTTTAGATAATAGTAATGGGTAATTTGAGAGCAATATTTTTATATGTATCTTATATTGCCTTAGTTTGCTAATAGATTACTCAAGGTTTAAGAAAAGAATTATTTTATTAGTTTAGTGCGATGAAATAAAATAATTGTATAAAAGATCAAAGTTAAAATTTTGTATTGCATAAATGTATACCTACTATAAAATATGGAATAAAATGGCAAAAAAAATTGGCAAAAAAATCATTCTAATATGCTCCGCCGAGCGCTTAATTACAAATCACTAGCTTGGCCACATGGTGCACAATGTATCGTAGGAAAGTATGACTGAAAACAAAATATAAACAGCGAGTACCTACAACTTGCCGTTTCGGCTCAAGATGATGGCATTTGAAGAGTTTTACTTAGAGAATAGAAAAAACGCCAAGACCTATTTTGTTTTTTTCTCAAGCTTCACACTTTTTCCCCATGATTATCTATAAATAAGACTCACTAAACTACAAAGTAAAGCACCTTATGCGATAATATGTCAGAATTTTAAACAAATCGTAATCAAACTACACAATGAAGCTCCTACAACATACAGTGCCCTGTTATCAAATTTAATACAATAACTAAAGAAAAATACTATTTCTATAATTAACCATGCGGTAGAAAACAGCAGGCTAATGAAAGCTGATACTTTACCAGTAGAAGTTCAGTGCAAATATCAGTTTGAATATTCAACTAGCAACACAGCAGCTGGTCAAATTCAATTTAATAATATTATAGGTTCTGGCCCACTGAAATTTTAATAAGTTTTATCTACTGTGGTCTCAGCGTCGTCGGTTTTTTTAAATGAGACATCCAGTATATTTTTAATAATTGATTAAAGCACATCATTGCATATCCAACAATAGCATGTTTAGTATATTTATAGCTAAACGTTTCTGAGAATGCTGATAAGATAAATTCGGTATCGGAGAATCTGCAATTTTCGGAAAATTCCGCGGACGATTTAATGTATTATTGATAGTAACACGTAATCCATATCAAATGAAAGATAAAGTATGCCCTTTCTTATGGTGCAAAAAATATATGTTATCGATGAATTTTAAAAATGCAAAAACTGAGAGGAAATACCCCTTTTTTTAGTACGCTTTTTTTATTATTAAAAAGAAGAGTATACTTGGAGTGATAAAAAACGCACCCATATAATCCATATGTCAAATTCAACGCCTGCTATCTATAAAATTCAAAAATAAAATCCCCCAGGAGCCTACTTGTGTTTTTCAGTTTTTTACATTTTCGACGCCATTATTTAACAAATGCCAACGTCTGACGTATCGCTGAAATTATAATTTGATATACAGGGTGTTTCATTTATAATAAGAAAGACAGTGTCACAAGTAGTGTTTTATGTACAATTATGTGAGATTTCAGAGATCTATCTCTCATAATACGATGCAATACTTTCCTGGCCACCCTATAAATCCGCTAAGGGCTCATATTTCACCCATTTTGAATCAAACTCTCCAAAAATATTTGAATTTAAAGCTGCTATAGAATTAGTTTGAAGTTACTGTACTATTAAAATTATTCAACTTGAAATATGTTCATTTTAGGTGGAATTTAAAAAATAACATTTTTGTTCGGATTTGATTGGAAGAAAAAATATTATATTATAATTTTTTTTAATAAATTATCTTGACGATGTGGTTTTCACAGAAAAGACTATTATCAATACGGTTTCGTCAGGTTTTTATCATACACGAATATCTAACTTTGTACCGAACATACGAGCAGGAGGGGGGGGAGACTTATCGATGCACTACATAAGGAATAAATGTAAAAGTTCGTTGTTAGTACTTTACTGTACGTAACAGGAAAATTTATATGAAAAAAAAAATTATAACTTAAACAAAAATTATTGGAAATTCTAACTTAAAACTATATTGAAGAAATGTACAAACAAAAATGCCGCTCATTTTATTTCTGCGATAATTAGTTATAGCTTTACAACTCAATACCGCCGCTAAACTTCAATCAGAGCGCCATCGACCATAAATATTTAAAAATACTTACCTTTATAAAATTAATGGCAGGTAAATCACCTTTCTTCTAAACGAACTAGTAATTACCTATACGATTACAAGCAATAACTGATACTTTAATAATTAATTCTTGTCACTTCATAATAATCACTATAAAACTAATGGTAGCAGCAGACTTATCGTAAGACGAAGAGGAGGTCAACTAAATCGTATTTTTTCCAAATGATCTTTCTTATCGCTCAACATTTGACTCGTATCCTTTCTTACAGGAACCAGATTATTTCTTATTAATTACGAGGTCGCACTATCTGTTAATGCCTAATAATTAGACCAGTGAGAAAGATGATAAATTGTTTCGAACGGACTTGCCAGACGATTATCGATCCCGCAGAACCACTAGGCAAAAATAGATACTAAAACATTAAGTCCACTCCTATCCCAGGAAATTCAATATCCAACTTTGCACGTTGAACAAACAATTTATTAAAGGATATGTGTATAGGGTGATGCGGTGCTCAAAAATATTTGATACGTGTTAAAATTTAAGAAAAGAAACTCAAACAGATTTTCTATGTATGTAATCAAAATTATTATAAGAAAGTTGCTTGTCAGTTGAGTTGTGCTTCTGAATATAGAAAGTTTCCTTTAATGGTTAACTTTTTAGCAGACATTCTGATGATTTTCTCTTCTAGCGATTCTCTCTTTACGACGTCTAATATTATTATATTGTACACAGTTTGTAACGATTTAAGTTGCAATTCGTTACAGCAGGTTATAGTTTCTATTTTGCGTATTAAAATATGACTCCTCACAACTGAATAAATCAAAATAATTTGATCGGTATGTGGTAGAAAAAAATACAACAAAAACGCCACAGCGGATGAACGTTGTGAACGAGGCTCGTCCCGGGCTAGAGAGAGCGTCTTTTGCCTTTCGAATTGTCCCTAGGTAAGTCATACATTCTTGTAGTCGCTTAAAAATCGCTATTCATAAAATTTGCTTATTAATTATTGCTTCAGCTTTATTGTGCTATAGTAAAAATAATAATTTGTCAAACTAATTATCGTATTTCGTATTATTTCCATATTTTGGATTATTTTCAGATAATTACTTGGTAGCACTGTTTTTTTAAGCACGTGGATGGGTATTCCCATTTCCGTTTTACCGTATCTTGTCTAAAGTAGACGTTTTCGTGGTTCAATTATTGTTAATTGACACGTTATACAATATTTAAATTGTATTAATTATCGCTGTAAGTGAAACTTGCAGATTATCGTTATTTCGTACATAGAACAATTTCTGTGTGGATTTTTATTGTTATTAGGTTCGACTGTGGTTCATATGAGCTGGAAAAATGAAAACTACACTGGTTTTGGATAGTGAAGGAAGTCCACTTGAGACTTAGGTTTTTGCCGAATTTATTTACTGTCCAGAACTACAGATTTCTGTCCAGTAGCTTTCAAAGCATACGGGGTAAGTGATCTATAGTATTTTTTTCATCTCTTTGAATTAATCCATTTGTAGTACATTTGATCACTTGCTTCGGATGTGACAGAAGTCCGATTTTCTGGTTTCCTTTTTTCATCATATTCACGCCATCACAGTTCTATATCGATTTTATTATTGACAAATTATTATTATTAGTTCGTTCCTTAATTTTCGTGGAAGTTACAAGAGTGTAGATTTACCTTGATTTTACGTATTTCCTGCGATTTTGAATTAGGCATAAGTTCATTCGTTCATTCACAGGCGATTTGACGGAAATACCCGAACACCCATAGACGTGCAGGTAAGTGAGAAACGGGCAATAAAATATGTGTAAAGTTTCATATTGACCTTCAACTTGACCAAGTTTCCAAAAAAAAAAACCTCCCCTATTATCTTAAAAAAAATCGAAAGCGGGAGAAGAAAACGGCGGCTCAAAACGAAACTTTGTGGAAAAATGTGTGTTATAGTGGTGCAACTTATGCCAAAAGCACAATGACTTGCAGGTCGTCCAAGGGGTTAAAAACCTCCCTTATTATCTTAAAAAAATCGAAAGCGGGAGAAGAAAACGGCGGCTCAAAATGAAACTTTGTGGAAAAATGTGTCTTGTCTTCTGTATCATCATTTGACCCATTTTGAATCAAACTGTCCAAAAATATTTGAATTTAAAACTACTATAGAATTAGTCCGAAGTGAGATCGCCAAGTATGGCAATAAATATATTTTTTTAAATTATTACATAAGAATTCAATTATTTATTATATTAATCATAATATGTTGACATAATGGGATATAAAACGTTGATTTAAACTGCAAACATTTTGTTTAATCGTTATTTATTGTACAATGATCCTTATCGCTAAACAAATAAAAGATTCCAGGTACGAGACTTCGTTTCTAGATCACCTTTCTGATAGTCGTCGTTGGTACTTTACCCGATTTGATTAGAAAGTTTGCAGTCCGTGAAACTTGAGTTAATTCTATTTTTGCCTAAGATATTCATCGATTATCTCTGAACAGGCTAATAAAAAATTACACAAGATAGATTTTGCAACTTTTTTGCATTTGGTACAATATTGCAATGATTGTGCCGAAATGGCAAAGTTAGCATCCTCTGGTTTCCCTTCACGTTGTGTTCACCAAAGATACTCGCTACGCTGAATTGTTCCACAAGGATGCGTCTTAACACCCTTTTTGTTTCTCTTACACATTAATGACTTACTCTCAGCAACAATCAATTTTGCTGTTTGTAGTACCTCTATACAAATTAGTCCTTACAGAGATTAGTTAATGCGGCTGATTTTTACACCTCTAGGTGTTCACAGAACTTAATTCATTCGCATTAGGCTAATGAGGATTAGTAACTCCGAAACACGTGCCAAAAACGAATTAACACGCTAGCAAAGCCACAAATTAAAAAATGTTTTAAAATAGACTTGATAAGCATAATTTCACGAATTTTGCTGTTTCCAGCCATGTATCGGGTAGATAATATTGCTAGAAGTACCGATGCGTATCCGAAAAGACAATAAGTAACGAATCATTAAATATATAGTACAAGTAAACAATATTTATCAAAGGTGTGTAGTGTATGCGCTTTTGTTACAAAGTATTATCTTTCGGCTGATTACATGGGGATTTAAACGTCCTTGTTTCTGCTAACTTGCTTTTCTATATTTTATTACCCTTTGAAATATAATGAATTAGAATAGAAATATGCAAGGTGTGGGAAACTGCTTCAAATGCATGGAATTGCATGTATGAGAATTGAATAGAATCTTTAATAGTTATACAGCGGAGCATTGGCATGATTTTTCACATTTTTTAACATGATATCATAGGTCTCTCTGAAACTTGACTCATCCTCACTCTGCCCGATTCCAGTATTTTGAGTCTGAGTTACAAAATTGCCCGAAATGATCATGAAGGCAAGGTGGTGGTGCAACATTTTATTAAAAAACAATTTTATACATTTTCTGTTGTAGAAATTGGTAACGAAAATAGCTCATTGGAACAAGTAATTGTGAATTAGTATTAAAATATCAGTCAAAAAATTATGCTTGAGTACTTTGCATACCACCGAACGAAAATTTTAATCTATGTATGGATCATTTAGAAAATGACTGAAGAACTGGAGTTTTAGATTTACAAAAAGTACTTTTATTTATGATACATTCATTAAACACCACATAAATTAGGCAACTTAGCACGAGTTTAATTTTCTTGTAATCTTTTATCTCTTATCTTCTTATCTTCAATTGCACTTTTTACCCTTTACTCACACCGTAAATATTTCGCGATTTAAACCGGTCCTAGCGACATCGCTGAACAAGTAGATTAAATAAAACTGGCATACTTCGTGAACAAGACGAGAAATTAAAGGAATTATCTCGTTCAGGGAGCGATTCGAAAGAAAACTGCATCCTTTCATGGGCACGTTCCTCATCAAAATAAGAGAGAAAGTTAATCCATTTCCTCTAATAAATTTAATCAGGAGCTCGAGACCGATTGGTTTCTTTTTAAAAACAGTTTCGTAAAACCTTTACCAAGGAGATTCTCCCTATTATAAGGATACGAAAATTCAACAACGTATTTATTTATTAACACAGTAATGAACAAATCAATAAATCGGATATTTCAACGACTTTGCTGTCGAGTATGTACAAATTTGATAACGATAATAAGTAGGCGGGCTGGCAATCAAGAGTATATACGTGTGAATACGAATTTATTTCGGAAGACGGTGAGTTTGGATAACCGGTGTCTGTTTTCGCGGCTTGAAACGATTTCGAACGGCAAGCAAACGGAATTTCCAACAGGATATAGTATGCACGGCGGGCCGTCGGTTAGCTATAGATATTCTTGTCTATACAGAGAGTTTTACAATGCGGCGAACTACTGCCACAAACATAGAGCTGTTTACCAATGACTATTTTTCGTAAGTTAAGTTTTCCGGTAAAACTTTATGCATTGGAGCTTTATAGATGGCCCGATCGAGCAAATCTAACCAGCAGATGCATATTTTATGAAACAAAAGACCAACGGAGGAGGTATTACTAATTAGCTCTAGTTTGATTTAGTAATATAATACAGCGGTACTCTCGAACAACAAGATCTCTGAATATCTATACTTAACTGAAGGCGGTACGGACGGACAGTAGCGGACCACGGTGTTTTCTTACCAGTATTATTTTCAAGAAAATTTACTAACATAATTCGGAGCGGCGGTTACGGACGGAAGTGAAAACGGTGACAGTTTCGGATTGATGCGGACTGCTTCGGATTGATCTGGAACTGATGCGGAATGGACTGGTCGTGATCTCCGGCGTTTTATTACTTTTATGACGTATCTAGATGGCGTGTTAAAGGGGCGTACTGACTGAAACGAAGGACTCGTACAACGTTATTTACGGAGGTCGCGCGTATTATGTAATTAGCAACATTGACTCGGAGCATCAATAACCGTAAATGGGTTGCTTGCAAATTCTAGACTATATTGCAAAATGAAACGGATTAAAACGGACACGGATTAATATTTTAACCGGTTGTTGTAATTAATGATTATTGTTTCCGACTCGGTCATTATTTATAATAATTCACGGATTTTAATTATACGGGGGATTATCGAAAATTAATCAATTAATTACTTGACGGCTTGTTTACCAGCGGGTTTTTTACAACTCTATACTAACTTAACCAAAACAGGACTTACTTACTAAAAAGTGGCGGCAAGGTGTACCCAATTGACAGTAATATTTAAAGCAAAAACGGACATTCCTTGACTGGAAAAATCACTTCGTTACATGATACCTAAATTATTGTAATGGTTTGATAAACACATATTAATAGTTCTCCCTTATCTGACCTTTAAATCTAGTTTAAATTAACTTTCTGGTTATCTCCCAAATAATATGGTGACGTAATTTTGACGAACTGCCGATGTCATAGTTTTAGTCTAAATACGTCAAAATTACGGACAAAATAACGTAAGAATCGCGGCTAAAAGTGACAGCCCAAGGACGTCACAAAATGACGTCAAAAAAACCTACGTACATATAACGTAATTGTGACGGATTTCTAGCCATTTCTTGACGTACTTTCTAGCCAGAAAAGTTCGTGTATAATCAGTACACTTCATTTGATGCTGGGAATGGTATAGTTAATATACCTACTTGTATATATGTAAATATTCACAAGGTTTAATAAATATTTGTATTTAAGTGTATCTTTTATTGGCAGCAGTTAATATTTGTAGCCAACATTGGAAAATCACGTTTGTAAAATTTATTCTGACAATTTTCGTTTCTTACAGTAGTTTTACGTCAGAAATACGTCATAAATACGTATCTCGAAGGACGTCATAAAGACGTCTTAAAAAATACGTCATACAGACGTCAACAATTAGTCATAAGATGTCGCTGACCAAAAATGACTTAACTTGGACGTGTAAAAGACGAAGATCCTACTAATACCCCAATATATGAAAGTTCGTTCGAGGAAAAGTAAAAAAAAAGTGTCGCACCTAAAAAATTAGTGAATGAAACTTTTAAACGAATAGATTAATCTTGTAATTCTTTCGTCAATAGAAAGATTCTTTGACAATAAGTATGCTTAAATTTTTTCTTAATTTTCTCAATTTTCTTAATTTTCTCAATGGTTAAAAATAAGTTTAAATTTATGGGACATTTTTAGCTCAAAATTCCTTTTCGTCAGCTCTGCAAAAGACCTAAAATGAAATTTATATTTTTTAAAGATACATATTTTAGTATCCTTTTTTACGTGTTTCTGTAAGTGTGGTTGGCCACGTCAGACCATATTATTATTATGGCGCATAACAACCTCCTTCCGTTTTCTAAAAATTCATCTTTGTCCGGTAAAATTACTCGTCGTTTTGTTAAACGGTAAAGTAAATAAATGGCATTTTTCGTATTGTCTGCTCGTGGCCTTTTACTGAATAAACCTATTGTAGGTAGCAAGTCCGGACGGAAATTAAGCATTATCCAATTGAAACAAACTGTTTTGTAATCTTAATTGGGTTTTTAGAGCATGTTTTCTTGCGCTCTGCTCTTTTCGTTGTAACGCCAGCCGTGGATTATTTCCTCGACAATTATTTTACATTTGCACTAAACTTAAATTATCTTCTTCTCAAAGATGGTCACGGGAGTAAAAACTGCTGTATCAGCTTTCATTTGTTTGTAATGATTTTGTCAATCATTTTTCATTCCAAGACTTGCAAAGGTTAGTATTTATTGTTATAATCGTAGATAAAGTATAGTATTCAACTTGTGGTTATACTAAATAACTCATTTAATAAATTACAGTACTCGCCTTCGGCTCGTACTGCAAAATACATCGGCGTGAGTTATTTAGTATATTACCACTTACAGAATAATATACTATTATATAAAAAACTCAACTATCATTTATAAACGTCAGGTATAGAATACCCAGCAGATAATGTCCCATTGGTTCATTTTTGTTTACCACTTGAATTTATTTAAATTTTAAATATTTCTCTACTTTGAAAGATCGTACAGATTTTTTATATTAACAGCAATTTAAATTCAGCACGTACGTACAGGAAAATTAACCGTGATAAAAGGCTGAGCAAGTTATTTTATTGCTGATGCAAAACTGATGACCGTAACTGAGGGGAGAGAATGAGGTATTAGAGTTGGTTGTGTTTTTGGGGTTGTCGAAACAAGACGTCTCAAGGGTTGCCCCTTCGGGTTAAGTGCATATTTCCGGCCCAGGTCACTGTGACCCCTGTAAATACTCCATGTTTCCATACTCGTGAACCATAACCATAACTCCATAACTCGTGAACCATATATTTTTGGAATCAGAGGAATGTGCTCTTTAAACACGTGGATCCACATACAGGGTGTTTCATTGAAAAAAATTAAGGTTATGCAGAAATATTACATTTCCGATATTAATTTGTTTTTTCTGACAACGAATAGAGTAAAACATAAATCTTCTGTCTTTACAATTTTTTAATAACTGCTGTAAGTAGGGTGTCAATATATGAGGAATGACCCTGTACATAGGTAGGTTGCCTTAAACCATCATATTTTGAGTTCCCCTGCATGCACCTGCTTTGTATCGTTTTATTTACAAAACACCCTGTATACAAAGTTAATGTGGCAACACTGGCAACGCAGCTGTTTTAGATTAGATTTGCAACTTGCGCTATCATCTCGGAAAGAGTCGTAATCTTAAGCAAATGAAGTCGGCTAAGCTTATGCGGCAGATTAAATGCATTACGAGTTCCTAGGGCATGTTTGTAATTTAAATTTTCAGACCTCATTATTTGTTTAACGAGCCTTTCCGCTCAGTTATACTTCGCGCAGGCCCAATAACACAGATTTAGTTCAGTTCAGCTTTGATCTCAACCTCATCCACCATCAGTGAATAAATATACCAGTTTTTAGTTGTTAATACCGAAATTTAAAAATGGGTCTCCTCCAGTACGCTTTTGGATTTTTATTAGTGGCCTTGATCTGCATAAAAAACAGTAAGTTGGTTTATTTTGCGAAAATTCGAGGGTCAGAATTAAACTGGATTATTTTTAGAAATCGCTAATTTTAAACTTTTTGATTACCAACAATTTCTTTGCTTATTGTTTGGGCATGTACATTTAAACTATATGTGATAAACATATCCAATGATTAATAAGACTAATTGAAATAATCGCCTCTGCAGTATACCTATTTGTTAGTTGATACGGTTAACATAGATAGGTTTATTATTGGATGCAAATAAGACGCAGTTAATTGTGCAAATATTATTATCCGATGTAAAATTAAATTATTTAGATAGTTTTAAATGGCGCATGCGCGTTTCTAGTAAAATCAATATTATGTGCCTTTCAGAGTTATGCACTATCTTCTAGCACGCGATTTGCATCACAAAGAAGTATTTTAAGTGACATATTTAAGATCCTATCACTTTACATGTAGACATTATATACGCTATACAGGGCGAGCGTGTGAAGTACAGGGTGTCCCACGTAAGAGGCTCACTTGATTTCCTGGCTTAAAAGGTCGAACAAGCGATAGAACCTCTAATATACGAGGTATTGTCAAAAAAACACTTTTCCAATTTTTTTTCCACCCTGTATATTATTACGGAAATCGCTATGATATATTATTGTGGTTATAAAGGCATAAGCCATTCACACATTTAACTTCCGGTTTAGCAGGAAATAGCTAACATCCAACAAAATTTTGTCGACAACCTGTATATTATGAAATAATTGAAAAGTAGCCAATCTCCTGATTTCAAAAATATATAACACATATCCATTATCTTCAGTCGGATGTTAGCTATTTCCTGCTGAACCGGAAGTTATACATGAATGGCATATGCTTTTATAACCACAATAATACGCCATATCGATTTTCCCAATAATATACAGGGTGAAGAAAATTTGGAAAATCAGTTTTTTGACAATACCTCGTATATTAGAGGTTCTTTCGCTTATTCGACCTTACAATCGGATTCCTCATAAAAAAATACATGAGAACAGATTTTAGTTATTCATTTTAGCCCAATAATAATGGCAGGGGCTCGAGTGAGCTTCTTCCGTGGGACACCCTGTACATGAAAACAACCACAAAATGTTCCCTCGCTTTAGATAAAGGGAAGTATTTATTTTGTAATCGAAATCGTATAATTACCCTCCGAGATTTCCGTGTTTCATGAAGTAGATCGCGAAAGGTAAAGTTTCAAATTCCGTCGTTCTGTCTGTCGGTATGTTGACGCGAAAATTCAAAAAAAATTTGACAGAAAATTAATATTTATCGTACTGTTAACAAGGAAGAAATCGGTTATAGTTTTGGACTAAAATGTACAGGGTTATTGGTTATAAATGGAACCCCTTAACTTCGTTATTCTTTGAGATAAAAAAAAAATTGATCAAAAGTTTTAGGGCATTCTATGAATTTTCTTGCTACTATATTCAATAGTATACAGGGTGCCTTATAAAAGCCGGACAAAACAAATTTAGGTTTTTTTTAAACAGTACACCCTGTATATTTTTAAAAATTATGAAAGTCCTCGTTTTTCTGATATAAAAAACTAAGAAAAATTTTAAATTTATAAATAATATTTACCAAGTTTTGACGTTACTAACAAGAAAGAATCGGCTATAGTTTTAGTAGAAAATATACAGGGTGGACGGATAAAAGAAAAATTAAGAAAAAATTTTAAATTTAATAATTTTGACATTATTAACAAGAAAAAACCGCCCATACTTTTAGTATAATATATACGACCAAAAAAAAAATTTAAAAATTGTATATTTAATAATAATAATATTTACCATGTTACCATGCCATGTAGACTGTCAATAAGAAAGAAGCCGGCTGTACTTTTAGTATAAAAAATACAGGGTATGATTGACAAAATAAAAAAAAAACTTCCAAGTTTAATAATATTTGCCATGTAGTTGGTACTGTGAACAAGAACTAAACCGCCTATACTTTCAGTTCAAAATATACAAGGAGGACATATTAAAGAATAATTTTAAAAGAATTTTATAAATTTTCAATTGATATATACCACGTAGTTGACGTTATTAACAAGGAAGAAACCGGCTATACCTTTAGTATAATATACAGTATGTCCGGCGATGTGGACAAACGGAAAAAAAAATTCATTTTTCGAGGAAAAGCCATTCTTTATAAAAAAATTTGCTTGCTGAAACAATACGATTGTCGATAAAAAAAATAAAATTGTATACAGGGTGTCCAAAAAGTTAAAAATTCAAATTTTTCACTAGAGTAAAGTACCCTAATTAAAAAGTTTTTAGCAAAATGATATTTAAGAAAATTGTTTGCTCCGCTGTTAACATTGTAAACTAACAAAATCTTTAAAAGTTAAAGCAAAAACATTAGTCATTTTCCCATTGGACATCCCTCTATGGCGCTCTTAAGTTAATTTCTATGAATAGGATAATAGCCAGGCGTACGCTCAAGGATAAAATTCTATCTAATCATCTCCGGTACGTGTATATGGGCCATGTCAGGGTCACGAGTCACTTTGTTACGAGACGAGCAAATTATGTATTTGATTATTTTCCATTCTTGATTACACGAGAAGTACGCATTTCCGGTTTTAAATCTAGGGACAACGAAAGATACCAATAAGATTTCAGAATTGGGTATGCCGGCGTCTTTGTCACTGCTCAGTGCCCACCATGATACTCGGCGACAATAGGCGCCAGCAATGTCCCGAGGGCATTCAATGATGCTATTTTGCGCACTGCCTTTGTGATACTAATTGGTATGCACTTGGCCTACTCTTTAAAAACAGCATGTTGTGCCCTTTAGGGATAATTGAGGAAATGACTGTTTGGCTAGTATTTACTACTAAATATTTAATAATGATTATCTGTACTTCGTTAATATATGTTCGTAATTATCTGTTTTGTATAAAGGTAGTGCCATTTCCTGCTATGAATGCAACAGTGCGAAGGACAAGCGATGCATTGGGGACGAACACAACAAACTGTCCGACGATATGAGAAAGCCTTGTCCAAAGAGGGAAGGAAAGGAGTTCAGTCTTTGCCGGAAAATTAAGCAGGTTATCGACTTTGAAGTGAACGGGCGTAAGTAGAAACAACTTTTTTGTATGGTACGAAAATTGTATCTCTTTAAATAAATGAGTGCGTTTAAAGCTTTCCGGTTTCGATCACGTATACGTATACGAAAAAGCTAGTAATTGTTTAACAAGAACCGTCTTACTGAAATTGCTATACTTACCTGATTGATTAATAAAGGAATATTAACTAAATAAATAGTAAATGTTTAACAAACAAAATATCACATTACGGGGTAAAGCACGGAATTCACTTATACGCAGGCAACAAATGCAGAAGAGATCACCTGTAATCCGGCGCTCTCTACTATTCACTATCGCTCCGAAGAATAAGCAGTTGACAGAAAACGACTATTTTAAAACTCTTTTTATAAGAAAAATGTAATTGCAGGACGTTCAGGAGAATTTGTTGCAATTATTTTTCAAATTTCATACATATCTAATATTTTTCATATTCAAAATCAACCCTGAGACTCTTCCCTTACAAAATAGAGCATCCAGTACGTTATCTAGGTGGACTTAGCCGGCGCCCTTAAAAATAAATTCGTAGAGTCCTGAAAGTAAAATCACAAGTCAAATTTATTACATATTTATAATAAATTAAATATTTTAATGTACTTACCCTTTTTTAATGCTTCTAATTACAAAAGAGCGTTGACTCATTCACACCGCAATTTTGGCACCTCAAATTCTTATTTTTTTACCTAGGTAGCGAGGAGAGTGACAGAACCATATTTGCATTTTGATGTTTATTTTCATTTTACGGTATTTACCTAATTAAGTAACTAAGCAAATACTTCAATTAGTGCTACTTACTTCAACAAACATTGTGGAATAAGTATAACAATCCGAGTTTGCAATATTAATTATGGAAAACCAGAAGCTTTTGAACAAGAACCGTGTTTGCATATAGATATTATGCTTTATTTTAGATTTGCGATAAGTACTACCATTACCTAATTAAACTTAACAATCTGAGTTCGCAACAATGCCTTAAGTTAATAGTTTGAACTAGAGGTTTTTTAACAAGAGCCACCTTTCAATAGATGTCAGTACGATTCTATTGTCACTTTTCGATACTTACCTAATTAAAGATTATGAAATAAGCACCACAAATCGAGTTTGCAACATTATTGTATTCGTTTAATTATTGAGCAGAAACTTTGTTTGCATATAGATACTGTGATTTATTTTCACTTTGCGATACTTACCTAATTAACTGATTAAGCAAGTAGGTACTAAATAATTAATTAATGTTTGTTGATTTATTTTGCTTAACAAACAAATACACCAATAAGAACAATCTTTATATGTAGGCAGTATATCTTCCATTTTGGGCTACTTACCTAATTAAACTTAGCGAAAAAAATATAACAATCTGAGTTTGCAAATAATGCCTTGCTTGTAAATAGTTTGGACTAGAGGTTTTTTAACAAGAGCAATTTTTACATATAGATATCAGTATGATCCTATTGTCACTTTTTGATACTTACCTAATTAGATATTGTGAAATAAGCTTATCATTATTGTGTACATTTAGTTATGGAGAACTGGAAGCTTTTGAACAAGAACCATGTTTGCATACACATAGATATTATGATTTATTTTCACTTTGCGATACTTACCTAATTAACTGATTGAGCAAGTACTAAATAATTGATTAATATTTGTTGATTTATTTCGTTTAGCTAACAAATACACCAATAAGAACAACCTTTATATATAAATAGTAATTGTTCTCTTTATTTTGGGCTACTTACCTAATTAAACTTTTTTTACTTTTTTACGGTACTTACCTAATTAATTATGCAAGCATTAATCAATTACTTACTTTATTAGACATTGTGGATAAAAATTGATATCCTGACATTTAACTCAATATATTGAGATAAACGACAATGTACGAATTTTCGAAATATAGTTATTTTCCTAACAAGTGCGGAAAGTTGTACTTTTCCGCACGCGACTGCGGTCAAGCAGTCGAGTGCGGAAAAGACAGTTTCCGCATGTGTTAGGAACAATATTTTTCCTAGGAGCGTGATGAATATATTTTTTACTTAATTAAGAAACTAGACTCTACTTTAAAAAGATGTTTGACTTGACGTTTGTTAATTGTTATGTGACTGAGAAACGTCAAAATGACACAGTCATGACTATATACTACATGATTTTTTGATATTTAAAGTTATAGGAGCACTTCAAAAGAGAATAGAAATGATTTAATTTCATTAAATTTGTATAAAATTACCTAAAAATGCAAATAAAAATATAATTACTTTCGCGGAAAAATACGTTTTTCTGCACTATTGCGGAAAAATACGTTTTTCCGCACTAGTGCGAAAAAGTACAACTTTTCGAAGCTAAAATTCGTAGGAAAAATAATTTTAGTCTCAATTTTAATAATATATATTTTTTTAGTTCAACCCGACAGCAGAGTGATCCGATCCTGCGGCTTCGACGACCTACAATACGCCAACCGTTGCTATCAAAGATCCGGCTTTGGGGGCAGGCAGGAAGTGTGTGCATGCGAAACGGACGATTGCAACGGAAGTTCGACGATCATCGCTTCCACATCTTTAATTTTTGGAATTCTAGTTCTGCTCAAGATCAATCTGTAATTACGTACCTACCTAGTACTTTTATAAATCGCGCTCGAATATTCACTTGATTTAAGTTTTAATTAGTGTATCATTCCATCGTGATCAGCTTTTTAACTTCGTAGGTTTAACAACTTAGCACAAAAGTGTATGTAAGTATGTGCTATTAAGAAATTAGTGTATGCGACAGTTTTAAAACTTCTGGAATACTACACAGAGGTTCTAAAACTGCCACAGCACGCACTATTTAAATGAAGATTTTACACACAAATATTATTACTATGTACATTATTGGCCAACCAATGACAAAAACGGCCTGAAAATGATATTTATCTCAATTTATTTATGTTGAATTGGGTTATGTTGTTATTAATCTTAATGTAGAATATGGATCATATTATTAACCATATTGAGCTTAGTAAGGAAACTATATAGTTTTTGTAAAAATTAAGCGATTACAGTTTTGATATTTTTTAAGCGTAGTGATTCTGATTTAAAAAAAATAGACATGTATTAGGATTTTCCTAAACTTATTATTTTAAAGTTGAAGTCAATGTCTATAGGCTAATCTGTTAATTGCCATTATTATTGCTTTTTTTTTTTCATAGAAAGGGCTATGTGGATATTAAAAAAATATATATAACAAGCAGTTTTCCCCGCAACAAAGCAATACAAATAAAGTATTAATTCTAAATTATTAAAATATATAGTCATACTAATACTTTGTTTTTGCTCTCTAAAAACAATTTATTAATAAATGTTCTCCCTTACCTATCGGGTGTTCATCTGAGGGTCTTAGGTAGGTATATATCTCAAATGTAATGTCGTACCCACGGGTATGTAGGGGGGCTTCCTGCATAATAGAACCTCCCCGCAAACTATGCACAAAATAAAACTTGACAATTATTTTGTCGAAAAAACGTAATTTTATTTTTGTTGAGATGTAAGCCTGGCCCATCCTAGGAGGGGCAAACCTTGCTTAACTGGCCCTTTATAGTTATTAAGCTCAAAAAAGCGTAACTCTCTCAAACGCCTCTTATTAATCAGGACCATATATGAAGTCTGTCTGTCTGTCCTTTGTTAGATTATGTATTTATACACGCGTAGTTTTAAATGTAACAAAATCGTAAATTTACATAATATATTATATAAAACAATAAGTTAATTTACTTAACTTAAGCTAGTCCTAGATAACATCGTTTTGTAGATATTGGTTGGAATGCATTTTATTGAGGTTCGATGTAAATAATACTGCCATGTTATATCCTGAAATGTAATTGTTATTCCAATGGAATAATGGTTATTGTTGAAGTTGTTTAAATTATCGTAATAAAATTAATTATACATATTTTAGAATCATCGATGGTTTCTTTTCATCAATCAGTGCAGTTGCAAATAAATATACGGGTGTTTCAGTTTTTTCGTTCATAACATCTGTAAACGATAGAACATATCAAAATAATAGGAGTCTTTCCTATAACATTTTTCTCTAAAACGTTTCGTTTTCAAGATACAGGGCGTTAAACTTTAAAAAAATGATTACTCTTTATTCATTATCTCCTAAACAAATAAAGATTTTTTATTCAAATTTTGTACACTTTAGTCATAATAAAAGACCAATTTTTTGACGTTCCAAAAGTTTTTCTTACAAAAGCAGTGGCGTAGTTATGGGGTTCTGTCCGTATTTAAACCCCCTGAACTTCTACGCCAATGGTCAGGAATTATATTTTTATACAAATTGTAAAATTTTGATGTATTTCCCATAAAAAAGTACTCTTGATAAAAGTCGCTAGGAGGCTTTCTGTTCGAGATATTTAGATTCTTACTAATCAGGGGTATATTAAGGAATTATATCTTGGTTGAAAATGACAGGATTAAGTAAGCGTTAAATCATTGGCAGTTATTCACAACATAAACATGAAAAAATGGATATCATTTTGAGCATTTATTGTAGATTATTAATTATTTATCATTTTAAATAAATATGTATTAAAATAATTCTTTAATTTGTTTAGCAAATAGCCTGTCAATAAAAAGTGCATAGGATACCCCTAATTAGAAAAAATCTAAATATCTTGAATAGAAAGCCTCCTAGCGACTTTTATCCAGAGTACTTTTTTATGGGAAATACATCAAAGTTTTACAATTTGTATAAAAATATAATTCCTGATCATTGGCGTAGAAGTTCAGGGGGTTTAAATACAGACAGAACCCCATAACTACGCCACTGCTTTTGTAAGAAAAACTTTTGGAACGTCAAAAAATTGGTCTTTTAATATGACTTTAAGTGTACAAAATTTGAATAGAAAATCTTTATTTGTTTAGGAGATAATGAATAAATAGTAATAATTTTTTAAAAGTTTAACATCATTTTATCTAATATATGTATAGGTATTTCTTGAGGATTACATTGCCCCAGCCAAACAAATTTAGCAAAAGTATATATCTAAAAAGATATATTCGATATTTAGCTATCACTGTGAATTTCTTACACTTTTACCAACAACAGACAATTGGAATTGTCTTCACTTGGGATATCTCTGATATACCCGTACCAAACCTGTACAACACTGATGAGACCTAACAGGTCGAAACAATTGTCTGTTGTTGGTAAAAGTGTAAGAAATTCACAGTGATAGCTAAATATCGAATATATCTTTTTAGATATATACTTTTGCCAAATTTGTTTGGCTGGGGCAATGTAATCCTCAAGAAATAACCTATATGGTTAGGCAACGACTTGTAGCTGTGCGTAACGGGTTGCATATACCTAAGCTTTTTTCTGCTATGCAGTTGGAGAGTTTGCATGTAACAGTGCTCTCACCGTAAAAATGCTGGAATATATGTCTTCCTTACTCATCTTTTAGATGGCGCAAGTTATAAGTGTCCGACTCTCATCGGATCCAAACTGAGATACATTCGATATTTACTACGCTGGAATTGTCTTCACTTGGGATATCTCTGATATACCCGTACCAAACCTGTACAACACTGATGAGACCTAACAGGTCGAAACAATTCTGTTGTTGGTAAAAGTGTGAGAAATTCACAGTGATAGCTAAATAAATATCGAATATATCTTTTTAGATATTTATCTAATATGAAAAAAGTAACCAAAAAACCCTTTGCACATGGAGTTGGAGACTGGGGAATGCAACTTTTCCCCTAAAAATTTGACCTTGAGTAATTTTTCACTAACCTTGGAAGTGTTCACTTGCTGCAGAGGATTTGAACTATATATTTAATTTTTGGCTTGGAACCATAATAATTAATAGATTTTTTAGTTAGTATAAAAAATACACGGTGTTCGACTCGATTGTGAAAAATATTTATTAACAACAATACAAATTTGAAATCTACTGTTAGATACAATAAATTTTTAATCCTTAAATTAATTCATAAAAAAATTACATTTAGGTTTTGAAATAAGTTGTCTTCGCTTTTAGCACTGAGAACTGAAACGGAACGATTACATTTTTTCTTATCATCTGCAATACGGTAATTTTCAAAAAACAACTTTATGCACTAAAATTATGCCATTTAAATTTTTTCTCTTATTATTTTAGAAGCTTATTTATAAAAACTGATCTCCATCGCCGTTGAATTTGGACAGTTTAATTTTTAGAGGCCCCACTGATTGGTGCAGATCCCCTTTAACGTCACTGAAATCGTACCCAGGGAAACTCTCCAGCAGAAAATCCCGCAGCTTCAAGGAAAACATTTCTGTTATGAACACCACCAGCTCCATCTTCTTGTTGTCCACGTTATTGAAACGCTGTAAAATAAGATTATAGTCACAATAAAAACAAGTAAGGTTTTATAATAGACTTATAGTCGCCAAAGACGTGGCCCAATAAATAGGCAACCATATATACACTCAATGATGCAGCGACAACATAATGTATATCTGGTTGCCTATTTTCGGTCACGCGGTTTACGATCGTTTATAAAGGCGCTGTACAAACTCTGGTTCAGTACATACAGAGGATACTCACCTCAGCAAAAACAGTATAATAGTTGATGAGATATCTCAGATCCCTGACGACCTCGTTGATGTATAAGTACTCCTCATTTTTCAGTTTGCCAACGATTGTGTCAATGTCGATTATTGGCGAATAATAATTCTGGAAAGACAACAAGTTAGAGAACAGTAACACTACAGTCATTACGGCATACTTTATCGGTAGGTTCTAGTCCTTCCAAAACATCGTACTTCTTCAAATCCATTAGTAGCTTTTCCAAAATAATTATCCCAGCATTTGTAATCCCTTCTTCGCCGCTCTCGTAGATACCCACATTCTTCCTCGAGCTCTTCCTGTAGGTTCTTGAAGTTATTTCTACAAAAATTATAATTACAAGAACTGTATCAAGATCTTAATAGTCTTGCTGACTGACCTGGTATATGTCCATTCACAGTTCCCCCCTTGTCGCTTCTCACAGTGGACTTTCCACGTTGCAGCACGGTTATGGAGGAAGACGGCTTCTGGGGGTCGGAGTCCAGTTGCGGCAAAGTGTCGTATATGGCGGTGGGGTCGACGAAGAACTGTCTCAAGTCCTGCGTGGGGGCAGATAGGGGCGAGGGTTCACCGAAATCGGAGAAGTCGCTGCTCAGAAGCCACTCGTGGACGTTCAGATGGGTCGAGAGGTTAAGCTGTACCAAAGAAAGCTCCTAAACTTTAGTGTCTGATATAGCCTAAATGACCAACAATTACCTCGAGGTCCGGTTCGGAGCTCCTCTCCTGAGTCACTTTCGCTTCACCAGGCTTCTTCCCTCCTCCCACGTTCACGTTGGCCCAATACCTATCGTTGGCAGTCTGGGCTTTGTTAATATTTTGCGCGGTCTCCAAGAACTCGATGGCCCTCGGACTGCTGGACGTTCCACCATCGTTTCCGTCCTTCTTTGGCACGCTGTAACTCCCCGGCTTCATGTACACCCGACGTTCCTCTTCGGAGTCGAAGCCCTCTTCCTTCGTAACGCAAAAATCCCCGGAGTAAGTCTGATTGGCTTGGTCGGCGGTCTCGGTGATGGGAGCGGAGGGAAGATGGATGATTCCCCTGACGTTCTTCGTCGGATTGGTCACGGACAGGTTGGTCAATGTGGAAGAGGTTATATTCTCGTTGGTGGGTATTTTCTTAGTTACGTTTTCGGTACTGGGGGTTTTTAAAATGTTCACCTGGAAATAAGACAAATCATGTAACCAAAAATTTTGGTTTTCTCATTTTAGGATAGAAGCTACAAAAAACTAATGCGATAAACCACCAATACCTGCGGTGACACAAGGTTGGTATCCAAGTTGTAGAACACCCTGGTGAGCTGGGCTGCCAGCTCGATGGTCTCCTTCTCCCACCTCACGTAGCACGACCTGAATTCCGGCGTGAGTTCCTTCTCGATCTTCCCCAGGCTGGAGCCGTCCCTGTTCTCCCAGTACCCCTTCAGGATGTGCCAGCAATTTGTGAGACGCACGAAGGCGTAGATGAAGTCCTTGGTGGCCCAGGGGATGCCCTGCGAGTGGATGTTGGAGACGGTGGTGCAGGGCTTGAGGATCTCCGACCTGGTGCGGATGCAGAGGTTCTGTATGTTGCGGAAGCAGGGCCGGTTTCTGTTCCTGTAGGCGATTTGTTCGGCGGTCAGGCAGCTCCGCTCGAGGAACTTCACGAAGTTTTCCGGCGAGGCGTTCTCCGAGTTCTCCTGGAAACCAAGAGGCAAGGATTGAATTAAAGCGGAGTGGGTATGATACCAGATGAGGATGAGAATCATTTGCAGGTGTTCCACAACTCCATCCGGAAGGTTTACAAGTACAAAATTATGAATTAAGGTTCATTTGGAACGTGGAAGATTGTTGTTGGTGTGAAGTGTTGAAGAAGAAAATCTATACAATGTGGGTGATCATTACCAGAAGGCAGTACAGTTTTTCTACTCTTTCTTCAATGACTTTACAGAAAGAAGCAACACTCTTGCTGACGCCTTTGATATTTCGTTAGCAGATTCTGGTGACGTTCGCCATCTTTTTGTAGGTATAGTGCGCAAGAAAACGTTGAGCGATATACCTCCAAAAACATGGCGGCCTCCGCGCATGCGCAGTGAAATCAGCTTTTGACAAGAGACCCTTCTGCATAATAATATTTCTGTGGTTCTGTGTCACCGTTACATTAATATAAAAAGAGCATAGAAATCAAAGCAGCATTTGTGAAGCTGGTAAATTTATGCTTACCGTTAACAAGAGTTCGCTGGCGGGGGGCGTGATCTGCCCGTAGTCGTACCCGGTCGGCTCGTTATTCCGCTCCACGTCACTGTTCCCCTCCTGCGAGTCCCCCTTCTCCCTCCTCTCCCTCGGGGGGGCGCCGAAAACCACGTCGGAGCTGGGTGAGGTGTTCGCTCCGTAAACGGGACCCGTGGCGGCCACGTGGGTGATGGGCACCGAATACTGGCTGCCCATGTTGAACTGGGTGTACTGGTAGTGCTGGAGGTAGGGTCTGGCGACGGGCGGGGGTGGGTAGGATACTAGAGGGGGTACAGGGCTTCTGTAACCTACTGCTGGGTAATATGTGGGGTAAACACTGCCTTGACAGTTGCACACGTGGTGCATGTGCAGGTGGACGTTTTGCTGCTGGTTCGTGTTGTTTTCGGACCGATTTTGGTCCATGGATTTTTATGGTAATCACTACTTAAAATCAGGTTCTGGAAAAAAGGACCACATAAAGTCTACGAATTTTTTTGACAATTAAAAAATAGTTTTTGGGTAGCTGATATCAATTTCTGTTTTTGATCTACAGATGACTTAAATAAAAAAATTGATGTTTTATTCCTAGAGCCTTAAAACGCTCCTGAAACAATGCGACATGTAGAATAATAAAAATATAATACTTACAAAACCATAGTATTTATTTTTCATTTCATATCTTATTGGTAAAATTGTTTCCTCGTGCTCAAAACCACGTTTTAAATCTCATTTGACAAAAAATTAAAGTTGTTTGGATTATTACAGTTATGTTGCTATGATATTTAGTTTTGGAAACTAAACTCCGTAGGAATAAGACAGTATTAGCCTTATTTCAATTCAACAGATGTTTTTGATTATGTAAACCAGAAACCAACAGTCTTTTGGGTGCTACATATTTTCCGGCTTGTTACAAAAATTTATATATAATTCGCCTCTTGGTATTAATCACGATATTTATAAACAAATGTCACGGTGAGAATTAGTAATTATTACTACTTACCTCTTATTGCTTATTGTCTAGTAGAAAGTAAGATAAAATCACTTGAAACATAAAACTATTTAAAATAAAACGTAAACATTAAATTTGTGACTTGAAGACAAGAATATAACATCTGTCAAAGCTTTATTTGTCGCCCACTTGATACGATTTGCATGAAGATTGCCAACCAAGGTGTCATTTATTGGGGTTGTAGAACATGAAAAAACACAAATATTGAAAGGAAGGGGAACACTATGGATGTATTTCCCTAAAATATATCGTTTTGGATTATGCGAAATGAATTTATCAAAACGCAACTAAGGGAACGAACATTTTAGTGACAAATTTGTCATTTTATGTTCTTATTGTTATTGGAATAAATAAATAAAATAAATCTAAATTTGTTTATTGTAATTTTTGAGCCTAGGATACCTTGGAAAATGCGATGACAAATTTAGATTTTTTTGTAAAAGAGTGCCATTAGAATGTCTTAGTTAAAAGTATCTGTGTTTTTCGATTAAAATAAAATAAAAAAAATCACCATTTTCCATTTTTTTCCAATAAAAAAAACTAAAAAAAGGCTGTTCAAATTTTCTTGCAGATAATAGATCCCCATGAAAATGCACAACTTGGCCCAAATTTAAAATATCCCGTGTCTGTATACAGGGTCTGCCCTCACTCCTCTAATTTGATAATTTTCCGGCGAATGTAGACGAGTTTTTAGCAGATTTTAGGTTGGTTTTATGTCAGTTATTTGGGGCAGCATCAACTTCCTGGCGTATTCCCAAAATTGAAAAAATTATATTAGGCACTTTTTCATCGAAAAATTTCATAAGAAAAAGTTACTCAATAGCACTCAAAATTCCCAAAACCCAAGTTCAAAATGGGAGAGGAATTAATTTTTTGAAAAAAAAAGTAAGAAATATAAAATTAAAAACACCCCCTCCCCCCCTACATAGTTTATTTGACGAATTACAGCAAAATTTTATAGTTACAGTTTTTTCCTGAATTTTAATGATCTGCCAATAAAACAAACAAACGACAATCGCAAAATGGTGAAATTCTGTAAACTCAGGGTGTTTTCATGGAACACCCTGTATATTATTATATTTTCGAAATCCTTATAATTTTCTAATTTCAAAAACATATAATAAGTCTCATTTAAACTATCCGTTCTGCAGTTATTCAAAATAAAAATGTATGTAAAAACATGATATTGTCTTTTTTAATTTGTAATAAATTTAGAATGTTGAAAAAATAATTTGTTTAAAATGTTTAAAAAATACAGAAAAGCCAACTTTTGTCATCGAAACGTTTGAAAGTCATAATTTGTGATGGGTCATAGCTTTTAGGGAGTCCAAATCTAACAAAAAATAAAATAAAAAATCCAGGTCCGTATTTAAAAAAAAATAAGTTGATAATGGTTTCTGATTTCAAATTTGGCAGAGCCATCTTGTAGAGGATAAAAAGTAGCAATGACGAAGTGTTATTCGTTTTAAAATTTGTTTTCAAATAACGTCAGAAAAAATTAGAAAGATTTTATTAAATTTCGATTTTTTCCGGTTATTTCCGAAAGTATTCCAAATTTTCCAAATTGCAACACAGCATGTCGACAATGGGCCACCCTGTACATATAAATATATTTCCAAACATGAAAGTTCAGCTGAACACTCCAAAGAATTGCTACCCTTAATTATAATTTTTTATTAATATCTTTGTTACAATTAAAACAATACTTTACTTAACTTAATAAAAATGGAAAAAATAATTAGACCATAATGAGCAGTAAGTAAGGTAAAAACAATGTATAGTGCAGGGTGTCTCCAAACCTCGGGAGGCGTGTCTACATTAAAATAAATAATCTTTGTCCTATAACAAAATTCCGAAATCAGTCCCCTTATTTTTCAATACAGGGTGAATACCAATAACTCTTTTTAATTTTAAGAGGGGGTTTCTGTTGATATTTATAACACAAATTACCAATAACAAAATATAAATAAGAAAGGTGAAAAACTGACCTACCCTACGTAAAATTCTGGTAAACTTTTGAGTACCGCTTCGTCGCTCTACTGACCCACTTATGGGGTGAACAACATGCCTTGTATTCAAGTCACAGGCTCCAAGTTCTAACGTAAAAAACGTGGCAAAAAACGTCTAATAAAGTTAAGCCGCCGTTCGGCGGTCTTTCATATTCGACCACCTGCAACATTACACAGGGAAAAAATCATAAATGCAACAGGCCGACACTGTTCTAATGTTATAAATTTGCGGTCGGAGACAAGTTAATTGACAGTGGCAGCAAAAACTAGTGAATTTATGATTGCAAAAAACAAGGTGTATGCCAGAGGCAAAGACCTATCCTGATTTATTTTCTGTTGAGATAGGTAAGTTACGAAGTTCTGAAAATGTTGACGTATTTTAATTTATTTTCTTTCTCGAAAACTACAGGGTATATATTTTTTATTTTTGGTATATGGTCTTACCATTAAGGGACCTACCATCCCTTAAAATTAAAATGAGTTATAGGTATTCACCCTGTATAGAAACACCTCCAAAAGCTTGGGCAGGTGGTCTGGAGACACCCTGATAAGTTCAATTCGATTTCACTAAATTTGTGTACTTTCTTGCCCGGCGTCGGACAGTTTCTGGGTCGCCCCGCAAGTATCTTCTTCCTCTAACTGCCTGTTCGTTTCCGCTGGCCACAAATAGGGATCTTTTTTTAACGTGATGCAAAGGAAAGCGCTGGCCGCAACTCCCATTATCAAGAAGAGCATCAGCACGCTAAAACCTATGACGAAGGTGAGAGTATGGTTCGGATCGTCGTCGTCGTTAATTGCTGTTGCTGGTAGTCGAGTAGAGTTTGGAAAGGATACATTAGCCATTGGTTCATCTGGAACAGAAAACGCATTTTATGAGACCTCCATGAAAGTAATATTGCAAATCTATACCCTTAAAAAAATAGAAATCGATAATTAAAAAAAAATGTATTTAAAGAAGTGGACCTAAAGCGACTTCAACACTAAAGTAATTACATTCTTCTTGAGTGCGAAACACCCTGTATAAGGTTATTCGTTATTCTATACGTAAGTGCCTACTCATTTGAATGAAGGAAGGTGCTGAAATGTGGGTTCGCATATTCGAGTTGAATACAAAGCAGATCCAGTGTGTACGAAGGATTTGCTGTGTACTCGTAAGCTGTGTTAATAGCACCTGCTACCTTGTTAAATAATGAAGACCTATAAATTTCGTTTAGCATTTACCCAAATTAATAATTATATCGTATCCTCCCCGTGATGCCGATGAGTTAATGTGTTTAGTGAGGCTTATAGCGGGATCCTGCGAATTTAATGGGATCCTTCAGCGAGAGATTTTAACAAATAAACAGCGGCGTATCAAGGGGAGATATGAGGACTTCGCCCCCTTCCCAATGTAGTTTTCGATGAAAAAATATATAACACCAACAAGACGATTTTAAAGTCATCAATCCTCTATTCAATTCTTTTTTCATTGAGGAGTTACTTTTAAACACTCCTATGTTTGCAATGTTTCCATATTATTTTACTGTTTCCTACCTTTGTGTTACTTTCATTTATTATCATTATCTTCGTCTTGTGTTTATTTCTACTTGCAAACTGTCAATTTTTAGCCATTCAAGTTCCTTTATTTTATGGGAAATATGGTCGTACTTTCTTGGACGAAAAATAAATCCTTAGCAACTAGTTTGGATATTCTGAAAACGAAGCTACGTTATCTTATCTAAGAATCAAGAAAATTTTGAGATAAAAATAAGAAAATAAGAAAGTAAGAAAATAAGAAAGTAAGAAAGTAAGAAAGTAGGAGAGCAAGAAAGCAAGAAAGCAAGACAGCAAGACAGCAAGACAGGAAGACAGGAAGAAAGGAAGAAAGTAAGAAAGTAAGAAAGTAAGAAATTAAGAAATTAAGAAATAAACAAAGTAAAAAAGTATCAAAGTAAAAAACTAAGAACTTGGGAAAGTAAGAAAATAAAAAAGTAAGGAAGAAAAAAATTAAGAGTGTTAGAAATTAAGAAAGTAAGAAAGTATGAAAGTAAGAAACTGAGAACTTAAGAAAGTGAGAAAGTAAAAAAGTAAGAAAGAAAGAGTGAAAGTAAGAGAGAAAGTAAGAGAGTAAGAAAGTAATAGAGTAAGAAAGTTGAAAAGTGGGAAAGTAAGACAGTAGGATAGTAGGAAAGTAGCAAAGTAGCAAAGTAAGAAAATAAGAAACTAGGAGGATAAGAGACTGAGAGACTAAGAGAATAAGAGAATAAGAGAATAAGAGAATAAGAGAATAAGAGAATAAGAGAATAAGAGAATAAGAGAATAAGAGAATAAGAGAATAAGAGAATAAGAGAATAAGAGAATAAGAGAATAAGAGAATAAGAGAATAAGAGAATAAGAGAATAAGAGAATAAGAGAATAAGAGAATAAGAGAATAAGAGAATAAGAGAATAAGAGAATAAGAGAATAAGAGAATAAGAGAATAAGAGAATAAGAGAATAAGAGAATAAGAGAATAAGAGAATAAGAGAATAAGAGAATAAGAGAATAAGAGAATAAGAGAATAAGAGAATAAGAGAATAAGAGAATAAGAGAATAAGAGAATAAGAGAATAAGAGAATAAGAGAATAAGAGAATAAGAGAATAAGAGACTAAGAGAATAAGAGAACGCGAGAACGCGAGAACAAGAGAACGCGAGAACAGGAGAACAGGAGAACAAGAGAATAAGAGAATAAGAGAATAAGAGAATAGGGGAATAGGGGAATAATGGAACAAGGAAGTAATGGAATAAGGGAATAAGAGAATAGGAAAATAGAGAAATAAGAGAATACGAGAATAAGGGAATGAGAGAATAAAAGAAAAAGGGAATAATGGAATAAGGGAGTAATGGAATAAGGGAATAGGGGAATAAGGGAATAAGAGAATAGGGAAATAAGAGAATACGAGAACAAGGGAATGAGGGCAAAAAGGAACAAAGGAATAAGCGAATAAGAGAATAGGAGAATAGTAAAATAATAAGAGAATACGAAAATAAGGATATAAAGGAATAAGGGAATACGGGAGTAAAGGAAACAGGGAATAAGGGAACAAGGGAATAATGGAATAAAGCAAATACGGGAGTAAGGGAATAACGGAATAAGAGAATAGGAGAATAGGAAAATAGTGAAATAAGACAATACGGGAATAAGGGTATAAGGAAATAAGGAAATAAGATAATAAAGGAATAAGGGAATAAAGGACCAAGTGAATAATGGAATAATGGAATAAGGGAATAAGGGAGTAAGAGAATACGAGAATAAGACAATAAACAAATCAGCAAATAAGAAAATGAGGCAATGTGACAATGAGACAATGAGGAAATGAGACATTGGGGAAATGGGTAAATGAGAAAATGAGACAGACAATGAGAACATGGGATAATAAGACAATAAGGCACTGAGACAATGATAAAATGATAAAATGGGAAAATGGGAAAATGACAAAAATTAAAAATGCGAAAATAAGAATATAACAGCGTTAGACTTAATATTAATTAAAGCATTGGAAACTTTTTGAATTTTGTAATTTTTAATCTAATTTTTACCAGGTATTAAAAAAGTCCAATAGATTTTATAATTGTCTGTTTAGAAATGAAACATCAATAGAAGTCAAATTGGATATGTTTGTTATTATTATGCTTCTATCAAACAAATTGTTGATGAAGTAAGAAAGTCAGAGGAGAGTGAGAATAAGTGAGTAAGAAAGTAGGAAAGTAAGAAAGTAGCAAAGTAAGAAAATAAGAAACTAGGAAAATAAGAGAATATGGCAATAATGGAACAAGGAAGTAATGAAATAAGGGATTAAGAAAATAGGAGAATAGGAAATAGAGAAATAAGAGAATAAGAGAATACGAGAATAAGGGAATGAGAGAATAAAGGAACAAGGGAATAATGGAATAGGAGAAGAAGAGCGTAAAGGAAAAAGGGAAATAAGAGAATACGAGAACAAGGGAATGAGGGAATAAAATAACAAGGGAATAAGCGAATAAGAGAATAGGAGAATAGTAAAATAGGGAAAAAATAATAAGAGAATACGAGAATAAGGATATAATGGAACAAGGGAATAATGGAATAAGGGAATACGGGAGTAAAGGAAACAAGGAAAAAGGAAATAAGGGAATAAAGGAATAAGGAAATACGGGAGTAACAGAATAGGGGAATAAGAGAATAGGAAAATAGTAAAATAATGAAATAAGAGAATAAGAAAATACGAGAATAAAGGAATAAGGGAATAAAGGAATAAAGGAACAAGGGAATTATGAAATAAGGGAATAAGGGAGTAAGAGAATAAGACAATAAGCAAATCAGCAAATAAGGAAATGAGACAATGTGACAATGAGACAATGAGGAAATGAGACTTTGATGAAATGGGTAACTGGGAAAATGAGACAGTATAATGAGAACATGAGATAATGAGATAATATAAGGCACTGAGACAATGATAAAATGAGAAAATGAAAAAATACGATAAATGAGGAAATGGGAAAATGAAAAATTTAAAAATAAGAAATAAGAAAATAACGAAAGCGTTAGACTTAACACCAATTATAGCATTGGAAACTTTTTGTATTTTGTAATTTTTAATTTAATTTTTATCAGGTATTAAAAAAATCCAATAGATTTTTTATTGTGTGTTTATAAATGAATATAAATGAATCAAATTGGATACGTTTGTTATTATGCTTTTGTACACATAAGTATTATTTTTTGTTGTCGATATGTTATTGATCGACCAAAAATTTGTAACAAATCGCCCAAATGTTTGATGCAGCTATTCAAATTGTTGATTGGGACACGATATATAGTATAATACCAAAATTCAGTGGTTTAAACTACTATTATGATGTGTGTTTTACAAATGAAGCATAAAATTATTATTTATAATCTTTTCAAATTTACTTTAAAATAATTCAGTTTGGAATCAAAAGGAGTGGTTTTTTTATTTTTTCTCTAAAACCAGAAA
Organism: Rhagium mordax; assembly: GCA_963680705.1. Taxonomy (NCBI): domain Eukaryota; kingdom Metazoa; phylum Arthropoda; class Insecta; order Coleoptera; family Cerambycidae; genus Rhagium; species Rhagium mordax. The sequence goes on along the minus strand of OY796662.1, from coordinate 5,214,563 downwards.
AAAATTCGAACAAGATAATAAAATAAATTCAAGCTAAATAACGCCTTTATAAGAAAACAGTAACATAGTTCATATACAGGCTGAGACAAAAAAATATACAAGGAGATTAAGTTTCTTTTTGTAACAATTTTTTTAATTTTTTTTTTAAATCACTCTGTACGCAAGCTTGAGGAGTTTTAAATGACGCACCCTGTATACAAAGTGTTTTTAAACTGACGTCTGCAACTAGTTCCTCCGAAAAACCTTATGAAAAAAATTCATATAAAAATAATGTTTCATCAACCCGTTGAGGAAGTTATAGTATGGTATTTAGTATTAATAAAAATATACGTTATTATTTTATGATTGTTACAAAACTATAATTTAGATAAAAAAATTAATCGGCTAACTCCATCAACCCCATATATGTTTACTCATTAATGTGACAATTTTACCCTTGGAATTGTTCTATTCATTATTCGTTGAAAATTAACTAAAAACCGAGCTAAAAACGCTCTTGGCAATTTATCTTGACACTAACAGAATCCGAGACATTTTATGAGACTAGGAAAGTAATTGTTTCTCGATAAATCATGTTCTTGCAATTTCCCAATTTCTCTACTTCCTTCAACGGCGTAGCCGCGGAGGTATTTGAACATTATTTTAAAGAAAAAACTCGTACACCAGTGAATAATTTAAAAACGTTGTAAATTTTTTTTTGCTTCTAGAGCTCATCTGCGTAAAACCTGCATGCTTAGCTTACTCTCCATGTCTGAAGTTACTTTATCAGGACCTTCGCATTTTAAAAATCTTGGTGTTAAATTTGATAGTAGATTTGACGAACATATTCACTTAACAACTGATTCCGATTACAAGGCTTGGGTTTTGCATTGTGTAATACTAAACAATTTCCCAATACAGAAACGCTGAATACTCTTCATACCGCTTTCGTCCTTTGTAAACTAGAATATGCCTCGCTGGTCTAGAATCCTTTATGCGCTGTTTATACAACACCATTAGAAAGAGTGCAATTTAGCTACTTTAAAACTTTACTTATTACTTACGGAATGTATCCTCTCAGGAGTGTATTTCAGGATACATTATTGACTGAGTTTGAGTTAGCTAGTTTAATATTCCAGGCGCTATAACATCTTTCCGCGCTAAATCCTTAGCAACACTGTAAAGGCTTATTCAATTCTATCGAGGATTACTTAAATAAATAAATAAATAATACCAGAAAAATATGTTCTGCATGTTGCCAATATGATTGCAGAATTCTATCCAGATATTGGGTCCAGGCTAGCTAGGGTTTATAGTCTGACGTAAAACATTTTGGCAGATTTGGTGAACCACCCTGTGGAAAAACTCTGAACAATGAAAGGGTGAGGAACAAACATTTTACGCTCCAAACGATGATGGGCTGAATTTATTTCGCGAACACAAAATAAAATAAGCCGAATACATTAAAGCACATAAAATATTCACCTACCGGCTGAAACGTGGAATATAATATTTTAAGTGTTTTCATAATCCACCCTCGGGGTGAAATTTAAATAACGGGCTAAGTATGTGCGTTTGACTCCGCATTATTTTGCTTAATTAAATTATCGATGGAATCCAGTCCCGACCTAATGCAAACCCGCTTTTTTGCCTCCCAAGATGAATGTAAGTTGATTAAGTACATAGAATTTCCGACGCTTTGGAATATTGTCGGCCGTAATTTATTTACTGACACTCAATCAGCTGTCTGGGCAAAATAGGAAACGAGATTTGTTCCAGTTTGTTCATTGGCTAATGCGCGGAAAGTCTGATTTACTGGAACTGCTTCGCTCGTGTGGCAAATAAGATGCAAATGCTTCCGAATTTTCCAACTGAAAGTTTTTCTAGAAGATGCATACAACGTGGATAATAAAAAATCCAATTGTGTAGTCATTTTTTTTTTGTTTTCAAACGTACATACCTACTCGACATTTTTGAAAAATCGAACTTTCCATTCCAACTTCTACATCCTGCAGCTCCCACCCTACTCCTCGTAATACCCATATTGACACAAACTTACTTTGAAGCCCTGTATGTACGTACATGGATTTGAGAAATTTCTTAACATAATTCAACGTGACGCATTCCAATAAATACAAAGTTTTAGCTTGTTCCCTCATACTTGATTACTCCTCAAATAGGTATTGTTTTAACCCATGCCTGATAAATTGATAAATTTAGATCAAACTTAAGCATTTAATCACAAACAGAAATAATTACCGGTTATTCAATTTCCTTTGCAGCACCCCGGGTATAGAAATACTCGCGTAATTAAATTAATAGTAGGTATTTAATTTCGTTTGTCAGCTACAAGACTGTCAATATAATTTCCGAAGGTCCTTTTGCTAATAAGCCAGAACCCTGAGAAATATCACGTAGAGAATCTGCGAATTCGTGGCTATTGGAAACACTTTACTTTGTGTTATGTCATTGATTAAGGAATAAATAAGATACGCGACTTCAATGGTAAAGTGCGAGGCCAATTTTGGCGGCGAGATCTCGGTAAGTAGCGGGCATTCCTGTGATTTACGTAGTATACTTTTGACAAACCTGTGTCGTGTCTGGTTTTATATCATTAATAATCTAGTGGTAATAAAAATTTTATGTCGAGATTAATTTTAGTTTAAAATTATTAACGTAGTATGTTCTCTCTGCCAGCTATTTCTCAACGTTTGTTTGACTTTTAACCGTCACATAATTTTAAACTAAAATCAATCTGAACATTCAATTTTTGTTTTCACTAGATTATAAATTATATAAAACCAAACACGACACAGGTTTATCAAAAGCATACTACGTGAATCACAGGAATGCTCGCAACTTGCCGGGAATCTCGCTGCCAAAATTAGCCTCGCACTTTACATTGGAGTCGCGTATCTTATTCATTCCTTAATCAATGGTTATGTTCACACTACCCAAATATGTTAAATTGTCTCTGTGAGTAAAGTGTAGGTATTAGTGTACGGAACAAGAGAATTGATTAATATATGCTTAATGGTGGAATATAAAGCTTGTTTATTAAAAAGGCAATTCATTTAAAAGGCGTAATTAATCATCCCTTGTCATTAAAAGTATCCGTGTAATAATTTATCCTCTCAGGACAAGTGAGCGCTTTAATAATGAATGAAATGAGATCGCAAAGTTATTATTATTTAGATGCTTAAAAAAGTTGTATTTTGCAAAGCCGGAAGGAAAGTCGGGACAGTTTATCTCTATAGGATGGAAGTTATACGTAGTACACATTTCACAAAGGAAAAATATGAACCTAAAAAAAAGTCATGGGAAGAATTTGGCAATAAAATGGAAGATAAAAAGCTAAATTATTTTATAAAGCATTTAAATCTTTCATATGTTGGTGCGTCTGAGAATCCTCACAAAGCAATAATGATGTTTACCAAAGAAAGGTAGCGTGAGAGCCGGATGATGACTGACTAAGTCTCGAGGCAGTGATGCAGTGATCTCTTCTGCATTTGTTGCCTGCTTATAAGTGAATTCCGGTCGGTCCGTAGACTGAGCGGTGGCCGAAAGGCCCCTTGCTTGTGCTTTACTCCCGTAATACGATCGTATGTAATAAATAATAATTTATTTTTATAAAATAACATGTTTCACGGAATACAAAATGATTTTATGCTGAAATGTGAATAACTAATATTATTAATTTGAATGATAAGTTACATACGGTAAGTTAACACGGAAATTGTATAGAAAATTTCAAATCGTTAAATATTATTTAATACTTAATTCCGGTTTTAGTTTATCATTAATTTGGATTCACGTTCGCGTTTTTTTAAAGATGTGTGTTTGCCATTTTAACCGAGAATGTATCCTTGCTGTGATTTTGATTGCTTCCGCTGACAACGTCAGATTAAGAATTTGACAGAAAGTTGACAGCTGTCAAAACAGTGTCAAATTAATTATTGAATACTTGAAATAAGTTTATAACTTTATGGTTTCGCGGTCGCTGCGAATTCAAATTCAAATTCAAACTAATAGTACTTGAAGTAAAGAGTTTCAAAGACTGTATTGCTAAGAAATTTTCTGACAGTCAAAGATAGAAAAAAATTATTTAAAAGTAAACTATTAGCAGCTTTTATGAAGTTGAGAGAGCAGGTTCAATTTATAATAAAAGTTTTTCTTGGTTCCTTATTGCAATTTTTCTTGGTTTTTGGAATAAAAATTTAAGCATGCAAAACGTGTGTATTACTCAATGTTTATCAGACAGCCAGTTGACACGTTGACAGCTGCAAAAATCGTTAATCTTACTTATAATTTGAATTCAACGACCTTAAAACCATAAAGTTATAAAATTATTTCAAGTTTTTAATAATTAATGGTAATTGGACACTGTTTTGACAGCTGTCAACTGTAAAAATTCTTATAATCTGTCGTCCGATTTAAATACAGCAACCGGAAACATATCGTTTTCCGCGATCATTATTATAAATTATTTCTAGTTTTGACAGCTATTTGGCAGCTGTCAACTGTCAAAATCGTCAATTTACCATTAGATTAGAATTGAGAGATTTCAAAAACATACAGTGTAACCCATTTCTTTGCGGGTCACTCTATAAAAATCTTTATTTTTATTGGGCGATTTTAACCGCATTTTTTTTAAATAGTAAAGCTTGACTACATATATTCTTGGAGCAAGAAACGCCACATTCATACAAAATTCAAGGCCTACTACGTCAGTTTTTAGAAGTAAAATTTTGAGAATTCGTATTAGCGATTTTTCTTTGGATTCACCATCCGTCAAATCGGGCCTGTCCCAAATTTGATCAAAATGGTGGATTGGTAGAAGTGACAAGAATTTAGCAGTTTTTTTAACAGACTTCTCTATTTTTTTTAAATTTAGTTTTGTATCTACTTCTATTCTATTTCTTTTTTGATTTGTCAAAACTAGACATAAGAATAATATCATCTTACTATAAATTAATTTTATTTCAATGTTTTTTCATGGATAACTTGACATAAATGTATGGAAGTGGTGAATATTGTGAATTTTTAATTTGGCTACAAAATCGTTACTACTTAAAAGTCTTTGATAGAATTTGGTACAGGCCCGTTTTGAGGGGTGGTGAATCTAATGGCGTGTAGAGATTTTTTTAAGTTTCAAAAACTATAAAAGAATTCAATAACATTTCAAATCTGTAGATAATTTTTTTCCAGATTTCGAATTGAATTGAATTGCAGGTGCGGAGCGGAACAGCGTGAGAGCCGGGTATGATGACTGACTAAGTCTCGATGCAGTGATGTAGTGATCTGTGTGTTCTGCATTTGTTACCTGCGTATAAGTGAATTCCGGTCGGTCCGTAGACGGTGGCTGAAAGGCCCCTTGCTTGTGCTTTACCCGTGATATGATCGTATGTAATTAACTACACATGTCCGGTGTCAGGTGTGACACGTTGGGAACTGAGTCGGAATAATAATTTATTTTTATAAAGTAACGATGTTTCATGGAATACAAAATGGTCATAGACATACCACTATTGGACTATCGGACGTAAGCCAAATTTTGAGGCATGACTAGCATGAGGATTGTATTTTAGATTGATTTTTTATTTATAAAGTTTCAATCACTATAAAAAAATTTAATAAAATTTCAAATCTGTAGATAATTTTTTTCCAGATTTCGAACACATTTTAGATTTAATAATGACTTTTGATATATTATATGGCTGAGTTTTAGTTCACACCCTCTGGGCAGGTGGAGATTTGGGATTGGAACGGTTTAGTTTTTTTGGTATAATTTTTTTTTATCATATCCTATGTATTTTTGAAATAGAAATTTATAATTTCATGAATTTTGTTCAAGCATATTTCTGTCATAAAATATATAAAATTAGTAAAAATAGTGCATAGAAATATTTTTGAGTTATATTCGTGAAACTTTACTTTCTTAGGTATATAAAAAAACAAAAAAATTTGTTATAAAAAAAAGTTTAACAAAAAAATTCACCATTTATTTATTTTCAGAATATTTAATAGATTTTTCAAAAATATCACACAAAAATATTTTAGAAACAGAAAACGCCTAACACGCCTTTATCTCTCCATCGTCATAGAAGATATAGAAAAAATTGTATGTCAAATCATTAAATCAGTACCTCTAATAGCAATTCTTCTGATACTGTGAAAATAATTTTTTTTGTCTATATTGAAAGTGTTAATTTTCTGTTAACTCTTCATCGTCCTGTATCAGGAAGAGGTTATGGGGCCCATCTTCACATTTGAAGAATACGCGGCAATGTATTTAAGTTTGTACTTAGGAACAATATATGTATCTAAAATTTCAACAAAACATGTCGAAAGTTCACGATGCAGATTACAGACAGACACTGCCACACAAAAAATTAACTTATATAATAAAATTACTTACAAAAATATTTCCCCTTCATGGACAAAGTTATATTCCTAATATATTAAACCAAAACACCTCCACATTACACTAGTGCCCATTAAAAATAATCCTGCTGAAACTGGACTGCAGGTCAATATGTAAACTAACATAAAAGGCGGATTGAAGTTTTCCTGAGCCCAACTTTGATCCACACGAGCCACTGTCGACTGGCGCTCATCTACTTTGTATACGCAGACCATCCAGAGCGATGTAGTAAGGATAAGGCACAAAGCACTGCGAAAATTAAATTAAAACCAGCTTTTACAATTAGAACTAGCTAATCCCAAGCGGCTGGTGGAAAGGATATTAAAACACACATTTTCAGATTTAGACTCTTAAGTTGTGGGTTTCACCTGCCAATTTTTTTTAAAAAGATTTTTTTTTATTTATATGTAAAAAATGACAACTTAAATGCATGTTTTCCACCATCCGCCAGTAAAACATATTTTGATAGAACAATTTGTCATATTAGAAGGCAAATAAGGAATTTTATAACCTGAAAAAAATGTTTTATTATACATCATAAAACAAAATTGAGTTATCAAACAAATAAAACGGCGCCGGTTCCGAGGGCAAATAGGAGCCGTTGACCCCATATCCTTCCCCCAGCAAAAAAAAGCAAGAAAAAATATACATATAATATAAAAAATATTTAACACTATAGACACTTAACGCTGTACAGGGTCATATTTATTTATAGGGCTGTCACGTGACACCTGGCCAATTAATTATTATTATTATTAAATGAAAATAAAAAAGTAAACTGCATAAATCCACCTTAAGTAAAGCTGAAATGCCTTTTGTTTGATTACATACATCGCACTGGTTTTATATCGTCGAAGCTTTAATTAAAATGGCAACACTGCCGACCGGTCAGACGTAAGTGCACCGAAAGTTTGCCCAGCGGCGCCGAAATTACATTTGAATAGCGAATTAAAAAAAAAACTCATAACTCGGCCATAAAAATATGATCCCCCACTTAAAAATTTATTTAAGATCTAGGGCCACAAGAGTTGTTAAAGTACTTCCGGTACAATTAAATTATTTGTACCTATTTAATTTAATTTGCTCCTTAAATAATAGGAATTGTTTGAACTTAAGCGTACCTATTAATAAACTGGGTTTGGGGATTTTTGTTTAAATATAGACATTTATAATCACAAAAACAACCAATTACCGGTTATTCAATTTCCCCTTGCAGCAACCCGGACAGAAATACCTACTTCGCGTAATGAAATGATTTGTATTTAATTTCAGTTCTCAGTTAGCTATTAGTATTAATTTCCTTCCCTCCTTTTTGCCAATGGATCTCAGAATTCTCGGCAACGTCTCGCAGAGAGTCTGCTCATTGCTATTGGAAACAATTTGCTTTCTGTTATTTTCATATTATATCTCTTTAAAAGTCTAACGAATACCGAACTTATTTATTAAAAAGTCAATTCATTTAAAAGCTGTAATTAATCATCCGTCGTTCGGAGAGATGAGTAGGCACCTCTACATCTGACTAAGCAAATCATTATGAAAGTGAATGGATAAATAATAAATTTAAAAAATTGTGAAAATTTTGTCAGACAAATATTGAGAAAAAATAACACTAAAATTTTTCCTAATTAAATAGTAAATACCTTAATTTTTCCCACGATATGACCAAATAATTTCAAGTTTTTCCAGCCCGTCTCCCTACGATGCCATAAATTGAAAACAATTTTTATTTAGTACTACTCAAAAGGAATTTTTATTAATGAATTTACAGATATATTTGTGAAGGAGAAAAGATGCCTAAAGTTTTTAATAATGTCGCACTTTAGCCCCCAGCAATTTATTTTCAACGCCACCCATGGGTCGAAGTTCCAGAAGAGTATATGAATTTGCCATTTGCCAAGGGTTTTTTAAAAACGTTAGTAGGTATCGGTTATTTGATGATGAAATATATAACAATTATATTTATTGTTTGTAGCTTATTTGTGGCGGATAATTAATATTCAATGAAAATTATATTTATTTATAAAGGGGATGAAAAGGGCTATCCATATATTTAAAAATATAAAGGGTGTGCTATTAAAAAAATATGCGATTATGTGACGCTCCCTGTATATTCATTGAGATAGATGCAAACTCATAACATATACAAAAACTTGGTAAAATATGCTACAGATCTATTTTTTTTTTTCTAGCTATATTTTTAAGCGAAGTAAAAGGGTTTAAAAGGTAGTTTTTTCAAATGATCACCCTGTACATATAATAATAATAATAATAATAATAATAATAATAATAATAATAAAGAATATACAAACAATAAATTTCATCAAGTTTAGAAATAATATTTTTACTTCATGTATTTGTATTTTTGATTATGAAAAAACTCGTAAAAGACCAGATTGCAAGAGCTCAAACATATCTTTTCAAAAGTAAATAATGAAATCATTGATTTTCAGTGATATTTTATGTAAATACTTACTATTTTACTACTGTCTACGCCTATGTGGTTGGAGGAAGCCTTTACAGAAACATAATCACACTTAATTCATAGATAAATTGCCTCACAATCTGTAGAAAACGGTAACAACGCCATATCCCACTTGTTTATACATAGTTGAGGTTCATATAAACATTTCGCCGTGGAGTTACCTCAGTGTATTTTCTTGACTTATTGTAAGAACCCTGTACATAGCACACAGCTTACACAAGACCGCAAGAACAATAATAAACCTACAATCAAATTGTATAAAAACCCACATCTAGCGAACACTATTAAATTAAATAAAAATATCCAATGTTAGTTTCTAATTTTGATTTTGTGCAAAATAGTACTTAATAAATGGCAAAATTATGCAAGTACCTCCGATCAAGGAACCCCTAGATAAGTAAACATTATTTTACCGTTGTCAATACTTCTACAATTTTGTCATTATAATTTTAGTAATTTTCGTTAAACAAGACCCTTCTAAACGCACCCGCCACTGTTGCCGCAGGATGTTATTGTATTTATTGTTACTATATTGGTAGCAAACAATCTCTGCACCGAGAATGACTGGTATTAATCTAGTAAGTTCCTTGATCGGAGGCAAGTGCGCACAAAGTATAGGCAACCAACAACTCAGCCGAGTACATTAATTGCAGAATATTGAACAAAGCCGAAGCCGAGAGAACAACGGAAGTCGAACTTCAACCTGACGGCGGTAAAATCCCTCTTTTCCTCCTGTCACATTTTTGTTCTGTCAAGTAGTTTGTGCGTAAAACTAAATGCAGGTCAATAATTTTTATGTAATATCTGAAATTAAACAGTAAAATACCTTAGAAATACTGAATTACTTGAGATGGCCGACACGGCGTTTACAAAAAACGAAGTTATAGGGCTAGTGGTTAGGTTAACTTTAGTGTCCGCAGTAACGTTTTTAAGCATAAAATGGATTATGAATCAGGTTGATCCCACGAATAAAAGCAAGAAAAAAGCCAGGAAGCAAGCGGAGGAACAACTCAAAAGGTAGGACGAATGACTAAGCAAATTCTATTTGTTAACAAAATAATTAATTGATAGGTTAGCTTCTACTGGTAACGGCACAGTTGTTGACAAGCTAAATGATTACGAAATGATGATAGCAGCCCATCTCATTCATCCACAGGATATCAAGATTACATGGGATGATATCGCTGGACTAGAAAGCTTGATTCAGGAATTGAAGGAAACCGTGATTTTGCCCATTCAGAGGAAGGAACTGTTTGCAGATTCGCAGCTGACGACCGCACCTAAAGGTAAAACGTAAACGTAAAACACACCTCATAATTATACGACCCTTAAATCCAAAGCCAAGGCTGTTCGGAAAGGGACCATTTGAAAAAATGCAGACAGTACCAAGCATAATCAATACAGTACACTCTAGCCTACTGCGCTACAACTTGGTTAGCATTAACTTCTAATTATAAATCTGATGTAATATTACACAATTTTGTTCCTTAAAACTAACCGCATATACCTCTTGAGACGAATTATGCTTCAATTCCTCATTGATGTAAATGCGTATTATTCTAGGTGTACTATTACATGGCCCACCTGGCTGTGGCAAAACCCTGATAGCCAAAGCAACCGCCCGAGAAGCCGAAACTCGTTTTATAAACCTGGACCTTTCCATTCTTACTGACAAATGGTACGGGGAGAGCCAGAAACTGGCCGCAGCAGTGTTCACATTGGCCGTTAAAATCCAGCCGTGCATAATATTTATTGACGAGATTGATTCATTTCTTCGGTCGAGGAACAGCTCAGACCACGAAGCAACCGCTATGATGAAGGCGCAGTTTATGTCGCTGTGGGATGGATTGATTACGGACTCCAACTGTACTGTTATCATCATGGGGGCCACTAATAGACCTCAGGATTTGGATAGGGCTATCTTGAGGAGAATGCCGGCTACATTCCATGTTCCAATGCCTAATGCGGCGCAACGTAGACAAATAATAAGGTGAGCGATTTTGTCTAGTATTTCTACCACCCACGAATACAAGCGATAAGCGATTGTCCTCTTATCTTGACCAATAAGGATTAGTTTTCATAATAGTGATGTTAGTGGAAAAGTGGGAAAGAAGAGGAAGAAATAAATAAGAAAAGATGTGAAAATACATCTTGAAACCATTTGAATAGCTTTAACTTCAATATAGGTATTCGTTGTATAATTTGAGTATATTTTCTATGCTAGACAACTATCAAAATTCCATTTTTTTTTCTCTTCAAGGTCAAATTTTTAAAGTAGAAAATTTCCCCAACTCCAATTAGGTTGGCATGGGTTTTTTGGTTACTTTTTTCACACCAGAATAATTAATTCTTGTTTCTGTCAAAATAATAATCTAATGTCAAAATGTCAATATCAATATTGTATATATTTAAAATATTACATTTCTAAATTAAAAACAATAATCCGGAAGGTTATATGTTCTTGTACAATACCTTAATAATTTTTATTGAGGTTGAATTTTAAATCGATGAATGTTAAATTTGAAATTCCAACCTATGAAATTTATATACAGATTAAGCAGCATTTGTACCAACTTTGTAACACTGACAGGTATTATAGAAAAAATACCTCCTTTTTAATTAGAATCAGAACAAACTCATTGAAAAAGGAAAGTGAGGTTAAGTAATGAAATCTAGTGAATTTTTAACTTGTTTTAACAATAACCTTGTATAAAATAACTTTAAATTACTTTGTTAGGTGCATATTTTCATGTAAATTAATAACTAGCGTAGTATATAAAACAATAATAGTAATTAGAAAATAGGACCCGAAGCTTGTGGTCGGAGAAACATCTACTTAGTTCAATAATCGTTTAGCAGGAAAATTATTTCATACATAACTGTATACCCATCCATCTAATTTTTGTTGAAATTCTAGGTTGATTCTTGAAAACGAGCCCATTTCCGAAGACGTGGACATTCAAGCCATAGCAAAGTCAACCGACGGGTTCTCCGGTTCTGACTTGCGGGAACTATGCCGAAACGCCTCTGTGTACAGAGTCAGGGACTACTTGCGTAACCACATTGATAATCCTCGTGGCAAGACGCCTGTAAACGACTCGGAAGACGAGTACCACGATGCTCTCCGACCGATCACAATGGAAGATTTGAAGTTTTCTTTTAATAAAATGAGAGAGAGTAAGATACAGTGCGGTTCCCTCCCTTTACAGACTCGTATAGACCTTGATTAGCCGTGGGTATACTATTTAAACGAAATCGTTAGGGACGTTGATGAGTACATTAAAAAGTACGATAGTTTCGCATCGCTATTTCAAAGGTGCGATAATTATAAGAGGTAGTCATTATTTTTTACATATTTTACGTGTTTATTCTCAGTCAAAATAAAATTATGCGATGTGTCGTAGTGAAAAATTTAAACAGCTTGTTATAAATGGAACATGAAACAGAGTTTACTTAGTATTAAATAATTTTATATGTATAATATATGTAACTAAATTATTTTTTCCATACCATGAAATCCTTTTGTATTCGTGTCTATTTACTACTAAAACAGTTTTAAAAGCGGTGTTTATTACATTTAACGGTTTAAGAACCAATTCAGGATAATCTATAATATAGTGCTAATTAGTTTGGTCCAGGATTTTTAAAAAATTGGGATAAGTAACGAAATTTTCTAGCTACTTAGTTTAGGCTAGTGTGCAGAGTGAAATAATGAGGGTCGATAGGAAAAAAACTTCCAGATATGGGTTTTCCCATAAATTGGTAGTTTTGCAGATAATCTGAATTGTCAGAAAAAATATTTGCCAGTTCAGAAATTATTAAGATGAAAGGTGCAATTCTTCAGTTTTTTCGGATAACTTCAAAAGAATCGCATGCATTAAAAATACTATATTTTATTTTACAGAATAAAATTCTGAAAGCTTTTTCCTGTTGACCCCTATTACTTTATATTGTGCAATATCCACAAGTACGTTTAGAGTTATCGGATAACTGATAATTTATATTAGGTTTTTGATACTGTCGTTCTGAGGTATCAAAAGTGTAATTTTATCAACTACAGAGTTTGCCAAAAGAAGTCTCTTGATATTTATTATTGCCGACTGTCATGGAACGCCACTTGTGTGTTTTAAATATGTAGTTAGCAGAATTTCTTACTGTAAATATTAAATAAGATATATTAATGCAATAAAATCAAAGTAATACCAGATTTTTTCTTTTGTCAAATTAATGGGTTCTTACATACAGTTCTTACTTACATTTCCTTTTTTGCGTATGTCTATGGATCTCCCTGAATCATTTTTCAAATACTTGCTTGTGTGGGCCTCTACGACTGCTATATAGCAAAAAAAAAAACTGAAAAATAGAATGATTCCCAATTTTGTGAAGAATATAACTTGATTTAAATTTACATTCAATCACGTATTTCCCTGAAAATCCATAAATCAAATCTTGATTTAGTTTCCTCATAGTTAACTAGATGTCGCCACGATACCATGCACAATGAGTTTTAAATATTTTATTGGAAATTATTGAATTTCAGAAACAGAAAATTATTTCCATTTATGATTTTCAAAAACCTTCAGGGACAATTTAAATTTACTTTTTTTGTTACTAATAGAACATCTGACGAATAATGACTTTTCTCTATTTACTTTTATTCACCTGGAACCAATTGTTTGCAGGTATGATAGTTTTTAACATGTTACTTTGAAAGTCGCTTAATAAAAGAATGTGGCAAAACGTAAATAATAACAAGGAGAGTCCCTAAGACCAATCCTTGCGGTTTTCCGATACAAATATATAAAGCTGATGATCTGTGACTTTATCTCAACATAATAAGTCCTTCCTTCGAGAAATTGCTGCAACACTAAAATGGTTTTTTATTTTGATTTTTAAATTAGGAATTATTACTAAGTGTAATATTTCATTAGACTGTTTTATTTTATATATGTATCATCTGTAATAAATTTTTATATTTATTACCCGTAAATGCTCATTAATCAGATAAAAGTAACAAACTCATGGCTTAAGTTAAGTGACCTTTTATTTTAATCAAGTTTATTAATATTTGGAGGCAATAGATAATATGAAATTATCAGAAAACGACAGGAATATTTGCAAAAGCATGATCTACTTTTTTTTCAGACTTCTCACATCAATTAAAGGTCGTGTCCACACAGAGTTTGTACGTACATGCACATTTTGAGTTATTAAAAGTTGCATTTGAATACTTAAGATTAATCTCCATCGGAAGATGTAATCCTGAGGTGCTGTTGTAACTGATAGACTTCCGCATTCAACAAGTCTTATATTAGTATCTGCATTTATTCCTCTTTAGCTACAGGGCAGTAGCTCCATGCTTCTAAGCTAAACAATACATGATATAATATACAGGGTGTCCCACTTATCGTGCTCACCAACTTTTATTTTTCAAATACAAGCCATAGCTGCATATGGCTTAGTTAAAATCGAATTTTTATTCTCTTTAAAATGATATATCACAACAATACTTTATTTTTAGAAATAATGGAGTTATCGCCATTATTTGATTTTTTAAATTTTCCACCCTAATTTTTATGAAATAAAACTAAAAACACTCGAAACATATTTTGATTTATTGATTAAAAACTTATTAAACTAAGAAATTAAAAATTCTTTTAATCTTCCAGTGGGTCATGTAAAAAATTATTTCAAATAGGTATCTTTCAAAATTAGGGAGATTATTTCACTCAGAAATTATTAACTAATGAAACTACTACAATTTTTAAATTTGGACCAATGACAGCAGTATTATATCGATAAAATCCCTGAAACAGTTTTATCGCGATAAAATCATTCTTTATGTCAACTGTCACTTAATACGTTACTTTGACATTTCGTCGTTAAAGATATGTTTTTGTATTTAAATAATTTATTCGTGAAATATTCTCCGCAAATACCATTCGTGCTTGAAAATTTTACCTATAAATTTTTTCTCGAACGATATTGCCAACAGTAATATTACTCGTGTAAATTGGTCAGTTTATTATCAAAAATTAAATCCCTCGCGCTAAAGCGCTCGTGATTTAATTAGATAATAAAGTGGCCAATTTACACTCTTAATATTACTAGGCAATATCGCTCTCGAAAAAAATTTATCGATAAAATTTTAAGCACTTATGATATTACATACGATAAATAAAAAATCAAATATGTAGTGGCGATAACTCCATTATTTTTTTAAATAAACCATTGTTGTGATATATCGTTTTAAAGAGAATAAAAATTGGTGTTTAACTAAGCCATAGGCAGCTACGACTTAATTGTATTTGAAAAATGAAAGTTGGTGTTAATATCTCAAAATCTAAAAGAGTTTGCAAAAATATTATATTTTTTTCAAAATTTGCTCCAAGAGCTCTAAGAAAAAAAACGCATTAAAATATTTTCGTAAATAAAGGAATTACAAATGAAAAATGAAAATGACAAAAATCCAGTTTTTGCTTATGAATGAAACAAAAACTAATTGATTTTACTAGAATATTTTTGTGCATAATAATTAGCTCTACATTTGGTGTCAGTTAACCCACCTTGTATCTTACGGTTTCCAAGATACCCATGGTGAGCAAGATAAGTGTATAATAATTTTAGATCATAGTGTGGGATAATATCTGGTAAGGGAATGTTTTATTGTGTATTATACGAATATAATTCAAGCCCTTATTTGTTCGTAACGTTTCCAATTTCCAAATGAAGAGTTGCAATATCCTTTCTTCCAACTTCGTTTAGTTGCTTATATAAAATAAATCGCGTGCCATATTTACAATACAAATGATTCCCTATACTACTCAAAATGAAATCTAATTTTATCTTACTTCCTTTTTAAAAGTGGATATTCAGTGAAAATATTATACATATACAGATGCATGCTTATTTGAAATCCGTAGTAACATTTTGCACTAAACAATTCAAACAATTAATTAATCTAGTGATTTAATCCACGAAAGATATAAATCTTTCCATAATTGGTAAGCACACACATACATGCGTACAGATTTTTGATATCTTAAAATACAGTATTGTGTATTGATGTTTAAACCAAATATTTTGTTAACGTCAAATAAGATCTACGGCGAGTTCATGTTTTCTTTTGAATTTCATTTCGGACCGATAAGATTATTATACAAATACTCTTTTACATCAAAGTTGCCAGAAAGTGATTTTTTTTTGTTCTATTATCTGATACAATTACATAGTCGGTTCAACGACCATTTTACCTTTCCAATAAGTTTATCTGTATTATATATTAAGCATAAGGCGTATCGTAACTGATATTTAGACAAGCCGGTCAATGGCCTTTTTTGAGAACGGCTGAATGCTAGTACTTAAAAAGATTTATTAGATAAGATAAAGCGCAGTTATCTGCAGATTTTATTATCTGACATCGTTTTCGCAAACAATGAGAAACGTGTCGTTATTTAAAAAAAAAAATGCCAAATACATAATTAGACGGCAATAAAGAGTTTAATTTAGGCATTTACAAAAACAAATACTTATAGCATTGTTAAAATTCAATAATAAACTTTATTGGAATATTCAAGGGTTAATGGCCGAATACTCCAAATTAATTCACTAGTTGGTATCTGTTGATTTACTCAAGTATTGAAAAAACAAATTGTTACGTAAAAAAGAAATATTTTTCTCGTTCAATATTTCAATTCGTCAATTCAATTTTTATTCTAAATTATGAAATTTATTTTCTTCCCAGGATGTATTAAAAAGCCATGGCTCAAATACAGGAGGTACTATGTATTACGTAACAACATAAATAAGAATTCTATATAAATGTGTGCTAATATTAACCTTTCTGAGATACAGGTCCTTAAAGTTTCATTATTTATCTACAGTCCTAAGAAGAATTAGAAGTATCAAGGTGAAAGTTGGAAGCCAGTTTTTAAGGAATCTAGTAAGTAGCTATAGATCAGGGTTAATTAGGAGCTGACAACCTCATTTAAGAAGTTCCGTGAAGGAAGAAAAGAAGACAATCCGGGGCTTGGATAAAATGAAGCAACCAGAAAGTTCGGCATTAGTGTTGATTCAATTATTTAATTAAGTCAACAGAGAGTTTCGTATTTTATCACTGAATACTAAAGATGTTCTTTTATTAATTAATACTTTACAATTACTACTTACGCTTACTATTAAGTACCTACTTAAAGTAGGTACATAGGTACTTATTTTTTAATCAAAAGCTACAGGTATGATAAAAATTATTTATTTCATCTCATATTTTACTTGTTATTTGTAAAGTAAAACTTTGAAACAGAATAATCCAGTCTCTCATCTTTAGTCTTTTACTACTGCGATTGTAATAACACCTGTTATCTTTCTCGCTTGTGTTAATAGGCTTTTTATTTTATGTCCATTTCTTGTATTAAAAATTATGTAGTACAAAAGTCATGGGTAGATTATACCTGCTTAAAATATATTAAGTAATTTGTGCAATCTTTATTTGAACTAGAATAATCATAAAAGTCTCAAAAAATATGGTATGATGTGTCCTAAAAAGTACAATGGGGGACTTCCACTTTCATATCTATTATCTGCGTTAATTTATTGATAAGTAAATCTGGCACTTATATGTACAAAAAATTATATTAAATATTCTGTAATTTTCCATTTGTTTTATCACGGCTACCGATCTCCAAAGCTTTTAACGGGCAAACATTTACATGCATCCGTATCCAAATAATGGCATTAAACAGTTTTTATTACCAGGCTTTTATGGAGCTAGCGAGTGAAAAAGGAGTTTTTAAGTTTTTCTCTGTATTGAATATTTTCAAAAAGAGACCAAAATAGTTCAAACTTCATGAAATCAAAATAAATTTATTTTTCGCAAACCAGTTAATGTATTGAAAAAAGAAACAAAACCCCCTAGCCGCCTAGGCTGAGGAAAGACTTTCGAATTTCAAAATGAGAACCACCAAAAATTTTTTCGCATCGACTACCACCCACTTTTGAATAGCGCCTTTGGGTATGGAAAATGATAAAAAAATACTTCATGTTCTCTCTTATTATGTTAACAAAAAAGAAAAAAAACCTTCAAATTCTATACCACCTGTTGTACAGGGTTATTCATTATATTTAGGCCACCGGCCATCCTTTAAACTCGTTATTATTAGAGATAGAAAAAAAAGTTTCAAATAAAAGTTGTAGGGCTATAACAGAACCCCTTTAATATATCAATTGAAACACAGTGGCGTGGAGAAATCGAGGGCTACAAGAAGCAATAATGTTTTTTAAATATGATACGCCCTGTGTATTGTATTATTCTTTTTCTTTTCTGATACCAAAAATATATACCTACGTGACCCTAAACTTGATTTTAAGGTTTAAGTCATTTTTTAAACAATAAGGGATTGCTTTTTCTAATTTCCAAACTGTATCACAAGTGTGGGCTTTATATTGAAAGAAAATTTTGAGAAAATAATTATTGAAAACCCTAAATACTAGAAACGAGCTTACTTTGTGATTCGAAATTAAACAAAATTTTGATATTTTATTAATTTAAAAAGTGCCTTTTTGTATTTTTGACTTTCTGTCCTTATTGCAAAGCAATTTGGTAATGTACGTTTTTAATATTTTTGCAATAAAAACATTATCGGTTTCAGGATATTAATCCTTTGTTTACATATACAAAAGTAGGCTGGTAACTAAAGTTGTACAGTAATATTTATTGCCATGCCAACAGCTTGTACGGTAATTACAAAACAGATCTGTCAACAACTGTTAACAGATGAAATAATAAATAATGAAACTATAGGGCTATTTATTAATACAAACAGACAGAAAACTCCAAACATAAATAATTAAATACTGAAATATGTCACTACTGCTCCTGCTTCTTATAATATCTATTAATAATGTCTTTATTTTCTGAAACCGATAAACTATTGAACAAATCGCGGATGTTATGAATCACAACAGCCTTAGATGTCTTAAAATCCTCGCTCTACGAGCTCGGATTTCAAACCGACATCTGCGGCAGTTATGATACTCATAACATTCCTAGATATTTGATATTTCGTAAATACCGGCAGGCCATATGTCTGCCTTCGTTATTAAAACTTTATTTTTTACTTAAATGTACAGAACTAACCACAAAGATAATTAAATTATTACAACAGAAACAAAACTTTCACAGCATATCTACATATATTGAAACAATATAGGTACCTACTTGAAAATTAAAAGAATTTTTAATTTCTTAGTTTTTTAAAAGCCTAATATTATTTGACTAATACGTAGGCACCTAATAAGTTTTTAATCAATAAATCAAAATGTTGAGTGCTTTTTGTTTAATTTCATAAAAATATGGGAGCAAGATAAAACAAATCAAATAATGGCGATAACTCCATTATTTTTAAAAATAAATTAAGTATTGTTGCGATACATATATATATACATATCATTTTAAAGAGAATAAAAATTGGATTTTAACTAATAACCCATGCAGCTGACTTTGTATTTGAAAAGTGAAAGATGTTATATCTCAAAATCTGCATCAAAAAGTGCTCGAAGAATGAAAAAACCACATTAAAATATTTTCATAAATAAAGAAGTTATAATGGAAAAATGAAAATGAAAAAAAATCTATTCTTTCTTGCCTATGAAACAAAAACGAATATTTATTTTACTAAAATATTTTTGCATATAAAGTCATTGATAAGCTCTACATTTGGTGTCATTTAACCATTGAGATAATATATTATATTCTATCTCAATGCATTTAACCCACATTGTATTTCTTAGTCTCTAAGACACCTATGGTGAGCAAGAGAAGTGAGACACCCTGTATATAATGACCTTGACTACCAAAAAAAAATTGTCGACCTTGAAATATATAATATACATACAAAAATAAGTGCCGATCGTATAACTATTATTACAAACATCAGTAACGGTGCTGTATATCCTATGCTACACAATATATAAACATATTTACACTGCTAAAAGTGCAAAATTATGCACAACGTGAAAAATCTTATTGACCCGTCTAAAAATATTGCACGCCGCCACTGGCCGAACGCAGATATTCCAACGCTTTTCCCTGTTGCCATGTAGTCTATCTGTATAAAATAGTCTATCTTTAACTTTTTACTGATAATATAATGCTCCTCTCTCATCTGAATGTGTACGTGAATTTATACATATATACATATCTATTTATGCTCTTAATCCCTATCAGATTAGCAAATATTTACCGAAACTCCATAACCGATCATTCTGTAACTATTCCCGGAAACCAATGATTAATTCTGGTAACTGAACATATTCTTCAATTGCAACATAACGTGTATTACTGAGTCAGTATTGCGTCATTTTCAAAATTCTAAAGAATACGCTCAGAAAGATAATTTAATATTATTCTTGTCTGGTCGGCACGTTATTTTAATTAATGTACTCTAAACCCGGATGTGACCTTAAAATATGATAAAAAAAACTCAATGGTGCGGTAAGAATACACATTTTGCAGTTTTTAATCGTGGTAAAAAAATCCGCGGATTACGAAATTGGCGGCTTTTCTTATGTGACATCTCCCGGTGACTTTTCGAACTTTGCTGTTGCCTAACCTGTTCAGTCGAGATGTTCTGAGTGAAGTGAGTTCTTCTCTAAAAAAGACAAAGACTTGACAGTGCTAGCGATTTTTTTACAAAAACCTTTATGAGAAGAGACAGTTACTCACACGTTCCGATAGAAAGAAGAAATAACAACTAGTTGTGGTCCAAATGTGTAATTGTAAAGTGCAAAACCCCACAACGCATGTGTTAATATTAAAATTGTGATTTGTGTTATCGCACGTTATGAACCGTTTATATATTCATACATAAAACTCGTGTGCCAATGCTGTTAAATTTATTGTACTCCATTTGTTGTTTTATTAGTTTATCTAATAATTAATCTGTGATTTTATTTTCCGTACTACTTGGACCCAGTGGTGTGCAATTTTTCCAATGTTGCCAACGTCGTTATATGATCAAATGAAATTTATAAACTTATTTAAACAATTTGACCAAATTAAGGTTTTTTTATGGGTATCTGTTTCAGCTGCACAAGGTCTAAGGATTTTAAAGGTAAACCTAAAAGCCAACCGTATTATTGAATAATTAATGCTCTACAACCTAAAAATGTATGGAAAATTATCATTAACCAATTTAATTAATTCACGATTTAACATTAATATGTAAATAGCAGAGGAATATTTTAAGAAGTTTCTTAATCAATTAGAATCAAATTCGGAATAAAATTATCTGAGGTTAAGATTTGTGCAGATATCCTAAATTTATTCTATAAAAAGAACCATTATCTCTCTTTAATCACTGTAAGAATATACTCTAGAGATAAAGTTATCTCAATTGCATGTGTATAACTGGAGCATCTATATAAAAAGCGTAGATCACATTTTTTTCTCTTAATCAGTGAGTAGGTATCGCTTAACTGTGACAGTTTATTTAAATGTTGTAAAATGAGAGCGAATCTAATAAATTTATCCAAAAACTATTGGACTCAATGGAGGAAAGAACCCAAGTTTTGTAAGTAAAGTTTTTCTTTATATTTTCCCCACTGCTAATAGCCGTTGAGAAAGTGATGCTCGGTACCAAAGCCGGTTAAGCTGATTTTGTGAACCGAAGTTATCTTTTTGTAAAGCTTAGTGGTTTTTTGCTCAAATTTATTCATTTACCTCCCATTGTCTTATCAGAACTTTTTTCGGTTGATGAATTACATTTGGAACATAAGAAGCATTAGTCCTAATCTAGGTGTGATTAAGTATAGTAACAACTAATGTAGCGATAATGATATAGATTATCCCTTTTAAACTAATTTGTCCTCGTGTAATACAGAAATGTGATATGAAACATGTCGTCAAATACAACATTTTTTATCATTTGATAATTTAAATCTCTTTAATAAAACTACCAATTAAGAAATTTATGTTCCTATAAATAATGAAGTTCTTATCGCATTTTCTATAAACAAATAGTTATAAAAGTGTCGATAGTTAACCCACGTCATTACATGTAGCACTTAAAAGCCCTTTGGCGACATGAAAACAGTAATTTATGTTCTTAAATTTAAACGTACATTTTTTATTACTTATTCTGTAGTTTTATGTAAGAGTACATGGAAATGAAACCAATAAATTATGGTTGATGTAATTATTACCAATTACACCTGACAAAGCTTTCCATTTATGTGTAGATATATATTTAGGAATTACATTTACCTACCCAGTGATACCTACCTAGACTAACGACAGATCGTTTAAATATCAGCTTGAACACGGTGTTTTGTACATATGCATTTCACTTAGTCTTTCTAAATTGTCAAAAGTTTATAACGGCGTATTTTATGTTCAATTTGTTTTTTTAATTTATCCTTTTCGAGGCACCGTCATTATTCTTATTTTTAGTGGACATTTATCTCGACATTTATATAAAATAAAATGTTTCCAAAAGCATTATTTTTTAGACAGATTAAGAAACAATCGGTAATAAAAATTATGTAGTAACTTTCATGTTTGAACTTAAAATTCTCATTTGATTCGAACCGAGAGTCCAAGGGGCAAAAAACGTTTAATTTGATAGATTAAACTGTTATCCAAAAAGAGTCATTCTATAGTAAGATAAAGATATCAAAATTAAATTTTGACTACCTGCTGGAAGGTGTTATCAATGATATTATTTATCTAATGCACAAGTAATAAAATTTGTCTTGTTTCCGAGAATTTAATTATTGCACAAAAAGGAATATGCTTAGGTATTTCCCCTTTCTGATGCAAATCCTAAGTTTCTGTAATATTTCGGGTTATTCCTCCCCATGTTGTAATTTAAAAAAATAGTTCTTGTTTCAAATGTGCCAAATAATAGAATTCATAGCGTTTTCAATATTTTTTTCCGCTTTAGATGAACATATCCGACAATAATTGCATTCTAAAGTGGTTTCAATGATTTGACGTCCATCAGATTTTATATTTGTATGTTCGGAAGTAGAACTTCAAATTGGATACTTATGTTATTTTATTATTATGCTTGTAAGTCAAGGATTCTTAATAACCATCTGGAAGGCTCAGCAGAAAGTTCACATATAAAGTATCCTATCAATTTGAATAATAATTGCATTCCAGAGTATTTTCAGGAGTTTTTATATTTGCATATTTATCAGTTAAATCAATCAAATTGGATATTTTCGTTATTATTAGATTAATGGAAATCTAGCTTGTAAAATAAATCCAAATAAAATTTAAACGGTACGTATCAAGCAAAAAAAGTAAAATAATTTGTACCGTTGATGAAACTTGAAACGGTAGGCTTTATCGTAAAAAGTAATGATTATGTTTTTTAAGGTTTCTAGGAATTTTTTCTAACGACAAGTAATGCCAACTTTATTCAAATTATTTTTTATTTTCAATACATTCAAGCCTTTTAAATGGACTAATTTATTTTCAGAGCAGATTTGGAAAATTGGACAGAATTGTGAGAGCAATTCGTTGCTATTTTGAGAATTGTGGTATTTCTTTAGGTTGGTGAAATACACTGACTATTTCCCACATGTATCTTCATCCAATAAAATTGCTTAATTTTTGTCACATGCTCCAATAATAATAACGCTATTTTATCGGCAAAAATTTAAAAAATTCCCTTGGGATTTTGTCACTTATATAAATTTTGTTTATACCTACAATGTATCCATAGAAACCTATAATTTAAAATAAATTTTTTGTTTGACGTTTTATTAAATTAAAATGAATCGTTTTGGCGAAGTGCCAATTGAAAATATCAGTAAAGAGGCCGAAAACATCCCTTTATCAAATATAAATGTTCTTTATTTGGGAAATAGAGTCCGATCACTAATAGACAAAAAACTGATTGTCATTTTAATTTTTCCTTTATAGTTCCTTATATATAATATTTTAATGCGGATTTTTTTTTTTTGGAGCACTTTTTTATGCAGATTTTGGAAAAATTATAATACTGCTAACTCTTTTAGATTTTGAGACTTAACATCAACTTTAATTTTTCAAATACAAGTCATAGTTAGCTTTGACTCTGTAACTCTAAAAATAAAAAAGTTACTCATTCAAAGAGACTAGATAATGGCCACCCTGTATAATCACCCATATAATTGGTTTATTGAAATTTTATGAATATTGCAATTTTAACTTGAGCCGTCCCTGGTAAGTAAACATCAGCTATACGGATTTCTTTGTCAGTTCACTTTCAAATAAATAGAAAATTCATTTAACGCATAAATATGTATTAACTGTATGCCTGTTTATGTTTTTTTTTTACGAATTAATAACATACCTACTTGGAAATTAAGTTAACTTGAACATACAGAGTGACCCATTTGAAAGCGGAACACCTCTGTAAAGTGGCTATTTTTGGTCTGATTTTGATCAACTTTTTTTAGATTGTTGCTCATGGAAAACTGCATTTTGTGACAAATAAATCAAGGCCTACGCCTACGCAATTTTTTTGGAGCGAAAATTCAAGAAATCGAATAACGATTTTTTTACATGACAACCAAGTACGCTACTGTATTCAGCGTCCCCTAAAGAGTCCGTACCAAATCTCATCCAAAAATACCGCATGTTGAAAAATTGGTATTATTACCTTTAAAAATTAATTTATACCTGAAAATGTTCAAATAATCTTCTCAATAAAATAATTTATTTTTTCTACTACCACCACTATCCAAAACACGCTTTTGTGCAGCACTGTTTACTGTACGCAAAATAGATAATTTCTCACAGCACTTAAAAAGCTCGTTAAAAAGTGACATAAGCGTGCCGCAAAGTGACTCGCATTCGCTCGTGCCACAACTTCTTCAAACTCGTGAGAAATTTGCAATTTTCTGCACTTCTCGCCCAATATACTATTTTAGTTCTTTTTATTCACTTATTTTATGAGTTACTTGATGTTCGCAATGCATTTCCGGGTATAAATTAATTTTTAAAAGTAATAATTTCAATTTTTAACACGTGATATTTTTGGATGAAATTTGGTACAGACTCATTTAAGGAGACGCTCAATACAGTGGCGTACTTAGTTTTCATATAAAAAAATCGCTAATACGATTTCTCGAATTTTCGGTCCAAGAGAATTGCAAAGTATACCTTAATTTTTATGATAGAAATCTATCGATTTGCCACAAAATGCAATTTTCCATGAGCAATAAAAAAAAAAGTTACCAAAAATAGCCCCTTTCCAGAGATATCCCGTTTTCAAATGGGTCACACTGTATATGTCATTCACATTTTATTTACATTAGAGTAGGCTTTGGAAAATCTGAATTCTGTTGGTATGAGTGACTATTTTAATTACTGAGGTTATGTTGAAAAGTCAAAAACATAACCACAAATTCAAATTGGTTCTACATATATTCCATTCACATTTTATTTACATGAGGGGAGGCTATGATATGTTTTTCTTAGGTTGTCTCAGGGTTGTCTACTATTGACAAAATATTAAAGTGTCATATTTAGTTAATCGTCACTGTCATTTATTTTTGGCTGAATTGCCAAATTTTTTATTGATAACATTGCTGTACTTTCTTTAGGGTCTCACTCTGGCAACTATGTAGAACCAATTTGAATTTGCGGTTATGTTTTTGACTTTTCAACATAACCTCAGTAATTAATAATTCAGATTTTCCAAAGCCTCCCCTCATGTAAATAAGATGTGAATAGCATATAGTTGCTAGAGTGAGATACTAAAGAAAGCACAGCAATGTTATCAATAAAAAGTTTGGCAATTCAGCCAAAAATAAATGACAGTAATCAATTAAATCTGACACTTCAATTGTATTTTGTCAATAGTAGACAACCCTGAGACAACCTAAGAAAAACATATCATAGCCTCTCCTGATGTAAATAAAATGTGAATGGCATATATGTATAAGGACCTTTGTAATACTCCCCAGCAGAACAAGACAAACAAATCAAAGTTTCGAACCGTGAACGCTGATAATAATATTCCTGGTATTTGGAACATATTTATTTTAGATATCCTGCAGTGTCCTAGAATAAATTACTCTTACTCCTACGATTGTTGATAGTAGACTTTAGTTTGTGAACAAAACCAATATGTAAAAGTCTTCATAAATAATTTACTACAGAAATAGGCAATATGGTAATCCTTATGCCGAAAAATAATGTGTGCCTAGTTTGGTCTCGCAGTTAACGCTCATTTATGGAGGCTCTGCGTATACACCACTGTACAATTATTTCAAAAAATTATTGAATTCAAAACTAATCTGTTTATTTTTTTACTCTGTACGTGGCCGCAGTAAACAGATAATTTTTACTTCTGTGTACCTACCTAATGAAAGATAATTAAGTCATACAAATATAGAAAGAAAATTTGGTGACCGTTGTAAGAAACTAGTTATAATCAGTTTTTAAGATCAAAATTCTGGTTTTTTCCAGTTTTATGTAAAAATACCGAAATTACCAGATTTAAAATTTAAAACCTTATTTGTAAAGATCAACAGATAGAAGGAACAATTGCATAAGTGTACGAAAATTTTATCTGAGAATCAGTTTGGCTAAGTACTTTTGATGATGCAATCAATTTGCCATCTCATGGAGAGATATTGTGATCTTTAGACCCAAAAACTGTCTAGAATGTGGGTGGTCACTCCCAGACGGCAACGTTAAATTTCCTTCTGTAAAACCCTATTACAAATAATCCCTTAAAGTTATTCCAAAAGAGCAAGAAAACCGTATCACCCTCATTTCCACGACTAATTTTTATACATATATCGACTCTGGTAATATTAATGTTAAAAAAGAAAATATAGCCTCAAAAAGTGCTATCTGGACGTTACACTTAGATTTTTTTTTTTATGAATTGAATGAATCTCATCTCTAATATGTTTTTCCAGCAAAAAGTACGAAGATATGTAGCCAAATCCACTCTGCCGTGTCTCCGATCTACATACCTCATGAGGCAGCCAGTACCAGCCAATTAAACGGACCCAATAGCACGTATATAGACGATAGAATGGCCACGTCCTTTTCTAATATGAATATTACGAATCCAATTAGAGTACTCGTGAGCAAGCATAAAAGGCGATACAAGAAGGATGGATTCGATTTAGACTTGACTTGTATCCTTTTTGAAATATCACATAAAACTAGATTGAGTTTATGTTTATACTTTAATCATGTTTAATAAGCTTTTATCGAATCTAAATGCACACTTAGGGCTCATTTTTAACTTATATATTTTTTTTTATTTAAAGAAGTAAAATTTTAATGCGGATTTTGAAAAAAAAATTATAATGTTTTTGCTAACTCTTTTAGATTTTGAGATTTGAAAATCAAAATTTGTGATAGGTCATAGCTTTTAGTGAGTCCAAAGATAATAAAAAATAAAATAAAAAATCCAGGTCCGTATTTAAAAAAAATAAGTTGATGATTTCAGGAACACGAAACGTCGGATTTCAAATTTGACAGCTTCATCTTGTAGAGGATAAAAAGTGGCAATGACGAAGTGTTATTCGTTTTGAAATTTGTTTTTAAATAACGTCGGAAAAAATAAAAAAGATTTTATGAAATTTCGGTTTTTTTCCGGATACTTCCGAAAGTATTTGAAATTTTCCAAACTGCAATACAGCATTTTGATAGGCATCAAATTGCGCAACTTTGCCATAATTTGACCAACCCTGTATCTCTTACGGCTTCCGCGATCCCATTGATGAGGCTCGAAAATGGGCCACCCTGTACAGAGCCCAACTCTATTAATTTTTAAGTACGAGTCATTCCATTTCAAATCGTCCAAGGCATTTGTTGAAAAATATTTAATTCGTAGTATTTTCAATATAATTTAAAAAAACAAGCATTTTTTGTTTTGGCTCAAAAATCCAATCCCTAAAGGTTGTTTATTTTTAAACAAATTTAAAAGAAATTTAATCTAAATAATAAAATTATTTGGCAATTTTATTGCATTTTAACAATTTTTCTCGAAAAATCAGATGAATCGAATTTTTAAACCAAAAAAAAAAGTGTGTTCTTCCTATATAATTCCTGACATAATTTAAAATTTTCACAATTTTCACCCGAGGCCTTGGGCCTTACATATAACACGGTAAACTCTCATCACCTTTTAGATTTCAAAAGTAGTCTCTAAACAATACTCCCGAGTCTAACATAACATATTGCTGCGATATTTTCCTTAATTTTTCCCTCACAGACATCACCGACAACATCATAGCTATGGGTTACCCAGCCTCCAACATCGAAGGAGTTTACCGAAACCACATAGACGACGTAGTCAAGTTCCTTGACCAGAAACACATGGACCACTACTTCATCTACAACTTGTGCTCCGAGCGGAGCTACGACAAATCAAAGTTTCACAGCAGGGTAAAGGTGTTCCCCTTCGACGACCACAACCCACCCAAGATCGACTCCATTCAGCCGTTCTGCAACGACGTCCAGGAGTGGCTGACTAAGGACGAACGGAACGTTGCTGCGGTCCACTGCAAGGCTGGCAAAGGCCGCACGGGAACCATGATCTGCTGCTACCTGCTGCACAGCGGGAAATTCAGTAGTGCCGATCAAGCATTGAGCTACTACGGTCAGACGAGGACTCAAGATAAAAAAGGTGTCACTATCCCTAGTCAAGTACGGTACGTGCGGTATTATGAGATGATGTTGCGTAACAACCTAAATTACACCCCAGTGTCTATGTACATAAAAGAATTTATTTTTAACCCAGTGCCCACTTTTGCTGGCGGCCAGGGCTGCCTTTCCTTCACGATATCCCACCAGACCTTGCAGCAGGAGGGCGAGAAGCTGACGCAGAAGTGTAAAAAACTGCGCAAGAATGACATGTACGAGGTGAAGAAAGGCGACTCGCCCTTCTCCATTAAGTTGGACTATTGTTTGCCGCTGACTGGTGATATTAAGGTAGAATTTTATAATAAGTCAATGATGCGGAAAGAAAGACTATTTCAGTTCTGGTTCAACACGTTCTTCATAACCGACGTAGTGGATGTGAACGGCTATGTGGACCGAAACGGTAGTGTCGAGGACAGCTGTTATGTGTTGTCGTTCGACAAGAATGAGTTGGACATTATTAATAAAAAGGACAAGCAGAACAAAGTGTTTAGTGCTGACTTTAAGGTAAGAATGTCGAAAACCCCTTTTACAAAGTGTTGGTTGCGGACACTGTCATTCTAAGCGTATATCCTTATTAATTTTATTTTTCAGTTAACGCTACTTCTTCAGAGGATACCGAGAGATGATTGTTGCCCCTCGAACTACAAGCGCCCGTCGCAGGTGCAGGACACGCCTAGTGAGAGTTCAGCGGATTCGTCAGACGACTACACTAACGAGGAGGACGATTGGGATAGTGGTGAGGGCAATACACTTATACCTCATATTCCTGAATGATTATATTGTGATGTTGTAAACAAAGTAACGTACTAATTGATGTATTTTGATATTTTATTGGTTCATGATACATATATTTTTTATATTTTATTTAAAGTGAACGAAGCACAGAGGTGGCAAATGTTACGAATTTAATGTGATTATATTTTTATGCTCTGTAGTCACGATAGTAGGCATCATGTGGGAAACCGTTTTATTATTAATTTCTTAGAAAAATTTATTCCTGATGAAAGTTGGTGTTTTCGCGTAAAATTTAAAAATGCAGAAAAACGTAACGGTTTTAACGTAAATGAAGGTGGTGCTAATTGCATAAAGAATGGGTGTTTTAACCAGTTTTTAAAAATTTGCATAGAATTTATTTCCAATATTTTTACAGTTGAAGTAAAAAGAATGGAACTAATTGTCTGTAAGGCTCATATTTAACTCAAATAAAGATACTTTACTTGTAAACCTAATTCATATGTAATAAAAGCTTTTCGAACTTTTCTTGGTATATTTTTAGTTTCTTATATGATCCGTATTATTGTGATCACACTGTACATATTATCGAGCCACATGTTTTAATCAGATTTATGTGTTAAGGTCTAAACTGTTTGTTTGACCAGATATTAGTCAAAAGCTCGCGTCGTGATGTATATATTTTTTTTTTCAAAATTTTGTAAATTATTCCAATCGATCACAAAAATATTTTATTTTGTAGTCTCTTATCAATTTGAATAATGACCGAAGTAAATAAAGTAAAATATTTGCACGCTTTTTTCCATCATTAAATTAGTACATTTGTCGCCAGTTTTGGAAAAGTAGTTGTTTACAGTATCATACGAGAAGTATTTATTTTAAAAATAAGTTTACTGAGATGTACAATGTTTAGGTTATATATAATATAAATTTGCAATTGACAAAAATTATATGAAATTCCTTTTCAGAATTATTTTTATTTATTCACGTTAAATCTAGAAAATTTGGCCTTGTAAATTTTACGTTTACAGGTTTCGTTTTTTACTTTATTCGGCTCCCCCAAAAAAAGTACAAATTTGAAAAAATCATTCAAAAATATTGTTAGTTATTGCGATACAACACGGTAGTTTTATTGTATGTCTAGAGGCATTTTTTGTTAGGTTAATTTAGATGAATTTAGTACAATGCTTTTGCTTCTCATCCATTTCTCATCGTCTTCATTTTATGTGTGAGCTGTTTCAAAATTAAGGCCTACAAGAATTAAAGAAATTTTCAAATAAGTTAGGTTTACTCGTCCAGGTCGTATTTTACTTAATTTGTTTCTTTTTTGTCGTAGTTATGAACAAAACAACAAATTTCATTGCAAAAAGTTTAAAAACCAGGAAAATTGTAAAAAAATCCGAAAATTTTCTTTTTTATTGTATTTCAGTAAGTAAGTACGTAAGTAACAGTGGCCTTATAATTTTGAAATAACCTCTGTTATTCTCTGTTGTAATATTTGTGTACTAACAAAATGCTACAAGAAAACTCGTTTTCTTCCTCTAATACAAAAAAGAAAACATTTTCAATTTGTCCGCTAACATTTTTTAAATAGTTTACAGTGTAAACTGCATCTCTAATATTTAGAAATTTTTTTAAATAAATGTGACGCTTCTTTTACTTGCGAAAATAGGAAAAAATTGAAAATGGTTTTTTGATGTCCATAATTGCATGTTACTAATCCATGTTTGGGGCACTTTAATGCAGTCCTGGATGGCGAACACCTGGATCCCCGTGGTGTTGGGTACAGAATCCTTTCCGAGTGCGAAATCGCATCTCAGCTCACCTCATCTAGTAGTGAACAACAACCTGAATTATTAATTGCGTGATTATGATAGTTAACTGAGTTTTTATGATAAGGTGGGGAGGTGTTATCTTGTGGTTTTTGAATTGGGGTTACACGTGGGATGTGGAATTTGCGGAAGTATTTTGTAAGGTTAAGGTTGGGAACTATTTGAAAATCTGATAATAGTCAAAGGAACAAGTTTTGTAAAATAAATTTCCTCTCGGGCGGGAGACGTTTTTTCAACTTTTTGTGTTTGTTAATTGATTCGTGTCGTCGACATTTAATTTTCAAATTTAGAGTTGGAATAAAATTTATTTTTAAAATGTTTTTGTTGCACTAAGGGGCGCCCAAAAAATGTTTTGGCGCTTTTGAAGTACTCAATATAAATATTTAACTTTTCTGATTCAGACTAGGTTTTCCAGTCTACTTTGAAATCTGCAAATTTTAAAATTTTGGGTAAAAATTATTTTCAAAAAATTGTTTTTAATTTTGACTTATTTAAATACATTGCGGATTTCGATACGGCTTGGATCCTCATTAGAATCAGAAAAGAAAAAATAAATAATTATAATTTCTTTAAAAATTGCAGAATTTGACGAAAATATTTTTTCCAAATTTTTTTTTTTTTTTCATTGTAAAAGTTTTAATAATAATAATAATAATAATAATTGATGAAACTGATCTATTTAATGATGATAACAGGTAACTGGTGCCAAGAGGAACACTTCCGGCTTAACAGGAAGTGACCCCAACTTTCTTATTTCAGATGACACTCTGTATATTTAAGTCACTTTTCTCATAGAGCTGTAATTCTCTCGTTAATGGTTTTTACCGATTTGAAATCAAATGAAATGTGACCTTGAAAAGAGCATTTCTATTAGATCGTTGTAAGTGAATTTAATTCCTTTACACAACATTTATGAAATTCGGGTATTTATAATACTTTATTCTGAAATCGAACTGTTTTGTTCATTTATTTAGGTTTGAAAATTTTATTTAGATTCAACCGGTCTCTATTATTTATCAAACAATATAAGAAAGAAAGGTATCACATTCATTATTATATCAGATGGTGAAATATTTTACATCTGAAATCTGTAGTAGATAAAATCAGAAATATTTTACGTTTGCTTAGGGAATATTATTTCGATTATCTCTGTTTTACGGTAGTTGTGAATTTTTGAGATTTTATCACACAAAAATTGTTTGTATATACTCATATTTTTAATTTGCAATATAACTCTTCCAAAATTTGTGAAATGAGTAACCAAACATTTTATACGAACACACGAAATAACACCTCTCAGACCGCCCATTCTTTACGAGATATCTGTTGCTGTGTAATCCTACCGATACTTTAATTTAATTAAAAAAATGAAGGCATAGACGTAACTCACCTTAACTAAATAACTAAGTACCACCAACGACTAAACTGCGATTTTTTTCGGGTTTTGTAAGAACACCGCACCGAAATTTAAGTAAAATATGTTTCGGTCGTTCTTGCATTTTGTAATTTATGTTCTCCTGACCAATAGTTATCGAGGCTCAAAAATGATTAATTCACACAAAAATTGTTTATTTCGAGCCTCATTTCTATGCTAGCTAATTTTAATACATGAAGACAAGATTGTACCACCTTTAGCTCATTGTCTCTTTTTACATAACACAAAATTCTGGGATTTTTCGGGGGTTACTTCAGTGACTTGAGTGGCGGTTAAGAAAAAAAATCGTATACGATTTCAACAGTCGGTATCTCAAAAACCATTCGATATAACGAAAAAATTCAAAAGCATTTTTTAATGAGATTTCTTGTAGATTCTATTAAGGCCATAAAATTCCTGTTGGCTTTAATTATATACGAGGGGTGGACAAAAGTAAAAAAAATAAACGCAGCCCCTGTATATTTTGACATATCCTGAAAGTGCTTTCTGTTAATAGTACCTATGTTTTATAATTTAAGACACACGTTTTTTCTAATTCTTTAATTAAAAAATTCCATGTTATGTAGGTACAATAAAATATATTTAATATTCCAAATATCCAGAGAAAATTGTTACCGAATACATTTATTATTCAAATTTAAAAAAAAAAAAAAAAAAAAAAAAAATACAGGGTGTTCCGTTTTAAAAAATGTAACTTATTTTCACCCCTAATTATTAAATTATTAAGACAAATAAAGATCTTCTGACTTTAATAGAATCTACAAGAGATCTCATTAAAAGTGGTTCTTGAATTTTTTTGTTATCTCGAGTGGTTTTCTAGATATCGCCTATTGAAATCATGTAATCTAGACAATAACCCTGTAGACAAGAACCTGTTCATTTCTTAACCTCATGCCAACGATATCTTTTAATCCACTTTTAGCTAATTCGAACGAAAGATATTTTACGTAACGTTTGGTGCAAAATCCTTCGAAATTTGATAATATATTTTTTTTCTCGTCATTTTAAAAGAAAATTTTGATTTTGATCAGTCATTTAATTTTCTGATTTTTAATTTAATAAATTTTAAATATATTTTATACATTTTTGTTTCCTACTAAACAGCGGATCCTAGGCGGAATAATCATATTTCTCTATGTAAGTATTTCATAGAAACTACTTCTCAATCTCGGAGTTTATTCAAAAAAATTCTTTAACCTAAACGTCTAAAAGCTCCTGCCATCATGTCAGTAGACGATCGTCGATATTGTTATTCTGATTTTCATTGTATCCGAAGCAGTTATGCAAATATTTAAAGTTATCTACATATTAACTGGAATCTGTCACATGCATAAATTGACGTATTGATTTTTACCCAATTAGTTTCGCAGCTAATTTATTTCAGCGCATCCTTTTCGAGAAAATATTCCTATCAAGATTCTTTCTTTGTTGCCTCGTCTGAGGATAGTTGGATGTGTAAACCGATTGTTATGCAAATTATACGTCCTAACGGAACAACATTGTTCATTTTTTTGCTTATGAAGAAGCGTTATTTGAGAATAGTACCTCTTTGTTGTACATTATGATCATGAACAATGTAATAATAAAATTCTAACAGAAATACATATTTCTGTTATTGAAAGGAAAAATAACTCGAAAATTAAGCCCCAAAAAAATTCCGTCTATTATAACTGGGTTGCTCTGAATATTTTTTAATGCCTTAACGCTTATTACATTATTACATACGTTTCGTAAAGTGGCCTTCATTTTTTTGGAACGTATTCCGTGCTCTTATAAACTATACGGTAGGAAACAAGGATTTATAATACGAGAAAAAATCAGTTATTTCTTTGCCTTTTTACTCCACCTAGTTTACAAAAGCTGTAACTCTTAGTGAGATGTTTATTTGGAAATTAATAGTTTTGGGCTGTGCTTTTTAAATTATAGTACTTCGTTTAACATACTTATTATGACCATATTACTTTTAAAAATGAAACAGAAATTACTATTATACAGGGTGTCCCACTTATTGTGCTCACCATGGGTGTCTTGGAAGCGGTAAGAGATACAAAGTAGGTTAAATGACACCAAATTTGGAGCTTATCAAGGCTTACTGTCATATGCGAAAATATATTAAAATCAACTCGTTTTTGTTTCATAAGCAAAAAACTGATTTTTATCATTTTCGTTTTTCCTATGGTGGGCACGATAAGTGGGACACCCTGTATAAAATCCTCTTGTAATAAATTAACTAATAGTGTATCTATTCTGTTGTATAAAAAATTACTGCGATAGATTTTTAATTATTTTAATTTTATGCGTTAATTTTTGTCCTATTTGAGAGTCAGAGCCCAAACCTTTTAATTTCAATATAGCCAGTAGTTTGTTGTAACATTGTAGATAAACAGTGGAGTCGCAGTTACAACACATGGTATTATTTTCAGTGTAAAGCTAATTCCTTTTTTAATGCTCTACTATTGCCAATGACAAAAATAAACTACCGAGACATGGAACGACATTCATTGTTGTAATTGAAGTTAAAAACTGTATTAAATACCTTTAAGGAATGTTTTGTAAAATTTACTGTCGGCTCCTGGCAATGACCACTCGTATATTAGACAGTTTCTGGCTTCAATTACAACAGTGCTTTTCCACGTCTCCGTAGTTTATATGTGCCATTGCCTTAACATTTCCTTTACCAAAATAACAGATTCTTCAAAATTATCTAAAGATCTGTC
Organism: Rhagium mordax; assembly: GCA_963680705.1. NCBI lineage: Eukaryota > Metazoa > Arthropoda > Insecta > Coleoptera > Cerambycidae > Rhagium > Rhagium mordax. The sequence continues at coordinate 5,179,299 of OY796662.1, read as the reverse complement.
TATGTCTTTCTATACTTTCCATTTTTTTTTAATTATCTTATAGTGATATATAAAAATGCCTGTTGATAATATTTTTTATACTTAAAAGTAGTATTTTCTCCCCATTCATGACTTAATTCAGCAAGATAAACAGTACAAAGAGTTTGCCGAGGCTGAAATATGGACGAGACAGTATATTAAAGATTTACCACAAACTTTCGGCCGCATTACATTACGTAAGTTTTATTATTAAAGAACGTTATCTACCTCAGAGAAAAATTTGTAGGACAATCAGAGTTTTTTTCGTATTAGCCTCGTCTTTGATATACTGTGTTTTCAATATTATAAAATGTACCATAGAAAAAAGCCGTATTTGTAGAGTATTGTATTTTCTGTTAAAAGAAATAAAAATGTAATAAAAACACTCTGGCTATTTTTAACTAACACGCCTAGAACTTTTTGGATAAAGGTAATTAACTTTTGAATTTTTTGGCTTTTTGAATTTTTACCTGTGAAATATCGAGCCATTGCGTTTATTTTTTGCATGCGTAAAGGATTTTTTTTAACAGCTCAGAACACGAAGTTCTTAGTTTTACCTGGCAAACTTGGTTTCACTAGTTTTTATAACATATTTTTTACGCCGCCACAAAAAGGGGAGTGAATTTGATCCTTAATTTCCGAGTAAATAATTTCTTTACACAACCACAACCTTTACAGAAACCAGATCTGAAGTGCATGCCTTTATTTATATTACTAAATTTTGAAATGGGCTTTGCTATCATAGGGAGAATGACACACACAACTTAAAGACTACAGCAATTGGCAATGTTCGAAAACCCCCCCCCACCTGGCTACGTCACTGGGTAAATAATACTATCCTCCAATCTGATTTCCAAACGATTGCAGGAAAATAAACTGGGCGATAATTAAAAATATAGTAACGGCTGCTATTCAGATGTTCTTAAAACTGGTTTTTGGTGAAATATTTGGGAATTCGAACAAAAGTTTGTCCAGGTAAAACGAAGACTTAGGCCCATCGGTTTAAAAATTTGCTGTAGTTCCATTTTTTTTATGTTGGCTTGTTGCTTGAAGTGTATTAATGGGAACTCAGTATAACTAACTTATATTTCCAGGGGAATCAACATACCTGTGAAGGGACCGCAAACATCTAAATGGCATGCGTGTCTTCAAATAAAGTGTAAATATTGCATGCAACTCATCTAAAAAGGTTTTTATTTTTACATGTTCATAAATTCATGTCATATTTTCATGTGCTTGCTTTTTGTTGTTGTTTTTTTAAGAAGAAATTCAAAAACCAGTTTTTAACTTGTTTTTAGAAAAGTACAAATAAACTCTTTTGTTTTTTGATCTCAGTTGTTGTTTTTTTGTCTTGCCAATGTTTATTTGGTTACCAAGATAATATAAGGTTTGCCATTTTCTTTTTAATCACTCTTTTATTTTAGGGGAAGAAACGTGATGGACAATTGTTTTTAAGCAACCGTGTTCAATGCACATATATCACAAATACTTTCTGCAATATTTCGTGCAGTTTGGAGAAACAGTTGAACTTATAAAACAAATTAGAAACATTTTTCCCGGTCACATGCCACTCCAAATTGTTATTAAAATGTATGTAAAAATAGTATTGGTCTATTTTAGTTTCATAAACAATAGAAATTTATTTTAATTTCAAAAGCAATTCCAGTGACAGTTAGTTTTTATTCATTACCACTTTAAATTAATTATACGAGTTCTGTAACCAAAAAGGAAAAAAATCAAGAATATATTTTATGTGGTTACATATATATTTATTTCTTGATTGTAAAATAAATTTAGGAGTCGTAAGACTTTTTATTCTGCGTAACAAATATTTGTGTCCCTTCATATTTCAGACAACATTTGTCCATTTTTGTTTCTTCCTGTTTTAATTTTTATCGGATTTCAAAATTTTGTATATTTTTTAATTTTTCTATTAAAAATGTTTTCTCTCTTCCGGAAAAAGGCTGTTATATGTAATAAAAAATCAATTTTATAGATCTTGATTTTAGATAAGTCTTATTTAATTTTTTTAACGTATGGTTTTAGGAAAATTGTAATGTTTTAAAATGTACTAGGTTGTTTTTAATTTATAGTGTTATGTACTTACAATGCCAAATTTTAATAGTAATAGTACCGTCATGTAACTTTTTTGTTTTTTAAATCATTGTCTCATTTATCTTTTCAAACTGACTAATATAAAATTTTAAGATATACATTTGTATCTACTAAATTATATACTGTAGAGGAGATTTTAAAAAAATATATTTAACAGTAGATTTCCTAATAGGCTGCCAGAACCCACAGTGACTAATTAAGAATAAAGTTTTCTTACTTGCATAAAGTTACACAAGTAGTAAATATTACTCTCTAATTCGATTTAAAAATGTAAGGATAAAACCTAGGCAATAATTAAAAATAATTAAATTTGTAATTTAAAAAAAAAGTAATTACGTCGATATGGCTTAATATTATTAAACGTGAAGTTGTTGGATAAAAATGTTATTTTTTTACCATAAATATTGGTAAATAAGAAATCTTAAATTTAAGGAGTGTTAAAATTTCTAATACAATGAAATTTGGATGTTTTTATCTAAAAAATCTTTCTCAACGGTGCGTTGTGCTAAATGATTTTTATAAAATCTCCCAAACATAGCTTGATGTTATGACCAAATGCTATACAAATTTTATAAAATTTGGTATACTTAATAACTAGTGTATATTTAGATAAAGAAATGTTTTTAAAAGTCGCCGTTTTTGGCGGTGAAAAAAAACGTAAATGTGATAGGTTCTTTAAATAAATAAAATATTATTCGTTATGGCGAATATTATTTTTATATATAGATCTATATATGTGTAGAAGATTATATTGTATACTTTTTATATATGAATTATAATGTTAGTTTTTTTGTGATAAATGCAGTTGATTGGGAAATGTAGTACGGTGTGTTGTTGATAATTTGGCACTACATTTTTTTTAGATCTGAACATAACTGACTACTTAAAATAATGTGGCATATTTAGAATGAATCAACTGAATATGACTAAATATATATTTAAAAATATATTTTCGTTTTATTTCTTATTTGCAATATTAAATCCTAATTTTTAATTGGCATGCCTTCTGGCTGGGATCCTACCTGTAATTGTTGCTTAATCTCTAGTGATACTTTTGTGTCCCCTATGCCCACCTATCGAGGACTTGGGACAGTATCATTCGAACCATATTAGTTGAATTTTAAAAGATGAACAAATAAAACAGCGAAATTAGAAAAGAATTATTAATCGATGTACTGCAAGCAGTTAAAACCTGATCTATCATTACAAAAAATGTAAAATTAAAACATCCACTTAAAATATTCTATGAGCGACATCTACAGGCGTGACTTAAGATCTTTTTATTTTAAAAAATCAGTTTGGTACAAAAAGAATCGTAATAAAAAAATTTTAAGGTTAAATCACGTCTGTTTATCTCGCCCTAATAGGTACAACTTATTTTATTAACATTAAAAAAACGAAGCAAAACAATAAAAGTTTATCGTCCTCTTCCTCTCCCCCTCTGGAAGTTATTTCTGCCCCGTCCGCCAGCATTTCCTTTGCCTTTAGGAGGGGGACTTTTTGGCCTGAGAGCTTCGATTCTTTCAGTACACCCAGTCGTTGTGGTATTATTGGCAAAATAACTTGCGTATAAGTCGACGTTAAAATTAGAATTTGTCAATTCTGGTCCTATCGTCAGCCAGCCAGGGCGAATTGTGCTGTCCCTACCAAAAATGTGAAGTCTTCTTCTACCTAAGAAATAAAAGCGAGTAAGGTTTAGGTAAATTTATTTCAGGTTTGTGCACTATTGCGGTCAGACTCACGAGCTTTACCGAATATTTCCTTGTGTTTTGAAATGAAAGCAGGAGAAAATATAATAAAAAATAATCTGCGTAGATTAGAAACCCTCTTAATCACAGACTATTATGTTAAAAAATGTTGCTTCATTTATTATATATTTTCAATTCCCGATTTATTCTATATCTGCCCTTAATATTAATAAAGATGAACATTGACCTTAGATCTTTATAAGAATATTTTGAGATACATACCTAGACAAAAATGTTCTATAATGTGAAATATTTCAACTGGCTTTTCCAAGCTACCGTATTCATTTTCTTCGGAAATAATCAAGTCTATGTCTACGTTGGCATGTATAAAGTCCCCATCCGTCGACCGACGCACCGTCCCTTTAATGCCCATGAGGCAATGCTCCTTCGTTCTTTGAAATACGGCTCGTGGGTCAAGATTTTTCGAATGACCAGGATTTTTTATATTAGTCCTTATCCAACAAATATCTTCACATCTATCAGAAATTAGTTAGTATAGTTTTAGTTTAATAAAAAGTCATATTGTTTAAAATGATTTAAAATGGCTACCTTCGAAACCCCCACTTTCTTAAGCAAACTCTGCCCATATCTAAGCCCTCTGAACTTCCACACCACAAAAACACAAAACTACGCTGGGCTGCCACTTCCCCGACGTCCAAATTCATAATTTGATCCCACGACCAAAATTGCAGGTTTGTGGCTCCCATAGTCCTTTGATACTCTTCAAGAGGTGGCTCAATAAGAATAACGTCAAACTTGCAATTAATGTTCTTAAAATCATATGTTGCTAAATCACATTTTAAATACATCGGTGGCGTTGCGGTTTGTTGAATAAGCTCGTCTTTGAGTTTTATTAACTCACGGAGCTTTGGGTACTCTTCAAAACGGTCTGCAAGGCCCACGTCACGAATAAAATTCTGAGGTCTCTGTCCTGTATCCACAAAATGTTGGCAGTAGTCGTTGTGGGGATTCGAAGACTGAGTACCCTACAAGACAATATTTAAGGTTAATTTTAAAATGTAAAAAATTTGGTTTTGTATTCAATTAATCATTCTTAAGTATGTTTTAATATACTACAAATACCTTTAAGAACATTGAAGAGTCTCTATAAACAAGTTCGTCTGGGGTATCCTTTTTGTAGTCGTATTTCTCATGTTCCTCATTATTTATACTTTCCTTATTATCTAACTTCTTAACTGAGCCTTCCGCAGTACCCAAAACTTGTCTTAATTCCTCGGCTCCAGAGACTCCAAGCTACAAATTGTTTTTAAGGTTAGAAATTATTAATGCTATTTTCTAGCTTTCTGCAAAATAACTTACCGTTTGTGCCAACAATAATTTTCTTTTGCGTGACTTTTCACGCAATTCTTTTAGCATGTCTCCCATTTTATGTCAGTTTTCAAAATTATTCAAAAATTTTAAGCGACATGTCAAGCAAACATAACATGTGACGTCACACCAAGGCTCGTAAACTTACAAGTTACAAGGTTACCCCATCCGAACCTGACCTATCTCAGCACATCGTACGTCACAAGGAGCCCAGCGCGCTCAGGCCCAAGGCTTTTGGCTTTTGAACGACTGAATTTGTTTTAAAACAAATAGCTAGACCTATTTAATGTAACGTAAAAATAAGAAAGGTTTTTACCTAGAATTCCTTTTACGGTATTACTCACTGAACGTCCCTCTGTGTGATTGCATCGAGACAATTTGGCTGAAATTGAGTTGTTTTTAGGTTTGTGCCAAAAGGTGAAATTTCAGGGTTTTTTTGCAAAAACTCTGCGTTTGCATGGAAAACTTTTAGTTTAGAATTCTCCGATTCCAAAACAGGAACTTGTAGAAATATCAGGCCAAAACATGTGGTTCAAAAATTAATTGAAAAAAATTTAAATGATTTATTCTTTGCAATTGTGTTGTAAATACAGGAATCGATTCTCTCTACTCAAATTGCCACTATCTTTCTGTCTAATTTATCGAAATATTCGAACACTCATACAATAACCGGATTGTGCCGATCATTTCAATAATTCGGTATTTTTAATCGAATGCGCCTATGTCTATTTATATATTCTGTGATGCAAGGTTTCTCAGTTGTGGTTATGACACATTCTATTCTATTATATGATTCTGTGTTTGTGTATGAGAGTTGACAGTTGACGTCAGTTCCAGTTTCCAGTTTGCAGTTGATCCAAGTATTTTAATTTTAGCCATATGTATATATAAAATTTGATTTTTCTGTGGTAAAACAAACCTTTTCGTAATGAATAAAAGGAGTATTACTCGCTGAACGTCCCCCCATGCGAGTGCACCATGAAAATTGGATGAAATTGAGTTGTTTTTAGATTGGTACCGAAGGGCGAAATTTCAGGATTTTTTTGCAAAAACTGCGTTTGCATGGAAAACTTCTTTTAGTTTGGAATTCTCCGACTCCAAAACAGGAACTTGTGAATATATCAGGCCAAAATATGTGGTTCAAAATAAGGTACATAAAATTGAAGGCTGTGGAAAGTGGACTATTTATTATAGAGTATCGTGGCCTCAATCATGGCTTATGACGAGGTAATTTATTAACCTGTTCTACATGTAGTCGTAGTTGTTGCAGCTCTTGTTAAGCAGATTGTAATAAAGGTTGTCGTCTTACACTTACAGATAGGAGAGGCAATGAAAACTATGGACGAGAAAGCGAATTTAATTCATGCCGATCTGTCAGAGTATAATATCCTCTGGCACAACAAACACTGCTATTTTATTGATGTTAGTTGAGCCGTGCCCTGAAAATGACTTTCATTTTAGAGACTGCACCAATGTCATTAACGTAAGTGCAAATTTGTTTCTGATACAATCAGATGTGAAAAGTTCATCAACGAAATTTTGTTTAACTTCTGTAATTTGCTTTTCAGTTTTTACAAGATAGGGACTTCCAAAAATAACCACGCCTGACGAACATGTCCTTGGCAGAGTTACAGAAATCATTTAAAATGAAACCCCATCTTGTGGATAGACCTGGCGTGGACTTTTTACACTGCTTGGGAGAAAGCCAAATCATGACAAATGCCAGCAGAAATGGAGAATGTTATACTGGATGCCGATGTGGATTTGGTTGAACCATTTAAGGCTTAAAGAACGTTTGTTTATTAATTTTCTTTACACAGCAAGTTTGCTTTTCAATAGACCACTTTGCGTGTGTAGGGTGAGTCGGTTTTTCAGGACTTCGTCACTTCATAGTAGACCTTCTGTTAAGAAGAAAAGTCCCAATAAACCTGTCATAGAGACGCCTCATTTTTGAGATGCAGGGCACTGACATACATTTTTTTCTTTTAATTTCGCTTTACTATAAAAATACCTGTTTAAAACAAAATCATGATATTGCATCAAAAACTTCTTGGGTGCAAATAGTTCATTTGATCATTTCTCTTTATGGATGATTGCACACCAACTTTACATATCGACTTTAACTAGTAGCTAGTAGCTAGTAGATGGCGTTCAGGATGGGCATAATCGAATAATAATAATAATAATATTTATTTCTCCACTGTACAAAGATATATATACAAAGGTATACAAATAGTCAACGAAGAAAACGTCACAAATATTTAAAAAAAGCAGTACAAATAAATAGTGTCGCAAGAATATATATTATAGAAAAACTACATATATTATGTCGTATAAAATATAAAAAGTATAGAGAATAAACTATTAAAAAAATTCAGCAAGAGTGTAGCAATTTTTGCCTAGCAACAATTTTTTCATTTTTCGTTTAAAAATATGTATACTGCCAGAAGCTCGAATATCTTCGTCTAGTGAATTGTATAATTTGCAACCTTGGTAAAGAAAACTTTTCTGGTACATAGTTGTTCTATGAGAATCAGGCAGTAGAAGATCTCTGGATCTAGTGTCATGCAAGTGCCTAACTTGATTATTTATAAAAATCTCTTTATGTTTATGAACATATATGAACATTGATTTCAATAATCGTATACTTGGTATCCGAATGGTGCTAATAATCGAATGATCATTTGAAGTTTATTGTCTATGGTTATTTGTCGGATAGTTCATTTGTCCTTATGGATATTTGCACACCAACTTTGCATATCCACTTTAGCTAGTAGACAGTAGATGGCGCTCAAGACGGGCATAATCGAATTATTTCAATAATCGGATATTGGACACTTTGTATTCGAATGATGCTAATAATCGAATGATCACTGGAAGTTTACTTATTGGTTGTTTTGATTTCTAATTCAATGGCCATTACGACCAAGGCTTATCAGCTGATCCGAGTATTTTAGGTTATGATAAAATTTGATATTTCTGTGGAAAAGCAAACTCTTTCATAATGGAAGGGGTATTAGCCGGTGAATGTCCGCCTGTGTGGATGCACAGAGAAAATTGAATGGAAATGAGTTGTTTTTAGTAACACAAAATGTTGGTGCCAAAGCGTAGAATTTCAGGATTTTTTTTGCAAAAACTGTGCGTTTGCATAGAAAACTTATTTCAGTTTCGAGTTCTCCGATTTCAAAACAGCAACTTTCAGGCCAATATGTGTAATTGTGTAATAAGGTACATAGTTTTTTCGCTTAGCGTTACGCATCTTCCATCTCATAATATTTGCATTGCTACACGGAGAGACAAATAAGGAAACCTGTTCTTATTTGCTTAAGAGGGTATGTAACTGGTGTAAACTTAGATTAAAGATATATTTAGCTGATAATGATTTGAAGCAGATAATCGTTCACAAAATATAATACACTATCCTTCATGTTACTTTTATTTTCAGCTGGATACACTACAACTCGCACAGAGGCAGGTACAATTATCGAAGTAGGTGGACGCTAAGTTCCACTAAGTCATCATGATGTTCCGATTGTGGTAGAACCTGAGTTTGTAATAGATAAAAACTAATACCTCACATGCGGATATGTATGAAACAAATTAACAGGTTTGATTTTAAATTTACATCTTTATCTTTAGAGTAGTTACAGTTAAATTGGTTAGTCTTTAATACCCCGGTATTATATGTTGTGGCTGTTTGGCGTTGTAGGCCGTGTATGCCTTGGGTCCAATGATGAAGAGAGAACGGGGTATAACAACTTGTTTGAGCTCTTCTAGCTCTCTAACTAAATTTCTCTCAGTTAATTTGACAATATACCAGCATGTACAGTATTGTCGCTTTTAAATGATCGCTGTTTCAACTTTACATGTGGATTCCTGATTCTGTCGTAAGTTCAAGGTTAGAAACAAACAGGTAAGAGCAAAACAAGGACAATTGACTTGCTCATCATCTGTTTAATTATAACATTGGGCTTACGACAGAATCAGAAATCCATTTGTTAAGTTGATATCACTATCATTTAAAAGCGACGATGCTGTACGTGTGCAGGATGCTGTACCCTCTGGAGGTATTAAGGAAAGGACTGATTTGTACTAGTCAGGCTGATTCAACTTGGTTGTTCACCAATAATATGGCATAAGGAAATTATAAATAACTCTTTTGTGCAACCTTGTCCTCATTTAACCGAATCTCTATCAACTCTAACGGATTTCGAGATCCCAATTGGGAGCATCCATTTTAAATCATCCTTTGTATTGCTAAATATTTAATCGGTAAATTGTAGTTACTGTTTCACCCTATGATATTTGATAGCATCAAATTGGGCACTAATACTCCAACCATCGAGTAAAAGCATAATACAAATAGCCAGAACTTGGCCTATGCTGGCGGCGAACTATATGTGGCGCTCTAGCAATTTGTCCTCAAAATGTTTAGTATCAATTACTTTATTTTGTATTTTCTATGCCGTGTGAATATATATTATACAATCATGACAACAGCATATCATGATTGTGTTAATATAAACTGTTTTAATAATAGAGTTGATAAAAACATATTTTTCTTCTATCGTGCGTAAAATAAACAAGTTAAAAATTGCATATTAGAACACCTACAACAATCACACCTTATTTAAAAAAAGTTAAATATAGTTATTTAATTTTATGTAATCAATTTATTTATTATCACAGTATATTATTATAGAATATATCTATTTCTCAGTATTCTTTAACAATAATGCTTGATTCGTTTATAATTTTGAAGTTTCATTTATATTCTTAAGATTTTGATTAGTTTGACTTGTTTAAAATTAGTGTTGATAAAATGGCCGGTTATTTATTTTTTGTCAATTGACTGCCGTTATTGACGGTCATAGGCCAACAAGTCAATTATGTTTTTTTAATTATAATTACATATGATTGGTCTTTTCCATACGAATATTTTAATACCAATAATGGATGCTCATTTTTAATCAGTGTTTTAATAAGAAATACATTTATTAATTTTGGCAATACCATATAGTTTTCTTATTTTCGAAGGGTACTTCAGACAGGTACTTATGTGCTTTCTCATGCGAGCAACATGTGTCACATATTTTTTATCGCAAAAATTACATTTTGAGTGTCGCGTTTTTTTGTCGATAGTACTTGTAAAAAAAATTTTATATATTTATACCGGTATATTATCAAAACACTACATAGGGACGTGTTCGACCAATCTCGTGTGGGGGGAGATCACTGATGGTGATTTGACAACTGAAAATTGACAGTTTTGTTTGTATGGCATTGTTTATTTATTTACAAGCTCTCCTGTAGTTTTTATGTGTTTTAAACAATAATAGATGAGTTGTTAGATCGATCCATCTTTACATGCGTTTGGTCTTTGAATAAATATATTAATATCCTAAATTCATAACATTTTCGCCATTATTTAAAATATCAAGTAATAAAAGGTGCAAATAATTACGATTTTGTAATTATTAGCTGTAACATACCCAGTTCCATTTCCATAATAACCTTAATGTCAATTTTGCTTTTTGCAATGAAAAACACTTTTAGGTTAAAACAAACGTAGAACTTGAATCGTGTTTGAAATTATTCATTTTATCGATCTCACAAATCATCGGCGTCACAATTGAATGCGGTTTGAAACAGTTAACGAACACGGTTCAGTGCATAAAAACAGCTTTGATATTACTAGAGACCACCTGCCGTCAGTCAATTTACTGTAGGAAACAACTTTGTTTTCACCAAGCTTCTCGAGTGTCCACTTGAAAAAATAAATCTATTTGCAAATTTTTATTTCCTCAATTATTTTTGTTGACAATTTATAGTTACATAAATAAGTCAAGATCTGGTTCTAAATTAGTAAATTGTGGACTTTGGCAAGGAATAACTATACACTCGGTATAGCTATAGCTTGTTTTTCGTCGCAGATATATAGCTGAATTTGAGTGTATTTACCATTAAAAAGAAATTTGTCGGTAGGTAAATTTCGGTTGTTTATACTTTTAACTCTTCCGATTGCTGTGAACGTTTCTTAATAAAAAGTTTTTATATTTATTTCTGTTTGAATTATTTTTTATATATATAATAACGGCAAATTATAAGTAGAAGCAGATGAGGTTATCAATCTAGACAAATTTATTATACATATTGATTTGTCCCATATTCGACGTGAATTTTATCAGACCTCAAACTTAATTTTTTTTATTTGCTTAAACGGTACACCCTGTATATTTTTATCTCTTATGTAGCAGAATTCAATTCTCTTTCGAGTAATATCAGCTATTCCTATACCTAAATCTGACCGTTTTCAAAATATTTTTATATCGTCATTTATAAATAAATGTCTGTAAAAGGATGTAAAAATAGGTGGCCCTCCAAGCGCTGACCTTTCACTGACGGGATCCCTAATGCTCCAGTCGACTGTATTACTATTCGTAAACTTGAATCCTCCGTAGAACGACCAGCTTTGCACACTGGGATTACATTTCTACATCCTCATGTTTACTCCTCCCTAAGTAAGGTACCTCGTGTAAGTACAATTCAAACTCGTGCATGCGGATCGCCCGGGTATAGATCCTTGCGGTTATCCTCAAGTTGCGACATGATTATTCTGGCTCCAACGCTTAAGACGAATGTACGCCGTAAACACACATCATCGATGGAACAACCTGCTTTGCACACAGGGATTACCGATCCAACTAATATGTTCACTTGCCCCTTAATAAGGGAACTAACGTACTAAATTCGACCTTTTGCGTTTTAATTAGCCTCATAATCAATTAATTTCATGTTAATGCATTATTTGATTGTTACCAAACCACATCAGCAATGAAAAAACCTGAGGAACACGCGGGATTTGAACCCGGGCTTTCTGCGTGGAAGCCCAACGCTTTAACCAACTAGGCCATGAGGGTCGCCGACAGCGTTCGGCTATTTGTGAATACCTTGTTAAAATATTAATCGGAATCATCGCATCTGCTTTGCTTTTATTTATAAATTAAAATATTCTCCTCTAAAAAAGTATTTCTACGGCGCCAGTGCACTCCATTGGCTAACCTACGGTTCATCAGGACTAATTTTAGATTTCCGACCCCTTTAAGAAAGTATTTTTACGACGCCACTGAACTCTAGTAGCTAACCTACGATTCATTTGAACTAATTTTAGAAAACATGGCACCTGCGCCGATTAAACTCGAAAATGTATTTTACGCCTTCCTGTCGCCCCATATTCATCAACAAAATTAAAGAGAAAGTATTCACAAACCATTCGTTCAACAGATGATTGACGTGTGTGGTAGGTTTGTATTCTCGTAGTTCAAACGGCTCTGTTGCTAACTTCAGATCAATACACAAAAGGCTGTAGTAAGTGTGATTATGTATTTTACTTCATCGTATCTTAATTCTCTATCGTTGTTGGATATAATTAAAACATATAAACATATAAAACACTGCAGAAATTAATAAATACAAAATGTTGTTTTAAATCGGGCTATTCTTTTGGTAAGTATGAAAGAAATGATTTGCCGACTTTGCCTTCAAACAATTGGTGATAATAATTGTCGACCAGTAGAAGAATCTTTGTTGAAATCCTTAAAAATGGTGAGTTGAAAAACCGAACAGAAACTAAAGTTTCTGTTCGGTTTTACATACATCTAGATAGATAGAATTTATTATTTCAGAACATTAGAGTATACAAAATGTTTAAGAATTTTTGTCAAATACAATATAAAATATAATTACAGAAGTAAAGAACAAAATGATCGGTACTGATACTCTTACATTACAAACAGAAGTATAAATATCATACGATTTGAGAAACGATGATGATGTATCCACGTTGATTGTACGGATGGTGTTTGAAACCATATCAATACCTATGTAGACGTGCATATTTTGTTAATTTCCTAATATTTCAGAATCCAAAAATATCTAAGGAAAACGTGATGTGTATTGAATGTGCTAATTGCCTGCAAGTATTGTCCAATTATACGGATGACAACGGAATGAAAATAAAATGCAGGTTTTGTACAAAGACTCGTGGAAGAGAAGATCTCATATCATTAAAGGTTTCAAAGGAAAACAAGTCTTTGCTGGAGCAATATATTCCACGGACGGTAAGTGATTTTAGTTTGCACGTTGTTGTTGAGTTTATTTGTTTTATAGGCAATTTTAATTAAATAAATTTACGTTTGTAATCATTAACTGGTTCGAAAATTCATTATGTGTCTCTTTTGACAAACGATGTCTCTTTGTGGTAACGTGGGATTACAATCTGCCTCGAACCGTTGTAAAACTTTTCTAAAATCGACTGGTTTTGGCTGTCTTCTCGCTTCAATTTTTGAAGCTAGTGCCGGGTGTTTTCTCGCTTTCCTTACGAGTCATATTTTTGGCATAAAAGTTAAAATGACGGGCAACCGGTTAGGGGACTATGGGGTACCTATCAGAAGTTTCCAAATTCTATGCAGCTTATAATATTCTAGTTTCAGAATTTAAAAAACACCGAAGAACTTGTAATGTGTGAAACTTGCCTTGGATCACGGGAAGGTGCTTTGAGTGTTATTTAGAAGTGTTTGGAGGTGGAGGAGAAGATACGTAAATATGTTGAATTAGAGGGAACGGACGATAAAGGCCAAGTGGAATTGAAGAAAGTGCAACAGTTTACGTTTGGTCCGATAATAAAATCGGAAATTAAGTCGTTTGGTGTAGGTAAATTATAAAATGGATCCAATCAAGGTCAAGAAGAACGTACCACGATGGCTGAAGCCGAAATAAAATATGAAATTGAAATACGTAACACAGAGCTGATTATTAAGACGGAAGAGGATGATATCACGTCGGAACAAAGCGATTGTGATATCCCCGATATCAAATCAGAGCAGAGCGATTATGATGGGTAAATATCATTTATTGATTTATAAGTAATTGCAAACTATAGAGGGTGGGGCAAAAAAGTTTTTTAAAAAAATTGCAAGTAAAGTAGATAAAAAAGTCTATAACTGGAAATTATTTTCGAACATACAGGGCGAGCCAAGACGAAATTACAGGACCAAGTGCCTTTTTTTTAAATGGAATGCTGTGTATATCAGTACATTTTTTGAAGCCTCTTTCTATTGTCTATTCATTCCTATATTAGCATTGAATATCTCCCAACCACTTGGATGTAATGAATTTTTTTGTTGAAATAATGCAATCTGCAAATGGATATTAAAGAAATCACCACAGTCACAATTATGGGTTTTAAGAAAAACTTGTGTGAATACCAGTTACGAGACATCTAATTAATGTTTTTGAATCATTTTCATTTCCTAAAACTGTACAGGGTGGCCAAAAATTATTTTTCAATTAGATACTTTTTAAATTGAATTTACTCACACCCTGTATATTTTTCAACGATGTGATGTAGAAATGAAAAACGAACATATTTTGTAAATACTTCCGTATGGCTAATTGCAACCAATTTCGTTCTATAAATAAATAAGTGTCAAATTCAAGAATAAAGTTAAAAAGAGAGGTTCCCTCAAATAGTGCAATGTCTTTTTTATAACGTGGGGCTGTTTTATTGCGTTGGGACTTCTTCACAAAAATAGGGTTTGTTATGTCTATGTCAGGGGGTTCTTCTTTAGTTAAGTCGCGTTTTTCGTTAATTCCTTGTTTGTTAGTTATGTTAAACTGTTCATGAATTTGTTCATACATTAAATTTAATTTTTTCTTATGTTGTAAAATATAATCTGTCATGAAATCTTTATTTAACTTGGATCATGGATCATTTACTTCTAAATGTCCTGTTATTATTTCTAGAGGTTTCATTTGAGTCACAGGGTGAATAGAATTGTTATAACCTAGTATGGCGTATGGTATGACGTCACACAAGGGTATTTTATTTGATTCTGCTTTTATTATTCTTACGTGTTCGAGTAAGATGGAATTTAATCGTTCGACTATTCCGTTACTATTTGGGTGTAGGGGTGTAGTATGATGAGTTTTTATTCCGTGTAAATGGCTCATAAACGTAACTAAACATTGTACTACATTAACGGCTTGAGTACCGGTTAGGGGATAAGCTTGCGCGTATTTTGAAAATGAATCTATTAAAATAAGAAATTTTTTATTTTCGATTGTTAAAGTATGCATGTGAATAATTTCGAATGGTTTTTCTGGAGTAGGGGTTAGCTCTAATTTGGGATTGATTTGGTTACGTTCGTATTTGGTAGTCTGGCAAATTTCGCATCTGTTGACGTAATTTCTAGAAGCAATGCGAAGGGTTGGCCAAAAATATTGTATTCTAAGTTCTGACTCTAATTCGTTAATACCGCGATGTACTGTAGCGATTTCGTCATAATATTTAATCAAGTCTGTTTGTTCTTTTTCCGAGAATACGTCTTTTAATACTTTGGTACATTTAATTAATTTAAAAGTGGAATGTTTAAAAGTATCTTTTACGGCATTACATAGTATAGGGTAAAGTTGAAGATGAAAAACTAAAAATTCAAAACGAATATATGCCATATTATTTTTTTTTGGTTACAAATAATTCCCTGGCGGCTACACTATCCCAAATTTATGCTCGCGTTTGGTAAACTGGTGAATACAAACATATATCGTTGCGAACACTGGAAATTTCGTACTCAAACTGAAAGAAAAGAAAGGTAATGAAGCGTCTAATTTCGTATTGTCTTTGGTAATTTGCCTCTTGCCAGATTTGTGATTATGTAGTAAATTAGTTCATTTGTCCTTATGGATGATTGCAGTGATTGCACGCCAATTTTACATATCCACTTTAGCTAGTAGACAATAGATGGCGCTTAAGACGGGCATAATCGAACGATTTCAATAATCGGATACTTTGTATCCGAATGATGCTAATTACCGGATAAGCATTTGAAGTTTACTTGAATTATTTGGTTGTCTTCGATTTCGCTTAATAGTATTTATTCTCTTTGGCTTTGGTTAATCGCTGGGCACCGTTCTCTCCTCAGATCAAGAAAGGTTGAGATTCTCTCTGATTTTCATTCGATTATTTTATCGATCGAACACTCGATACAATAATCGAATGATCGATTATTTTTCATTCGAATGCGCCCATGTCCATCGCTTCCTGTTTTGTTTTCCATAATCCATGGTTATGTTATTTTATTGTGAGGTTATGACGCGTGATTTAGTTCCGAATATTTTAGCCAATTTAGCCTATTTGTGGATAAAATTTGATTTTTTTGTGGAAAGCAAACTTTTTCGTAATGGGTAAAGGGGTATTACTCGCTGATCGTCCCCCTGTGTGAATGCACCGAAAAAATTGGATGGAATTGAGTTGTTTTTAGTGATACAAAATGTTGGTGCCAAAGAGTGAAATTTCGGGATTTTTTTCGCAAAAACGGTGCGTTAGCATGGAAAACTTATTTCAGTTTAGAGTTCTCCGACTTCAAAACAGGAATGTTCAGGCGAAGATGTGTGGTTCATAGTAAGGTACATACATGGTTTTTTCGCTGAAAATGAGGTTAGGTTAGGTTTTTTTGTTCCGCTTGGCGTTACGCATCTCCTTTCGTCTTATATTATTTGCATTGCTACACGCAGTGACAAATAAGGAAACCTATTTTGCGAAAATATTTCCTTGAGAATTCAAGGCCCACAATAGGAATATGAAAGTAAAACTGATGTCTTGCTTAACATTAAATTTACGCAAATCGGCGAGCGGCGAATGGCATTGATAGTGCGTTGCGCATCGAGACCTCAAGGACATCAATATAAAAGGTAAAAATGTATAGATTAACTTTACTAATAATTAAAATTACTGGATTCTCGGGTTGAACCGAGTCCGAGATTATTAGCGTCCCGACGTTTCGGCTGGCATATTTTGTAGCCAATTTCAAAAGAAGATGATAATTATAAAAACAAAATTTAAAGAAATGAAGCATGAATGGCTTTGTTCGAAAATTTCAGAAGGTAAAACCTATCTATCTATATACAGGGTGTTTCAATTTTCATGCGCGCGCCTTCGTATCTCAGGAATTAAAAACTGGATCAACTTCAAATTTAGGTGATCAACTTGTTACACTTGCTTCTATGTTTTGAGGTACCAGCGCCACTCGTGCAATGCAGAAAACACGATTGACTGAAGTCGATTGGCATCTTGTTTATTAGAAAAGGTGTCTTTTGATTTTGGGCTATTATGTTTCTCTTTTCAACACTCGCACCGAGTATTCCAGCATGAAGCTGACTGTCATGTGTGTATATTGTAGGGCGGGTAAATCAGTAAGTATCCCTCAAGAGATGGCGATATGTCCAGCTCGCAGACAAATTCTGTCCCAGTTATATAGGTACAAAACACGGTACGGTGATTATACCAAAGGATTTGTGCCTAGACTGCCTCGCACTGAGGCCACCACTAAGCAGCTGCATGTCTTAAATCTGCAAATGTTGCTTTGCAATAGTTTGTCCTATGTATTTTTGCAGTACACTGTACTCTCACGAGATGGCGGTACGTCCAGCTCGCGGACAAATTCTGCCTCGGCTATATAGGTACACGATGCTCCACGGTAGGTAAACCAAAAAGGATTGTGCCCCGCACAGACGCCAGCACATGGCTTGCAAATTGTTGCTCATCAATTTGTGTATCGATATATACAATACACCCCATGGAATTTTGTTAGTACAACCATCTCTCACGAGATGGCGGTATGTCCAGCTCGCGGACAAATCCTGCCTCGGTTATATAGAGGTACACGATGCTCCACGGTGGGTAAACCAAAAAGGATTGTGCCACGCACAGACGCCAGCACATGGCTTGCTTATATGCAAATGTTGCGCATCAATATTTGTGTATCGAAATACGTACTACCCATGGATTTTTGTAGTACACCGTATACTCACGAGATGGCGGATTCTCCAGCTCGCAGACATATTCTGCCTCGGTTATATATAGGTACACGATGCTTCGAAGCCCATACTCACGATGGGTAACCATTTGATGCCTCGCACAGACGCCCACCAGCTATTAATGGCTTCAATACAAAAGTTGCCCTGTGTGTCGATGGGTGTGTATGTATGGTATACCCATGATTTTTGTTGCACACCGAATCTCACGAGCTGGCACCTTACACCACACGCTGCTCGAGAGTACTGTGTGGTAGGTAGTAACCTACGGATTTGGCCCTCGTGTAGGTGCCAAGCACCACGAGGCTGCAAATACACACGATGCTCTGCAAATGTGGATCATGGGTATATATACACACACACACAACACACCCCATGGAATTTTGTAGTACACCAAGTACTCGCGAGATGGCGTTATGCCCAGCTTGCAGACAAATTCTGCCCCAGTTAAACCTAGGGTACACTAGGGTAACACATACAGTGGATAAACCTTTGGAGAGGGCGATATATGCCCAAACTCGCAGACAGAATTTATGTCTCGATGGTAAAGCTGGCTAGCAAACGGTTGGGACTGCAAACGCATTCGCGGTAGCTCCAGGACCAAGCCCTGGACTCGCATCGACGTCACCACTAATGCGCCAATGACGGTCCTTCCTGAATTTAGGAGGACATAGTAGTGACCCCTATTGCCTGCTAGAATGTAATTCCGACAATGCAACGGAGTTATTGAAGAACGTATGGATTTGCTGTGGTAGTTATACATTTTGGGCAAACATATGCCGGCGATTTAGAAAGTGGCGCCACCTTTCGGACAAACATAAAACTATCTTTCTAGAATTATGAAGTTATATTTTACTGTTTTATTCTAACTATACTTAGGTAAGCTCCCTTATGGGCGGTACTAAAAAATATCAGCTAATAATTAAGGTGTACACATTGAAACAGACGTTTGTCGTTGCCACATATTTTTCTTATTGTAAAGCCTTAGCATACTTCTCGTGCGGATGGAATTTGAAAATTAAATTTTTTAACTCACCATGTTGTAGGATTGTTTTAAACATTTGCATCCATATCCATTCTTCTTCACCTTATACGGTCAACGATATATTCACAAAAGCACAAAAGTCCGAAGTCCAAGGACAACTCAATTTAAAAATACAAATTGCCCAACGACTTCGGTCGGTCGTGTCTTCAGATCGTTGATTACACGGATTATCCATTTGAGATATCGTCGTTGTGGCGATTATTATGTGTGTGTGGCGAGTTGTTGTTGCCGTTGTCGTGGTGGTCGTTATGGTACTGCTGGTATTGGTTATCTGCATCGACTGTATCCCTAGTAGCATTAAATGTCCAATGGACGTCCAGACAAGGTCCGAATCATCCAGGGACGTCCACGGACGTCATATGACATCCGAAGGGAACGTAAGTTTTATTAATTCCGTTGTGGATGTCATATGGACATCCTAATGGGGCATACATTTTATTACGTTCATTATGGATATACAATGTATATCCTGAAAGGACATATGGACATCATAAAGGGACATACATTTATTACGTTCATTATGGATGTACATTGTACAATGGATATCCTGAAAGGATATATGGACATCATAAAGGGACGTACATCTATTACGGTCATTATGGATGTACAATAGATATCCTGAAAGGATATATGGACATCATAAAGGGACGTACATTTATTACGTTCATTATGGATGTACATTGTACAATGGATATCCTGAAAGGATATATGGACATCATAAAGGGACGTACATTTATTACGTTCATTATGGATGTGCTATGGATATCCAGAAAGGACGTAAATTTTATTAAGCCATATGTCCATATTGTCCATGGATATTTGTGTACATCCATAGAACGTCCCAATATATACATTCAATGGAATATCCCAATGTGTACGTTCAATCGACATCCATGGGACTACATCGTACTACTAGAGGACGTCCATAGGGTGTTCTGAAAGAACGTCCATCTGCGATTTTCTTCGAATGTCTTTTGAATATTTTTTTCGGACGTACTATGGATCTCCAATATATGTTCCAAGTTGTGACACCTGTAACATAATTGTACGTCCATAGGATGTCCACGGATATTTGTGTACATCCATAGGACGTCCTGTATGTCCCAATGTGTACGTTCAATGGGCGTTCATAGGAGTACATCGTGCGACTATGCAGTATGCAGTAAGATCATTTTAATGGAAAACCTGTACAGAGTGATTCCTCATAGTGAGTTATGCAAACAAGCTTTAAATGAAGGTTTTTTATATTTGTTTAGAGATTATTTTCCTGACTTAAAAAATATTTAATTTGTGTATGTTTTTTTTAAATCACCTAATTAAAAAAAACAGCTGCCGGTTGATATTTAAAATTTAATCGTAGTCGTCCATGAAAATATATATTTTTTTAATGTTACAATTGATTTAATAAGACGCTGCCATACGAAAAAAAGGTTAAAATTCGATATAACGGAAATGTGTTAGGGAAACGGGGTTGTCACGGTAACAGTTGTCATGGTTACCAGTATCTGACAGCACCCTTCCCAAGGTGGGGAAATGATTGGTTGCAGAGTTAGGTACTCCAGAATAACGGAAATGTGATTTAGAAAAACTGTTGCTATGGAAACAATTGTCAAGGTTATCATTACATAATGGTACTTTTCCCATGGTGGGGACTCGCTTAGTTAAGGAGATAGGTACTCCAGAATATAATATTTGATTTAACGAAAATGTGTTAGGGAAATGAGGTTGCCACGGTAACAATTGTCATGGTTACCAGTATCTGACAGTACCATTCCCAAGGTGGGGAAATGATTGGTTGCAGAGTTAGGTACTTCAAAATAACGGAAATGTGATTTAGAAAAACTGTTGCTATGGAAACAATTGTCAAGGTTATCATTACATAATGGTACTTTTCCCATGGTGGGGACTCGCTTAGTTAAGGAGATAGGTACTCCAGAATATAATATTCGATTTAACGGAAATGTGTTAGGGAAATGAGGTTACCACGGTAACAATTGTCATGGTTACCAGTATCTGACAGTACCATTCCCAAGGTGGGCAAATGATTGGTTGAAGAGTTAGGTACTTCAAAATAACGGAAATGTGATTTAGAAAAAGTGTTGCTATGGAAACAATTGTCAAGGTTATCATTACATATTGGTACTTTTCCCATGGTGGGCACTCGCTTAGTTAAGGAGATAGGTACTCCAGAATAGCGGAAATGGTTTACGAAAATGTGGTTGCTGCGTTTAAACAATTGTCAAGGTTACCAATAGCTAATGGTACTACTTCCATGATGGGTACTAGCTTAGTTAGGGAGATAGGTACTCCAGAATAGTGGAGGTACTCCACAATAGTGGAGAATTACTAAAAACCAGTTACCACGGCAATGCTTACTATTGTAGTTTGAAAAGTTTAAAAGGTTTAAAACAAAAAATACAAATATTAAATCATTATATAACATAACCATGTTGGCACACCTAACCTAACGTCACGAAATCCGTATAAAGACGTTGTAATTTAATCATTTTAATATGTCATTCAATAACATAACCAAATTTCGAACCGTCGATCGGAGGCGCATTGTGAAGGAATTCTAAAAACGTTACCTTATTTCTTGATGTATTCCATGGGAAAAGTACCATTATATAATGGTACTTTCCCATTTTATATGACTGATGGTCGAGATGGTAGCGTAACTGCCTCTCATCCAAAAGTCCCGGGTTCGAATCCCGGTCGTGGCAATGGAAAATACTGTGAGAGGGATTTTTCCATTATACACAGATATTGGATGTGTGTCCCTTGTCTTTAAATGTGTAGCCCCCTCCCGCACAAGGCTCTTCTAGAGCCTTCTGGGTTAAAGGGGATGGTAATTACATGTGGTGTATTTATTTATTATAATGATAACTTTGAGAATTGTTTCCATAGCAACACTTTTTTCTAAACATCTCCGTTATTCTGGAGTACCTAACCGATGTATTTATTTCAAAAAAGGAACATTTTACTTAAAAATGCATTTTTAATAAAAAAAGAAATCCGGATATGTTTAACAGCTTTTATTTAAATTTAAGTACATATCTCCTTAACTAAGCGAGTCCCCACCATGGGAAAAGTACCATTATGTAATGATAACCTTGACAATTGTTTCCATAGCAACAGTTTTTCTAAATCACATTTCCGTTATTCTGGAGTACCTAACTCTGCAACCAATCATTTCCCCACCTTGGGAATGGTACTGTCAGATACTGGTAACCATGACAATTGTTACCGTGGTAACCTCATTTCCCTAACACATTTCCGTTAAATCGAATTTGAGCCGAAAAAAATGTAGTCGTCCATGACAAAACTTGTCGTTACTTCCGCTTCATGGACTGCGTTTTTTTAAATATCAGTTTTTCTTAAATTAACATGAAAAAATAACGTTTTCAAATTACATATTTTAGAAATAGCAAAAAGAAGCTTTAACTAAATGTACAAGAATTGCTTAAACTTGTATACGGTTTTAAGTCATTTTTTGAATGCATATTCATCTTTATTTTTATCGTCAAAAATAAAGTTCGTATCCAACATGACAGTCCAAATAGGGTAAACAACTTTAAACATTATCAACTTTCCGGTGAATGTTTAAATGCACCACAGCCAAAACAGTTTGTCAAGGCGATGAACTAGGTACGCAGTTTTACACTTGAAACAACCAAATACTGTCTTCGTAAGTAATTTCTAGGTCTGCTTCAAGTTCAAGAGCACACCAAGGAAATACGTCGCTGGCTAAACTATACCAGTATTCAATTGTGAAAGATATAGACAAACAAAGTAATATATTACATGAAAAAATACACCTACTTAAAAAAACGTTTCAAACGATACAAGTCTTTTTTTAAAAAAGATCAAAATTTATTTAAAAATATATTTATATTGAAAAATATAAACGTGAATGTTTATTAAGTAATCTAAAAAAAATATCACTAATGTTGAAACTTAATTTATAAAACTTATTGTACCATATCGGTTTACGCTCCTGATTTATGTTTCTAATCAAACGGTCACAAAAACCATTAATCGGGTAATTTTAATATTAATCAAGTCAATGTCCCCACGTTCAATTATGCAAAATAAAATACCGAATTCAATAATTTACATAATAGTAATATAAAAAACACATAATAAGAAAGAATTTTTACTTTATCAAGTCCAACGTCTACCGCATATAGAAGAACCATTTAACACGTCAACAATAAATAAATAATGAATAAATTTAAAAAACCTCGGTACCTAGCAATTTATTCTCCGCAGGAGTTTCATAATTTTATTATGTTGTTTCTGTCGGTCCTGAACTAAATGTTATTTTGGCATTTTCATGCAATCGCAAGTGTGTTTATAAAACTGTTTAAATTTAATGAAATATTTTTATTTGATTCTCGAAGGTAAACGTGCCTAAGAGTGGCGAAAAAATTCTGGCAACATAAACATTGATTTAATGCATGCATTTCTCTACAAATCATATTATTAAATACGTAGTTTCTCAAAGAAAAATACTAAATAAATGAATCAAATGTCTTTGTTAATAAAACCAGTTAATTTTTTTGGTCTTTTTGAGGCAGACTTGGCACCGCTCCTTTACGTAGCTAACCACATATTAACTTTGGCAAGCTGCTTTGCATACCTGATACAGCAACAATCCATCAACCTAGACATTATTAACTTCTCTAAAATATTTTGCAATTCGGTCTGATTTTTTTTATTTTTTACCTTGAAATTTGCTGACATTTCTTTATTCCAAATCTACAATTCTGCTTAATACCCGTATCTGCTTAACATGCCGACAAGCTGACTGAAATACTGAACAGATAATCATGGCATTGATGGGTAAAAATGTCTTTGGTTCAGATTTTTTGAAAAGGTAACGAAATTTGCATTTTGCCAATGTTTTCGGTTTCCATGTCTGACTTGGCTTGGAGCAGCCACGTGGAGTGGCTTAAATGTTCACCAGATTGTATCAATATTAGGTGCGAAAGTCGTTTTATCATCAAAAACTGTCAAATTATGTCCTGAAGGATTTTTGGATTCTACCCAGAGAGAGAGGCTACAACATTCTTCGCATATTCGTTTCAACTTTGCTAAATTAGAATTGCGTCGCATAATAAGTGATTAAAAAATGTTGCTTAATTTATTTCACAACAAACTGGATCCTTATTAATAAGCATGTTCTCATTTCAAATACCTCGAATAACCTCACCACGTAATATCACCTTTTATTTTGAGCTAGCTAAAACTAATATTCAGATGGAGTCAAAAAGTACCTAAACTTCGAACTAATTTTATAGTGGCTTGAACTTTCTTTTTCCTACCAATTCTTAAAGTAGAGAGTATCAACTTGAAATATTAAAAAGGAGCAGAAGTGTTTTTACCTCTAAGGGGATGAAAACCACCCCTAAAGTAAAAAAATCAATAGTTAACGAAGTGCTGAGAGTAAATTTATTTTAAAATCGAGGAAGATAATGAAAGAAGAGACGAATCAAATGCCATAAGCAGCAGTTCGATATCTCATTTCGTTTTGAAGATAGAGCCTTTTAAATCTATGAGCTATTGAATTTCGGTGCATCGTCACACAAAAAAATTTGTAACGGGAAGGAACTATCCTCGAAAATTCTCAAAAAATTCAAGGAGATAGAGAAAAGAGAGACGAATCGAATGTCATAAGGCGCAGTTCGATATCTCATTTCGTTTTGAAGATCTAGAGCCTTTTAAATCAACGTTATTAATTTTCGGTACATCGTCGCACAAAAAAATTTGTAACGGGAAGGAACTATCTTCGAAAATTCTCAAAAAATTCAAGGAGATAGAGAAAAGAGAGACAAATCGAATGCCATAAGGCGCAGTTCGATATCTCATTTCGTTTAAAGATCTAGAGCCTTTTAAATCAACGAGTTATTAATTTTCGGTACATCGTCACACAAAAAAATTTGTAACGGGAAGGAAATATCTTTGAAAATTCTCAAAAAATTCAAAGAGATAGAGAAAAGAGAGACGAATCGAATGCCATAAGCAGCAGAACGATATCTCTTTTCATTTTGAAGATAGAGCCTTTTAAATCTACGAGTTATTAATTTACATTATTACATCGTCACACAAAAAAATGTGTAACGGGAAGGAACTATCTTCGAAAATTCTCAAAAAATTCAGGAAGATAGAGAAAAGAGAGACGAATCGAATGCCATAAGCAGCAGAACGATATCTCTTTTCTGACTATTGATATCATTTGTTGAAAAACCATATTTAAAACATAATGGCAAAAACGCCCAAAGCTCTAACAATAAATCTTTAGCTATAAATGTAAGTGCATAGAAAAATACACTTTAAGATGCGCCATCTACTATTCGAATGCACAAGTTATGTATAATATCCATTTGCATTCTAATAGAATGGATTATCTTATACTTAATACTTATTTAATCTATATTGATGCTAATAATCAAAAGATCATTCGAATGGCCATTTGAAAGTTACTTGAATTATTTAGTTTTTAGGTTTCCCCTCGCTTTATCGCCGTTCACGTCATTCTACACCATTTTTATCTCAAAAGAAGGAGCACATTAGTTTTATGCGTATCCTAGATTTCAAACATTATGATAGTGCTGCTGGATTCGTAGTGCACGGTGCACGTAACCGTACCACCAACGAACAAAGAACAAACATAAATCGATGATAAGAGCATTCATAGTCAACTTAACATATGCCGTATACTATTAGAAATGGTTTATTTTTACTTCTTATCGTTATCGCTACATAATCGGTTACAAACGTACGTGATCGGATAATTTCGTAAATCGATTTAATCACAGATTCACAGATATTCGCGTAGAATGGAACGTCTGCAATTATTTTAGTTTTATGTGGTTTGCAGTTGAATGGTACTTTTATTTTTACTACGATTGCACCAGGATTGCAGCCACCTATATGCTATTCACATTGTATTTACATGAGGGGAGGCCTTGGAAAATCTGAATTCTGTTGGTATGAATGACTGTTTTAATTACTGAGGTTATGTTTAAAAGTCAAAAACATAACCACAAATTCAAATTGGTTCTACATAGTTGCCACACTGAGACCCTAAAGAAAGCACAGCAATGTCATCAATAAAAAATTTGGCAATTCAGCCAAAAATAAATGACGGTGACAATCAATTAAATCTGACACTTCAAAATTTTGTCAATAATAGACAACCCTGAGACAACCTAAGAAAAACATATCATAGCCTCCCCTCATGTAAATAAAATGTGAATAGCATATCTATGCCCCACTTGATTTATTATATCTTATCTGTTTGTTTATAAACTTGAACTTACGACGAAATCAGAAATCCACATGTAAAGTTGATACAACGATCATTTAAAAGCGACGATACTGTACCTGCTGGTACATTGTCAAATTAACTAAGAAAAATTTTGTTAGAGAGCTAGAAGAGCTCAAACAAGTTGTGATACCCCGTTCGCTCTTCATCATTGAACACAAGGCATACACTGCCGCAACATTCAATACCAGGGTTTTAAAGACTAACCAATTTAACTGTAACTAATCTAATATAAAGATTTAAAATTAAAATCAAACCTGTTAGTTAAGTTTGTTTCATATATATCCACATGTGAGGGTATTAGTTTTAATCTACTAAAAATTCCCTCCAGGTTCTACCACAAGCGGAACATCGTGATGAATTCGAGGAATCTTAGTGGAACTTGGCGTCCATCTACTTCAATAATTTTCCCTGCCTCTGTGCGAGTTGCAGCGTATCCAGCTGAAACAATAAAAATAACATGAAGGATAGTGTATTATATTTTGCGAACGATTATCTGCGTCAAATTATTAATTAGCTAAATATAACTTTAATCTAAGTTTACACCAGCTACGAGCTGTACATTTTCCTTCTCGTAACTTCTCAAGCAAATAAGAACAGGTTTCCTTATTTGTCACTGCGTGTAGCAATGCAAATAATAAGACGAAAGGAGATGCGTAACGCCAAGTGGAACAAAAAACCTAACCTAACCTAACCTCATTTTCAGCGAAAAAACCATGTATGTACCTTACTATGAACCACACATCTTCGCCTGAACGTTCCTGTTTTGAAGTCGGAGAACTCTAAACTGAAATAAGTTTTCCATGCTAACGCACCGTTTTTGCGAAAAAAATCCCGAAATTTCACTCTTTGGCACCAACATTTTGTATCACTAAAAACAACTCAATTCCATCCAATTTTTTCGGTGCATTCACACAGGGGGACGATCAGCGAGTAATACCCCTTTACCCATTACGAAAAAGTTTGCTTTCCACAAAAAAATCAAATTTTATCCACAAATAGGCTAAATTGGCTAAAATATTCGGAACTAAGCATAGACGTAATATAAGTCTATGGAACTAAGTCACGCGTCATAACCTCACAAACAATAAAATAACATAACCATGGAATATGGAAAACAAAACAGGAAGCGATGGACATGGGCGCATTCGAATGAAAAATAATGGATCATTCGATTATTGTATCGAGTGTTCGATCGATAAAATAATCGAATGAAAATCCGAGAGAATCTCAACCTTTCTTGATCTGGGGAGAGAACGGTGCCCAGCGATTAACAAAAGCCAAAGAGAATAAATATGATTAAGCGAAATCGAAGACAACCAAATAATTCAAGTAAACTTCAAATGCTTATTCGGTAATTAGCATCATTCGAATACAAAGTATCCGATTATTGAAATCGTCCGATTATGCCCGTCTTAAGCGCCATCTATCGTCTACTAGCTAAAGTGGATATGTAAAATTGGCGTGCAATCACTGCAATCATCCATAAGGACAAATGAACTAATTTACTACATAACCACAAATCTGGCAAGAGGCAAATTATCAAAGACAATACGAAACTAGACTTCATTACCTTTCTTTTCTTTCAGCAGTTTGAGTGCGAAATTTCCAGTGTTCGCAACGATATATGTTTGTTTTTACCAGCTTACCAAACGCGAGTACAAATTTGGGATAGTAGCCGCCAGGGAATTATTTTTAACAAAATAAAATGGCATTTATTCGTTTTGAACTTTTAGTTTTTCATCCTCCGTAGTAGATATTGTCAAGGGCTGGTTCTAAAGTTAGGTTTAAACCAAGTTCTGTTACATTGCACACGACGCGAAATAAACACAGTGAAACCCATTGATTCACTCTCAAAAACAGACTGGCAGTCAGCTCGCAATCGCAACACTCTCGCGCAACAAAATTTCTGGTGCGAAGTAGGTATCCACAACGCGAATCTAGTTTCCCGGGTCAGTTTAGCGCAATGGAACCGCAGCTTAATAATTGTAGAACAATTGCATTAAAAATAATATACAAAGAGACGTAAGACCAATGTTAAAACACTTGTCCCTATTAGTATTTCTATTTAAACTCATAAACTTCGTACCACACCGTCCACATGTTTTGCTTTTTGTCACTCTTAGACGCGTTATCATTACTGTAACGTCTTTTCTAACGCCAAACTATGTGACTCTGTTTGGGCGTTAAAACAGGTAACGTCTTTTGCTTTTTTTGGGTAGCTGGTTTGGAGAAGTTATCCAGGTTTCATGTATTAGTAATAAATAGAAAGTCCACAGTATAAATAAAATAGTTTATTTCTTCACACAAATAGTCGAGTATCGGAATATATCAGGTACAGGTAATCTCTTTACATATCATACATAAAATAATTTATGTCTTCAACAAACAGTCAAGTATCGGAAAGTACTAGGTATGTGTAATCTTTTTACAGGCTAGATATGTTATATATAATATAGTAATATAATAGGCGGAGTGTAATGTCAGAATGGTAAGCTATACAATATTATTATATAACATGCGGAGTGTAATGACGGAACGATAAACGGTTGCTTCAGCTTCACGTGCTGCGGTGTGGTACGGTACCTATTTACCGACGGCAGGACCAGCTCAACTCGCTGAAGGCCTACAGTCGTCAAATAGACCGACGGTGGCGGCGGAACAGACAGGTCGACTGACTACCGTACACCAGGAGGTCTAGCTCAGCACGCTACAAACCCCAAGGCACCAATAGACATTCGGCCGGGCGGCTACGTCGTTGGCTTCGGTATTCAACTAACCGTGGCCAAGCTCAGCACGCTTAAGACCCACTATCACCCAGCTCAGCTAGCTGTAGGTGACTGTCAGTGAAATACTGAATACATTAGCAGTTTTCGGCTTGGTGTTTATATCAAAATTGTGACCCTGGTTCGCGTGACGTATGGCTCTGTATTTGCCTACACATGAGAACGTCCGTTAAGTGGACATTTCACTAACTAATTTCGAATTTATTACACTCTGCATTGACGCGGTGGCTTTAATTTTGTGGCTGTCTATACTTAGCAGCTCTGGTTAAACGGATATTCTAGTAATGAATTTATAATTCATTACATTACAAATAGGAAAAGTAAACAAAATAGTTATCTTTCTATGATCGTGCAAAAAGTACTAACTTTTTGCACAATTTACAGCGGACAACAAATTTTTAAAGAAGCGTCTTCACTTTTTGCACAAATAACTATTATAAAACAAGTGCGTAAAGTGAGCTTTTTTACGAATGGGAATTATTGTGAATAAAGTATTTTATTCATTTATTCACAATGTTTCCATTGCCAGCTTATAAAACGTTGGGAAGCAGACAATAATTGATATCAACTTAACATGTGGATTTCTCATTCTGTCGTAAGCTCAACGTTATAATTAAACAGATAATGAGCAAGTCAATTGTCTTTGCTTTTCTCTTACCTATTTGTTTATAACCTTGAACTTACGACGGAATCAGAAATCCACATGTAAAGTTGAACTGCAATCATTTAAAAGCGACAATACTGTACATGCTGGTATATTGCCAAATTAACTGAGAGAAATTTAGTTAGTGAGCTAGAAGAGCTCAACCATGTTGTGAATCCCGATCTCTCTTCATCATTGAGCAAAAGGCATACACGGCCTACAACGCCAAACAGCCATAATATACAGATTGCGAAAGTACTCATCTTGACATAGGAAACCTCAAAATATACACGATGTGAAGTACCGCTGCCTAGAAACAAGTGCTTTACTACCCGTACATTTCCGTCTTTGGTCACCGTATGCTCGTCTCGAACTAAGGAAAATGCAGACACTTACGCTTGCATAAATCGTTCCTCACTTATTGACTACGCACGCAATGTAACTAAACAAAACTAAGCGGCAAATTTAAGTCCTATGTCAAGATGAGTGCTTTTGCAATCTGTATAATACTGGGAGACTAACCAATTTAACTGTAACTACTTTAATATAAAGATGTAAATTTAAATTCAAACCTGTTAGTCTGTTTCGTATATATCCGCGTGTGAGGTATTAGTTTCTATCTATTAAAAACTCACTCCAGGTTCTACCACAATTGGAACATCATGACGACTTAAGAGGAACCTTAATGGATCTTAGCTTCCACCTATTTCGATAATTGCACCTGCCTCTGTGCGAGTTGTAGCGTATCCAGCTGAAACAATAAAAGTACATGAAGGATAGTGTATTATAATTTTGTGAACGATTATCTGCTTCAAAACATTAATCAGCTAAATATAACTTTAATTTAAGTTTACAACAGCTACAAGGTAACTTCTTATGCAAATAAGAACAGGGTTCCTTAAGCAAATAAGAAAAGGTTTCCTTATTTGTCTCTGCGTGTAGCAATGCAAATAATATAAGATGAAAGGAGATGCGTAAGGCCAAGCGGAACAGAAAACAAACCTAACATCATTTTCAGCGAAGAACTATGTACCTTACTATGAACCACACATCTTCACCTGAACGTTCCTGTTTTGAAGTCGGAGAACTCTAAACTGAAATAAGTTAACCATGCAAACGCACCGTTTTTGCGAAAAAAAATCCCGAAATTTCACTCTTTGGCACCAACATTTTGTATCACTAAAAACAACTCAATTCCATCCAATTTTTTCGGTACATTCACACAGGGGGGACGATCAGCGAGTAATATCCCTTTTACCCATTACGAAAAAAATTTGCTTTCTACAAAAGAATCAAATTTTATCCACAAATAGCTAAAATACTCGAGTCACGCGTCATAACCTCACAATAATAAAATAACATAACCTTGGATTACGGAAAACAAAACAGGAAGCGATGGACATGGGCGCATTCGAATGAAAAATAATCGATCATTCGATTATTGTATCGAGTGTTCGATTGATAAAATAATCGAATGAAAATCGGAGAGAATCTCAACCTTTCTTGATCTGAGGAGAGAACGGTGCACAGGACTGCGTTCAGGAACGCTTACCGAGTACACACAGTGTACCTGTACTCGTTCAGAAATAGTAAAGTTACTCTTAGGTCAACTACCCTACAACGTTCAGAAATGGCTTAGTAAGTCGCCAAAAGTAAACCATGATCGCCGCGCTCCGGAGCCCAGCGATAATCGCCGCACATGCGTAGTATAAAAAGTGAATTAAGTTTGAAAGGCAAAAGCTATATCTTTGTTTGAAGTGAGGTTATATAGAAAATATTTTTTTATTAACAATTAACAATCTTTAACTTTTTCTTAAGTAAATGGGAAGCATGTTCTCAACATGGGTCAGATTTGTCTCCAAAATGTTGTGTTTTATAATTTTATAAGATTTGAATAATTTGATCGCCGTAACGCGTTCATAAACGAACATCGCCTCGGTACACTACGCAAAGTTTCATTGTTTACCATTACCCCGGTATTACTTTCTCTTTCTGAACGGGCTCCAGCGATTAACCAAAGCCAAAGAGAATAAATACGATTAAGCGAAATCGAAGTCAACCAAATAATTCAAGTAAACTTCAAAGGCTTATCCGGTAATTAGCATCATTCGGATACAAAGTATCCGATTATTGAAATTGTTCGATTATGCCCGTCTTAAGCGCCATCTATTGTCTACTAGCTAAAGTAGATATGTAAAATTGGCGTGCAATCACTGCAATCATCCATAAGGACAAATGAACTAATTTACTACATAACCACAAATCTGGCAAGAGGTAAATTATCAAAGACAATACGAAACTAGACGCTTCATTACCTTTCTTTTCTTTCAGCAGTTTGAGTACGAAATTTCCAGTGTTCGCAACGATATATGTTTGTATTCACCAGTTTACCAAACGCGAGCACAAATTTGGGATAGTGTAGCCGCCAGGGAATTATTTGTAACATAAAATAATATGGCTTTTAGTCGTTTTGAATTTTTAGTTTTCATCTTCCGTAGTAGATATTGTCAAGAGCTGGTTCTTAATTAGTGAATTGTGGACTTGGGCAAGAAGTGGCTATACCGAGTGTATAGTTATTCCTTGCCAAAGTCCACAATTTACTAATTTAGAACCAAATCTTGACATATTTATGTAACTATAAATTGTTCACAAAAATAATTAAGGAAATAAAAATTTGCAAATAGATTTATTTTTTCAAGTGGACACTCGAGAAGTTTGGTGAAAACAAAGTTGTTTCCTACAGTAAATTGATTGACGGCAGGTGGTCTCTCTAGTAATATCAAAGCTGTTTTTATGCACTGAACCGTGTTCGTTAACTGTTTCAAACCGCATTCAATTGTAACGTCAATGATTTGTGAGATCGATAAAATGAATAATTTCAAACACGATTCAAGTTCTACGTTTGGTTTAACCTAAAAGTGTTTTTCATTGCAAAAAGCAAAATTGACATTAAGGTTATTATGGAAATGGAACTGGGTATGTTACAGCTAATAATTACAAAATCGTAATTATTTGCACCGTTTTATTACTTGATATTTTAAATAATGGCGAAAATGTTATGAATTTAGGATATTAATACAGTCGAACGGTTATAACGAACGAATCGAAAAGTCCCGTCCGAAGTCCCTATTAAGCGCATGTATTTTTGATCGGCTATAACGAACTCGGATATAACGAACACTCGGTTATAACATACCGCATTTTTGGCCCGGCGGACCTCTAAACTCGGTTATAACGAACTAGTGAGTGGTTTGTTGACTCAATGTCGAACGAACGGCGAGCGACGAATTTGCAAACAAGTCTCTGCAAGTTACCTGCAATTAATCTTTTGTTTTAGTGGGTGCTAAATTGCGTGTTGAATTTGCATTTGAACAATGGCTAATGTTGACAAAGAATAGAAAATCTATTTCTTTGTCGGATAAGTTAAATATAATTCGCAAGCTGGAAAATGGCTGTGCAAATGCACAAATTTGCCGTGATCACGGTCTCTCTAAGTTGAAGCTGTTGTTTTGTCGATCTTTTATAACGAACGTTCGCATATAACGAACAGTTTTACGGGTCCCTTGGAGGTTCGCTATAGCCGAGTTCAACTGTATATTTATTCAAAGACCAAACGCATGTAAGGATGGATCGATCTAACAACTCATCTATTATTGTTTAAAACACATAAAAACTACAGGAGAGCTTGTAAATAAATAAACAATGCCATACAAACAAAACTGTCAATTTTTAGTTGTCAAATCACCATCAGTGATCTCCCCCCACACGAGATTGGTCGAACACGTCCCTATGTAATGTTTTGATAATATACCGGTATAAATATATAAAATTTTTTTTACAAGTACTGTCGACAAAAAAACACGACACGCAAAATGTAATTTTTGCAATAAAAAATATGTGACACATGTTGCTGGCATGAGAAAGCACATAAGTACCTGTCTGAAGTACCCTTCGAAAATAAGAAAACGATATGGTATTGCCAAAATTAGTAAATTTATTTCTTATTAAAACACTGATTAAAAATGACCATACATTATTGGTATTAAAATATTCGTACGGAAAAGACCAATCATATGTAATTATAATTAAAAAAACATAATTGACTTGTTGGCCTATGACCGTCAATAACGGCAGTCAATTGACAAAAAATAAATAACCGGCCATTTTATCAACACTAATTTTAAACAAGTCAAACTAATCAAAATCTTAAGAATATAAATGAAACTTCAGTTCAAAATTATAAACGAATCAAGCATTATTGTTAAAGAATACTGAGAAATAGATATATTTTATAATAATATACTGTGATAATAAATAAATTGATTACATAAAATTAAATAACTATATTTAACTTTTTTAAAATAAGGTGTAATTGTTATAGGTGTTCTAATATGCAATTTTTAACTTGTTTATTTTACGCACGATAGAAGAAAAATATGTTTTTATCAACTCTATTATTAAAACAGTTTATATTAACACAATCATGATATGCTGTTGTCATGATTGTATAATATATATTCACACGGCATAGAAAATACAAAATAAAGTAATTAAACTCGCATGGAGAAAGACTAACGCTCGACGTTACAAGTGATACTAAAAATTTTGCGGACAAATTGCTAGAGTGCCACACATAGTTCGCCGCCAGCATAGGCCAAGTTCTGGCTATTTGTATTATGCTTTTACTCGATGGTTGGAGTATTAGTGCGTGCCCAATTTGATGCTATCAAATATCATAGGGTGAAACAGTAACTACAATTTACCGATTAAATATTTAGCAAGACAAAGGCTGATTTAAAATGGATGCTCCCCATTGGGATCTCGAAATCCATTAGAGTC
The DNA here is from genome assembly GCA_963680705.1 of Rhagium mordax. Lineage (NCBI taxonomy): Eukaryota > Metazoa > Arthropoda > Insecta > Coleoptera > Cerambycidae > Rhagium > Rhagium mordax. The sequence goes on along the minus strand of OY796662.1, from coordinate 5,144,573 downwards.
CATAGAGATTCGGTTAAATGAGGACAAGATTGCACAAAAGAGTTATTTATAATTTCCTTATGTCATATTATTGGTGAACAACCAAGTTGAATCAGCCTGTATACTAGTCAAATCAGTATTAAGGAAAGCCATAATACCTCCAGAGGGCACAGCATCCTGCACACGTACAGCATCGTCGCTTTTAAATGATAGTGATATCAACTTAACAAATGGATTTCTGATTCTGTCGTAAGCCCAATGTTATAATTAAACAGATGATGAGCAAGTCAATTGTCCTTGATTTGCTCTTACCTGTTTGTTTCTAACCTTGAACTAACGACAGAATCAGAAATCCACATGTAAAGTTGATACCGCGATCATTTAAAAGCGACAATACTGTACATACTGGTATATTGTCAAATTAACTGAGAGAAATTTAGTTCGAGAGCTAGAAGAGCTCAAACAAGTTGTGATACCCCGTTCTCTCTTCATCATTGGACCCAAGGCATACACGGCCTACAACGCCAAACAGCCACAACATATAATACCGGGGTATTAAAGACTAACCAATTTAACTGTAACTACTCTAAAGATAAAGATGTAAATTTAAAATCAAACCTGTTAATTTGTTTCATACATATCCGCATGTGAGGTATTAGTTTCTATCTATTACAAACTCAGGTTGTACCACAATCGGAACATCATGATGACTTAGTGGAACTTAGCGTCCACCTACTTCGATAATTGTACCTGCCTCTGTGCGAGTTGTAGTGTATCCAGCTGAAAATAAAAGTAACATGAAGGATATAGTGTATTATATTTTGTGAACGATTATCTGCTTCAAATCATTATCAATTAAATATATCTTTAATCTAAGTTTACACCAGTTACATACCCTCTTAAGCAAATAAGAACAGGTTTCCTTATTTGTCTCTCCGTGTAGCAATGCAAATATTATAAGATGGAAGATGCGTAACGCTAAGCGAAAAAACTATGTACCTTATTACACAATTACACATCTTGGCCTGAAAGTTGCTGTTTTGAAATCGGAGAACTCGAAACTGAAATAAGTTTTCAATGCAAACGCACCGTTTTTGAAAAAAAAAAAAAAAATCCTGAAACTCTACGCTTTGGCACCAACATTCTGTGTTATTAAAAACAACTCACTTCCATCCAATTTTCTTTGTGCATCCACACAGGGGGACATTCACCGGCTAATACCCCTTCCATTACGAAAGAGTTTGATTTTCCACAGAAATATCAAATTTTATCATAACCTAAAATACTCGGATCAGCTGTCATGTGTCATGTGTCGTAATGGCCATTGAATTAGAAATTAAAACAACCAATGAGTAAACTTCCACTGATCATTCGATTATTAGCATCATTCGAATACAAAGTGTCCAATATCCGATTATTGAAATAATTCGATTATGCCCGTCTTGAGCGCCATCTACTGTCTACTAGCTAAAGTGGATATGTAAAGTTGGTGTGCAAATATCCATAAGGACAAATGAACTATCCGACAAATAACCATACACATAATACAATACAGGGTGTCCCTAAACTACGTTCGGAAAATTCGGGTGGTGATTGCATGCGCGAAAATATGAAGAAATGTTCCTATGGACAAGGACATGGGTCCGCAAATGGCTCCTAAGTGAGCTACGGCCCCCTGAAGTTGGCGCCTCCATTTTTGAGCTTTAATTTAAATTCAACAGAAGAAGCACCATCAACAACTAACTACTGCTTTGAATTATTAATAATAAAATTGACAGAAGTCTATCAGATTTTGACAGGTGCCCACTAGATTTTAATTAATTACCTATCTTCAAAATCTACCTGCACGTAAGTTAAACACCGTTTTACATAATCCCATTTTTCTAGAAAACGGTGCGCGTCCTACGGCTCTCCAACAAGGGGATCTTTCTTACGTAAAATTGTTCAGGAAATTCATTTCCGATATCAAAAATGCAGGAAAATGACAAACAAAAAAATTGGTGGGAAAAATATAGGTGCCCCCTCCAGTTTAGTACGCCTCTGGTTAATATTTTCTATTGTTGACAATGCAGATTCATAACCCTTACTAACGGTAGATAGCATGCCAAATTTTATGTCAGTAGCTCAAAGAGTTCCTGAGATATTTAAAAAAAAAACTCATTTGGGGCGCCAACTTCAGGGGGCCGTAGCGGACCCATGTCCATAGGAACATTTCTTCTCGCGCATGCAATGACCTCCCGAATTTTCCGAACGTAGTTTAGGGACACCCTGTATAAATAAACCATCAGCAGTTTGACCACTGTTTCAGTGATGGTGATGGGCCTCTAGATAGCGAAGCGAAATCTAACTACAACCAAATACATAATTTTAAAGAAACTTCAAATGATCGTTCGATTAATAGCACCATTCGGATACCAAGTATCTTATTGAAATCATTCGATTATGCCCATCTTGAACGCCATCTACTAGTTACTAGTTAAAGTCGATATGTAAAGTTGGTGTGCAATCATCCATAAAGACAAATGACCAAATGAACTAATTTACTACATAACCACAAATCTGGCAAATATAACCAAACATTTCGGAACACTCAAACATGAATGAAATATTGCCATGGTTCATGAACCTTTCGCTAATCATGAAAGTACAAAACTTTTGTGCTCTTAAAAATATTACGAAACTCAAAACAATCTGGCTATTAGCTGTGATAGTGGCAATTTTAAATAACAACAGTGCGAGTTCTACGGTTTCATTAGCATATTATTATTATGAAGGTTTAAGCTGGATTCATAGTGAATATAACATAAGCCGTATGCTATATCGATAAGACGTAATTTTAAGAAAATGCATTCATAGTCTTCGTGACGTTAAGAGTTGGCACATGCGCAGAGAGCTGTTAGAAATCTTAAATTCTAACGATCTGTGAACTTAACCTTATTGTTCTCTATTGTTTTGTTGCATTTCAAGTTTGAATTTTGATGATTTTTAAAAATAAAAGTGTACCATCCAATTGCAAACCACATAAAACTAAAATAACGCAGGACGCAGGCGTTCCATTCTAGACGAATATCTGCGATAAAATCTATTTACGAAATTATCTGATCACATACGTTTACCATCGATTACGTAGCGATAACATAAGAAATAAAAATCAATCATTTCTTACAGCATACGGCTTCTGTTATGGCGATTATGAATGCTCTAATCGATTTACGTAAGTTTATTTGGTAAATGTTGAGATAACGGAATCTCCGATTTTCGGAATTTTTTTGCTTTTAACATACGTAGTTTTGTCTCCTGAACAATAAATTCTAAAAAAAAATCGCCGCTCGTCAACAGTTTTCGAGATATTTGGCCCCAAAGTCACTGAAAGTCGTATTTCTCCACTGCCATATTCACTTATTCTCACCAAATTTTTCATTTTATGGTTATGAACACCTCTAATACAGACTTATTTAAACACTTTTGAATAGTTTCAACACATTTATTCCAATCAATAACTATTTTTTGAACCTTCGTATAAAAGCCATGAAAACATAACCTGCTAAAATTTCAAACAACACTAAGATCATTCGAGGTTATGATAGTGCCGTAGGGTACAGTATAAAACGAATATGTTCCTTCTTTGATATAAAAATATACTGCACCCGCCCGCCCGGGGGCGGGCGGGTGCAGTATATTTTTATACCAAAGAAGGAACATATTCGTTTTATTCGCGGAACTTGTAATGTTTGAAATCTAGAATACGCATAAAACTAATATGTTCCTTCTTTGAGATAAAACGATAAAAATATATTGCAATATATTTTTATATCAAAGAAGGAACATATTCGTTTTATACCGTACCCTAGATCTTACGGCACTATCATAACCTCGAATGATCTTAGTGTTGTTTGAAATTTTAGGTTATGTTTTCATGGCTTTTTTAAGAAGGTTCAAAAAATGAAATTATTTAAAAGTGTTTAAATAAGTCTGTATTAGAGGTGTTCATAAGCATAAAATGAAAAATTTGGTGAAAATAAGTGATTATGGCAGTGGGGAAATACGACTTTCAGAGACTTTGGGGCCAAATATCTCGAAAACTGTTGAGCGGCGATTTTTTTTAGAATTTATTGTTCAGGAGACAAAACTATGTATGTTAAAAGCAAAAAAATTCCGAAAATCGGAGATTCCGTTATCTCAACATTTACCGTTTATTTAATATTAATATAGCAAATTTACTTTCCAAATAGATTAATTGGCGTGGAAAATACTAACACGCTTTTAAGTCTGGTGCTACAAATTCGGCGAAGACTGGTCGTTCTTCCACGGTGTATATCACACATCTGTATTTCCTGTGCTGTGCTACTTCTTTATAAAGGGTGAAGCAGCTCTATCTATGTAACTAGGAATATTAAACGATAGATTTTAATGTTAAACTATTTGCACCCAAGAAGTTTTTGATGCAATATCATGATTTTGTTTTAAACAGGTATTTTTATAGTAAAGCGAAATTAAAAGAAAAAAATGTATGTCAATGCCCTGCATCTCAAAAATGAGGCGTCTCTATGACAGGTTTATTGGGACTTTTCTTCTTAACAGAAGGTCTACTATGAAGTGACGAAGTCCTGAAAAACCGACTCACCCTACATACACAAAGTGGTCTATTGAAAAGCAAACTTGCTGTGTAAAGAAAATTAATAAACAAACGTTTGCTATTATGATTTATTAATATTTGAAAATAACTGACCTGGTACAGTAACAGTATCTTTGTTAAATTGAATGAATTTCTGTTATTTTTTGTCCGGTCCTTTAAGCCTTAAATGGTTCAACCAAATCCACATCAGCATCCCGTATAACATTCTCCATTTCTGCTGGTATTTGTCATGATTTGGCTTTCTCCCAAGCAGTGTAAAAATTTTATACCAAGTCCACGCGTCTATCCACAAGATGGGGTTTCATTTTAAATGATTTCTGTAACTCTGCCAAGGACATGTTCGGCAGGCGTGGTTATTTTTGGTAGTCCCTTTCTTGTAAAAACTGAAAAGCAAATTACAGAAGTTAAACAAAATTCCGTTGATGAAATTTTCACATCTGATTGTATCAGAAACAAATTTGCACTTACGTTAATGACATTGGTGCAGTCTCTAAAATGAAAGTCATTTTCAGGGCACGGCTCAACTAACATCAATAAAATAGCAGTGTTTGTTGTGCCAGAGGATATTATACTCTGACAGATCGGCATGAATTAAATTCGCTTTCCCGTCCATAGTTTTCATTACCTCTCCTATCTGTAAGTGTAAGTGTAAGACGACAACCTTTATTACAATCTGCTTAACAAAAGTTGCAACAACTACGACTACATGTAAAACAGGTTAATAAATTACCTCGTCATAAGCCATGATTGAGGCCACGATGCTATAATAAATATTCCACATTCCACATCCTTCAATTTTATGTACCTTATTTTGAACCACATATTTTGGTCTGATATTTTCACAAGTTCCTGTTTTGGAGTCGGAGAATTCCAAACTAAAAGAAGTTTTCCATGCAAACGCAGTTTTTGCAAAAAAAATCCTGAAATTTCGCCCTTCGGTACCAATCTAAAAACAACTCAATTTCATCCAATTTTCATGGTGCACTCACATGGGGGGGACGTTCAGCGAGTAATACCCCTTTTATTCATTACGAAAAAGTTTGTTTCACCACAGAAAAATCAAATTTTATTATATACATATGGCTAAAATTAAAATACTTGGATCAAGGATCAACTGCAACTGACAACTGACGTCAACTGTCATGCACAAACACAGAATCATATAATAGAATAGAATGTGTCATAACATAACCACAACTGAGAAAAAAGGCGGTCGCGGGAGGAATGAATGGTTCCTACGATGGCGCACCTAGCGGCTGGATTTTAAAGGTGAAACCAACGTTGCCAAGTGTACAGAACGTTTTACCCGAAATTTAACTGAACTTATTCTTTCTTTACACGCAGTTTGTCAGTGGTGTAATCGGCCTAGCGGAAACGAGCTCGGCTGGCAAGCAGAAAGTTCCGGGTTCAAATCCTACATGTTCTATTTTAATTAGATTAAAGGAATTTTTTTTAATTAGATTAAAGGAATTTTTTTTTTATTAAGAGGTCTATGGCGAGTTAGAAGCCGGAGGCGATAGCCGGAAGCAGGTTAGATATGTGTGTTATTCCCCTGATAAAGGAATTTTTTTTTACTGTTCACTTTGGCGGAAAGACAAGTAAGTAGGCAACATACCAGACAGCGCGCCGTCTTGGCGCATGCGCTGTCATGGATCGGCTTCCTGCAATTACCGCCGTCTCTGCCCACACGCCGAATTTTCCTCGCCCTGCTGCTCATTGAGGCAACCTGTACAAAGTCTATAAGCCTTGACGTCACACAGTCACTTTCCTGTCATCTGTCAAATGGTTGACAGAAAACCTTAAGGACGTTTCGATTCATTGCTGAAAATGGAAGTAGATGGTTAATCACCACCATACTTCGGTTACCGAAAAAGTACATGTATGAAAACAAACAAACCTAACAAAGGCGAGTTTGGTAATTATTAGAACTTCGCTTTATTGTAGTATTTTTATTATTTATTATGCCTACCCCTATGTTTTTATAAATGTATATTTATTTTATAAGAGAAACTTTATTGTCAATATGTCAATCTAAAACATAAAAGTCGAGACTACAAGTATAAAATTTCAATTTTCTGGTCTTAAACATTCAGTATTTGGTTAACCCTTTTACTGTTCGTGAGGAAATAATATTCGTTTTAAATTTAAAATTGGAATCTAAATTAGTACTTTTTTATCTTTGTCGTTAACGTTTTTACTTTTTATTACTCACCAAGTACGTAGTTTCGAAAAAACGCGTTGATTAAACCCACCGACAAATTTTCTTAAAAAAGCACAAACTTCAAAATTCTACAACATGCAGTTTTATGTCAGTGAGTGGCGTCATAGAGACACAAAAAACTTAAAGCGGTAAAACCAGAGACCATAGTCATATTCTTTTCAGCTGCCCCGGTGCCCAGGGCACCAATTTTTGTATTCTTTTGACTGCCCCAGTGACGTAATGCTTCACCAGGGTTATCTCCCCTACCTTCCCAAGCCTAACCAGCTCTGTAGTTGGGTATGCTTGGGTCAACTTCTATGCTTGGCAATTTAAATGATAACAATAAGTTAACATATGAAATTATAGTACAGGTTACGTTATGGGTTATAAATTTCATTAAAAACAAAACAAAACCAAAAATATTAATCTTGAAATTAATGGCATCGGGCACTCGGGCAGATGAATAGAATACTTTGAATTTGGCACTTTTTGTGACGTCAAAATGACGTATTTTACCACCTCCAACTGCCCTAAACAACTGCATTTAGGTAAAGATGGGCAGCCGAAAAGAATTTGACTATGGAGTATGTCTCTGGGTAAAACACTCGTTCGTAGGCAACCAGCATTGCAACATCATGTACAATTGGTTATATAAACTCCAATTATAGTGTAAACATTAATTAAAAAATCTAATAAATTGTTTTATTGCAGTTTTATCAATAATAAAATCTTAATAACAATAAATTTAATACAACAAATATAGGTGCTATAAAATAAAACATTCTAATTTAATTCTTCTACGATTAAAACCTCACGCATGAAAAAGGATATTTAATATAAAAAACTGATAACATTATGGAACAAAAAATGTTTCTATCAATTTACGAGAAGCGCATGGCATGTTAATGTCCTTTTAGTAGCGTTAAATTTCACAAAAAGTCACCACGAGTTCCAAGATCCTGAAATCGCGCTCAAATTTCCGGGGTGACTTTAACTATAAGCAAAAATTTGTGCGTACCACACCCCTAGATTTATTTATTTACAAAATATTGTTTGTCGGTCGTTTCTGTGTTATTTTAATTTGTAAAATAAGATGTCGTGCAATTTTTTACCCCCGCGAATAATGGATATGAATAAAAATTCTGATACGCTCTCTGAAGTGTCCGAAAGTGGCACGACGACTTCTGGATGGAACTCTAACTGGGATTCGAAAGAGGAATTAAGGGATTTTGTCACAAAACTTGGACTAAAGGATGTTTCAGATTTATATCAGGATCGATTCAGGGTCGACAGGAAAAAACTGGAACAAATGCTTACAGGTCAGTGCCTATAAACCAAAATTATTCTGAATAATTTAATAATAATATTTCAATATTTGTCGCTTGAACGTGGCGGACATACTCGGTGGAGAGAATAGTGAATTATATATATTATTTTGTACATATGTTTTTTTTTCTGGTTCAAGCCCAATATCTAAACCATAAATCACAATTGTTTTTTATACTGGGCTAAAATGGTCGAGTATTTATTACTGTAAAGCAGAATAAAGTGGTTTAGAAGGAAAAGTCAAGTTGACGAGTTTAACTGATAGATGGCGTGTAGATAGTTTATGTGAAATTCGGAATAAGTGAAACCCTCCCTTTCTCTGGTGAAACCTTGGTGAAAAATACAAATATATATGTTGAATTTTTCCTTTTCACCAACAGTGACATAAAATACTTCTTTCGGTTTGAAGACAACAAAAACGTCTTTCTAGAATTCCTAGACAAAATTAACAAGTAGTAATTATCACTGATGCTCGAGAATAAGCTCACAAGCGGCTGTCACCAAAGAACCTCTAGTTTAGGTTCCGGTCTTGGTAGTAGAATTTGTACGAGAAATTAAACTATACGCGGATATTGAGTGTGTGTCCGTCGTCTTTAAATATATAACCTGTAAAGTAATTTTAGGGGTACGCAGAGGTCAGATATATAGGTACTTGCGACCCTCAATAATAATAAACGACTATGGAAACATAGGTCCAAAGTACAAAGTTTCAAAAAATACACTAATATCCAATAAGTATCTCGTTAAAAAAAAGAAAAACAAATTTAAACGAAATTCAATTTTCGATGCTTATTTGTTTATCTTTCAAAAATAGGTATAATTTTTTGTTACGCACCCATATATCTTCAGTTATTTAAGCATAATATACGTAACTTCAATCTTCTCGAAAATACTGTATCCTCTCATTTTATGAAGCGATAGGTGTTTGTACAAGGCGATATCCAATAAAAAATGAGCCGTTTTAAAGAGTATATCTCTCTTTAGCTACTGATGTGATTTCTATAATGGTTTACATATTCTGTTCTGACTAATACTCGACTCGTGTTAATAATTTTTATTTTCCAGGTGACAATGACGCTCTTATTCCAGCTGATGTATTTTTCGCCAAAATTATGGAAGATACTGACACTTATATCACTTGGCCGAATAAACTTAAAATTGGTGCAAAATCTAAGAAAGGTAAAATAACAAAAATAATCTAATTCAAATCTTCCGTATCAATTTATTTTATAATTTATAAACTAGAAAATATATGTAACATACAAATCAAGGGTGTTTGTTTATATGCACTTACAGACCCCCATGTCAGAATAGCAGGTAGACCGGAGGATGTACAGGCTGCCAAGGAAAGAATTATGACCATTTTGGACACCAGGGTATATAAACACTTTTTATTCTTATTAAACCAATTTAAAAAATTTAAATTCTTCACAGTGTAATCGTGTAACGATGAAGATGGATGTGAGTTATACGGACCATTCCCACATAATTGGCAAAGGTGGTTTAAGTATAAAACGTGTAATGGAGGAAACTCAATGCCACGTGCACTTTCCCGACTCCAATCGTTCCAACCCCACAGAGAAAAGCAACCAGGTCTCCATATCGGGCGATATTGAGGGAGTGGAATGTGCAAGAAGCCGTGTTAGAGTAAGCAAAAAATTAATGAATAATAATAATTATTATTAAATATGTTCCCGTTGAATAATTTTTTATTTAGTGGTGAATAATTATCATCGTATAATTTTTAGGAGTTAATTCCACTGATTTTTGGATTTGAGCTGCCTATAATGTCACAAAATGTCGATGCTTCGTGCCCGTACGTCGGCAAAATCCAGGAACAATACAAAGTACAAGTTATGTTCAAGACTCGTCCTAAACTACATGCCACTTTGGTGCTGGTTAAGGGGGTCGAGTGGGAGGTAGACCAAGTTAAACATGCCACTCTTTTGCTGATGGAATATATTTGCGATAATTTAGCTGTAAGTATACTTAGCATTTTTTAATTACCAGGCCTTTATCCATAGACGCTTTTTGTTACAGAACCAAATTCCAGTCCAAATGTCGATGGAGATTTCCCCTCATCACCATCAAACCGTCCTCGGCAAAAATCACTCCAACTTAAAAGCTATCATGCGATACACAAATTGTCAAATTATGTTTCCTGATGCTCAAGACCCGAACATCCCGAATCTGAAGAAGAGTAACGTCAATATAACTGGTAATATTCACAACGTTTACAAGGCCAGGCAACTACTAATGGGCAGCCTTCCTTTGATTATTATTTTCGATCTGCCTGAGGATTCTAGTATTCTTAGGACCCGACCCGATCAAATATCGGAAATTCAGTCCAGCTGTGATTTGGTTATCAACATTAGGCAGAAGGCAAAGCAGAATACCAAAGCTTGTGTCATCAAAGGAATTGAAAAACGTGCTGGTAATAATAAGTCTATATATATTTATCTTAGCTTTTTGATACATAAATTAAAATTAAACGTGATTTGCATTATTTCCTCTTGATATACCTATGTTACAAAAATTAATTATTTCCTTACAATAATAATAATAAAAAAAAAAATTGGAAATCGCCAATTAGGTACTGCAAAAAACAACTGCATCAGCATTGAATAGCCTAAATCAGTGCGATTTCAATTTTCGTTTTTATATTGGCCCTGCAATCTTTCATTGTTATAATATATTAAAAGTGCTTTATTAAATTCAGCGCCGGTTCTAGGGCAGGGCGAGCGGGGCGAAGCCCAACAAATTGGGAAAGAAACTACTGGCTATTCAGGATCTCGCCCTTCCGCAAAAAATCCAGATTTCTTCAGCGTATAAGGCACATATTGTATTACTATAAACTTGTTTTTTTTTTTTAGTTAACATCTACAAGGCGAGAAACCTAATCCTAGGAATCGATGAGCCACCACTATGCGCCGATATACCCCCTTCTTACAGTATGCCAAGTATCCCTCCAGTCCCATCATTTCCTTCAAGCGATCTTCTTCCAACTCCAACCAACGCTAATCCCCCACCCATTTCACCAATGCTCAGCCCCCTTATTTCTCCAACTTGGCAGTATCCAACAACTAATGTCGGTCAGAATGCCCCACCGTTTGTTGGAATGGTGCAACAACCACAGTTTCTGTATAATGTTATGCAGCAATCGATGGGTAGTAGTGGGTAAGTCTAGGAGTTCTGCGTCTTGTCTCAATTATTTCTTATTGCAAATTTTTTGATGCGATAAAACAAAGAAACTTGAACACTGGAATTATTTAAAAAATTTGATAAAACATGCAACGTTGATAAAACATGAAATGAAAATTATACATTATTGAAAAATAGGCAATTGGTTCACATTTTGTTTTTTCAGCATCCAGTGTATATATGGTTGCCTAACTCTCTGATCACATGGTTTATAATCATTGTCTAATATTATTGTTTTGTTTCACATTCAATTGTCGATTTTTTATGCATACCGAACAAATTTGTTTAAAAAAATTGTTTCATCAAATTTTAGATATAAATATCTATTCGATAAAATACCCTCGTTTTTAGGTATCAATCGCTGACCCATAGCCAATTCTCTGCTAGTTCTTTATCATTGGAACAAAACAGAGATAATAATTCCACAGTTTCGACAATATCAACCAATGGCTCTAGCCCATCGGCAAGTCTAAGAAATTCGCTGTCTCCAACCTATTATAGGAATTTCTCAGAATCACCATCAGAATCCTTGGGTAAGATATATTTCTTTACATACATAATTAATTTTGAGGTAGTTTTATTACTGTTTGCGTTGCCAGTTAGAGAAAAATGTTGTAAAACTTTTTTTTGATCACCAATTTAAATTTGCCTAAAATATATTGCATTAATTATTCTTATGTGAATTTACTTAGCACAGAACAATTTGAAATGTTTTTGCATCATATTATAATATTGTATTTATATACATTAGATATAATTATCTTACAGAATTATCGTCGGTACTGTCAGAGATGAGCTTATCAAGTGGCTACCATGGTCCGTCGGTAGACAAGAAACAGGACAGAGTGAATTTGGTTCCGTTTGAACTTGAAAATAAGCGTTTAGCTGGTTTGCGGGCAATGCAGAGCAGACCAACGCAAGGTGCATATAGAGTGCCAAATAACTCTTGGTCAGGTTACGGAATTAGCCATACAAGTCCTGCAAGCATTGCCGATAAAAATAGAAGCAGGAAGGTAGTGTAATAATTAGTCTATACGTAATTAAATGTTTTTTGTTTGATTCACTTTTTAGCAATAATTTATAATTTTTTTTGCTTTAAACCGTTGTTCTCATCTGTCTATATCGATTTTTCTCCTAGGACGAAGATATATGGAAGATGTCGCCATCCAAACACAACGACATGTACAATCTCCCTTCAACTTCTGGTGCTGCTACTTTAAATACAAGTAACATTCTGGATAATACACCGGTTCATATATTGAATCGTATAACAACTTCCAACTGGTCCGATCTACCTACTATGCTGACTTCATTGGGACTAGACAGATATATAGGTGTTTTTACAACACACGAAATCGATTTGACAACATTCTCCACCTTGACTGACCAGGATCTTATTGAAATTGGAATTAATGCTTTTGGGGCACGTAGGAAGATATTGCTGGCGATATCAGGTAGAGCGAATAAGTTATTTTTACTAATATTACTTTATGTTCTTTTTACTTTTAAGAATTAAATAAGAGGTCAAGTCCATTTTCGGCAGCACCAGGTGCAGAAAGAAAAAGTTCGTCTTCGACGAATTCCACGCTCAGCCCTAGAGAAAATTGGTAAACAGATAAAACATCCGTACCCCATCGGAACAATTCGACAAATTACTTTGATGACTAAATACGGACGGGATATGATTTTTTGATATTATTTTATATAATTATTTATAGATATTTTGTGAATATATTTGGTATGCGGATAGCTATACTAATATTACTTAAGAGGAGAGGAAAAAGGGCCTTTTTTAAATGGTAAATAAAACTAGCCAGTTTTAAAAGTTCCTTTCCGAAAAACATTTGATGTTGTTTTTTTGTTGTGATATTTGTTTTATATTTATATTGTGGTTTCAAAGTTGTTGATAATTAGCAAAAAAACAAAGATCAATTGAGTGATTGTCTTTATAATAAGTATGTTTGTTAAGTCTGATGTTTACCTAATTCTCTTAATTGCTTTAAATATTTCTTGTCAAATTATTAGACAAAACATCACCGTTGAATGTTTTCTTTAAATCATTTCTGTAAATTTTGAGGCAATTGAATCAATTGGGGTTTTATTTATTATCTATATGTTTTAAATATTATTTATTAGTCTCTATATTTTTACAATAAATGATGTGATATTTTAAGTCCTTAATTTAAAAAATTACGGCTAAAATTTATTGTATTGATCACATTTTAAGCTATTTTATATGTATTGATTTTGTAAGCAAAAGTTTTAATTTAATACTGTCATTTGAAATTATTTTTTATTAATGAATTAAAACTTTTGTAAATTATTTATTGTATTGATTTAATATTTATATTGTTATTTATATATATCGTGGTTATTTGTTGTTATTCTAAATATAAAGAGGTATGTTATGGATATACAAAATTATTAAACTGTTATTAAAGTGATATGATCTAGTGAACGGTTAGTATTATCTGATCTCAGTATCCCATGAACTGTTTCTGTTAATTCCTGTGCCCTGCCATCTAGAATTCGGGTAGAATACTAGTGATTGCGCATGCGCGTGGGCTTGCGACTGTTTTATTCCATAAAGTCGGTTCTTGACTTTATTGATGTTATGTGGTGTGTGTTGTAAAATTTATAGTTTATTTCATGTTTTGTGTTAAAATTAACATTGTTTTGGTGTTTACTGCAAGTTTGAAGTGAAATATCATCGAAACATCTTCCAGATTTACGTTGTAAGTAGTAGTATCATTTTTCATGATCATCTAAGATTTTAGTGCAAACAACTTTGCGACATGAAATCGATTATATTCTGACATTTTTGCCTATTATACCTTTTTAAGACTCCGGCGATTTTGAAATGTTAGCGGGACGAGATTAGAGTGATTGGAGGTTGAGCAAAAAAAGTTATATTTGATGGAATATCGGAAGGATCGAATTGGCGAGAATATCGAAATCGGCTGTCAAGTATAGCAATTGTTTGCGTCTTATAGGTTAGGACATGCAACCCACATAAATTTCGCACTGTATTATTATATTATTTTTAATTATTGGTTTTGTTATGATTTTTTGAGGAACTTGATGTGAAAATTCTCAAGGATATTGTCCTTTTTCTGAACTTATTGTCTTTAAACTGTTTCTAGTTCTTCCGTTCTTCCTTCGTTGCTTCGCTGGTACCTACGTGTAGGTAGGTGTAGGTACATTGTACAAGTTGAATTAAAATTCAATTTGTTTAAAGTAGAAGGGCGTAATATTAGGTAGATTTAAGTACATACCGATTGTAGGAAGTCGGTTAATAGGTAACTCGCATTGTATTTATTGAAATTTAAATATTTTTTAATAAGGTTTTCTTAAGATGTCTTTGAAGTTTGTTACCATCTGTGTTTTCAAACGTTTCTACTTGGATATCAATGCAATAATGACCCTAAATAATAAAACTCCTAATGTGAACATTGAGTTTACGTTACCCAATTACCAATTGACACCTGTACTTGCCTAATGCCCTAATATCTCAACGTACATACAAAAGCCTCATTTTGTTTTAAAAATTCGAAATGATGGATTTAATCGAATCGGCTTATTTTTAAAAAAATATTATTTTCATAATAATAATATGATACTGCTCTTTTATAACATTATTCCTATACTATTTGTGTACATTATAATTTGTAGTTTGCGTTTACCCCAATTTACTAGGTAGGTACTTATTTAATATTTTTTTAAATTGATGTTACGATATTTCACTTAAATATACCGAAAACTATTAGGTATACAATTCACTATTTTTCATTATATTAACTCTTTCTTTACAAAATTACTATTAAATTTTTTGTTTTTGTTGATATGCCTATCGGGAATGTAATTTTTAACTTGTTTTACATTCCAAGGCGATAAGGATTTAATATCTAATGGGACGTTCTATTTATTAATAGACTGGGATTTAGCAAATGTAACGATTTACTTCTTGGTTAGTCGCTAGATTGAGGATCATTAATTACAAGTCGTGATGAAACCATCACTCAGTATTTCATTTAACTATACCAAAAAGATTTGTAATCTACTCCAAATAATAACAAAAAATTTGGCAAACGTGTTTCAAGCTTACGGTTCAGCCAAAATTACTTTAATAAGGAATTATAAAAAGCCTTCATAAATAATTGTAAGCCATGTTACCATAGAATTATGCACTCAATATAGTATGCAGAAAAAATAATATGTGTGTCTGGTTGCCTATTTTCGGTCACAAGGTTTCATAGATAGTTTAGGCTATTTTGACTTACCTACGTAATCAATTACTACTTTTTTGTTATACTAAACTTTATAACCACAATAATATACCATATCGGTTTCTGTAATATACAGGGTGAAAACATTTGGACAAACAATTTTTTGACAACACCTCGTATATTCGAGGTTCTATCGCTTATTCGACCTTACATTCGGATTCCTCATAAAATCCATGAGAACAGATTTTGATTTTTCATTTTAATCCAATAACAAAGCAGGAGATCGAGTGAGCCTCTTACGTGGGACACCCTGTACCAAGCCCATTATTTCATTAATGACTTCGAACATAGTAATCATCTCCAGATGATACCAAAGTGATAGGCGAAACGGGTTATAATAACAGCGTCGTTTCTTCGTTTCTTGCATTGTGGCAAACGAAGGAAATTTTCTGCTTGCGCAACCCTGAAATTTATGCCCTTTCTGTGAGGCTCGAGTATTAATAACCGTTTCAGAGGAAGAATTGCTTATCACTTTCCACCGGGTTGGCAGTGGAACAGCGTTCTAAGCAGAACAGACAAGAACCAGCACCAGAAAAAGATATTGATTTCCATAATTCACCGGAGACTTGCAACTAAATTTGGATTGCGGCCAGAAACGGTTGAGAATGTGAATGAAATTTTGCGCAGTTATACGTTACGATAACTACGTCGATAACCATAAGAAGCCGAACGTCAGACAATATTCCCAAATATATATGTAAACGATATTTGATGTAATGAATGGTGGAAGATTCAAAGGGTTGCCATCTCGGGTGGTTTTTGATACTTTATGAGTGTAGATATGCCTCCAGGCACAATGGATTTGTTTCTGCGAGATGCTATTTACATATTAATGTTCAAATATACCTATTAGAATGCCAGTTAATACACGCTAAATATAGGGTGTCTCAAAAAAATTCCGATTAGCACTCGTTACCCAATATCTAAAAAATAATTTACGAATTACAAAAGTGTGTTTAATAATACTTTTTGGCTATAAGGCATACCAAACAAATTAAAACTTAAAACGTTTTCAATATCTTTTCTTGGGTTGCTTTGGTTTTTAAAAATTGAAAAATACTTGGCATGATTTTAGAATTTGCTCTTTAGGTCCAAAGGTAAATCGTAAATCGTTCAGATAAATTTTGACTAAGAAAACAGTTTTGATTAAAATTTTGTAGATATTCTAAATCACATTTTTTTAGAGGAAAGATACTTAGACAAAGCAAGAGTCATTTCATCAGTAATACTGACGCAGTATCATTAAACTGAAAATTTAAAAAAATTGCAAGATAATTTATGTTACAATTTAACATTTTTCCCCTCGGTCTTTTCTAAATGGACCACTCTGTATGTTTTTACATTTTTTAAATAAAGATCACATTTTGGATACATTTATGCTATTTTGAACAATTTATACAGGGTTGCACGAAAAATAATTCGAATTTTAGTTGTCAATCTAGATGGCTGCGAATATGTTAAAATTATTTTTGTTCCAATGTAATTCATATAAAAAATACGAAAACGTCAATATGTCCAATAATACATTATACAGGGTGCTCTAAACCCATTAATATCACATTTTTCAAAATAACGCCTTTTTTAAAAATATTATGATATGGGCCACCCGGATATTCAGAAAGTTCTATTTAGTAGGGGTTAAACGGTAGCAAAAGTTCCGTAATATGTAATCGTTACCGGCAGGAATGACAATTTTTCTTAAGAAATTTATGATTTATATCTCTAACTTCAATTAAATTTTGATTAACCCTGTATATTTGTGTTAATATTTTATGATATGCAATAAGAATGAGCCAGAGGCCCATTCTGAGTAACACAAATATACAGGGTTGATCAAAATTTAATTTAACTTCGATATAAATCATAAATTTCTTAAGAAAAATTGTCATTCCTGCCGGTAATGATTACACATTACGGAACTTTTGGTACCGTTTAACCCCTACTAAATAGAGCTTTCTGAATATCCGGGTGGCCCATGTCATAATATTTAAAAGAAAAGAGTTATTTTGAAAAATGTGATTTTAATGAGTTTAGAGCACCCGGTATGATGTATTATTAGAAATATGACGGTTTCGTATTTTTTATATGAATTACATTGGTACAAAAATAATTTTAACATATTCGCAGCCATCTAGATTGACAACTAAAATTCGAATTATTTTTCGTGCAACCCTGTATAAATTGTTCAAAATAGTATAAATGTATCCAATATGTGATCTTTATTTCAAAAATGTAAAAACATACAGGGTCGTCCATTTAAAAAAGACTGTAATTTGTCTAAGTCACATTTTTTTAAGGGAAAATATGCTTAGATAAAGCAAGAGTCATTTCATCAGTAATACCATTGTTTATAAAGTAATATAGTTATTCAACCTAACTTGTAAGTATGTGCTGCCAACTTGTGAGTAACTTACGTACTAGTCAGTTTCCATGACTTTTGTTTTTATGAATTTAAATATTATAATAATCATTTAAATATACATCATTGATTAAAAAATAATAAAGATGCGCAACTGTCAAGGTTTCGAGAATTTAGTGTTGTATTTTTTTACCAATAGCTTCATGATTGTCTTAAATTTTAAGGGCTATACAGCCACATTACAAATGCCTTCCCGTAGTACTAAAAATTGATGGTAATCATGAAGTTATTGGCAAAGAAATACAATACTAAAATCTCGAAACCTTGACAGTTGCACCTCTTTATTATTTTTTACTCAATGATATACATTTCACGATACATTACACATTGCGCAGCCGGATGTGACGTCGAGCTCGAGAAAAATATGCAATGCCCTATTTGTGTCGTGCACGCGACATCACAACTAACCTAAAAAATATGCACTTTTTAACATTTTTGAGTATTATGTCATTTTTATTAAAATTTCTGCTTGGTTCCTATACTATCAACTAAAATCTTGTTCAGTACATTAACTAATGAAATTTTAATTTTCCTAATCTAATGAAATATGATATTTTTTGTTGACTGGAAATTCAACCTATAATTAGCAGTCCAATTTAAATAATCTACAATATTGAAGCTTTATATATCTACTGTCTGTGAGAGTTTTTAAATTAAGGATCCAAGCTGAAACTACGCAAAATTATAATTAAAGTTGAACATAAATTTACAAAAACTAAAAATTGGAGGTTATGTTAATCCTATGATCATTTACTCTTTGCCTATGATGCACATGGTATATATTTGTGATTTATGACATTTTTAGGTGAACCAAAAACTAGGTTTCAAATACAATATACATAACATGTTCCTCCACTTGCCATTCTTCAAATTTATTTTATCTTTTCTGTAGCCAAGCTGTTTTGCCAAATCTTCGTTCTTCGGAAAACTGAAATATTTTATATCAATATCTTTCTGTACTTTGGTTATAATTTTTTCACATAGCTCCAGCACAATTCGCCATTATAAATTATAAACAGTCAAATAACAAACATATTTATATAAAAAAGAACATTCATTTAAACACCTTAAGCATGATTTTTATAGTCGCGAAATTGCGAAAAGCGAAATGCGAGACGTGTTGCTATTGGTCAATTCCAAATTTTAATGTGAAATGAACCAATAGCAACACGACTATGAAAATCAGGCTTTACAACTAACCTCAAAAATATGCACTTCTGAAAATTTTTGAATTTTATATCATTTTTATCAAAATATTTGCTTGGTTCCTGTACTATCATCTAAAATCTTGTTCGGTGCATTACTAATGAAGTTTTAATTATCCTAATCTAATGAAATAGGTTGTTTTTTGTTGACTGGAAATCCAACCTATAAATAGCAATTCATTTTTAATAATCTACGTAGCTACAAATATTGAAACTTTATATATCTACTGTCTTATTAGAGAGTTTTTAAATGTTATTATGGATCCAAGCTGAAGCTACAAAATTATAATTAAAGTAAAAATACATTTACAAAAACTAAATATTTTAGGTTATGTTAGCCATATGATGTATAAATGATTCATTTTAGAACAAAAAATCCAATAGTTTAAAAATAGAAAACTGACAAACTGTCAAAAGTTATTAATAATTACAGTCGAGTTTCGATCTATGACTTTAGTTCCTCGTCGAATGTCATGTGACGTACATGCACCGGATATACGAAATTCGTGCATGCGTCGTAGCATTGTTTATAATAAACAATGGTCGTAACGTAAACGACACCGGGGGCTACGGTCGTAATAATGGGCACACATCATCCAGCACGCCATCTACCAATGATCCACCGGTACTAACAAGAGGTTGAATAACTATATACTTTATAAACAATGGTAATACTAACCGAGTGGGTATCATTGAAATAAAAATTTTAAAAAATTGCAACGTGATTTATGTTATAATCGAGGTTATAATTTGTATTCTACGTCACATTTTTTTAGGAAAAAATACTTAGATAAAGCCAGCGTCATACTAGCAGAGTATCATTAAAATAAAAATTTTAAAAAATTGCAACGTACTTGTTATAATTTGTATTCTAAGTCACATTTTTTAGGGGAAAAATACTTTGACCGCAGGAGTCATTTAGCAGAAATACTAACCTAGTATCATTAAAATAAGAATTTTCAAAAATTACAACGCACTTTATATTTTAATTTATATTCTAAGTCACATTTTTTTAGGGGAAAATATGCTTAGACGAAGCAAGAGTCATTTCATGAGTAATACTGATTAAATTAAAATTAAAAAGTTGCAACGTAATTTATGTTATAATTTATATTCCATGTCACATTTTTTTAGGAGAAAAATACTTGGACACAGCAAAAGTCATTTCACAAGTAATACTAAATTTTAAGAAATTTAAAAATTGCAACGTGCAACGTAATTTATGTTATAATTTGTATTCTAAGTCACATTTTTTTAAGGGAAAAATACTTCAACAAAGTAAGAGTCATTTCATCAGTAATACTAACCCAGTATCATTAAAATATAAAAATTTAAAAAAATTACAGCGTAATTTATGTTACAATTTGTATTCTAAGTCACATTTTTTTAGGGGAAAATATGCTTAGACGAAGCAAGTCTTTTCATCAGTAATAAATTTGAATAAAAATAAAAAAAATTGCAACGTAATTTATGTTATAATTTATGTTCTAAGTCACATTTTTTTAGGAGAAAAATATTTGGACACAGCGAAAGTCATTTGAGCAGTAATACTAACATTACTAACCCAGTATCAATAAAATAAAAAAATAAAAAATTGCAACGTAATTTATGTTATACCTAATTTAATTTGTATTCTAAGTCACATTTTTTTAGGAAAAAAATACTTTGACAAAGCAAAAGTAATTTAGCAGTAACTAGTCAGTATCAGTGAAATAATTTTTTTTTTAAATTGCAAAATAATTTATATTATAATTTGTATTCTAAGTCACATTTTTTTAGGAGGAAAATACTTGGCAAAGCAAGAGTCATTTCATCAGTAATACTAACCAAGTATCATTAAAACAAAAATTTAAACAAATTGCAACATGATTTATGTTATAATTTGTAATTTGTAAGTCACATTTTAGGGGGAGAAATACCTAGACAAAGCAAGGGTCATTTCTTGTCATACGAATCCAGTATCAATAAATAAAAATTAAAAAAAATTGCAACGTAATTTATGTTTCGAGTAAGGATTTTTAATATTTTCGTCAGGGTTGCAACGATTTAAATCAGTTGATTTAACCGATGACTTAACAAAAAAATGGGTAGCCCTTAAAAAAAATTGGTTGGCATGGCAACGCAACAAGTCAACTGGAAACTTAAGGCACTATTTTTGTTACAGTAAATTTATCAAAAAATCGCTACCCACCAAAAAATTATGTATACGCAATATTCCACATTTTTCGCTCACCCTATACAGGGTGGTCACTTTTACAATGTACACCATTGGTATCTTCTAAACAACAAGAGGTACATAGATGCTTAAATTAGAGAAAAGTTGCGCATTTTCATGCTCTTTAAGGTTCTGAAAAGAAATCCGGGATAACTGACCTCGTTCCTGAATATCCTGAAAAAATCTGAAATATTGCGTTTTCTTATTTCGGTCATAACTTTTTTATTACTTAAGCCAATGTATTGAAATTTGGCATGTTTACATAAATCGATATGGGCTATCCACTGCACATTTAAAAAAATTTCGAGACCTACTAGATCTTCATGTTTTTATAGCCAATTTTTGATTTTCTTATGGACGCCATATTGGATTTTTATACTGTTGGATAGAGAATAAAAATGTGATTTCAACGATGTATCACACATGAGTCATCTGACTTGATTAACCACCTTTAAACATTAATTTAATATTTTTTTGACAAAATCAAGTTGCCATGAAATAACAAATGATCGAGCAAATTATTGACGGTAGTAGAAGTAATGCTAGAGCTCTTTCGACAAAATCAAGTTGGCATGAAATAACAAATGATCGAGCAAATTATTGACAGTAGTTGTAGAAATAATGCCTGAACTGTTTTTGTAATTATTGTCAGTGTTATTATTATTTATTCATTAAGGTAAGATTTTCAGTTAATAAAAGATTAGATATGTAGGTATAATAATAATAACACTAACAGTAATTACAAAAACAGTTCAGGCATTATTTCTACAACTACTGTCAATAATTCACTCGATCATTTGTTATTTCATGACAACTTGATTTTGTCGAAAGAGCTCTAGCATTACTTCTACTACCGTCAATAATTTGCTCGATCATTTGTTATTTCATGGCAATTTGATTTTGTCAAAAAATTATTAAATTAATGTTTAAAGGTGGTTAATCAAGTCAGATGACTCATGTGTGATACATCGTTGAAATCACATTTTTATTCTCTATCCAACAGTATAAAAATCCAATATGGCGTCCATAAGAAAATCAAAAATTGGCTATAAAAACATGAAGATCTAGTAGGTCTAGAAAATTTTTAAAAGGTACAGTGGATAGCCCATATTGATTTATGTAAACATGCCAAATTTCAATACATTGGCTTAAGTAATAAAAAAGTTATGAACGAAATAAGAAAACGCAATATTTCAGATTTTTTTTCAGGATATTCAGGAACGAGGTCAGTTATCCCGGATTTCTTTTCAGATCCTTAAAGAGCATGAAAACGCGCAACTTTTCTCTAATTTAAGCATCTATGTACCTCTTGTTGTTTAGAAGATACCAATGGTGTACATTGTAAAAGTGACCACCCTGCAGAACCTTTACTAAACCCGACGGTTAAAAGTGTTAATTCTAAATTTGCAAAGTGGAAAAACGTGAGCAAACTGATTTAATTAATATCCGCAGGACTCTGTATGTGACCTCATCTCTTACCACGTAAATCGCGCTTAGAACGTGCAGTTAACAGTTAGTTAATCCTCTCCTCGGAAATATTACTTTATTAATAAAAGCACGAGAAAATGTAATAAACAGCAAATTTATCAACTCTCAGTTTTTTTAATCCGTTTAGCGACGGTGGTTTTCGAAGTTGGTCTTCCGTTCCGTATCACGTATACTTACTTTTAAAGTTCAAAGGCAGCTCGGAATAAAAATTGCTTGCCCAGATTTATTCTTAGATTTACATAGATACGAGATTGGATAAAAATTTTGTATTACATGCATATTGTATATTCGGGTGTTATACCTCGGTGGTAAATACAGTCGAATTAAATGTGTATACAGGGTGTCCCACGCTAGCGTATTTCCTCCATAACTCCACTACTAGCTAGATATAACTGACTCTTTTACAAATTAGGGGTAATTATTGTCGTTATAGATTTCATAGAGTAGGTCAAATATTGTTGCGTGCAACTTCAGATTTTAGAGCCACAGTATTTCTTCATGGTAAACGGCACAGGATTCTTTTATATTTTTCGCTAATAACGATAGCGCATCAGACAGTCATCCATCTTTAGATCTGGCATATAATATCGTTATTTTTCTCCTGTTTAATGATACTTTGCCTCACATTGTTCATTTCCAAATTGCTCTATTTTCTCTTCTATATTGGCAAACTGAAAATATTCCATTTGCCATTCGTTTCAATTTCGCAATAACTTGCCTCTTTTTAATCTTTTTAAATTTAAGATCGATGCGTTGAAGACACTTTCGCAAAGTAATTTTGCCAGTTAATTTCAGTTTCATCAATTTTTTTGTGTAAGTTATACAAAGTTATAGCAGTTTGTTCTTTATACATTCCATAAACTTTACGTCGAATTATATTGTCGACGCTTCGATCTAACTTTGCCGAAGTTCTTGTCATTCATTTTTCTTCATCTTAAAATACAATATTCTGTCCACAATTCCATATACATTAGTTGACATTTTGATAAAGTCGCCTTTAAACTAATAATTATAATATTCATTGAACTTAATTCTGGGAATCACGCCAAATTCTAAAGAATAAATAGAAATAAGAAAATTGCCAAAATATGTCAAGATAAAAGTGTAGTATCAAAGGCAAACCTCAACAGTTTGCCCCAGAAAACCACTGTATATAGTTCTAAATGAATATAAATACAATATTGTTATCTAAAATTCGTATCAGTGGTTTTCTAGTATTTTACACTAGAAAATATAATAACAAAATGTATATTATATAATACTCGATATAATATATAGATATATATATATTTATATGATATGTAAAAACAATTATAAAACAATAACTTATCTTAACAGAACGTTTCGAACCAAAGTCTAGGTCCTTTTTCAACTGTGATTACAAAAAATGATTTGTCAAAAAAGATCACTTTGACACTTGACACTGATTAGTAATTAATGCATAGATCACTAGATAAAGAATTCTAATTTATTTTGATATTTCCGTCACGTACTTCTTTTTGGAGAATCGGTAGCCAGACTTCGTCTAGTAACATTGAACTAGTAGAGACGCAATCGGTACTGTTTAGTTGAATACAGGCCATATTGAAAATATATCATCCACATATCTCCACCATATTTTTGGTTTGTTAATAAAATTTTTTACATACCTAATTATCTTCAAAATATTCCATAAAAATATTGCTCATGATGGGAGATAGATAGACTGGAAAATGACAGAACACTTAATAATAGATCTAAATTAAGTATCAATACAATTTGGAGTTACTTACACTTTGTATAAAGACTACCTATTTTCAGTTAGGAGATGAATTTTTTCAACAGGATTTTGGAATGGCAATGGGATCTCCACTATCTCCCATCATGACCAATATTTTTATGGAATATTTTGAAGATAATTATGTAAAAAAATTTATTAACAAACCAAAAATATGGTGGAGATATGTGGATGATATATTTTCAATATGGCCCCATGGCCAAGAGGAATTAAACGGTTTTCTAAATTTTATTAATAATAAAGAAACAACTATTAAATTCACTATAGAGATTGAGAATGATAATAAATTGCCTTTTTTAGATGTATTAATTAATAAGACAGATATTTTGGAAACTAATGTATATAGAAAAAAGACTCATAAATGGGTATTTGAATTTTAACTCCAACCACCACCTAAATGTAAAAAAAGGTGTAATTAAATGTTTGTATGAAAGAGCTAAAATAATCTTCAACAAATGATAACGAAAAACTTTTTATAAAAACTGTCTTAAAAGAAAATATTTATCCACAGGATTTTGTTGAGAAATTATTTCTTGAAATTGAGAATAGACAAAATCAGCAACAACAGATAATTTTGAGAGAACAATCGGTAACCACAATGACCATTCCATATATTTTTGGTTTTTCTGATAGACTTAGACGACTTGGTAATAAGTTCAATATAAGAACCACTTTTAAAACTTGCAATACCATCAGATCATTCTTAACAAAAACCAAACCTTTTAACAGTGTTCAAAAATCTAAAAATTGTATTTATAGCATTCCATGCGAGTGTGGAAAGCTATATATAGGTGAGACGTCTAGACCATTAGAAGTTAGAATATCTGAACACAAAAATAACGTTAAAAATTACCAAGTTGATAAATCTACACTGGCGCAACATGCTTGGAGTAATGGCCACAGATTTAGTTGGACACAGGCAAAAATAATTCAAACGGAGACACATTGTAATAAAAGAAAACTTAAAGAGAGTGCCTGTATTCAACTAAACAGTACCGATTGCGTCTCTACTAGTTCAGTGTTACTAGACGAAGTCTGGCTACCGATTTCTCCAAAAAGAAGTACGTGACGGAAATATCAAAATAAATTAGAATTCTTTATCTAGTGATCTATGCATTAATTACTAATCAGTGTCAAGTGTCAAAGTGATCTTTTTTGACAAGTCATTTTTTTGTAATCAAAGTTGAAAAAGGACCTAGACTTTGGTTCGAAACGTTCTGTTAAGATAAGTTATTGTTTTATAATTGTTTTTTACATATCATATAAATATATATATCTATATATTATATAATATACATTTTGTTATATTTTCTAGTGTAAAATACTAGAAAACCACTGATACGAATTTTAGATAACAATATTGTATTTATATTCATTTAGAACTATATACAGTGGTTTTCTGGGGCAAACTGTTGAGGTTTGCCTTTGATACTACACTTTTATCTTGACATATTTTGGCAATTTTCTTATTTCTATTTATTTTTTAGAATTTGGCGTGATTCCCAGAATTAAGTTCAATGAATATTAACTATCCGCCACAAATAAACTACAAACAATATAATATAAACTTGATCGCGTTTTTTGTTGGGCTCTGGATATATCCGCAGATTATTGATTTAAAGTGTGTTAACATTGTTTCCAAGCACGACCAGATCCGGGAACCTAAAGGGCTGAATTTGAGCATGCTGAGGATGGCCTTGAGACAATGCAGTAGAACGTGGCAGATTTGATCTCCTACTTTGGGCTCCACAAGCTCCGTTTGGATATTATGCTCGAACTTTATACATACTCCAGAAGTGTTAGTGTTAGTGCTAAGCATATATTACGTCTATAACTCCTGTGGCTTTCCGCTTGGCTTAAGGGAGCTATTTAACTACAGTATGAAAGATATACAGGGTGCCGGAGCGTTGGACCTCGATATCTCGAGTTCTACGATAGCTAGAAATTTTTTAAAAAATTGCAAGTAAAGTAGATAAAAAAGTCTATAACTGGAAATTATTTTCGAACATACAGGGCGAGCCAAGACGAAATTACAGGACCAAGTGCCTTTTTTTAGTCATAGGGAAATACTTACAAAAAATGTTCGATTTTCATTTCTACATTACATCGTTGAAAATTATACAGGGTGTTCCATTTGAAAAAATTGATAAAATTCAATTTAAAAAGTTCTTAATTGAAAAATAATTTTTGGCCACCCTGTACAGTTTTAGGAAATGAAAATGATTCAATAACATTAATTAGATGTCTCGTAACTGGTATTCACATACGTTTTTCTTAAAACCCATAATTGTGACTGTGGTGATTTTTTTAATATCCATCTGCAGATTGCATTATTTTATCAAAAAAATTCGTTACATCCAAGTGGTTGGGAGATATTCAATGCTAATATAGGAATGAATAGAGCCTAGTAAGTGGCTTAAAAAAATTTACTGATATACATAGCATTCCATTTAAAAAAGGCACTCTTGGTCCTGTAATTTCGTCTTGGCTCGCCCTGTATGTTCGAAAATATTTTCCAGTTATAGACTTTTTCATCTAGTTTACTTGCAATTTTTTTAAAAATTTCTAGCTATCGTAAAACTCTCGAGATATCGAGGTCCGACGCACTATTGCCTCACCCTGTATAACGACAATAAGTACCCCTAATTTGCAAAAGTCAGTTAAATATCTAACTCCAGAAGCTAGGTCTTATAAAATAGTGGATAGGCGTAGGTCATTATTTCCTATTTAAATTAAAAAACTGCTACCAATAATTAAAGAAAGCACCAAAAATGAGTATTTCATCCTTAGTTATTATTGTAGATAGACAAAAATGTTTTAAACAAAAGTTGTTCAGCAATCGACTGCATATTCCAAAAATATTTCTAGTCGCACAGGGTGTTCCATTTAGACTGAGCAGTAACCAAATTTGTTAAGTTGAATGGAACACCCTGTATATTATTCCGAATTTGATTAGAGAATGTCGAGAGCTTTCCAATGAGCTATCATAACATGTACTTCTTTTGAGCGGTTTTTGAAATACATATTCTAAATTTTGTCGAAATTTTGACAGATGCAGAACCTCAAGAGAAATTAAAAATAATTTTAAACTTTTTATTGTGGCAGCTGATACGAACTTTCCAATGATGTATTAGAATTTAAACTTTCGTCTACAGGGTGTTCAGAATTTGATTTCGATATGTAGATTTAAGAACATCAATAACACCCTGTATATTAATTAGTTCATAATCAAATAGAGAATTACAAGTGCTTTCTGACCATCCCCCACACATGATACTTATTTTGGGTAGTTTTGAAGGTATTAGCAATCTAAGGTAATATTTTGTTAAAATAGAAACAATGGAAGCGTTTTATTCCTCCTGAAGAAGTAACTTCCCCTTGCATTTGAATTACCCTCTGGCGCAATTAGATTAGTTCGTTTGTAGAATTAAAAGCGTTTGTAGTTCTGCAACTGACAAACTACATTATCAAGAAAAACGTGTTCGCCCTGTAAAGTCCATCCGCTTTGTTTTGGTTATTTTTAACATTTTAAAAAATTCTAAAACATTTTCCTACGTATTTTTTTCGAAATTTTCAATTTTTCTACGAAGAGTTATTTTGACCTATGTAGGTATACAAACAACAAGTGTGTTATCTCTTATGGAACACTTTGTATCTTTTTATACATTTCGAAAAAGAGCATCGATTTATATATCTCCTGAAAACTTTGGGTTTCAAAAGTTGAAAATGTCAAAGTTATTAGCAGTCAAAGTTCAAAAAGTCAAAATTTTAGAACTGAAAAATTTATTTATTCTATTGAACAATTTTTTACGCATTTTAACATGCAATATTTTTGGATGAAATTTGGTACAGATCCATTATAGGGGACGCTGAACACAGTGGCGTACTTAGTTTTCACATAAAAAATCGGTAATATGATTTCTCGAATTTTCGCTCCAAAAAAATTGCAAAGTAGGCCTTGATTTTTGTGATAGACATCCTATCAAAATTTGTAAATGTGTTAAATATTTCTTAAATGTAACAAAAATGTGCAAGCTGCAAATTCACGACCTTCTAAATGCAACATATATATTATAAATAGACAGAAGAAGCCCCCTGGAAGTCCTGACCTCAATCCCCTGGATTTATTTTTATGGGGTGCATTAAAAAATTCTGTTTACTAAAACAAATATAAGAAATTCAGATAATCTGAAAGAAATGCTCACCAATGAGATTATTAATTTGAATAACATGAATTACTGCTTGAAAACGTCCGACTTAATTTCATAAAATTGTGTCAGAAGTGTAGGTATACAAAATAATGGAAGTGACGTTGAAAATGTTGTTCAGGATTATTAAATTTTTTACACTTACTAAATCATAAATTTTTCAGTTCTAAAGATTTGACTACTTTGACATTTTCAACTTTTGAAACCCAAAATTTTCAGGAGATATATAAATAATTGCTATCTTTCGAAAGGTGTAAAAATATACAGGGTGTTCCATAAGAGATAACACACTTGTTATTGACCTACCCTGTATACATAGGTCAAAATACACTCCTCGTAAAAAAAATAAAAATTTCAGGAAAAAATGAGTGAATTTCTTACGATGGAACACCCCTGTATGCGTAACCCTCTTATAACAAGCCGCCTTATAAACCCTTTACAGCCAGCCAAGAAACCGGAAGGCATCTGGAATCTCTAATATCAGTAACAAAATATCGCCTTATCGTTTGCCCAGATATCTCGAAGCTCCTTTTGCTCTTTGTCGGAGAAACCGCTTTATCATTACAGATTCAAGCTGCTCATTTGTCGCACCGTTCATCGATTTTCTTCGTGGTGCTCCTGAGACGGCGTTTTATTTTATCCCACGCTATTCCAAATTCATCGGCAATATGTAACACTTGCACACCACGCTGGAAAATAAAAATAAAAATTCACCGTGAAAAGGGTGGTGTATGCGAGGGCGGGTTTGCTTAGTTTTTAACAACGTATGCCAATGTAGGTGAGGAACCCTATAAAGCGACAACATTCCTGCTCTCACGTGTATACCGGATGATTTACAGTCAGAGCACTAGGACGGAAATAATCGTTGAGAGCAATAAGCTAGCTGGAAAAATTTATTTTTAATTTAGAACAAATTATACCCTACTAGCTTGCTGCATTCAGTGATTATTTTGCGTACTGCAAATTCATGATTGAATCAGGCCGGCATTATTTTGTACCCGTAGCATGGTGTAAGACAATTAGGTGATGATACGCCTCAATGTATCGTATGGTTAGAGTGTCGCCAAACTGTTAACGCAAGAGACGCGAAATCGTAAGACACAAAGAGAGAGAGTGGGGGGCCGCGAGGGTTTCGCCCCGCATCGTCCCTAGTTAATTTCCACTTCATTTTACCAGGTCGAAAAATATACCATTCGATGCAGAAAAATATGTAGAACACGATTGTTGAAAAATTATGTGTCTAAATTGTCGGCTACTGTGCAAAAAAAAATAAAAACCATAAATGAAATTGGACGCCGGCACGTTTAACTCGAAACGCTGCTAAAACCGTTCGAGTTATGAAAAAAATTAACATAAACAATTTTATAGAGAAACTAAATTTCCTACAAAAAAGTCAGTGGTGGCATTAGTCTAACTTTAATACTTTTGGTGTGCGGGCGCCTCAAATTCGCGCGCTGATCTTTTGTTAAATTAAACTTATCGTTTTCCAGCGCACAACTTTCAGCCACCCTCACGCCCACGGTGTAAGAATTGTCTTACACCGTGCTCACGCCTAAAATATTTAAGATAGACATATGCCGTCACTGACTTTTTTATAGGAAATTTAGTTCTCTATAAAATTGTTTATGTTAATTTTTTTCATAACTCGAACGGTTTTAGCAGCGTTTCGAGTTAAACGTGCCGGCGTCCAATTTCATTTATGGTTTTTATTTTTTTTTGCACAGTAGCCGACAATTTAGACACATAATTTTTCAACAATCGTGTTCTACATATTTTTCTGCATCGAATGGTATATTTTTCGACCTGGTAAAATGAAGTAGAAATTAACTAGGGATGATGAGGGGCGCAGCCCGCGCGGCCCTCGCGGCCACCCACTCTCTCTCTTTGTCTTACGATTTCGCGTCTCTTGCGTTAACAGTTTGGAGACACTCTAATTGAGGCGTTTCATCACCTAATTGTCTTACACCATGACCCGTAGGCACCTATTAAAATTATTTTTGTCAGCCCCACTGCTAGCCTTATAATTAAATTCCACAATCTGCGTAAATATTTCCTGTTCTCACAGCACATTCTAATAATCGCTCGTTTCTTGACCAACTGCTGGTCGCCTCCACCCCCTTTCCAATTCCGTCAGCGGTGTTGTTGGGACTGTTGAACATCCCCTAGCCGAGTATTTTTTGGGTTGCAGGGTTATATTTGTTAAATTCTAAGTTGAATGAGGCGTCAGATCAATAATAACCACGCCCGGCATTATGTATCGTTATCATAGTGTTATAATAGACTGCACCGCATCGTTATCGAATTGTTAACGTTCTAGTCTCTAATTAACTTTGCGTCAACGCCTGTTTTGGCAATTCCACGGTTTTTTTGCTGAAAGCTGAAAGAGACTTTTTTATTAAGTATTATAAATATACGCGTTTTCTAAAATAACTACTAACAACATGTCGGCCTGTTTATGAAACTTTAAAATTAATCAAAAATTTTTTAGCCCCTCATATGCATTTTTAAAAACGAAAATATTGTTTAAAATTTTTAAAGCTTTATTAAAAGTCACTCATATTTTTTATTTATTTAAACCGGACAGAGATTTTTAAAATATAAGACTGGGCGGAAATAAAATATTTGCAGGTCATTTCCTATTAAACCGGACATAAATCATATAGGTAACAGAAATTATCACATTTAAAGTTTATGAAGTATTTTATGCTAGGTGATATCGTTTAGCTATGAAACACTTCAGATAGGGCAAGTATTAAGGGACTAGTCCATTTCCTGTTAAACCGGATGGAGATTTTAATGCGCTTTATGCGTATTTTATAAATTATAAACTCTACGTTGTTTAAGCACTTTAAAATATCGGGAGGATTTGAAAATAATACACTTGTTCCGGCTAAAACGGACGCTGAATCGGACATAAGACGCTTCATAGTAAATATATTTAGAGCATTTCATTGTGGGTGAAAACATTATACCGTTTTGTTTTATAAAATTACAAAAATGGGAAATACATATTAAAGCACAAGCAGTTAATTTCCTATAAAACCGGATGGAGACTTTGAAGTACTTTATACGTTTTTTTCATTATAAGACCTACATTGTTTAAGTTCCTTAAAATACAGGGTCGGTTGAAAATAACACTTTTGTAGGTCACATCCGGTTGAACCGGATATAAGATGGTTAATAGTAAATATCTTCTTTTAAAGTTCATTAGATATTTTGTAGATTGGAGAAATTATTATATCGTTTACTTTTATAAAATTAAAGAAAGGGCAAATATTAAAGCACAAGTAGGTCATTTCCTGTGAAACCGGATGAACACGATTATGTGCTTTATGCGTTTTTTATAAATGATAAGGCCTACGTTGCTTAGGCTGCTTAAAATATAGGGTGGGTCGAAAATAACACATTTGTAGGTCGTTTCCGGTTGAACCGGACATAAGACGTTTAACAGTAATGAGCATAGTTTAAAGTTGATTGAGTATTTTATGGATAGGAGAAATTATTATGTCGTTTAATTTTATAAAACTAAAAAAAAGGGCACATATTAAAACAAAAGTCGGTTACTTCCTGTGAAACCGGATGAAGACTTTTATGTGATAAATGCTAAGACCTATTTTGTTTAAGCTGTTTAAAACTTAGGGTAGGTCGAAAATAACACATTTGTAGGTCATTTCCGGCTAAACCGGACATAAAAGGTTTAACAGTAATACGGCAGAAGTGAAAGGCAAAATGTTTGCGGTTTAAACTTTCTGTTTATTGATTTTATGCGTTTCACTTCAGTAGCAATTTCTGGTAATAAATTAGCCTATACAGAATAATATACAGGGTGTCCCACTTATCGTGCTCACCATGGGGTTGACAGATATCTATTTGAAACAATTTGTTTCATGGCCTACTTCAAATAATGGCGGTAACTCCATTATTTTTGAAAATAAACCATTGTTGTAACATATCATTTTAAAGTGCATAAAAATTGGGTTTTAACTAAACCATATCAAAAATATTATCTCTTTTCAAAATCTGCACCAGAAAGTGCTCTAAGAAAAAACCGCATTAAAATATTTTCATAAATAAAATATGTAATTATAAAAGAAAAATGAAAGTGACAAAAATCAGTTTTTTGCGTATGAAACAAGAGCGAGTCGATTTTACTAAAATACTTTTGCACATAATAGTAAGCCTTGATAAGCTCTACATTTGGTGTCATTTAACCTACCTTGTATCTCTTACCGTTTTCAAGATACCCATGGTGAGCACGATAAGTGGGACACCCTGTACATTATCCTAATTTATTACCAAAAATTGCCGTTGAAGTGAAACGCATTAAAACAATAAACAGAAACTTTAAACCGCAAAAATTTTGCCTTTCACTTCTGCCGTATTACTGTTAAACGTTTTATGTCCGGTTTAGCCGGAAATGACCTACAAATGTGTTATTTTCGACCTACGCTACGTTTTAAACAGCTTAAACAAAATAGGTCTTATCATTTATCACATAAAAATTTTCATCGGGTTTCACAGGAAGTAACCGACTTTTGCTTTAATATTTGCCCCTTTTTTTAGTTTTTTTAAATTAAACGATATAATATTTTCTCCTATCCATAAAATACTCAATCAACTTTAAACTAAGCTCATTACTGTAAACATCTTATGTCCGGTTCAACCGGAAATGACCTACAAATGTGTTATTTTCGACCCACCCTATATTTTAAGCAGCCTGAGCAACGTAGGCCGTATCATTTATAAAAAACGCATAAAGCACATAAAAGTCTTCATCCGGTTTCACAGGAAATTACCTACTTGTGCTTTAATATTTGCCCTTTCTTTAATTTTATAAAAGTAAACGATATAATAATTTTGCCAATCTACAAAATATCTAATGAACTTTAAAAGAAGATAATTACTGCTAACCGTCTTATATCCGGTTCAACCGGATGACCTACAAAAGTGTTATTTTCAACCGACCCTGTATTTTAAGGAACTTAAGCAATGTAGGTCTTATAATGAAAAAAACGTATAAAGCACTTCAAAGTCTCCATCCGGTTTTATAGGAAATTAACTGTTTGTGCTTTAATATGTATCTCCCATTTTTGTATAATAACGGTATAATGTTTTCACCCACAATAAAATGCTCTAAATATATTTACTATGAAGCGGCTTATGCCCGATTCAGCGTCCGTTTTAGCCGGAACAAGTGTATTATTTTCAAATCCACCGATATTTTAAAGTGCTTAAACAACGTACGGTTTATAATTTATAAAATACGCATAAAGCGCATTAAAATCTCCATCCGGTTTAACAGGAAATGGGCTAGTCCTTTAATACTTGCCCTATCTGAAGTGTTTCATAGCTAAACGATATCACCTAGCATAAAATACTTCATAAACTTTAAATGTGATAATTTCTGTTATATGTTTTATGTCCGGTTTAACAGGAAATGACCTGCAAATATTTTATTTCCGCCCAGTCTTATATTTTAAAGGCCTTAAACAACGTAAGCTTTATAAGTCGTAGAATACGCGAAAGGCGCATCAAAATCTCCATCCGGTTTAACAGGAAACGAACTAGTTGTCCTTTAATAGTTGCCCTAGTGTTATAAAACTAAACGATATATTTTTACCTACCGATAACATACTTAATAAACTTTAAAATATGATAAATATAAGTTTAAACGGATGAAGTGGGTCATTTCCTGTTAAACCGGATGAAGGTTTTACGTATTTACGAGTGCTTTACGTGTTTGTGGATTGAATCCGAACTTATTACTGCTCACTCCATACGGTTCCTTTAAGAAACCGGTGCAGTTTTTTAAAATTCAAGATGGCCACGTTATACAGGGTGTTTCATGATGAACTGTACATAGTCCAACGGTAGCTAGGGCCCATCAAGGTTAGTAACAAACCAATATTTAAAATCATTTTAGCCAAGTATTTAGGGTTGTACAGGGTGATTTATGAATTTTTACCAAAATTTGCTTTCGTTGCCTTTTAGAAACTAATTGTCCGAATGAATTTATTTTCGGTACACATTAAGTACTATCAAATACCAACAGTTCGCCATAATCACAAAACCAAAATTCCAGGTCCGTATTAGGAAAAATTTCATTTTATCTGTGCCCCCTAAAAAGTTCACCCTGTATATAATTTTTTAAAATCTTATTACTGTAGTTTGAAAGTACATAAACTACCAACAAAAGTGGAATACTTTGTTTTCTTGTCACACTTACAACAGATACAAAATAAACACATTAAATTTAAACATTATCTTGTTAAAATTCAAACTTTCAGTAATTCAATGCTATTTGTCAAATTTCCTATCAGATTAAGTTTCTAAGTAATTATAACTATTATTAGTTAAAAATAGTATGAAATACCAACAGTTAGTCGCAATCAGACAAGACTCCAGGACCGTATTAGGAAAAATCATCATCGTCGATTCCTCCTAAAATTTTCACCCTGTATATCTTATTCTTAACTTTACTTGCTATAATTTAAAAGTACATAAAGTATTAACAAGTAGTGTAGTGTGATCCGTTTTCTTATTACACTTTCAACAGGTTTTAAACCAACCAACAAAATTTATCTCGATAAAATTGACATTTTCAATAAATTGGTTTCAGTTAGAGCAGCTATTCTGTCTGTAAATAATACTCATTGAATTTTAAAACAATTTAATAGTAACAGAACAGAACAAGCAAAATAAAAAACGCAACATGAATACAAAACAACATAACAAAACAAAATGATACATATTAACATAATAAAAAGTAAAAATCTATAACTTATTTTCAAAATGTAAACCCCCCCTCTTCACGGCATTTTATTTGTCTAACTACTAAATGTCCCACAGATTTTCGTATAACGTCCGGGTAGTTTCTTATTACGTTACAGTACTGTTCAATTCGGTCTATTAATTGCTTCTCTCAAGTTGGACTAATGGCATTAGTAACGTAGAAACAAATATCTCATCAACAATTATACCTGTCAAACTATTGCCAAAGCTGACTACTCCTTTTGTTAACAGTGTCAGTAGAAAAAAGTCCATTATATTCCTACTGTAGAAAGACAAACTTTTGCAGAAATCCTGCACAAATGTCTTTAGCTTCACACTAAATAATAAAATAAGTTCATTTCTTAAAACTAGAACTGAACATGAAAATATTCGATAGATAGGATTCGTGGAGGCAAATATAAATAAATAAGAAACTAAATCGTGCCATATACCCCAAAAGATGAAACTTATTTAGCTACGCTACGCTGACGAGGAGCAATAACTCCGAAACGTGTCCGTAGCTGCACCAGTTTCATCTTTTGGGGTATATGGCACGATTTAGTTTCTTATTTATGAAAATATTCTACATTACAAACTAGAACAGAATGTACTAGATTACCCTTTAATTACTACACAACTTGTGTCGGTAGTTGGACGTTCATAATTATTATTGAGAAGTGTGGATCACACTACACTACTTGTTGATACTTTATGTACTTTTAAATTATAGCAAGTAAAGTTAAGAATAAGATATACAGGGTGAAAATTTTAGGAGGAATCGACGAGATGATGATTTTTCCTAATACGGTCCTGGAGTCTTGTCTGATTGCGACTAACTGTTGGTATTTCATACTATTTTTAACTAATAATAGTTATAATTACTTAGAAACTTAAACTGATAGGAACTTTGACAAATAACATTGAATTACTGAAAGTTTGAATTTTAACAAGATAATGTTTAAATTTAATGTGTTTATTTTGTATCTGTTGTAAGTGTGACAAGAAAACGAAGTATTCCACTTTTGTTGGTAGTTTATGTACTTTCAAACTTCAGTAATAAGATTTAAAAAAAACATATACAGGGTGAACTTTTTAGGGGGCACAGATAAAATGAAATTTTCCCTAATACGGACCTGGAATTTTGGTTTTGTAATTATGGCGAACTGTTGGTATTTGAACGTACTTAATGTGTGCCGAAAATAAATTGAATCGGACAATTAGTTTCTAAAAGGCAACGAAAGCAAATTTTGGTAAAAATTCATAAATCACCCTGTACAACCCTAAATACTTGGCTAAAATGATTTTAAATATTGGTTTGTTACTAACCTTGATGGGCCCTATCTACCATTGGACTATGTACAGTTCCTCATGAAACACCCTGTATAGATAACTGGCGTTATTTTCCTGGCGTTTTACGTATATGCTTTATTAACGCGAATTTCATTTTCAAGACCCGATACGGTCGGTATACATTATACTCCCAACAAAAGCCCTTCATAGTTCCATCAGTTCTTTTGTAAACCTTTCATCGGATCTACATAAAGCACGAGCAAAATCAATAAAGTCTCCTATAAATATTCGACATTGATTAAGTACGAAATTCCATTACCTTCCCATTGTTTTTATTTGCACACTTTCTTCCCGGCCTTGTGCACAGGTATAATGGATCGCTTGAATTGCTGCCCGGTTTACTCATAGCTCATGCTAAATCTTGATTTATAGCCGAGTTTATGGACTTGCCTTTCCCAAATTCAACTTTTCTAACGGACCTACGTCGCAAATGAATATCAGTTAACTAATGAGAAACATATAATTCGCCTAATTCTAAAGCTTCTGCGCCGGATTTTGTGCTGAGTGCAGCCTTACCGTTGACTCTTGTCTCTGTTGTGTGCGTTTTAAATTATTAGCTGTAAACCAACTTTTTGCTCCGCCCTTTATATTATTAAAATGTAGGTTTAAGTTGAGTTTATTTGAATCACGTCGTCAGCAAATATGCGTTGATTAGAAGAAAGATAATGGCATAGATCGTTAATGTAGATAATGAATAATAGCGGCCCAAGCATTGATCCTTGGGGCATGTCATACTATTATTGATAACCCATTTATTTTCAAGGCGGAATTTTATGAGTTTAAGGACAAATTTCTTATACCATAATGGAGATTGCAGGAAAGTACACATTACTCTGGCAATTAGTCTCTTTTTGGGTTGCTCCAGGTAGTCAAGTATTATTACTTCTAGACGTAAATCGTTGGTTAATGGTTGCACTAAGCAATCCGTCTATAGAAAATTAATGATCCTGTTCAAAACTAGTGCGTTTTACTACCCTTAAATTATTGCTAACGCCACCCGGCTTTCACTGGGGCGCCAGGCGCAGGAGAAATCTATATCGAAGTTTGTTCCTTGACGGGTCGGCCAATTTGGCGAACGCCTCTCCGTCTCGGCTAACAGTAATTCGTTGCGTAATTGACAAATGATGTCCTATGTTAGTTGGAGCATTTGTCGGTAGTTCAGTTGCGATAATTAGATTACCGCGTGAGGTTTAGTTTGTATCGCGGAGGAGTCGGAGAAGTGCGAATTATTAGACGGAGATAAACACAACTTCCCGGGCGCTGCCAAACAAAACAACAAATCCGCTTCATTAACCTTTGTAATTCTGTGGGGGAGACAACTGAGTGTGCTTTGAAGGAATTAAAGAGGGCAGGAATAGCTTACAGGGTAAACACGGTCTTGTGGTTAGTCTTTGTTTTGTACACTAGAGGATTTCGTTCTTTTTTTATTCGAGAAGTTTTTTTAATGACGGGCTTATTGCACCGAGTAGGTAAAGTCGACTTCATTTTTGTACCGCAGATAAAAAATTACCGACAAAGGAACACGTGCGGCGGCTTCTTTGAAGGTTAAAGAGGCCGCGTTTCTGCTTTGTAAATGCGGCATTTTTTCCCTGCTTTACAAATATGAAATGAACTATCACTAGCAAAGATTTACAATATACCGGGTGACCGAGAAAGTATTTTAAGTGTCTTAAGCACTGTTTTTATTCATTGGAAGCATTTATCTCAGAGAGATCACTAATTTTTGCAAGTAAACTCTTGCCAAGTAGTCATTACTGCCACCCATAGGGGGTAAGTTCTAATTTCAAATTAAATAGACCGCAAAAGCTTTTATTCAACAATTTTATTATCTTAAATTACATGTTTAACGATAAATAAATAAAATTTCACTCAAACGTAGTTCTCCAAGACCTGGTGTACCCAGGAGAGGGCCTGAAATCAAGAAAAGTGAGTATTCTAGACTATCCTTGTATACAAAGTTAAATATCACTATAAAAAAAATTTCTAGAAGTTGCGGTTTAGCAAGCTTCGTTAAGACCGAGGTTAAGACATTGAAAATGGAACTTTCAAGTCTAACATGATATTTACAAAATCTGCAAAGTGTACAGGGTGAGTCAACATAGGTGTCAATTTTTTTAACGGAACACCCTATATATTTTAAAAAATTTGAATTCTCCATGAAATTCTCGATATTTCTATATGAGGGTTATCATAGTCTAAACCTTATAGTTCTCTAGATATTTAGGAAAATTAAGAAAAAAAATTAAATTTTCAGCATTTTTTTTAATTACTGTTATTTCGTCACTGATATAAGTAAAACAAAAACGACGCATTTTATCAAAAATGTACAAAATAGCTTTTTTAAGTTATTTAAAGAAGAACAGAAATCCGCTGTCATATTTTCAAAAAAGAATCAGTGATGTTTAGGGGTAGCTAACAAATGGAGATACGGTTATTTGTCCAGGGGTCTTAAGATGATTATCTTGTCAACTGGACTTGGACAATTTCTCAAACGGGTTAATTAGAAATAAACAACTGAAATAATAACTCGTGAATTTTACCTATGTATACCAACGTATTTATTTATTAAAACAGTAAGGAGTAAATCAATAAACAGGATATTTCAGCGACTTTGCAGTCGAGTGTGTACAAATTTGATAACGATAATATATATGCGGGTTGGCAATCAAGAGTATATACGCGTGAATATGATTTTATTTGGGGCAACGGCTAACCACGTTAGTGAAACGGCTCTCGGCCGATCACCGAGGTAAAGCAGCGTTGGGCGCGCTTAGTACCGAGATGGGGTCACACCACTCGGGAAGACCGCGTGCCGTTGTCTCAAATAAATATTAAAAAATACATGGCACTGTGCTAATGGTAACATACCAAAGCCAAAAACCCCGAAATAAAAAAAAAATATGATTTTATTTCGGAAGACGGTGAGTTTTGATAGCCGGTGTCTGTTTTCACGGCTGAAACGATTTCGGACGGCAAGCAAACGGAATTTCCAACAGGATATAGTATAAACGGCGGGCAGTCGGTTAGCTATAGATATTCTTGTCTATACAGAGGGTTTTACAATACGGCGAACTACTGCTACAAACGTAGAGCTATTTAACAAGGACTATTTTTCGTAAGTTAAGTTTTCCGGTAAAACTTTATGCACTGAAGCCTTAAAGATTGCCCGAGCGAGCAAATCTAACCAGCCGATGCATATTTCATGAAACAAAAGACCAACGGAGGAATTACTAATTAGCTCTAGTTTGATTTAGTAGCGGTACTCACAAACAATAAGGTCTCTGAATATCTATACTTAACTGAAGGCGGTACGGACGGATAGTAGCGGACCACGGTGTATTCTTACCAATATTATTTTCAAGAAAATTTATTACTATAATTCGGAGCGGCGGTTACGGACGGAAGTGAAAACGGTGACAGTTTCAGATCGATCTTGGACTGCTCTTCAACTGATGCGGACTGTCTGATACTGACTGAATGCTCCTCCGGCGTTTTATTACTTTTATGACGTATTCAGGCGGCGCGTTAAAGGGGCGTACTGACTTGAAACGAAGGACTCGTACTCACAACGTTAATTACTGAGGTCGAGCGTGTTATGTAATTAGCAACATTGACTCGTAGCATCAATAATAATAACCGGAAATGGGTTACTTGCAATTTCTAGACTATATTGCAAAAAGAAACGGATTAAAACGGACACGGATTAATATTTTAATCAGTTTTAGTAACTAATATATAATATGTTTTTTAAAACAATTTAAAAAAAAATTCAGTAAGTCGTCTTACAATTCCTGAATTTTAGAATCTAATTTTCGATGTTTGAATTTGATTTTTTTATTCCACAATTACAGATGTTTTAAAGAATTTTGGTATTTTGAGAAATTTTTTGGAAATTAGGAAAATTTTACGGAAATTTTGAAAATTTTTCGGAAATTTCGGAAATTTTAGGACATAATTTCCGAAAAAGGAAATAAGTGTATAAATTTTAGGAGCGTGAGAAACCCCTCGTTTTTATTCATATTCCTAAAACTCGTCATATATCAGCACAAAGAAACATTTTTCATCCCCCTTGACCCCCCACAATCGCATGCCGAATTCTCTTAAAAATTACAGTCGATCCGTAAAACGCCTCAAAACACCGAATTTTATACAAAAATCGATTTTCAGCTTTTTCTCCGATAACACTGTAACTTTTTTCCTATTTTTTAACGCTAAGGTCAACTAGGTCAGAAAAGTTTTTAAAACCCACAGATTTGTCCACATAACTATCAAAAACGCATTTCGACCTTTTCTACTCATCGAAACATCAACAAAAAAAATCATCTCCGATCACCCCCACCACCGCCTCGTGGATTCTCTTAAAAATTACAGTCGACCAGTAAAAGTCTCAAAACACCAGATTTCACACAAATGTCAATTTTCAGCTTTTTCCGATAATTATAACTTTGTTCCATTTTCCAACCCCCAAATCCAACTCTACGAGAAAACCTTGAAAAACTCACAGATTCGTCCACATAATGCTAAAACCCAAACTGACATTTTTTGCTCATCAAAACATCAACAAAAAAAATCCCCCGGTTAAAAACGCACCTCAACTTTACACCCCTGCAACTTCACCCCTGTGCATCACACCCTCCAAACCCAGCCCGTACGATGAGCACTGGTTCATCCTCTTTTTAACTAGACCAAAATCAAATTTGGATCTTTCAAAAAGTATGCGATGTAGCAGCACCGAAGGCTTCCATGTCCAAAAAAACGTTTCAACCTCTTATTTTCGCTCCTTCGAATTTTAAATTTTCTAAACTACTTCCAATTTATATTAGACGAGATCTTCAAAATGATACCAAAAACATCCACCTATAATAGCATGCATTCGGCAGTTCCGCAGAATGCGAACGAAATTATTTCATATATTTTCTTGTTCGACATTCAAGGCGAAAGACGGTATTTTTAAAACTAAAAGCTACAAATATTTCCTGAAACGCATCTCGACCGGACAAAATATTGAACGCCTCGGAAACTCTCAGGAGAACCGTAGAGATGATTATTTGTAAATGGAACTGGTCCCAAAGGCCATCTTGAATCTAGATTATCTTTATATCCCACCGCCTTTGAGGCCGATCGTCGGATCTTGAACCAAAGTGAAAAAGAAAGTTATTCTTTCCTGTGATGGCACTGTTGTGTACTAGAATATGGTAAATCTTTAAGTCAGAAACGTAGACAGGAGTATCATGA
Organism: Rhagium mordax; assembly: GCA_963680705.1. Taxonomy (NCBI): domain Eukaryota; kingdom Metazoa; phylum Arthropoda; class Insecta; order Coleoptera; family Cerambycidae; genus Rhagium; species Rhagium mordax. The sequence goes on along the minus strand of OY796662.1, from coordinate 5,102,277 downwards.
GACTAACAAAATAAAAAAATTTGTTATAACTATGTTTGTATAATAGCAATGATAATAATGTTTTTGTGTTCAAAAGTAAGCTAAATTAGAGTCCATTCTCCATTGGATTTCAACCTGAAAGAAGTCCCTAGTCGAGAGATCTTTGTTGTGGGGGTGGTCGGGGGTGATTCAGATTATACAAAATTTGTCGTCATTACAATTCAGCCAATGCGTGAAAAATTCCACACTAAATTGCGTTCGATTTTCCTATGACCTTGAACTTCTGCGTCGTCTGAATATTATACTTAAAGAAATGTACTGAAACGTCTGTGTACTGATATAAAAAGTTAAAATAACGTTTCAAAAATGTCCCATTCCCGCAACACAGCATAAATCCCGCTAAGTAAAAGCAATATAAACCTATAATCCACCAATAAACTCCCGGAGTATACAGCAGAAGTAACAGCGTCGGCAATCTGAAATGGCGCTCGTTTAAAGGATATCAACCTCGTGTGTACATCGTCCTCGGGAATCGTCCTTATGTAACGTAACTATCCTGGCCGTCACTAGAACGCTCCCGGTGACGTAGCACCCCGTGGCTCGATCAATGAAATAACAGCGGATCCTCTGAGAAGCAGGAGTTTGCAGCATTCTCCAGCACAATCGTAATGATGAGGGAATTTCTAAACAGCGTAGCGACTAAGATCTGTTCCACATAAAAGTCCGCCCTTCAAGGCGTTTTTCTCTAGGGCTTTCGGGCGTTCGGCTCCGTGTTTTATGCTGATTCTTTATTTCGAGAGTTTTGACTTATGGATGTTTGTCGCGTATTTGTAGTTTATTTTCTGCAAACAACATTTATTTTCTAATGGGGCAAATCTAGCGACAAAAAAGTGTTTTGTGAACTGGCTAGGTTTAAACAGCGAGCAAGGGATTAAGTATAATGGTCGTCAGACGAGGTTTAAGGATCGCAGCTTTCTAAAACGTATCACCTCTGGTAGAGCTATTCTACAGGGAAATACAACGCTAACCAAAGCCATATACATTCGAGGAAATTTTATCCCCCTAGCGAGAGTACTACTATTTCAACGGCTTATAATAACTTGTTACATTAATATTAATCCGGATTCTACAAGCTCTTCTAATGGAGGAAATCTAGCGACAAAAAAGTGTTTGTGAACTGGCTAGGTTTAAACAGCGAAGACAATTATTGGCAAGGGATTAAGTCTAATGGTCGTCAGACCTGGTTTAAGGATCGTAGCTTTCTAAAGCGCATCACCTCAGGTAGAGCTATTCTACAGGAAAAAATAACGTTAACCAAAGCCATATACATCGAGGAAATTTTATCCCCCTAGCGAGAGTACTACTATTTCAACGGCGTATAATAACTTGTTACATTCACATTAATCCGGATTCTACAAGCTCTTCTAATGGAGCAAATCTATCGACAAAAAAGTGTTTTGTGAACTGGATAGGTTTAAACAGCGAAGACAATTATTGGCAAGGGATTAAGTCTAATGGTCGTCAGACCTGGTTTAAGGATCGTAGCTTTCTAAAGCGCATCACCTCAGGTAGAGCTATTCTACAGGAAAAAATAACGCTAACCAAAGCCATATACATCGAGAAAATTTTATCCCCCTAGCGAGAGCACTACTATTTCAACGGCGCATAATAACTTGTTACATTAACATTAATCCGGATTCTACAAGCTCTTCTAATGGAGCAAATCTAGCGACAAAAAAGTGTTTGTGAACTGGCTAGGTTTAAACAGCGAAGACAATTATTGGCAAGGGATTAAGTCTAATGGTCGTCAGACCTGGTTTAAGGATCGTAGCTTTCTAAAGCGCATCACCTCAGGTAGAGCTATTCTACAGGAAAAAATAACGTTAACCAAAGCCATATACATCGAGGAAATTTTATCCCCCTAGCGAGAGTACTACTATTTCAACGGCGTATAATAACTTGTTACATTCACATTAATCCGGATTCTACAAGCTCTTCTAATGGAGCAAATCTATCGACAAAAAAGTGTTTTGTGAACTGGATAGGTTTAAACAGCGAAGACAATTATTGGCAAGGGATTAAGTCTAATGGTCGCCAGACAAGGTTTAAGGATCGCAGCTTTCTAAAGCGTATCACCTCAGGTAGAGCTATTCTACAGGGAAAAATAACGTTAACCAAAGCCATATACATCGAGGAAATTTTATCCCCCTAGTGAGAGTACTACTATTTCAACGGCGTACATTAACATTAATCCGGATTCTACAAGGTCTAATAATGGAGCAAATCTAGCTACAAAAAAGTGTTTTGTGAACTGGCTAGGTTTAAACAGCGAAGACAATTATTGGCAAGGGATTAAGTCTAATGGTCGCCAGACAAGGTTTAAGGATCGTAGCTTTCTAAAGCATATCACCTCAGGTAGAGCTATTCTACAGGGAAAAATAACGTTAACCAAAGCCATATACATCGAGGAAATTTTATCTCCCTAGTGAGAGTACTACTATTTCAACGGCGTACATTAACATTAATCCGGATTCTACAAGGTCTAATAATGGAGCAAATCTAGCGACAAAAAAGTGTTTTGTGAACTGGCTAGGTTTAAACAGCGAACATAATTATTGGCAAGGGATTAAGTATAATGGTCGTCAGACCTGGTTTAAGGATCGTAGCTTCAGGTAGAGCTATTCTACAGGGAAAAATAACGTTAACCAAAGCCATATACATCGAGAAAATTTTATCCCCCTAGCGAGAGCACTACTATTTCAACGGCGCATAATAACTTGTTACATTAACATTAATCCGGATTCTACAAGCTCTTCTAATGGAGCAAATCTAGCGACAAAAAAGTGTTTGTGAACTGGCTAGGTTTAAACAGCGAAGACAATTATTGGCAAGGGATTAAGTCTAATGGTCGTCAGACCTGGTTTAAGGATCGTAACTTTCTAAAGCGCATCACCTCAGGTAGAGCTATTCTACAGGGAAAAATAACGTTAACCAAAGCCATATACATCGAGGAAATTTTATCCCCCTAGCGAGAGTACTACTATTTCAACGGCGCATAATAACTTGTTACATTAACATTAATCCGGATTCTACAAGCTCTTCTAATGGAGCAAATCTAGCGACAAAAAAGTGTTTTGTGAACTGGCTAGATTTAAACAGCGAAGACAATTATTGGCAAGGGATTAAGTCTAATGGTCGTCAGACCAGGTTTCAGGATCGTAGCTTTCTAAAGCGCATCACCTCAGGTAGAGCTATTCTACAGGAAAAATAACGTTAACCAAAGCCATATACATCGAGGAAATTTTATTCCCCTAGTGAGACTACCACTATTTCAACGGCGTACATTAACAATAATCCGGATTCTACAAGGTCTAATAATGGCGCAAATCTAGCGACAAAAAAGTGTTTTGTGAACTGGCTAGGTTTAAACAGCGAAGACAATTATTGGCAAGGGATTAAGTCTAATGGTCGCCAGACAAGGTTTAAGGATCGTAGCTTTCTAAAGCATATCACCTCAGGTAGAGCTATTCTACAGGGAAAAATAACGTTAACCAAAGCCATATACATCGAGGAAATTTTATCTCCCTAGTGAGAGTACTACTATTTCAACGGCGTACATTAACATTAATCCGGATTCTACAAGGTCTAATAATGGAGCAAATCTAGCGACAAAAAAGTGTTTTGTGAACTGGCTAGGTTTAAACAGCGAAGACAATTATTTGCAAGGGATTAAGTCTAATGGTCGTCAGACAAGATTTAAGGATCGTAGCTTTCTAAAGCGTATCACCTCAGGTAGAGCTATTCTACAGGAAAAATAACGTTAACCAAAGCCATATACATCGAGGAAATTTTATTCCCCTAGTGAGACTACCACTATTTCAACGGCGTACATTAACAATAATCCGGATTCTACAGGGTCTAATAATGGCGCAAATCTAGCGACAAAAAAGTGTTTTGTGAACTGGCTAGGTTTAAACAGCGAAGACAATTATTGGCAAGGGATTAAGTCTAATGGTCGCCAGACAAGGTTTAAGGATCGTAGCTTTCTAAAGCATATCACCTCAGGTAGAGCTATTCTACAGGGAAAAATAACGTTAACCAAAGCCATATACATCGAGGAAATTTTATCTCCCTAGTGAGAGTACTACTATTTCAACGGCGTACATTAACATTAATCCGGATTTTACAAGGTCTAATAATGGAGCAAATCTAGCGACAAAAAAGTGTTTTGTGAACTGGCTAGGTTTAAACAGCGAACATAATTATTGGCAAGGGATTAAGTCTAATGGTCGCCAGACAAGGTTTAAGGATCGTAGCTTTCTAAAGCGTATCACCTCAGGTAGAGCTATTCTACAGGAAAAATAACGTTAACCAAAGCCATATACATCGAGGAAATTTTATTCCCCTAGTGAGACTACCACTATTTCAACGGCGTACATTAACAATAATCCGGATTCTACAAGGTCTAATAATGGCGCAAATCTAGCGACAAAACAGTGTTTTGTGAACTGGCTAGGTTTAAACAGCGAAGACAATTATTGGCAAGGGATTAAGTCTAATGGTCGCCAGACAAGGTTTAAGGATCGTAGCTTTCTAAAGCGTATCACCTCAGGTAGAGCTATTCTACAGGAAAAATAACGTTAACCAAAGCCATATACATCGAGGAAATTTTATTCCCCTAGTGAGACTACCACTATTTCAACGGCGTACATTAACAATAATCCGGATTCTACAAGGTCTAATAATGGCGCAAATCTAGCGACAAAAAAGTGTTTTGTGAACTGGCTAGGTTTAAACAGCGAAGACAATTATTGGCAAGGGATTAAGTCAAATGGTCGCCAGACAAGGTTTAAGGATCGTAGCTTTCTAAAGCGTATCACCTCAGGTAGAGCTATTCTACAGGAAAAATAACGTTAACCAAAGCCATATACATCGAGGAAATTTTATTCCCCTAGTGAGACTATCACTATTTCAACGGCGTACATTAACAATAATCCGGATTCTACAAGGTCTAATAATGGCGCAAATCTAGCGACAAAACAGTGTTTTGTGAACTGGCTAGGTTTAAACAGCGAAGACAATTATTAGCAAGGGATTAAGTCTAATGGTCGCCAGACAAGGTTTAAGGATCGTAGCTTTCTAAAGCATATCACCTCAGGTAGAGCTATTCTACAGGGAAAAATAACGTTAACCAAAGCCATATACATCGAGGAAATTTTATTCCCCTAGTGAGACTACCACTATTTCAACGGCGTACATTAACAATAATCCGGATTCTACAAGGTCTAATAATGGAGCAAATCTAGCGACAAAAAAATGTTTTGTGAACTGGCTAGGTTTAAACAGCGAAGACAATTATTGGCAAGGGATTAAGTCTAATGGTCGTCAGACAAGGTTTAAGGATCGTAGCTTTCTAAAGCGTATCACCTCAGGTAGAGCTATTCTACAGGAAAAATAACGTTAACCAAAGCCATATACATCGAGGAAATTTTATTCCCCTAGTGAGACTACCACTATTTCAACGGCGTACATTAACAATAATCCGGATTCTACAAGGTCTAATAATGGCGCAAATCTAGCGACAAAAAAGTGTTTTGTGAACTGGCTAGGTTTAAACAGCGAAGACAATTATTGGCAAGGGATTAAGTCTAATGGTCGCCAGACAAGGTTTAAGGATCGTAGCTTTCTAAAGCGTATCACCTCAGGTAGAGCTATTCTACAGGAAAAATAACGTTAACCAAAGCCATATACATCGAGGAAATTTTATTCCCCTAGTGAGACTATCACTATTTCAACGGCGTACATTAACAATAATCCGGATTCTACAAGGTCTAATAATGGCGCAAATCTAGCGACAAAACAGTGTTTTGTGAACTGGCTAGGTTTAAACAGCGAAGACAATTATTAGCAAGGGATTAAGTCTAATGGTCGCCAGACAAGGTTTAAGGATCGTAGCTTTCTAAAGCATATCACCTCAGGTAGAGCTATTCTACAGGGAAAAATAACGTTAACCAAAGCCATATACATCGAGGAAATTTTATTCCCCTAGTGAGACTACCACTATTTCAACGGCGTACATTAACAATAATCCGGATTCTACAAGGTCTAATAATGGAGCAAATCTAGCGACAAAAAAATGTTTTGTGAACTGGCTAGGTTTAAACAGCGAAGACAATTATTGGCAAGGGATTAAGTCTAATGGTCGTCAGACAAGGTTTAAGGATCGTAGCTTTCTAAAGCGTATCACCTCAGGTAGAGCTATTCTACAGGAAAAATAACGTTAACCAAAGCCATATACATCGAGGAAATTTTATTCCCCTAGTGAGACTACCACTATTTCAACGGCGTACATTAACAATAATCCGGATTCTACAAGGTCTAATAATGGAGCAAATCTAGCGACAAAAAAATGTTTTGTGAACTGGCTAGGTTTAAACAGCGAAGACAATTATTGGCAAGGGATTAAGTCTAATGGTCGTCAGACAAGGTTTAAGGATCGTAGCTTTCTAAAGCGTATCACCTCAGGTAGAGCTATTCTACAGGAAAAATAACGTTAACCAAAGCCATATACATCGAGGAAATTTTATTCCCCTAGTTAGACTACCACTATTTCAACGGCGTACATTAACATTAATCCGGATTCAACAAGCTCAGGTATGATTATGATTAGATACTACACCTTGTTGTTATTTCAAAATGAAAAACTCTCGGACGGCCAGGAATAAATGTATTCTTACCAGTGTACGAGTTCGATCTGCGATCTGCTTAGATAAGTACCTCGGGCTAGATATGTTTCCGAGGAGTTGACCTAGCGCGTTACATAATTTGCCACGGTTACTCGGTATATGTGAAAACGGAAATGGCCGCCCATATCCTTTTTTAAAAGTTAAAACTTTTCCCACCAATTTATTTCAAACTCGCGATCGGCCAAGTAATTATGAAACATGTTTACCGCATTTTCCCATCCACGCTTTATTGTTGGAAGTGGATGTTACTACAACTGCACACAGACCGAAAGTGCTCCCTTTGATTTGCGTAATGAAAAGGATATGAGCGTGAAACTATTTTATTTTAATTAAATTCTCGCCATCTATTTATAAATACCGCCGCCGTAATAACATTTCCGCTGGACGACCGTCGCAACTTGCAACTTTAAATAAAGTCCTGAAGTTTGGCCACTGGAAACTTCAGGGGGAACGTCGTGAATAAAACATGGCAAATAAACGTTATTTTGTTGATTCTGCCCGGTTCTTTCGGCATTCCAGTCAACTTTCGGCTTTATCTCTGGGAGTTTATGGTTTATTGCGCATAAAGAAATTAAAAAAGTTGTATCGTATTGCCATGCTCGTGAATTCGTATGAAATTTGATACTGGGATGGTTCGATTTTTGCTTCTACGATAAAACTTCAAAACCAAAAGTCCAAACTCGTTATTTTAACATAAAGATCTCTGATAGATCACAATATTTTACCTGTCAGGCGAAATGTCACTGTTGCAATGTCAGTTGTCAGATGTCAAAAGTCAGTTTAAGAAATGTCGAAATATTTTACCTGCAAACGCCCGGAGAAAAAACATTACTATTATATTATATTGTATTATGCGGACGTTCTTATAAATATTGTCACTAGAGCCAATCCTGGTTTTGACGTCATGACGCTCTCAGATCCGACCATCGCAGTCATTACCATTTAAGTTAGTTTACGCAGAGATAGTTGAAATAAAAATCTAAAATGTTATGCCCAGCTTAAAATTACAGTTAGCTATACATAGGAATACATGTAGAGATAGGCAGGGTAATGAAGGGGGCGCCTGACTGTCTTCGATTACGTCGCGCTGGTTGACTGCAGAATAAGATCGACCTTACGCACACGTGACTCCTACCTGGCTGATTTTTTTAACACCCTTAACTGTGTTATTTGGTATATTTATATTCGCTGGCTCTTTCACGTTTTTTCTGCTGTAATTATTTTGAGCGTACCCTTCTGAACAGTCTATGCTTTTAATGATGATACATTGAATATATTGAATAAAACAAAAGAACAAAGGGTGTTTTCCATGATGCGGCGCAGGGGATGGACGTGCTTTTGTGAATCCGTTTAGCAGGATTTTATAAAAAGTCGATTTATCACAGAATTTCGCGATCATGTAATTTAATTCTGAAAATGCGATTTGTTACCGAGGCTCGCTGATGGGTACAGTCACGAAAAAAATGCGTTTGTTGTGGAATTAAGGGCAATAAGTTCCTTTCGTTTCATGATTTCGGGCTAACGATTATTGTGGGGTTACACACAAGGCTATGAATTTTCCGGCCATTGCTTCTCTTGAAAGTGAGTCCATAATACTACTCTTGCTACCTACAAACAGTCTGTCAACTTTTATTACTTTCTGTAACGAAATCTCGGGCTCCAGTTCCTTGTTTTAGAGTGTAAGGAACAACATTTAAAAAAAGGCTGGGGTAGCTACAATGAAGACACGGTCTTGTCCAGGGGTCTGACCACATTACTCGGTAATTCTGAGGCCAGAAATAGTTCTCTCGCAATTTTTAAACTATATTGCTAAAGGAACCGGTTTCAAACAGTCACAGATTAATGTTTAACAATTTTTAGTAAGGGAGGTTTTTACGAATGCCGCGGTTTATCTTTTTAAATTATTAAATGGCAGTGTAATATTCCATTGAAGTACCTATTAAAATGGACGTGCATATTATTATTATTATTATTATTTTTTATGTACAGAGTTTTGTATCTATTTAATAAAGGTTTCCTTCCCGCTGAGAATCCCACTTCTATAAATTTAAATCGTGGAATAACCGAGAAATCTGATAATATAAGAGCAAATAAAATTTAGAGGTACAATACAGAAGTTTATTGATCAATAACTTGTAGAAACTTTCGACGCTCGTCGTTACATGACTAGCCGATGCTTTTCGCGCAGTTCTGGCGGAAACGTTGCTGTTATAAAACTTGCCAGCGTACCATGCTGTTGTAAATAAATTTTATACCGTTTCATGCCGCTGCAGTATTTTCGTGACGCACGGTTATATTTTTTAAATCTTATTTTTTTTATAGTTGGGGATTTAGTATGTTATCTAAGTCGGAATGGTACGTTTTAGCTTTAGAGATACATCAGGAATGGGAAAAGTAGATGATATTGTTGAGGAAGCAGGGTTGGACTTAGCCTGAGGGTCCACAATGATTGGATGACTAGATTTGTATAGTAATTAGTAATCATGTTATTTTACATCATAATATATTTTTTTTTTTGGAGGCGGGGTTGCCACATTAATTCACGTTTTGCCCAAAAATATTATTGCCGGTACGGCCGCCATGTTGAAAAAAAGAGTCTTATCTTAATTTATTTATATCTTGATTTAAACTTTTATTTAAATTTAAGTCCTGGCGGGGTTTAACCACTCGACATCATAGTGAATTGTCCTGTCTATTGATGCGCAAATTAAAAAAATATGTGTATCTTTTTAGACACGCGGTATACTCGTGGTGAATGTCGGGCCTGCAACTCCCTGTGTACAAGCCCGAGGAGTCGACTGTGTGTGCGAAGTTGAGACGTGAGTGAACATTTTGAGCCGTCAGTTTTGACGGGTACTCCCCCGGGGCCGGGGCAGATTATTAATTGAAGTGGAGAACTCACCCCTTTCAACCCTTTTGGAGGCCGCCGGCATAGCTGACTATCAAAATGTCATTTTGCTTTTACTGCAGGCGGGCTCCGCCGCCGCGGCGGTGGCCTCGACAGCTACTTTATGACTTATTAAATTAATGAAAAGTACTGGCGTATCTCGGCTGGCATTTTATTTTTGGAAAAGCATTCTTCTGATGTTACCGTTTCTAATTAGCACCGTTTTAAATATACAGGGTATTCTATTTTCTTTAACATGTACCTAAATGAAATTAAAAAAATGTGTTAAAAACTTGTTGAAAAAAATCACGCAAAAGCTAGGAAAGCCGACAATTTGTGATTTGTTGTTTTCTATAATAATGATTTTTGAGCTTGGTCCAAAACTAGTCGTCAATATTTAGTAACAAGTGAAGCCGGCCCTGTCCCTTTCTCGATATCTCTCAAATTTGGCGGAGCGCGGCATCTTTGAAGGTTTTTTAGGGTGATTTGGAGAGTCCTGTATACAGGGTAGTCTAGTTTCCAAGGCGGAAACTGCAGAGAACGATAGAACATCGAAAAAAATACGAGTTTGCTACATAAAAATTGCCTCGGACATTTTTTACATCGTGTATAACTTCATGTGCCGAAAAAAATGATTGTCTGATTTAAATTTCTAAACTGTACGTAACAATACTACGAATTTTTTCGTGCATGCTCATGAAAAAAATCCTAAGTTTAAATTCGCATGTGTGGCGTATATCTGGAATATGTCATATTAGTTATTAAAGAATTTGTGATTAATTACGGACCAATAACTGCTATTTGTAACTGTTCCAAGTCCTTTGAAGTGGTATTACACAAAACGGTTTAAGTAAGTAAACACTCTCAGGCTAATTAGCGATTTTGAACAATGCGTCACACATGGACGGTCCACCACAGCTATCCTTTTCTGTTTGAACCTCTTTTTTCGTTGGTTTTCGGTAAAAGGTAAAAATTGTCTTATTTTGCTGTTTTGTTCTTTTCTCATAATTTCTCTCGCTTTTTCTTGCTCTTCTTGCCATTGATTTCAGCTTTCACCCCTGATTTCCTCTTTGAGTTTTTCAGTCGCTGACGAAATTATGATCAACTGTTCTTGGCATTCCAACATTTTTCTTGGATCTTGGTTGTCGTTTGTCTTTCAGCATTTCTCTTATTTCGTCTATCTCTTCTTGGCGTTTCTTTAACATCACTTTCTTTTTCTTTGACTTCTGTGCCTTGGAAGGCGAAGAACAGCAGAACATAATTTTCTCAGTGGCTGAAAAAGTCAAGGAGAAAACTAGGAACAAGATGAAATCTGGCACCGATATCTTCTTTTTCTTGGGTTTCCGGTCTTCATCTCCTAGCCTTTCTTCGGCGTGACTTACTCTTTCTTTGACTTGAGTACTTCATCTTTAACTTCACTGACCTCAACTGCCTTGTCTTTCTTAGTTTTCTCTTTGGGTGTTTCATTCCTGAGAAAATTACGTTCTGCTGTTCTTGGCTTTCCATCACCTCTTGTCTTTTTTTCTTTTGACGTTACTTTCCCAATCTTCCGGTATTTTTCCTCGTCTCTCTGCTCTTGGCGTTTCTTCAACATTGTTTTTTTTTTAACTTTAGCTACTTCCTCTAACTTCACCGACCTCAGGTTTCACTTATTCCTTAATTTCATCTTTGAGTTCTCAATCACTAAGAAAAGCTTTCTGACGTTCTTGATTGCCCAACACATTTTTAATATCTTCTTTTTTCTCGTGGCGTTTCCGTGTGGTCGATCTTCTAACATTTTTCTTGAAGTTTTTGTTCTGAATCGTGCTTCTTCTTTTACATCTTGGTCCTTGTTCAACGTCGCATCTGTTCTTTGACTTCGGTAATTTCATCTTTAATTTCGTTGATCTCATCAGTCTGTTTTTCTTAATTTTCTCTTTAACTGATACATTCCTGGGAAAATTTCTTTCTGCTGTTCTTAGCATTCCAGCAGTTTTCCTATATCTCCTAAATCTTCTTGACTTTTCCTTTCTTAATCTTCATTTTCTAAATTTAGATTTTCTTATCTTGGCGTTTCTTCAACTTTTTTTTTATTTCAGTGACTTTCTCATTAACTTCGCCGACCTCAGCTTTCAATTATTTCTTAATTTATTCTTTGAGTTTTTCAATCACTGAGAAAATTGCTTTCTGCTGTTCTTGGCCTTACAAAATATTTTTATATATTTTTTTCTCTTGGCGTTTCTGTGGTCGATCTTCTAACATTTTTCGTATTTCGTCTCTCTATTCTTGACATTTTCGTTCTGGAACATCTATAATTTTTCTTTACTATTCCTTTATTACTTGAACTTCACCTCGGACTTCACTTATGTTTTCTTTGTCTTCCCAAATTTCCTCTTTGAGTATTTTAGTCTCTGAGAAAATTGCGTTTTGCTATTGTTTTTCCTCTTTACATTTCCGTTCTCAAACTTACACCATTTTTCTTGCATTATCATTCTCTTCGTGGTGTTTCTTTGCTTGGCTTTCATCATTTTTCTCGATTTTTCTTTCTCTTACAGTTTCTTAAACATTACGTACTTTTTCTTTGACTTTAAGACTTTAACTTCATTAACTTCAGTTTTACTTATTCCTTATTTTTCCCTTTGAGTTTTGTAGTCACTGCGAAAATCGCGTTCTGCTCTTGGTCTTCTAACATCTCGCCTATATCTTCTTTTTTCTTATTGGCATTTCTGTTTTCAAATTTACATCATTTTTCTCGATTTATTTTTCTCTTGGAGTTTCTTTAACATCACTTACCGTTTCTTTAATTTCAATGACTTTCTTTTTAACTTCACTGACCTCAGTTTTACTTATCCCTCAATGTCTTTCTTCTGTTTTTCAGTCACCGAGGAAGTAGATTTCTGCTGTTCTGGATCTTCTAACATATTTTTTATATCTTTTGCTTCTCAGTTTCTTCAGAAACATTACTTCTGTGGTCGATCCTTTAACATCTTTCTTATCTCGTCTCTCTATTCTTGATGTTTTTGTTCTGAATCTTTAATCATTTTTCTTGATTCTTCTTTAGTTTCTTGGTCAATTTCTTTCTTCAGTTTCCTCAGTTACTGAGGAATTGCTTTCAGCTGTTCTTCTAACACATTTTTTATATCTTTTTCTTCTCTTAAAGTTTCTGTCATCGATCTTTCAACATTTTTCTTATTTCATCTCTCTATTCTTGATGTTTTTGTTCTAAATCTCTCATTTTTCTTGATTCTATCATTTCTTAGCCTTTGTTCAACGTTTTTTTGTTTTCTTTGACTTCACTCACTGACCTTAGTTTTACTTATTCCTCAGTTTCCTCTTTCAGTTTTTCAGTCACTGAGGTAAATGCTATCTGCTGTTCTTGACCTTCCAATCGGTCGATCATCTAACATTTTCCTTATTTCGTCTCTCTTCTCTTGACGTTTTCTGGATCTTTCATAATTTTTCTCGCTTCTTCTTTTATTCCAACGTCACTTACGTCTCATTTGACTTCAGCAACTTCATCATTACCTTCACTAACCTCGGCTTTCACTCCATTCCGAATTTCCTCTTTGAGTATTTCAGTCACTGGAAAAACTGCGTTTTGCTGTTCTTCCTTCCAACATCTTTCACTCTCTTTCGAACAGTTTTATGCTTGGCCTTTCATCATCTTTCTCTTGGAGTTTCTATAACATTACTTACTTTTTCTTTGACTTCGGTGATTCTCTTTAACTTCGCTGACCCCAGCGTTCACTTCTTCCAATTTCTTTTTCTCTTTTTGTGTTTCTATATTTAATTCCCTTTTGTACTATCTTAATCATGGTGTTTAGCTATAAAATTTTTTTTTGCTGTGGGGCAGTGTGGAGTGACATAATAATAAAAAAATGGGTATTGGTTTATCAAATGGGATGAAACTTTGTGTTTTGATACAAGGATCCAGAAAAAGTTTCATTGACACTAATCATTGCCAACTATTTTAGCGAAAAATAGACTGGAATTAACCTCTCACCTTGAGCATTCTAGTAAGAATTTTAGTTTTTATTAAAATAGAACACTCCCAACGAAACAACTTTACAGCAGGCTGTGCAAATTCAAATACCCGTTCCCTTAAACGAAACCCTCCTTATTATCACATGGCATTACTTACACTTTACACTCTGCTTAACTTAATAGAAACTTTGGTTGGGTCGTATTAAATATTAAAACCCCAAGTTGGTAAGGTAACCTTTGAGAAAAACGCTCTTTAATGGAAAACTTCGCTCGGTCGAAGTTCATTTTTTAAGTCTATTAGATAATTTAGGCAAAAGTTTAAGCCGTTCGCCAGTTTCGCGTCGAAGGGGGATTAAGCGTAATGCGGTTTCTATAATTATTTATTACGAAGGTTTGTCAGTCCTGTAAAATAATTAACAAATGTAGGGCACGTGTCAAAAAAATTAATTTTACTGGGAAAAGACGTGCTACAATTTTTGAACAATTAATTTTCTGGAGTGTGAAGGAATTAAAATTAAAGTGATAATTGAGAACCCTGGCCGTAGCTCCGTTAGGAGTCTTTGCCGAAGTAAGTCTTTTTATCTTAACTTAATTACGCATTCGTGGCTGGTATCACTGGCAGAATTGGTACATTAAACGTGGTCCTCAACGCTCTTTCCTAAGAAAATAAACCGAATTTTGTGTTCTGTGGCATTAAAAATCGAATACTTGCCGATCGAGAACGACGTAAGATAGCAGGGTGGCCAATCAGTTTAATCCCTGGTACAATAAAATAGCTATTACTCAACCTATTATCGTCTTATAGTGGCTATAAATATCATCAATTGCTGCGAGAGGATTTTTATCGACTTCTCTTAAGAGACTTAGGGACGTTTTGGCATGGATGGCCAGTAAAAGGAATGGTGGGAGTTGCTGAAACGGAAACACTACTTGCAACTGTTTTTTTTTGCATTAATTCTTCTCAGTGGGTGACGAAGCTACCGCAACTTGATATTGGTTATCGTTAATTATCGCTACCCTTTAACAGGGTTGGGCAATACTAGATTTTATTAAAAAATAAAACCATCGATTTCTATTTTTTTCTTAGTGCACGGTAGGTATAATTTTTTATGGCTACTTTCATGTCTATTTTAACACGCTTTTATTTTATTATTATTTTTTTTGTTTATTTTTTATTTTATTTATTATTATTATTATTATTATTATTTATTATATTGTTTGTAGTTTGTTTGTGGCGGATAGTTAATATTCATTGACCTTAATTCTGGGACTCACGCCAAATTCTAAAAAATAAATAGAAATAAGAAAATCGCCAAAATATGTCAAGATAAAAGTGTAGTATCAAAGGCAAACCTCAACAGTTTGCCCCAGAAAACCACTGTATATATAGTTCTAAATGAATATAAATACAATATTGTTATTTAAAATTCGTATCAGTGGTTTTCTAGTATTTTACACTAGAAAATATAATAACAAAATGTATATTATATAATATATAGATATATATATATTTATATGATATGTAAAAAACAATTATAAAACAATAACTTATCTTAACAGAACGTTTCGAACCAAAGTCTAGGTCCTTTTTCAACTGTGATTACAAAAAATGGACTTGTCAAAAGAGATCAGTTTGACACTTGACACTGATTAGTAATTAATGCATAGATCACTAGATAAAGAATTCTAATTTATTTTGAAATTTCCGTCACGTACTTCTTTTTGGAGAATCGGTAGCCAGACTTCGTCTAGTAACACTGAACTAGTAGAGACGCAGTCGGTACTGTTTAGTTGAATACAGGCACTCTCTTTAAGTTTTCGTTTATTACAATGTGTTTCCGTTTGAATTATTTTTGCCTGTGTCCAACTAAATCTGTGGCCATTACTCCAAGCATGTTGTGCCAGTGTAGATTTATCAACTTGGTAATTTTTAACGTTATTTTTGTGTTCAGATATTCTAACTTCTAATGGTCTAGACGTCTCACCTATATATAGCTTTCCACACTCGCATGGAATGCTATAAATACAATTTTTAGATTTTTGAACACTGTTAAAAGGTTTGGTTTTTGTTAAGAATGATCTGATGGTATTGCAAGTTTTAAAAGTGGTTCTTATATTGACCATTCCATATATTTTTGGTTTTTCTGATAGACTTAGACGACTTGGTAATAAGTTCAATAGTAGTGACGGAAATTTCAAAATAAATTAGAATTCTTTATCTAGTGATCTATGCATTAATTACTAATCAGTGTCAAAGTGATCTCTTTTGAAAAATAATTTTTTGTAATCACAGTTGAAAAAGGACCTAGACTTTGGTTCGAAACGTTCTGTTAAGATAAGTTATTGTTTTATAATTGTTTTTTACATATCATATAAATATATATATCTATATATTATATAATATACATTTTGTTATTATATTTTCTAGTGTAAAATACTAGAAAACCACTGATACGAATTTTAGATAACAATATTGTATTTATATTCATTTAGAACTATATACAGTGGTTTTCTGGGGCAAACTGTTGAGGTTTGCCTTTGATACTACACTTTTATCTTGACATATTTTGGCAATTTTTTTATTTCTATTTATTTTTTAGAATTTGGCGTGATTCCCAGAATTAAGTTCAATGAATATTATTTATTAGCTTCACCTGTATGTTTGTTTGTTTGTATGTAACGGAATCTTTCACCCACTTCAAAACGTCAGATTAAACTGAAACTTTGCACACTTATCAAGGATCGATGACAATGCAATAATTAAAAAAAAATTTGATTTCAAAAATTTTGAAAAAATTAGATTTCCAAAATTTTGAAGAAATTTTGAAAATAAAATAAAAAAAAAAATTTGAATTGAAAAATTTTGAAAAAAATTTGATTTCAAAAATATACAAAAAAATTGTAGTTTAAAAAAACTAAAAAGTAAAAAATAATGTTTATCTATTAAGATTTTGTTCAACAGTGATAAATATTCCACTAACTAATATTTATTACTCTTTCCTTTAAATAAAAGGACGATGTTTCGTTTGACATTAAATGATGCACGAAAGGAAATTGCCTAAAACTTAAAAGGGCGCTGCAACCACAAACTCCTAAAAAATATATCACACTGGCAGCTGAAGTGCAAAATTTACCGGAACCGTAAACCTTAAAGAGAAAATGCCTCGCTGATTAATACCGGACGAAGGCATACCACTGAAAAACAGACAGCGGATCCTACCTTCGCCCTAAATTTACACGTGATTAATGAACCCGAAATAAAAGTCGTAATCTATCTTTAGAAAGTGCAGCGTCCATTTTTTATTAATAAATCTGTCCCTAAGCTGCGAGTAATTAATCGGTATGATAAACGCGGCTCATGCTGGGTGTAAATATTTAATGCCCTCGATGAAAAGCGCCCTGGACCCACAGAAAATTCGGCACGCTCCCGGACAGGAATTAATGATGTTACCGACTATCAATCAAAGAGACTTGCCGAGACGCCGCAATCTAATGTCGAAACCACTTTCTGCTCTCTGCCATAAGCTGAAGACGTTGGGCTTCATAAGCCCACAGCATTAGCATTCATCCTGCGTCCTCCGCCTATTTACCCCAGACGTAATTTAATTTGAAGAATTTTCATTTAGATCAAAGTATTTATTTTTAGACTTGTGGCAGCGGTTCTGTATTCAACTATTAGTAATAAGGCACTGGCAAGTCGTTTCGGTTTTCAATCGCCTAATGGAAATGCGGATTTTACGGTACATACAGCGTGACTACCAGGTACCTCCTCCACTTTAATTCTGCAAATTTTCAACAAGTGCGGAAAGTGGTACTTTTCCACATGCGACTGCTAAAGTACCACTTTTCGCACTTGTTAGGGAAATAACTATTTCCGCACTAGTGCGGAAAAATGTATTTTAATAGTTTATTTAATAATACAATTCACCCCCAACAAAATTATTGTCACTGATCGTCTTTGCTCGTTCAAACAATGCATAAGAGAAGAGGCGCTAGAATGGCCAGCACGGCCACCGGATTTAAACTCCTTGATTTTTTTGAGTTGACCTAGAAAGAGCTTTTAATCAGCGGAAAATGGAATTATCAGTAAAGAAAAATATTGCAGTAAAACTTCAATGCCACAAATTTTCTTCTTTATATTTGATTTCAAATCAGTCACGTTTATTATTCCTTTAATTCGTGGTAAAAAGTCGTGTAGCGCTGAAAAAGACCACCGGATGGCGATTAAGTTTAATTGTATGTCACCGACATATATCTGCTTAATATAGGTACTTAAGAAGGCATGAATGTTTTTAGCGTTCAGTCTCTGGTCCGTCCTAAAAACTGATTTCTTGCTCTATTATACTATCTAGTCGAAAATTAGGTATTTTCTCATTGGCCAAAGGACGTAGCCTTTCGACTAGTCTCATATAAATATAAATTTAGAGATTTCTCGAACAGATGAACTTTTGGTTCAACATTTTTCCAAGATTAAACATTTTATTTGCATTATGAAGATTTAAAAGAACATAATTTAAAATACATTTTTCCGCACTAGTGCGGAAAAGTGCCACTTTCGAAACTAATATGCGTGCGGAAAAGTGATACTTTCGAAACTAATATGCGTGCCGAAAAGTGATACTTTCCGCACGCTCGTAGGAAAAAAATTTATACCTACCGTAACACTAAGAAAAAAGTCATGAAAATCAAAATTTTTTTAATTAAAATCAAAGATTTTCTATTTTTTTAATAAAATTGTAGTATTGTCCTACCCTGCCACCTACCACATTTTTGGCGTGTTAATTCCACTTGTAAATTTTAAGAAACTGTCTATTTGTTCTCCACAAACTTCTAACCAACCTGTATTTGGACGAAACGTGGGTATTCTTAAAAGCAAGATCTAAAACAATATGTAGTGATGATTTATATCAAAATTCCTTATGTTCTATTAGGCGCCGCTATCTAAATATCATATATCTTTATTTAGATTTCGTGTTCGATGCTCTTGTAAATATTCATCAGCGGCGCAAAAATATCAAACAGTTTCTAAATTGACGCACACCCCCGCCTCGTACCCACAGAATTAAAAAAGTTAATAGATACAATCTCGGCCCATATTGGAACTGCGTATCTACCGAATGCAAATTCGTGAAGCGTGACTTTGTTCCGTAATTCGATATGATTCCAGAGCGGGATAGTCCTTAATCTACCCATTGTGTTTGGATTTGGTGACAATACGGAAAATTATATCACTTTACAGCGCCTCCAGTGAGATTTTACGAATTAAATGCGGACGCTAGTTTTGTTGTCTTTCTAGAAACCACAATTGGTTCAGACAACACTAATTAAGATATATACGAATATTGTCATGTGACATGTATTAAAACCAGATTATTAAATAAATAAAATTAAAAATAAACTCTGGTAAAACTAGGAAAGAATGAAATTATCCTCACAATAAAACAAATAACGAGACACTTACGTATGGTATACTGAATAGATAAATACAAGTTAAAAAAAGGATATCATATTGGAGAATAATCTTCCTAGATCAGCTGTAGAACATTTGCTGCAATAGAGGTCAACGGTCCACACATAAATAAAGGGTCAGCTACGCTAAAATAAAACAAATGTAAACAAATTAAAAGCGTAAATAAAGTAAATGTATTGTAGAATAATTCTTTTAAATAATCAATAACAGAACAGCTGGTATTTACATGCTTCACAACAACGTCAAAAACATATACATGAATTTTTTCAATAACTTATTCTTAATGCTTGAGTCAGTATTAAATTTTGAAATTCAGGGGTCGCTTTCACCCTCTTAAGGTGAAGTTGATATCCTGAAGTCTAAGAATCCGCTATAGAATTAGTCCGAAGTTTGGGTACTTTTTGGCACCAAGTGTTGCTTTTACTGTATTACTAGGTATGTATATGACATTTTGACTTGCCCTATATCCTTTATGATCGACTGGATTAATAAATGTATTTCACTTCATTTCATCTTACAGTGAGTCTAATTTGGCAATTTGGTGCTCATTGATCAGTTTAAAATAGAGAGCGTGCATCCGGAGGACTGCACAAATTCGATAAAGTTCTTACAGTATTACGTTATATAAATCTCGCAGAAGTACATCGAAGTAGCTAATACACTGGAGAGGCTAAAGCTAGTCCGGTCTCAATAATCTTCTAGTTTTAGTAATTGCTGCTTTCAAAATAGATAATGGAAGTACGTTGGCTGCAATAGGTTCAATCGAACACATTTTTAGCAACGGTTTGGTATTTCATAAGGTGCGCTTTCAGTTTATTATTTTTATCAGCGATGTTATGTCAGTTTTCAAATAATATTCTCTTTGTAGATAATTTAGAATTATTATGATATTACCTATCAGGGTTGGGCTGATTTAAATCGAGATAAAAATTAACGTTTTTTTTTTACCACTATTTAAATAACTTACGTAACCTGTACTGTTTGTAACTGGCTACTTACAAACGGAACTCTCTGGCTTTGTAACACTTTTTAGACGGAAACTCGGGCGCCAGTTCCTTAATTTTTAAGTGCAAGGAACAGCACTTGTTTGGTTCTCCGGGGTGAGAACGTTTAGGTGTAGCTAACAGACGGAGATACGGTTATTTGTCCAGGGGTCTTAAGATGATTGTCTTGTCAACTGGACTTGGACAATTTCTCAAACGGGTTAATTAGAAATAAGTAACTGAAATAATAACTCTTGAATTTTACCCATGTATACCAACGTATTTATTTATTAGAACAGTAATGGATAAATAAATAAACAGGATATTTCAGCGACTTTGCAGTCGAGTGTGTACAAATTTGATAACGATAATAAATATGCGGGCTGGCAATCAAGAGTATATACGCGTGGATGTTATTTTATTTTGGAAGACCGTGAGTTTTGATAGCCGGGGTTTGTTTCGCGGCTGAAACGATTTCGGACGGCAAGCAAACGGAATTTCCAACAGGATATAGTACGAACGGCGGGCAGTCGGTTAGCTATAGATATTCTTGTCTATACAGAGGGTTTTGCAATACGGCGAACTACTGCTACAAACGTAGAGCTATTTACCAATGACTATTTTTCGTAAGTTAAGTTTTCCGGTAAAGCTTTATGCATTGAAGCTTTAAAGATTGCCCGAGCGAGCAAATCCAACCAGCTGATGCATATTTTATGAAACAAAAGACCAACGGAGGAATTACTAATTAGCTCTAGTTTCATTTAGTAGTATAATACAGCGGTACTCACGAACAAGATCTCTGAATATCTATACTTAACTGAAGGCGGTACGGACGGATAGTAGCGGACCACGGTGTATTCTTACCAATATTATTTTCAAGGAAATTATTATAATTCGTAGCGGTTACGGACGGAAGTGAAAACGGTGGCGAGGTGTCAGGTGTGACAGTTTCGGATTGATGCGGACTGCTTCGGGTTGGTCTTGGAGACCTTGGACTGATGCGGACTGGACTGATTCCGACTGAACGCTTCTCCGGCGTTTTATTACTGTTATGACGTATCCAGACTGCGCGTCAAAGGGACGGACTGACTTAAAACGGAGGACTCGTACCCACAACATTCCTTACGGAGGTCGAGCGTATTATGTAATTAGCAACGTTGACTATAAAACAAGAAACAATGAAAAAATTCAACTTCTCGATTACATCACTTTAAAATACTAATTTCCCTTCACTAATCTTCTGTTCTTCCAGACATATTAACACAATAATTCAAAAAACATTTTAAATTTTCATTTCCTTGCACTGTTTACTTCAATGCGTGAAGAAACTGAGAAAAATGGTGCTTGCCCGCGTGCACGCTGACTTTTGTACGAGGGGTAGAAACAAGTAGGTATTTTCTTGAATATAACCTACATGTCGACACGCAATGTCCAGGTGAGAATTGCTTTTTGGTGAATTATATTTTGTTTTATTTTATAATAGGTACTCAAATTTGTGAAACATGTAAAACTAAAGTGGTTAAAAAATAGCCATTAAAAATGTATACCTACCGTGTGTAAGAAAAAAATCATAAAAATCCAACAAAAAATAATTTTTTTATCGAAATCAACGATTTATTGTATTTTTAATAAAAATTAAGTATTGCTCAACCCTATTACCTATCCATAATTTTATATTGAATGTTATCCGGATTGACATGACAGTTTAAATTAAATAGTTCACTGGAATGTAAGAACAGAAATATATCGCTATACCAGGCGCATCCGGCAAAAGTTCAAATTTCGAACAATAAATCGACACTTTTCTAATTGAATAAAATATAAGTTTTTTAATGTGTTTGTGTCTTAGATGCAACAAAACTGACTTAAATTTGATTGCAGGATATTGTCAAATCAATGAAATAAATTGAGAAACCAATACATTTTTTTTTTATAAAATAGTAAGGAATCTAGCATCCAAAAAGACGCTTCTAAAATGCCGAACCCTGCACTCGCGAGGTATATGATTTTAAAAATATGGATATTATCCAGAATTTTATGCTGAATCCGATTCCAGAGGGCGCGATGTCGGCCAAGATTGCGAAATTTCAAAAAAAGTAATATTTCCAAAAAAAAATTGGAACTTAAATATTGCATTATCTGTCGTTTACATTGCATTTACGAGCTTATTTATAAAGATTTTTTAATAATTTTTATATCAATCGAAAGCCTTATGTTTGTAGTTTCATACAAGTTGAATAGAGAGACATTATTTTCATTATAAACAACACTATAAATTGTTTAAACAATATGTGCTCGGAAAATGTAGTGTAATTTTCGGCATTGAGGTACTTTTGTTATTATTGCAGATAGATATGTAGTTATGTGAGACGAAATACGTAGAATAGACCAACGAACATTTTTTATTAAAATAATTTTTTAATTCGCTGAATAATTTAGGAGATATGATTTTTTTAAAATGAAGCGCATTGTCTGGTCTACCGCGCGCGCGGTCTTGTTTCTGTAGGCAGGCCATTTACACATGATTTCGAGGCACTCGAGATGATTAAAGAATTTCGCGCACGAGTTGCAAACAATATTTTTTCTACAACGACTTTAATTTGATTAAACTAAAACCGTAAAACGATATCTTGTATTATAATATTTAATGCAAATTAATTTAAAAAATATATAATAGCAGATATGTCTCAGAACTATGGAAACTAATATGTTTGACAACAAACATTTTTCACTGACGTTTTCGATATTGTGAGTGTTGAATATTGTGGGTTTTTTTAAGTAAAATAATACATAAGATAATAATGGAAAGTCTCGAAAGTCATAGACTGTTTTTAAAATAATTTAAAAATTTCTACTTTCAGTTAATTCATTTCATAAAGCAATAAATCTTTTTGAACTAGATGTTTGCTTAATTCTTGTGTATACATTAAAAATTATAAAAAACAGGCAATAATTAAATTTATAATCGGCATGTGATGTGCAAAATATTTTGCGCACGGGGTCATGGTAACGCAAAAAAAATAATGTCAATGAAAAAATGTCTCATTTTAGACACTGACGTTAATGCGCAAACATAACCTTTTTTTGACAGTTGTAGAAAAAAGTATTTACTCGTATTATTATGCTAGTATTTACTTCTTTGTTACTTATTTGTTTGTCTATTTACTTATTTCTTTTTTTTTTTTACTTTTACAATTCTATGTTCCAATCTGACTTACCATATATACTAAAATGTATCTTTTCAAATGATGAATAAATTATTATTATTATTATTAATTTGACAACTGTTATGTTTGATAAATGACATTTCCTTAATGAAATTATCAAAATGGTTTACAGTGTCATTTTCATAGCTCACTTTAACAATGTTAACTTTTCCATATTTACAGTAACTAGTTTAACTAAGATATTCGACGTTTAATAACTCAGAAACGGTATATGGTAGGGGTAACATATGGTATATTTTTGAAATCAGGAAAAAAGGATCATTCCAAAAATGTAATAATATAAAAGGTATCCCATTTAAAAAAATGTATTATTTTTTTGTATCCCCTGAAATCTGCACGCCACTGTATTTTTGATGGCATTTTAACAAAATTCAATCATATCCACACAACTTTTATTTAAAACTTTTTTTTCTATAGGCAATAATAACGCTGATAAGGGGTGGGTAATTTATAATGAATAACCCTGTACGTCCAAAAAAACTCATTCACCTGTCAAAGTTACGTCTTTTAATTGTTTCTTTCATGGCTAGTCTAATAAATAGTATAAAATGACATGTTGTGGTGATTTTTTCCCTTTTTTTATTACTTGCACATTGCCATTATTTTAAAAACAATCTATGACTTTCGAGACTTTCCATTATTATCTTATGTATTATTTTACTTTAAAAAACCCACAATATTCAACACTCACAATATCGAAAACGTCAGTGAAAAATGTTTGTTGTCAAACATATTAGTTTCCATAGTTCTGAGACATATCTGCTATTATATTTTTTTTAAATTAATTTGCATTAAATATTATAATACAAGATATCGTTTTACGGTTTTAGTTTAATCAAATTAAAGTCGTTGTAGAAAAATATTGTTTGCAACTCGTGTGCGAAATTCTTTAATCATCTCGAGTGCCTCGAAATCATGTGTAAATGGCTTGCCTACAGAAACAAGACCGCGCGCGCGGTAGACCAGACAATGCGCTTCATTTAAAAAAAATCATATCTCCTAAATGATTCAGCGAATTAAAAAATTATTTTAATAAAAAATGTTCGTTGGTCTATTCTACGTATTTCGTCTCACATAACTACATATCTATCTGCAATAATAACAAAAGTACCTCAATGCCGAAAATTACACTACATTTTCCGAGACATATTGTTTAAACAATTTATAGTGTTGTTTATAATGAAAATAATGTATCTCTATTCAACTTGTATGAAACTACAAACATTAGGCTTTCGATTGATATAAAAATTATTAAAAAATCTTTATAAATAAGCTCGTAAATGCAATGTAAACGACAGATAATGCAGTATTTAAGTTCCAATTTTTTTTTGGAAATATTACTTTTTTTGAAATTTCGCAATCTTGGCCTCTGGAATCGGATTCGGCATAAAATTCTGGATAATATCCATATTCATATTTTTAAAATCATATACCCGCGAGTGCATACCCCATGATCGAATTCGGAGCTTTAGATTCTTGACTAAAAATATAGTTTCGTGGATATTCATCGTTTTAATACATCGGCGTCCTGCGAATCATTTATAAGGTGTTTGTATGTTTGTAAAGCCTGAATAAAATTGTATAAAATATTATTTTTATTATAAGGAAGCGTTAAAAGGCCTCAGTATACTTTGCAAGTTGAAACTAATAATTATACTATTTTTTTTTCTTTGCAGATGAGACAACATACCTTCACATAACCTAATAACCTCAACCAAGTTTAAGGTAAGTCAAAACAATTATAATACAAAAATTTTGCAAAACGAAGGACAGTACACAGTAGAGGTCTTATTTCTTTAGCCTTACCGCAATATTATTCCTACAAAAAGAGTCGTTGCGCACCACACTCGCCATTTTTAAAACAATCTGGCAATCTATCTATACTAAGGCTGGGAATTTTATGGATTTCAAAATTCGAATATTCGTTCCCATTTCAGTTCGAATATTCGAATTATTCGAATATTCGACTATTCGAATATTTTCTCTTCCTAAGGAAACCGACCCTAAGTTCAATATTAGATCATTGAAAATATTAATTTATTCAATTTATTATTAGTGGATTACTTATTCAGATTCCTACTCGTATATTCGAATTGTCGAATATTCGAATAGTCGAATATTCGAATAGTCGAATATTCGAATAGACGAATATTTGAATAGTCGAATATTCGAGTAGTCGAATAGTCGAATATTCGAATATTCGACTACTAGTCGAATATTCGAACGAACGCTCGAACTAGTCGAATATTCGAATAGTCGAATATTCGAATATATGAATAATTTAGTTAAACTTATTCGAGTTTTGAATATTCGACTATTCGAATTATTCGAATTCAATTCCCAGCCTTAATCTATAACAACTATTGCTAATGTCTGTATCGTGCGCCCGATCTGGCATTAAATTGGAACCGCTGCTGGCAGATAATTCATTAAAATTGTCCCGGACGCCACCCTTCAGGTCCCCATCAGTCCCTAATGCCTTAAAGGTGTTTTGATTACATTTCGGACAGCCGACGGGCTTGATTGCCCTTTACTATGCAAATGTTTTCATTAAAATAATAATACATACACTATAAGTACGCGTGGTATGTAGAACATGCTTTTCACGCCGTCCTGTGGGGTGCCGTTATTTATAATTATCTAGCGGCGAGTAAACACTGTTACCCGAATCAAAAATATTGCGAAATTAACAGGTCGCAGCACCTGTTGGGAATTGGCTTATGGTATTTTAATTGAAATTTATCGGGGCTCCGCCGTAATTGGATGCAAAGTTTAAATGATGCAAGCTGGGATGTTGCGGCGTTTTTTTTTGCGTTTTAGAGGATCGTAGGGACGTTTCAATGATGGAGGTTACTTTTTCAAACTGTTGGGTTTATTGCATATATATATATATACAGGGTGTTCCAGTTTTTTGTAGCAGGACTTTAACAGTCGATAGACAATTGAAAATTATTAAAAAAAGTTCCTATAAATATAGGTTGAAAAATGCTTAGTTTTCGAGATACAGGGTGTTAAAGTTTGAAAATAAATACGGATTTATATTAATATTTCGAGAATGCTAAGAAGTATCGAATCCAAACTTGCCAATTCTTTACATATAATTTAGAGGCCTATTTTAGAATAACAAACTACTACTTTACTTAACCATGGGCGTAGATATGTGGATTTACTAAGGCTCTTTTTTACAAAAAAGTAGTACGCCACTGATATTTTCCCATGTTTTCAGTTTAATTCAATAAAGCAAGAAAAAACAAAAATTTTATGTCTCTTGGCACTTTTTGATATGACAAGCCGTTTTCCAGAAAATTTACATTTAATCATTTGATGCACGCATCTGGACGAATTTTAGACAAACTTGAAGTTGCTCATAATTTCACCAAATTTGATGGTGCGAAAAGTCTCTTAAAAATATAGAATGAAATATTTATTGTAAAAGTTTATTATCATGTAAATTAAAATTTTTATAACACAAATGTATTAAAATGCAACGGTCGAACTAAAATAAATTATTAGAAACACAAACACAAAAGCTAGCAACATGTAAAAGTGTCTTACTTCATTACAAGCATCATTAACGATGTTTCATTCTTTCTTTTTAAAAGACTTTTCGTACCATCAAATTTGGTGAAATTCTGAGCGACTTCAAGTTTGTCTAAAATTCGTCCAGATGCGTGCATCAAATGATTAAATGTAAATTTTCTGGAAAACGGCTTGTCATATCAAAAAGTGTCAAGAGACATAAAATTTTTGTTTTTTCTTGCTTTATTGAATTAAACTGAAAACATGGGAAAAAATCAGTGGCGTACTACTTTTTTGTAAAAAAGAGCCTTAGTAAATCCATATATCTACGCCCATGGCTAAGTAAAGTAGTAGTTTGTTATTCTAAAATAGGCCTTTAAATTATATGTAAAGAATTGGCAAGTTTGGATTCGATACTTCTTAGCATTCTGGAAATATTAATATAAATCCGTATTTATTTTCAAACTTTAACACCCTGTATCTCGAAAACTAAGCATTTTTCAACCTATGTGTATAGGAACTTTTTTTAATAATTTTCAATTGTCTATCGACTGTGAAAGTCCTGCTACAAAAAAACTGGAACACCCTGTATATTTTTATACAACATGGTGCAAACTATGCTTGGTTTAAAAACACAAGTTTTAACGAGTCCATAACCGAAAATTGTTTTCGGATATACAGTATTATCCCAAATTGGAAGCGCATCTCGGTTATTATTAAAGATAGTGAAACTGTTAAATGAGGAAAGCGGAGGAAAGTTGTTTTTATCCACTCTGTATGTACTTCAAGTTGCTGACCACACGAAACGTCAGACTTGAAAATTAATGGACACGTTTTTAATACCATCATGGCCACACACGGCCCAAGTGCCTTAACGTCCACCTAAAAGGATCATTAATTTAAGTGGCTATTTTATGACCGTTAGAGTTATAAATTAAAATATATACATATCTGACATTTACAACTGTAACAAAATTTAACGAGCGTGCGCTTTCAATCTCATAATTCTGATTTATCACAACATATTAAAAACAATATAAACGCCCGCGTAAATTAGACGGTCCTGAAATCCAAAACCCAGATGCAAACACATTTGCTGGTGTCGGAATCGAACCCAATTCCCGATAGACAGTGTGACGTGCAATGACACTTGTGAATTGAATTGGCCCGATTCCAAGTGCAGCCAAACAATTAGCTCCAGCTAGCTACAACGTGGTTGTGAATTCGGTGAAGCCTTGTTTTAGAGTACTGAGATAATATTGAGAGCAATATATGGGCGCCAGAGTATTTATAACTAAATACACAAAAGTTTATAGAAAACACAATTAGGTATTTACTACATAAACTAGAAAGAAAAGAAAGCTGTGAATTTAACAAGTTTAATCTTACAAATTCTTTACAATAAACAATGACTCAAAACTAAATATAATTAAAAATATTGAAAATATGAACAAAAAATATGAATAAAAATTACAATTTAACCAATTTCTCTGACTGTCCGTTTTACGGTTGTAAAGGCTTACTCGACGGGAATGAACTGAGACGGAGGGGGTTCTCCTAGTAGCGATGAATCCTGCGAGTACTCGAGGTTGATGAAAAGGTTGCGAGATCCTGTCTCCACACTCTTCCTCAGTCCAGAGTGTCCAGGTTCCAACCAAATTTATTACTTTTCGGGAACACCCATATCTCCTTATTTCTGATGTTGTTATCTCGGTATCGATTTCCAGTGAGTCAAATTTCCAGAAAGCCAGATGTCATGAAATAAAGACAGAACAGTTGAGAAAAGGAAAAAGAGAAATAAAACTAGGTTGAAAATTATTTCAACTAGTGGTAGATGAAAGAATAACAAAGTTTCGGCAATATAGTTAAATTACTAGATAAAATTCACAAAATTAATATTTCTTAATATTACAATAGAAAAAATATTGTCGAAATGACACAACAAGATATTAGAATTTGTAAAATTACCAAATTTACATAAAAATACGGTATCTGACACCAATTACTAAGAAAATTGAATTATTAACAAAATAATATTAAAATTCGAACACTAGAATTTAGTAAGGTTGCAAAACTTCACTATCAGTTCGTTAACAAATAACCTAACTTGATTGAATTTGGACAATTTAAACTTAGAAACGTTAATAAAGTAATAACTCTAAAGATTCAGATATTTAATATTAATAACAAAGTAATTGGTAACAATAATCACAATAATGAAATAAATTCGAAATTTTAGCACACATAGAGATTTCAAGTTAATATTTTACTAATAGTTTAACGGTAAAAATTACAAAAATTAATATTATATGAAATACCGATAATGTCTTTCGCTTTCCGATGGACAAAAATGAATGAACTTATGCCTAATTCAAAATGGCAGGAAATACGTAAAACCAAGGTATATCTACACTCTTGTAACTTACACGAAAATTGAGGAATGAACTAATAATAATAATTTGTCAATAATAAAATCGATATAGAACTGTGATAGCGTGAATATGATGAAAAAAAGGAAACCATAAAATCGGACTTCAGTCACATCCGAAGCAAGTGATCAAATGTACTACAAATTGATTAATTCAAAGAGAAGAAAAAAATACAATAGATCACTTACCCCGTATGCTTTGGAAGCTCCTGGACAGAAATCTGTAGCTCTGGACAGTAAATAAATTCGGCAAAAACCCAAGTCTCAAGTGGACTTCCTTCACTATCCAAAACCAGTGTAGTTTTCCTTTTTCCAGCTCATATGAACCACAGTCGAACCTAATAACAATAAAAATCCACACTTAAATTGTTCTATGTACGAAATAACGATAATCTGCAAGTTTCACTTACAGCGATAATTTATACAATTTAAATATTGTATAACGTGTCAATTAACAATAATTGAACCACGAAAACGTCTACTTTAGACAAGATACGGTAAAACGGAAATGGGAATACCCATCCACGTGCTTAAAAAAAGCAGTGCTACTAGGTAATTATCTGAAAATAATCCAAAATATGGAAATAATACGAAATACGGTAATTATTTTGACAAATTATTATTTTTATCGATTTATCGATAAAAAGCTGAAGCAATAATTAATAAGCAAATTTTTTGAATAGCGATATTTAAGCGACTACAAGAAATGTATGACTTACCTAGGTAAAATTCGAAAGGCAAAAGACGATCTCTCTAGCCCGGGACGAGCCTCGTTCACAACGTTCATCCGCTGTGGCGTTTTTGTTGTATTTTTTCTACCACATACCGATCAGATGCGAATACAGGGTTATTCAGTTGTGAGGAGTCGTATTTTAATACGCAAAATAGAAACTATAACCTGCTGTAACGAATTGCAACTTACAGACGAAGCATGCTCGCTACAACAAAACTCGATTTCAAATTTGTTCTTCTTTCGTAATATTTCACGTCAGTTGAGATGGTAGTATATAAAAAATCATTTGTTCAATTTTGGAAGCTGCTGTTGCGTCAGAATATTCATTCATTAATTGTTATATGTCATTCGTTTCTAATCTTAATTGTTTTTAACAAATATTTTTTCAATTCTGTTTGTTATCATGCTATCATTTTGTTTACTGATTTGTTTGCGATACTCGCGATGTTGATACCGCATACAATTTAATTCACCGGGCATATTGCCAGCCATCCTTTTGTTTGTGCATGTACAGGAAGACTATTCCATCATTTTAATTAGACTATTAAACTGGGTGTATTAAAAAAGTTCGTTAAACGGGAATTAAGGAGATTTTTATATTTTTAATAATGCTCTTTTGGGTATTCTGGCGCTGTAAACTAGTTAAAGTTGAAATTGACCTGTAGGTACCGAATACGCGAATACGAATACGTATCGACATATTTTACTCGTGATAGCTAACAGAGTTGACATGTTTAAAACAATAGCGACCTGTTTTAAACGCATTTGTTTTAAACTTGTTTAAAACCTGTCATAATTATTTTATGTACAGGGTAAGTCTCTTAAAATTGACGCCCCGCCCCCCGTTATTTCCCTTATCCTTGCCGATTTAACTCATTCAAAAGAGAAGTGGACTCGATTTTTGAGAATTTTTATATTATGGAAATGGATATAAAAATCCTAAAATATACACGGTGGAAAATAAAATAAGATTTTTTTAAATGGAATTGGATATTTTCATATAAAAAAAGTCTTTAATTTTCTGAATCCATAAATATATAATTGTTATATAATCACTCCACCTGTTCGTGAGATATTACTAAAAACTAATCACATCACGCGTGTATTTGCATTGTTTCTACCGGGTGGTAAATGAAATTAGGCTCACCCCTATAACCTTTTTGCTATAATGAAAATCAATAATAATTACATGTGGCAAAATAACTTGAATACTTATTAGAATTAATAAAAGCATAAAGTTCGTATTGGACAAAAACATAAATTTTAAACGTTTCACAAACTTTAAAAAATTTTTAAAAAGCTTTTTCAAGTTATTATTTCAAATGGTAAAGTTTCATCACTTTAAATGGCCTTACCACTTAAGTTGGTACCCTTACCACTAAGTTTTCTCAGTGTAGATGTACTTTTAATTTGAAGCAGTCACTTAAAAAATGTATTTAGTAATTACTTACTAATTATTTTAGACAAATAATTTTATTTTTTCTTTCGATATTTTTAATTTGTGAACATAAAAAATCTTTCCTGATTAAACCATTAAAGTGATTTATGAGAATCGTCATAATGAAATGTATTTATCTGATTAATATAAATACATTCTGAAATTTAATTTGGGAAATATAAAAATGAAAAGACAGTAAGAACTAAAAAATGTAAAAACTCAATTAAACTCAATTACATGAAAATGTACGTCTTTTAAAATCAGAAACCCCTAAAAATCTGTTAATTCCCAAGAATTATATCAAAATTTTTATTTTATAAAAAAATTGGCACTTTTAATGACATTTTGTCAACGGATAAAATTCCTTTTTGACATCAAATTTGTATTCAGTGGCCTTAAAAACGAATGGATTGATAGATTGTTATTCCAAAATTCTTAAATTAAGCAAATTAAGCATTCGTGTTTAGTGATCACAAAATCTATTAAAATAATAAAAATTTAACTCAACTATAATGACAGCTGTCAACTGTCATTTTTGGCAACTAATTCTTGTCCAGCGACCTCAAAAACCATATGATGATACAAGTTATCAAGTTAAAACAATAGACATATTATTAATAAATTTTTATTTATTCGATGGAATTTCTAACCTCAAAAAGAAAATGTCGTTCTGACATTTAATCAATATTATTTCCATTACGTACCTTAATATACACAAATGTACAGGGTGATCATTTATATTTTTACACCCCCCTCAACTTCGTTATTTTTGGAAAAACAAAAAAGCGTAAAGGCCTCGGTAAAGGCAGATGTTTTTTTAGTAATTTTTGCGTAGATTATAAATACGATATCAGAAAAACAATGAATTGAGCAACGCCAAAAAAACTTGAACTATATAATTTTCTATACTTTTAAATGACAGTCCGTTACTCGAAATTAATGAGACTTTTAAATTTTTGTTTATTGGTTTACAACAGCTCATTAGCTGTCATATAGAAATAAACAAAACTTTAAACGTATCACTAATTTGAGTAACGGACTGTCATTTAAAAAAAGTTTTTGACATTGAGTAAGTATAAAAAATTAAATAGTTCAAAAACCGTAAAAGATAAATATACATTGTTGTATACTTTCGAAAACCTTATATTTTCATGCTCTTTCATATATATTCTGCAA
The DNA here is from genome assembly GCA_963680705.1 of Rhagium mordax. Lineage (NCBI taxonomy): Eukaryota > Metazoa > Arthropoda > Insecta > Coleoptera > Cerambycidae > Rhagium > Rhagium mordax. The sequence continues at coordinate 5,069,728 of OY796662.1, read as the reverse complement.
TAACATACAGCATGTTACGCTCGATGTTACGTTATGAGGAATTTAAACCGGCAACCTTTTTGGACACCACAGTCCATTTGGGAAACGGGTATTTTCGCCGATATACGAGACAAAACAAAAATACTCGGAAGCAACACATCGCTGAAATATATTCAAATTTATTCGGACAAATTTCCACCCTTGCCTGGTTATAAACCTAATGAAAAATTCAAATTCATACTCGATTATGACGTAACGTTTCATTATCATCATTTTATTTGAAGTGATTGCTCATAATGTGTAAATATTCGTACGACTAATTACTTCCAAACACGGAATTTCTGGTCATGCGAGCGTTAAAACAAAACAAAAATATGCCAAAAATAATATTTTACATATTATTGCATTTTAATTATTCATATTTATGTATGAACGCGATCTATAGCCGATGGAATACTACTGGAATAATATTGGGTATGGAGCCATATATACAATAATCATGGTTTAAAAGTCAAAAACTAATCTCTAAAGAATGCAGTAGGGCAGCAACAAACCAAATAGGAACAAGCAATTGTTTATTGAGCCCAAATATAATACCAATAATTGATGAGGTGAAAATTATCTTTAATAGTAAAGCAAAAAATAAACTAGCCTTATCCCAAAATGGAAGCCAAAACTGTTGAGTTAAAGAATTTCAAGCTATGGTTTCAGAAACTGGTTTTTGATAAGGCATCAGTTCTATTTGGCAGCTCAGTTGTGTTCGTACATATCAAAATCTTCTACCTAAGTTGTCACTTTACTCTCTAGAAACAATTCTCTCCTTGTAAACTTTTCGTTTTAGAGATCAAACAATACAGCTGTACAATTTGTCTTTAAATTCTGAGATTATCGGACGTCGTTTTTGTAAACTAGAACGCATAGCAGTAAAAATACAGACTTTCTCCTGCATGCTGTTTTTCTGCAGTATTTCCTGAACGAATCGCCGTGAAAAGAGATTTTCAGAAAGGTTTCCTGAAAATCCAATTTTCCAAGTCGGAAATCTGTAATAATTGAATTTATTTTCCGCAGCCACCTGCTGGCTCACTATTCGCGTTTTTTAAGGTCTAGTTTCTGGCACGAACTTCATTTTACTTTGCGTTTCATTATGAACGGTATATTATAACACGGTCTTTCCCTTTCCGATCCCTAATCTCTGTTGTTAATGGAGGTGCGCACAAAAAAATGAGTAGTGTAATCAAAACTACCGAACTGGTTTCTCTTCAGCCAACTAAAACTTGATTAATGTAGTCAACATTTCCAATACACCTCAAGCATCCTGCTGATCCTGATGTTGCAACGACACTTGCGAATTGAATTGGCCCAATTCCAAGTGCAGCCAAACAATTAGCTCCAGCTAGCTACAGCTTGGGGGGTGAATTCGGTGAAGCCTTGTTTTAGAGTACTGAGATAATATTGAGAGCAATATCTGGGCGCCAGCGTATTTACAACTAAATACACAAAAGTTTATCGAAAACACAATTAGGTATTTACTACATAAACTAGAAAGAAAAGAAAGGTGTGAATTTAACAAGTTTAATCTTACAAATTCTTTACAATAAACAACCACTCAGAACTAAATATAATTAAAAATATTGAAAATATGAACAAAAAAAAAAATATGAATAAAAATTACAATTTAACCAATTTCTCTGTCTGTCCGTTTTACTGTTGTAAAGGCTTACTCGATGGGAATGAACTGAGATGGAAGGGGCTCTCCTAGTAGCGATGAATCCTGCGAGTACTCGAGGTTGATGAAAAGGTTGCGAGATCCTGTCTCCACACTCTTACTCAGTCCAGAGTGTCCAGGTTCCAACCAAATTTATTACTTTTCGGAAACACCCAATATCTCCTTACTTCTGATGTTGTTAACTCAGTATCGATTTCCATTGAGTCAAATTTCCAGAAAGCCAGATGTCATGAAATAAAGACAGAACAGTTGAGAAGAGGAAATAGAGAAATAAAACTAGGTTGAAAATTATTTCAACTAGTGGTAAATGAAAAAATAACAAAGTTCCGGCAATATAGTTAAATTACTAGATAAAATTCACAAAATTAATATTTCTTAATATTACAATAGAAAAAATTGTCAAAATGACACAATAAGATATTAGAATTTGTAAAATTACCAAATTTACATAAAAATACGGTATCTGACACCAATTACTAAAAAAATTTAATTATTAACAAAATACATAATACTAAAATTCGAACACAAGAATTTAGTAAGGTTGCAAAACTTCACAATCAGTTCGTTAACAAATAACCTAACTTGATTGAATTTGTTCTATAGGTTGAAAACCATGAGGAGACTGTAATTTTTAAAGGACTATAATTTAATGTCAGATTTGTACGGGCCAATTTAAACTTAGAAACGTTAATGAAGTAATAACTCTAAAGATTCAAATATTTAATATTAATAACAAAATAATTGGTAACAACATTCACAATATTGAAATAAATTCGAAATTTTAGCACACATAAAGATTTCAAGTTAATATTTTACTAATAGTTTAACGGTAAAAATATCAAAAATTAATATATGAAATACCGACAATGTCTTTCGCTTTCCGACGGACAAAAATGAATGAACTTATGCCTAATTCAAAACGGCAGGAAATACGTAAAACCAAGGTAAATGGTAAATCTACACTCCTGTAACTTACACGAAAAGATTAATTCAAAGAGAAGAAAAAAAATACAATAGATCACTTACCCCGTATGCTTTGGAAGCTCCTGGACAGAAATCTGTAGCTCTGGACAGTAAATAAATTCGGCAAAAACCTAAGTCTCAAGTGGACTTCCTTCACTATCCAAAACCAGTGTAGTTTTCTTTTTTCCAGCTTATACGAACCACAGTCGAACCTAATAACAATAAAAATCCACCCAGAAATTGTTCTATCTACGAAATAACGATAATCTGCATGTTTCACTTACAGCGATAATTTATACAATTTAAATATTGTATAATGTGTCAATTAACAATAATTGAACCACGAAAACGTCTACTTTAGACAAGTTACGGTAAAACGGAAATGGGAATACCCATCCACGTGCTTAAAAAAAGCAGTGCTACGAGGTAATTATCTGAAAATAATCCAAAATATGGAAATAATACGAAATACGGTAATTATTTTGACAAATTATTATTTTTACTATAGCATAATAAAGCTGAAGCAATAATTAATAAGCAAATTTTATGAATAGCGATATTTAAGCGACTACAAGAAATGTGTGACTTACCTAGGTAAAATTCGAAAGGCAAAAGACGCTCTCCCTAGCCCGGGACGAGCCTCGTTCACAACGTTCATCCGCTGTGTCGTTTTTGTTGTATTTTTTCTACCACATACCGATCAAATGCGAATACAGGGTTATTCAGTTGTGAGGAGTCATATTTTAATACGCAAAATAGAAACTATAACCTGCTGTAACGAATTGCAACTTAAATCGTTACAGCAGCCAATTTCACCCCCATCGCCACTTTTGCCGCTCACTGGCTACAGTGAATACGACCACATATGTAGGGTTGTACATAAAATTCTTTAATTAATTAAGTCTAGGGCGGACTAATGAAAAAAGTTCATTTACATTTTATCCTTACTGCCGCTTCAGACATGCAATTTGCTGTTTAATATTTAGTACCTACCATAATATTCCAGACAAAAAAAAATTCGTAATAGCTTTTTAACGAAGCGAGAATAATAATTAATTTTCCTATTTATTAAATTGATTCTTACCGTACGAGGTAAAATACAAATGCTATGTGGAGCCCTGTCGAAATATTCCTCCTAAACATTTCAGAGAGTGAAGGACGAATAGTAGAATCGCCTTATATCGCTCAAAAACTTTTACATTAATTTTACAATTTTCACCTGATCCCGTGAAATTTTCGTTTTGATGGGCATTGCGATGGCGCTACTTGACCATAGCACGCTTCACAATCAGCTGTATTTGCAATGTAATTTATTCTGTTTTAATTACATGCGTGATGCGGGCAACTCACTAGTTATTAAATGGTCACTCGTAAAGGTCTTTAAATGAAAATATGGTATAAAATATTTCATAATTACTACAGAGAGGGTTAAAAAAAGTAGAAAGATGTTTAATGTCGTTGAATCATTTTCACTTCCTAATAATATAGAGGGTGGCCAAAAACGACAAACCCGCCCCTGGATCAGCTGAGTACTTTCCGAATTATATCGCTTAAAATGTTCGCTTTAACCCTCCAATTATTGTGCAGTATTTACATAAACACCTCTGGAAATTCAGATTTTCTGCTTCGCATTAAAATATACCGCGAAGTTTTCTAATTATTTGTACACCTACGTGCATTCCCCAGTTACATAATCGGGCACTTGACTTGGTAAGTAATTTCCACCAGCGAGATTAAATTTCCTGGGTTATGTTAATGATATGTAAATTGTGCAGATTTACTTTAAAGGTAACCCAATTTATAGTGGCGAAAACTGTATGTTTCAAAAATGTATTACTGTACTGTATTCTGATGTTACCGATCTTTTTACTCAATTCATTAGACCTCGTGAAATGTCGAAATGTGTTTGTCTCCTGCCCCATGGCATGCACACAGCAGATTAACTGAGAAGCGTAATTCTGCTTGCACATGTTAAGCAAACCAAGCGTTCCTATTCCGTCCGATCAATCTGTTGACAATCCTTGTATCGCTAATTTCAACACAGTTTCACGAGGTCGTCGCTACATCGACACGTTCTCGATATTAGATTACCTAGCACGAGCAGGGATATTAGCAAGCAAAATGTACACTGGTAATGTTTGAGCTGTTGGTTTAGGTTTTGATGGACAAGATGAACAACAGTATTGCCTTTCCCGAAAAGAGTTGGTTGTAATGAGTCGGTGATACATTACAGTCACACATACAGAAAAATGGTCCGTTACCAAAAACCGGACCCATTTTTTAAATTTTTCCGATGTATTTTGACGTTCTGAAACCGAATCCGACCACTAACAACTTTAGTTTCCACCATTTTTTTGGCTACAAGGTCCAGATTGTCATTTTGACAGCTGCCAACTGTCAAACTGACAGTTTGAAGATTCCGACATTTTGAAAATAATTTTTTTTATGTATAAACCATCAATACCTACGTTGTTGAGGTCGTTGATCACGATCATCATATTTGTAATTAGTATACGAATCATGGACTGAAAAAGCATTATGCACATTAAAATCATCAGCGATCTCAAAAACGTAGGTATTTATGGTGTACACGTAAAAAGAACTTTTTTCAAAATGTTGGAATTTTCAAACTGTCAGTATGACCGTTGACAGCTGTCAAAATGAAATTTCGACATCAAAATCGTAATCAGCAACCTCAAAAACGTAGGTTTATGCATACGAAATCTTCATTTTAAAATGTTGAAATTTTCCAACTGTCAGTATGACAGTTGACAGCTGTCAAATTTAAATTTCGACATCAAAATCTTGATCAGCAACCTCAAAAACGTCAGTATTGATGATTTACACATAAGAGAGAACTTCTTTTGAAAATATTGAAATTTTCCTACTACCAGTTTGACAATTGGCAACTATCAATATTCAAAATGAAATTTCGACGTCAAAATCGTGATCAACGACCTCAAAAACATAGGGATTGATGGTGTACAAAAAAAAGAACTTTTCAAATTGTTGGAATTTTCAAACTGTCAGTTTGACAATTGGCAGCTCTCAAAGTGACATTCCGACATCAAAATCATGATCAACGACTTCAAAAACGTTGGTATTTTGCACATGAAATGAACTTTTCAAAATTTTGGAATAATCAAACTGTCAGTTTGACAGTTGTCAGCTGTCAAAATGAGAACATTCGACATCAAAATCGTTATCAGCGACCTCATAAACGTGGGTATTGATGGTTTACACATAAAAAGAACGTCTTTTCAAAATGTTGGAATTTTCAACTGTCAACAGTAACAGCTGTCAAAATGTGAAATTTCGTTTTCAAAATTGTGATCAGTGACCACAAAAACGTGGGTAATGATGGTTTACACAAAAAAGAACTTCATTTCAAAATGTTGGAATGTTCTGTCAGTTTGACAGTTGACAGCTGTCTAAATGAGAAATTTCGACATCAAAATCGTTATCAGTGACCTCAAAAACTTTTTAAAATGTTGGAATTATCTAACTGTCAGTTTGACAATTGACAGCTGTCTAAGTGGGAAATTTCGCCGTCATCAGCAACCTCAACAACTTGGATATTGATGGTTTACACAAAAAAAGAACTTTTTAAAATGTTGGATTATCTGTCAGTTTGACAGTTGACTGCTGTCTAAATGAGAAAAATTTCGACATCAAAATTGTCATCGGCGACCTCAACAACGTGGGTATTGATGGTTTACACAAAAAAATTCAAAATGTTGGAATTTTCAAACTGTCAGTTTGACAGTTGGCAGCTGTCATAGTGACATTCCGACATCAAAATCATGATCAACGACTTCAAGAACGTAGATATTTTACACAAAATGAAATTTTAAAAATTTTGGATTTTTCAAACTGTCAGTTTGACAGTTGACAGCTGTCAAAATGAGAAATTTCGACATCAAAATCGTTATCAGCGACCTCATGAACGTAAGTATTGATGGTTTACACATAAAGAGAACTTCTTTTCAAAATATTAGTATTTTCAAACTGTCAGTTTGACAGTTGACAACTGTAGGAATGAAATTTCGCCATTAAAATAGTGATCAGCGATGTTAAAAATGTGGGTATTGATGGTTTACACAAAAATATTCAAAATGTTGGAATTTTCAAACTGTCAGTTTGACAATTGGCAGCTCTCAAAGTGACATTCCGACTTCAAAATCATGATCAACGACTTCAAAAACGTAGGTATTTTACACATAAAATGAACTTTTCAAAATTTTGGAATAATCAAACTGTCAGTTTGACAGTTGACAGCTGTCAAAATGAGAACATTCGACATCAAAAAAGAACTTTTCAAAATGATGGAATTTTCTAACTGGCAGTTTGACAGTTGACAGCTGTCAAAACAAAACTCTGACGTCAAAATTGTATTGACCGACCTCGAAAACGTAGATATTCATGGTTCTTTACACATAAAACAAACTTCTTTTCAAAATGTTGAAATTTCTAAACTGTCAGTTTGACAGTTGGCAACCGTCAAAGTGAAATTACGACTTCAAAGTCGTGATCAGCGACCTCAAAAATGTAGGTATTGATGGTTTACACAAAAACAGAACTTCTTTTGAAAATGTAGGAATTTTCAAACTGTCAGTTTGACAGTTGGCAGCTGTCAAAATAAAATTCTGTCGTCAAAATTGTATTCAGCGCCCCCAAAAACGTGGGTAGTGATGGTTTACAAAAAATGAGAACTTTTCAAAATGTCGGAATTTTCTAACTGTCAGTTTGACAGTTGACAGCTGTCAAAATTAAATTCCGACGTCAAAATTGTATTCAGCGACCTCAAAAACGTGGGAATTGATGGTTTTTACACATAAAATAAACTTCTTTTCAAAGTTGGAATTTTCGAACTGTCAGTTTGACAGTAGGCAGCTGTCAAAATGAAATTCCGACGTCAAAATCATTATCAAAAACGTGCATATTGATAGTTTATACTTAAAAAAAAGAACTTCGTTTCAAAATGTTGAAATTTTTAAACTGCCAGTTTCACAGTTGGTAGCTGTCAACGACTTCAATAACGTAGGTATTTAACACAAAATGAACTTTTCAAAATGTTGGAATTTTCTAACTGTCAGTTTGACAGTTGATAGCTGTCAAAATTCGACATCAAAATCGTTGGCAGCGACCTCATGAACGTAGGTATTGATCGTTTACACAAAAAAGAACTTGTTTTCAAAATGTTGGAATTTTTTAACTGTCAGTTTGACAGTTGACATCTGTCAAAGTGAAATTTCGACAAAAATCGTGATCAGCGATCTCAAAAACGTGGGTATTGATGGTTTACACAAAGAGCTACTCTTTTCAAATTGTTGGCAGTTGTCAATATGAAATTCCGACGTCAAAAATTTTTTCAACGACCTCGAAAACGTGGGTATTGATGTTTATTTACACATAAAATAAACTTCTTTTCAAAAATGTTGAAATTTTCAAACTGTCAGTTTGACAGTTGGCAACCGTCAAATAAAAGTGAAATTACGACATCAAAATCGTGATCAGCGACCTCAAAAATGTGGGTATTGCTAGTTTATTATTGCAGAAGTTTTTATATCTATTTATAGGGTTGGACTTCAGTTATCGCAATTTATTATATTAATCTTCGTTACCTACATCGAAACGCTAATGACCCAAGTACCAAACTACTGCCATATTTCAAATTACCCAATATATTTTCAATGTTCCACACCCTCCTATCCATCATCAGTTTTTTTTCTATTTCCAACTTAGGGATCATCCATAACTCGTACCCGATTGGTTTAGAAACATCTCACACAAGACTGAGCCAACTGCGTGGCATGAACGACGACGGCAATTTCCCCAATTTCATAGTCTCTACACCGAGAGCGTGTCCATTATACAGGGGCGAATTTGGCTGCTTGACGCGTGGAGTTTGACCAATGTTGTGGTGTCAGGAAATTGGGGTGCGATATAGCCGATATACGTAGGGGCTCGATACAATATACAAGTGTTTTATTTAAAAAAAAAAATCCTTTTTTTTTAATTGCCAGCCTTGAAATTTTACCGAACTTCTTTTTTGACGAAAAGTATGGATTTTTGTCTTATCTAACATCTGATGGACAAGAAACCGACTGCTTTACGTGCCCCTCCCGGAATTGGCATATCAACTACACAATTCTCGCCTAAGGTGATACAAGCCGCTAGAAGGGGAAACAAGTTCCTAGTAGTATAACATGCTTTTTTCATATATAATTTACGTAAATTGACTACTGCCATTAATTATTTTAATATGCAGAATACAGAATTTTTTTTTAACTAGCTCAACTATTAATATTGCAAAATAAATCGTGATTTCCATCAAACTAATTTTATCTGCAACATAAACAAAAACTAATTTAAATAATTATTGCATTCTAACTGGTCTACTGAACAGGTTTTCTACGTGCGTACCTTTGTTTTGATTGTTGAAAGAGTTTATTTAATTCTATTGTGCTGATTCATCGTCTTAAATCCAATATAAACAAATAAATTGAAACTGGCGTTTTAAAAATTCAACTTCTAATCCAAGTTTTATTTACCGCTGGATTATTATTCGGTGAGTAATGAGCATTTTTTTCCGGAGCTCTGAGTCATTTAATTCAAGTTAATATTTGGGCAATGTGCAACGGTTCCTGGTAATTTCAACAAAGGTGCACGTCTTTTTACAATCACTTTTTGACTCATTATTAATAAATAAATTATCATTAAGAAAAATTCAACAGTGGAATTATTTCGGTCGTATATTGTTTCCAACGGATTTAAGATTTAAGCATACATCATTAAATATTTAAATTGATAACTTAATACCTACCTGACCCAATAGGATATCTTATATTCACGGAATTGTTTTGGCATTGTGTAATTACAAATTTATATCTCGGTTATAGCGATCTTTGATACCTCTAGATGGGAGATAGGGAGAAACTCAATTTGTATTCATGTTATAATTAGCTGATAATTTGCTGTTCAGGGTAAGTGTTATATTCAAACGAGGAATTGTTGATATACAGGGTGAATACCAATAACTCATTTTAATTTTAAGAGGGAGTTTCTGTTGATATTTATAACACAAATTATCAATAAAAAGATATAAAAAAGAGAGTTGAAAAACTGACCTACCCTACGTAAAATTCTGGTAAACTTTTGAGTACCGCTTCGTCGCTCTACTGACCCACTTATGGGGTGAACAACATAACATGCCTTGTATCCAAGTCACAGACTCCAAGTTCTAACTTAAAAAACGTGACAAAAAACGTCTAATAAAGTTAAGCCGCCGTTCGGCGGTCTTTCATATTCGACCACCTGCAACATTACACAGGGAAAAAATCATAAATGCAACAGGCCGACACTGTTCTATTGTTATAAATTTGCGGTCGGAGACTAGTTAATTGACAGTGACAGCAAAAACTAGTGAATTTATGATTGCAAAAAACAAGGTGAATGCCAGAGGCAAAGACCTATCCTGATTTATTTTAGTTACGAAGTTCTGAAAATGTTGACGTATTTTAATTTATTTTCTTTCTCGAAAACTACAGGGTATATATTTTTTATTTTTGGTATATTGCCTTACCATTAAGGGACCTACCATCCCTTAAAATTAAAATGAGTTATTGGTATTCACCCTGTATGTGGCCTGATATTTTGTAAATCAATTTCAAAAAAACAGTTTTGAAACGACGCGCTATTTGAAAAGTTATTAGTCGAAAAGTCTGCTGTCAGTTGTGCACCTGGCGATTTATTTAAAATTAAGTGTGTTATTTTGTGTAATATTTTGATATTATTTGATAGTGAGTGTTTTTGCGTTGTTTGACGCTGGAGAAAATGTATTTTCTTTTGGCTTCATATTCTTAGTCAGCGACCAACCGACATGGGATATTTTGACGTTTTTTTTTGAAGCTTCAATAGACGCACAAACTTTACAAATACACAGCTATAAAAATAATTAGTAAGAAAACCCTGTACAGTCCATTTTGTTTATCAAAACCAAATTATTTAATAGCAACTAAACGGTTATAAAAATCCAGCGCCGGGGAGAATGTTGAGAGGGTCGTCCCTGTCCAATATCGACCCCTAGGCGGCGCATGCGAACCGCCGCTTGCCGGTTAGTGAACCGTAACCCCCCCATGATGGGTATCGGGGTGAACACCCACGGCAAAATTAATATGCGCCAGCAAATAAGAGGTTCCACTATAGGATGATAAGTTGACCTATAATCAGGTGACCAAACTAGACCACGGCATTACTGTGACAGGGTTCCGAGCCGTAATTGAAATGGTGTCGGGCGGCATGGCGTGATGCACAGGATATTAATTTTTTTTTCGATTAAGTTCATGGAATAGGAGAGAGATAGCGCATGTCCAGTCCGGAATATTTAAACGATCATAAAATTTAAAAATCCATCCATCAAAAATACATCCAAAATTTAATAATAATAATAATAATAATAATGTTTATTTATTTGATAAATGATAATACACATATATATTTTAGCAAAAATTTTGCCACTTAAGTTAATGAACAAAAACTTGTCTTTGGCAAAATACTATAAATTTTTTATAATTGTTTATCAATCAACATAGTACAGCTAATAAATTGAAATTATGATACCTAGTACTAAAAATTAAAAAAAATAAAAAAAAGCAATCTTTTGCAATTTAAAAAAAATTGGAATTTTTGGAGATCTTTAACGTTCGATAGCGCCTTAACGAAGCACTTTTAGATAGAGGTATGTTTAGTTAAATCGTTCTATTTTGATCCCAGGAGTATGTGGTAGCATACCTTTTAGAAACACCCTGTATATGTATAATATGAATGAAATATACGAAAAAGTGTTCCAAGCATTTGTTTTATAGCTGCAACAGTTTTCAATTAAATAAGTAAAAAAACAAAGCGGTAAAATAGGGGACGGTCGGAGCGGTATACCCAGCCGTCGGTTTTCCAAATTGCGTGCGCTTCTAGAAGGAAAATATGATCTGTAATATTTCAAAGAGCTTTTTAATGTATTCATTACCTTTGATTGATATTATAAGTCGATGTGAAATAAACAGAACAGGAGTGTATTTTTAGCTGCTTATTAGAAACATACTCTAATAAATTCTGCAATTTAATCAACTCGACGGAGTCGAGGACGTGAAAATGGCTTGACAGTATCAACCGAGACACTCCATCCATCTGTATAATGTGGCGATCCTTTATTCAGGATTCAGGAGGAACTGTGGCGTATGGCGTCAAATGATAAACATCTAATTTGACGTCAATGGACTGGCAAGGGTGGTAAACGTGTAGAAAGAGGTGATCGTTATCATCATTTAGTTTACGGTGGGTGAATGCAATTTGAAAGTTTTTGGTCGAAAGGGCGGTTATTCATAACTTTCCGATTGTTCCCTGACAGAATATCTTCTTAATGAAATAATGCTACAGAAAAAAAATTGAAATTAAATTCGCTCGAAGTTGAAGCCGATAAAGTAGTGACATTTTTGAAATTCTTCATCAGTCTCTCAGATTTTATAACATAGCTAAAATTTATTTTTTTGACAAATAGATAATAGATCGACCGAAATTGAATTGTCATTTCTTTTTTTATCCTAGATAGCTGTCAAAATCACTGTCAAATTTTAAAATTGAAAAGTATGTCTTTCATATTTTTCATAAAAGAATATATATAATAGTATATTATTCTACAAGTGGTAACATACTAAATAACTCACGCCGATGAATTTTGCAGCGCGAGCCGAAGGTGAGAGCTGTAATTCATCAAGTGAGTTATTTAGTATTACCACGAGTTGAATACTATGTTTTATCTACGATTATAACAACCTTTGCAAGTCCGAATTCATCATTTTTGGCACAAATATTACTTAACTCAAACGTCAAAATTATTCAAATGTCAAATCACTTTCCTCCCCTCCATAATAATGGACCATTCCATTTCACCGTATCGGAAAAAAAATTCTATTCTACAGGCTAGGAAGAAAGAAGATTGGTGTAAACAAAAATTTTAAATTTTCCAATTTATAATTGACATTAAAATAACGTTTTTCTTTTGACAGCTGTCTAATTTTCTGTCAACTGAATAAAAACGCCATTTAATAATTATTTCCACAAATGAATTTGGTACTTAAAAGACATTTTTCTATAGGTTTTGGAGGTACCGAATAAGAAATTAATTTCATAAAATCATTATGTATCAACATCAACAGCTGCCAAATTTAAAGCTATGCAAGTTTGTCTTCCATAATTTTATAAACAATGTGAATTTCCATAAAAGGGAAGTCAAGTGTTTTTTATAATATTAAAATACACTTTTTACTTTTGACAGCTGTCAAAATTTGTGGCGACTTAATGAAAATGCCATTTAATAATTATTTCAACACAACAAGTTAAAGTACCAAGCAAACAGTTTTCTATAGGCTTTGAAGGAACTGAATACGAAATTGTAAAAAAGTATTTGTTGGTAGCTGTCAAAACTGCTGTCAAATTTTAAAAAAATGCAAGTGTGCCTTTCTTAATTTTGAAAATAACGTAAACTCCCATAGAAGTGCAATTAAGTGTTTTGAAATTTGCTAGTTCCATAATAGATAATAAAGTAGAGTTTTCACTTTTGACAGCTGTCAAAATTTTTCAACTTAATGGAAATGACATTATTTAAACAAATAAACGTACTTAACAAACTTTTTATAAGTTTTGCAGGTACTGAATACGAAATTGATGTCACAAAAATATTATGTTGGTTGGTAGCTGTCAAATTTAAAACTATGCAAGTTTGTCACCTAATAATTTTATAAACAATGTGGATTTCCATAGACAGAAAACCAAGTGTGTTTTTTTTTAATTTGCCAGTTCCATAATTGATATTAAAAATATAGTTTTTACTTTTGACAGCTGTCAAAATTTCTGGCAACTTAATGAAAATGCCAAAAATGCCATTTAATAATTATTTCATCAAATTGAAGTACTAAGCAGACACTTCTCTATAGGCTTTGGAGGAAGTGAATACGAAATTGTAAAAAAAAATTATATTTGGTAGCTGTCAAATTTAAAAAATGCAAGCATGCCTTTCTTAATTTTGAAAATAACGTAAATTCCCATAGAAGTGCTATTAAGTGTTTGGAAATTTGGTAGTTCCGTAATAGATAATAAAATAAAGTTCTAACTTTTGACAGCTGTCAAAAATTTTCAACTTAATAAAAATTACATTTTATAATTATTTAAACAAATAAGCGTACTCAACAAAAATTTTTTTATAAGTTTTGCAGGTACTAAATATGAAATTGTAGTCAAACAAATATTATGTTGATTGGCAGATGCCAAAATTGCTGTCAAATTTAAAAATTTAAAAGTATATTTTTGTAATTTTGAAAATTATGTTTACCATAGATGATACATAAAATGTTTAAAAACTTTCTAGTTCAGTAATTGATATTAAAATAAAGTTGTAACCTTTGACAGCTGTCGAATTTTCTGTCAACTGGATAAAAATGCCATTTAATTAATAATTATTTCCACAAATGACTGTAATACTTAAAAATACATTTTTCTATAGGTTTTGGAAGTCCTGAATAGGAAATTAATTTCATAAAATTATTACAGTTGGTGGTAGCCGCCAAAATTGATGTCAAATTTAAAACTATGCAAGTTTGTCTTCCATAATATTATAAACAATGTTAATTTCCATTGAAGCAAAATCAAGTGTTTTTTAAAATCTACTAGTTCCATAATTAATATTAAAATCCACTTTTTACTTTTGACAGCTGTCAAAATTTCTGTCAATTTAATGAAAATACCATTTAATAATTATTTCAACAAATTAAAAGTACCAAGCAGACATTTCTCTATAGGCTTTGGAGGAACTGAATACGAAGTTGAAAAAAAAAATTAGGAACTGCCAAAATTGCTGCCAAATTAAAAAAACAAAATATAAGCGTGCTTTTCGTAATTTTATAAATAAAGTGAATTCTCTGAAGAAGTGCTATTAAGTGTTTTGAAATTTGCTAGTACCATAGTAGATAATAAAAAATTTCCACTTTTGACAGCTGTCAAAATTTTCAACTTAACTTAATGAAAACAATATTTTATAATTATTTAAACAAATATACGTACTTAAACAAACATTTCTTTATAAGTTTTGGAGCTACTGAATATGAAATAGATGTCAAAAAAATATTATGTTGGTTGACAGATTTCAAAATAGCTGTCAAATTTAAAATTTTATAAGTATGTCTTTCGTAATTTTGAAAATAATGTTGATTTCCATAGATGTTCATAAAATGTTTTGAAACTTTCTAGTTCAGTAATTGATATTAAAATAAAGTTGTAACCTTTGACAGCTGTCAAAATTTCTGTCAACTTAAAAAAAATGCCATTTTATTATTATTTCAACAAATTAAAGTACTAACAAACATTTTTCCATAGATTTTGGAGATATACTGAATACAAAAATAATACGAAAAACATGCATATGCATATTTTTAAATTTAGCAATAGTTTTGACAGCTACCAAAAAACAATATTTTTTGACAATTTCGTATTTAGTACCTGCAAAGTCTAAAGAAAATTGTCTGCTCGGTACTTCAATTTGTTGAAATAATTATTAAATGGCATTTTTATTAGGTTGACAGAAATGTTGACAGCTGTCAAAAGTAAAACATGTATTTTAATATTAATTATGGAACTAGCAAATTTAAAAAGACACTGAAAGCATTCATTGTTTCCAAAATTGAGGAAGACAAACTTGCATATTTTTAAATTTGACAGCAATTTTGACAGTTATTTTTTTGAAACTATGTAATTTCGTATTCGATACCTCCTGAACTTGTCATTTGTTCAAATAATTATTAAATGTCATTTTCACTAAGTTGACAGAAAATTTGACAGCTGCCAAAAGCGAAAACATTATTTTAAATTTAATTATAAAAATAGAAAGATTTAGATTTAAAGAATTGTATACCTATTTTTCTATAAAATCTCACATTGTTTTCAAAATTGCAAAAACATGCTAGTAAAATTTTAAATCTGGCACTGATTTTGACAGCTGTCAAAAAAAAAGAAATGAAAATTTTATATTGGCAAATCTATTATCTATTTTTAGAGGAAAGATTTAAACCTAAATTGGGCAAATTTTTACATATTTGTGACCTGTAGACTGATTTTAATTGAAAAAAGGATATTTTTTTTAATAAAAAATCAATTTTCGATCTAAATTATAAAAAAAAAGACTTACAATCAAAAATCCGGTTCGAGAGATTAATGAAGAATGTAAAAACGAACATTAAAAAAAATAAGATGATCCAATAAATTCAGCAATTTTTGAACGGTATTTTCTCCCACTCTACTGTCATTGGATTTCCAGAATATAGAAACAGAAAAAACAGTTCAAAATCTAGAAAATGTTAAGAAAATATCTTTTAATGGGATTCACAGTTGTGGAAAATTTTCCCTGGTTTAGTAGAAACACCCCATTTCCAAGGCCATTCATGAGTCGATTTTAAAATGAAGCAATCTGTCGGAACGGAAAATCGCATCTTTGTGAGAAAACTTAAATGACACCAGAAACAAAGCGATCAGGTGGAACAACGGCCAGAAGCAACGGTAATTACGGCAAACAAAAAAAAATCGCACCCCATTTGTTCTCCTTCTCTATAGGGGTTGTTTTCAATCGGTTCCCGAGCCTTCATTGAAAACATGACGGAATAACAATGAGGAAATTTGGAAAATTGCGTCTTTCTACTCCGGCCTAGTCAATCGTCGCTTTCCTTTGAAATCGATTACACGCAACCCGGATTCAATTAGAGTTTGCTTTTACCGAAAAAAATATAAATATATAGCGAATGGTGGTGCGGTACGTGAAAAAGGTGCCAAGTTACAAAGGTCATCTACGTAGATATATCGTCGCCGTTTGGTTTCGGCTACCTTGTTTACATTTAATTTAAAAGCCTGATATACAGGGCGTAGCTGAAAAATCAAACAAAATGTATACAAAATTATTGGTGATATATTTGTTGGATATTGTCGATGAAGAACAATTGAATGGTCTGCTAGATATCCCGATCTTGCCCCTCTATAGCATATATTCTTGTGGATTTAATTATTTATCCTATTTAATTTAGTTAAAGGACAAATAACGTGTAAGAGTATTAGTATTAGCCCAATGGTTGAAGTTGCCAGTTTCAGTTCAATTGTATATTTAAATTATTTAAATTACCAGCATCTACACCCTAGCAAGAGCTGGGTCAATGACTCTCAGACAACTGCACGCAATGCATTAGTAGATAGGGTTGAAAGGGGAAACACACTAACTTATTTATCTTTAGATCAGTGTGCATCTGTTCACCTGTCGATTTATTCATAATTAAGCGTGTTGTCTCGTATAATATTAGTAATAATTATTCAAAAACTGAAACGATGGCAGAGGTTGTATTTTCATTTTCAAACATCGACCGTAACTTAAGTTTATCTCCCTCAAGGAACTGTTTATGAAATATTACACTTATGGCTCCTGTAAGATATAACCCTAAAAGTATAATGTGGGTGAAACTACCAGCATATTTCACTCTGGAAGTATGAAACAGCTGTTTTGGCTCCTAACGAGTTGCTCCACTAACTTTTCTAACCGTAAGGGGTGTGTCGGAGCCGCCTACTTGAAAAACCGTGGGATGAGCTAGGTTTTTACAAGCATAATAAAAATTGGCAATTGAACCATGAGAAATTTTCAAAGAATAAGAAAGACTTATTGTATTTTCATTTATAGAGATATATTAATTTTTGTCTTTTTTATTAAATTTTTTTTAATTTTACGTTTGTTTCCTTCATTTTCTGCTTGTTTATATGTGAATATATTCTGCAAAATGAAAAAAAGTACATAATCATTGTATAAGTGAGGATTTTCGAGTAGATTAAATTGTTATATTATATTGAATGAAATATACTTTCTATCTAAAGAAGATCGGAATCGATAGCATCCGTCTCCTGGACGATATCTTCCAAATTAGTTTCCGCATTCTCGTCGACTGCATCTAAATCTTCTGCGTCGTTTAAATCCTCGATAACTTTATCCTTGTATGAATTTAGACATTGACCCTGACAATTTCCTTAAATTTGTGAGCATATTAAACCTGCTTTTCTGTTGCGGTTGCAGGAGATAAGCTGCAATATTGATTCTGGTGTTGGCACAAAAAGTGTTGTCAACTCGCCCAAACTATACCATTATCGACACTTACAATTTTATAAGGCTTTTTGTCTTTTAGTCCTATATATCGCATATTAAAATAGTGGCACTTACACTTCTAACACCCTGTATACGAAAGGAAACGGAAATACAAAAATCGCCGCAAATTCTCCCATTGTGACAAAAATATTGCTACATTAATCCCTATTTTTTTATTCCCGTGCGAATCGAGTATTAATTATACGATGCGACATTCCCCGCATTTATTTTCGCTTCAAAACATCGTCGACACGCGAAAATGAGCTTTGGGAATGGATAACGGGGTTTGTAAATTCAAATTTAATCCGATTCTTAGGATAAATTTTGTAATTTTCTTAACTTGGCACTGAAACATGAAAGTGGCATCTCGGCAAGGGTGGAAGAAACTAATTTTAATTTAATATAACCAAAGTAAGGGGTAGGAAAAATGGGGAAAACTGGCTGACTTCATCATCGGCGTAATTTTAGGAGCGAGTCGCATGAACGGTATTTGCAATTAAGATTAAGAAAATCACAGGGGGTAGGGGTGGAATGTACCTAGGGAATATTTACGTTCCCCGAAACCTACAGTATGGTGTGAAATTAGGGATTCTGGATTAAATAAATAGTGGAATATATTTCTACGCGGCAGTAGGTAAGGCTCTGTTAAACAGGAACATCAATATCGAATTAATTAGAAGTCAAAATTGTTTCAAAACCGTGGCAGGATAACGTGTGTGGTTGAGCGACTTCGACTTTTGCGTATATAGTCATATTTAACTAGTAGGTATTAAATTCTTCTACAGATGATAAATAGTCCGGCAGCAGGACAATAGGCTCAAAGGAAAGTGCCACTTTACTCCTTTTTCCGTGGGTTTCAACCTGAGATGAGTCGCTGACAGAGAAGTTTGTGAATACATTTTCATTCATAAAAATAGGATATAAAATGTTTTGCAGGGGTTTCTTTTAAAAATAAATATAAATACAAAAAATTTTTTTCATGTCAGGGACGGTTTTCATTTATTGGTTCATGAACTAGATGTGTTTTTTGCGACCCAGTTTGCAACAAATTTGCCGGCATCCAAAGTTTATTCGAAACAAAATGGATTAAAGTTTCTCAATTAGTGGAAATTTAAGACACATAAATAACGGAAATCCAGCCTGGTACATTTCGGTTAGTGTGGAATTAGTTCGTGTTCACAGGAAGTCGCTGAAAAGTTTAAACGAGTATAAAATTTAGATGAAAATTCCGCCGTCTCAATTATGCCTCGGGCTGATGGCGAACCTTACCACTTATTACCACCCTGGCGGTAGAATGCAATTTTCTCACCCGAAGGAAACTGTATACGACGTGCTGCACCGTGAATGTGTAATATATAATAAGGAAAAGCACTCTTTTCAAATGCGACTTTTTAAGCCATAACTGACACTTAAGCAAATAATTTAAAATATATATTGTTTAAATGTTATTTGTGGCATTTCATAAATTATTTTTTTCCTTTTCTTTGTTTGGGATTTATTACCACATTCCTTGAGATTCCTATCCAAAAAATTCGATTTATCTAAAAAATATTCAAATTAACCAGTTTAAA